>OY283150.1:139570725-141970725 GCA_958299815.1 Sarcophaga carnaria
ATAGGTTATGGAGGTTCATGAATAAAATTAACACACAACATGGATGGTGTAAGAAACCTAGTCATGATTCTAACTAAAGCGTTGAAATGCCAATTTAATAAAGTAAGTAGTCGCCGTAGTCTAATAGGCTGTGTGTTGCCTTATTAGACGTGAGGCCTCGGTTCAAGCCCCAGAAACCGCCATTGGTGTATAAAATTGAAATACACAGCACAAGTGGTGTGAGAAGCTAGAACGCAATCCTGACTCAAAGGTTGTAATGACCAATTCTGTATGTATGTTATATGCAATTATTACTGATGATGTGATGTTAGGGTGTGAACTCATGCGGTGTTACCTGACTCACTGGAAGTAAAAGAAGCTTGGAAAAAAAAATTCCCCTGTTTTTTTATGTTGTTAGTACGGGACTAAGGAACAATTACTGGATATCAGTAAAGAGTTTAATTCAAAGAACTTTTTATGTACCACAAAAGGCTTTCCTAAAACTGTGTACACATTGTTAAAAACATTTCTACAGCAGTAACTGCAACGTAATAACGGCGGCAACATTAAGTGCAAAGCCAAAAGCAAAGCAAAGCAATTTAAAAATCAAGTAGAAAAGTTTTTATAAACATTGAATTTAGAGGAAAAAGCTATTTAAACCACAACAAATACTCCTCTTCGAATATGCCAATGAAGGAAAATGAGCCGCAAGAAAAAAAAAATAACAGAAGCAATGTTCCAAACAACATGTACCAGCCGAATTAGCAACATTAAGGAGACGTAAATGTTTAGAGTTTTTAAATTGTTTGGTTTTTATTATTGTTGTTATTGTCGTTATTTTCTATTTGCCATTTTAGTTTCTTATTTTTATAATTATCTATTATTTTTTTTACGTTTTTTTTTTGTCACAATAACTTTAACACACACAAAGATTTTTATTTTGTTGGTCGTTGTTAGTTTTGCAACATTTACAAAATCAAGCTAAACGAACAAAAAATAAAAAAACAAAAAAAGAAAAAAATTGGTTGGATAAACGAAAAATTATAATAAAATTTGAAAATAAAAATAAAAAAGTTTCTTTTTAGTTGCTGCAACCAAATACAATTTTTTGGCTTTTACACTTTTGCATAAAGGACTAATGCATGTTCATAATTTTTAGTTTTAACAACATCAAACTGCTGTACCCCATTAAGGTTAGCATATAAGGTTTGATACACATGATAGTTGAAGTCACCGTTGTCTAGTAGGTAATGTGTTGGCTTATTAGACGTAAGGCCACGGTTCAATCCCCACGTCAGACATCAAAACGAAAATATAAAAAAATATTTCTTCGGTGACTTCCTCTCATCAGATTTCTGGCAAAAACTCTGAGAGTAAATAAAATTTCCACGAAAAGTTTTTCAAAAAAATTGTCGACTTTAAACTGTTGGTCCTGCCGCTTATGTATAAAATTAACACACACAACATAAGTGGTGTGGGAAATTAGGTCCATAATCCCTAACTGAAGGGTTGTAATTATTTTATTTTGTTTTGTTGTATGTTTAGTTATTTAATTTTCTACAATTTAGTTTTAAGCTTTTTCAAATTTGTTTTTCATTTTACAAAATGAAAATTTTATATTGAATTTTCAATTTTTTTGAAGCATAGATTATAGCTCGGCTTTTGCAAATTTTTTTTTTTTGAAGTTAAAGTAGTTTGAAGAGCTTAAATAACATGAAATAATAGTTATAGTGGTAAATTTTATAAAACAAAGTGGAAAAAGAGTTATAATGGTTTAAAGGTTTAACTTTACCTAAGAATATGTCAAATGGAAAATATTTCTGTTAAAGCCTTGACATCTGCAATATGTCAAGACAAAATGGATGAAATTTTCAATTTAAAACAGTTTAATAGAAGAAATGGTTTGACTGAATACTTGATGAAAAATGCTAAACGTGCAAGAAAAAGTCCTATTCAAGGTTTAGTAAGAAAAAGCCTAGGCTTTATTGGAATCGTAAAAAACTATGCATTTTTCTAATAAATTTTCGTGCTTCAATCATAATATGTTTCATCAAACTCCTCAATATTTACATCAATCGAAATGACAGAACATCATCAATTGAAAGCCTGAAGCCAATAGCAACATAATTCACAGAATCATTTCAATTTTTTTATTTTTATTTTGGGTTCGACATGACGTCGAATAGCATCCTTAAGATTAAACAATGGAGAAGATGAAATACTAATCATTATAGGTTTCAAATTTTAAAAATCAACAAGACTTTAATTCTCTTCAAATAATCCCTCCCAGAATGATACGAACGTCCAACATCGTTGTAGGGCTAGATTGCGCCACTTCTCAACAAAGAGTACAACTCAATCAGTAAAAGATCTTGATTTACACAGGAGTTGTTTTTAGACAATGACAGTTACATCTGATATCGATAGTCGACCAATCAATGCAAAAGTATTGGATCCTTTTAAAGCGCTTCCTATCCTACTCACTTAATTGATTGTTACAAGCCTTTCGTTAGGGTTACAACTTAGCTTCTCACACCACCCATTTAGTGTGCGTTAATTTCATCCATGAATTGTACAGTTTAACGTCGGCTCCGGACGGCAGATTTTAGAAAATTCTCATGGCAATTTTATTGTCAGATGTTTTGCCAGAGGACAGTCACCGAAAGAAATAACTTTTTCTAATTTTTCGTTTTGTTCGAGATGCAAGTTGCATCATTCTGTTGAAACCAAACATCGTTCACATAATATCATGAAGAGTGGGTACAAACAATCAGTTGTATCAATGCAATAGGTTTCTTCATTGACCGTAATGATTGTGCCGTCCTTATATTCAAAGAAATATGGGCAAATGATGCCTTTGCCCACACAGTCACTCGTAATGGGTGCACTGTAAGACCAGGACGAACATAGATATAAAGCTAACATGACAGAGTTAAAGACTGCAGCTGTTAAAGAAATTGCTACCAACAGATGTTGTTGCTGTCAGATGAAATTTTAGACGGAAAATTAAAGAAAATATTTTATGTCTGCAACAGTTGTAAGATGTGAATTACTTTTACTTTAAGGTTGGTTTAAAAAGCCGAACAATCTTAGCAAATAGCATTCGACATTCAACGATACATCCGAGACAAAAAAATGTAACGCAATAGTTAAATAAAAATTTTTTATGTGTGTAGATTGCTTGATTTTAAGAAAAAACTTGTTCATGATTTAGTACTAGAATATAGCCTTGAATTGTTGTTAAATTGTTTTTTTCTTGTCGTTTTAGCTTGTAAATGTTGTAAATGTAAATTCCAAATTACTGGTGGTATACTTCCTATTTAATTGATTTTGAAATTTATTACTCATACGCATCATGTTACATGTACTGGAACAGTTACTCTGGAAAGTATGCAACAAAAAAATCTTTGATTTTGTCTTGTATGAAACTAATTGAATTAGATATCACTCATACGTCACAAATGTATGTATTATACTTGTCGTTATGAATTTTATATACATATTAAACATGGGTATAATGTGAATAAATACGGAGTGGACCATTTAAAAGTTTAAATTTAAAAATGCAATAAAACAAACACGATGTGAAATTATGCCAAATTTATTTTTTTATCGTGAAGTACAATTGTTCTGGAAATGGAATACATACATTCATATTGTTGCCTTTGCTGGCCTCATAGTACCCCATTGGATCCTACCAATTTTCGTGTAATTTTTCAAGCGTATGGCGTCGTATCTCAGTAATGGCATCACGAATGTTGGCTTCCAAATGCTCAATTGTCTCTGGTTTGTCGACATAACATTTTTCTTTAACGGCATCCCACAGAAAATAGCCAATAAGCCAATACCCACCTGCTAGACTACGGTGCTTTTAAATCAAACGAAGTATATGTGTGGCATATCGTCGAAATATTTTATACGTTGATAAAGCTCTTGATGTTCACCACGGTTCGATAGGTAGGGTACATCCGAAATTTACAACTACTCATAACTACAGTACTAAATTCAGGCTAATTTGGGTAATGTTGGCTTTCAGGACCGTTGTGTTTTGTTACTTATTTGCTAAAACAAAAACATACGGCACGATCTCTGTGCCCAGTTCACATCAGCTCGACGCGAAATGACTATGCCCTCATAATATTTGTGTAGAATATCCAATGTGTCATGAGCACGTAATGCCGTTCACTTTATTTAATTCAGGATAAAATAAGTTATTAATCGTTAGCCTATAATGCTCGCTGTTGGCGTTAATGATCTGCCCAACATTATAAGGAATAATGAAAAGATATTTGAATGGAAAGAAATTCCGACCATTTCGGGATCCATTGGAGGCTTTTGGATTTTATTTTGGTAGATCTCGCTGAAGATCATTATTCGAGAAAATAAGG
Source organism: Sarcophaga carnaria (assembly GCA_958299815.1). Classification (NCBI taxonomy): domain Eukaryota; kingdom Metazoa; phylum Arthropoda; class Insecta; order Diptera; family Sarcophagidae; genus Sarcophaga; species Sarcophaga carnaria. Next base: position 139,575,093 of record OY283150.1, read on the forward strand.
CTCCAGTGTCCATTCAGCTAGTTGACAGATGAAATTTTAAAAGGGGGGGGGGGGCGCTATCTATTGTCAAAGCCCCTGTTGGTAGATTCAACAGATATTTATTCAAACACTGCGGCTCTAATCCTCACACAAGGTATACTACATAATATGGAATAATAAGTATTGACTTAGGGTGCCCTGGTAGTCTAGTGGGTAGTGTGCGAGACTATTAGCGTGAGGGTCGTGGGTTCGATTTCCACCAGAGACTCTGGTCTGTGACACTACACCGAGCAATATGGTCGAGTTGCTCCGCTCATATATAATTGAAAAATAATTTGTAATTGTAATTAATAAATAAATAAATAAATGTATTGGCTTATTTGATCTCAGCTCAGATATGTCCACTAAACTGAAATGTGAAAAAACGATATTTCTTTCAGTGACTCTCTTCTCAACTGGACAACCGACTTCTGCCAAAAACTCTTTGAGGAAATAAAATTGCCATGAAAAGTTTCTCAAAAATCTGTCGTTCGGAGTCGACTTTAAACTGTACGTCCCCTAACTCGTGGATTAAGTTAACACACACAACATGAGTGGTATGAGAAACTTGGTTGTAATCCTGACTAAGGGGTTTGAAGGACCAATTAAGTAAGTAAGTAAATTGATAAGGTTTAAATATCTTCTATTAATTATTAATTAGCAATCTGTTTAGCAAAAATACGATAAAAAATAATAAAATTAACACAATTTTGCCTATGAGGAAAAATGAAAATGAATGCATGCAAACTAGCGAGGTTACATGCCAGTAGTTATTCAATACGTCCATATAAAATTTAATTGAAATATGTAAAGTAAACATTGTTTTTTCCACTTCTTTTATTGCTAATATTAACTTGAAATATTCATATTAAAAAAAAAAAAAAATATTTTCAACTAAAATGTTTCCATTAAAAATAATCCAATTTTGATAAATTGAAAAATAATTAAATTACTCCTCACATGCACTGCTTGGATAATTGTTTATACAATAATTATAATTGCATTCCATGTTGCCGTTTGTGCTATTTACTAATAATACATCCAATAATTTATTGATTTTAATTTTTTGTTTTACAACTTTTCAATGAACTGAGAGTAGAAGATAGCCCTTCACAATTGCAAATAAAATAAAAAAAACTAAATGTTCACATAATAATTTCGCATATTGTTCGTATAATGTTAACAGAGAACTGATATAATAATATTTTTGGAAATTATTTTAATGAGATTAAAGCATAGAAATTTGAAAAATCATATTAAATTTTACAAATACGCGTATATGTTTACATGAGTCATAAAGCCAATTAAAAAAGGTAAAATGTAATGTAAACTTCATAAATTCATTTGATTATAAAAATTTAGAACGCAACGTCATTGTGTTAATAAACAGCATCAAAATTAGCGTTAAGTTAAGTTGAAGTTGAAATTAAAATTAAAATAAATCATATTCGTGCAAAATAGAAAAAGATAAATGAAATTAAATATTAAAAAATATTGAGAATTTGAATTTGAAAAGTGTTTGATTTATCTCGAAAATAATAACTGAAATATCGTATGGAAGTGCTCAGCTATTGAGCTTATCTGTTTCGTAAGCAGCCACATTATACATTCATAGTGCATGCTTAACACTATTGGTAAAGTGTTTGAGCGTGTGATATGTAATCGCCCACAACAATACTACCAAAGATCGAATTATAGATGCAGTATCCCTGCAGGAACCCAAAGCAGAGGAGTACCTGCAAGTCATTAGAGAATAACAGCGAATCAAAATCTTATCTTGTGGATTACAAGATCACATGACAAACTGGATTATTACCCCACATAGATTCTGTCCGCTCACAAGTTTTTCCAATAATATTTGAATGCTTTTAAGTTAACTGCGAGAGCTTGAAATAGAGGAACTCATAATTTTCAAGTTCTAAAGTTTAAGCATAACCAATGCATCCATTAAAATTGATTTTTAGGTGCAAACTAGCAGCATCCTTGGTCCTTATTTATTTCGAATCAAACAAGTGGCTGCAGTTACGTTGACTTACGAACACTATCCAGCTACACATACATACATAATTGGTCATTATAACCCTTCAGTCAGGATTACGATCTAGTTTCTCACTTACTTTTATACAAAAGTGGCGGGACCTACAGTTCAAAGTCGACTCCGAACGACAGATTCTTGAAAAACTTTTTTTACAATTTTATTTACTCTCAGAGTATTTGCTAGAAATCTGCTGCATCACCAACGAAATATTTTTTCATTTCGTTTTGTTGGAGTTGTCTGACCTGGTGTTTGAACCCTGGCCTTTAAGTCAACACACTACCTATTTGACTACGGCGACTACATCGACCTACAATGACTGAATTTTTTATACAAAAATTGATCAGTTAAGCATCAATGAAATTTTATTTCAACCCAGACGACAAAACTTGCTATACAGTGTACTCAACAATCGGTATATTGCAAAATCAATGCAATTTCGTGAAAATTCTCATTTCTGAAATGAGCGCTAATATTCAAGCTAATATTGATGCCATACTTGGATGTTGATGCCAGATTGAAGTGATCGAATGAACTACGAAACTCGAAATGGAATGTAATTATCTCACAAATTATAATAAAAATATTTTCATTTCTACAATATTTCTGAATTGTATTGCCATCCTACACTACGATGAATGACGTGAGGCCAGGGTTCAAACCTCAGTTTAGGTATTTTCAACCAAACGAAAAATGACAAAATATTTCTTTGGCAGATTTCTGGCAGTGAGTGTAAGTAAAATTGACCTGAAAAGCATCTCAAGAATCTGTCGTTCGGAGTCGACTTTAAACTGTAGGCCCCGCCACATAAGTGGTGTGAGAAACCAGGTCGTACTACTGGCTAAAAGGTTGTACTGACTAATTATTTATGTATGTATTGCCACCTAAAAAAACAACCTATACATACAGCCACATCAATTTTTTTTTTAAATAATTTCCTGGTTATATTTTTTATATCCGTTTTTGTCTTCAAACTTATTTCAACTTTATAAAAATCATCGGGAAAATATACTACAAAAGACAGTGGTGTATGTAGACCTTTTTTTTTGACTGTATATGTATGCTTCTCCTTATATGTAGTACCTCCATCAATTTCGTTCAAGACAAACGATTTGTTGGTGTTTTCCTCTTTCTCTCTCTCTCTAGTAATCAATATTTGAAATTCTCTATGTTCGAAATTAATTTTGAAAAGAATTTATTTTCATCAGTATTAGCACAAGGAAATGATACAAATTTTTATTAAGAAATTCTACCATTTAAAGATACCGTACTGTGTACCCTGTTTAAGGATACTACTTGTGTTTGTTCCATAAATAAAATGAATAAATATCTCTAAAATACAAAATAAACGAAAGCAAGGAATTGGAGAGAACAGAACAGAACAGAGTACCTATGAAAACAATATCGATGAAAAAGTTTTTTTTTATGGAGAGCAAGCAACGTTTTATACAAGGAATTCAATATAATAACAATTACAAAATACAAATAAAAGTAAGTAAAGCGGAAACCGGAAAAGAACAGATGACCGTTGTATTAAAAAAACAAAGAGAGAAAAACAAAAACAAATAAAATAGAAAAACTACTACTACCATCATGGAAATATACAGAATATTGCTTTTATGTGTGTGTGTGTGTGTGGGTGTCACAGAAGCTGGATCTGCGGCAGTTGCGGAACAAAAAAACACAAAAACACACTGAGGGAGCTTTAATACATACAAAAACATTGTGGTTCATTGGATGGTGACTATAATGATTCTACGTGGCATTAAATCCTGTTGAAAAATAAAATAAAAAAAGCAAAAAAAGGAAAAAAAGAACATGAAATAAACAAAAAAATAATAAAAACGAAGAATTCTGAAAGACAAAAAACAAAAAAAACCAAAAAAAAATTCAGCGTAAAAGCTTTGTATTGAATCAATTACAACCCAGGTGGAAATTATGACCCAAAGTGTTGATGTAATGTACGTAATGGCTTAAAGTTGTTAAGTTAACTATTTTAGTTGGATTTTATTAGGCTGAATGGTAAAATGTTACGAAAATCAGAATAAATCAAATTAGCAAATGTATTGACATTGCGTACATATGTATTTGCATTTTCATGCGTGTGATAGGTGTAGGAATAGGCTTTCAGGCCGTTCCTTATAAACGGATGTCACTTCTAAACAAAGTAGTTATTAGCGTTCGAAACCACTTAGCAGTCAACCGAATTTAGCAGGCCGTAAAGAAATGTGAATAAAGTTTTTCGGCAAGATATTAACATATATTTTTAGAAATTTGATCAAAACTCTTGGTTGTGTATTTATCAAGAAATTTATTAAGGTTTTCAAGGGGATTTCTATGAAAAATATGAAAAGAGTGAAACAAATTTAATTTAAGGTGAAATATAATCATTTTCTTGTTGATTGTAATCGGCTGAACAGATTTTTTTATTGCAGACAATGTTCCTGGGGTTTAAATAATTGTTTTCTCTTTTCAATATAATCTTCTTGGAATTCTATACAGTTTGTGAAGAGTTTTTTTAATTTCCTCATCCGTATTAAAAAAATATGCGTAGAAAATGCTACAGGATAGGTATTCATATGAAATCACCTTACTCTACTAGGTAGTGTGTTGGCTTATTAGACGTAAAGCCAGGGTTCGAGCCCCAGGCCAGACATCAAAACAAAATACAAAAAGTGTTTCTTCGGCGACTTTCTCTCAGCAGATTTCTGGCAAAAACCCTTTCTGAGAGTAAATAAAATTGCCATGAAAAGTTTCTTAAAAATCTGTCGCTCGGAGTCGACTTTAAACTGTAAGTCCCGCCACTCATGTATAAAATTAACGTACACAACATAAGTGGTGTGAGAAACTAAGTCCATAATCCTGACTGAAGGGTTGTAATGACCAATTATGTATGTATGGTTAAGAAAGAAAGTTTCCGTAGTCTAGCCTGTGGTTCAAACCACAACTCAAACATCTCAAGAAAAACGAAATATGAAAACAAAAAATATAAATTTCCGCAACTACCTTTTGCCTTCAAGCAAAAGTTTCTGTTTCTATTAGAAACCGATTACTTTCTATAAATTTTTTCGAATTTTATTTTCAGACATTAATTCAAGAGTTCTTACTTTCTTTTAAAACATAATAACCATTAAGTATTATGCACGTTCTTTTGCTTGTTTTAATCATTCTTCTTGCTGTCAGCGTTAACAGGCATTAGACCATTTTGCGAAATGTCTTTACCAATTGGGTTTCAATGATATTCAACGTGAAATACGTTTCCTATACAAGATTGTATGATTGTTGGCAGAAAGAAAAATAAAACGCGTACACAAAGCCACAATAAAAATCCATTAAAAAAAGTTAACGAAAACACAAAGTAAGAGGTGTCATGAGCACATGCCGTATGGAAAGAAATTAATTTCGAAATAGTTTATAAAAATAAATAACATAAGATAATAATGCTTGAAATTGTACAGATAAATAAGCGTTGTTTCGAATCTGTGAACGGATCCTTATTTCTATCTAAAAAACTCTTCAAATTGTATGATCATGATATCAAATCCTTGGCATTGTTTTCTCAGAGTACTGCCCGAGTTAAGTAATCGAAATTAAAGTAAAATGTAAAGGTTTCACTTACGTAGCATCATTTTAGTTGAATAATGTTGTACTGGATTACATTTTCAGAACCTAGATCTGGCATATGATATGATATACTAGAGTTACTAAACATCTAAAAGTATTCTACTAGTTTCTAAGAAACAATTTCTTCATATGGCTGGTATGGTTTGGTTTCTTCATATGGTATTGTTTGCTTCCATTTTGAGAGCGAAGTGTCTTGATGTTGTCTTGTTTTCTAATCTGGTTTTGCATCAGCGGCCTTAATTATCCCAATAAGATTTTAAAGAGCTCATAGACGCTGCTAATGTTACTAGGTGATATAACCGTAATTAAAAAGGAGATTTTTGAATTAAAAAGTTCCTGCTAAGGTATCTCTCGTGCTGGAAAATCATGCAGGAGACTTGGTCTCATGGTGTAGGTATCCAGTCTTATCAAAAAAGTAGTCATAAGAAAAATTCAAGAGATTTCCTCAAACACGATGTGTTTGTTTCCAGGGAGTGCTGATCAAAGTAAAGGTTTTTTGTGGGTATAATTTAAAATTCGCCGTAGTAGGTAGTGTGTCGGATTATTAGACGTAAGGCCACGGTTCAAACCACCAGGCCAGACATCTCCAACGAAACGATATATGAAAAAATATTGCTTCGGCGGCTTCCTTTCAGTATATTCCTGGCAAAAACTCTGAAAGCACTCTGAAGCAACTCTGTCGTTTGGATTCGACTTTAAACGGTAGGTCCCGCCACTTATGTATACAATTAACGCACACAACATAAGTGGTGTGAGAAGCTTGGTAGTAATCCTGACTGAAGGGTTGTAATGAACAATTATGTATGTATGTTATGTATAATTTGGACCAAATCTGCCTTGCTGTGAAAATCCATTGGCGTTCATTTGGCGTGATTTTTAGTACGCAGGCCCAAATAAATGTCAGAAAAGTGGAATGTCATTCCTAGTATTTTATCAACTTATCTTGGGTGATGTATTAATGGCTGATCACCTTCATTGGGCACACTATCATAAGGCCAGACAACGATAGATCAACATATGAGGGCATGAATTATTCAAAAACGATACAGTATGGTAATATACATGTATATTGGCAGCCTATGGTCCTTATTTTCATAATGTCGCAAGAATAACGTCAGTTACTCTCGCATATTTTTTTTCAGACTCCATTCATTAACGCACGATAAGTAACTACGTATCTAACAAAGTTAAAGAACAATAAACAGAAGCGAATATAAAAAATGTTGTACGTTTAACCAAAGCAAATAAAACAAGAGAAATAAAAACACAAACAAAAAAAAAAAGGAGTACAAAAGTACAAACCAAATACAAATAGAGAAATGAAGGAAAACTCATTAATTTATTCTACTTTCGTTTGCTGAACTTAAAATAACAGTGTTAATCCGCTTAGCTGTTAGCCATTTATAGTAACACCAACCCAACCCAAACCAAACCAATCCTTCTTGCAATAATTTTATGCACGATAGACCGCCATGTTTTGGCCCCTTAGGGACCAAAATATTATTGGCTCTTCAATACCACCCCCTCGCAAAAAAATTGTAGAAAAAATAAAAGTTTTTCACTTGTTTGTATTTCAATACATTGAGATTCGTTTCCGGTTCCAATAACGGCCCTGCATTTGCTCTCTCTATCGCTTTGATTCGATTGTAATGTCATGGCTGGTGTTGTATTTGTTTTTTGGTTTTTATATTGCGGGCATTATGATCCAGCTTATGGTAGTTATTTGTTGTTGTTGTTGTTGATATTATTTTGATTGTCCTTAATGTTGTTGTTATTATTATAGCTGTTGTTGTTGTACACGGTATTATTATGAATTTTATTTTTGTTGTTGTTGTTTTTTCTTATTTATTTCTACTCTACACCAACAAACAAATGAAAATGAATTAAATAACCCACCACATGATATGCAGTTATGATTACAATAAAATTTTTTTTAATTTTTGTTTTTTATTTGCTTTTTCCAATTCATTTAAATTATTGGAACGGCATTTAAACAAGGCCACCCAATTTCGAATTTACTTTTTCAAATGCAAGTTAATCACGGATTTTGAATATAATGTACTCGATGGAGTGAAAACTCACACTTAGCAGATATCTGAGAGTAAATAAGATTGTTTTGAAAAGTTTATGAAAAATATGTCGTTCGGAGTCGACGTTAAAAACTGTAGGTCCCATACTTGAATCCGCTTTAGATCCTCGATTTACAAGACACGACAAAGTAGGATGTGCAATATATTTGTTTATCGAATATCGATTTACGCGTATTTACGACGATAAAGAGGCCATTAAATACCGTGTGTGCCGGCACACTATATTTAAGCATGAACATGAATACTGGGTGTCTCTGGAGGCGATAACAAGACATTTGACAACAAAATTTTTGTTAAAGCTGATCAGAACCCAGAAACTTGAGCGACTAACCCTTGGGTTCAAACGACAAGAGTTGCTCTTGTTTGACGATATATGTATTATGTATCTTATAGGATTCAGGTGAGCTAAGCTGTTCGAGACGATTTAATAGTTTCAAGGCCATCTGTCTGCTAAAGCTTTCAGCTTTTAATATATTTCATCTGAAGTGACATTTATTACGAATATGTATTGTTTAACAACCTCAGAAGTCGTAAAAGTAGTCAAGACTTTATACAAAAGTGTAGCTTCAAACATTGCCATTTTTCGAGAATTATCTGCTGAATATTTATACGATCGTCATCATCGACCTACAATAGAAGTAAATGGCTGGATTATAAATATGTTTGCATGATCGTAAATGTATATGCAATGCTGAAAATATCCCTTCTGTTAGGAAGAGTGAAATTTTTGTTTTTATTTTTTTAAAGGCCGTTTACAATCGGTAGTTATGTAAGTCAACAAGCAAAATTGTCACATATGAGGCTCGGAGAATACGGAAGTGATTGAGAAAATATTATTTCTGCTGGAAAAAGTGATTGCTGTGAATTATGGTGGAAAGGAGGTCCTTTTTAACCTACAATTGAAGATTATGAAATGACTGGCTGCAAAAAGACGACAAAATGTGCCACACTACACTCTCGATTTTGGCTTTATTGCCGGGGAAGTATGCAAAAAGAATTATATCGTTAGTATAATTCGCAAAGACGCTAAGTCCACTTTTTTCCAAAATTGAAATTTTAATGCAAAACGTTAACACTATACAAAATACATATTTTACAACAGACAAAATGTCAGTATGTAGTTTAAAGTTGTTGTAATTTTGTGGTTTGCAAAAACCAAGTCCACAAAACTACGAAAAATATTAACAGCACGTGCTTACTCCACGAATATTAATTATTAATTATTCTTAATTTTTGATCTAGGTCATTTAAAGAGAGCTATTTTGTAAAAATAATTGCGTTTAAAAAGTTTACAAATTTTAAAAACTGAAGAAGCCGCAATGTTTTTTGTGTCTCTTGTAAAATTTGAAAAAAGGGACTTAACACATTTGCGAATGAGACTAACGATATGACCTTTTAATCGACGTTATTTAAATCTAAAAATGGTTCGCTTAATAATTTCTTATAAAAAACGATATTAAATTTTGAATTTTCTATTTTTAATGAATTCATTTGGTTTTGTAAGGTGATACCTTCGATGTTATTTAATCAATTACACATTTGCATCATTTGCATCATTTATTCCAATGAATAACGCGGTTTCATAAAGTATTGCTTTGATGCTATTTTAAGAAAACCGCATCAAATGTGCCATCACACAATCTACATTGACATTTTCCTTTCACTCTGTGGTCTTTGAAAGTGTCACCTGTTGCGTAAAGAGACGACCGTGGCTTCTGAGCAGTATTTAATTTGTCTTCTCTGTTTGATTGTGTCATTTTGCAAGTGACATGTTAAATAAACACTTGCAAGCATTTATTTCAAAACAAATCCAATTAATAATCGATCAAAAACATATTAACGACCCATCATAATGGAGAATAATTTTTCTTTTTCTTTTCTTTTTTCATTTTCTGTATCACATCCATACAATGCTGTCAAGAATATTTACTATTCGAAGAAGAATTTAATTTTTTTTATACTTTTTTTCATACTAAAAGCCACATTATAACCGTAACAATGCAGTGAATATACAAAAAGTGTAATGAGTTAATGGTTAAAATAACTCACAAAATCTGAGACGAATGTGGAAGAGCATTTATGGTGTAAAACAACGGCGGGATACAATAATGGAGGGAGAATACATATGTATGTATGTATGTATTTATATGCATGTGGATTTGATAGAAAGTTTCGCAATACTACTTTCTTCCCCCATTACAATGGGATTTTCTGTATATTTATTAATGTTAAGCAGTTCGTTTACACTTTAACATCAATGAGGATTTTAGCGCTGAAGTGATGGCTTCAAATTTAGAGTAGCTTTAGAAAATATTATGAAACCCTAATGAAAGTTGTTTTATGGACGAATTTCAAATTAGTGAAATCCGATCAAGCATTGGTTGAATGTCAATGAAAATGATACAGCCAAACTCAAGAAAATAAATGAAAGGTTTTAAAAGAAAAGTTATTTCATTATAATACTTGAATCTTGACATGTCATTGGTGACTACATCGTTCATATCGAGCCAAAAGCAGTTGATAATCATCGTTTAGGCCTTCTTACAACTTTAGAACATATAATGACCACATTTAAGGGAGTGTTAAGAGTATGTTTGTCTCTCGGGCAAATTAAAAAAGAAAATGTGTTGCTTTATGTCTGCAAGAATACAAATTTTTTTGAAATGTAATGTAAATGAAATAATTGAGCTCGAGGTCTGTTGTTGTTTTAAATAATTTTTATTTTATTTCTCCGATATTTCGAAATTCATCGAATTTCATCCTCAGGGACACTCTAAAGTTTAACAATAAACATAAACAACGATAAAAACATTTATAAATAAGTACATCGATCACAGAATAAAACAAAAAATTACGAAGAAAAACATTGAAAAAACCCTTACTGTAAAAATTAAACAAACAAAATAAACTTTAAGCTATAGTTGTTTTAACATCGTCGTATGGTATTGCACTGATCTACTTAAAATTAATTATTGCTTCTTTTTCTTTACTAAATGTCTATAGCTGCTGGCTGCGCTGCACTCAATGTCTGCTTTATCGTTCATACGTAAAGTTGTTGGTGTATTTACTATATTTAGCATCTCCAAAATGTAACGACGTTTGTAGTTATTCTCCGTATCCAATATACGAACATTGTCGAAGTCAGGAGAGTGTTTATAATTAACGCAGTGGCTCATCAATGCAGTTTTCTGTGTTTCATGATTAAATCTTAACCTTTGGTCTGACTTGTGGGCTGCTAGTCTTGTTTTTAGCTTATTTTTCGTGGTACCTATATAAACTTTTTTACAAATTTCAGCATCGTTGCCAGTACAGGGGATTTTATAAATTATATTGGACTTTTCCATTGTGGGTATTTTGTCCTTGGTTTTACTAAATAAGCTCGCAAGTGTGTTGTTGGTTTTGTGTGCCAATTGGAAATTTTGAACATTAAACAATTTAGACTTTTCGAACCTTTCAGATAATTCAGATTTTTGAAATGTTTAAATGAAATTTGATTGCAAGAATGGAAACGACTTTTTGGAAAAGAAGGCGATATGCGCCACCCTATAAAGAATCGTACTTTTGCCGCAATGTCTGAGGTCGGTATTCCTGCGAAGTTGATAAGGCTATGCAGAATGATATTCAGCAACTCCTGCAGCTCTGTCAAGTAGGATAAGACTCTCCGAAACTTTTGATATCGTGTACGGTTTCAGATAAAGCGATTCCTTATCATGCAACCTTTTTAACTTCGTCATGGAGAGTGTATTGCGAAGTCCATAGCAATGGCACTATTTTCTACCAGAGTGTCTAATTGCCTGCATACGCTGGCGTGACTTTGATATCATAGGGCTTACCAAAACAGGTGTTATTGCTGCCTGCTTCTGGCAGTAAATGAAGGCAAAACTAAGTAAATATTGTCGAAAAGTTGGGGACATCCAGCATATGGGATGCCAAATTAGGGCCGGTAACTTTAGTTTCAATGTTATCAATGAATTTGTTTATCTTGGCTCTTCCGTTGCATACATAACATACATACTTAATTTCTCATTACATCCCTTCAGTCAGGATTATGAATTTAATTTATTATTTATAGTTTTATGCATGAGTGGAGGGACCTTCAGTTTAAAGTCGACTCCGAACTACAGAAATTTGGTAAACTCTTCACTGTAATTTTCTTTGTACTTTGTTTCTTTGAGTATTTGGCAGAAATCTGGTGGGAGGAAATCGCCGAAAAATTATTCTTTACTTTTATTTTGTTTTGTTGAAGATGCCTGACCTGAGATTTCAACCGTATACTCACGTCTAATGTGTCAACATACTACCTACTAGACTACTACCGCTTGTCTCCGCTGTTACCACCAAATATGATGGTAACATGAATAGTAGAGACCTCTTGCCGAAACTAATATTCTACAGGTCGCTTATCTTCCCCGCGCTTCCTTATGGCGTAAAAGCATGGGCGCTTTTAACTATCGACCTTGAGAGTATTCGAGAAAAAAAAATCTACGTTAGATCTTTGTTCCAGTGCAAGCTGGAGATGAGTATCGTATAGCATCCAACAATGAGTTGCATGAGCTCCTCAATAACTGGACGTTGTGCAGCACATTAACATACAGCGACTGTGCTGGCTCAGCTATGTCGTTCGTAAGGAAGAGGATTATCCAGCGAGACGGGTATTTGATAAGGGTATTATCAAAAGTCGGTGTAGAAGACAATTTCGTCTGCATTGGAAGGGCCATATCGACCAACTGGAGAAGTCGTCCAAGAAACAGAGGAGCCTGGAGGAATATGTATGTTGTTACAAGCCGACATACGATAAAAGTGTTGTTAATGGCCAATTAACTAAGTGAGTAAGAAAGTAAGTCAGAAAGTAAGTAAGAAATCTGATTAGTTGACAATCAAGCTTGCTCCATACTCAAAATGTTTAAATAAATATCTCCAGTATTTTCTTTATGAAAAACTTCTTACGATGGTGCATACTTAAGAGCCTTCCAGTCAGTAGTAGGGCGGGACTGAAATCATCAAGAAGTGTAAGTCAAATATCTAATTACGAATGTATTTAAGTATTACGCGGCATTTGTATATGCCTACATAGTTCACAGATATTAATTAAATACCAATAAATAGTTTTAAAAACAAAAAAACAATAAAAAATTCGAAAATACATTCATTCACGCTGCTTCCAAATCTCTAACAACAACTAACACTTATTAAATTCCAATTTCTATAAAAAATAATTTCTATTTCTATTTATTTTTTTGGAATATTTTATTTCTTTTCTATTGCCTCGATTCCCAAGTTTAAAGTGAGTTTTTATGTCAACATACAGGTGTAGATATTTGAGTTTTTGATATTTCTCTTTTAGTTTTTGTGACAATGTGTATAAGCACTGAAAACCAGAAGTATAACCAATGAAAGAGAAATAATGATAAGAAAAACTTTTCTTTTAACAACAGCAGAAATATGAAACAAATAGGGAACAAAATGGACAGTCATAGTCGAATAGTTGATCCTCTACAACTCTACTAAGCGAATTATTTTTTGGCTGAAATATCAAACAGAAATAGATAAGATTTTAGTTAAAACACTAGATTGGAAAATAATATTTAAAATCCTTTGAGGGTATTGAGTTATTTCTAGACCAGACAACTCATCAAGAAATTTTCTGCATAGTAGACTAAATGCGGCATATTCTTAACTATTTAATAGTAGCGCCTGATAAAGAGAATGGAAACGGCCCAGTCTTCGAACGTAACGGCAATGATCAGTGATTTCTTTACGCATCATGCTTATGTGGCTTCTGGTAAAAACTTGGAGAATAAAAAAATTTGCCGTCAAAAATTTCAAAAATCTGTTTGAAATCGACGTTAAACTGCAGGTGCTGCTACTCATGTATAAAACTAATACCCACACCATGGGTTGTGTGAGAAGCTAGGTTGTAGTCTTGACTAAATGATCGTAATGATCAATTAAGGAAAGTAAGAAAACTTTTTATAAAATATAGGACCTTGTTAGTTAAGGTACAATACTTTCTTGTGAAATATGAAAAAATATTTCATCGTCGACACCCTCTCAGCAGATTTCTGACAAAAACTCTGAGTGTTAATAAAATTGCTATGAAAAGTTTCTCAAAATTATATCGTTTGGAGTCGACTTTAAATTGTAAGTGCCGCCAATCATTTACGTAAAAATTAACACACACAACATAAGTGGTGTGAGAAGTTAGGCCGTAATCCTGACTGAAGACTTGTCGTTTATGTATATGTGCATCGAGCGTAGGGTACAATAAACTATTAAAAAAAATTTATGGAAAAGCAAACAACACTACTAAAAAACAACAACAACAACAGCAAACAAATAGTTCTATGACAAAAACTATGTGTATAGAAAACCATAAAAACCAAAAAACTAAACATGCCAACACAGTTAATTGTTTTAACACCTTTTACAGCAGCTGCTAGCTATTGTTGGCTGGTGCTGTTGCCTGGTGCTGATGTTGGCGTTGAAGTTGACTTTGTTTTTCCTGTGCTCATGGCATGTGAATACGATTGAATTCTTAAATGCATGTGCTCCAGTTAAAATGCTTAAGTATTCTTCTGAAAGTCTGTGGAGGCATGAATAGAATCCATATGAGAAGGTGATACACATTTCCTTCAGATTGTAAACGTTTCATTATTTAGATTGTGAGTTGCATTGTGTCCTTAAATGTTACACTTATTTTGTGTTTTCGTTATAGTTTTTCTGTTATCGTTCGTTGTCGGTTATTCGATTTTCTTTCTTATTCTTTTTTCTCTTTTGCCACAGCAGCCACGACTGCTATGCACGGCTGCAGTTTATGGCTAAAAGTAAAGCATTTTGTGTGGCTTTCATGTGCATGTATGCTGCAGTTGCAATCCGGGCTAAGTGGGCGATAGGTGGCAAGATTTGAAAGAGTACGAATGAAATCCCAATATTGTTGTAATGATTTTTATCGATAGTTATTGTGCAGTTGTTTTAAATGCGATTTTAAACTTTCTCGAATGGCAGAAAATGGTATCCAAAGTGCAAAAAGGAATCGAAAGCAAATTAACAAGAGTTGATGACGTTTTCTTCATTTTCATTCTCATTTCAGTTTTTTCTTTTCTTTTGAAATTCTTACTACGCTCTGCAAAAAGTTTACGATTTTAAGTTCTGTGCTGCAGTAAATAAGTTTTCGATGAACAACTATTGAAACCTGAAAGAAGAAAAGGCAAAAAAAAAGAAAAATAACTTTCGTACTCAATTGACCCGCTTTTTAATTTGTTTAAGAATAATTTAAATGACATTTATTCGTATAATCAAAACCGAACAAAAAAGGGAAAGAGAATAATCACAGTCACAGAAAGTGAATGTTAAATTAAGAAGTTATTGGCTTAAATGTAGAAACTTTGCTATTCACTTTATACAAATGAAATTGAAGCTTTCTCCCCATATATCTCATAAAATTTCTTATAGTTTACAAAACGCATTCAATTCATAGGAAAATTTATAGTTCGAATAAAAAAAAAACTGGCCTTAATTACTTGGTGTTAACATCTAATATTGTTTGCCAAATCTAGAATGACAACTGGAGTTATCCATCACCTAAAGTTTAGTGAACAGAAATGAAATGCCATTTAAGACGTCAGTAAAAGGTAGGTAGGTTGAATGGGAGAAATTCAACCATGGAGCTTTAAGACCTCATGCCTATCAACATGGCTATGCACTCATCATTATGAGGTACCAAGATTATTGTCTTTAAAAGTTTGTGTTCTGAATTTCTTTAATTTCTTCCTTCTTTAATTTCTCCCATTCCACTGAAATAAATTATGTTTGCCATAGTGTTGCTCCAAAAAAAATATTGGGATTTCAAGCTTACGAAAGCTGGAGAATGACATAAAAACTATTTCATCATTTCGCCGTCTTCACCACAGTGCCTGTATTCGTAATTATCTACCACGCCTCTATGTTTCAGATGTATGTACGTGCAAGACACAATGTCATTTAATATACTCATTGTTTTCCTCTCATCAGTATCGCTCCAGAGAATCTTTGCAATTCATCTAGCTGTAAAAAGGCGCTGTGTTATCCCAGTTTATATTCCATAAGACTCTTCCTCTATTAGCTACATTATTCGATTCCTCATTTCCAATTACTCCTTGATGATTAGGTACCCATATAATGCGTACGTGCACTGCCTGGAGTAAGTGTTTATCGCCTTCCTACATTCCAAGACAGTCCATAATTCCGTATCCCTGGGTGGTTTTGCTTTAATTTACATTTGACTATCAGTAAAGATATTTCAATTCCAATGTATCAAGTCTACCGACTTATCACTAGCTTAGTTTATAAATTCTCAGATGGTAAATGCCTTTGCTAAGAAAACCCTATTATGACCCGGTAGAATTACATTTTAATTTCTCTTTCTTCTACGTAGAGGCCAAGTTTCGCTCAATCACTATACACACATACATGCATAATTGGTCATTACAACCCTTTAGTCAGGATTACAGCCTAGTTTCTCACACCACTTATGTTGTGTGTGTTAATTTTATACATGAGTGGCGGAACTTGCAATTTAAAGTCGACTCCGAAGGACAGATTTTTAAGAAACTTTTTCATGGCATTCATTTTTATTCGTATGCTTATAACAATCCGTGCAGCAACAAGTCCCCACTGTAATCTGTGCCATGTATCCTTTAGGCCAGGAAAGTCCATTTAGTATCAGAGTGGTGACGCATTTAGTCATGATTCATATGTTAGGCTCATCCTATCAGATAATTGCGCGTGTTCCAATTATACCTTAAAAATACAATTTATGGCTCGGGTTGATCTATAGTTTGAGGACTATATGCAGTAAATGATGCCTCATACCGAACGGTTTAAAATGTTCTAATTTGTATACTTTCTTCCTTTTCCTATTTTTCCTTTGATTTGTTTTCGTTTTACTGATCAAGTCTGTTTTAGATAAGCAAACGTTGTGGTAAGGAAATGTGATTATTGAGTATCATATTCTTTCTCAGGATGCAGTGCGGAATGATGCCGATTATTCTCTTTGGGGGTTATACACTCCTTTAATGTTTATTGACAAAATTTTTGGGTTTAGAAAATCGCAGAAATATTTTTAAAGTTCCTGATTCCATTGAATGGTTTCGAATTTTTTTTTCTGATTCGTACGATAAAATAACTTCAAGCCCATTAAAGCACCATCATACTATTGATCATATTCATTAATCTGCGAATGAAAAAGTGAATGAATGTTTGAAATGTATACGCAGTATGGGCAATGTAAAGTTTTTCATGGTTCTTCCTTCTGGCAGTTATTTAACCACTGACCAACAATGGGAACTATTACATGGAATTAATGTATTCAGGATTCATGTTAATGATGATGATTGTTTATGGTGGTCTTGTACAAACAGATGCTTATGCGAGGGTAGAGAATTTTTTTATCCATATTACCTGTATATACCAAAACAATCCCTAATTTGAATGGGAAAATGTTTTGTTAGGTTATGTACTGCGACTGGGTTAAGATTCCAAAGTCAGGACGTTGAAAAGCTCAACCTCTAACGAAACTATCCAGCTACTCAGGGGTCTTGAGTTTAGTTACTGTTTCCACACAATTATAGCATTTAATCACAGAGCCCCTTTAATACAGTTCTTCTATAGATCAAACTCTGTGGATGTGAAGAATTTATGCATCAATAAAATCATTTGAGAATTTCGATGAACCCATAATTATTATTAGACCAGACAACTTATCAAGAAAATTTCTGCATAGTAGACTAAATGCGACGAAGTCTTAACTATTTAATTGTAGCGCCTGCTAAAGAGAAGTGAACGCCTCAGACTTCGGAAATAAAGGCAATGATCAGTGATTTCTTTAAGCATTACGCCTATGTCGTCTCTGAAAATGCTGATCAGAGAAGATTGTTCGTATTGATTCCTAGTGCGTTTGCTCGTTGAGATGCCTCATACATTGCCCGCTAAAGTGTTCTTATATGCCTCAACGCTACTTTCCTTTGGGATATCTTGGGTGTGAATTCTATTATCTTGTGAGCCAGTGAGGGTTTCTTGCCTGATACCTCAGCTATTTTATTGGTACTCACATCCATGGTGAATGTTCGTGCCGCCCCACATGGCGTTGTAAGCATTGGCATTGTATCTCAGTAGTAAAGGCACCTTTTCCCTGCTGAAGTATTCAACAAGCACGTGTCGTTGCTTCCTCTATGATTTGCCTTTTCTAACCGAAGTAAATTGGTACTAGGCGCGCAATCAAAAACTGTGTGTATGTATTGCAGACTTTAGATGTGTTAACCCTCGTATATGACATCAAAAAAAAAAAAAACACAAAACAAAAGAAAACACTTACACACATGTCTTTATCAGCATATGTGTGTGAGTCTATACGGCTACAGTTACAAATTCCATACAATTGAGGTAAAATTTGTAATTAACAACATCAATATCGTTTTAAAGCACAACAGCACCAACAACAATAACAAAAATCAAACTAACGAAGTCATACGTTACTAATCCCAGTAACTAAACGTATCCATCAATGCCTATTTCCTGTATTTGTGTCCTTTACACCCTCACATTCACACATACACACACATATTTGTATGTATGTATGTGTGTATGTGTTAATACAACTGTTTAAACGTTTGATATGGTATGTAATGGAATGCAATTCAAGATACTCTTTGTTGTAATTTATGCATGTTCAGTCATGCATGAACATGTTATTATTTCTCCATATAAACAGATCCATTTGCCCACATTTATAAACAATACAAATCTGCTTCAAGGAGTCTCAGAGAATTATGATTTTACTGTTATTCGTGTATTTAAATCTATGGATAGAGAAATCAGAATGTTTGCTATGGTAATGAGCGTTATAAACAACAATAAACTGATAATTTCTTGGAAATATTTATGTATGTATGTGTGTATGTACGTTACGTATCAGAAAATCAGTACTTATGGCAACATAAAGGCATTACCATTAAAATTTATTTTAATTAAGTGAACATTGAACACTCAACAACCATAGCATAGACCATTGAGTTGGACCTCTAATGGCTCTTATTGTTTTCTAATTATAGTAATACGGCAGGTTTGATATGAATTTCTTGGAAGACAATTAAAACAGCCGCTTCGAATGGATCAAATTTTTCTTGAATTTTGATTTAATTGTAGTTGCACAGGCAGATAGTTAGATACTGCTACTGCAACAATATGATACGTACTGAAAATATACATTTGAATTAAATCTTTAACAAATCCAGCAGCGCGACTTATCCAGATTAAATATTCTCTTCCGGAAAACTGTATTGGATGTTCCAACCTCAGCTCCAACATCTCGTAGAAATGAAATATAAAGAAAATATTTCTTTTGACTATTTTTGTTCATTTGTCTTCTGGCAAGAGATCTAAATAATTGGTATGGAAAACTCATTGCCACCCCGCAAATTGATGTTTCCCCAATGGCAGTTAGCTCCAAAGGAACCAAGTTATTTTCAGCGTATTCTCTTGCCAGTGACGCTATTCTGATTCCCACTAAAATGTCCAAGTAGTTCTCGGTCGCAGTTCTTTCCGCAGACTCTGCGGGGTCACTATCCTGATACTTTCTCTGCTTAGTTTCGGTACTTTGAGGCGGCAAGATGACTTTGCCTTCTATTTTGTACGTCTGTAGATGTTGTAGAACACTATTTCCTCTTCAACCCTGTGTTCTTTGATGACTTCCTAGGCTTTTGCTGGGATAATTTATTCTCTAGGCACCTTAGATACTATATTCAGTCGAATCCAATTAGTAATGTAAACTGCGGGTTGACCAGGAGGTAATATCTCTGTTGCGTGAAAGCAACAATCTTCATGTCCAGTCTCTAGCGCGTTGCAGCGAAAGTGGAAAATATGGTTCACTTCCTTGTCTTTTTGGACTATTGGTTTCTGTAGCTGGCATTCCCTTCCTGTCTTGTGAGACTACTCCACAGAATGAATACACTTCGTCAGTTTAGTCAGTTGAAACCTTGCATTAGACGGCAAGCTGATCATTCTTTCGTAGAGGACAAGTGCCCAAGTAATCACCAATTTGTTCTCGTCTTGACGGCTTTTTAGCTTTTGGGTGAAGTGCTTTCTGAATCCGGCCTCTGTATAAGTGGTTTTATTATCCCATTCTTTCAATTGTAAGTCTTCTGAATGACCTAACAAAATAATGTGAAATATATTTAGAATAACACCAAGTATCCAAACTAGAACTATTTATTGATCGAATTAGGTTTACATGTCTGTTGGCACTTCAGCTGTCTGTAAACTTCTGACTCCTTTAGTAGACTGTACTCTACCACATGCAGCAAAAGTATTTTTCTACTCTGTTAGGTATAAAATTTTAAAGTGATTCCAATACTCCTTTAAATAATCCATTCAGGAATCCCCTTGACTCATGATCGAACTCCATAGACATCAGCATCTATTGACACAAAGTAGGACTCATGCATTTTCATGAAGACATTTGGTCGTAGTAACGAGCAATGATAACCACAATTATTGTTCAAACTGAAGGTAGAAAATAATAACAAGATGAGGATGCTTTATTGCTAATGCTATGCATGTTCCTTACAGGCACGAAAGGGAGATGCTTTAAAGTTTATTCTTGAATCATTTTTGTTATGAACAAAAGTAAAGAATGCTCATTGCTGTATAAATTAGGAAATCATAGGGATATTTGTGAGCACACCCTTAACTACATAAATATGGCATTATTGGATGCTGATGGATCCTACTTGACGGATAAGATACAACTGAAGCCAGCGGTCACAACTGATATCCAACCATTAGATTACCTAGAGGAAAATAAATATTGCTATTTTGGCAATTTTTTATATTGCCAAATTCAATCAAGGATGACAGAAAATATAAGCTAAAGAGCCTGACAAAAGCAGAACACTGACGCAAGAGGTCTATCTATGTCTTCCAATGGAATAGATATAATCGCAATAGTACGATATATAGATGTGCTCGCATCTTAATATCCGTACATGCCAAGCAAAGTCTAGCAATATTGCATGTAACTTCCTGCTACCAGTGAAGTCAAGTCGCTTTATAAAATGAGAAGGCACCGGCGCTGGCCATTACATTATTTGTTAGAGATATTCATCCTACAAAATAAATCCATTGCGCTCAGATGCTTTTGTGTTTTGAAAATTATTTCCATAAAAACTGCTTAAAACGTTTAATCCCCAAAATTTGTTCAATAAAATTTTGATTTAAATATTCGAAGTCTTTTTTTTTTCGTAACATTCAAATTTTATATCCTTTAAGTACCATAAATAACTAAAATCCTTCAAATAAACAATGTTTTTTTTGTTATCTAAAAAGATGAAGAAGAAGGAGAAAAAGAAGAAGTATTTCTATCAATATTCGATAAAAACAGAAGAGCGTTGAATTACAACAAAAAACTAAAAAAGGGCATAAACTCTAGAGAGAAAATCTCGTTTAATGCTGACATATTGCCACTGGAACAATGTTTTATAGTCTGAATTGCAAATCGAAAACAAAGCAAAAGAGAAAAACGGAAAAAATTTGCACAAATAATGTAAAGAAGAAATGACAATAAAACAAAATGAAAAAAAAAATATTTCGACAGGATAAAGATGAGCAAATAGATGTTAGATGGTATATTTAAGAGTTTGTGTATGTAATTTTATGCAAAACATATAAACATTTTCATACATTCATTCATTTTCCAGTTACTGGCTTTCAAAAAGAGTTCCATAGAAATATTTTCTATTTTACGTTATTCTTTTGCGTTTTCCTCGTCTTTTGCCAGTCACACTCGCACACACGTTCATTGTATGGCAGACAACAAACAGGAACTCATACAACCACAGCTGTAGAAGCAATCAAACTTTCAGGCACATAAAATACACATGCAAAGAGCATCTTTCCACTTCTTTGTGCAACAGCAAAATGCTAAACGATGATGCAGATGACTAGGAATTGTGCCACACAAACTATACATATTTATGTGTGCGTGTGTGTGTATGGCTGTGGGTTTATGTGTGTATGACTGCATCTACTAGTTAGTAAAACCACTCGTACTACTACTACTACTACTACTACTTCTACGTAAAGTAAAGTGAAAGACAAGTTGTCATAAATTAATTGCATATCAGTGTAATTATGAAAACTTTGACACACTTTTCTTACTCTTGCTGCCTGATGAATAAAAACGTTCCAGCAGACATTTGTGCTCTCAGAAATAATCGTTCTCCAAAAGGAGCATATTAAAAAAGTGCTGTGCTGATAATTGACATCATAAGAGTTAGGAAATCGTACCCAAATTGAATTCCTACTTGCTAAAATAGTACGAAGAACATTTAACCCGTAGAGGATTTTGTGATTTTGTTTTGGATTCCTTCGATTAAGATTTGTGTGAACTGTGCACATGGTATCAGCTGTCACAATTGGCCAGACATACAACTCTGATGGGCAATACTTCCAACTTGATCGGAAGAAACAATTAAAAAAGAGGCACCAAAATTGTTACATCGCTATTGACAGGGGAGTTTTAATACACTTAATACAGTGTTCAGATATGCACCTTTATTGCGTAAATTGCAATAAACACCATTATTGTTTCACCATATAAAATTGCAATTAATTATTGAACAATACATACGAAAATTGTTATAATATTGAG
This sequence comes from Sarcophaga carnaria, assembly GCA_958299815.1. Taxonomy (NCBI): domain Eukaryota; kingdom Metazoa; phylum Arthropoda; class Insecta; order Diptera; family Sarcophagidae; genus Sarcophaga; species Sarcophaga carnaria. Next base: position 139,597,543 of record OY283150.1, read on the forward strand.
TAAAACTTAAAATGCAGCACTGTCATAAGGGTGCATAGTGAGCAAGAAGGGCTTTTAGTAAATAACAATCTATCCAGGAAAACTTTAGAACGAAAGACTGAATTAGTAAAGTTCCTCACCACTTCTCCCAATACAACTTGCATTGGAGGTGCATATCATGAAGCACGCTTCCTCTTACAGCTCAAGTTCAGCCCATACAATTTTAGTGGGCGGAAAGGTGGCAGGTTGGGCCTTCTCTTGAAGAGTACAAACTCCGTCTTCTCAGGAAGGCAGGAAGGAAACACTTCTTCAGAAAAAAAAATCTTCCCGCAATTGTAAGTATCCAGCTAAGCAGCTAGGGTATATTCCTTTTGTTCCAGTCAGCTCTCTATCGTACATGCCAAGCTATACAGAGCAGTTTCAACAGGCCTGTGTACTGGTGTCCATATAAGAGTTAACTTTAAATTATCCGAAATTTCCCTGAGAAATCCACATCGTTTGACGCTTAAACGCAGCTTAGCTGCCTGGTTAAATTAAAAGATTTTCGGGAAAAATTCAACTAAGCAACAAGCATTCAAAATGGTCATAATCTTCGCCTGGAAAAAATACATTGGTCTGGTATGCCTTAAGGGATGTCCTACTGCTACCAAAACTGTATAATATTTTGGAGCTATCGATATACACCCTAAAGATCCCACTGGAAACCACCTGATCTTCAGACCAGAAAGTTATGTGAAACAATATTATTAACATGAATATGTCTGTCACAATAAAGGTCAGACGGAAGTCGGTTAAATATAACAAATGATGTCACAATTAGAGTGTAGAAGTGTTGGTTACATCACGACCCCTTAGGACCAATCCTTACCCACTGGCCTCTTAAATTTTTTAATGGTTGAAAAGAGTTTGAAAAATTAAGCAGCACCATTTGCTTGCAAGGTATTCAAAGGGTTAAAACCCACTTTGTTGTCAATTTTAATTACCCATAACACAATATTATTTGAAAATCTAATTTCATTACGAATACAACTCCCTGTAAAGAGTATTCAGCACTCTATGGGTTACTTTTTATCTCTGGATGTTTTTCCTTTTCCTTTTTTTTTCCCAGGCAAAATGATTGGTTATCTCCCATGATATGCAAGTTGAAATAACAAGTACGAGTTCTAATATTTTCTTGAAAAAGTTTTTCATTTTCATTTCTTTTTTCTTCTTTGTTGTTCTTACTGTTCTTGTTGTTCTTGTTTTTGTTTTGTTTTTGAGTTTCTGCTTTATTAAATGACATGCCATGAATACAAAATCATCTTTAATGAGTTGTTGTATGTAATGCTTGGATAGAAAGAAGTCGTAAAATGGAGGCAAACTCTTAAACACTGAATAAATGGTTCAATTAATCGTTCACTGATGAAAGACACTTAAAATTAAATTTCTCAATGCTTTGATTGCTGTTGCTATTGCTATTGCTGTAATTAGCAAAAGTTTAAATAATAGAACTATTAAGATGCGAAGTACTATTCAGCTTTTATCTTTTAATTACAATTACGCCAATAAAATCAAGATAAATAATTTCGAAAGCTACAGTAGATGGTCATGTTTGTTTTTGAATTTATTTCATTGCCTAAATGTCCTTTAGAGATGATAGTTGTTTATTAATCGAACATAAGTTTATCCATATTTGAATTTAAATAAAACAAAGTCTGTGTGATTATCGTAGGAATTCATTTGAAAGACCTACTGATGCGATTATGTGATGATTCGGGTTTGAATTTTATATCTCTACCTGCTATGCTTCACTACTCTTAGGGCCATTACTTGCCGTTAAAGTTGGGTTGAGTTAAAGAGTTAAAGGTAACTTTAGCTAAAGTGAAGTTTAAAGTTACCTTTAACTTCTTTCCGTTATTATAACCTGATAAAATATGATAAAATAAAGTTAACTTTTTCCAAAATACGGCAATGCCGGAGCAAAGTCGATAATACTGCTCAATTAAACAAGTTTTTTTTTAAACGTAGTGGCAACGACGGGCTTCGTTTTGTATTGTATATGCTCTCTTTGTTTAAATTTGAAGTTGCTTTATTGAAAATAATATATGATATGGCAAGTTCAGACATAAACTTAACTTTAAAAGTTACCGGCAGGATGAGCCTTCCTTTAGCTAAACGCTCACTTCTATCTTATTAGGTATTCATAATAATAAAAACCAATTTATCTGCCCGTTAAAACCCTCCCTTTAGTTAACGGCAAGTTGTGATAATTGTAATTTGTAATTTGAGTAATAAGTTTGGCTAGACACAACTCCTTTTGGTAATATGTATGCGGTTCGTTGAATTTGTTTAAGAATGAACAAGAATCCAAGACTTACGTTAAAGTTTAAAGTTCACTTTAGCTAAAGTTACCTTTTACTAAACCCAACTTTAACGGGAAGTTGTAATAATGGCCCTAAGACCTGTAAGATGGAAGAACTCGATTAATAGAATTAAAACAAAGCCAAGAAACAAATGATAACCAGTCTTACAAAATATAATGAAGACCTTTAAATACTTCATACACTTTAACAATTTTCTTTTTTTTGTTCGAATAAAAATTCGAAGCTAAGCTTGAAATTCAACTGACAAAAGCTTGACAACAATTGCTTGGCACCACAAAACTAATGTGACATTATTTAAGTCAAATTGTAAGACTATTTTAAGCCACATTACGACGTTGCCCATGATTGTTGTCTCTTAAATGCTGTTGCCTTGTTAGACGGTGTATGTTCTTTTTAGAATTGTTGTTGCAGTTACTGTTGTTGCAGTTTTTAGCACTTATATGGTGCCTTGGGAGGCATTCAAGTTGACAGTAATAGTAACAATAATAACAAACAATGTTGACAACGAACACCACCACACAGCAACCAGCAACCAACATAAATAACCAACAATAATAACAACATCAGCATCAGAGTAGAAGAAATATCACAACATCAGAATAAGAACTTGTAACAGCATAAGCATCTCTACTTGGTGTTGTCGTTGTTGTTGCTGTTGTTGTTTTGTGTTCTAAGGACTAAGTGGTCATGAAAAATTTACACATGGTTCAGTAATAATTGCTTGTGCATGTTTTCATTTTTATTTACGGATTTTCTCCACTTGTTTTTGTTGCATTTTCTTTCTTTATTTTCTGCATCTTACTATGCTCGTTCGATGTTTTTTTTTCATTGTAGTTTAGAGGACATGCCACTTTTAAGTTTAAGTGTTTTTACTGTGTTGTTGTTAGTGTTGTTAGTGTTTCATAAATTAAAGTCGAGTTTTATGACACTTGCATGGGAAAATGTACAAAAATTTAACAATTTTTTGAATGCAACAGTTCACTACGAAGGCCATACGGTTGTAACTTCAATAAAGGAAATATTGTTACAGGACTTTATGGTAATGGCTGTGTGGATATTGTGTTAAATTAACAAGAAAATTGCTTAAGAAGATTAAAGGGTTGTGTTGTTCGAAACTGCATAAATTCCTTTAGAAAACAATTTTAAACCAAGAGGCGTACGTATATATTTTCTTTCAAACATTGGCGAACAAATAAATGTTTGTACAAAAATTCCTACTTTTAATATCAGTTTGAAAGTTTATTATTTATTTTAATAGGGTCATTCAACAAGGACGAATTTTGTGAGTTGAAAACGACCATCTTGTTGAAGCTACTTTAAATTAGTTGTCATTTATTCAGTCTATTGAAAACAGTGTGTGTTCCCTGATGCAGTTGGCAATGAGCCTCAATTTTCAAATTTGCGACGATACTAATCCACACGAGAACCAACAGCGTTAAATGTATCTCAAAAAATCACTGCTTGGTATGGCTTTTAGACTGGCGGCGTCATCAATGTCAGGCAGAAACCGAAAAACTATGTTAACCAGACCATCACTATCAATGGGTAGCACAATTGGTTGAGGATTGCCAACTTCTTTTGGCCTGAATTGAATGATCTGAATACCAACGACATGCGTTTTCAATAGAACAGTGCTACGTGCCACACAACACATGCCAAATTGGATATTCTGCATGGGGTATTCGAGGGCACGGTCTTCTGTCGTAGATGTGATGTGAACTGACACACGAGATCGAGGGACTTCACCCCGTTAGACTTTTTTGTTGTGTTCTGATAAATACTAGAACATAACACATTTCATCGGTCAAATCTAGTCTGATTTATAAGTTACAGTCACGGAAAATTTAACATTTTAGATGCGTTTCACCTAGAGAAATCGTGGCAATAAATTGGTCTGCAACGATATCGACGATATCTCAAAGACACTTTATTTTATTTAAATTTACAAACAAGACCCTATATTTGCGGTTAAACTCTGTTAGACCTGCATTGTAACATCATGATCTACTATAACCGGTGCTCCGATAATAGTTTAACCGATTGTCGTCGCCTAAAGCAACACACTGCATGAGTATATTTACATGAACTTGTAGTGTTCGGTGTAGAGGCCTGGTACTTTGCTTTACTATTTGCCAAGATCCCAAAAGCTAGCTCTGTCTGATCTTGCTACGATGTGTACTGAAGATGATGATATCGTCTCTGAGAAGGTGAAGCCTTTTAAATTTTTCCATGCATCGCACAATAGCGGTTCTTAAGACCCCGGCCGAATCAGTTGGTATTTCGGCAAATGACCTTTACAGAAGCTGTTGGTCTGAGAAAGAGATGGAGTAGACTGTCTTTCACCTTATATGTTAGTGCCCTGCTCTTGTCATAAAAAGCCGGAGGTTTTTGATTTCTCATTTTCTGATATGCTTGACTCAGCTCTCTAATAAAATGCTGCAAAGCTGCAAAAGCAAGATTTATTTTAAATGTTATTTTAAATGTTGTGGGTGCTTGTGATAAATTATTAATGATGAATACTGAAATGGGCAATTAGTCAGATTATTGTGTAATAAAATTAATTGGTTTTACGATTTCAACATGAAGAGCTTTGTGCATTTATGACAAATCCTCTTATTGGCTTCATTAATTGTTGAGACGTTTTTTTTTTTTTGGAAAGTGCCAAACAGAAATAAAAGAAAAGAACATTTTACAGATTAAAACTCTTAGTGAAATTAAAATACAAAAAAAAGAAAAATAAAAGAAAAATTCTTATTAAATTCCTTTTGTTTTTGAGCTAAATTTGTTCTAAAACCACCATACCCTGGCCACGAAAAACAATAAAAAAAGCCCCAATAATTACTGTAATTGGCTTCTTGTGTTTCTTTGTATTTCAAAGTGATATTCTTTTTCTCTACTGTGGTGTTTCATGCTTTATTGTGGTTATTTTCAAATGGTTTTCTTTACTTTTCTTTTCTTTTTTTGTTGTGTATTATTGTTAAAAACAAAAATGTTGTTGTATTGAAAATGCAATAGTAAAAATGTAAACAATTAAATGCGATTTATTTAAACAAATCACCGCCAGCTGAACCATATTTACCATTTAATCATGGCCATAAATTAAGCCAACATAAATCCCCCATGAACTCGTATAACTGTCTGCACTACTCAATACCAACACTTATTCATACACACATACACACACATATATACAAATACAAATACACAAATTAACGGGAATATATAGCCTTTTGTAATTCCCTAAAAAAAACGAAGCAAAGCGAAATGTAAGACAAAAAATCAAAAAAAACCGAAGAGAATAAAGAAAAAGAAACAAATGAATGAATGACTGACAAAAATATCCGTTCGGAAGAAGGCAAATCCTGATAAAGAAACAAAGAATGTTTCCCCGAAGTACTCGGGCAGAGATGAAGAGGAGAATGTAAAATATGAAACGTAATAGGATTTTCAAAATTTGGCCAAGACAACAGATAAGAATCGTCGTCGCGTACAACAAATTAAAAACGTAATTAATCGTGAACAGTTGGTACACCAATAACAAGTATAACTACAACTGTTACAATTACTCTGGTCAACGTGTAAGTGGCAAACTTTACTGGAAATCCAAAATGATATTCAGCAGATGACGTCGAAGAGTTTTTCATTTGGAATACTATAACTGGAGAGGCTGTTTTCAACACATTTTTGCCATACTGCCGCCTTACAAATATGCCCTACACCAACACCAGTGGTATTTATGTACAATGTTTTGCTATTGGAAAAAACTTACTTATTTTGTAAGAATGTCAATGCTGAAACCATTCCGAGCTTCTACTGAAACGTCTAAGAATCCTAAAGTGCAGATATATCTTGTCGGTACCAAGAACCCCATATGTGACGTTGACTCTATCTATAACTGTATGATCAGTTATAATTTTGTAAAATGGTTTCTATTATAGAGAACTCACCTAAGAGTGCAGCGTCTAGCCAGTTGGTCCATTTTACATTTACATAGAGTACAGTTATGTCTCGGTACTCATATGATATGAATGCTGTACTGCTCCAATCTAACTTCGAAAGATTCTTGTCAGTTATAGACTCTCTTCGAGTGCTCTAACAACCGCTTGGCTAACAGAAAGATGGGAGACGTTTTTATCCTTCCGCATGAAAGACGCGTAGTGATTGTGTTGCTCTATGTAGTGTGTTATGCCTATAACTCCGCAAAAGGCCCCACAAATCGAAAAGCAGTCGCTAAAAAGTTTCACTACACCATTTTTGCAAAGCAATCTTTATGGAATGGATGTTCTGAAATTCTTTGAGAAATCATAGAATAGTATCATGTAGTCAGTATTCTTGGAATTTCCAAATACCCTTGAGCTGTAATTTTTGAACGAAATTCACGGTTTTTTTTATATTTTCTTCAAATCCCTCAATAGTCATCCAGCAGTAGTAGTCAATACACAAATTAAATGATACAGCCGTTCAAGATGCGAACAACTTTCATAGTCATACATCGGCGTTTACGTTAATGAAGACATTCATGAAACGTTAGTGGACATGTCTTGCAGTAAAGGCGTTCCATACCGCCTAATAATAAATCGTATAAAATTGTTGTGAATTTAATTGCAGACCAGATAACCATTCAATGGACTATTGCGATACATAAGCTGTTTACGAATCGGTACAGATACGATAAGCCGACTTGTTCGTCTGTGAAACCTGCTGTCAATGAACGCGACAAATGCTACCAATTTATTGTCCACAGCCAGCAGTATGATACCTCGCTAGTTTCTGCATTTTTCTTGTTGGGGGGCTTATTTATGACCCCTTCACTAAGTTCGAATAGAAGAAAGTTCGATAATTCGAAGCCCACAATTATGGACTTGATTATTACTGCATTGGTTATCGGTTTACAACCTTTTATCGTTGCATAAAAAACCATGTTTGATGTGCCAATATCTCTCACTACTTAACATAGGGTATTGGATGTAAATACCCAAAAAGAACTCAGTTGTTACAGTGGATTTTACAAATACAGTTACTTGGCTTATCGGCAATGTTTTTACTCCTTCTCTTCTTTCTACTTCTCTTTGTTACAACACAGACGAGTTTTTTGAAACTGTAAATATCCTCCATATAAGACATTCAAGTTTAAATTGCTCCAATAGTTGAATGTATGTGTACCCAACTACACCAATGCATACATACATACATACATATGCTACCACACTTACATACCAGACGTAAAATTCTAAAAGTTTGTATCAGCTTATAGGCAAAGTCGCATAAAACCAAATAATCAATACCTCCCCCTATACACCCCCTTTTACAGATCTGTTTGAATTTTTGCATCTTGAATAAGGCAAACACTGTGTGAACGATTGGATGTGAACATGCTTGCAAATTGCTCTTAAGATTCCGTATGGTATGTCACCTCTTAACCATACAATAATTCAGAATGAAACAAAAGTTTTTTTATTCTTGTGTGTATGCATCACTGTTTGACAATTTTGAATATTTAGCGCTGCATTGCTATTGAAAAGGGAGTATGAAGTCGGAGTTGAATATTAATTTTTAGAGCAATTTTCTCGGAATCACTTACTGTCCTCATTCATATTAGCACACAACTATGCCATGAAGATATACCCTGGAATTGTTTTGTACTGCCTGTAAATAATTGTCTAGGGTTTGCGACAGATATATGCAGAAAGTAGTTCTACGACGGCCCATGGACGTTCATGTCATATTGAGGCATTCTTAAGGTCGTAATCAATATTTCATACAAAGTTAACGCAAACATAGATAAATTTCTATTCTGATAAACTGTTCAACTAATTTATGCAGTTTTATGCTACAACGATCGCGTGTTTCGTACATTTTTTACGATCGCAATAAACGTGTTACCGAGAGGTAAGATGATAAATTTGATTTCACTGGCACAGTAAACTATCGAAAACATCACCGCTGTTCGTGAGAGTGTGCAGGAGAATACGAGGCAATCGATTGTGCATCGCTCACATAAACTCTGCCTTTCGCAGAACACAACTTAGCGATTTTTTCGTCGTACTTAAAACTGCACTCGTACAAAATTCAATAGAAAACGATGTGAGTTCACTGAATGGCCTTTGAAACAGTTGGCAACTGACCCTAGCTAACCTTGATACGTACTGTATTGTATTGAAGCTTGAGTTTGGAAACGTTGACTCTAGAATTATTAGATGAGAGAGATATTATTTGGTTACAAATGAAGTTAAGGCTGTCTCATACAAGCTGTGGTTAATGCTTTAACAATCTTAAAAGGAGATGCACTAATTTTTCTTCAATAGTGCAATAGATTACATATTTATATTCTATTTATTTAAAACAAAAAACTACTGGGCAGCCATATAGGCAGCTATTTTTTTTTTGCAATTTTTGATATCGTGTTACAGAATTTAATTATTTTTAAAGATTTATCGTTTAGCTTTTTAATAAATTTTTCTTCTTAATTCTTAAATTTCATTGTGCTTTATTTAAAAGCACATTTCTTTCCTATGCTTCTTCTTTGTTCATTCACAATACCCAACGATAGTACAATTAGCATTTCTTTTATTACCGTTCACACCCTACAGTCAAAGTTCCTTTCGGTTAGGGAGCTGATTGCGCCCGGAAATATTGTGCTTACTTTGTAAGTAGACTGAAGATAAGCTGGTAAGTGAAGGCGTGTCAAAGGGTGTATTCTTGGATGATTGGTTTTATCCTACTTGAGATACTTTTTCGGAGTGATCGTATTAGTCCTAGAGTGGCTTAATAGGCGAGTTTTCAGGATTTTTAGGCTGCTATTGCCCTGTTTCAAATGTTGTACGGTTCTGAAATGGAGACTCCATCTGCCAGTATCTTAATAAGTCTTTTTATTGACAACTAAGAAACGCTTACGGCCTAGCTTCTCACACCACTCATGTTGTGTGTGTTACTTTTATACACGAGTGGCGGGACCTACAGTTTAAAGTCGACTCCGAACGACAGATTTTTAAGAAACTTTTCATGCCAATTTTATTTACTCTCAGACTTTTTGCCAGAAATCTGCTGAGGGGAAGTCGCCGAAGAAATATTTTCATGTTTTCGAATTTTGATGCCTGACCTGGCGTTTGACCCTTGGCCTTACGTCTATTAAGCCAACACACTATCTACTAGACTACGGCGACTTCTGTGAGAGGCTAGGACGTAATCCCGACTGAAGGGTCGTAATGGCCAACTGAAGGGTTGTAATGGCCAATTATGTATGTATGTATGTATGTATGTATGTATGTATGTATGTATGTATATATGTAAGAAACGCTTTGAGAACATAATGTTACGGAAGATTTACAATGACTTCGGAGATTCTACTCGCATGTCATGCGAGATGTATTTGTTATTCTTCTCCCTCTTTTCCTTCTATTTTTGTCTCTTTTTTCATTTACTTATTACTTTTCTTATCTCTTTTTTGGGCTGATCTCGTCTCCGGGTGGAGGTACTTTCATCATCACTTTCTAATCTAACCTAGCTTTCTAACTTAACCCAACCTAACTTCCTTTTCAATAAAAAGCTTTATATTTTCTAGCATATTTGATGGCGTAGGTTATCATGTAACTAAACCTTACCGACTGTTGTCACTTCAATACTTGTCTTCCTCCATATTATTTTTCTCTGTGTTTCATTACCTTATTTTGTGATATTCGATAGTAAAGCAGAGAGAAAAAAATTGTTAATAGAATAGAAATAAAATGATTGAAAAGTCAAATTAAAAAGCGTTTACAACGATTTCGATATTGAATTTCCTAAAAAGCATTGAAGTTCCTTTCAAATCAGTTGCCTTTGAAATGTGTTCATTGTGATGGTATTCAACAAAATTCAAAATCGTTGTCCCTTGAAATTGTTCGATATTCTAAGATATTCTCATTTTGACTCCTTCTCTTTGGCATTTTCAATAGAATAAATATTTTTAATTTTAATTTCCTTATTGCACACAATAAGAGGAGCAAAAAAGAATTTTTGTCAAAAGGATTGTCGATTATTTTCGGTGTTTTCCTTTTTTGTACATTGAAAATACTTTAATTAAAACAGATTAAATACACGATGATATGATGGAAGCTAGTCAGGGGTTATTATACGAGTCCAAATATGCTTATGAATTTAAATTATGAATTTGGCAGCCAATCGACCAAATAAGAATTATTGAATTCTTTTAAATTCTAACTCCAACTGAACAGAACCAGTAGATTCAATGATGTTGGGAAATGCAATGACACTTAGTAACAAAAATTAATGACGTGGTCTGGAAGCTTCATAGTAATTTAAAAGGAGCATGGTTCTATGGTATACAGATTAGTCAAGAGAAGGACATAGTAAAATAATCTGGCAGTCAGACGGTAGAATCTAGACTGCAGTTACCCTCTGCTGGATCCCAATTCATGTGGGAGTCAGAGATCAGCAATGAATCGTTTTTTCGCTACTCATAAGCACTCATGAAATTTTCAATATAAGTGAGTCAACAATATTGAAATTTAACTACTCTGATTCATTCGTACTCAGTACAACGTTGATTTATAAGTTTGAGTACATTGGGTATGAGTACAATGTTGACATCGAACTCATACCATTCGAAATATGTTTGATTCATAAGCCTACTCATATAGATTCATAAATTTAGAAAAATACTTATAATGCTCATAAATGATTCGAGTGACAGCAAGCAAACAAAACACACAACCTTCTAGTGAGTGTGTTCGTACGCGAATCATACTTATTTTGTGTTTCGTGTATACGATGAGTCATGTAGAGTCGAAATCAATAACATCATGCGTATTGCTAAGTATGAGTACCATGAGTACTTCATATGAGTAGTATGAGTATAATATTAAAATAAGTATGATTAATAAAAGTATCAGAAATTATGAGTATGATTCGATTCTACTCATCTTTTTGAATACTCATTGCGGATCGCTGGTTGGAATTCACTTTCTACGCCGCTGATTGACCCATAACTCTTCTGTATAGTGGGACGAATGTTTGGTAAGGTATCCTCAATGAAAGGGACAATAAAGAGAGGCAAAGACTCTTCTAAAACCAAGTGATTTTGATGTAATTCAAACTTTTGTTGGCAAATTACAAGTAAATGAGGTTTTAGTCATGCATCTTTCTATCAGGAAATATAATGTGAATTGTTTCCACCCAAATATATGTGGGTTTTTTTGATCACGATTTGAATGAATGAAATTAAATTGATTCGAAATTTCATCACAATAGCTTAACACGTTGACTGCCGACTACGAGATAACTCGTAGATTACGTTCCCTTCTAGGGAGTCAACTACGAGTTATCTCGTACTCACTAAACCTGCCATTTTTGTGTAGCTACGAATAAAATCGTATTATATCAGTGCTAGTATCGATTAATGGCTTCTGAGAATAGAACAAAAAGTCAATGTTGGCTTGCGTGGCCAGTTTTCTGAAAATTGTCGCGGCAGTCAACGTGTTAAATAGTCTATTATATGGGCTCATAAATGGACTTTAAAAGTTTAAATATTTTTTGCTCGTTAGTCTACACACGGTGACTGATAAACTTGGCGAGAAATATAGTATATGTATTGTCACATGTCACGAATCTCTTTTTTGTTTTTTAATTTACACAGGAAAAAAACCAAACGTTAAAATAAGTCCCCATTTTTTTTTTTTTTTTTTGATTAAAAATATTTAAATCATTAAAGTATGTATTCATTGTTGTTTGTATGTATACCCTCGAAATACTTGTTGGAAAATTGTTTTGCTTTCATTAGTATCCGTTTCCTCTTTTAAAAATTAACTAAACAAGTTTAATTTAAACGATAAACATTTTCACCCAACTTTTGTACGTGCAACAACATTAGACACACGCTTGCATGAGAGAAAAACAAAAACAAAAACAAAAAAAGATATTAAATATGCTTAAAATATGGAATTGCAAAAAACCGAAAAGGAAAAAAGTTCAAAACGTTTTATAGTTTATATCGTCGTACTTAGCAATTTCAGGCAAAACAACAGCAGCAAGCAACGACTTGAATATTATGCATGAGATTCGAGGAAAAACCCAGCAATTGCTGTAGCTGCTTGCAGCAGCCATTTTTCTCTTTGCATGTTTTCCGTATCCGTAATATACGTATATGAAATGAAGCCAAATCATATTTTCTTGTGGTTACAAGCTTATCGTTGCAAAGATAATAAAGTTGCCTCAACGTGTTGTTATGCTTGCCAGCTAACTACGTGTGTATCTTAAATTTTCTGAAATACATTGTACTTTAAAGCCTTTAGTCAGAGGGTCTGTAAAGGGAAGGTGTAAACAAAAGATCTCTAATCTAAGCTCTTATGTAATCAATAGTTTTTAATAATCCTTAAAGAAAATGACAACATGTTACGATTGAAGATTTTTATAGCTACTCGCATGACAGAATACTGCAGAAAAGATTTATGCTTCTGAAACAATCCCCTTTGTTTTGAAGCATTAAAAACATACAGTTTTTTTTGTAGAATTTCTAGTGCATTTCAGTCGTTCTTTAATACATATGTTTCTTTAGTGCAGAATAATGATACGAAAATATTTAAATTAATTTAATAAGAAATATGTATTTAAATTTAATATTTCCATGAGATTATCTACAGTTTCAAAAGAAAAATAATTATTGTTTACACCTGGAATTACCTCATAGAAATCGCGCATGGCAAATGGGTAAAATAGCAACCTGATACGACCTGGAAAATATCTCATCTACTTTTAATATACAGTGGTGAGTAGCAGTGAGTACATGCCGTCACACTATTTATCAGAATGTCAATACATAGGATCTCTTAAGTTTTCATTTTGATTTCCACATGAGTCATTTTCATTAAAAACTGATCAGTAACCAGACCAGTAAAAGAAATCCACCATGTTGAAACCTTTTGGTTGTGTCGACCTTTATCCATTCGTTTCCTGTCTTTATTTCCACAGATCGGTATAAAAGTTTTGTCACAAAGCCAGATGTCCTTCAGCCTAAAGTCCTTCTATTAGATTCTCTACCAATCAAGGTGTTATTAAATATGCCTTCCATACCCAGAAAAGCGTAAATTGCCGCCTCTTTGCTTACTGACTTGGCCACAAATTGGTTTTTAATCAGGATTACAACCTATCAGAATAATTTTATCCATGAGTAGCGAAACATACAGTCTAACATCGACTCAGAACGACAGATTTGGAAAACTTTTCATGTCAATTTTATTTATTTGCAGATTGCCAGAAGACTGCTAATAGAAAGTCGCGGACAGAAATACCTTTTTAAATTCCCTTATCCGGATATTTCAGAGCTGGGATTTGAACTTGGACCTCTCGTTTAGTAAGCCAAAATACTACCTACTGGACAACGTCGACCCTATACCCAAGAAGGAATTGGGCTACTTCAAACAGCCGAAAGGTCACTTCGACAGTCTGAATGTCTTGTCGAAATACCGATTATATGGTGCCAATGCAGATGTTTCTTTCTGGAATGAAGGTTTTTATTCCGAAAGGGGCTCGGACGGTGGAAACTTAATGAGAGATTGGTGGTAGGGTAATTAGTAAGGACCTCGAATTTGGCTAGAGCTTTTCAGGCGGTTGTATTTGCTATTTTAAAGTCACTTGAGGTCGTATCTGGCTCAGCATCTTAAAATTATGCTTTCTTAAGTGAGTGGAGATTGGGTTAGAAGTTACTTCTGCTGCGTAAGCAATTGAAAGGACTTCATAAGAGATCTTTATCTCTATTGGGTTCTAAGGTATCGTGGCATGCGTGGGAATGAGATAAATTGAGGATCTATTCTATTGAGGTAATTTGGTGGCTAGTCCTAATAGTCCAACGTTCTACCACTCATTTCCCGAATCAGGGAGAAGGGATAGAAGAGCTGGATGGATAGTTCGGGATGTTACCTATGCACCAAAAAAGGTGGTAACTAAGTTTCTTATGTGATATTACGAGGTTATTTCGCTCACAAGAATTTGGGATGGATGACAGTGATAAAGTAGAGTTACTGACGCGCCATTGGTTGAAGCAGGTTCCATACCCTCGTAAAGGATTCTCTGAGATCTTAGGTTCTTTGTCGGAAGATAACATTTCGGCACTCCTCATGTTTATAATTTGATTGGGTTGTCTGAGGAGTGCAATCTCAAAATTAAAGTTACATACATACATACATAATTGGCCATTACAACTTTTCAGTCAGGATTACGACCTAGTTTCTTATGTTGTGTGTGTTAATTTTGTACATGAGTGGCGGGGCTTACAGTTTAAATTCGATTCCGAACGATAGATTTTTGAGAAACTTATCATGGCAATTTTATTTCCTCTCACAGTTTTTGCCAGAAATCTGCTGAGAGCAAGTCGCCGAAGAAATATTCTTTCATATTTCGTTTTGATGTGTGACCTGGTGTTTGAACCGTGGCCTTGCGTCTAATAAGCCAACACCCTGCCTACTAGACTACGGCGACTCAATTTTGGGGTTTTCATTTATTTTTTTAAAATTACTGTGTGTTAATTCATAGCAGTTTATTTCGACATTTCTAAAATTCTATTTTGGTTTCGGTAATTCCCTGCAACAGAAAGAAGTGACAAAAAACCATAGTAATGCTATAGTCATGGAAATTACTATTTTTATATCCTATAGAGTTGTATTTTTATTTTTATTTTTATTATTATTTTTGTTTTATTTTATTTTCTTTATTTTATTTTTTAATTAATAAGAAGAAAATGTAACAAATATTACCATAAAAAAATTACTTCTATTACTTGTTGTTCTTGGATAACAGCTCCCTACAGTAAATATTGTGGTTTGTCAGAAAAACTTGATCATTTTGTCAGCTGAAAAAAACTACTTTAATGGAACAATAGAAGCTTATGGTCTTAAATACAAAATGAATCCTCTCAAAGCGGTCTCATTAACCCATTTCTGTTATATGGCTTATACGTGCCACACTCGTGAAAATAGTTCAATTCGATCTATGGGTACGCTTTTATGGATTCAACATTTTAAATCAATAAGGTGCTCAGTAAATCGCCTAAGTTCGCATAGTTTTTTTTTTTCTAAAATTTTTGCATTTTTATTAGTCCAGTGGTTTAGCTCTCCATTCCGAGAAATTTCTATTCCATTTTATGTATCTTTTTTCCCAATTACTTTTATTATTTTGTTATGATATTCAGTGTTGCAACTGTAGTGCTGCTTGCCACAAAAGTTGTTAACATTCTTTTGCACCATATTCAGTTTTTTTGTTTGGTTTTTCGGTTTTTTTTTCAGATCATTTAAATGCAAAAATGAAAGAAATATGAAATATAAAGGAAACAAATATTGTTTATCTCTCGCATTGTTTTGCGAAACGCCGAATATGGTGTAAAAATTATTCTAATTTGCATTTATTTTGAAAAAAAGTGCATTTTATAACAAAAGAAAGAAGAAGAAGAAAAAATAAAAATAATTTGAATAACAAAATAATCAGTGAGTATTGTGTAAAAGAAAGAAACATACATATTTTAACTTCCATAAGAGTAAAATTTTATTCAGCCTTTCTAACACCTATCTTTAGAGAACATATCGTTAAGACACTTCTGCAGTAATAATTATAAGCGAAGTTAAAAAATTCTTGTTTAAAGCTTAAAACTAATCTTCTGAATAATAAAGGAAATAGACGATGAGAAAGTAGAATAGCAAGATTGTCATATTCGTAGCAGTGGCAAAACCCAAGTCGTTAGCGAAACATTACATCCGATAGAAAATATTGTTACGAAAATCAAAAATCTGGTGTTTTGCTTTTACATTGCTTAATATTAAAATTATAAATAAAAGCAACAAAAACAAAACAATGCAGTAAACAAAACTGTTTAAAAATTATCGTTCTGCTTAATATAACAACAAACACCAGGATAAAGAAAAAAAATGGTAAACAAAGAAACAAAAATACACAAACAACACTGCAATAATAAATGTAAAAAAAACTGTGTTTTTACATTTACAGAGATTTACAGAAGGCTAAGTCATAAACATTTGCCTTCAAGAACATTCATCAGACTGTTTACTCTGCCATTTAAAAGGCAAGGCAAAACAGACAAGTGCGTTATTGAAGTTCAGTCAGTCTTGTATGACGATGCGGTGTGTTTGAAGAGAGTAAAAGTGGGTTGAAGATCTTGGTTACAAAGATCTGTCGAATAATTACCTAGTAATTGTTATTGTTTATGTAAAGTAAACAGAGGAATAACAAACAAAGCAATTGTTGTTGTATACATAAAGTTGTGAACAGTGACATACAGAATTGTGCGAATAAGAAATAATTTTAATTAAAACTAAACACAAATTTATTTTTATTTCATTTGTAATCTACGAGTTCATATTTTAAATGTTTTTAAAAGGTAAAAACTTAACAATATTGTTGGCTGCAGTCAACTGGAAAATGCTCTAAAAGTAAATAAAACTGCCATAAAAAATTTCTGAAATCTATCGCTCGAAGTCGACGTTAAACTATGGATTCCGCCCCTCGTGGATAAAATTAACACTCATAACACGGGTGGTGTGAGAAGCTAGGTTGTAATCCCAACTTAAAGTTTCTAATAAGGAATTCAGTTAAGTAACTTTTTTTAGCTACATGAGAGCTATCGAACTCTGTTGACATTTCTATTCAGCAAAGTTTAACGCTTGAACAAATCCTTTAATTAGTTAAAAAAGAAAACCTAATAATCTTACAATGATCTCTAAAAGGGCCAGTGATAGTTATTAAAAACGATTAAAATTCTTATAAAAGCTATCAATGTTTTGAAACATTGATTTGCATCCAATCTAGATTAATTCCTTCCTAATATTCTACAAATTTTCCCCACAAGTCATGTGTGATAAGCCATATATCATGGCCATAGTCTACTCATTCTTGCGGGCTATTAAGTACTGCTTAATACAGTTTTAATTTATCTTTTTTGTTTTGAATTTTTGGTTTATAAAACCAAAACCAATCTGTTATTATCTCCAATGGATTATTCATTTAAGAATTGAAAACACAATCGATTGCCGCCACATTTTTTGAATTTAGGGTCATGCAATCAGCTTAAGTGTTGTAAATTATGAAAACCGCTGCTTAATACAGAATTTTATTTGCTTGCCATAATGCCTGACATAGCCATAAATTCTTGATAAATTTATTGATGCGTTAATAAATTGCAGCGAAACTTCAAATACAGAAACAATTTTATTTTTGACTGGCTTAAATTTTGACACACTTTTTTTTCCTCCTAACCATGATTTATCTACTGCTGTCAATCAAGAGAATATTTTTAACCAACATTTTTACACATTTTAAGTGATGCCATTAGAAACCCAAACAGAAATCGTATAAAAAAAGTACTTAAAAAAGGAGAGACTCTGAAAACTCTGTTGTTTAAGAAGTCTACGTGTATGTCGACTGCCATAGCCATACATGTATATGTATGTGTATCAGTGACTATGTAAGTGCTGGCTGGTATGTCTATAAAACAAACTTCCTTAAACCGTTACTAATATGTATAAATGTTTCATTATGTATGTATGTGTCTGTGTATAAGTGGAAAATTGTATGGCATGTATTTTATGAAGCCATACGAAATGAAAAAGAAGACAAAAAATGATAAAAAGAAAGTGGAAATGCACTAAATAAACCATGATGGTTTATATACCAGCAATTGCTGGATATAGAAAGATGAAAAGAAAGTGCATGTGGGTTGCTTTATTTTGTTCTTTTTTTGCAAGGCACATAAATCATGTTTAAACTACGTGTCTTGCAGCCGAAATATGCCCCAAACATACTTCATTGTTATCCTTCGTTGGTGGCTCAAACAGCCACAGTAACTGTCAGAAGTTAGAAAATGTAAGACGAAAGCAACAAATAAAGTGTTGCATAATTCTAGGACTGTCTCTCGTTACAACTCCATTGCATACACTTACACAAACTCATCACTCTATCTATGTATGTGTGTTTCAAGTTGGTTGTTTGTAGAGTTTGTTTTGTTGTTGTTCTTTACTTTTTTCCCCCTTAACTACACTCAATAATTTTTTATTTTTTGCTCAAAAAAAAAAAAAAAAATAAAATAAAAGAAAAAAGGGGACAGGAAAAATCAGCAGAGCATAAGAAAGGGCACGACTTGTGGTTTTCATTGAAAATCCTTTTTACTTCTGTATTTATTTGTCAGGATTTCATTCAATTTGAGAAACCTCAACCAAAGTTTGATTGGTGCCATTTATATGTTTGTCATCCTAAATGATGTTGCTTTTAGTGCTTGAAATATTCAATCTGCACGTTTTTTTTCCCCTCTTTCTTTAAACAACGCATAATAAAGTGTCATGTTATTGTAAAAAATGACGAATTCACCAGAAGTTAGTAGTTGCAGGACCCCTTCTTACACAGAGTATTTGCATTTTTACTAGATAGCGGTCACAAGTTCCCCTAGTCATGGAATAATACAGAGCTTCTAATGAAGTGACTTGAACTTCTAATATTTATTACCATCTGTCAAATTAGTTATCATTTACTCACTTTGTTTTTCTAAATTGCAATCGAGGACCGTAGAAAACGGAGTGTGTTGGCTTTCTGAATAAATTAATACATACGTACACAAACAAAATTGTCGAATTTGGGGCGATTTCAATACACATGACATCCAAGAGCGTCAATGCATCCCGAAGAATTTAGGGCTGGTGGTCCTAATATTTTATCCTTCTTTGAGAACGATCGTTGAATATGATCACAATCTGTATAATCTGGACATCAACAGCATGTGGTTTCAACAGCACGTTGCTATAGGCAAAACAGCTCATGCCACATTGAATATTCTGCACGAGCGATTAGAGTGTATAGTCACCTCATGTTCAGGTGATGTAAACTGTCCACCGAGATCGTGTGATTTGGTCACGTTACATTTTTTATTAAGTGGTTTTCAGGGTCGCATGTGTATCCGCAGAAGCCAACAACCACAACGGTAGTCAAAGTCAGCATTACCCAATTCAACCATCAGTCAGGGAAAATAGGATATTTCGGATGCGCGAAGCCATGGGGGATAATTGAAGAATGCTATAGGGAAAGACCCAATGCAAAAAGTTACTATTGGAGGAAATGAATGTCAAAGCACATGATGCTATTGAAATAGATAGCTTCGGCATCTTCGTTTCTGTAATTATCTGACTCTGTGACAACGTAGAAAGAAATATTTTGAATGCCACCTATTTTAGGATCTCGAATATTTGAAACACGTGATCTTCTGTGGCGGTTTATTTCCCTTAGAAGTATTAGGTCTTAGGCTTAATCGCCTCTAAACTGGCCTGTTAATGTCGCGCTATCCAAATAATTCCACAATATTTGTTGATTTGTTCAACTGACTTGACTACGATGGATTTCAATATTATGTCATGTCATTGGGACATTACTTGTCCACCTTAAACTGCTCTCTATGTAAGATCTTCACATCAGTTTATTGTCCAATACTAGTTCCAGCTATTTTTATCTGCTTCCGGTGATATTTAGGAAGTTTCGTCCCTCTCACAAATCATCTTCATTTTTATTTCCAATGAAATGCACCACCGATTTTATCTTCATCCTGTAACTAACAGCAGTAGACAGTAATCTCCTGCTTATGTAGAATACGTGATTAAACAAATTAAAAATAACAGGATACTTGCGGGATCCCTTTTTCTGTGAAAGGGAAGGAAAAATAAAATTAAAATCTTACCCTCTATACGATATACTTATTATTCATAATGCGTTACTGTCTGTAATAATACTTTGAGTTTTAAGCATTGAAAACACAGCTTATGGTAACGCACAGGTTACGCAAAAGCCTACTTTGGAATTTCTGTACTCTCAACCAACAGCAATTTCTCAATACAAAAAGAAATTTAAACTTTATTCACCGCATTACATTGGAAAAGTTATTAAAGTTTGTTTGTAAATATCTGTTCTAGAGCAATGACTTTCTTTCTTTGAGATGTTAAGTAGTGAGCGGTTTTATGCACAAACTGTTTACAGGTTTCTTGTATTTTGCAACTCCCATGGTATTTATTTACTTACGGTTTTCCTAACATTTCTTCATTTTACTGTTACATTATATTCCTGTTTGCCTTCTTATTTTTTCATTTCTCACTGCTTCTACAGAAATGCGTTCAAGTAGAAAAACAATTGAAGAATAAAAAGTAAAAACCTTAAAAAAAAATAAAAGTTTTTATTGTTTTGAATTGTATTTACAAAACTCCAACAGTCACAGTCAGTAAAATTAATCCACCTGGTTGTCTAGTATTTAAGAACTCTGTACGTACATACGCACAGACAACTTTGCAATTGTTGTCGTTCTAAGGAGAGTGTATTTAATAAGATTTCTTGAAAGTTATTAAAAAATCTAAGAAAAGAGATCTTCCATACGAATGCAGATTTCATAACGGCTAACACAAATAAAAAGAAGCAGTTGTAATGGTTATTAAACACTTGAACTCTGTGAAATCTAAGAAATAAAAGAAATTATTAAAAATATTGTTACGAAAATAGAAATATCTATATACTGGTGTTTTGCTTTTACATCGTTTAACATTAAAATTATAAACAAAAGCAACAAAAACAAAACAATGAACTTGTTTACAAATTACCGCACTGCGTAATATGACAACAAACACCAGCATAAAAAATGGTAAGCAAGTAAACAAAAATGCAACAACAAACACCAGGCATAAAAGAAATAGGAAACAAGTAAACAAAAATGCAACAACAAACACTATAAGAATAAATGTAAACAAAATACACAAACAACTATGTTTACGTTTATAGAGGTTTCGTGAAGGGGGAGCCACGAACATTCGTTCTAAAGAACATTAATTAGCTTTTTTTTCCTGCCATATAAAAGGCAAGGCAAAGCAGGCGACAGAGTTAGTGTTCAGTCAGTCTTGTGTGAAGAAGCGGTGTGTTTGAAGAGAGTAATCGTGGTCTGATGATCTCCGTTAGAAAGATCTGTTGAATAATTGTTATTGTTTATGCAAGGGGTATAAACAGAAAAATTACAATGAAAACCAATTGTTGTTGTATACATAAAGTTGTGAACAGTGGCACACAGAATTGTGCGAAAAATAAAGAATTTTAACACAAATTTATTTTTATTTTATTTGCAATCTACGAGCTCATATTTTAAACGTTTTTAAAAAGTAAAAACATAAGAATATTGAAGATTAAAAAATTTGTACTGTGTACACGGGTTCTCGTCTGACAGGCCAACACGGCAACTATTTGATAAAAAAAACATCGTTAATATACCCGCAATGGCGTCTCTTTGTGCAGCGTATCCGAATTGTTCTATTTTCCATGACTCTGGTACATAAATCATGCTGAATTTGAATAATGGCTTAGGTTATGTTGATCTTGCTGATCGCTATGGGTTGTGGCTTCTTCGCATATATCTACGACTTAAGAAAACCCCCCACAAGAAAGTAGTACAATAAATCAAATTGCTCTATCTCGGTAGAGAGCTCTTATTCCCTCCATCTAAGATGACTTTATCCTCAAATCGCACGTGCACAATATCCAATATGGCATGAGATTTGTCTTACTGTCGTCCTATTGAAACCATATGCCGTTTGTACCCGGATCATCCAATTTAGGGCAAAAGAAACTGGTTATTATCGACCTATAGTTCTTGATGTTGAAAGCGACGTCGTCCAACGTTGTGCTCAAAGGAATATACTTCAGTCTGATATCCAATGCCCTTTATAGCATGTGTCATGAGTCTTGATATTTCAATAAAAATCAGGGTCAGTGACCAACTGCTCTAGAGCCATTCAGTAAACAAATGTCGTTGTCTCTGGTCGTCCATGTGAAACACACTGAATAAATGGCCATTATTTCGATAAAAGTCGTAGTCTAGTAGGTAGTGTGTTGGCTTATTAGACGTAAAGCCAGGGTTCGAGCCCCAGAACAGACATCAAGACAAAATACAAAAAGTATTTTTTCGGCGACTTCCTCTCAGCAGATTTCTGGCAAAAACTCTGAGAGTAAATAAAATTGCCATGAACACACACATAACTAGGTCGTAATCCTCAATGAAGGATTGTAATGACCAATTATGTACGTATGTATGTATTTCGATAATTGTAGATTGTTCAGAATGGCTGATATCAACTGCCAAACTTCGAAAGTGTTGGAAGACCCAATATGATCTTAATTGTCCGTTATACTTTTCGTGAAGCACATTAAAATATGGATGTGTTCGTGCTCAAAATAATTTTCATAATTTCCTCTTGAATTTTGATTAGAAAACTTTTATAAACGAACGGATACACTTGCTCCTAACAATTCAGAAATTAATTTAAACTTAATTATTATAATTACAGTTAGGCAGATATAGACATAGATTTTTTTAAATATTTTCAGACATGCCATATATATGAACACGTTAATATGTTTTCTTTTTGATATTACAATTTTTCATGTGTAATAAAATCTGCGAACAAATAAAATAAATTAAAATTAATTGCTAATATGATCAATAAATCTGTATTGAAATTTTGAATTGATACGATTGTAATGATACGCCTGATTACACGCTTACTGGAAATTTTATGGTTTTATGGTACAGAAATTAATTGCATACCGTATTAAACTAATGAAATGCAAAAATTCAAACTGAATATTATATTTCTATGAATGAATTAAATGAATTTAATTTGACAAAATTATAAATATAAATTATAATTTTATTGTGCAATATTAAATAAGAATTTATTATTAGTTGATAAATGTAACGCATGCCTAATATTCATTGTATATTGGGCTGGTGGTCACCTAATGCTCTTTTTTTATACTCTTCTGCAATCTGCTGCTATGGATAATAATGATAATATTTATCGCCTTTAGCTTTGAATATTGACCACAATATTCATTTCGACTAATTTGCTTAACCAGAGTATACGGATTTTCGTAATGATACGAAACAATAATTCATAATTCACACATTTGAACGACAAGTATGGTAGACACAACACAATTACCGCAAAAATAGAATGGAAGGCATTCTGTATGCAGCATTATTAACAGTTTATATTATTTACTTAAACAAATACCTCAGCCACCCCCCACTCATAAGCCTTATAACGTATACAAAAAGGCGTTACAATACGATACGTATAGTATGATATGAGTGAAGTATTTATAAGAATTGCATACGGGTGTATAAATAATATTACATACGAGAACTATAAATACACTCAACGAAAAATTATTTTTACTTAAGAAACATTTTTTAATTTTGGAAACTACAATTTACGAACATTTTTCTTTGAGTTTTGTGGGTATTGGTTGTGGTAGATTTCAAAGAAAGTGTAACATTTTAACAACAACAACATATAATAAGAAATCACACGCACTATCATAAATCAGGACATTATTTAATTTTCTAACTTCGAAGAGTAGATACTACGATACAAATATAGTATGTATGCATTCATGTACAATGGCAACAGTGGTAGAAGATGTAAGAGAGAAAAGAAAATATAAGAAGACATAGACTTAAAACAAATACTAATAAATCATTGGATTGCAAACGTGCAATATATTATTATATTATCATACGATGGTCGTGCTATCATTTATCACAGTATCAATTGTATTTTGTTATATTTTTTTGTTTATAAATTTTATTTCACAAATATATTGATCTCCCCCCAGCAGCATCTTTAGTTTTTTGTTGCTTATTACTCATATGCTTGCTTTCAGTACAATTACTCAAGCTTTTCCAACTAAGCAGATGGTTGATCTACTCTTACAGATACTGGTATAGGTTAGTCATTCGTGTAGGAGTGAATTAGATGTAGTGAAAACAAAATTTGCGAAAATTTGGTCAGTGGAGTAGGAGTCATACTCTGAAGAGCGAATTAAAGAGCGAATTCTATCTGCAAAGCATTGTAAGATCCACTAGCCAATCGATCGGTCTACCATTGACGTGTGTGAGATTCTAGAAAAAACTCTAGCATAACGCTAACAAGCCACTAGTACAACGGGCATTACGGAAACCGCATTGTTTGTCGCTAATCAGGTCGCTTATCAATGTTCTCTCTCTCTTGCGCGACAGCATGTAGCACTTGTCTTATGCGATTTAAACACCTGGCACGTTATTTCCTCTTTGAGGATTCATTTAACAGTGCGTGAGCGCATACGTGAGAAATGCACGGTCGAGTAACATTTTTCCAGAGGAAAATCTCAAAAACGACCTCAAAACGTATCTTCTGTGAGAATGAATTATTAGAACACATGCCTGAAACGTGCGAGGCTATACTACAGCCCAGAAGGAAACATTTGACTGCATATCAGATACGAGGCAGCAGCATCTTAAAGTTTGTAAAAGCAATTGATTTGGAGGAGATATTATGTGAATAATTTGTATTGAATAATTTTAATTGAAGTCACCGTAGTCTAGTAGATAGTGTGTTGCCTTATTAGACGTAAGGCCACGGTTCAAACCCCGATCACACAGCAATACGAAATATGAAAAAATATTTCTTCGGCGACTTCCTCGCAGCAAATTTCTGGCAAAAGGTCTGAGAGCAAATAAAATTGCCATGAAAAATTTCTCAAAAATCTGTCGTTCGGAGTCGACTTTAAACTGTAGGTCCCGCCACTCATGTATAAAATTAACACACACAATGTAGGTGGTGTGAGAAACTAGGTCCATAATCCTGACTGAAGGATTATAATGACCAATTATGTATATATGTATTATATGAATAACCTGTACAGATAAGGTGTTGTATATCATGGAATGCACACATCCGCTGAAAGCTGACTCAATCGACTCAATGACTTACTGAGATAAAGTCACCATTAAGCGTGGATTGCAAACTTCTGATATACAAACTGACTTCAAAACGCATATAGTGCTATGGGAGACCAACTCATATAGGAAGAGTCTGAAAAATTACTTACTGAGATAAAGTCACCATTAAGCGTGGATTGCAAACTTCTGATATACAAACTGACTTCAAAACTCATATAGTGCTATGGGAGACCAACTCATATAGGAAGAGTCTGAAAAAATACTTACTCTTAGTAGAATACGTTAGAATTGAATGAAAAGGTAGTAGAAACTACAGAAAATTAAATCTTTTGTCTGGCATTGGCTGCACTAACCAACAATTTTTTTATTTTGAAGTTTTCAGTAACTATTCTTAGAACAATTTTCATTTAAGTTTTCATAAAAATCAATACGAAGAAAATAAAAACGAATTTTTCTTAAGAAATCGAATTCTAATCATGATGTTGCTTGAAACATGAAGTCTTACAAAACGACCCTCTTTTCTAGTGCAATATCTATTCATACACACTTTAACGCACATTCTCATAGGAAGAAATTGGAGTAAATTGTAAATATAGGAGCTTCTAACAGGGACTTACGAACTTTGAGAGTAGAAGCTACACTTGCCAGATTAGTTGTCATTTATTCGGTCTGTTTTGCGAATTCACATGGACCACGGGCTCAGAAGCAATTGGCAACTGACACTAATTTTTATAGAAAAGTCATCTTCAGTGATAGTACGCCTTATTTGAAAGAACAAACAAATTTGTTGAGTTTGGGATGACACTAATCCACATGAAATTTGTGCATCACTGATAACGGCGACCACTATATTTCGATGATTGCTAACTTCTTTTGGCCTGAATTGAATGATCTGGACACCAAAGACATGTGGTTTCAACAAGACGGCATTACGTGATTTACAGCTCATGTAAGGTTGTATATTCTGTACGAGCGAATTGAGGGCAAGTCTTCCCATGTGGAAATAAAGTGAACTAGCCACTGAAATATTGCGAATTCACTAAGTTAAATTTTATCTTGTGAGATTACCTCAAAACGCAGCTGCGTGTAAATAAGCTATAAACCACAGCGGTTGCTAAAGACAAAGTAACCCATGCCATTGGTCAAATTCAAACGGATTTATGCACCAGAGCCATGGAAAGAAAATATGACATCCCGGATGTTCTTCGCCTAGAGAAGCCGTGGCGAACATTGATAAGATGTTATATTGCACACATACTGCCATCACTATGACTTTGAAGCAAATGAAAAATGTCGATGATATCTGACGCATACTTTGTTTTATTTAAATTTAAAGAGAGGATGATCCCTCAATGAAAGACCCTATAATTGTAGTATTTGTTATTACAATAAAATGTGTGTGGGAAAACAAAAAGGATATTTACAGTACATCAGTGAATCATACGGAAAGAAGCACTATCGTATTTATGCAACTTTAAATGTGTATGTATGTATGTGTGTTTGTAGGTGGGTTTGCAGCTGTAATAAAGTATTATCATGTATATTGACAGTTTTAAGCCACAACAAGTATAACAAAATCTACAATAAGATTTCATATGAAACTATACGGTAAACATAGAAGACAAAAGGATACCACCTTTACATGTAAGACACTTCCACATACAGGGATAAATTGTTCACAGATATTGAATGTTATGAGAGAAAAAAAATCGAAGAAAAAATATGTAGAATTCAGTTGTAAAATATTTATACGAAATATACACACACCCACACACACACATGCCAGAATATCAAACAGAATGTATTGCATAGATCAAGCAAATGAAAAGTAAATACGAGCATGAAAATCATTTACGATATTTACACGTTTTAAAAGACAATGATAAGCAATTGCCATACGGATCCATATAATAATTTATTAAATCAAGACTGGCAGACAGACAGACAGACCGACACCCATATACAATATAAGCAAATAAAGCAACAAGGCAAGCAAGGAAAGGGATACTAAACGAAAAGTAAATAGTAGAAATACAACAAACAAAGTGGAGAGAGAGAGAGAGAGAGCAGCAGCAGCAGAAGCAGATGGCAGGCATGTAAATACAGTTAAGATTTATGGTCAGTAGAATATGCTGAAATGTTGATGATTCTTTCAACATGACTATCTACAACACCTGGCTTAAGCCAATCATTAAAAGTTTTGATTTTTCAATATAAAAACCAATATTGCATGGATATTGAATACACCAGGTACAAATACAATCAACCAAAATGAACATGAACTGAATTTATAATTTTATATTCTATCCTATCCTTATGCCAGTTTACAGTTACGAGAAAAGACTCTTTAATCAGTAGGTGGGTAGAGATTTTAAAATACTTTATGGAATTTCTAGAACACTAGGCATCATAAATAATTTAAAAGTTCTTAAAGTATACTTGAAAGCAAAGTATAATTTTATTAATCAATAATAATACATATTTATACATATGTATGTACATACAGTAATATGAAAAATAATAAGGACATTAATGTCATACTTATGGATTTGATGGGAATGTAAGTAAAATCAAATAATTTTTTCATAAATCACTGCTTTTAAACTCAGCATTCATTATATTTATAATTTTTTATTATTATTTATTTTTTATTTTAAAATTTTCATCAAAAAAAATATTTGTAAAATAATTAGTATTAATGTTACGAAAATGAAAAATCAAGATACTGGTGTTTTGCTTTTACATCGCTTAACATTAAAATTATAAACAAAAGCTACAAAAACAAAACAATGCAGTAAGCAAACCTGTTTACAAATTATCGTACTGCTTAATATAACAACAAACACCAGCATAAAAAAATGGTAAACAAGTTAACAAAAAAATCAACATCATCAATACTACAATAATAAATGTAAACATCGTCGTATAGAGATTTCGAGCAGGCCATATAAAAGGCAAGGCAAAGCAGGCGACTGAGTTAGTGTGAAGTTCAGTCAGTCTTGTGTGACGATGCGGTGCATTTGAAGAGAGTAATCGTGGTTTGAAGATCACCGTTAGTTAGTGAAGTTCAGTCAGTCAGTCTTGTGTGAAGACGTAGTGCGTTTGAGGAGAGTAATACTGGTTTGAAGATTTCCGTTATAAAGATCTGTAGAATAATTGTCTAGTAATTGTTATTGTTTATGCAAAGATTGTAAACAGACGAATAACAAAGAAAAGTAATTGCTGTTGTATACATCAAGTTGTGAACAGTGACACACAGAAATGAGCGAATAATACAGAATTTTAATTAAAACTAAACACAAATTTATTTTTATTTCATTTGTAATCTACGAGAACATACATATTTTAAACGTTTTTAAAAGGTAAAAATGTAACAATACATTTGCCTTAGTTTAAATTTTAGTGTTGTTTCAGAGTTGCCTATCGTAGAGCCAGCGCATGACGCGCCGTGGGATACATAGCAGCGTTTTGTTGAAACCACAAGTCAACCATTCTTCCATTCTGTTAAAAACAAGCTGTAATGTTCGCACGTAATTGACTCTAAACGGCAGATTTTTGAGAACCTTTTCATTGCAATTTTATTTACTGTCAGAGTTTTTGCCAGAAATCTGCTGAGAGGAAGTCGCCGAAGAAATATTTCCTTTTGTTCGAGACGTCTGTCCTGGGGGTTTGAACCGTGATCTTACGTCTAATAAGCCAACACATTATCTAGTAGACTACAGCGACTTCACCTAACATAAGTGATTATTAAATCGGTTCTTTGTTTTATTTTCGATTGGTTTTAAAACCACACTTACGGGTTGTTATTATTAATTGAAACTTTATTTTTGAACCTTGACAGCCTGTCAATTACAATTATTGTACTGCGCGAAATGTTCACAATCCTTGTTGTAATACAAAATAGAATATAATAGCTCACCTACAGCAGTAGGTGTATTGTAGTAAATAAAAACAAAGTTCAATACAATTCTATAGTCATACTTGAAAAATTTTCAAAATTCAATATGCCTGAGTGATCGATGTTGAATACAGTAGCGTCTCTTAATCGTCTACCCGCTTTCGATTTTAAATTAGAAACACTATCCTGATATTAACAAATAAATAAAACAGATGAAATGTAATTACATTAAATGGTAACTAATTTCCCTTTTTTCTAGTTGTCCAGCCACCATTGGAAGATTTTACTTTCTATAGACTTTTTTTTCGAACGTGTGAGTAAAGGTGAATGACAATATTTTGCTTTCGGACATAAATATAAGTTTGGATGCCTGTCCGGTAGTCGTTTGCAGTAGTTGTGTTGCTGGTAAGTAAGAGTGTAATCATATTTACAGTGGCATTTTTGTGTGAAAAATGTTAATTTTTCACAAATTTCCTTGGCTTGTAGGAGTACCACATACTTATATTTTCTTTTCAATGAGTTATAGTGCCGCACTTTGTTGTATTCCCATGTAAGACTGCATTATCATAGTTCTTGGAGTGTTATGCTGCTTCAGCTCTACTCTAATGACGTCTCTTTAATGCTATCGGGTTTTCTTCCTTTTCTAAGTTTGGCTTACTTCAATTGAAGTTGTCGTAGTCTAGTAGATAGTGTGGTGTGAAAAGCTAAATTTTAATACTGACTAAAGGGTTGTAATTACCAATTAAGTCAAATTGCAGTGATCCAAAAGGTCTAAGCTACCTAAGTATTTTGTGGGTTGGACTTAAGCATGGTTTGCTCTGTGATACCACTTTTTATTCTTATGAGTTGGTAGGTAGGTTGGAGTGGTAGCTTTGATACCAAAAGCTCACTTGAGCACTCAACTGCCACACACCAAGTTCCAACAAACCAGGGAAGAAGAAGAAGTTGGTCTTCGCAAGGGCTGCTCGCTAAAGCCTGAAAGTTTGATAAACGAAGCTATATCCTTGACATTAATGGATCGGAAAGCCAAATAACCCATATCTGCACTTGCAAGAGATAGGCATTGACAAAGAAAGTGGATATCAGTCTCTTCTTCCTCAACGGATCTGCACCCACCACAGAAGTCGTTAAATGGGAGCTAAATTCTTTCCGCGTGTCTTCCCATAACACAATGAACTGTAAGCATGGCCACTGTAATCGAGATGACGTTACGACCAAGTCCAAGTAACTGGTTGGTGCGCCTTCTAGTAAGGTCAAGTAAGTCTAGACGTGACCCAGGATAGGTTGGCGTCCGGAAATAATTTCCGCGCAATGGCCAACTTGACCGAGGTAAGTGGCCTACCCAAGTCGATTGAAGAGGATTACGGAAGGAGTGCACCAGCCTCGGCAAGCTCATCGGCTGTGCAGTTTTCACGGAATATTACTGTGCCCGGGAACCCAGACAAGTGTGACACTGTGGCGTCCAGAAAGAAGGTCGAGACAGCGGCGACATTCCCTGACGATCCTGGAGTTATTTAGAGACAGAGATATTAGGGTAGCCTGACTATCAGAGAAGATAGATATGCGGGTGAAAGGAATACCGTTGACGAGGATCCATTGAGCAGCCCGGTAGATGACCTTTACATCCGCCTGAAACACGCTACAATATTCCGGCAGTCGGAGGGAAATGTTCAGGTCCAGTTTCCCAGAGTAGACTCCGCTACCAACCCCGTTATCGAGTTTAGAGCCATCGGTGTATACATTCTGGAGTTCCAGGGGGACTATCATGTCAGGCTCCCAGTCGTCCCTGCTCGGGATAAGGAAGTGAAAACCGCTATCAAAACAATATTCCACAGGGAGATAATAGATGTTCAGTGGGGCCACAGGATCAATCTCCAAAATATAGGAGTAAACAGAAGGGATTATGAGTTAAACTTTAAAAATTTTCTACAACAGTTTGCTTCCTATAGTTGGTAAAATAAACTCTACGTAATTGGTTATGATGTCATCCAGATCCAGATGGTGGAAAACTGAGTTAATGAGCTAAACTTGTTCAAATTGATTTTTCAAATAAATTTTAATTTACTGCTCCACTGTATCACACTCGAAAATGATTTTAGCGCTGCAGGAGTAGAGAAAGGCTTGTTTGTTATCATCAATGACAGTTTTATTGCCTTTCGGTTTTGTGTTGATGACATTTTAAAACGTGGTTGTAGTGGACATCTCAGTGTTTTTCTCACTTTTTTTGTTTTAGTTCCTGTTGTCGGTTGAATTTCTCGCTTTGAACTGTTGAAAGGTATAGTGAGCATAGAAAAAACAGAAAAAATAACACGTGAAACGTTTGCGGGTGTCATCTGTCATTGGTATCAAAATGGTTTATTAGGGCGTTAGTTCAATACGCATACAGATTTTTCTTTTTTTTTTAACGTGATAAATCTATTTTGGGAACAGTTTTTTGAAAAGTTTTTTTTAAAGAGCTGCTAACGTTTTTGAATTGCAATAAATGATTCTTAAAACATCTATGCATGCGAAGAAAAATAATATTTTGACAGAAAAAATATGGATTGAATGTTTTGGCTAAATAAACTCTAATAGCACATGCAGATAGATGAACAAATTAGTATTATATGGGGTTGTAACCCCATGGCTGATGTAAATATTGGGGAGACAAAAGCTCTTAAATATTCTATGTGAAGTTCATTGGAAGCAGTATATTTTCAAGTGTCAAAAGAAATATTCAAGTGTCTCGGATTCTTAAGACGAGGCATTTATTCACTGCATCGGACCGCCCAACTTATATCCATCCGAAGGTCTACTATAACCTCCAAGTAATCGAATATAGTTATTAATGACAGTATGGTATTCAGCGGTATTGATTCATTAAGGTACCGTCGAAATGTTGCTTGTATTTCGTTCAACGGACTGTGCTTGAGGGAATTAAAGAGTCACACACTTTTGATGTTCTGTGTATGAGAAAGTGAAATACAACTCTCGTGTATGGGCCGGTGATTCGAAATTCATTTAGAGGGTTATTGCCGAAGTACACGAGAGGGCAAAGTTACTTATTAATCACAGCCTGAAATCCAGCTTTACGTATTCACCATCACAACGTGACTTATGTTTCGCTGTTTTATTACTACTTCAACGGAATGTACTTGATAAGAACAAAGAAAATCCCATATTTTTACGTATGTAATACACGTCTGTTACCTACATCACATCCTTGCGAAAGACCATTGATGATTGATTGACCATTGGATCGCATAATGCATTACAGGAGAATGCGTTCTTTAGGGGAAGTATCTATACGTTGAACTTTACATCACAAGCCTTTAGTCAGAATTTCGACCTAGTTTCTCACACCACTTATGTTGTGTGCGTTAATTTTTATACATGAGTGGCGGGATCTACAGTTTAAAGTCGACTCCGAACGACAGATTTTTGAGAAACTTTTCATGGTAATTTTTATTTACTCTCAGAGTTTTTGCCAGAAATCTGCTGAGAAGAAGTCGACGGAGAAATATTTTTCATATTTCGTTCAGCTGGAGATGCCTGACTTGGGCTCTGAACCGAGGCCTCACGTCTAATAAGCCAACACACTACCTACTAGACCACAGCGACTTCAAGAGCTTAATAATAATGATTATAATAATAATTATTTCAAATCCAATATACTTCCCGATTTTTTACAGTAAATAACGGCCTTCTTGTTGAAGCTGCGCGTGTCAAATTAATTGTCATTGATTGACAACGACATCTGTTCACTGAATGAGCTGCGAAGCAGTTATCAACTGACGCTAATATTCATCGAAAAATCATCTTTAGTGATGAGGGTACCAATTCACATGAGCTCCATGAGCGTCCAAGGTATACAGAAAAGTCACTCGTTGTGGGCTAACATCATCAGCTCATATTTCTTTGAGAAC
The DNA here is from genome assembly GCA_958299815.1 of Sarcophaga carnaria. Taxonomy (NCBI): domain Eukaryota; kingdom Metazoa; phylum Arthropoda; class Insecta; order Diptera; family Sarcophagidae; genus Sarcophaga; species Sarcophaga carnaria. Next base: position 139,630,477 of record OY283150.1, read on the forward strand.
AACGTTGTCCAGATCATCACTGTCAACGGAAAGCATTTTAGGTCAATGAGTACTCGGATGATCTGGACACTAAAAACATGTGGTTTTAACTGAAGGTAGTGGTGTGGTAAATCATGCAATGTGACGCCATTGGGTTTTTTTCTTGTGGAATTTTCTTAAGTCACAGGTGCATGCGAATATGGCACCCACCACAGATGGCCTCTTAACCAATATAAAAAGAAATTAAAAAAATAATGATTTGTTTGCTTTGCTGATGACCATAATAATTATCGCTTTGTGTGGGATAAAAGAATACCTTTTGTAATGGTCACGACTTCCTATCATAAGCTGATACTATGATGACGGGCTATTAATATAAAATCACTTATGAATACCTTAAGGTGACTACGCCCTTTCCGGTGTTGTCTTTTTTCTTTTTTTTTTTGAACCAGAGAATGAAATGATGAAATTATATCATTTTCTACATTCATGTTCTTTGTGAATTTTAATATGTAAAAAAACGTGTATATATGCCTGCCTCTATTATAGAAAAAAATATTCCAAGTTAACAAAAGTTTTGTTGTTCGTTACAATATCAACAGAAAAGCGCCTTGTTGTACAGCAAGGAACCGGATGGCAGGAAATTGGAAAAAAATTTCAACACAAACAGAAATTGTAACAAAATTAAAATCAACTGAATATGAGCCCTAAAAGCGAAGTTGTTTAAAATGAAGAAGAAAGAGAAAAAACTTTATTATAAGAAATAACAAATATCCGGGTCAATCATAGCGTGCTAAGAAGACAACAAGAAGGAACACAATACAAACAGAAAAGAGAATTTCCAACGGAAAACGGCTGAAACTGACCAAATGTTGCGTTTGTTCAGAAATATTTTTTTTGTAAAGACTTCTTCCATCTTGAAGGCCTGTAAGTAAGTCTCTTTCGCTAGTTTGGGGATGGCGTAGGCTGTTAAAGGCTGTTGTATCTGTTATCTGTTATCCAATAAATGGTTAAGTAATGTAACGTGCTGTCTTCTGAGCTAAATAAGGCCTGCAACAAAAAACAAAATCAATGAAAAAGAAACAAAGAGTAAAGTAAGCCATACTACAGACAGCTGAAGTGGATAATTTTTGTTTTTTTTTTATTAAATAATAGGATTATTCGGAATGCCAACTGCGTATAATTGGCAACAGTTATTAACTTGAACTTTTAAAAAAACAATTATAACAAAATAGAAAACAATTATAAAAAAATGTTAATTCAAGAACGCTGAAATAGTGCCACACACAAATAGAAATCAGTGAAACATTGTTCATAGAATAGTTTAATAGATTGAAGCTATTCTTACATCCATACATACATAATTGGCCATTACAACCCTTCAGTCAGGATTACGGCCTAGCTTAACACACCACTCATGTTTTGTGTGTTAAATTTATACGTGAGTGGCGGGACATACTTTGAGAAACTTTTCATGACAGTTTTGTTTTTTCACTCAGAGTTTTTGCCAGAAATCTGTTGAGGGGAAGTCGCCGAAGAAATATTTTTTCATATTTCGTTTTGATGTCTGACCTGGGGTTTGAACCGTGGCCTTGCGTCTTATAAGCTACGGCGATATTGAAGTTATTCTTAAGACAATAAAATGAGAATAGCTTGTGATCATTTAAGAGAAAATATGAATCATCGATCAAATTATGCTTGCAATACAACTTAAATGAAAACACAGCATATCTGATTTCATTAAACTCTGCATAGAACACATCATTTATATGCTGTCGTCGTACACAACGTGAACAATAGAGTTCAGACAGATTTCATGCTGCAACATTTTTTTCTCTTGATTTTAATTTGTTTGTTTGTTTTTATTTTTGTAGTTTGAAAGAAATGTCCACCACAGCTGTTACTTGAACTTTCTTGCCAGTGTATTTTGTGTTCATAAACTATGACCATAAAATCCTTATTTTTTGGTTTTGTTGTTCCTTCTGAAGTCCACTGGGTTGCAAAGTCAATCATCATAATGATGATAAAGAGTATTACTTACGTACACCGTCGGTATGTGGGTGTTCAAATTGTTATTTAAACTTTTCTACTCAAGTGTTTTTGTGTTTCAGGTTTAAACTTTCAACATACTTTTGCTGATTTTTGCTCTCTAAAATAATTTCATGAATATTTCTTGTATTGTTTGAGCTACTCACTCCATCATAATCATGGATAATGAAATGTAAGGAAATGTAGCTTTCTTGCTGTAGTGCCAGTAGACTCCAGATTGAAGTTTATTTGCTGCGTTTTTATAATAAGATTTACAAAATTTTAAAACGTATCACAAAATATCAGAAAGGAATTAGTTTTTGTATTTAAATTTTAAACAAATTCATTTATTGCTGAATATCCCATGGTTATCAGCCTGAATTAAAATAGAATTCCAAGCGCCCCGATCGTAAGCGGCAAGTTTTATAAGATCGTGTTAGAGATGTTTTTGGTTGAAGTTGAATCTGTCAAATTCACTGCCAAATCTGGAGCTGTGATCTGGAGCAGTTGACCCCAATTTTCTTCCAACAATTGCCTTCAGCGATGTACTCCTTTTCTGGATAAATAGAGTGTGGCGACAGCAATCCACATGAAATCCAAGAGCGTCCAGGGCATCCCTCAAATAGTAACTGTTTGATGTGGATTTTGGGTTGGCGGCATCATCGGTACATATTTCCTTGAGAACACTGTCCTGGGCGAACACTATGAGTTGATGATTACCAACTTCTTTAGGTCGAAATTTGATAATCTGAACACCAATGACATGTGCTTTCAACTAACCGGCCCTTCGTGGCACACTATCCATGCCATATTGGATATTCTGTACGAGCGATTTGAGGACCATCGAAATCGTGCGAATTTACTGTATTGGATACTACCTTACTCTCTGCACTTCCGTTGGGGAGTTCGTCAGTGTTCATATTATATTTATTTATTGAAATAAAGAATATATTTTCAGGAGTTATCCGAAAAATAGGGCCATTATGGTCTGCACATTAAATAAATTACAGCCAGCTGACCATTCACAACACCGTAGACATGCTGAATCTGTGCTAGAACAACAGGCTTTGAATTTGGTGATAACAAACCGAAAAACCCAAAATTTATTGTGGAAAAGTCATTACATAAGTATTGTAGAAGGTTTTCAGTGGGATCGCCAAATCTATCGTTCGCAGACGACGTTAAATTCCAAGTTATACCCAACATTGTTAGAATTAAAATACACAACGGAAATTGTTTAGGAAGCTAGGTCACAATCGTTAACAAAGAGTGGTTGTAGCAACTAATTTAGTACCGAAGTACTGTAGCCCATGCTAACCGTGGAATATACAGATTACATGCCGTTTTAAAAGTGTAATTGATTGACGGTGCAAACAATATTTTTATACTCTGCTTTAATAAATATTGAAATAGCGTTCATTTTCATTTACATGGAGTCTTTTAGAATTCTTTATTTCTTGCTGTTTGTAAGAAACTCCTTTCTACAGCCTAATACTATGTTCAGATATGCACTTTTATTGAGCCAATATTCGGTTTATTGAGTACAATATTTTAAGTGTTCAGGCATAATAATATACGCAGTTCAGCTGCATATTCAATATTCATTTGACAGCTGGTAAACAAAACAGCTAGTTGTTTCAACAACATTGTTTTTATTTTGTTTTGTTTTGTTTTTGTTTGTCGTTGTTGACATTTGAGTTGTCAAACATCAACAAAAAATGTACTATGTTCACTAAACACAATTATGACAGTGCTGCATTTTATGTTTTACTTAATATTATAACAATATTCGTATTTATTGCACAATAATTAATTGAAATTTTATATGAAATATTGAGCTCTATAATGGCGTTTATTGCGATTTACGCAATAAATGTGCATATCTGAACACCGTATAAATAACGCAATCAACCTTCGAATGCCAAGCTATCTCCTACAAAGACGTCCGGTATTCTTGCACAATATTAGAGAGAGAGAGAGAGATCCTTTAACTATTGCACTTATCTGGCAACAGAGGTAATATACATATGCATTATGTGTAGTGGCTGATACAAATTGTAGAGAGTCTTCTACGTCTAAGCAATAATATTGAGTTCATGATGAAGAATTTTAAAATTCCTTATAATTACTTTCATTTTATTTTTTATCGTATTTGAAGTAAAATTTATCCAAGAATTTTAATATAAATTTAATATCTTTCTTGTCTAAAGATTTTTATCGCTCTTCGTTTAGTTTTATTTTGATTTTTATTTTGATTTTATTCTTCATTATTTTGCTTTGTTCTGTAAATTCATTTAAATGTGTCATAGTGTTGGAAATTGTCATAACAAAGACTCAGCTTTAGTTTTGCAATCCATGGGGATACTTCTTGGCATAACCTTAACATTTTTTTGTTAGTATTTTTAGTTGTTGCTGCTATTGCTTTTACTGTTAGCAGTTTTGTTGTAATTCTTGTCATTGTCCTTTAATAGTCTTATAATAAACCATTCATAACAGGCTGCTGACATTCTTAGCATCTTAACAACCATTTTCCTAGAGTCATCATCATCCAAGCCCAACTACTCTAACGAGTTCTGTATCAAATTGTTTTATTAACACCCAACCGTACAAACATTTTTGCCATGGACCACCACCATCAGTTGTCTTATAAGAATGAGGGTGATGTGCTGTCTTTTCTGTGGGTGGTAATGCTCAGTTGGGATTCAAAAAGGCTATGAAAATAAAATTAAAAAATAGAAAATCAAAAAAAAAAAGAAAAAAAAAAATGCGGCAGAACAAAAGGACAAAGTAAAATGTTGGCAACCGGGTGTATAAAGGGCACAAAGTCTTTAACTTAAAGTTGTCCGGAAATTGTCTGTTGTAGCGATATCTTACTGAGTTTTATAACAAGTTATGAACTTCTGTCTCTCATTTTCATATACAAACCCATATACCCACACTTATATTTTATTTGTACTGTTGCAGGCATGTGTCAGACGATGTGCTTCTTAGACTTCCTTAACATTTCTATCTGTTTTGTTATTAACATGTGGGTCCATGTCTCTTTATATGAATTTGTGTGTGTGTGTGTGCATTTAATATTAAAATAGAAAACAGGACTTTCAAACGTCAGACATTTCTTACAGCCAACAACATCCTTTTACGCCCCACATCGGCTCATCCGTTCTGCATGTTTTCTTTGGAAAATAGTTTTCTTCTTTCCATTGCATTCCATTCCATTCCATTCCACTTGATTCCATACAACATAAGGCATCAGCTGCATTGACCAATAATTTTATGAGCATCTCAACAATATTTCAGATATTCTTTTACAGCTAAAATTATGAAGAATGATATTCATTTTTCCTCTTCATTCATTCTTTCATTCATTCATTCATTCCTTTTGCACTTACTGACGCTGTTCTTTTCATACTTTTGGTATTGACGGTTGGCATGTAGTGAATGTCAGAAAAGTCACACACACAAAAATATGCTCATATATTCGATATTTAAGTTTAAAATTATAAAAAATAAAATTATTTCATCTCGAAATATGGTTTTCATTCCCAAAAGAAGTCATACAGAGCTTGTATGAGTAAAAACGTATTAAAAATTTCAATGTTATCCATAATCGACCCATAAATACAATAAAACGTCGTGTAAATAGTCTTGCGTTTATAATACCGTGACTATGAGAACCTGTTCTATAAAGGCCTTAGAGGCTCTGTCGTATAAAAGTCCATTGCATATGATAGTGAAGAACATTGCATTTGAGTACGGCTAGGGCAAGGACAAGAATATCATTAGGGTGCTTCGGGACCTGCCACATCAAATGACTGACAGTTCTCTGTCTCCAAGCAGAAGCAATTAGAATGAAAGGAGCAGTTTGGTTGCTACATACTCCTTTAAGAGTTTGAACAGGAGCAGTTCTAGAGCTTTATATTCAAAGATCATAGGGAAACTTACGAGTTCATCCCTTTTTGAACAGTAAGTACCGAGGACGGGTCATAGTAATACCATCTAACAATCATACTGCCATTCAAGCACTCAGGTCCTATAAAGTTGACTCGAAATTTGTATAAGAAGATCAAATTGGTATTCTGTACTGCTGAGATCAGAATCTTTCTGTAGATCAGGAAGAGCAGTTTTAAAACGCCTACTTGACGACAGGAAGACTAACGACTTTAAGATAACCTGGTTAATTAAAATTTTTAAGAAATTTGAGTTACTATCCAGAAATAGACCGAGGATACCAACCAGACATTTGCCTGTGAATGGTAAACTGAGAGATATCCTGCTTTAGTCCAGTATGTAGGCTACATGATGAAGAAAACGAATCACCAGAACTTGTAAACTGTGCGGGGTTAATACATCTCAGAAGGCAACATCTGGTTGTTTATCATTGCTGGAGTTGATTTTTCGATGAAAATTTAGAGCACACACGTCGTGATCAATCGTTATTTATTTCATTTAGAATGGCGTTGGCTCGGCCATTACTGTCAACACTGAGCCCTTTAGGTTAGATGATTATTAACTTCTTGTGGCTTCAACTTGACGGAGCTTACGTCACATTGAAAATTCTGCTCGATTTGTGAGCATGGTTATCTCGAATGGAGTTGATGTGAATTAGCCAATTGAGATCATGCGATTTGTATCGGGTACACTTTTTCTTTTGGATTTTTCTTCGGTCGCTCTCATCAAAAACAACATTCAGCCTGAATGATCTTAATTTAGAGTCGATGTTATATTCCACACATAATGACGTCAATAAGTTTTCTAAATGCATAAAGAAATTTGTATGATTATTTGTATCATTGTTTTATTTAAATTTAAAGAAAGGAAGAAACGGAAAGAGCCTATGAAAGTCTAATTTTATTACTTAATTCATTAATTCTTTCAAGGATCATTGGTCAACCGTCAGCCTTGTCTTTTCTAAGTATGGATTACATTTTATGGCCAGTTTTACTATGTCATCGTTTCCTTGGCGCATCCATATCAACTCCATTTCTTTATTTATTTATTCATTTATTGCTTTCATCAGAAGACATTTTGTGTGGAGTAAGATTGCTCTAATTGGCCCTTATGAAATTGGACGTTAGACCAGAGATGTCATCTCCTCTACGAAACCTCATAAGCAAAGTAAAGAGCACAATGTAATTTCATTTTGCTTAATATCTGGACATACGGGCCATTTCTGGTCCTATTTAGATTCGTATGAACAGAATCTTCTCTTGATAGCTTTGGAGACATAACAGATACTGAGAAACAAAACATTTTCCTTTTATCTCAAACTGTACTCTAATTAGAGGCTTCTAATGAGAGACTTCGCTCAGGCGTCATCAGTGGGCAATGCATTTCCGTGAATTTTAACCCGAAACTATAGAGTTTCTTATTACTATCATACTCAGTAGGCTGCTCTATGGTAGAAATTTGGTTAAAAATTGTAAGCGTGTTTATTTTTATCTCGAATGAAGTAAATTATCTTTCACTAAATGAGACTAAATCTCTATTTCGCTGTTTAAATTGTGAACTCTGTATAGTTGAGGTTATAAAACTAATACTTTTCCTTTTAAAATTTATTTCTTAAATTAAAATTCTTAAAGTTGTAGGAGTAGAGCACTCTTTTTAACTTAATAGCAAGGAAAACTATGAAAACTAAACAAAAACATTTAAAGAATGTGAGAGTAGGTTAAACAATCTGACAGAGCAATATGAACGAAGCAATTTATTAGTTTTATTACTGCTGCTGCTGCTACGGCTGTTGCTGCTGTCGGTAATTCAACTTTTCCAACAAGTAGTTCTCTATTGTATGTATGTATGTAAGTATTTATCTTTTTGGAATAAATAATGTTTGAAAGTTCTACAATACACATGTTTTATTACAATACGTTTGTATGTGTGTAGCAGTAGTACCATGTAAACATACGTATGTATGTACACATATTACAATTTTTGGATATTTTAAAACAATGTTTAACATTTGACCTGTTTTAAAAATCTCTAACGGAAATTAAACTACAATTAAAACTTAATGCAACCACATGCAACAGAGAAGCATGCAAAAAAAATATGAAAGTTTCAGTTGTGATTTGTGTATTGCAGCAGATGGGTGAGAAATAAAAGCATTCGCAAATAAGTATCATGAAGAAAAGCAACGCAATTATATGAATGAAGTGCTACAATAGGCGAAAGATACTTAAGAAAAGCCTGATTCGGCTTCTGCAAATGGTCATATACTGGCTTTGAATCAACCCCATCAGAGCGATGTGGTGGCTTACCTGGCAGATGATATTGTTGTATTCTGTCCACAGAACAGTTAAAAAGCAAGCAGCCAGCCACTCGATTTATCAGATCACAATGCCCCCGATGAAAATCATATTACGCTTGTATTCCATTATTCATATCATAGCCTCAATAGCTGTGGCTGTCACAAACGTATCCAGAGGAGTCAAATCCAACAGAGACTTCAGCGTCACTGTAGGACAAATGCTGGTTTCTTTCAGTCTCATTAATTTTGTTTTTCGATCAGCTGATTAGAATTGCCTAGAAAACGCTGTTTTATTGAGGATTGTGGTAATGAAAGTTGAATTTTCTCTAGATGTGTTGCTGCCTACCTGTCCAATGATATACGTTGATTTGATCGTCCATTGAAAAGTGATTAGTGATTAGGATTAGATGAATTATTTAGAAGGGAATTTGAACTTTTAAACAAGACAACCATAAAGAGAATTTATCTCTTGCTATAGTATTCGAACAAGAAATCTTATAGTTAACCCAGGCGGGTCAAGCTAAGCAGTCAATCACTTTTTATAATGTTCGTCGTAATCTAGTAGGTAGCGTGTTCACTTATTAGATGTGAGGCTACGGTTCAAAATTCAGGTCAAATGGAAATGAATATGAAAAAAATATTTCTTCGGGGACTGAGAGGCAGATTTCTGGTAAAAGCTCTGAGAGTAAAATAAAATTGCGATGAAATTTTTTTTTTCAAAAATCTGTCGTTCGGAATCGTCTTTAAATTATAGGTTCCGCCTTTCATGTATGAAATTAACATACACAACATAAGTGGTGTGTGAGTGCCTAAAGTCAATTATGTATGTATGTATGTAATAGTATCACGCCTCCTATGTGGGCAAAATTAGAATGTGAGTTTTATTTTTGTGTACCATGGTGAGGTAGTAATGAAATACTATTTCATAAATATTTGAGGATGGGTCTCGTCGTAGTGCTATTATTTTGCTCATTTATGTTTGCATACAAACTAAACAATAAGCAGTTATGCTGACTGATATTTGTTGTTGTTTTTTTTCTACTGGTTTCTAAATACACAAGTTTAGGCAAAAGCATTGACCAAAATTAGTTTTAAATCTTTGTTAACATTTCTAAAACTATAACAACAATGTAACTTAAACATATTTACATACATACTATATATATAGAATTATAGTTGATATTAGTACACATACTATGCATACATACATACATACATGCATAGATGAACTTACATACGTTTCTTAAAGTTTTGCATACTTATTTGGATTTGTTTGTGAGTTTATGTTCTCGAAAAACTTATTTAACTTTAACACACATTTGACTTTAACAATATTCCTAAATACACAGACATACACACACATACAAACAAATGAGATGTACTCATACTTATATATATATTGTATATGATATGTATATACATATGTATGCATGCACATGCACAATCCTGCCCTCATAACTACAAGACAATACATATGCATGTTCAACAAAAAGTAAAGTTTGTAAAATTTTCCCCAAATGTTTTTTAAATTAAACTCTCATAGTAAACAATGATTTATATTCTTATATTTACAACAACAACAACAACAACAATATGCTATAAAACAATAATAACACTAAGAGGACAATTACAACATTTCGTGCATCCTTCTTTTTTCTCTTTGGTTTTTATTATATTTTTGAGTATCTTCAGATTTTATTATCCGGCTGGTCTAAGCAAATATATTAATACTGGGGATATCAAAAATGTTAACCAAAACAAGTTTCAGCCTTTATTTCCTTATGCATTTATTCTTTAGAAAGGCAATATTTAAATTAATATCCAAAGATATTGCAATCCAACCCACAATGTGTGTACATACATACATACATATGTATGCTTGTCTAAGATGCGAATATGAAAGTCGTTGGTAAGTCTTATGTTGGCCATAATGGGCATTTTTCTTTACTGAACGGGTGGTGGCATAAGAATTAGTTTTACACTCCTTTAGATAAACGTTATTTATAAATATTATACAAAATTTCTATGTTGTTTGTCGGTGTTGCACAATGGGTGGGAAATTTAAAAATGCAATTAAACAAAATTATTAAATTATTTTTTGTTGTCAAGTACAAATGTTCCATTCAGAAATGGAATATTATTACCGCTGTTGGCCTCACAATAACTCATTTGATCGAACTAAATTTCGTGCACAATGATGGCATTACGAATGTTGGCCTTCAAATGCTCAATTGGCTCTAGTTTGTCAGCATACCACTTTTCTCTAACGGCGCCTCACAGAAAACGGTCCAATGTTGTCAGATCGTAGTTTCTTGGCGGACAATTGACATCACCATTTCGGCTAATTAAACGGCCATCAAACGTTTAACGCAATGAATCGATTGTGGTATGAGATGTGTGGCAAGTTGCACCATACTTTTGAAACCAAACATCGTTCACACCAATACCATGAAGAGCGATTACAAAAAAAAAACGTACCCACGAAGATGAAAATAAGCTTCGTCCCAAAAAATTATTTTTTTTGGGAAAAATCGACATTATCGTGTAGTTTCTCATTGGCCCAATAAATAAATCCCAACGTTGCTCAAACGTAAATCGATTCATTACGTTCAATGTAGATAATATACTGAATTTTGTGACAAAATAGAACGACATAAGTATTGCAAGATTAGAAATAACCGGTGCTTCAAATTTAAACCGATAGATGGCCCACCCTATACTAATAAAACTATTTTGAATATGAATATATTTCAGTTGTTTAGCTTATGTTTCAGCTGCTTATGGTCGAACTGATTACACATGGAATTTGATTTTTGTTTTCGATAGAACATCGAAATCTTCTTTAGATACGTTGAATGCTTACTGATTAAAAAAAACTAACGCACGCTTTCATTACTCTGGCTTGTCACCCGCCTGACAAGCTTTTATATTAGTTACTCCCATTCTCTTAAGTTGCGTTATCGTAAAGGCCTTATGAATGTCTTCTACTATTCATAGTGTTTCATAGATTGATTAAAGGTACTTTACGCTCGCATCCCAGTGCATCTCCAACAGTAGTATATAGTAGCATATCATGGACTCCATTTACATTAAGAGTTTTTAAAATTTTCTGGAGCTTCTTCTGGAAAATATTTTGACGACATGTCGCCATGTTCAGTTAGGAATTGTATTTAATTACAAATACAACTTCTATTAGTCCATGTCTGAATATCTGGGAGTTATTTACAGATCCTCTTCATTGCTGATTTTCCTCACCAGATAATATAACTGAAGACGCGTTAGTCTAGTAGTAAGCGTGTTGGTCAAAGATCTCTAGCAAATCAAAATATAAAAGAATTATTTTTTTGGTGACTTCCTCTCAGCAGATTTCTGTCAAAAACTCTGAGAGTAAATAAAATTGCCATGAAAAATTTCTCAAAAAATCTGTCTTTCGAAGACGACTTTAAATTGTAGGTGCTTAAGTGTCTCTCAGGCGGAAACGGGTACAGCCTAATAAACTTCATTTGTCGGTCTCTCATAATTTTCTAAATAACTGGACAGTTTTCCAAATGGAGAATTGGGAATTAAATTTTGAAGCTGCGGTCCATGATATCTACGTGTCCAGTTTTCTTACTGTCCTAGATTAGGCCATATCCTCTTGTATAAATATGGCATCCTGCGGAATGACGTTGCTGATATGTTTGCTACTTGATATGGCTCCTGTGCAGAGGAACATACAGCCTCCTTTAGTTGCATTGTTGAGTTTAATAGGTCAGCTTGCTTTAGAGATGATAATCTACAAAGAAATATCATTACCCTTTGCAGAACATCTAGAATCCTTTGGCATTTTCAAACCAAATAATTTTCATGGCATTTAATTTGCGGAGAAAATAATGTACCCACGGTGAAGATAATGTTAGATTTGTTTGTATCCGTCAGCCGTGGTTATCGAATGATCCATTGTGTTACTAATAACAATAAATAATAACCTTTTGATCTGGCATGGGATAGTTCAGGCAAAACGCCTTCCGTAAGTCTTATTATGCAATTTACTCCCCCCGGGAACCAATTGGTATCCTTAAAAAATTGCTCAGATTTGTCAGCACCAAATAGATCAAACACAACATACGTGGTGTGGGGAGCTAGGTTGTAATCCTAATCCTGACCTGACTAAAGGGTTATAATGACCAATTATCTGTGTTATGATGATTTGGTTGGATTTTAATTTCTTGACATCCTCGGTTTGATATCCGTATCTCTCTACTGCCTTTAATTAACGCCAGCCCATTGTGCAGTTATTTATTGTATGACTCGTTTTTATGTTTGTAAGACTTTATATAAACCAACTCCAATTTTTTCTCCATTTTGCTTTTAATAAATAGTTTTTCTTGTTTGTGTTGCAATTGCAATTGTTGCTGGTACTTTGGCTGTTGCTGTTGCTTATCCTGATGCTGCTGCTGCTGATGCTGTTGTTGGTTAGTGTTGTTGTGGTTTACACCACTAAATGAAGTCCTTGACATGTGGTCTGTATAGAGTATGTTGCATGTATTGTAGTTTATCCTTAACTTTTCTTATATTTGTGTGTGTATGTGTTGTGCTTGTGTTTCATAATATGCATCTCTATAAATATTATGCCAGTGTGTATGTGTTATGTTTGTGTGCATGTTTCACAGTTTGTTTTGCCTTTTTGCATTTTACATGTTTGTTTGTTTAGATGTATTGTCATTGCATTGCAGATTTATTACTGCAACAAATTAGTCTTATATGGTATGCTTTGCTGCTGTTGCCTTTTTGCAACTCCAAGATGAAACTGAATTCAAGTATAAAATAAAAAATATGGAGCAAAAAAAAATCGAGTAAACAACAACTACAAAACAACTACAATAAAACTATTTACACATATTTTATCAAGAGTTAAGAGTTGCAGCTACAAGAAAGCTTTGATTTAAAGTTTTTCCCCAAAACAAGCAGAGGAGAAATACCAAACTTCCGCAAAAAAAAGCAATTTTAAGATAACGCAATGCAATGCAAATTATTACCAAATATTTTCTCTTTATATTCACTCGTTTATTTTTAATTTTGTAAATAAAAAAAAAAATCGGAAAACTTCAATTTCTAAGAAATAGTTTCGAAACAAGTTCTAACATTTGACGTCAAGATAAAACAGCTCAAATGAGAAACCAACATATGCCTGCAAACGGTTTGTTTGTGTAAAAATGTTGAAAAGTTTTTTAATTCAATTGTTTGATGTACTTTTGAAAGAAATCATTGTTCCATTATTGGTAAACAAATAAAATGTGGAAATCATTTCGAAAAAAAGTATAAATTATTTTACATAAAAAGAAAAGAAAAAAAACAAAGGGAAACTAATTTTCATGCTAATAATTTCCTTAATCGTATGGAGAAAGTTGTCTGCTTCATGCATATAATACATACATAATTGGCCATTATAACCTTCAGTCAGGATTACGGTCTAGCTTCTCATACCACTCAATTTCAGTTTATGATTTCAATTTCATAATTTTAATTTAAATATTATGAAAATTATTACATTTTATTTATCTTCTCACTCCTCGAAAATTTATTCAAAACAAGTTGTATTTTTCTAAATAATTCCTGTAGTTATTTAAACAATTTCAAAATGAATTTCAATCATAAGTTAAATAAACTTCTTAGAATTAAAGAAACAACACTTCCAAATTTAAATGATTAAAAAAATACAATTTTATGGCAACAAAATTAATTAAATTTTGAAAACAAATGGACGTTAACACAAGCAAAAGTAACTAAACTTGCATTAAAAAAAATAATTTATTTAGTTTTTAATAGTAAATATATAAATAGTATAGTCGCCATAGTCTAGTAGGTAGTGTGATTGCTTATTAGACGTGACAGACATCTCGAACAAAACGAAATAACAAAAATATTTCCTCGTCGACTTCCTCTCAGCAGATTTCTGGTAAAAACTGTGAGAGTAAATAAAAATTGACATGAAAAGTTGCTCAAAAATCTGTGGTTCGGAGTCGACTTTAAACTGCAGGTCCCGCCAATCATGTATAAAATCAACACACACAACATGAGTGGTGTGAGAAGCTAGGCCGTAATTCTGGCTGAAGCGTTGCAATGGCTCACCCATTTTGGCTACCTAATATTTATAAATATAATCAAAATAATTGTAATATTTTTCTTGTTGTTCTATTGGAAATTCAAAGTGTATTTCATTCATTTTATTGTAGAATATTTAAATTTAATTGCAGATACAATTACAAATACGACAATATTTTATTGTAAAACAAATTTTTATTTACAACTTCAGTTAAATAAATACATACTGATACCCATAACCACACAAATATAAAGTTATGTTGACATACTGCATAGATCCAGTCATACCTTCATTAAAAAATGTATGATTTGGATTCAGACATGCTGTACTCGTTTGAAAACTCAGATGTCTATGGCAGTATGTACAGTATGGGTTAAAATTTGTTGGAAAAAAAAATTATTTTAAATTATTTTAAAATTTAAATTAAAAAAAAATAAATAAGTAAATAAAGTTAGAGATCTTTCTGGACATATAGGTTTAAATTGGAACCATTAGTTATTTGCAATCTGTCAATACTTCTGTTATTCTATTCTGTCACAATGAAAGTAAATGAAGACTGACTACAGAAATGATCCTGTGAAGTATAGCCTTCGTCTTTTGAAGTCGCCGCAGTCTAACAGGTAATGTGTTAGCTTATTAGACGTAAGGCCAGGGTTCGAGCACCAGGCCAGACATCAAAACAAAATATAAAAAGTATATCTTCGGCGACTTTTTCTCAGCAGATTTCTGGCAAAAATTCTGAGAGTAAATCAAATTGCCATGAAAAGTTTCTCAAAAATCTGTCGTTCGGAGTCGACTTTAAACTGTAGGTCCCACCACTCATGTATAAAATTAACACACACAACATAAGTGGTGTGAGAAACTAGGTCGTAATCCCGACTGAAGGGTTGTAACGACCAATTATGTATTTATGTCTATTTTGTCACAAAATTCAATATATTATGTCCACTCAACGAAATGAAACAATTCACGTTTGAACAACTTTGGGACTTAATGTGCCAACGAGAAATTGCCAGATGGTGTCAATTTTGCCAAAAAAAGTCATCTTTTCTTATGAAGCTAAATTTCATCTAGGTGAATACATTAATAAGCAAAATTGCTGTATTTGGAGCCTAGAAAACCCACACGTGCTCTTACAGAAGACAATGCATCTGTCACGTTTGACTGTTTGGTGCGTCTTATGGAGCGGAGGCATCAATTGCCCATATTCTTTGAATATGAGGACGGCACAACCATTAGGGTCAATGGAGATCTATGACATCATGATAAGGGTTTTTTTTTTGTACTCGCTCTTCATGGTATTGATGTGAACTATGTTTTGTTTCAACATCGCATGCCACAATCGATTCATTGCGTTAAACGTTTGATGGCCCTTTAATTAGCCGAAATGGTGATGTCAATTGTCCGCCAAGAAACTACGATCTGACACGGCTTGACCGTTTTCTGTGGGGCGACATTAAAGAAAAGTGGTATGCCGATAAACTAGAGCCAATTAAGCATTTTATGGCCGTAATGCCTTCATTGTGCACGAAATTTGATTCGAGGTCAGCAGCAGCAGCCATATGAATGAAATAGTTTAACAATGTCTGTAATGTTCCATTTCTAATCGAAACAATTGTACTTCACAACAAAAAAAAAAAAATAAATTTGGCAAACATTTTTTTATTGCATTTTTAAATTTAAAATTTTAAATCACCCACCCTTTAGAATAACAAATAAGTTTACGATTTCTACATAATTTCATAATGTTACATTTTACTCCATTCTTAGGAGCAAAACAATTGCAAATCAAATTTAATGCAACATGTTTTTATCGACACTGTAGGTATATGTGTAGGCTTTGGTTCATATAAATTTAATAAAAAAAATAAAATAAACTTGACCATTTGATATCCCCTTTTTGAGTGTTTTTTTATTTCCTTTTCTGTTTTTAATTTTGTTATTAAATTTCCAATAGGAATAGAATGTGAAGTTAAAGAAAAACAAAAACAGGCAAAAATTTGTTATGAAATGTAATTTTAATTTAAATTTTCATTTTCATCTTTATTTTAATTAAAATTTCGTAAGTAAATTTACTTTCCTAAAGTGTATTTACATTATAATTGTTGCCATAATATACACAAGTATACATAGATATTTAGCTATGGATGTCTATGTGTGTAAGTATTTAGATTGTGTGTCTATGTATAATAAAGAATATATTTTGTTTTGGTTTTTTTTTGTTTTGTTAAAAAGGACATTCTATATGGCCTTGTTAGTGATATTGCTGCTTTTGGTTACAAATTCAATATTTTTCTTGTTTTTTTTCTTTTAATGTTTATCAGTGTATTTGAACAGAGTGCATGTAAATTAAGGCCACAAAGTGTAGGATAGTATAGCGACTATATATTGAATATTTTAATATCCTTTACTGTGTAACAAAATTACAATTACCCTCTCATAATGTATTATTATCCTTAAGAATAGTTACAATTTAAAAAAGAACATTTTCATTAGTCAGTCCTTAATAATAAACAGTAAAGACGAAACTATTCAAAATTACAAAACATACAAATTACTTACAGACGCTTGCTTTTAGAACAAAGGCTATTTAGTCCCTATAAGATACTTTTCTGACAACTTCTGGCTACAATCTTCCGCCAGTCATCGTAAGTTCTGTCCCAATCCATTTCAACAACATTTAATGTCCAAGAATCTTTCGTCTCAGTTTTCCATGTGCCGGTCAATAGCAGAGGAGACGTTATGTCTTCTCATATTCTCCCTCGTAACTCCTAATAAGCCAGTGCCCCGTTGCAAATGCTACATGGTGCCAGAGATCGACTCTGGTCGACGCAAATGGTTTAACGCAAATTTATCTGTGCAGACATACACAAAGGGCCAGGTCGCTGGTCTCTCTAAATGTTGGCTCATTATAGAATCTTCCTTTTAAAAATGTGTGAAATTTTTAGGAGACCATTATTTGACTTCTGTGTCAATCAATGAATGTCAATCTCGCAATTGAATTTAAATCAGTATTCGTTGTATCAGTTTTTGCAAGTGATTCGGCTTTGTTTTTATGTTCAATATTTCCGTATTCAGAAACTACATTTTCTTAAAAAGTATCTGGTGTTCTTGGACCATACTAGGTATGGTGTACACACTCTTAAGCAGCTTTATTGGCAGTAAATATGCGTATATCACCATTTGATATACTCTGATACCGGATTTGTATAGTCGTTGCTTTCATAGACATTATTTAAATCGCCATACTCCAGTAGGGGTCGACTTTAAACTGTAGGTTTCGTCACTCATGCATAAATAATTAGCGCACCCAACCTGGATGGTGAGGGAAGCCAGGTCATGGTACTCCTGATTAAAGGTTTGCAATAACTAATTAAGTAAGTAAGTAAGTATTTAAACCAAAAAACTACTAAATTAATCGGGAGTGCACGGGACTACTGAAAACATACGACATCCGACTTGGTCGTGTGATGTGAATTCTTCATTGAATACATAAATAACTTGTAAAGCATTATAGAATCTCTCTGGTATTTTCGTTGAATTGAAAAGTGGTTTAATTCAATGTGTAGTCAACAGTATATACGCATTAACCATTTTCAAGATTTTAACTTTACCATCCTCTGGACGTGCTCAATCCCTTCCCGACTTTCTGTTCAGCTAAGATGTTTGATGGTAGCCAGTAAAGGATAGTAAGCCCTGCCTAAGGTGTTGTAGTCCTAGGGCCTCCTGTCACCATAATAATATTCTAATTGATGATGATCTTTTTTCCAAACTCAACCATCAAACATATACAGCCAGTGTTCATTTTTAGGATTGATATTCCAGTTTAGGCCTGGGTACTTGATGTACCAAACTGTTGGAATCGTAAAATGCGTTCTCCAAAGAGGATAACATCGATGATCACAGTAAAATGGAAGGTTAAGAGGCGTCCCTTATTAAGAAAGTATGGATCTCAATAAGCAAATCGTCGTTACCATACATAACACACATAATTGGTCATTACAACCCTTCAGTCAGGGTTACGACTTCGCTACTCACAGCACTAGATGTGTACGTTAATTTTATACATGAGTGGCGGGACTTACAGTTTAAAGTAGACTCCTAACGACAGATTTTTGAGAAACTTTTCATGCCAATTTTATTTGCTTTCAGAGGTTTTTCCAGAAATCTGCTGACAGGCAGTCGCCAGAGAAATATTTTCACATTTTTATTTTGTTGGAGGTGTTTGACCTGAAGTTTGAACCGAGGCCTCCCGTCTAATAAGCCAACATACTACCTAGTAGACTACGGCGACTTCAAAGAGGCATTGATTCTAGAAAAATACCAGACGAATAATCCTAGCACCTGCTGCATAAACTGGATTCATTAATCCTGATTTTAAATCTTAACTTTGTCTCCAATATTTTCTGTAAGCCTGTACTTTTGAAATTTGTGTGTATTTGAGTGTGTGCCATAAATTTTTGATATATGAACACTAACAATAGTTTAACAATGTATGTTTTGTTTTTTCTGTTTCGTAAATATTCAAAAGCCATGACAAGGACCGACTGCTGGTGTAATATTAAAAAAAAGAAGAAAAAATTGTTTGTAATAAAATAGATGTGTTTTTGTTTTATGTAAGCATATTGTATATAACAACAAAGGGAACCGGCTAGTAGAGAGTTGGCTAAATGACTGTCAGTCTGTCTGTCTGTGTGAGTGAGTGACACAGTTAACAATTAAATATTGTTAATTTTATGAAGCATTAATAATGCAAACTTTGATGGTACAACATTTTTTGTTTGTTGTTGTTGTTATTGTTTTTCTTTTCTACTGTTTGAAGGTGAAAGGAAAAACAATTTTAATATTCATTTAAAATAGTGGGCATGCTGCGTAAATGTTATTAAAAGTGAATGAAAAACATTATTTATAAAGGCCACGGCGGTCACTTGAAAATGCTATGATGTAGGCAGAGTCTACATACATATGTAGGCTTTGAAACTTTGTATGAGTACTTGCCTTTATTACGCAGTTTCCCGTTTAGATAAATGAGTTCGTTCGTAAATTGAAATCAAAAGCCATATACAAATTTAAGTTACTCGGTAAATATCACTAACAACCGCATATGCCAACAGAAGTTTAAGTTCATTTTAAAGGTTAAAAAAAAAACGTATCAGTATGTCAGTAATTGCTGTCAGAGAAAGTGCCAGTAAGCTATCATTTGATTTTGTGTTAAATGACACTTTTGTTTATAAAAGGCCATGCAAGTATTCTCTCTTGATTATGTCACTGAAAACATTTAATTTCAACAACAAATTATTTGTCTGTGCACAAACGGGAAAACTCCACGCAAAACAAACAAACTGAAGAGAGGCAGTTTTAATTTTAATTTTTTTAATTTTTTTTTAATTTAATGAAACCAAAATTGCTTATATATTTATACACAGTTTTGGGTAAATATTGTGTTCACTCTGCTGAGTTTATATTGGTGGAATTCCCTTTTCTTTAAAATAATGAAGTTTTTATTACTAGGCTTTTAAGTTTAAAATTTTCAAATATGTATAAAAATAGATTCGTGAATGCCAAAAATACTTGCCATTTTACCACGAGTACACAAACAATGAAGCAACATTTGGAATATTTTGCAAAATTAAGCAATTATTTCCAGCAACGAACATCATTTTAATTACAATGGCTATATCAGAAAACAGTTCAAGAGTTGCCAGTACAACCTTGAAAGTATACGGTACTGTTAGTTGGTCGATACCAAATATACCGGCAACATTATTGACCGTATTTGGTTAGTAACAAGTAAAATCGTAATGTTAACATCAATGAGGTTTTTCTGTTTTTTTTTTTTTTTTTGTCAAAAATGGAATTAATGAGCAATTGATCTGACGTTTTCAAGCAGCCCAGTGGGAGCCAAGATCACAAGAATTGACTCCACTAGACTACTTTGCTGTATATGAACAAACCAGCCACAATTTTAGTGGAGAGCGACATTACATTACAGCTGCAATTGGATATATTGCGGGTGAAATACTGGAAAGAACACGTTAAAATTGTACAATACTGGCATAAAATAATCCTTACAAAGTAAACATAAACATTTCAAAAACGTTTGCAATTTTTCCTCTTTTTTAATTTTAAAAACACGAACATTTAAAAAATTAAACGTGAAAAGTTCGAATCTTTCTGCTTTCAACTCTGATAGAGTATGCAATTTCTTTCCATTCTCTCGCCACCGCCTTGTATTTCTAAAACGAAGGAGACGTAACTGATTTTAAGATAAATAGATGGACTTAACGTTCTGGTATGATACAATTGTTATTGAATTAATGAAATATAAAATTTATAAGTTAGGGAGTGATGACTTCAATCCAATTATATATGTAGTACCTGCTTTCATTCATAGTTAATATGCTTACATCTCACATAATAGGTGCTTTTAGAGGTTCATAAGGTTTAAGTGGGCAACATTGCTTTATTTGACAAACCAATATATCAGCCAACAGTTGCTTTTTGTTAAGTTTGGTTCGTTACTTTATTATGGCTAGACTTGCTCCTGAGTAACGCCTGCAAATTACTGAAATTTTTCGACAAAATTATAATTTTGTTCATCATATTTATTACGTTCTTTGTCCATTGAGGGATACACATAATGATTCTACATAGCGTCAAAATCGTTTAATAACGGATCATTTTAATACCACGTTTACTCTTATTGATAAAGCGCATACCGTAAGACACGCACAGCGCTCTCTGTTGAAGCAGTTGCCGCTGTACAGGAAAGCATTTAAGACGATTCAAATCAATTAATTCATCGTCATTATGAACAACGAAAGAATCTTGGTTTATAAGTTTTCAAAGTACAACTATTGTGGGCACTAAAACCAAGGGACCTTCGTATTCGTCGAAGTAAAGATTCATAAGTCGCCGTAGTATAGTCGCCGTCGTCTAGTAGGTAGTGTGTTGGCTTATTAGACATAAGGCCACGGTTCAAACCCCAGGTCAGACATCAAAACGAAAATATGAAAGAATGTTTCTTTAGCGACTTCCTCTCAGCAGATTTCTAACAAAAACTCCGCGAACAAATAAAATTGCCTTGGAAAGTTTCTCAAAAATCTGTCGTTCGGAGTCGACTTTAAACTGTAGGTCCCGCCACTCTTGCGTAAAATTAACATACACAACATCAGTGGTGTGAAATGCTAGGTCGTAATCCTGATTGAAGAGTTGTAATGATGAATTATGTATGTACATATGTAAAGATTCATATTGAATTTCCATTCAAAATTTTTCCACCGATAAAGTACGTTTTAAGGTGAATGGTGGTGATAATCCACAAGATTATGTTCAAACACTGTTATCCGAAAAAAAACCAGAAGTTAGCTCGGGAGATGTGATTTTTGTATTGTATATACGTACAAGGTATGAATTGTTCTTGAATCAATCGCACGCTCTATGTTATGACGCCTATCACCCAATCGGGTGTTTACAAACGTATTTACATATCAGTAAGTACGTAAGTAATTTTGTAATGAATTCTGAAACAATATTTTTATTCCGATTATAATCAAATTGTGTGTTTTTATTTAAATTTATTTATTCAATTAATTTTCTTTCTTAAATAATTTTTATTAACAATTTTGTACTGAAATTGTGACACAAAAAAAAAAAACAATCTGAAATCATTATTCAATAATTATTTTCTTTTGTATTTGTATAGGGAATAACAACCTTTTTTAATTTAAAATTTTATTGTAAGAGAAAATTGTAAACCAAGAAATCTTATTAAATAAAATTTTTTTAAAAATATTGAAAAATAAAAGCAATCATCTTAAATCCCATCGGCATCAAATCAAATGCGTAAAATTGTTGACACATTCATGTTGATATGCTTCTTTTGTATTGTTTTTTTTTTTGCAAATTTAAATTTTTTTTATTTAAATATGCTGCTAATGATGACACATTTACAATACAGACAACGTAGGCAGGACATACATACATATAAGTACACACAAATGTTAATAGACACACATATAGACAGACTGTATGTGAAAACAAAGAAATATTTCTTACGCTTTGCTATTAGAGAAGTATCGGAAATACTCTCTAATGGAAGCTTTGTTATGAGGTGACGCATATTCATTCAAAAACATCATGATAAGACACCAAGGCCACGATTAGAAATGAAAATTTAATATTTTTTTGTTTTCTATTTTTCTTTTTTTGCAAATACATTAATATTCCATGATATTGGCAATTTAAAAATCCCATCATATGGGTTACACCATGGGTTACAGAGTCTTTTGGGGCAAAAATTCAAATTGATTTACAGGTACATACATACGTATGAGTGATGTTAAATACAGCATTGACAAGTATACGCCACCAAATAATTAATTTCTTTTAAAACAAATCCACATTCTGAACGTAGGGCCTTTAATATCAACGGCGTGCATTATAGGGCTACAATTACAAACTTCGTTTGTTCTTAATGATAAGATCTGGACAACAACGATTTGTGATATCAACACGATGGCGCTGCATGCCAAACAGCTCAAAACACATTGGATATCTTGCGAGATCGTACGATTAGATCCCGTTTGATTTTTTCCTGTGCTGTTCTCTTTATCGCAGACGTATGAGAAAAAGTGAAGTGGCAGTAGTCTCGTCGGCAGGGTGTTGGCTTATTAGACGTGCTTCCACAGAACAAACCTCAGTCATACCAAACAGTCACTTTATTCGCATACAATAGCATTTCCATAATCTTTACCGCATTCTTCGAGGCCTATTCGAGAATTTTGCTTGTTAATGTAACCAACGAATGCAACATGTGCTTCTATGCACCATCTACTAAGAAAATTTTCGTCAAAATCAGCAATGAAAACACTCAATCAATATACCTACTGCTGTGGTCTAGTAGGTAATCAGTTGGCTTATCAGTCGAGAGTCCATGGTTCAAACCTCGTCTCCAATCTTCTCAGCAGATTTCTAACAAAAACTCCGCGAACAAATAAAATTGCCATGAAGAGTTTCTCAAAAATCTGTCGTTCGGAGTTGACTTTAAACTGTAGGCTACGTCACTCATGTATGAACTTAACACACACAACATATGTGATGTGAGAAGATAGATCGTAATCCTGACTGAAGGGTAATAACCAATTATGTATGTATGTAAACCACTCCAGCACCAATAGCTAACATAAGACTTGTCTTCGTTGAAATTTAAAAGGCCAAAGTGATAGAAAATTGGACATTCCTGAAGCGCTTTACCTAAAAAGCTATGGCGAACGTTAACACAATATTATATTGTACACATAGTGGTTTCGAAGATCTTTCAAACGAATAATAATTTTGTTTAATATATCACACACCCTTTTTGGGTTTCAATTTGAAGATAGGAAAGGCTTAAAAAGTTAACTCTGTTCCTATGTTTCTGAAATGACCGAAAAAAATAAAAAAAATTCTTTTATTTCGTCAAGAAAAATTATGTGAACGTAAGGTGGATCAAAATGTATAAGTTTCGTACGATTTCAACTCCAAGAAGTTTTCTGTGGAGTTCCGTTCTTTCTTTTTTTCTTAGAATTCATGCCACTGTGCATAAGCTACAGCTTCCGCAAGTTTGTTTGAATATCTTCTGCTCACATTATTGTTGCTGTTGCTGTTGTTGTTGAATTGTATTCATATTTTCAGTTGATTATGTTGAGATGCTATTTTTGATTTTATTTCATTCAGTTTATGTTGTTCTAAGTACAACAAAAATGTAAAAAGAATGTATAGACTGTCATTCTATAAAACATAAATACTCTAGAGCAAGTAAAGGTTAATTTGAAACGTGTGATAAGAAATTCAATTCTACGAATTTCTCTTTCAACATGATGTTCTTTTCGTTTTTTCTTCACTTCAGTTTTCTTTTAAATACATAAGAGACTATAACAGTCTCCATTAGCATTAAGAATTACGTTTTTTTAAATATACAAACAAACATACAGTAGCGGAATAAAATTTAGGAATTAAAAAGAAAAATCGAAAATATTTTTAACGAAACATGTGAACTGACGGATGAACTTTAAATCTGGTATTCGATTTCGAAAACAAATATGAATCGACCATCAGGACAAAATTTCAAGCAATCAAGCTTTCTGCCGTAAAATTTAAGTGTGTGCGGCGTGTGGAACAATATGAAGAAAATAAAGAGGAGAAAATAAAGTTTTAAGTCTCTCAGATCTACCAGTTTTTCAACAAATTGACTACGAAGCCGTCTTTGCCTATGTACCTATAGACAAGGACAGTTACATAAAATCTGATCCACTGCATCCTCCGCTCCCTTACATACTCCACAGATCTTTACAATTCTTTCACATCTTCTGGACCCAGTATAATCCAATTTGATTATTTGGCATAAACTGATAGTCCTCTGAGCTCTTCGGTAGTGTTTTCTGAACATTTCGGCAGCCTTAATGAAACTTATAACATCCATCTGGAAAACACTATATTCATATTGAAGCCCATATGAATTCCTGAAGAAGACTCCCACACCGGTGCCCAGCTGCATTTTGGACATGTTAGTGAAAATGGCTCAGTCATCGAAGAGTTTATCCGAACCTATCGTGAATTTCCAATTAGGTATTGTCTTATTTGTTGTATCTCAGAAGAGAACTTTTGTGGCTTCGCCACAGTGAGCCGAGTGAGCCATTCAAGCTGAAGAGGCTTCTAGCTGCTGTCTTCGGTACATACTCCTCAATAGGGAGTAAGTGCACGATAACGTCCAAGGCATCTCTCTTCTTATGCAAATAGAGAAGAAATGGCGACAGATTTGATGAAACCCGTGCTAACAGTAAACGATATAATTAACCTGATGCTACTGCCCAAAACAAAAAAATTGGATTGTGCAGTGGTGGAGTTTAATAAAGTAGTCAACGAAACTTTGCAAATATCGAAGGAAGCAATTAAGGTAGTACAGAAAAAGCGTAAATCAATATGTATTATGCTTCGAATAATAGAAACAGTTGTATTTGGTAAAAATTCGACATAATCAACTGATATCCACAAAAAAAAAAAAAAGAATTCCTTCGTAACACGCTATGCTTCTACTGCATACGCTTTAATATGTAAAGATTTATTTACTCTTGACTGTATTTAAGAAAATATAAACAAACATGCAGTTGACGTCAACAAGTTTCCATTATAATGTCCTGCCCCTCCAAAAAAATGGCATTTTTTTTCTCGAAATTTTGCTTTTCTTTCGTTTTGTTTTAACAATCAAAACTACGGATATTCTCTGCGGACATTTTGCTTGTCAACAGCCAAATGTAAACAAAAAAAAAAAAAAAAAAAAAACAGAATCACAAATAAAAATACCGGAGTCGTATTTGTCTGTACGCATATGTTTATGTAAATAAGCCACGATACAGTATCGTTCAGAACATATTTGATAAAAATTATTTTTACATTAAAATTTCAAGAAAAAAAAAACACGAGTTACCGATGTTTGAACAAATAAAAATTTAATTGACTTACTTAATTGGCCATTAACAACCCGATTAACGGATTTCGGCCTGCCGTATCACATCAGGGCTTCCTCGATATGGTCCCTCCAATGCAAACAAGGTCGTCTCTCTGCCGACTTCCGCAGATCTCGCCGGAGCATCCTCCTCCATTCGAAAGACGTGGCCGAGCCAGCGCAGCCGCTGAATATTAATACGCTGCACAACGTCTATGTCGTTGAGAAGCTCACTGTTGGATCGGATGCAGAAATCATCGCCAACTCGCACTGGACCGAAGATCTTACGTAGGACTTTTCTCTCGAAAACTCTAAAGATTGCTGCATCAGTGCTTAATAGCGTCCATTCCTCTGCGTCATAAAGAAGCACGGGGAGGATGAGCATCTTGTAGAGTATTAGTTTTTTCGTACGAGAGTGGTCTCTGCTACTCAATTGCCTATTGAGTCGATAATAGCACCTGTTGGCAAGAGAGATCCTGTGCTTGATCTCCAGGGTGACATCATTTTTCTTGGTAACGGTAAAGCCAAGATAAATAAATTTAAAGATTAAATAAATAATTATCGGCAGTTATCTGAGATCCAATATGCCACACGCCTCTACTTGCCGATAACATATACTTTGTTTTGCCCTAATTTACTGTCAGACCCATTGAATTGAACGATGAGACAACTTTCGAGTTGCTTCCAAGCGAAGGCTTACATTCTTAGGACAGGGGCCAGAGGATGGGATATGGCAATTATACTATCTGAGAGTCAGATCATCCTATGTATGCTTTACTTCTATGAGGGTGACTTGAGGCAGGACTGGATCAGTTTGCAGGGAGAGTAGCTAGCACGCCTTTGAAGCTGGAACCATTCTGCAGAGTAGGAACAGGGGTTTGGAAAGGTGTGATCCGTGAAAGGAAAAGTCAACACTGGTGGACATCGGGCATTGTAGACTCACAGAATACTTGAGTCTCGAGTCTGAGCCGAATAGGTGCGGCAGATAATAATATATGCAGAGCATGAGGTGACGACATCAAAATGATGGAACACTTTTTGTGGCACAACATACAACTGATATCAGAGGTGTGGACTGGAAGGAGATAACGAAGTTTGTACAAAATACGACCTTCTTATAAAAAGTATGGATGCTACCCCTAGTGGTGAGCGCACAGTAAGTCTAATTCTTGGCTTATGTATATGCCGGCTGTCATGAGGTCCTTGGTTGATCTCCTTTCAATCAACTTACCTACCTACCTACCTGCCTGTTAGTATCAAAAGAAATAATGAAATAAAAATTGTTGTTAAACTGTGTAATCTGTGTAATATTGTTTCACTCAGAATTTAGAGCTACGAAAGGGTTTGCTTACTGTTTTAGAAATAAATTCCAAATATTTGCCAATATTTATTTGACCGAAAACGTACATATATTTTCAAATGCATGAGCATGTTTATGCATTTCTTACAATATGTCAGCGGAATTTAAAGCATTTCATTCATATATTTACACTTTCCCTTGTTTTAACACAATATCTTCCTTCTATTTACGGTACGTCTGATTGGTGAAAATCTGAGATTATTATCTTTCTGTTCATCTCTTTATATGCTCATTAGATGCATTCCCTATTGAAATTGGTTGTTTGTTTTCTCTTTGTTTTATTCTTATATTTAATTGTCATTATTTTATTGCCAATCAGACAATTGTTATGCAATACGTTGCCATTGGAGTGCTGTTTTTTATTTGTTCTTCTATTTGATTTTTTATGCCTTTTGTTTATATTTATTATTATAATTTCTTTATTTATTTCCTTTTATTTCATTCCTTTGTAATTGTGCGTCTATGCTGTATTGTTTAATCAAAAGTACGCATTTGGATCTTTAATGATATTCAAATTATCACAAGAGTTTTTTGGTTTTTATTTTTCTTTCAATGAAATGATTTTGATTTGATTACAGTGTCCCGTGGCGCAATTGCTTCCAAACCAAAAGTATTTTAACTGATAATTAATTATTATACTCCACTCATATAATTGGTCATTACAACCCTTGGGCCTCAGACCTACAGCTTCAGCAGAAGTCATTTGATGGAATGTTTAGTCTCTAGTTTCTAATAATTTCATATATGCACGTTTGTAAAATAAATCAACAATTCCAAGAATTTTTCAGGAACAGATTGGTATTAAGAACATATTAAATCCATGAGGGTCATTGTAAGTAATATTAAAAAAATATTTAATGTGCATTTAAATGCACATATGTATGCTAGTTTTAGGGATAATATTTTCTACTGAAATATAAAATTATTATTTTACCAGAGCTCTCCTAGTGGCTTTTTACAAACTGCATGCTGTAGCTTATTTGCCTCTGACTTTTGTTAAATATAAATAGAATTTCATTGCTAAGAGAGAGAGAGAGAGAGAGAGAGAGAGAGAGATTAATATTTAGTAACTGCAATATAATAAAAATATTCGAAAAATCAAAAATATTTTGCCAATGCCATGTTAAGTGCATTATTAAATACAAAATAAAATCCTGTACTTATGTTTTCAAATCATTTCTTATTTTTCATTTCAATAGAAAAACATTGTGAACAGTAAAAAACGAGGTTTATTTCAACGAATTACATTTCAATAGAAGGGATGCGCATAAAAAACTAAACTTTGTGGTAAAATTATTTAAATTTTTATTTCAATTTTTAAATATTGTTTAAGCTTTAATGCATACATGGCCTTATTTGTGACCATTTTACTAACTATTCTCCATTCTCTATTCAAAGTTAGATTAACCTGAGCACCCAAACAATATTGTTTTCTTGGAATCACGTCATTGCTTTTTTGCCATAATGTCCATCAGTGCCATAAAAAGTACAAACGATTACATCAGCAACAATGGCTTCTTATAATCGGATTTCATAAACACAAAAATATTTAAAAAAATTTTGATTTAAACTCTTTGTTGTTGTTTGTTTTTTTATCAATAAAATTTCTGAAAATTTCATGTCTTCGAAATGAACTGTTAGTCATGTGTATTGAAAGTAAGAGTCGCTTTATTAAAATTTCTGAATGGTTGCGAGATTAGAGGAAAAAAAACTATGCTATCACAGTGAGCGGCCTTACATGGCATAATTATGTCTATCCATCTTTATCCCCTACTGACGTGTATTAGCAAGGTGTTTCCTTATAGAATGCATTAATGCCTTGCAGGTTTCAGAATGTATTCTGATGGTTCATGCTTATCGTCAGTATCTACATGTTAGATTCGAGACCATCACCATTCTGACCTGTCGAAAGACTGGTTGATCCAGTATGCGTGACTCGAATCTCCTCCTATTGTAATTGTCGAAGCAATGATTGCCTCAAACACACTTGGTAAAGTTATGCACGCTTCGCCTTTACACTTTACCGTGGCCATAATCATTTGAGACGATCGATCAACGGTTACATGTGGCGAAACGCAAAGTCAGTTAAAAACATTGTCGCTCTTCGAGATAATGCTCAAAGAAACCGTTTCTGTAGATTTAGATTTCCTGTCGCCTAAAATAACTCAGTTTTTGGCAGACCTCAATTTGCGGATTTTTGCATCCTGACTTAGACTTGCACCCGTACAATATTTTACTCACCCTGGAACTGAATGTAAACGACTATAGACAACGATGTGTGTTCGCTGTATGGACCCTATGTATGGCAAGTCTCAACTGACGATTTATCTGAACTTCAAGGAATTTCATTGTATCGCGAAACAATCACTGTTCTTTGAGAACAATATTAGTCCGGCCATCACTGTCAACAATAAGAGGTCGATAACTACCAGCTTCTTTTGGCCTGAGTCGAATGATCTGGAGAACAACGACGGGACGACGCTACTAGCCACACCGCTCATGCAACATTGGATATTCTGCATGAGCGATTTGAGGGCATATTCATCTCACGTGGAGAAACTTCTCCCTATAATGTATGCGATTAATAAGAAAGCTAGAAATAAATCGAGAGACGCATTAACTAACACCAAAAGCAATAACTTTCACACTTTATCGAAAGTTTTGGAAACACCTATATCCACAGAGACCGCTAGGTTGTAATGAACAATTAAGTTAGTACGTTGTCTCACGCTATTTGTGTATTGAGGCTAACAACCTGGCAGTAAAATGAGCTAATACCAGCTGGATATGATGCATCGAAAAGGTGAAAAATGTAATTGTGATGAAGCATGCAGGCTGAGTTTATGTACCGAAGTTTATTATACAATTTTTTTTTTGCTTAAGTATTGTTTTGCTAAATTTATATACGTTATAACGTTTCAAAGCTTTCTTATATAAATGATATCGATTGTTTCATACATCCCATGAAACAATATAAACATAAATCATGCCCACCTATAAAAGTAAAATACAATACACTGGAGTTTATACGATGAGTAAAACCACCACTCTTATGTATTAAACTTAACATATGTTAATTAAGGCTTGTCATCAACATCATCGACATTATCAGCATCATTTTAAATTACTTTTGCTTCATACTTCACGTTTTACAACTGACTGCCGCAAATTGAAAACTTGCAATTGAAATGGAAATGAAATGAAACAGGAAAATGTAAAAAAGAAAAGGAAATTACAAATAAAATTAAATACAATGAAATAAAAATGAAATGAATATCGCAAACACATTTCGAGAATGCACAAGGATTGGCTTCTTACTGATCATGAACGATAAGTTAATGTAAATGAACCAAAACGAAAAAACTTGTGGCTGCTAACACTTACGAATCTCAATCAGTTGGTATGTTTCCTTGCTTTAAACGAAATTTTTTTAATTCGATGTTCTTTATACCAATTAAGTATTGATGTAGGTCGCTTTACAGTTTAATTATACGATTTCATGCCTTTATTTTGATTATCCTTGTCGTAAAAGAGTCAAAAAAGGGGAAAAACAAAAAATGAGCACCATTAACCAACCACGAACCATAACTACCAACGCCACTACCAATCCCAACGCCAACATATTAACATTGGACTCATTATCAACAACAGTCTTATTTGCAACACATTTTGTAATCAAAATAACAAACACACACAAACCCAGCATTCATTCCACAAATATGTACACTTGCAACGCACCAAACTTAACGGCATTCTATGCGAGTGTTTCCATATATAAATATTGTAGTTACGCATGGCCTACACCAGTATGCTTATATGTATGTACATATACATACATTTAACAGCAAATACAGGGCAAAATATTTACAAGGCCTTTATTTTCAAACCCTTTTGAAAATGGCGTTTTTAAAGTTAAAAGTTAAAGTTTAATTGAGTTTAATATCGCCAAGAAGCTGCTGCTACAAATTTTTAAACAATAATTAATGTCCGGAAAAATAGGGCCTTGCTCTCGAAGGCCTATATACTATATTAAGCGCACAGTACAATAATAGTAGTTTCTGCACAAATTCAATGTGGAAGACCACAGTGGGATGGATAGTGTATTAGTAAAGCGAAGAACAGTCGTAGTAAGTTAGCCATTAAAATTTAATACCCCAACGTGAATCAATAATTGAATAAAAATTCTGATTAAAATCCAATTTCTGATCTTCAAATGCATAGGTTAGGTTAGCGGATAGCTTTTCCATTCCGTTACCCAGTTTGAGGTAAGCCCACTGTAATGATCCGTTAGTGACGAGTTTGAACCACACTAAGCTATGAATGAAACCGGCCAGTTGGCTTAGTGTCACGTACGCCACCATGCCCAGATATTCAAACGTTCTGTCACCGAAAAACCGATGACATCTGTTCTGAAGTGCAGGTTACTCGCATAAAAGGTGTTTTACAGATTCCCTTTCCTCTACATTATGCCAGCTTCTGCAGTAACTCTGGTGGGACAGAGTGAGCTTGTCAGCGAAATTGCCAAAAGCGCAGTATTAGTTAGAATGCCAAACTTAAGTAGTTGCCTGGTTCTCCCGGTGTTGAGTACTGGACATAGCAGTTTTGAAATTTGCCAACCAGGTATGTTGGACCAGATCGAGCTTCTGATAATAACGGTTTACATCTGTCAGATTACGTCATCCAAATTTTCACTGGAGGATACGGACCATGCAAACGATTCGGTTGTGGAATCTTTTGTCCTTTGCACTACACGATTATTGTAGTAATATTCAGTTTGAAATAATCGCTATAAATACTACCACCCTGCAAATCCGGTATCAGATGTGTATATGCAGCTAAGATTTAAGTTAACAACATTTCTGACCGTTACACAAGAAAATACAATTGAATTCATTCCAAGAGACCATATTAGGAACCTCATAGCATTTTAAACGAGACTCTGATCTCTGCATGCTGATGTCTGGAGCCTGGAAATAATTCACAATGACTTCTGCAGATTCTGTAATAATGAGGATATGAAGGACATTTTCTTTGTGCGGCACTACGGAACTTGAGTCAAAGGATACTTAGGCACGTAAAATTTATTTACAAGACGTTGTCATTGTTAGCCGTAAAGCAAATTTCCAGAATTTGAAGTAACTGTTCGGATGTTGAACGATTCATGATGACTAACCAAACATTTCTGAACAGAAATCTGAAAACTTTTTGACATTCTCAGTTGTTATACTCTATTTAAATATATCCATACTTACAGAAAATAATAATTGCTTAAGAAAAAAGAAGGAATTCATGCATAAATATTCCACAATGATTTTAATTTTTCATATTTTTTCATTAAAAAACCAGCCAATCAAATCACTATGGCGCCAAACCGAACATCTGTGACTGTATTATTGGCGAGTAGCAGCCAGTGCTGACAACCCTGTTTGTATGTACTGCCTGTGGTTGAGAGTAGTAGTGAAAAAAGCACACTGGGGACCTGCCACAACAACTGCACTGAATGATTGTTAGTAAATGACTTGCAATGAAAGAAAATTATTCTGAAATATTTTTAAACGTTTAAAAAAATTACAACAAATTATTCTATTCGGCTGTAAAGTAAAATATCCGTTCAGGAAATTTATTACGAACTTTTTTTTAAACAACTGCTAATCTTTTGGCATTCTAACGATGTTAGCTTTGTAAACATGACACCGAGTTTATAGAATTTCTGTGCAACATCTCTTTAAATTTTCCTTTGACGATATGTAGTGTTTCTTACTTTTTGTGGTCAAATTCCATGTTGCTATACTAGGAGTACCATTTAACTACATTTTGTGGGTATGTAAGGGTTTATGTGATCCATAAATAAAAGGTGATTTGATTCATATTCTTATGTCTGTTCATAATGCCATTCCTCATGAAGTCAAGTGGATTAGAGAGCAGAATTTGTCTCGACTGATTAGACTTTCATCTGCCTATTCTGTTCATGTCCTTAAGCTAAAGATCCACGTCTTTGTGGGATGGACGTTGTGTATTCCTCACACCTCTCACACCAGAAACCAACGATCTAATCAAATCATCATCATCACTTATGAACTAGTAAATCACCATCATTGTTATGGCATACCTTACTGAACAGACACATGAACACAGTTTGACATTTTCAACTGTTTTTGAGTTTCTTTATTGGCCTTCGCCAAATTCAGACCTCAATATTACATACATTCATAATTGGTCATTACAACCCTTCAGTCAGGATTACGACTAAATTTCTCACGCCACTTATGATGTGTGTGTTAATTTTATACATGAGTGGCGGGACCTACAGTTTTTAAAGTCGACTTCGAACGACAAATTTTTGAGAAACTTTTAATGGCAATTTTATTTACTTTCAGAGTTTGTGTCAGAAATATTTTTTCTTGCTTCGTTTTGATGTCTCACCTGGGGTTTGAACCGTGGCCTTGCGTCTAATAAGCCAACACACTACCTACTTGACTACGGCGACTTCCTTCCTTTTATATGGCAGGGTAAACAGTCTGATGAATGTTCTTGAAGCCGAATTTTCATGACTTCGCCTTCTCGAAATCTCTATATAAACAACGATGTTTACATTTATTCTTGTAGTGTTTGTTGTTGTATTTTTATTTACTTGTTTACTATTTTTAATGCTGGATTTTGTTGTTGTATTTTTGTTTACTTGTTTACCATTTTTTTATGCTGGTGTTTGTTGTTTATCGGGCAGTATGATAATTTACAAACAGGTATGTTTACTGCATTGTTTTGATGTTGTAGCTATTGCTTATAATTTTAATATTAAACGATGTAAAAGCAAAACACCAGTATCTTGAGTTTACATTGTCGTAACAATATTTTAGACAAAGTTGTGTTAGAATTCTCTTTTTAAGAGTATAGTGAGTGTAACACTTTGATATTCTTTATAGCCATGCGGTAGGGTATTTCAGTGTGTGTTTGCACAAACAAGGGGTTAAGGATGATTATCGAAAATATTACATTGAAATTATTCATTGCATTGGATAAGTTTGGCTTTGAAAATTTTACATGTGAATAATTATACAGTGACAAACAAAATTGTGTTGAATTTTTTATAAAAGTTGCTACAAGTTTTAATAAAATTTGTTTAATTTGTTTTCTTTTGTTTAATACTGTATATTAAAGTGTATGTATGTATGTATGAAATTGTTTATTTTCTCAAACATACATTTGCAAGTTTAAACATTTGTTGAGTCATCATACATATAGAGATTCGTTTTCGTTTATATTTTAATGCCTCACTGATTGTGGCTACAATTGCTGTTGGTTATATTACGGCACGCTCTATTGCAGTTAATGTTGCTGGTAGTTTGTGGCAGCGGTTACTGATTGCTACTGTCACTGTAAAAGCAACAAATCTACTACCACTGTCCACGTGTGTGTGTGTGTGCCGGCTCAGTTATTCTGTTGTTTTCTCACACTTTTTCATTTTTTATTGAGTATGTATGTATGTATGTCAGTGGTAAATTGCTTAATGTAATTCCCCCTTAATCTGGCAACACTTACTATACCTCTACCATACATTTTAAATTGCAGACAGCCAGTAAGTCTGTGCTGCTTGTTTTTTCATTCATGCATGCATCGTATAGACATTTCACGAGTTCAACATCCTTCGTTCGACTTGTCCCTGCCGTCGATGTTTCAATGAAAGAAGCAACATTTTATTAAACTTCTGGGATCATGTTATTTAGTTGTTGTTATTTGTGTTGTTGTTGTTGCTGTTGTTGCGCTGTTCATGTTTTAAATCATACACTTGACAGTAATGTGTTCATTTTTATGGCAATATAACCCAAAAGTGATTTTCATCAGTACCTTAGCGTATATGTCATGGCTTGTGGATGATTGCCAGCCAGTAATAGTGGCATATCATCCCATATTGACATACATGTCAATATAGATTTTATCCATTAAACTTCATGGCTTACACATACATATGTATGTATGTATGTACATATATATGGTATGTGGCTGTAGGTTCCTTTATGCCAATATGTTATAGAGTGTGCTTGGTTGGGTAAATATCAAGTACCAGCACTTATAAAACTTTTCCACGCTTCCGCAATAACACGCGAGCACAAAAATATTTATTTTCAACTCTTTTTTCTTTCCTTTTTTTGAATTCTTTTCGTTGGTCGCTTGCCTGTAAGTGTTTTATTACACGAACTTTTTATGTACGACGACAATATTATTCAGGTTAATAAAGTTGTTCCAAATTTAATGATGCATAATGGATTTGTTGTTATTATACACACGGTAGAAAAAAACAGAAAAGGTGAATCGGTAATTTTGTTGTTCTCCCCTGTTGCATGAATAATTAGAAAACCAACAAGGGCGGCAGGCGATCACAATATTAGCCGTGGAAACAGAATACATGGCATTTAAAAAGACATAAAACAGGATTCTTTTGCTGGAAATAATTTCGAAAGGAATTTGGTAGCGTTTTTAATAGTTGCAATTAAA
This sequence comes from Sarcophaga carnaria, assembly GCA_958299815.1. NCBI lineage: Eukaryota > Metazoa > Arthropoda > Insecta > Diptera > Sarcophagidae > Sarcophaga > Sarcophaga carnaria. Next base: position 139,666,154 of record OY283150.1, read on the forward strand.
TTTTAAAAACAAATGGGTTTGAATTTATAATGAATTCATATGTTTTTTTTTCTCAAATATTGCTTTAAGCATAATGAAAAAAACAAAAATACTCCGATTCTTGATTTTAAATACCCATTACATTGAATTATGACATTAAAATTTCATATTAAAACATAAAAATTATGAAATAAATGCCGAATAATCTCGACAATCATTTAATGGTTTGCTTTATAATTAAACATGTAATGTTTTTTCTTCTTTTTTTTTATTTTAGCATTTTGGGTTTTTGAATATAAAAATAAATCACAGACAATTTACGAAAGTGAACGAAATATTTGTGAGGCACAAAAACAAATGACTGTCATTAACTACTGAGACTTTATTTCCTGAAAATATAGCCCACCGATACGTGGTATGTAGTCCATACGCCAGTATACTCACTCTTTCCAGCATATATCAGCAATGGTTGAAGTAATGACATCTCATAGGGTTGGAATTGTGGTTTGTTTGTTTCTTATTCAAACAAAAATATTCTAGAGGGGTTAAATCGCCAGATCTTGCAGGGTCATATCATATTGTTGCCCAAATCTAAGTTTAAAGCAAGGGCGGATTACATTATCATGGGAAGCTTGTTATACAGATATTATCATTGTCTACGTTGTTTAACAAGCGGAAGCATTTTGAATAGCTGAGTACGAGAGGGTGTCAAATGTTTTCTAAAACTCTAAGGGCCATTATTACAACTTCCCTTTAAAGTTGTATTTAGTTAAAGGTAACTTTAGCTATAGTGAATTTTAAACTGAACTTGCCATATTATATATTATTTTCATTATGGAAACTTCAAATTTAAACAAAATGAGCATATACAATCAAAAAAGCCGCCACTGCGTTAAAAAAACTTGTTTTATTGAACAGTATTATCGACATTACTCCGGCACTGCCATATTTTTGAAAAATTTTATATGTAAGTTGTAATAACGAAAATAAGTTAAAGGTAACTTTACAGTTCGCTTTAGCTAAAGGTACCTTTAACTAAACCCAAGTTTAACGGCAAGTTGTAATAATGGCATTTAAAATTAATAGCAGCCCAACACAGATGTTGTCAATGCCAAGGGATTTGTTATATTAAAAGGCCCCTATGGCATCAATAATTTTGGGCTTATATACTGTGATATATACAGTCACAAAGTTGCTCAAAGTTTCTTCATTTAACAACATTGTATAGTAATTTTGAAGCCAACATTCCATATAGACTTATTCCTTGATTGTAAATAATCTTCATTAAATCTGCCGTTCGCAATTAAAGCATATGTAGGTCCAGCCACTCTTTTGATAAAATTAACACACACAGCATAGATGGTGTGAGTAGCAAGGTTGTAAGCCTGACTAAAGGCTTGTAATATCCAATTAAGCAAGTAACTTGACACCCTGGTACTACTAATAGTATCTATTCCGTCATGTAATTCAGCAATAAAGAAATAGGTTTTATACAAATTATCTTTGGCTAGAAACGTTTTGTAAATAATTTCGGAGCCTTTCGTGTCAGGTTCACAAGTGCCAGACAATGATCGAGAAAATTGTTCTATGATCTCTTCTTTACTCTTTTACATTTTACATGAGACACGTTACAACTGCTGTAAGTTTCACAAGATGAACTCTGGTCAGTTACACGGAAATATTCATGTTGTGGCAGACGTGTGGGGTCTCTTTACAAGTGCATTCTTTATCCCAATTTTTCTTTTGCAAATGAGTGCCCCTCTACAAAGGTATACCAATCTCACGCATGAATTTAAGTGAATTTTCTTGAATATTCTTAGACGTGGTGAACAAATTCTACTCTACAAGACGCTCATCCTCCCCGTGCTTCTTTATGGCACAGAGGCATGGACTCTATTAGGCACTGATGCAGCAGCCTTGAGAGTATTCGAGAGAAAAGTCTTATGTAATATCTTCGGAGCTGTATGAGCTCCTCAACGACATAGACGTTGTGCGGCGTATTAATATACAGCGGCTGCGCTGGCTCGGCCATGTCGTTCGAATGGAGGAGTATGATCCGGCGAGACGGGTATTTGATGCGGGGATCTGCCGAAGTCGGCGAAGAAGACGACCTTGTTTGCGTTGGAAGGACCAAATCGAGGAAGCCCTGACATCGATTGGTATGACCAACTGGTGTAGGCGCGCAAGAAGCAGAGGCGCCTAGAAGGATTTGTTACGGCAGGCCGAAATTCATTAATATATGTCGTATTTTGAATAAATGTAGGCATCATTGCGTGTATTTCTTTTGAATTTTCTATTTTTCGTTAATTAAACAGTATTCATCGCTTAAACTGGTTCATAATAGAGTATGTGGCTGAGGTCTAAGAAGGAGATGATGTAATTGCTTCATCCCGTTACTTTAAATATTTTCTTTTTTATGTTGTTGTTGCTAGAAGTATGTTAACGATTTGCAAATTGTTATCATTTCCTTTTCTTTTAAGATATGATTTTATATATGAAATTAAACTAAAAAAACAAAAAAAGGAAAACCATAAAAATTTTAGTGTTTCCTAAAAGAAATGGTAGCAAACTCCCAAAAGTTTTACTACGGATTTCATTTTGCCTAATAGAATATATTCGAGACTATAAATAATTTTCATGCTCCTTTTCTCCAATGAATGCCACTAAAAAAGAACAACAAAAAAAATAACAACAATAATAAAAAAGTAAAACTATAACCCTTTAAGTCTTTCATTTCGTTTCGTTTATTTTTTTTTATTTTTATTTGATTATATTTTCTTCCTCTACATCTCATAAAACCCGCAATAATTTAATTTGCCAAAGAATTGTCAACTTTTTTTAATATTTTTTTATTTTCGTTATTGTTGTTGTTCTTATTCCTTTGCCATTCACCATACAATACAATGGCTGGCTGAATGATGGAATGAATGAATGAATGAATGTCGCTCGCTTACAGTTCCTTTTATTTTTCGTCCTTTTTTTGTAGTTTTATTTCATTTTATTTCATTTGTAATATTTGTCTCTTTGTGTCTGCTTTAAAAAAAAAAAAAAAGAAAAATATGATGGCATAGAGAAAGACAACAAAAATAAAAAAGAATTTATAATATTTACGTACATATATTGTATGCGTATGTATAAATTGTTGTTTTTTACCAGAAGAAAAATAAAAAAGGAGGAATACCATAAAAAAATCTGAAAGTATTGTAATATTGCCAAAAGTGCAAAAAAAAACTGAAAGAAAAAACGGAAAAAGGATGCTCAACCAGCATAATGCGTTTTCGAAAACTTTTCCAAACAGACCACAAAAAAAAAATGAAATGAAATGGAAAACAAAGCATGGAATTGAAGCGACTTTTCAAGTATTATTTAGGTTAAAATGAAATATCTTAAAAGTCGATCGACATTCCCTCACGAAAATTGAAAAAAAAGGTACAACACGTGTCATGAAGTGGCTTTTTGAAGCATTAAAATAGTCCCTTTTAACTACAAAAACAATTACTGATAATTATACTGTTATTCAATTAAATAATGTTTGTTTTTGCAGCTGTTTATCGCCCTTATTTTATAATAAACAGGTGGGATCTCTTTTGTAATGCTTTAAGATAACTGCACGTGGATCCATTCAGTAGAACAAAAAAATAAAAAAGATTTTCATTTTTTCATTTACAACATACAACACACGCTTCAGAAATATGCCAACCAAACATCAAACATTTTTCTGTATCCGTCATTCCCTAACAACATCCACGCTCTCTTTAAATTTTTTCCATGATTGTTCAACCACAGTGAGTGAGTGCACCTTTAATATTAAAATTATCAGAATGTAAACGAACAAATCATTCTCCTGCTGTTTCACTATATCAATACATACATAATTGGTCATTAAAATTCGGTCAGGATTACGATCTAAGAGAGTTGGATGGACACACTTAGGCTACATAGGGCTCATTGTATTACCACAGTTTTCCGCTATCCCCTCGTCTCGGAACCACTCACAGCTCCTAATGAAGCGACTTAGACTACCAATGTCAATCCGTGACAGTTCCTCCAGATCATCCATATAGTACGCACCTATGTACTTTTATGTCCTTTGATAAAGTGCCGGACATGTAGCCCGCAGGTGCAGGACAGTCTCCTCCTCTTCCTCATCCCTGCAGCTTCTGAAGAAGTCATTAGTAAGGTGTCCAAGACCAATGCGACTCGCATGCAATAATGCAATGTCCCGACAACCATACTGAGCGTGCCGCTCTGGAGTGTAAGCAGACCTACCGTGCGCCCTTCATCTAGCAACATAGTTGCTCACAACACTTATGTTGTGTGTGTTTCTTTATTTTTATTTTTATTTTTTTATTGTTAACATTTCAGGTACAATTTATTATTAAAATTATGAAAATTTTTAAATAAAAAAAAAAATATTTTTAGATTATAAAGTTTTACAATAAAAGTGTTTCAAGATTTTCTGCTAGGTGTCGTTTAAGACAATTTTTAAAAGTGGAAATTCTGTTACATGTTTTCAAAATTACAGGAAGGTCATTGTATTCAGCAACACCTATGTATTGAATGCCTTTATACATGAGCGGCGGGACTTACAGTTTAAAGTCGACTTGGAACAATAGATTTTTGAGAAACTTTGCAGTGCAATTTTATTTACTTACAGAGTTTTTGCCAGAAATCTGCTGAGAGGAAGTAGCGGAAGAAATATTTTTCGTATTTCATTTTGTTGGAACCGTGGCCTCACGTCTATAATAAGCCAACGCACTACCTACTAGACTATTTCAAGCCAATTTCAGCAGCCTGCAATGCACACCTACCTGATGCTGTAGTTAAAGAGCTGGAGTAAAAAAAATTTTAGGTTCGTAATCATTGTTTTCGGATAATAAAAACAAAACGGCTGGAATCTAAACCATAGAAAACCTCTCTTGAAGAAGAATAAACTAGACCACCCAACAACCCAATACATTTTTGCGAAGGTAAATATTTTTAAGCAAGGAAAATAAATAAAGAATGGATATGCCTGTTAATTAAAGGAACTAAATGAACATTTTTAATCATCAAATTTTGTAGGCTGGATATAGTCTAGCTGGTAGTGTGTTAACTTAATAGTGAATACACAAAACTGTCGAAATTGGTGCAGAGAAATTCAGAATATTCTTATGCAATCCATGAGAAACATATTGTGATCAGGCTGTGAAGGGCAAAATTTGCAATGACTGTGAAGGGTGATCTGTACAGGAACATGTTAACGAAGTTCTAGTAGTCTTAATATGAACGACATGTGGTTTGAGCAAGGCGTCATCACCTGTTATATATCACACGTGTAGCAATCGATTCGTTGAAACGATTTTCAACGATTTCCAGAACAAATTATCGAAAGAAAATCTGCTGTACGCGCCCTTTTTTTCTTTGGGGTTTTGTGAAATCTCAGGTTGATATGAATATATCAGAAACAATTTCTGAGCCCTTATCCGAAATTCAATACGTTATTAGCGCGATACAGTCAGATCTCTGTGAAAAAGTCATGGAAAAATTCATGAAAGAGTAAAATAGTCTGTCATCAAAGCTATGGCAACTATTTGACGAATATTTTATTCCATACTTACGGCCATTATTACAACTTGTCGTTAAAGTTGGGTTTTGTTAAAGGTAAATTTAGCTAAAGTGAACTTTAAAGTCACCTTTAACTTCTTTTCGTTTTTACAACCTACAGATAAAGTAAAGTTAATTTTGTAAAATATCGATAACACTGCTCAATTAAACAATTTATTTTTAAACGCAGTGGCAACGACAGGCTTCTTTTTTTTTGTATATGCTCATTTTGTTTACATTTGAAGTTGCCATATTGAAAATAATATATAATATGGCAAGTACAGACATAAAGTTAACTCTAAAAGTTAATGTTTAGCTTAACGCACACTTCTACCTTATTGTCCGCTTATAATAATGAAAACAATTTATCTGCCCCGTTAAAATCCTCGGCTAGTTGTAATAATTGCCCTTAAACTTCCGATTAATCCAATAAAATAATCATAAGTATCTCAAAAAATATGTGTTCTTATATTAAAATAAAAATAATTGTATTCTTACTGAGACACCCGTTATAACTGAAGGTAAATTAAATTTTATGCTCTGATACATACCAACAGTCTCTTTATATTTTTCGGTAAATTTTTATTACTGGAAAGTGATTGTCAATTCTATCAATTTAAAATATTTCTGGTATTCTGTTTTCTTCTATTTTTTTGTATTATAACGAGACGGAATTCATTTTGTCGTCATATAAATATTGCCAAATACATGTGAAACAAATTAGTAAATGGAATTGCTCATATGTGTGTTAACTTCAATGTGTTTATAAGAGTGGAAAAAATAAGATGACAGTGACAGAAGTAGTTGTATAACGAGGGTTAGCCAATAAGTAAATAAATACAAAGGAAAAGAAGAAATCACATGGCTTTCAATTGCACAATTTTGATGGCCAGTGTTTTCAAGCGACCGACTATTGCATTGATAAACAGTAGCCTTACTGTTTACAAACAGCCCAGTGTCTTCAAACGAAAATATGAAAAAAATATTTCTTCGGCGACTTTCTCTCAGCAGATTACTTGCAAAAAGTCTTAGAGTAAATAAAATTGCCATGAAGATTTTCTTAAAAATCTGTCGTTCGGAGTCGACTTTAAACTGTAGGTGCCGCGTATGTATGTATTCTTCTTCTTATCGCTTTTGACGTTTGGAATACGAAATACGCAATACAGCATTGCCATGAGCGTTCACAAACAAAAATTTTATTCAATACAACATACACGATACAAAGTCGTGTGAATTGGCCAGTTATGTCTGAACCGCCGATAACATCTTCTGCATATTGCCAATGATAGAACGTGATCACTCGATAAGTATTCCAGCACGATTCTTCAAATGTAAACAAAAAATTAATGTTTTTCGTACTGACACTATTGACTTCTATCTTGCAATTACAATCTGTATATATGCATATAATTGTATAACTTATCACACAACCCTCCGGATTAAATCAGTAGTCATTCTAATGGTACCAATAGTAATATACTGAATATTTTTTCTTTATTTTCATTTTATTTGTCTTTTTTGGTCACAAATTGAATTGTCAATGTGCAAATTTACGACAACATTTAATTTTTTATGGGTTACTTGACTTCATATTAAATATTCATGGACAGAAACATGTCCCTACAAAAAAAAACCAAAAGAAAATAAAAAAACAAAAACCCAATATGTGTATAAAAAATTTGATTTGATATTCAATAAAATATATTATGGAAATAGACTTATAAACTGTACATACATACATACATACATATTTAAATTGAAATATAGAAGAGAAAAAAAATTTATGTTTTTGGCCTTTTTATAGTTCATCCGGCATAATATTTGAAAGATACTGTCATCAAGTAAAAAAGAAAAAAATAAAAAAAATAATTTAAATTAAATACGGGGGTATAAGAAGAGGTTTTACTTTTGAAATATGATACATTATGAAGTCATTAAAATTAATATTTTTATGGCAACAGGATATTACAACCGAAATAAAAAATTTAAAAAGGAAAAGAGTAATTCAGGGTTACAAAAAAAAAAAAAAAAATAATAATAACTTTTGTTAGAAAAACAGAAATGCCTTTAGAAGTATTGATAGTGCAAAATATTTTAATAGAATACCACGTAGCTTTGAGAGTGCAAACATATTTCACAGCACAAATCATCAGAGTAGCAGCCTAACCGGTATAAATATCGGCAAACAAACGATACAGAGGTTCGATAAATCGAATGTCATGTAAGTCTTGTTCTAGTCGCACAGAGAACATTTATTGTGGCAAAACTGCTGTTATTTCATCGTGTTAAAGATGGCGAATTTTGAACCAAAAAATTGTGTTTTGTGGAAAGCATTCATTTTTTGTTTTCATTTGAAGAAAAGTGTACGAGAGTTGCATCAAATGTTTGTCAAGGCTTATGGTAATCAGGCTCTATCAGAGGCAACATGCAGAAATTGCCTTCGGCGGTTCAAAAATAACGATTTTGATGAGAGAAATGAAAAACCACAAAAAACATTTGAACACGCCGAATTGCAAACAATATCTGATGAAGATAATATTTTGAGTCAGAAATAAAAGGCAGAAGTGATAAATTTCACCGGATTTAATACTGAAAAATTATTTTTTGAAATTTTACTTCAATGACACGATAGAAAATCATCGAATTGTTATTGACGATGAAAATGGTTTTATTTTCAGAAAATCATGCGTTAATTCGGGACAACCATCAATTTCGATTTCACAACCAGACTGATTCGTTAGGAAGACTATAATGTTTGTCTGATGGGAACAGTTGGATGTTAATATTAATATTTCAGAGACCATCTCCTGATGTACCATTAATCTCCTACTTGGTAGGCTTTTAAAGCCGCTAAAGTAAATTGAAGTCCCTGCAGTTTAGTATGTAGTGTGCAGGCGTGAGGCCACGGTTCAAACAGGGTTGACTTCTCCAACAACATGAAATACAAAAAATATTTCTTATGGCAAAAACTCTGAGGGTAAATAAAATTGCCATGAAAAGTTTCTCCAAAAATTTGGCGCTTAGAGTAGACTTTAAACTAGAGGTCCTATCACTTATTGATAAAATAAACACACACACACACCTGTGAGTGATGTGAGAAGCTAGATTGTAATCTTGATTAAAGGGTTGTAATGAACAATTATGTTATGATGAGACCAGAAACGTGTGGTGTAGTATGAGCTCCTAAGACCTGATCGCTGCCGATAACAAACAATGTATTGATCATATTGATGTAACTCGCCGTAGTCTAGTAGGTAGTGTGTTGGCTTATTAGACGTAAAGCCAGGGTTCGAGCCCCATGCCAACCATCAAAACAAAAAGTATTGCTTCGGCGACTTTCTCTCAGCAGATTTTTGGCAAAAATTCTGAGAGTAAATAAAAATTGCCATGAAAAAGTTTCTTAAAAATCTGTCGTTCGGAGTCGGCTTTAAACTGTAGGTCACGCCACTCATGTATAAAATTAACACACACAGCAAAAGTGGTGTGAGAAACTAGGTCGTAATTCTGACTAAAGGGTTGTAATGACCAATTATGTATGTATGTATGTATGTATTGATCAAGAAAAGACCAGAATAAGTCATAAGACAAGTAATTTTGCAACATTAAACGCATCTGCACACAAAACAAAACCGGTTCCGGATACCATCAAAGCATTATTCTAAGAACTGCTACCCCTCTTGTTGTATTCATCAGACTTGGCTCCTTCTGACTGCTTTTTATTTTCATGGATGAGACACGCATTATTTCAGCAGCACTCCGATATTTGTACTTGAAAGCCGAACATTGAGTGAGTAATTGGTTTGCTTCAAAAGATGATTGGATTGCAATCCACAAATTGCCTGAACACTTGAACAGTAGTTTAAATAAAATATTTTTTACTTTCCCATTTAAAAATGAATGTTTTATTGTTCAGCCTCCGCTACATATGTAAAATTCTAATTGTTTCTTGTCTAAAAATACTTCTTTTATTCTTTCACTTCCAAAATTGCATCACCAGTTTAATAAATAACTTAGAAGTACTGACATAACAATAGAAATTTTAATAAATTTATTAGAAGATTTGAATATTTGTTTAATAACTCTTTAACTACACACATACTATGTATTCATAATAATTTTCATGGTAACTTAATACATTTACCATTTATTTTTAGTTCTCTGTAATCAGTTTTTATATGAAAAATATATGAAGTCGTTATTTAAACGAGTCCAGAAAATGTTTTTCTGTATTGCCATGCAACTAAACAGCCAAACCCTCCACTATATTACAACTGATGTGTAATAAATTCTAAATTTTATAAAAAAAAAATCAAAAAGAGAAAGAGAAACAAAAAACCATTAATAAATGACAACATTTATATTGTTATCTCCAGTTAAATATAAAAATCTATGCAAATGATAACATTATACTGAGCTGTAGAGTAATTCAGACATTTTAGTGGAATACAAAAATATGTATGTATTGTATATGAACATTACCCAAAAGTACTTTACCACACATGCAATCATCCATTATGGTAAACGATGTAATTTAGATAAAATTTACATGTGCATGATCATCACATCTCATCACATGCAGACATTCTGCATTACCAACAACGCCACCAACTAAATCCCATCATCATACAGTCAATACTAATGAATAAGATTTTTATTAAATACTGGAGAGAGTATTTGCAAGTATATTGTAATGGCTTAAGTCGATTACATGATGTCGCTACAGTTGTCAGTTTAATTTAAAATTATAAACCCAAGTCAGATTATTATTGTTCAAGTCCATCTTTTTAATTCATAAGTTTCTGACTGTGGTCAACGTGGCGACCACCAGGATGATCCTTGTTTCAAGTTGATACGCAGCCTCCTCGTGGCCCCTGCTTGATGGGGTTCTAGCACCCGCTAGATGTTAACTAATGCGTGCAGAGAAGTCCAATCGCTTGGACATTAAGTTTGGGTTGTGCGTAGGGCTTGGAACACACCACGTAAAAATTTTATTCAATGAAAACCAGAACACAGAAAACTAGAAGCGCGCAAGAAGCAGAGGCGCCTGGAAGGATGTGTTGCGGCATGCCGAAATCTGTTAATCGGGTTGTTATGGCCAATTAAGTAAGTAAGTTATAACGTAACGATCTTTTAGAAGGTTTATGCTTTTAGTAAATCTCTTAATGAAAAAGCTAAGTGATATAACATTCATATCATATAGGCATCGAGGTATTGTATTATTCAAGGTAACTGTAGCGCAGAGAAACTTGCTACGTTTGGCATAATAATCGAAGTCTTCAGTAACTTTTCTTTGATGAACTGCAAGTTTATAATTGACAAGTCAGCTGTTAATTCTGTTAACACAACTTTGACACGTTCGGCAACGGGTAGAACAGCCCAGCAAATTTGGCTGAAATGGATAGAGGACACATGGAATGTCTGTTCAAATTCCACTATCACCACTCAACCCAGGGAACAAACATTCTCTAGATGAAACCAACCCCAGTTCAAAATAAATCTCACTTTGCAGCTTTCTTATATGAGAAAGCTCTATCAGGGATGTCTGAAAGTGGGGGTCAAAATCCTCCGCCTTTTTATGACAAGAGCAGTGCGCTAATATATGAGGTGAAAGACAGCCTCTTTCTTCTCCTTAGAAGTCATTTGCTGTCGGAATGAAAAGTCTTTTGTCATGCCCATAAAAGAACAACGACAGAGCAGAAGATAATCTTCATATTGTTGTTGCTGCCAACAGTTAATACCTAGTTTAACTGAGGCTATTGGGTAACACATTCCCTGTAACATGTCGGAGATTTGTGAGCACCGCACCGTTCAGTTCGTCAACAAAATAATTTCCAGCATTAATTATCTCTGAAATGATCTGAAATTTTCTTGTGAAATCCATGATATTCATGGGCATGAACAGTCTGCGATGTAATGTTCGTTGGGACTTTATCGTAGATTGGCTATCAAAGCAAACAAAGAAATTTTTAGATTTTTAAACTCCCAACAAGCGGCAACATACAAACAAACAACCTCGAGAATAAATGCCTAGAATAAATGCGTAGAATTGACATAATCTATGACATCAATTTTGGAACTCTACTGTATGTGGTAACACTGACTGTATTAGTCAGAGAGCTTCATATATAAGTTATTTGCGAGGTATTAAAGATCAAAACATTTTGTCGTCTGCAAGATTTCAACGTGGATTGCTTGGGCACTTTAATCAATACACCACGCTACCTCAAATATAAAGCCTAAAATTCCTTTATCCATTGAACACAACCTTTGAAAACATATTTGTCATGTTAAAAAACAAGGAGTTTTTTTTCTCATAACTAAGATTGCCAAAAATCAATCGTCATTCGTTTTTAAGAACAATTCGAGAAATGTTGCAAATGCTTCATGTCACCAATATACCCTTATCAACTAAATTTTTTCCTTTTTCATAATTTTTTTTGTTGTGAAATTTTTTGTATAGAAATGGGGATTAAAAAAAATCAACTTTTACATGAATGCAAACAATCGTGTTTATCCCCTTTTCAACAACAAAATCATCAACAAAATCATCAGCATCACCAACAGCAGTAGCATTATAAGTAAGAGTGGCAGCATCACTGGCATCACTACTACTATAGTTCACGAGTAGTTGGTAATGGCAAGAGCTAAAATAGATTTACCACGCAATTTAATAATGATTTCCGTTTATAAATGTTTTAAAAACATATGCTGGCAACATTTTCGACAGTATTTCTATGGATTATATATTAAAAACATCACACACACATACTCACACACAAATAAACATTCATTTTGGGTGCATTGCAGGAGAGTCATACAAATATTCATGCAAACACATTCACTACAAACATTCTCATTCATATGTTTTTGAATATAATAATGAACGTGTGTTATACACGAATTTTATTCGTTTGTTTGTGTGTGTGTGTGCATTTTTATTCCTTTGTGTATGAGAGGAGTGTATATATGTATGTATGTGTGGATTAATTTTTTTCTTCTCTTGTTTTTGTTAACAGAATAAAGCTGTTGTTCTGGCTATTTTCATAAGGATATTCGATAGTTTGTTTGTGCGTGCATGTGTATATTTGTATGGATTTCAATTTTTGGTAGCAAAACAACAATATTATAAAAGCATCAACAATAAAAACAATATTTTAAAAAGTTTATATGAAATATAATGTGTACAAAAGATTAGACTATTGCTACAAAAGCCATCGGCTAGGGTTGCCATTTATTTGATAATACTTTGTACGAAATGAGATGTTGGGTAGTCGAAGCAGACAAAATTTTGCTGTATTTCTAAAGATATTGTTACGAAAATGGAAATGGTGTTACATCGTTTAACATTAAAATGATAAACAAAAGCTACAACAAAACAATGGACTTGTTTACATGATCAACAAATAAACAAAAATATGGCAACAACATCAGTATAAAAAAGGGATTAACAAGTAAACAAACAGGCAACAACAACACTGCAAGGACAAACGTAAACAAAATACACAAACAAGAATAAGGTAAACAACATGTTTACATTTATAGAGATTTCGCAAAGAGCAAGAGCATTCATCAGACTGTTTACCCTACGATATAAAAGGCAAGACAGAGCAGGCAACGAAGTCAGTGAAACTTCAGTCAGTCTTGTGTGAAAAGAATAATCGTGGTTTGAAGATCCCTGCTAAAAAGATGGATCGAACAATTGTTATTGTTTACGCAGAGGAGTGTAAAGCAGAAAAAGAAACAAAGCAATTGTTGTTGTTTACACCAAATTGTGAACAGTGGCACACAGAATTGTGCGAACAATAAAGAAATTAATTAAAACTGAATACACACTTATTTTTATTTTTATGGCTCATATTTTAAACATTTTTAAAAAGTAAAAACGTAACAATATTATAAAACATATTTTTTGTAATGTTTCAGACATTAGGACCACCACTTGATGAATTTTTCATCGAGACTTAGATCCGCACCTCTAAATAGGTGAACAAATGCACACAAGGACGTGTGTTCGCGATGAGGAATGCCTCTGAATGAGACAAAATTATCGTATTTTGGCACAAAATGTAGAAGCATCCCGAAAAAGACATGTGTGTTTTGGATTATGGGCTCTCTGCGTCATCGGTTCATAGGCCGATGATAATCAACCGTCTTTGGCTTGAATCTGGAAACCAACTACGATTTCAATAGAACTGCGCTACGTGCGACGCAGTTCATGCCACATTGGATATTCTAAACGAGGGATCTAAGGGTACGGTCATATCACGTGGCCACCGAAATCATGCGTTCTAGCCCCTTTAGAATTTTTCTTGTGGGATTTTCTTATGTCGGAATTGTATATGAATAAACCACAATTCAATGCAGTCTTCAAAGCCGCGGCAATTAGTTGATTATTCAAACGAATAACATATTTCGGTGACTCATACACACACTCTTTTCTTTTAGTGTAAAGATAGAAGGTGCTTAATGAAAAACCCGACATAATTTGCTTTTTAAAGGCTTGGGTAGTTAAGTCGGCAATTTAACACACAAATCTTATTGCAATGAAATTCAAGTTTTCTTTAAGACATCTAGCTACTGTGCGCAGATTTCTATTTATCTTGAAACAATTAATAACCGCCCGAATTGTTTGCCCACCAGGTCGATTATGTTAACCGTAAAATACACGAAGTAAAGGTTAAGAGAAGTGGGAGAAAGATTGATCATATTTCCCTCTAATGAAGCCTAATTGCTTACTCTTCCAGTGACATTTAAGCTGAGGTTAATTTCCGAAACTGTTTAAAAATCCATTCATACAATTTTAAGAAAAACATATGGCAACCGTATTATATTTACACAGAGCTGTTAGTGTTGTCTATCATTTTTGCTGACAACATCAGTCGTTTGCTCTCGGTTGCAAAAATGTCAATTTAGTGTTCAAGTGATGAAGATTTATTATGATATATTTTGAATATTTTTTCAGTTCTTCATGAGCCTTGAATGGATGTTTGTATGTATGTATGTTTGTATATGTGGTATACATTGATTATTCACATCTGAATATACGCACTCTATTATATATACATACATATCTATGTACATATGTATGTGGCAGATATTTCAATGCATATGTATGTGTGTATGCATGCATCATAGACTGGTAAATAAAAATGCATATGATGCAATCTATAGGAAAAAAGTCTCTCTCTCTCTTTCTCTTTTTCTCTCTCATTTTTTTTTTGTTGTGACAAATGATGGCATTGTGAAACTCTACTTTTTTTTGGGAATACATTTAGCGGGTTTCAATGTGGTTTTATTTTCGGTCGCTTGTCTTTGACAGAAATGCGGTAAGGCTTTAAAGTGTACTGACTTTTTTTTTCACTCACCATGGGTATTTATTTCAAGCCCCTAAGTTTAATAATGCCAATGCTTGCCAATTTAGTGGATATTAAATTAATCATGTGGGCTTTAAAGTGATTCCTTAGAGAATTTAAATATTTTCTGAAATTTTCTATATTTTGTCACAACAAAAAAAAAAAAAAATATCAGAAAACCTCAATAAATTCAACGTAAGTATCTCTATTTGTGGTAGTAAATGTAAAAGATTTATTTACTACTGCAAATTGTGTGTGTCTGTATAAATGCAAAAAAAAAAAATCCTGGCAATAGACTTCAAAAAATATATGACTTCCATAAAGTAACCACCAGTAGTAACTATTATGTTAGTGAAGGTTTTTTCAAATGACATTTTTTTGATTTTCGTACTTCAATCTGTGGTTATAAAATTGAGCATATTTTTCTTTTATATGAAAAATCCATAAAACTTTCTAATTAGAGAAAGAGATTGTTAATGTATTGACATCATATTGAAAAGGCATTCAAATGGATTGATAATTATAATGGAAGAATAAAATATTTTAAATCTACTTAATGTGTGACATGTTATTTTAATGGTTAAGCTTAAAAGAAATTAAAAAAAATTATATTTTTCAAGAACGGTGCACTATTAGTCTAATGGGTAGTGTGCTAGACTATTAGCGTGAGGGTTGTGGGTTCGATTCTCACCAGAGACTCTGGTCTGTGACACTACGCCGAGCATATGGTCAAGTTACTCCGCTCATATATAATTAAAATATAGTTTGTAATTGTATTGTAATTAATAAATAAACAAATATTTTTCAAACTTATGATGTTTCCACTTGTAGCCTCTTACCTCTAGACCGTTTATCTTTGGTTAAATAATTCTGGCAATCATAGTGTTTGAAGACATGGGAAACGTTAGAATAAAACAGGGTATGGAAGCGTAGTAGAATCGTTGAAAAGTAAATCTATTTCAGCGTCCGTAGCTATGTCGGGGAGCTGACAAGTCGTGAACAAACAATTAAAATTAGGTCTTCGCTTTGAAATATGACTACTTTAGAATTTAACTAAATATCTGCCTGAAAGTAGGTAGTGTGTTGGCTTATTAGAAAAGACTCCCTGGCTCAGAAGTCAAAATATGAAAAAATTTTTCTATCTGGGACTTCCTGTCACCAGTCTTTTGGTAAAAACTCTGAGTGTAAAATAAAATCAAAATTTATTAAACCTGTTGCTTAGAGCCGACATTAAACTGTTAGGTCCCCCTACTCATGGATAAAATTAACACACACAGCATAACTAGTCGGAAGAGTTAGGTTGTAGTTCTGATCAAAGGTTTGCAATGATCAACTATGTAAGTAAATAAGTAATCAGCCTGAAAGTTGAATGAATCTAGTAATCGGTCTGATATCGAATTGAAAAACATCTAAATATATAAATATATAAATTATCTACATAAAGCTGACAGGGTACAGTTTCGAAAGACATACAAGTTATTAGTAGGTACACAATAACACATTAAATTGGCATTGAATAAAAATTTGTTCTCAGCATAAAATTTGTCAGCTGTCATTGACTACTTAATGCAGATAAGGGCTGTAGCTATTTTCATATGTGTATTGATATCCTACTCTAGCAAGTCTACCAATTAAACAATCATCCAGGATGTCCCTGTCATGAAAACCCATATCAGAATAACACAAAAACGTTGTAAGATTTGAACAAGAAAGCCATGGGTTATGTTTGGTTTTGAGACCGCTGGACAACTTAGAAAGGTCCTCAAGAAACGTTCTAACGGGTCAAAACGCCCGATCTCGGTGACCAATTCACATCAGCTTCTTGTGTGATGATACTCCACATTTTTCTAATTACACCAGAAATACAGCATTTTCTTTCCCGCCGAATGGATCTGGTTTTGAACCGTAGTTGTTGGCGGCTGTTCCAGATTGCCCCATGATTTTACCGATTTGGGTTCTGAAATTTAAAATTTTTTTTCTGGCGGAATTCCACGTTCTGCATTTCAAACATGAAAATCGTTCTGCTTCTGGAAGAACGTAATTATTATTTACCTTGACAGGCACTCAATGTGACAATCCAACACTTTTCTTCAAATGAAAACATTATTCTGTCAATCATCATTTTCTGGTACAAAATACAACGTTTGTTCACTGCTTTGATACTGAAAATGTTTGAGAGACATCATCGCCAACAAAAAATTAGGGCTCGTTCACAATAAATGTTCCTTATGGATACATTTGCAACTTGGCGCTCACTTCATGACGTTACAGCTGGTATATAAAGAATAAATTTCGAATGTATTAATTTCATAAAGTCCTTATTTCTCTTATCCAGAGCCAAGTTAATAATCTTGCTTAGGTAATTTAGTGATTATTTACTTAAAAAAACAAGATGACAAATTATTTTCTTTGTTTAAACAAACTTGTATTTAACTTTCTATCGTATTTATTAAAATCATTCTGTGCATGAATTTTATTACCGGAAATTTCTTAACAAAACTTTAGTATTTGAACTTTACAATGAAATTAATAATCATGTATTAACTGTACGTATGTATGTATGTATATATGTATGTGTGTATCTTCAGTCTATTCAGCAGACAGTGAAATATTATTATGCCGAGCATGTTGCTTTTAATAAAATTGATTCATCATCTATTGTACCTTTTTTACGCCCTAGACTTCAGTCTATCTCATGTCGGATACATTGTTTACAATTCTTCTTTTCTTTTTGTTTCTGCTTACCTTTATTCTTTTATTCCTTTGTTTAACTTTATAACTTCCATAGATTTAAAGTTAATTTAATTTTGTTTTTCATTGTTGCTTTGCCTTTTGCCTTCTACATTTAATGGTAAAATTAAATGTTTAAATAAGAACATTTTAAATTTTTTTTTTGTTGTTGAGTCAAATGATGAATTTCATTTCTATGAATCCCACATACATATATGAGTATAATTATTTTGTCTCACTGATGGATACGAAGACTGTTGTGATTTTCTGGGGATTAATATCGTGTAATTCGCTTGGTGGTTTCAAAACCATCGGTCTGACAAGAATGCCAGCGATTGCAATGTACAACATCTCACTTACGAAACGATGAACTTTAGAACTTATTACAATGTTGAGCGTTATGGAGCCGTAATAGCCTTATACTATGTTCAGATATGCACTTTTATTGAGCCAATATTTATTTATTTATTTATTTATTTGATTTATAATGATCTACATAGCACAACAAGATACTAAATCTTATAAGTGACAGTGCTATGTTTACAATCAATAAGGTATAAAAAATTAACATTAATTAAATATAAAAAATTAGAGAAAGTTAATTTATGTATATAAATGTTAAATTAAATTAATAAGGTAAAGTATAAAAATAATAATAATAATAATAATAATAATAATAATAATAATAATAATAATAATAATAATAATAATAATAATAATAATAATAATAATAATAATAATAATAATAATAATAATAATAATAATAATAATAATAATAATAATAATAATAATAATAATAATAATAACAATAATAAGAATAATAATAATAATAATAATAATTATAATAATAATAATAACAATAATAATGATGACCTAAAAAATAAAATCACAAAATTTACAAATATGAGATTAAAATTTTAATTATGAAAATAATTTAAATAACTCCTTTTTGAACGCGTTTGCATTGCCCAGATTTTGGATGTTATTTGGTAAGGAATTCCAAAGACTAATGGTGTGTATAAAGAACTGTCGCTGAGACAGAAGAGTCCTGAATCGTTGCTGTATAATCCCCACACCCCGGTGGGATCTGGCAAACTTAATTTTACAATATAAATACTTCGGCTGTTTCGTGTAAATTATTTTATGAAGATATATATATTCGGTTTATTAAGTACAATATTTTAAGTGTTCAGACATAATAATATACGCAGTTCAGTTGCTTATTCAATATTCATTTGACAGCTGATAAACAAAACATCTGGTTCAACAAGATTGTTTTTATTTTGTTTTCTTGTTTTGTTGTGTTTTTTTGTTTTGTTTTTTGTTTGTCGTTGTTGACATTTGAGTTGTCAAATATCAACAGAAAGTGTTCGGATAATTGTAATATGCGCACTGAACATACTTATGACGGTGCAGTATTTTAAGTTTTACGCAATATTATAACAATTTGCGTATTTATTGCGCAATAATTAATTGAGACTTTATACTGAATATTGAGCTCAATAAAGGCGTTTATTGCGATTTACGCAATAAAGGTGCTTATCTGAACACCGTATTACATTGCAAGAGTGTCATTGCACATACTGCCAAATATATAGCTTTCGTTAGAGAAAGTGTGGCACATAATTTAAATTTGTCGACTTCATAGCGTATGCAGTAGTTGAACCCACATTATAACGTATTTTGTACTTGTTTGATTAGCATTATGGTCTTTAGGTGTCTTTTTAATAAATGAACCTGCAAATGAACTGCTATGTGATAGCAGACTTGTTTTTGGCCCGCAGTTGAAAATTATGAACTAATCATTATCCTGTTTCCACAAAACAATGTCACAAGCCAGTCGATATTAAATAGTAGGTCCTCCTCCTGAGTAAAATTAACACACACAACATTATTGATGCGAGAAAAGGTTATAATGACCGATTAAGTAAGAATTCTTTACAACAGAGCTGATATATAGGTTAGGTTAGGTTAGGTTAGGTTAGAGGTTAGGTTAGGTCCTAGTTTCTCACACCGCTTATGTTGTGTGTGTTAATTTTATACATGAGTGGAGGGATCTACAGTTTAAAGTCGACTCCGAACGACAGATTTTTGAGAAACTTTTTCATGGCAATTTTATTTACTCTCAGAGTTTTTGCCAGAAATCTGCTGATAGGAAGTCGCCAAAGAAATACTTTTTGTATTTTGTCTTGATGTCTGGCCTGGGGCTCGAACCCTGGCTTTACGTCTAATAAGGCAACACACTACCTACTAGACTACGGCGACTTACGAGCTGGTATATAAGGCTTAGGCTTCTGTTTCATGAAACGTGATAGCACAATACACCTAATAAGCTGAGTGTGAGAGTGGTTACGCTAACTAATCTAACCACAGCCAATTGTTATCAGCATTTCTGTTTGGGATTGGTTCCTAAGTGAACCTATGATAAGGAGTATGAAGGCCCAGTTTCATGCAATGTGCGGTCCAGTCTACGAATGATACTCACAGGAGAAATTGCAATTATATTTAACTTTAAGTAGCTCCTCAAATTTTTTTATTTAATCTTGACTGACAAACAAATTTTTTAAATAAAAGCTCACGTAGAGTTTGTAAAATTCGCCTTAAACTGTATATGGTAAGATGAAATATTTCTTGTTTGGTATTTTTCCCCTTTGGATTCATAACAAGCTGTTGTTGTTCGAAAACTTTTGCAATGAAATTTATATTTGTTACTTTCATGTTTCTTCATTTTTCATGCTCATCATACTTTTTTCTTCTTTTCTTTATTTTTTTTGTTGAAAAGTTTTCTTGAAACGGGAGAATAAAAAAAAATTAAATTCTTTATAAACAACTTCTTCGATTTTTTTTTCTGTTGTAGGCTCTTATAGAAAAGTTTTAGAAAAATTCATATTTTTTTTGAAAAAGTAAAAAAATTTAACAATTTTTCTTGTTGCCAATTATTATTTCATTATTTATAACCTTGAACTTGATGTCTTTTTTTATTTGTTGCCTTCATATTAATCGCATTCTGCTATATTTTTTCAGCTCTTTTCGTTTTTTTAAGTTCAACTTGTTTTGCTGATGCTTTTATCTGTTTTTAATTAAATGCAGAGATTTATTGAAGGGTAATAACAGGGCTTAGGTTATAACTTTTTTTGTTCATCATCTCTTGACTGTCTATTGACCATATTGCTGTTAAGATTATTTTTTTATTTAAAATATTTTCAGCCATACTTTATATTCATATTCCAATATTTCTATTGAAGAGGGTTATTGCAGCAGTAAAAGAACGTAGAATTCTAGACTTTAGAATTTTCTTCAAATATAAGCACACACTTTACAACATTTTCTGCATGCTTATTAACTTTATTTTAATGAATTTGTTTACGTCTCTGTAAATAAAAGAATTTTGCATTTGAAATTTAATCAGAATGTATTGAAATTGCTCTCTCTTTTAATATTTTATTATGTTTTCTACAGTACTTACTGCTGATAAGGTTGAGGTTTTTTTTGAGTTCCAAGATGCATTTGATTAATATGATGATCTCCGTTGATTATTTTTGGCTTTCGAATTAAATTAAATAAAAATATATATACAAAGCAATGATTTCGATGAAACTTTTATTACATTATGGAGCTTGAACCTTGTCATCTTGTTGGAAATAAACACACATACATACATTCATTACATAATTGGCCATTATAACCCTTCAGTCAGGGATTATAAACCTAGTTGCTCACACCTCTTATGCTGTGTACGTAAATTTTTATACATGAGTGGCGGGATCTACAGTCGACTCCGAACGACAGATTTTTGAGAAACTTTTCATGGCAATTTTATTTACTCTCAGAGCTTTTGCCAGACATCTGCTAAGAGGAAGTCACCGAAGAAATATTTTTTCATATTTCGTTTTGATGTCTGACCTGGGGTTTGAATGGTGGCCTTGCGTCTAATAAGACAACATACCACCTAATTTGTTTATTCCTATGTTCAGCTAGTACTGTTAAATAGGATAATATCCTGTTGTACTGTAGCATATTAATGTTTAAATTAATAAATAATTTGGAAGACATTGCTCATAATTGGAATGAAATAAATCTTGAGAATTCTTACTCGCTTACTTCCTTACACTGGTGTCGTTCCACATTTCATATGCTTCATAACTAACTTGAAATCAATGTTTTAAAGCCTTGTTTGAGGATGTTAACCTTAAAGTATGGTATGTTAGTAGAATAACGCTTTGGGTTTGTTTAATACTCACTAAACCTATCACATGACAATGCGCGTGTATGTTTGCGACTTTTAATTAGAATTCGTTTGACCAAAACGTAACTGAAAACCTCATGAACCTGCCAAACAACTCTATTTTCTACTTTCAAATGAAGTTGGCCTAAAGATGAAAGAAAAATTTGTTTTTCATTTCATGTCAGCAGTTTGTGTGCTAGACACGCACACACAACATAAACAAGTAGTTGAGTAAACTTTTTCCTAAGCATACTCTGTTCAATATGTTTGAAATTGTTGTTAGTTTTGTTGTTGGTTTTGTTGTATCAACATTTATGATACGCAAACAACGAAATGTTTTTAGCATAAAAGTTTACGATAATGATATTCCAAAACCATCCACCATAATAGCAATAAGAAAATAACGATGTGGGGGAGTAGATAACAGTAGCATCAAACACAACATGTTCATTATTGGCCCCCCACCTAAAACGGCAGCAAAAGAACAAATTTGTTGTGTATCAAGCAAGACCATCGGTTTGATGATAGTGAATTTGTATAAACATTTATGCTGAATGATGTTAAAGTTTTTGTGACATTAACAAATAGGTTATGGTGCAGTATGTGGCTTAAATGAGAGAGTGGTTGAGAAAAAATCAGACGAATTCGATTGTAATAACAAAGATTACACGTCATGATAAAATTATGGTGATAAAGGATGTTTATTTAACGTTCATATCTTTAAATTGACAACACAGTTAACCAATTAAACAGCGGACAGTTGCTTTGTGGTTAGTTTGGTTAAGCATTTAGCATTTAGGCTTCTACTAACTCAGTGAATTATGTTGTAAGGATGGTGTATGAAAAGTGATAATGGCATTCACCTACAGCTATACAGGCCGACAAAGCCTCTTGCCAATGAATAACGAAAGCTTATGTTTTACAAGAAAAACAATGTAAAAATACATTACATGCGAGCTGCATGTATAAAGCATGACAAGATAGCAGCGTAGGGGAATTACGATCCACATAACTTCTCGGCAAATTCTCTTGTATATCATGGCAGCTGCAATGTACATATGTTAGCTTAAGAAGTTTTATTGACACAATCCTTGTTTCATCATACACCTTAATCGAAATCTCCAACCGCAAATCCTTAAATCGTGGAAACGTGGTCTGGTTTCGCGCGATTCTGTTTTCGTTTCTTCTTCTATTCATAGTTTTAGGCTTTTTGTGGTGGCGCACTATAAGCATATTCTACACAAGTGGCACCTTTAGTTCCTTACTTCCAAAGATTGTGGAAATTCGATTAGATTAGTTAGTATAACGCCACGAGGGAGTTAAGTCTACCAACAAGTTGACAAAGTGACCAAGATAATTACTGAGATTGAGAATACTTAGTATGCAGCATCTCCTGCATACTCTACTAGGTATTCTTATAATCAACCATAGTTTGCTTCTGCTAGATGAAAAAGATTAGAGAGGTAAATGTAAAAAGGAAAACATAAAAAAATGAGAATGCCAAATAGAACCAAACACTTCATTTCAAAGTTTTTCTAATCACGTGTCATACAAACTTTATGCAATTCAATAAAACACATTCACCAGGGAGAGATAAAGAACAGGGAAAGGAAAATAAATTAAAATCGCAGTAAGTGTCATGGCATCTACACCCACATTCGTCACTGCAGCACTATACAAAAAAATTCCGGGAAGAACTTCAACTTAAGTCAATATTGGACCGTATAGTTCTCAGTTCACATTAATAAACACTGACATTTCTGTTCACTGATATTAAAACGCTTACGCACTGATTCATCTTCATCTACACCCACATTCGTTACTGCAGCGCTATACAAAAAATTCCTGGAAGGACTACGACTCTGTGGGATAAGTCAACATTGGACCGTAAAGTTCTTAGTCCACATTCATAAACACTGACATTTTCTGTTCACTGATATTAACCTGCTTACGCACTGTTTTTTTTTCGTTTACGTTTTTTTTACGGAGCGCGTTCTTTATTATTGTGTGCCTTTATCACTTAGAAAAAGAAAAAATTGCTGCCCTTTCGGATTTTGCAAAAAATCCACTACAATGGAGTAATATTTTTGCAAGCCTTTGCAAATATATTACAGTCCACTTAATCCAGTGAACAGTTTTTGAGAGATTCTTTTCCTTTTCCTAAAATGTGTTAGTTTTACAAATCATCGATATATGTGGGTTGTTTGGACAGGAATTAAAATTAAACTTTGACATTATAAAACAAGACAATAATAAATATACGCTCGTTGACTTCCATCCAGTGACTTATGTATGTAGAAATATTGGGATGATTTATAACGTGTTAGTTATATTTAATTGTTAAAAAACGAGCAATCTGGCAAGTCTGTCTTCTGTTAAATGTGTTTGATTTAAGGTGTTATTTATTTAAGGAAGTTTAGCCATTTGCCAAGTGGAGAATGAATAAATTATTTAAAACTTACTATAAATGGGACGAATCGAATGGGGCCACATCATTTTGAGATTTCATGCCGGTCCTATGGTCAAAGTTCCATCGTCAACATCTTAGACGTCATAAAAGTATAGGTCAGCCTTTGCCTATTTTATTACGTTGTCCTGTTCCTGTATTCTCAAGTTATATCAAAATGATCCCTGCGTGCGGCCTAAGTGTGTCCGCTCATGACTCCATCGAGGGGACAACCACTTCTACATTCCTTGAAATTCTCAAGTTAAATAATCCATCTATCATCCAGAGTGTTTAATGATGCAAAAGACTGCTGATAGATAAATTTTTTCGTTTTTTATTTTCGAGTTGATTGTGGCGACCAATATGCGTTCACTTATAAATCGCAAGAACGTGACTTTATGTTCAACTTTGGTTCTTATAGTAGTATAGCTTTTAATATCATTCAGCCCATGATCTAAGCATAGTGAAGGAGGCAATATCAATATGTTTATAATATTCACTGCGATCAATTGGTTGTTTCTACTACCTTCTAAACTTAACCAATTTATGCAGTGTTTAATTAGGATGTAGAGCCTGGTATTGACTCAATACATGTCTATAAGCCCGAGCACTTCAAATTCAATTCCAGAAAAGTATGAATTTTTTTCATCATATTCTTTAATTTAAATATTTAGCAGCTTCAATTCCCCTCCAAATAGTTCCTCTAGAAAGAGTCCTAATCCTACTTCTATTTGATGAAGAAAACTCCTCGCCACTACACTAAATACAACTACTCTGCATATTTAAATAATCTGCCTGGTGTGATTTGTTTCTAGGCAACTATAGCAAGCAACTCTATCATACTAGGATAATACTATGTTCAGATATGCACTTTTATTGAGTCAATATTAGGTTTATTGAGTGCAATATTTTAAGTGTTTAGACATAAGCAGTTCAGTTGCTTATTCAATATTCATTTGACAGTTCGTAAACAAAACAGCTGGTGGTTTCAACAACATTATTTTTTATTGTTTTTTGTTATGTTGTTTTTTTGTTTTGTTTTTTTCTTGTTTGTCGTTGTTGACATTTGAGTTGTCAAATATCAAAACAGAAAGTGTTCGGTTAATTGTAATATGCGCACTGAACATACATATGACAGCGCTGCATTTTAAGTTTTACACAATATTATAAAAATTTGCGTATTTATTGCGCAATAATTAATTGAAACTTTATATGAAATATTGAGTTCAATAATGGCGTTTATTGCGATTTACGCAATAAAGGTGCACACCTGAACACCGCATAAGCTATAACAAACCATTCAACTGTTTGACTGGAGAAATTTTATTTTTCTTAGTGAAAATTCTAAATTATAGTTTGGCTTTAGCCATGAGTGTATCGGTCATTTGTTCCGTATCTTTCTCAGCAAATATGCTGTTACGATGTTTAAGTCCAATATCGATCAGAATTTTTCTTTTGAAACTGCTTTGTTACATGCAATCTTATCTACCACACAATAGTGAGGTTGAAATGGACTTTTGGCTCCTTAATTACAAAAATACTATCAATATACCTACGCATTATTATTTGTCTTTTTTTTACAATGGCAGCAAGTGCAACGGATGTTTATTTCACATTCGAACACAGCTTGTGTTGGTTTGTTTAGGTTTTCGGTTTTTTTTTTTTGTTTTTTATTTTCTTTGTATCTCCAATGTAAAAACAACGAAAGATAGAAATAGAAAAATAGATTCATTTATAGATGGATGAATTCATATGTTTAGTTAGTATTGTATACACCATAGAGTACACATATACAGTTGTGTGTGTGTGTTTATATGAATGCAAGCATTACTCTGTATGTGTGTGTTTATCTATTCATATGGCATCTATTTTTGTTTATGTGGGAGTACATGATAGTCTGAACGAATTTATACTCACATTTACAGTAACTATTACAGTTATTGTGACATATCAGCATTTGTTGCATTTTCTATAATTTTTTTTTGTTTGTTTGAAAAGAGCACCATTACTGCTGTCATGACCACTATATGTATGGCTAATGCACTCTGTAAATACAATATCGGCACTCTTTTTATTTCTACAATTGGACTTCTTCTGTATTAACTGCAAATGGAATAGTTGGAGTGAATGAATGTGCAATATGTTGTTATTATATACATACATAGTTATAGTAGGTACATCCCTACTTATACAAAGCATTGAAAATGGGTTTTTAACAGGGGGGTTAATATATTTGCATATGAATATTGAAATTTAATATGAATGTTAGAATTCTATAAATTGGTAATGAAGTTATGTATTCTGTCAACACCGGGTGGGTAATTTTGTTAGATACGGACAGAATAGTGCAGCAAATTTGGCAAAAACTCTGGAAAATTTTCAAATAAGAAATTAGGTTGCTGGAATCATAATTGGAAGCTTTATTGCGGTGACGGAACCTACAGTTTAAAGTCGACCCGAACGACAGATTCTTGAGAACTTTTCATGGCAATTTTTTATTTACCCTCAGAGTTTTTGCCAGAAATCTGTTGAGAGGAAATCGCCGAAGAAATTCTTTTTTCATATTTCGTTCAGTTGGAGATGCCTGACCAGGGGTTTGAACCGAGGCCTCACGTCTAATAAGCCAACACACTACCTACTACCCCACGGCGACTTCATAGCCCAATTAATTTCTATAACTTTGCTAGCTTAGGCTTAGCTGATTGAGAGTTAATGGTTCTCTTTTAATTTGTTGTCACTGTAAAATATGATATCGAATCATTTTTATTTTTTTTCTAGAAATATTTTCTTAGCATCTCAATTTGTTTCACATTTTATTAATTTATTATTGTATTATTTAGTTAGTAAATTTAATTAAAAATAAATATCTTTTGTAAATAATTTGTATTTGCAAACAATGAAATAAATTCAATGAAACTCAATACATATTCATGTATGTGTGCATATATACATATATACATATGTATGTATATAAAAACCGAAACTCAACACGGAATTAGTAAAAAGGGCTATTGTTTCTTGCAAACAATAGGCTGGCCTTTAACAATAGGCATCCAATATGAGCAAGAGAAACAAAAAAAAAAACAAAATAAAATATATCAACTAAGGCACAATGTCATGTGCAAGTACTTGAAAATAACACCAAGATTATGTGGTAGTATTGCGGAATGGCTTTTGGGCAAAAGATTTTCAAAGAGCACCCTACAACTGGTATAAAGTTGAAATAAAATCGTTTGGAGGAATGTTATATCGGATGATTTTATTTTCAGTACACAAGTTTAGATCATAATAACACAAGGAAATATATTTTTAATATCAAAGGTATTCTGCACAATCTGGAGTAACAATTTTCACTAAGAATTCACAGCATAAGCGCCTTAATGCCAGCAATAACTCTTCGAATATTGATTGCCACTTGTTCAATTTTTTTTCTGTGGTCTATTGACGTTGACAAGTGAATAATCCTTTACTTCACTTTACTTTAATTGTCCATTAACAGCCTGCTTATCGGATTTCGGCCTGCCATAACACATTGCTCCAGGTGCGGCTGCTTCTTCCGCGTCTTTTCCAATTACTCATACCAATCGATGAGAGGTTTTATACAATTTGGTCCTTCCAACGCAGACAAAGTCATCCTCTACGCCGACTTAAACTAATCCCTGCATCAAATTTCCGTCTCACCGGAAAATCCTCTCCCAATCGAATGACATTTTCGAACCAGCACAGTCGCTGTATATTAATGCACTGCACAACGTACAAGTGGTTGAACAAAGGCGAAACCTTGGGCCGTGCCGATTTATTAAAGTCGCCTTTGTCTATTACGTAGTGTGTTGGCTTATTAGACGTGAGGCTTGAAACCTCCAATATCTCTCGAAATATGAAAAAATATTTCTTCGGCGACTTCCTTTCAGGATATTTCTGGCAAAAACTTTGAAAGTAGATAACTAACTAACTTCCACTGGACCGAAAGACTTTTCTTTCGAATACTCTCAATAGCATCCATGCTTTTGAGCCACGGCATGAGTGGCCTGTAGAGTGTAAGTTGCGTCGTAGGAGAGAGATCTCTGCTACTCAATTGCCGATTGACACCATAATATCACTTGTTGCCTAAAGTGATCCTACGCTTGTTGTCCAGACTGGCATCATTTTTGCTGATAACGGCGCAGTCAAGATAAATAAATTCATTCATAAATTTATGCAGTGTATCATGTGGCAGCATCCTGTTGAAATTATTGGTCACTTGAATACAATTCTTCCATTTAAACAAAACAAAAGTCGGTAATCATCTTACGGTTCCTTTGTTTATTCTGTTGAATTAAATTATTTGTTTGTTAGCTGTACTAGTATCTGTACTGTATTAAATTAAAACAAATAATTAAAGAGCTTAGAAAAATTAAAGGCTTCGAATGTTCCCCCTGGTATATGGATTTAAACTGCAGCATTCACTGTGTTCGTAGGTCGTAGGTGGAAGTAGTAGCTTTGATTACCAAAGCTGACATGAGCACGCATAGGTAAACGCAGTCTCTGTACTGACCGAATTCCACCGAACTAGGGAAGCAGTTGGTCAGCACAAGGGCTGTACATTCACTGTGTTCGTAGCATAATATTTTAATTTTGACAACCTACGAATTTTCTTTTCTATTCTAATACATTTTTTTTATTTTATTTCATAATATTCAGTTTTAAATTAAAAAAATATAACCTTCGAAAGTGTACATATATGTATGTATGTATGTATGTGGTATGTTAATATTTTATTTGGAATTAAAACATGTTATTCAAGGTCACTCCTGTTTATGAATTATTTTGCGAATAGCCTGAAACATTTTCTATAAAACAAAAACAAAGAAATTCATATTAAAAACAACATTTTTAAATGATTGTTATGAATATTAAATAAATATTAAAAAATTTAAAAAATACAAATTCATTCAATTGCATTAAATTACTTGTAAGGCGGCTAAAAGTTTAAATATTATTGTAGGCTTTAAATCATTCATAATTTTACACAATGCTTTGTATATCCTGGAATGCTTTGTATGTCTCTGTATGTCCTGGAATGAGTCACTCACGCCTGATAGATATCGCGTGCGACTTATTTTCCATTATGACTACCATAGGCTTCAGGGTCTTAGTCCTCAGTACCATATGCTTTCAGCGCGTTCTCTTTTCTTTGTTTACACCAACGTAAGTCTGTTTCAAGATTTTATCAGGCTCCACCAGATTTTATCAATGACCACGGTGGTGGTGCAATTAATATTTACTTTGCTTAAAGATGATTGTTGTATGGTGGAAGTCGTTGTAGTCTGGTAGGTAGTGTGTTGGCTTATAAGACGTGAGGCCACGGTTTAAACCCCAGATCAGACATCAAAACGAAAAATGAAAAAATATTTTATAGGCGACTTCCTCTCAACAGATATCTGGCAAAAACTCTGAGAGTTAAATAAAATTGCCATGAAAAGTTTCTTAAAAATCTTGCGTTCGTAATTGACTATAAACTGTAGGTCCCCACCACTCATGTATAAAAATTAACAAACACAACATAAGTGTGTAACTAGATCCATAATCCTCACTGAAGAATTTTAATAACCAATTATGTATGTATGTATCTTTAGTATGGAAGTGCGTACTGTCACATGACCTAATAATTCTGTATGAAACAATGAAATGTACGATTTTGTCATTTCTATGACTGTTTTTCATAAAATTTTTATTTTAAATTAAAATTTAATTTGAATTTCTATTGAAGAAAACAAACAGTGATGCAGTCACAAGTAAGCGGCACTCAGAATAAAAAAAATTTTTTTTAAGTCATTCTCTTTTATGTGTGTACGTATGTATAAACGTTGTATTATATAAATAGCAGTTAAAAGATTTTATTACTATTTTTCATACAACTAAAATATAGTGAGTGAGTGAGTGCCATTATGTATTATTTTCCTTATTCTCTCCTTATTTTTCCCTCATTTTTTTTCTCTCTCTCAACTTATTTCGGTTTTTTCTAAGATCCTTTCTTGAAATATGAAATAAAAAGTAGAATGCAATTCGAGTGGTTGTTGTTGTCGAAGAAGAAGAAAAAGAAGGAAAAAAATATATTCTTGGCAGTTAAATTACACATTAAGGAATAAAATGTTGAATGGATGCATAAAAAAAGAAATGAAAATAAGAAATGAATGAATGAAGAAATACAAAAAAAAGAAAGAAAGAAAAATATGTAAAACTATTGTATGTATGTGTAAGTGTATGTGTATGTTTTTGTTAAGTAAAAATATCAGACTATAAGAAAAACAGAACAAAAAAAGTTCTTCATTGTTAAGCGTGTACATTTAAGGAGCACAAAACTAGTGAAAAACTATTGCAAAATATAAGGAAAACTAAAAGAAAACATAGATCTTACAGTTTGGTTTGGTTTATACAGCGCGAATAAGCATACGAATAAGAGTTTAGTGTTCCTTTCCTTTTTAATTTTTTATTTTTTCGTTTTTAAATATTAAAAAAGAAACAGCAGAGTTGGATAATCTTTAAATTTGTGCTGAGAAAAAGTAAACATTTAAGCCTCGCGATTGGTTATCGTAAGCCAGGAGATTGAGTTATAAAATGCAATAAAAAAAATGCGGTTGAGATAAATTTAATTTATGGCCTTTATCAGCTAATCAAAATACTTACGGATGTCAGGATTGCCAGCTTGAAAAAATAAATGAATTATGTAATGTTTTCAGATCGTCCAGAATGGAACGTTTTGAATTTCAATGTGATTTGCCTAGACATCGAGTACCTCGGAAATTTCATTTGCTCTACATATACATACTTGTGTGTTGTATGTAAAGTGTGTGACTCACTTATCTACATTTTCTTATGAGAATTTGCATGTGAATATGCAACTGATTTTGTATATTGATTTTGTTTTTATTGCCAATAGAGAATGCCTGGAATATGCTGCATATAGTCATCTGAAAATACCCGAAAATTGTTTGTTATGTTGGTATTTGTAAGTCATGTTTCACTTTCATGTTGTATACATTCATAATTGGTCATTACAACCCTTCAGTAGGGATAACGACTTAACTTCTTACACCACTTAGGTTGTGTGTGTAAATTTTATACAAGAGTTGCTGCCTCGAACGACAGATTCTTTTTGCAAAACTTTCCATGGCCATGTTAGAGAATTTATTTGTCTTGACTGCGCCGTTGTCAGCAAAAATGATGCCAGTCTGGACAACAAGCGTATGATCACTTTAGACAACAAGTGCTATTATGGTCTCAATCGGCAAATGGAGTAGCAACACCACTCTCCTATGACGCAACTACAAGTCGCTCATGCCGTGACACAAAAGCTATTAACAGTATTCGGGAGAAAAGTCCTTCGGTCCAGTTGGAGTCGGTGATGATTTCCGCATTCGATCATATTTACTTTCATAGTTTTTGCCAGAAATCATATTTCATTTTGTAGAAAATGTCTGACCAAAGGTTTGAATCGTGACCTCACGTCTAATAAGCTAATACACTACGTACTAGTCTGCGCCGGCTGTAAAGCTCCACCTTGATACTCTACTTGAAATCGGAAAATAACTGTTAATTGATTTTTATACTTTCGGATTACGCGTGTATATCAATTAGGGTTGCTGTTGTGCTCAAAGTGTAGTAGTATTTGTCATACATAGATAGAATCTCTATTACAGTGGTGAGTCCCGAATTATGTACTGAATATATTGAAAGCAACCTATCCGTCACAGTACAAATTCCTCAGAGAGTTCGATTCCTATAATTTGTTCTGGTGGGAAATAATTCGTGGTCATTCACTTTTCATACTGCCCAGCGGAGTATACATATTCGTATTTTTTCTTGATAGTCAGATCCATTACTGTTCGTTGTCGTACCACCATATAACAGCGTTAATAGCATACAAGTCGGGAATACTTTGAATTTTGTCTCTAGACTGTACCATGTTGAGCGCCATTGTGTTATTTTTTTATTTTCAATATACTTGTGGGCTTTTCTTAGTTTTGATAGATTCTTATATTTTTTATTAACTCAGTAATAAAAGCTTTCTTTCGCATCAAATTGAAACTGAACTGAAATTGAAATTGAACTTTATTGAGCAGAGTAGAAAACTTATAAATCAGTATTTAATAAATAATCACTAATCAATCAAATTTCCAAACAAACATGTCTGCACGCAACGTGTCGAACTATACGTTTTAATTTTTAAACATTTGCAGTAAACATACACAACGTATGAGTGATATCAGCAATATACCTCTACCACTACATAACTCATACGCAGCATGGTCTAAACAGTTTAACAAGAGAGTAAATTTTAAATTGTCTCATCACTTTCTTAAACATGTTAAAGGCCAACTTGTAGTGTTTTCTTGTTTGTTTCTTTATTGAATACACTTCATTAACCAATTATTTTGGGGTATTGTTCTCAAGTATAGTCTGGCATTTTGCAAATAATTCCATTGTACAGCTCTGGCAATTTTAAGTGAAAGTTGGAGACAAGAATTCTATTGTTATGTTTGCAAATGCATTCAAGAAATAAAAATATTATACACCAGTTCCTAATACATACAATGCACAGACAGATGTGAAAATATCTTCTATGCACTGCTAAAAAATTCATGATGAGTATGAAAGCAAAAATTTGAAACGAACATCTTCTTTTTTTAATTTTTGTTTGTGTAATACAGTGACAAAAAAGAAAAGATGGTATTCATTAAACATATATTTTAATTTAAGCTTACGAATTATCTTTATAACTGTAAATAATTTGGAAATTATGATTTCTAAAAAAAAAAAGTTTTGCATTTAAGAACTTATAAAACGCATGAGAAAAGTCCCAGAATGGAAAAGATGCCAGGTAATGATGATAGCAAGTCGAGGCTAAATGGCCATGGCATTGGACAGTAGACTGAAGTGAAAAGTGAATATTTCTCACGTTTTTCAAAGAAAGCTAAATATGACACAATGATATGTACAAATTTTACAAGGCAATTTTAGCCTTACAGCTTAGGAATGATGGTCAATGTAATTGTAATCCACAAGACAATTTTTTGAGCAGCTAAGCTAAAATTGTATTGGTAGATTGATAAGATATTGAGACTGGCATGTGTTGTCATAACCGGGGCAGTGAGCACCACGTATCCTGTGGCTACTTTGGAAGCTCTTTTGAATTAAAGCCAATTGAAGTAAAGATTAGTGCTTTGGACACTTTAGTTACGTTAACGGACAAATTTTGAACACCTAATTCAAAGAGGACACAGCTCGTACAAGTTCCATCTTAAACAGCAATGAGACTTAGTATTAAAAGCCGATGTAGTTATTTGGAAACTGGATATATTTTATTGGGATGTGGTAAAGAGACGGGAGTATTCAGTCCCAAAATGAAATATTGGGAACTCATGATATTTCCAAACGGAAGTTCATTGAACGGAAAAATATGCTCAATTAAACGCGAACAGGAAGTAAAGAGAAAGAAATGTAGCAATAATATGAGCCAACAGCTGAGAGCTTAGGCTCAAGGAAGTTGTTTCGAAATTAGCCTAGGACTGTCTTACTAAGATTAATCTACTTGGCAGAGAATATAAGATCACCATTTTCTGGATGAAATGTTCCCACATGACATTTATAGGCAATAAGCAGGCAGATAAGTTTGCCAGAGGAGCCAAACCATTTTGGGCAGTGCGAAGGGGAAGAGGTTGATGGAAAGCCTTATCAGTTATCAAATAAATGCAGGATGTCTTTAAAATACCATAATTTTATTCTGCTTATATCCAGATAACTTGAGAGGAATGAGATTACAGACAAACTAGTGGGAGAGTGTTGTAGATATAGCGAAAGAGTCTGTTACGCCTCCAATTTTTGCTGATCAATCGCTGAGTCAAATAAATAGCAGATGGGTTGTGGATATTATTGTCGAATCTCTAGTCTATTAAAGCCTAGGCTGGAGAGTGCTAAAATGGCATGGATCTTAAGAGCTTTTAGAGAATTTATGATAGGTTACTGAAACTTATTCGAGATGCCTATCATTCCAGCTGTCTCACTCATCTTCAACTAACGTTTATCCAACAACTTTTTCTTTATTTTCTTTACCTCTCGGCAACTCTTCTGTCAATCAAAAAATATTTTATAGTGCTAAGCAAAAAAGGGGACTCTTAAGGATTTAGATCGATCTCGGGTTCAATACATATTGGAATGGGATGCTTCAATTGAAAAATTAATTTACATTTCAAAAACGAGTATTTTCTGCAGCCATTAAGATACTGCAGCCATTTATAAATCAAATTTGTATCCTAACGCTAACAAACTTGCTTTCCACCCTCTTGATTATCTAAACTCAAAGGAGAAATTTATTTTTACTGAAAATTTATTTGCTTGGAATGCTTATTTTTTAGAGTGTAACTTCTTTTAATAGCATGCAAACCTTTTTGTGCTGCTTTACTATGAACAGATAGATAGATAACTTCATATATATTTTTGCTTTACTATTACAGAATACGAAGGAATGACGTAATATTCTTAAAATCTCCATTTTCCTTTTTTTAATGCATAAGTATAAGGATATTCATTGAAATGCTGGCACAGGAAAAATGTACAAACAAAATATGAGATATTGTGGCACATATTTCTAGACCGTTCCTGCAACCATTACACATGCACATGCACATGTACATACATAATACAATACTAGAACCGTTACTGCATACAATAGAAGTAACGTTACTATTAGCATTTTAAATGTTAACGGTACAGCTTTTTTTCTCGTCCTTTCACACACTCGTTCAATTTCAATTTACCGCTATGTTAAGTATATATTGTGGCATTACATGTGATGGCATAATCCCTAAAAATTCCAAGAGTCAAAGAAAGAAGTTGAAACTGCAAAAGAGCATGTCTTTATAAAGTAAAAGGATATAAGGATGTATCGTACAATGCATATGGTTAACTGTACGTAAAGGACAGTTATTGAAATTTGATCTGAAAAATAAATTTAATAAACGACAGTTGATTTACTAACATTAAGAAAAGTTATTCAAACTAAAAATTAATACACGTCTAAAGTAAGGGGAAAGAATATTTTTTTGTTGTACTCCTGAGTAAATGTTTTACCAAAACATCTGTAATAAAAACGCAAAATAAATAAATCCTCAAATTATTTCCTCTGCTTTAATTCAGCAACCTCTTAAGTATAAACCAAACAAAATTTTTTTTTTGGATTATTTGATTAAAATACTTCAGGTATTATAATGAGGAAGAATGGTTTTTTCGAATTTAGTGGGTAACAAAATTGTTCAACCTTAAACGTTGTGCGTTAATGCTTTCTACAATTACGCGGCAATAGATATAAACTTCTTAACCTATCTTCTATAAAATTTTGATATGATGACTTGATATTGCAGTTCCCAATTCACATCAGAATATCTTAGAAATCCTTTTATATTTTCAAAAGCATCTTTCAGAATACGCTTGAGGCTTTGAAATTCAGGAGTAATTCTCTTCGTACATACTTCTCTTAGTGAAATTTACAACAGCGATAAAGTATTTGTGTCATCATACTGTCCCTAAACATAGTGCCAGTCAGTTCTGAATAAAGATGAGAGCTTATGAAAAATACAAAGATTTCCGTTTCCACTTGGAAGGAAAGGATTGATTTGATTGCATATCGTTGAACCAGTTACGCCGTCGTAATTTTTATTGGGTTTCGCTGACCTTACTAAAGTATTTCCGATTGTGATCAATTGCAATATGGAAGTAGAATAAAATGCTGGGTGTTCGCAAGTAGTTGGTGATTGGTGGAACATCTGAGACTCTTCTGTTGCTCACGTCATATAGCGTTCAAACGGTGAATTCCATTTTTTATGCAGCCTAGATTTTTTTGAGAATAAGTGGCGTGCCTATTAGCGTAAGATTGGTTGCCGGCTTCATTAATTCCGTCAGATCTTGATATCGTTCATTAGAAGAAGAATATCACTTCAATATTTTCTATCCTCATGGTTGACTATCCTAAAAGCTTCCGAATAAAATCATCATATTATTCCAATTGAAAATTTTATTCGTTTGAAAATTCTATTGATGCCATTATATGTGGAATATAGTACCATGCAAATGTCAGCCACAGCTACTCTAGGTGGAGCGCAGTCAAGATGTTAAATTTAGCATGATACTGGTGCAAAAATCAGGCTGAATTAAAGCGAAGACTGGGTTACACTTCCAATTTAAGAAAACCCCCACAAGAAAAAGTCTAATGGGATCAAATCGCACGATTTCGGTGGCTTGTTCACCTTCACGTGAGATGACCATTCGCTTCCTGAATATGCAATTTGTCATGAGCTGTGTGGCACGTAGCACAATTCTTATTGTTTGTATCCAGATTATCGAATTCAGACTAAGAGAAGTTCGTAATCATCGATGTATAGTACTAGTCGTTGACAGTGATGGCCAAATGTCCGATTTAAAGGCGGCCCACGAACTAGGCTATGTTCACGCAGTAAGCCATTTAAAATAATGCTTTTGTTATAAGCATCAAATATTTTCATTTCATATTATGTTGGCATACTTTTATTAACCACTGCATATGCTTACACAGTCTACAAAGTTGAATGCTACTTGTGAATGAATAGAAAAGCAAAAATACAAAAAACCGTTGCACCAAAAAACAAAACAAAAAGTTGTTGGTTATTCGGGTATTACCTGGTATGCCAAGTTAAAGGAAATAAAGAATTTAAAATTCCGTGGAGATAATTTTATTTTCGTGAGCATCCATGTATTATTCCAGTAGCACAAGGATCTATATTTAGAATGGAATTTCCGTTTAAGATTTTTGTTTTCTCTTTTTTTTCGACATTTCATGATAAGCGACTCACTGCTGGAATTTTGTTTGCCTATTCTCCAGAAGTAATTTCAAGCTGTTTACAGCCTCTTGAAATAGCAATTTAGCCTTCGAATTACTTGAATGAATTGAATATTTTACACAAAAATTTGTCTGAGATTTTTATGACTTTCAGACGAAAGCGTGGCGTTATTTGTTTTTGTTGTTACAATAAACATTTATGGAAAATAAATTCTGTATTGGTTAGGCTGGGTAGGTAGGTTTGTGAACGTGTACTTGTTATTAAGATGTTGTCCAAGTAATGCATTGTAAATTCATTATAAAAAGAGTGGAAAGTAAACGAGAGAATCGAAGGGGACGGGAAGGGATAGAAAACGGAGGAAGAAGATGAAAAACACGACAACAAATCCACCAGAGAGTGCGACTACAGCCTTAATGTCCTAGCACCACTCATACATCTCAAGCTATTTATAAATCTCTGCAGATCCGTAATGTTGGCTCGCTACAGAGAAATTAAATTTTTCTTTAACCTCAACCTACCAAGGGCTGGACAGTAACAGCTCCTCCTTAACTCATCATACCTCGACTCATCATAGTCCGACTGGTCTGAGATCAAACTTCTTAGTGCCCTTCAATAAATCATATAAGTAATCTCAACAGCAAATCTGTTCTTGCGGTGTCTATGGCAGGCCCTAGACTCGTAGACACATAAGAATCCAATGCTTCTGCTCCTTCTCCCTGACTCATCTAGTGGTGAGGCCATAGAAGTGGCAGATTAGGGGATCATTACTAGCTATTAATGTAATCGCTCTCAGAAAGTTAGCCTAACGTAGCGAGACCATCCGCCATCTATGTCCCGGAACCCAGCATAGACGAATCTGAACAGGTTCAAAAGTTTTTATAGACTCTTTAAAATCACGAACTAAGCGGGATTTATACCATACCGACAAATTTGCACTTTGGAAGCCCGGACTATCAACGAAGATTCCAAATCTGAAGGGGATAAATTAACTATGGCCTCAATAGCGTTAAAGGAAGCAAAAATCTACGCCTGAAATACCCTACAGTTACCATATAATCTAAAGTAAACTAAAGTGTGAGTCTTTTACAAAAAACCCCTTTACTTGTGCCTCCATCCAACTTGACCCCATCTGTGAAGATGGGTATAACTTTCTGCCACTGGTGAACTCCAACTTTCCATAGGCCCTATCCGATAGGTGAGTCCTTAAAAGAGGTGAGAGATAGCATGCAATATCTTTAAAATCTATGGGTGCTTTGCCTAAATGCAAACTAATACAGTAGATTAGAAATCATAATAGAATTTCGGATGTAATGCATTTAATCGTTATTAGAAATTGAAAATATATACGTGTTCTCATCGATGTTTTTGTAATGATATTTTCTGAAGTCGCCGAGATGCCTTCCCCTCAGCAGTCTGCTGGCAAAAGCTCTGAGTCGTCTCTTATCTGTAGGTTCCACCACTTATGGATAAAATAACACACACACACGACATGGACAGTGTAAGAAGATAGGTCATAATCCTTATCTAAGGCTTTAAATGGCCAATTAAGTATTTTCTGATATATGAAGTTTAAAAAAAATCTAGCTTCAGTTAATTTACAGAAATCATAACTGAAGTTAAAGTGAAACAGAAAGAAGGATAAGTGGCCCAATTTTTTTTAAATTTTTTGTCTGCAAACATTTGTCTTTGTTCTTGTGCTTGGCAACAATTTTACGCATTCTTTCACTACATTTCTGGATTCTCATGCTTGATTTTAAATTCTTATCATCATGGCAAATGAACTCTGTTAACCTCTTAATCAAAGTACTGATTCCATGGTATTGAACAGTATTTACTTGCAATTTATCATAACTTTCCAAAACAGCAGAATTTCATGGATTTTTATTACTAATTTTGATTTCTGCTTGGTTTGCAATTGATTTCATGGCAATTTAATTTACAAACGCACAAATGCTCATATTCACGAAATTCTATTCAAATAATGTTCGCTAGTAATAAAACTGATGCCATCAATACATGACCATAGTATTTCCAAATGGAATATCCAATCAAATGAAAATTTTGTCGATTCCTCTTAAAATAAGAGTAGAACAGGATAGTAAAATTGTAATTAATTGAGTTGTACTTGGGAAATATAATTTCCGAAATCATAAACCATTTTTGTAATCGCAATGCTGAACAAAAGCAATTTGTTGGTAGATAAACAAATAAAAGAGAATAAAATTCACGATATTTGGTTTCATTTAACGACGTTCTTGCGGGGCATCAAATTCTAGTTGTCATCAGAAACGTATATTATTTCCAAAGAATACCTTGTGTTGGAATTCGCTAAAAGATTTGATATCTTCGTTGAGAAATGTTCTTCTTTAATTAAAGCTTCTTTTGTTGCTTTGTGGATTTAATTTTGATGTTTGATGACGTATTTCTTTGTAAGCATTCGTCTCAGATGTTCATTGTTTGAAAGTTTACTTGCTCACCGAAACTTAAATGCGTTACATATGCGCCTGTTTGTGAAAGTCGATCTGTCTCAGATCCGTATAAGCGTACAGATTTGTATGGTTTATGCACTATAGATCGCTATTATTATTATTATCAAAAAAGGTCTGTGGAGCAACGTACCTAGTAGAGATATAAATACTGTTACGCACATTTTATACCATCGGGCCTGGTACTGAATTACGGCCATTTTGTTGAAAGTAAATCTGTTAAATTAGTTCCCAGTTATACAATCTTCTTTGATAAATTACCATTGAGTAATTCCACTTTTGGGGTCGCCGTAGTCTAGTAGGTAGTATTGGCTTATTGGACGTAACGCCAGAGTTCGAGCCCCAGGCAAGACATCAAAACAAAATACAAAAAGTATTTCTTCGGCGAGTTCCTCTCAGCAGATATCTGGCAAAAACTCCGAGAGTAATTAAAATTGCCATGAAAAGTTTCTCAAAAATCTGTCGTACGGAGTCGACTTTAACTGT
This sequence comes from Sarcophaga carnaria, assembly GCA_958299815.1. Classification (NCBI taxonomy): domain Eukaryota; kingdom Metazoa; phylum Arthropoda; class Insecta; order Diptera; family Sarcophagidae; genus Sarcophaga; species Sarcophaga carnaria. The sequence goes on from OY283150.1 coordinate 139,706,296, forward strand.
AGGTCCCACCACTCATGCATAAAACAACATAAGTGGTGTGAGAAACTAGGTCGTAATCCTGACCGAAGGGTTATAATGTATGCATGTAATTCCACGTTCTCGAGCAAAGTATCTCACGCTTCCCTCATTTTGTGATCGAAGATTCAGTAAACGTTTCACTAACACCCATAAGGCGACGATACTGAAGATATGGCGAAAATATCTCTGCTGTTCGTAAGAGAGAGAGATAGAGAGAGTAGGAGAACCTTATCCAATCGATTTATGGTTTTGTCACGGTACGTGAATTTCGCATAACTTGTGTCTGTACACGTACAGAATCCAACTAACTCTGAAACTGAAAGTAAGCTTCGGCATCTGACCCGAATTTGTTATCGAAAAATCATTTCCTGAAAATAGTTTAATGTCTAGATGAATGGATACGTTAACAAACAAAGTTGTCGAATTTGGGACAATATCGATCCACATGAGGTTCAAAACCATTCAATGACTCCCAAAAAAGTATAGATTTTCTTTTGGATTTTTAGTTTCAATAAAATGTCAAATTTGGAAAAACTCACTGTTTGGTGTGGATTTTGGCTTGGATTTTTGAATTTAAAAGGATGGTGCCAAGCGTCACACATCTCATACAACATTGGATATTCTGTATGATGATGATGCTTACTAACTACCGAGATCATGCTATTTGGGCCTGGTAGACTACTTCTTCAGAGATTCTCATAATATAAGCCACAAACCACAGTGGTCCTGAAAGTCAACAGATGGCATGTCAAATTCAGCGCCAGATTCATGGTAATTTTTACATTTCGAATGTGTTCCACCTAGAGAAGCCATGGCAGATATTTGAATGTTGTTACATGCCACACATAGTAATATCAATAGGTCTTTCAAACGCATTCACAATTTCGATGATGTATCACGCACTTTGTTTTATTAAAATTTAAAGATAGCAAACGCTTAATGAAAGATCTTATATTGAAAGAGTTCTTGCCCAATTTGTTTCAAGGGATGACATTACAATTTTTCAGCGATATGAAGTGACTAAGTCGTACTCAATTCGTCTGATTATTGTTATGCGACGTTTTTGTTTCGGGGCACAAACGGGGTAATCTATCAGCAGACTATGGATTGAATATTGTGCTAAGGTATCCTACGTTTGAAGAATTTTATTCTTTATCATTACAGTTTGTCGAATTCTTTTATAGAATACCAGAGTTCCCTATTCTTTGTCAAGCTTTTTCGCAAGGATTTGCGTAGTTATCTGAAGGTTGTGGAACAATTGCAAACATTCTGTCCTTGTAACTATTGTTCTGTTGTTGTTGTAATAAGGAAATCCTGTACTGTACTCTACTGTTAATTCATTTAAATGTCTTTCAATAATTAATCCTTTTGCAAAAAATCATTGAAAATAATAATAATTCTACACCCAATTTATTTTAAAGTTTATAAAATATTTGAAATTTTTTGTTGATAAACTTGTATGCTTTTAAAGAAAGTGATTTATTTACGGCATAAAAAAAAGAAAATGTGCCAAATATCTAAGGTAATAACTATTGGCCCCAATACGTCTATTTGCTCTTTGTTAATAGTTATTTTTGGAATAACTTTTTTTTTAGAGTGTTACTACTACTCTAGAATAAATCATGAATTCTCAAGAACATTTTCCTTAAACAGTTCGAAAAATTTTTCAATTTTCAGTATTTTTTGTTTCACTGACTGTGCCAAGGAATCTACGCCAAAAGTCATTATCATTCTTACTTTGTTTTTTTCTCTCTCTCTCTCTGTCTCTTTTCGGTACACAGGCATATGCAGGAAGCATACGTTGATGACATATTCTGACCTAAGACACTACATACACAAGTGTGTAGGAATTGTTGGGGTAAAGAAGAAAATGTTGTATAAAAAAAAAACTCAAACTGGGAAGAGTAAGAATAACAAAAACAATAAATGAAAACAAGGAATTTCCCTTTTGTAGTTGTGGCATGAAAACAACAACAACAACACCAGCTATATCAGGAATAACAACAGAAAATAACGCCATAATTATCATCATAATCAACATTATAAGCATCATTATTAATGTAATTATTTGTAAAGCTTAAAATATATAATAGGACGTGTAGATATGCCAAAGTGTTAACAAAAATATGCATAAAGTGTGGTATGTATGTATGTGATGAGGGTATCCTTTTCTCTTGTCTGCTCATACACAGAAACTCAATGACTTTTTTGCGTGTCTTTTAATATGCTTACGTACGGGTATGGTTATGTGTGTGTGCATGTGTATTTAACAAAGAAAATCAACAGAGTAGATATTCCAACAGGACAGAAAAACAGAGCGAGGGAGAGCGACAGAGACAGAAAGTAAAAGGAAGGCAAAAATTTTTTTTTGTTTTTGTTTTGGAGATACAAGCAAAAAACAATGACATTTTGGGACAAAATTACAGGAAGTAGGTTAAACGAGAGACACAAGGCAACTTATAGTGAGGGAGCGAATGTTCTTTGGGACAAATAAAAAACATTGTATTGTACATTGGAAACGATTAAATGAGAGTCATTTGTGAGAGCATAATAAAAGCTGATAAAAAACTGTGTTATTGGAAACCAAAAACTGGAAATTACCGCCAAAGAGAGCTAAGCTATATCCAAGAGTATTTTAGTAGTCTTAACAACAGTATTCGTATGAATTTAAGAGTATAAAATTTGTTTTTATTTTGCGCATGTAAGAATACACCCAAAATTTTGTTACTCTTTAGTGAGTTTGCCATTTTTTCCTGGAAATCTACAGAAAACGAGCATGCTTTTGCTAGAGAGAAAATATTTTATTGTAATATGAAAAAAAAATCACAATAATAAGTGCTTTAGTGTGCCTTGTTGTTATAATACTCTGGCATTACTTGTGATGACATCAAACAACTTTTGTCTCCCTGTCATTTCGCCACACTCATGTTACGTGTAGTAACACTCAGCACGAGATTTGTATCCTCAAAATGTACGTCATTTCCCTTACTTGCAGAATATCAATGTATTGCAATAGTTTTACCAAATACTTTTATTTACTTTATGGATGCAGGTAATAGTAATTGTATATTATTTAATTTTTTTTTATTTGGAATTCAAATCTCTTGTTTTATTTGATTTTTCTCCCTTTTTTAATTTTATGATAAATTGTCCTGTTTACAATATAATTTTGTCACAAGCATATATCTAATGAGTTCAATTTATTGATAACTGGGTGCTGATACAAATTTTCCATTTACCTTTTTCATGAATTTTCACTGGGAGAGAGAATATTATTTTATATAATGAAATGTATTTTTCTCTTTAAATATTTTCCTAAGTTGCCATATTGTACGAAATGTATGTGGCTGAGTATATCAGGGAAACTAAAAAATCCATAAAATACAAGTCATCAATTTACATTCATACATACATACACTCTTCAGTGATGATTACGACCTAGCTTCTCACACCATTTATGTTGTGTGCTTTAATTTTTATCCATAAGTGGCGGGACATACAGTTTAAAGTCGACTTCGAACGACAGATTTTTCAGGAACTTTTCATGGCAATCTTATTTACTCTCAGAGTTTTTGTCAGAAATCTGCCGAAGAAATATTTAATCATATTTCGTCTGACCTGGAGTTTGAACGGAGGCCACACGTCTAATGCACCAACACACTACCATTCCTACGGCTACTGTCCATTTAGTAGTTACAAAAGGAAAATGGTCAATCCTATCAGCTTTATCTGAAGTGGCATTTACGTATACGGCTCGTTTAACAAAGCAAACATCCTCAATCTAAGGTTCCCAAGTGCCGGAGAATGACAGACAAGGTAATCTGTAGCCTCCTCCTCTCCTTTCTCTTCATTACAGGTTCTACAGAAGTCGCAGTAAGGTATTCCCAGCCTATACACCTAAAGGCCACTGATGATGTATAACTGCCATGACATTTTTCAGATGGACTCTTGTCTACCTAGTCTGGTAAAAATTTTATTCTGTATATATCCATCATGGACTAGTACTGCGTTATTACTCTACATCAACTCGCAACTTCTTTCAGACACCTGACTTCCATGAACAATTTTTGATGTGATGCACACATGGCCTTCTTACATCCATACATACATAATCTTCAGTCAGGATTACAACCTAGATTATCACACCACCCATGTTGTGTGTATTTATTTTATCCACTAGTACGGCACTTACAGTTTAAAGTCGACTCCGAACGACAGATTTTTGAGAAACTTTTATGACTTGAGGAAAGGGGCCAAATCGCATGATCTCAGTTGCCAGTTCTTATTACCTCCAGAGATGATCTTGGTCTCGTCCTCTCAGAATATCCAACGGAGTATGAACAGTGTGAACATAGCGCAATTCTGTTAAAATCATGTTTTCTTGGTGATCAGATCATTCAATTCATGCCAAAAGAAGTTATCCAACGTCTCTTGGATCTTGGAAAATTATAGTCTGAGCCCATTCAGCACACATCGTTGCCTATTTCATCCATAGTGATGTTTTGGCTGAATAAATGATAACTTATTTGAAAGATGTAGCTTCAACAAGATGGCCGTTATCAATTATCCATGGTTGAAAGTCCCTGTTAGAAGACCTTATAAAAAAAATATATAATGAAGCTGCGTGTGCTATACTAAGGTATAAACTCGTACTCATGTAAACTAGACGTTAATCAATCTGAAAGGTCGTATGAATTTTATAAATCTGAGTCAAGAACGGATTTCAGACACTCAGTTATAGGCAAATATTTGATTATGGAATAATTTGGTTTTTTTTCTGCCAAAGAACAGTGGCAACATTCATTGCTCGCTGAGAGTAATGGTTGTAAGAGAGAGCATAAGAGAGAGAGAGCCACTGCTGAAAGTCTGTGTGTTTGTGTGTGTGTGAGTGTTTCCTTTTATTTATTTCTACAGAATTTTTTTATTTGTATTTATTTTTTATTTTGTACTTGTTATTTAGCCGACTTTTCCGGCCTGTGTGTCCTAGTCTTTCATGTGTGTTCGGCATAGCGCTGAAGCTTAACATTACATCAGTCGTATTGCTAATGTCGTTGTCGTGCGTTCATGTCCTGCTAACGGGTAAATAGTGTGAAGCATACGTAACAAAAAAAAAAAAAAATAAAATAAAAAAATCAGCAAAAAAGGAGGATAAATTAAATACAAAAAAAATTTAAAAAAACAACAACAACAACATAAATATTTGCCATTGCAAAAAAAAGAAAACAAAAAAATGTGAAAACAAATCCATAAAATTTAATAAAATATGTTGAGTGCTGTTGGAAATGTAATGAAGAGGTTAAGGTTAAATATTTAAATTAAGGCTCTCGAATAGGTTAAATATTGAAACGTGCTAAAATTGAAGCTCTAAACAAAACATAAAAACAACAAAAACAAAACTCGTGTTTAATGAATAAATTTCTGGGAATTGAAAAACAGCAAAAATAGTTAAATACGGCATAATACGTTAATTTCTTTGAAATACATAAGGAAATATATTGAATAAATTATTTGTTATAATAAATTAAGCTTAAAAAATAATAAATTGCAGTAATTAAGAAAAAAGGAGGTGTTTCGCAAATGAAAAAATATTCATGCATACATGTGAGTGTTTCGTTATCATTTATTAGGGAATTAAGTCATGTATTCCATCTACGTCTCAACGTCATGAATTATTAAGGATATTAATTAAGGATACATATTGCCTGCCTGCTTACTCAACCAATTATAATTCCATGGTAAGTTTTTAATATTTTCTTTTTCATTTTTGCCCTTTGACAACCACAATTTCAAAAGGGAAACAAAACTAATCCAAGTAAATGAGAGAATTTTTACCTCAAGCTAAACCTCATTGTGGCCAAAGGCTTTATATTTTTACTTGTATTAACTCATTATTGTTATAAATATTAAATGCCTTTTCTCTTCTCCCTCTCTCGTTGTCTCTTACAAATTATAAATTACACATAACGTTACACGTTTAATAATAGTACAGCGTAAAAATAATATTCTTAAATGGTGTTAATTGCCACCTTACGCAATCCTATTATTTTGAAAACATTTATTGGTCTTAATTAAATGGCAAATAAATTTAATATTTCATCGAATTGCTATGCTAACATTTCGAATATTGTGAAAATGTTTGTTTTTTGTTTTGGCACCTTCACCACCAATGTGGCTGTAGACGTTAGCCAAAATTCCGTGGAATATTTATCAAAATCCTAAATGCCTCCTGGTAATAGTAGCGCTTGTTATGGTTAGTAGTGATGTTTTTGGCAAAACAAAATTAAAAATGAAAATTCCCTGAATATTTAACCAAATTTTGTTCATGCATTTTATCATTAATTATGCAGTAAAATATTGTGTTCAATTCTTAGAAAAATTCTATAAATTTATTTTAAATATCAGAATGCACTTCTTTGAAAAATTATTTATTTATTGTAATTTTATATCTCATTTCTCTTATACAGTGAGTATAAAAAGTTTGCATACATATCTTTAAACATTCTTTTGTTACAACCATACGGTTTTTGTATACGCCTCAGACTTTATAGCGTATCTGTATGATGCATCCTGCCGTTCATTACAGCCTTTCAGTCAGGATTACGACCTAGCTTCTCACACCCCTTATGTTATGTGTGTTAATTTTATGTTAGCCGACTCCGAATTATAGATTTTTGAGAAACCTTTTCATGGCAATTTTATTTACCCTTAGAATTTTTGCCAGAAATCTGCTGAGAGGAAGTCGTCGAAGAAATATTTTTTTTTTCATTTTTCAGTTTTGATGACTGACCTGGGGTTAGAACTCGGGCCTTACGTCTACTAGCCAACACACTAGCTACCAGTTGAAGTTGCCATAGTCTAGTGTATTGGTCAACACACTACCGTAAGGCCGCGGTTCCAACCCCAGATCAGAGATCAAAACGAAATTTGAAAAAAATATATCTTCGGCGACTTCCTCTTAGCAGATTTCTGGCAAAAACTCTGAGAGTAAGTAAAATTGCAATGAAAAGTTTCTCAACAATTTGTTGTTCGGAATCAACTTTAAACTGTAGGTCCCACCACTCATGGACGATATTAACGCACACAACATAATTGGTGTAATGGTTGTAATGGCCAATTATGTATGTATGTACTAGCTACCAGACTACGACGTCCCTGAGCGATGTCAACAATGACAATTCTCTGCCTAACTCGTGATATGCGCCTAACTATTTCTTTATGGGATGGTTTAAAAGTTCCCAAGGATTTTAAAAATGTGTTCCAATGTTCACAGAATCTACATGTTGGTCTCGAGACAGCTCAGCTGTATAAACATCTTGTTACTGATTTTTGCAATTCCAGAATATGCCTTTGGATTACAGTACTACAAGTATAGCAACAGCAGGTGACACATTGTTCGTATTATTACAGATACTTGGAAGGGAGACAATTTAAATTTTTCTTCCACGGGAAGACTTTCGAAAAGGTGATACAAATTGAACGTTAATATTTTTAATAAGTAAATTAGGAAATGCGTTTGTTAAGCAATTAAAAATAAAACATGCTTGACAGCAACAATCTGAAGAATCTTGCTGTCATGAACATTTCTAAAAAGTTTCGTGCAAATATGTCTTAAGAAATTTGGCTTCTTTCCATCCACCTTAGCCAACTTACATTCATTTATCACGGTTACGTTCATCTTACCTTCATTTATTAATCATTTCTCGCAAAACTAACGGAAAATCAAAAGGAAAACTTTTCTTAGCATTTAACAAAGTGGTCGTAAACATGTTTTGCCCACCCATGCATAGACCTCAAACAAAATGTGGTTTCTTCTCTTTCCATACAAATACTGCGTATGCACACACATTCCCATTAAGGCAACATGTGTTTTTGAAGGGATTAGTTTACAGGCCGTTTACAAAACGAACGAAAGAAAAATTTTTTTTTTTGATTTCTATTTAAACATTATGCTTCTCCGCTTAAATTCTATTTTCAAAAATTTATTTAATTTTTTATTTATTTTTAGTTTTCTGATTGCATTTAATGGCAACAACGTCAAATTGAATTGTTAGGTTTAGTTGCGTCAGTGTTTCATATTTAGAATTCTGTTATTTGATTTACAATTAATTAAAAGCGTAATTTCATATTTTGGAAAGTAAAAAAAGAGACTAAAAATAAAAATAAAAACTCTTTTATTTCAAAATATTTTGACCCTAAAAGCAGGTCATTTATGTTTCATAAATTGAATTTCTTCTTTTTTTTCATATAAAATTTACAAAAATCAGCGTGTTACACGCTGTTTCGATGCATAAAATAGATGTTTCTAATGAATTCATAACGATTTTGGTTTATAAAATTAATGGAAGGAAAACTACCTATTACAACTTAAAACAAGCAGAAGCTTTAATAATTTGTTTAAACAACCGATTGGTGTCAGACATACATATTAACACAATAACAGGGACGAATAAATAAAGTTTAGACAAAATTTCTTTAGTAAATAACAGATGTATTTTTCGCAATTCAAGTAAAGCAAGAAAACAACATAAATAGACAATAACAGAATACACACATTGTACGGTATACAGAAATAATTAATTGGTCATTACAACCCTTCAGTGAGGATTAGGACCTAACTTCTCACACCAGATCACAAGTTAATGTTAATAATTTCCTTTAATCTACTTGTAATGTTTGATTATACGATAAATAAATGTTTTGCAAAAATTAAAAACATAACAATACATATCCAGAGAGTAATGAAAGAGATGCGACATTGGAAAATGGAGGAGGAGCTATAATATTTATTTATATATTGTAAGTAAAGTGGATGAAAGCAATGTAAGTCTATTTCATTTTAAGGTTTTCCAGACTTTTCGTATTATAATTATTTTAGTCACTTTCCAAAACGATGATTTATGAGAACACTTATGTGATACCATGAAGATTTGTATAAATTTGTGAATTAAATTGCGTGCTAAGAACTTTAATCGTTATGAAATTGAAACCCTGGCATGTTATTAATGTTATATTAAAAAAGAACTTCAATTGGCGTTACCTCTGTTATTGTAATGTCATCGTGATTGATAAGGGTATTGCATTATAGACGGTGAATTAGTATAAAGGAAAATACATGAGCAAGATGGCTAAAAAAAAATAATTCAAGTACTTGACTAATTGTTGTGGCTTGGGTGTCGGCGGAAGATATGTAATGGGTGTCTTGTTCTTGTTGATTGATAAGCTATGAAAACAGACAGAAACTGAATATTTTTTTCTGGTAAACAATTAGCGAAAAACAAAATTATTTTGTTTTTCCAAATGTCATGACAAAAAGTTGAAAAACTGATAATAAGATACAGAAATAAACTTTTGATGTTAGAAAATGTAACATTAGGGATTCCATAGTTTTATGATATTTACTAAGAAATAAAGACAAAAAAAATTAAATAAAAAAACAATTTAAATATAAATAGAAATCCATATTTAATGAATTTCGACTGAATGTCTGTGCCTCTGCACATGTTTTAAATTTTTTTTTATTCAAGCATTTGTTGGTTTCATTTTGGCAAAATTTCCTATAATTAATTAAAACATAAAAATGTTTGTATTTCTGTCTTAATGTAATATATTCATGCCTACATGCATTTTTTAATACACATCCACTTTCTAAAAATCCCAAAAATAAACACAAAAATCCTGTGTAAATCTAAGCACATGCTTAAACAGGCTTTGAGAATTTTATTTCTGTACAGTACAGTAAATATAATACATACTTACATAATAATGTATGTATGTGTATGTATGTGTGTGTAAATATGTGTTTGTTTGACAGGGTTTTCTAAATAAAACACCGCCTTTTGCCTCCCGAAAACAATAAAAAACAAGAAACGTATCGGAAGCGATTACATTAAACATGCAAATTAATTGAATTTCATCCGGTTTTCATGCTTTCGTATCAAAGGATATGAATGGCATGGCATACTAAACGTTATTTTGTTTTTTTTTTGTTCTCTCATACTTAACAAATATTTGTTTGTTAAATTTTATTATAATTTATTTTTAGCTTGGCAATGCTAATGTAGTTGTTGGATTTGTTGCCATAGTAAACAAAAAAAAAGCAAGGAAAACAGTAAAAGAATTGTGCCAAAAAAAAAAAAAAATGAAAGGAATTCGAAATAGAAAATCTTAAAAATACATCAAAGCAAATTTTGATACAAAATGCTTTTGGGATATTTAGTTAAAACTTATTTTATTTCATTTACTACTCTTGTTTTTTTCTTCTACAATATTAATGACATCAGAAAACTGATATTTTCTGGTTCCTTTTACTGTAAGAAATTAAAATTTCTTTTTAAAAGAAATCAAGAAAAAAATTTGTTGTTCACTTTTATGCCAGTAAACTTTTCAATAAAAAATATTTTTCAAATACTTTGTAAGACTGTAGGTAAACTGAAGGATTTTTATTAAAATCAGATTTCATAAACAAGTTGACAAAAATTACCAAAAAAAAAACGTCTTTTTAACGAACTTATTCGGCAATACACAACTGAAGTAAAGTATTCTGCAAACATTTAAGTTTTTTTGATATTTTAATTTACAACGTATCAAATTAGTAAAGCATGTGAAAATATTTTCTAGAATTGTTTTGAACTTGAATACCCAAGGTCTAAGACATATTTTTACATCTCCACGCACATAGAGAAGGCTTGCTGCTAAGAAAAAAAGAAATGCGATTAACTAGAGGTGGTTGGGTTAATTTAATTAATGGTTAGAAATTACTACTAGCAGAGGAATTTCATTAGCTAGCTTCAAAGGGAGATGGGAAAATTGTGAAATTGTTATAAAGGGTGTCTCAGTAATAATACGCTTTTACATACATAACATAATTGGCCATTACAGCCCTTCAGTCAGGATTATAACATAGCTTCTTACACCACTCATGTTGTGTGTGTTAATTTTATACATGAGTGCCGGGATCTACAGTTTAAAGTCGACTCCGAATGACAGATTTTTGAAAAACTTTTCGTGGCAATTTTTACGCTCTCAGAGTTTTTGCCAAAGATCTGCTGAGAGGAAGTCGCCGAAGAAATATATTTTCATATTTTCGCTTTGATGTCTGACCTGGGGTTTGAACCGTGGTTGCCATGGATCTGATGGTATTTCATTTCTCTTTTCATGAATAAATTTCTCAATTTTATTCCCCTAAACTCGAGACATGGGAAAGGAATTCTCATTGAAAGGAAAAATGAAACAAAATGAACAAGAATTTGAAGCAATCAAAATTTTTTGGTGTGATATTACAATAAGAGAAGTTTTCAGTTATGCTTTAGACAATCTGAGGATAATCTGACGTTAGTAATCGATCTTTTGACAGGCCAATGTAGAATGGGAAACATTGCGAACCTATCATCAGAACACATTCTTGGAACTTTGAAACATTAGAACATGACAAAAAGAAACACCTGGGCGGGATATTGTTCCTGTGGATTCCGAGCAAGCTCGTGAAATTTATCGACATGTTATTTCAACATGACCGTGCTACGTGCAACATAGTTCATGACACATTGGAAAATCGCGTCAGTGATAAAATGGTCAGCGGCATCATTTGGTTTAAAACTTGTGGAGGTGTCTTAGTTTACAAGTTTATGCGAATAAGTTACAAACCACTGAAGTTCACAAACCATAACCAATATAAATCATGCCATCGGCTGAATTTAGCTGGATTTATGCGCCCGATTCAAGGAAAATTAAACATTTCAGATACGTTTCACCCAGAGAATCTGTTGTGGACCTTTCAACGACGTTATACGGCAATGAAGTCGCCGTAGTTTAGTGTTAGCTTATGACACGTAACGCCACGATTTAAACCCCAAAAAGTCTGAGAGCAAATAAAATTACCATGAAAATTTTCTCAAAAATCTGTCGTTCGGAGTCTTCTTTAAACTGTAGGTCCTGCCACTCATGTACAAAATTAACACACACAACATAAGTGGTGTGAGAAGCTAGGTCGTAATCCTAACTGTAGGGTTGTAATGACGAATTATGTATGTATTTATGTGCATATAATACACACATAATGACATCAATAGCTCTTTAAAAGGAATAAAAAAATGTCAATGATATCTAACACTCACTCTGTTTTTTAGATTTAAAAATAGGAAGCGCTTAATGAAGGACTAGAATATTAGGTATGCATGCAAACTTAAGTCTATGATTGTACATTGAATTTCTTTGTTGTCTATGGCTTTGGGATTTAGAAATTCTGTTAGTTTTCATGCTGCAGATGGTGGCATAAAGCTTGTATTCAAGATTTATTACGCATCATATAAGTTGTTATTAAGGATATGATTTTGAAACAGTATTATTTGATATTCAATTACAATAACATTCGCTATAGCAAAACCACAATAAAACCGTTTTTTCACGTTGTTTTTTTTAACATTTTCACACCACAAATATTTTATTTAATGTGCTGCATACAGCTCATGTATTTCATATATGTATGTACATACATACTTGGTTCAGAGTTGTATTTTTATCTGTATTTTAGTAAAAAAAAAGAGAGGAAAATATTTAATATTAAAGTTTTTCCATTTACAACACCTAGTAAAATGCGGTCAGCATAAAAAACAAAGTGTCATATTTTCACTGGGCATATTTAATTTGTCATACAATATTCCTGTTGATTATTTTGAAGCTAACGTTCATTCGGTTGATGATGATGTTGTTGTTGTTGTCATTTGTTGTTTGTTGTTAACCAAAGTTATTGTTTATTTACTTATTTATAAACACTTTCATTATAATTGAAATAAATAACGGCAATAACAAATGGGGGAAAAAATATGTAAAAAATAAAATAAAAAATTAAAATGAAAAATAAAAATTAAAAAAGGAAAATAATTTCAATTAAATTCTTTATTTCGACAAAAAATAAATAAATAAATAATAAATAAATAAATTTTGTATTGTTTGTCCTTAACGTTCTATAAATGTCAATGACTGTTCATTGTTCTGTCAAACAATAAAGCTTCTCAACGAAATAAGGGGGAAACGTATTGAATATCTACCTGCTCAATACAATTTTAAAATGAAAATTATACGTTTTTTGTATGTAATTAAAAAAAAAAAAATAAAGAACAGATGTAAACTGAAAATGAAATTAAAAATTTAATACAAATAAAATCATTATTTGAGCCCACAGGACTTCTGAGAATTAAGAAAACAAAAAAAAGAGAACGTATTTCTGCATTAACAAATGCATTTAAAAGTAAAATAATGATTGCAAACAACTGAAATAAATTAAAATACTTCAGTAGCCATAACATGTAATTGAAATTCTGTTTTTATGATGACAGTTTTAAGAATAAAAATAAGGTTTCCTGATCACATTGCAATCAACAGCATATCCGTACAAATTTTTTATAAAATTCTCTGTTGTGCGAATATTAACATTTTTATACAACATGGCGCTGAATGGTCCATTCTCTGAGAATTCTAACGCGTTGCATGGAAAAGTTCATTAAGTTTAAAGCAGAAGCATACAGAGGTTATTTAAAGTAAAAAAATGAAAATTTTTCATATTAAAAACGCTTGATTCAACCAGCATATAAAAATGTTACCAAGTATTACATACCAATGCTTACATTTAAGTGATAGCGAGGAATAATTCACAATGTATTCATAATCAATATCTTGATTTACTTAAAGCGAGAATGATAGTCAATCTTTGTGTAGCAATGACTCTAAGAGAGATTCAATAAGCCAGAGATAGTTTCAATGAATGACTGATCCTTGCATAAAATATCATTCTTTCAGTTTTCTTTGATCAAATATTTTACGATTTTTTTATACATTTCCGAAATTTGGTTTTGGCGAGGTGATCAAAAAGGCAATTCTATGTGATTTGATTATAGGCTCGACTAGTTAGTGCTTAGTCTCTAACATAGGGCGGATGAGTCAGCACTTACTAGCCAAACTCATAAACTATTGCCATGGACGCTGCGGTTCTGTGCCCCTTTGGATTGTCCTGTTGAAAAAGATATTTTTACTGGGCCAAATTCGGTCTTGTTTTTTTATTTAATGTTCATTAAAAAGGTCCAATAAGTTTTAATGTGGTAATCTAGTGGTTAGTGTGCTTTAATATTAGCATGAGGGTTGTGAGTTCGATTGCCGCCAGAGACACTACGCCGAGCATAAGGGCGAAGTTACTCAGCTCGTAAATAATTAAATGTAATTTGTAATTGTATTATAATAAATAAATAATTTAATAATAATAACAGTAAATTAGAGTAATATGAGATTGAAAACAATATGGATTGTACAGCCTCCATACCAAAAAACAATCACCATGAACTTTTTTCGGCTAACAAACACTGCTTAGCCTTCTTTGACGGCAATTTTAAAGGAGATACATGCATACATACATACATACTTGATCCTTACAACCCTGCAGTCAGGATCACGACCTAGTTTCTCACACCACTTATGTTGTGTACGTTAATTTTATACATGAGTGGCGGTACCCACAGTTTAAAGTCGACTCCGAACAACCGACTTTTAAGGAACTTTTCATGGCAATTTTATTTGTTCTCAGAGTTTTTGCCAGACATCTGCTGAGAGGAAGTCGCCTTAGAAAAATTTTTTCGTATTTTATTTTGTTGGAGAATATGACCAGAGATTTGAACCGTGGCCTTATGTTTAATAAGCCGACACACTACCTACTAGACTATGGCGACGAGATACCAAATTAAAACGAGATTCCAACTGTCTGTCTACCTTTGGTATCACATCAGTTGTGATTAGCGATTATTTTCATTTACGTTTGCAGAAAGTTTAAAAAGTTCACCCCTGTTGAGATTATGCAATGCAAATCACATTTGTGTAGTTATCACATGTTTTACTTTCGTGGTCGCTTGTAAGCCAAATCTGTAACCCTCATTCACAAAGCTTCCAAATACCAAAGTTCAAAAATTGAAATTACAGAGTCATGGAGGTAAGAGTGCTGAAGTAGAGGAAAAATCCAAGGCTTGATGTGGGTTCAACATTAGGGAATACCAACCTTAGTTACTATAGGAAGTTTGTATCTTGTACAAGCTTCTTGATCTTCTTCCCGTTCACTCCTCTGAAATGCGATAGGTCTGGTGTAATATAATTCCAAAAATCTTGGAATCTCAACCTTACAACTGCTGGGCAATGACATCAACAACAGAGCCAATGTAAGATACCAATTGCTTTCGCAATCTTTCATATTTCAAATTTGCAATCGGTTAATAACATATCGTGTATTTTTTTAATTGTCTTGAATGTAGAGGCTCTAAACTGGTCATTAGGAATGTTCCATCTCCCCGTTCTTGTTCGCTCACAACAAAATTCGGCGAATAACAGAGGTTTCATAATATTTATTGTGTCAAGTCTTGGTTTGAGTGAAGTTTGAGACAATAAAATCTTTTTTCCATTTTCTCCCCAAATCACGTGATAATCCTCAGACAATGCCTGTGAAACATAACCTAAATGATGCATCTTGTTCAAATATTGACATTAGTCAGCTGAGAAGATGCGTATTGACAGCAACAGTGTTAGTTTTTCTATTGACAGGTGGTGGTGTATTCAAAGTGTCAATGACTTATTCAGATGTTTTCTTAGTCTAATGTATTGTAAGTCTAATAACTTACCATCACTTTGCCAGCAGATTTCTTTTTCTCAACGTAATTTTCCACAATTTGAAAGCGATTGTCAAACCTTAGCACATATTGTCAACACAGTTTGACAATATCAGCTGTCAACCCTTAGTTATTGATTTCGATAGTTCTCATGCAGAAAAATAAAAACACGCAATAGGAATGCTATAAGTTTTTAAACCATTAATAATCATTTGATAAAATTTTCTAATAAAAATATTCAACAATTCTAAATCGTTTAAACTTAATGCCGTAGTTAACAACACTTAATAACGTGGAACAATCAAAATCAATTTACATGATTTATGGCATTCAATGAATTTATTTGAAATCGATTTTTCAAAATTATTTTTATCGTTTGTCCCTTTTTTGTTGTATCTTTCGCTGTTTTCCGTTTCACATAAATTGGATTTTAAAAATTGTGTCATTCAAATGCTTTTTCCTGTTAAAATTTCGCTTCATACACACCTGTTCGATAATATTTTTTAGCCACCGCATTATGTTCGTATATATGTATGTATGTATGTTTACCTCACACCAAAGGCGCGTTATTGACCTGTATTACAAGTGGTTTTATTTGGCTTTTTGATAATTCAAAGTTTTTATTGGCTTATTAAATATGAATGTCGGTTTTAAAATGGAATTTGTTTGGATCTTTTTTTTCGTTTTTCGTTTTTCATTTTCTTTTTTAAAATATTTCAAAATAAATTATTTCTGTCAAATTCTTTATAAATATTTTAAAATGATTTGTATATGTATTTGTGTTTGTGTGTGTGTTTAATCTTACGGATTACAATGTTCAACATTAAAAATGAATTATTATCGATATTTACAAAGTTGTAAAACTAATTTTTATCGATATTTTGTTTTGTGTATGAAATAATAGACGATAAATTAAATTTAAAGAATTTTTTTGTTTTTGGCTTTAAATTGGAATTTTTTTTTTGTAAAATTATTCAAGGTTTAATAGGCCTTAGAATAAAAGCAATTCTATACATTGAAGTAAAGGTAGGTAAAATTGTTTTTCATATCTTTTACGAAACTAAGATCTAACTCCCTCCTTTCATCCTATCCCCTATACTATCCTTCCCTCCTTTAGGACGTTGTACAATGGGTCAATCTGACCTCCGGGTACTGTACTTGTCTTGGCTGACAAGTACACGTCCTCTAACCTAACCTAACCTAATATACATACATAATTGGTCATTACAACCCTTCAGTCATAATTACGATCTAGTTTCTCACATCACTTATATTGTGTGCGTTATTTTTTTATGACTGGCGCAACCTGCGGTTTCAAATCGACTCCGAACGATAGATTTTCTAGAGTTCGTACATAACAACCCTTCAGTCGCGATTACGACCTAGCATCTCACATCAATTATATTGTATGCGTTAACTTTATACATGAGTGGCAGCTGGACCTACAGTTTTAAATCAATTTTTATTTCACTCTCAGAGTTTTTGTCAGGCGACTGTTGAGAGGAAGTTGCCGACAGAAAATTTTTTTCAAATCTCGGATTGTTGGAGATGTCTACGGCAGGGGCTTAAACACGTGCTCGCGTCTAATAAGCCTAAAATGTGCGGAGCGTTTTCCAAACAGAACGGCTATTTTCATAGAAGAAGATAGAAGTTTATGAAAACTGCTTCTCAGCAAAGGCAATATTTATACGAAAAAGTTAACACAGAACGACAATGCTGGCATAACTGCATACATTTGCAGTGACCTCACGAAATTAAAATTTTTTTGTTTGGTTCATATGGGAAATCCTAAATACAGCGCGTTGGTGCTATTGCTTTGAACAGTCACCATCAGATCAAATTGAGCGTCATTGTTTACTAGGTGGTAAAAGGAAAATAAAGCGCTCGTTTCGTATGAGAGAAAGAAAATCCATACAATTGTTTTTGAATAAAGTTTATACGTAGTTAACGTTGCTGAACATACGTTCAACCCATTTCTTTTATCATTTTAACCTTGTAGGGCGTGTGAACCAAACCTAAATATAAAATTTTGTTCATTATAAAGAAGACGAAAACAGAATCGAAATAGCAAAGGTTCGTGTGCTATTATTCATTTGTGAATAAGAGATTTATTTCAGTGAATAAAAAGTTATTTACAATGAACTAATAAAGTTATTTAATTAAATTAAATTAAAGTTATTTTTTTATACAATAATAATAAAATTATTTTCCGGTGTAATTTAATATTTCATTTTTATTAAAAAAAATTTTTCTAAATACCGTATCATAAACTATTCTGTTTTAAATAGACTTTCGCTTTCTCTTTAATTTCATTTTACGACATTTACCCAAATCATGTTTTATACCGCAAAAGTTATGGTATTAAAAGATTGTCAAAGAAATAAATAAAATAAAAATATTTTTAAAATCGTACTTTTATGCTGATTTTATCCTGTTTTTTTTTAATTTTACTTTTTATGTTCATCTTATTATCCTTTCTTTATGAGGAGACAAAGAGAAACGTGTTTTTTTTTAATTTTTATTCATTATAGGGGATTATTAGGTGGGAGAAAAGCATAAAATTTGTAAAATTTTAGCTGAAATTAAATTAAAAATAATTGATTCTTGTCAGCATATAAAATCTTCATTTCAGTATTCTTCAAATAGAATATTAATTCGTTTTTAAATACGACTGAGGGTGCCCTGGTAGTCTAGTGGGTAGTGTGCTAGACTATTAGCGTGAGGGTCGTGGGTTCTATTCCTACCAGAGACTCTGGTCTGTGACACAACACCGAGCATATGGTCAAGTTACTAAACTCGTATATAATTAGAATATAATTTGTATTTGTATTGTAATTATTAAATAAATAAAAATATGAACACCCAAAGAGCCGCCTTCCGGTAGTTAGACTTATTTGTTCAGCTTGCTATGAACCTAATGAATATCAAATTTGATGAGTAATTAATAAAACTTTTTTAAAGTAGACCACTGGCCACCATGGTCATGCAAATTTACTGAATTCCACCATTTTTTTTTACGGATACGTGAAGAGTTTCGTATACAAAACTAATCCAGCTCATTATAGCTGTAACTGATGATATACCGAACGAAAAGCTGGTTAAAGTATATGTATTAAAATTGGTGCCTATAGATGGAACACCTAAACGTAGCTGTGAACAACCTTTTCATGAAATAATCTTCAAAAAATTAAAAATAATTTCTTCTTGTTCTTTTCAATTTTCAAAACTGAAACGTTTTAAAAAAGGAGTCATCGTAGTCTAATGGGTAGTGTGTTGTCTTATTAGATGTGAGGCTGTGGTTCAAGCCACAAGTCAGACGTCCCAATTAAAAAAATAAATTTTCTGGGGCGACTTCCTCTCAGCACTCGGACACTCCCCTCTGATACTCTGAGAGTAAATAAAATTGCCATGAAAAGTTCCTCAAAAATCTGTTGACTTTAAAGCTAACATGTTTGGCGTGAGAAACTAGATCGTAATCCTAACAAAAGCTTGGTAATGACCTATTTAATACGTAAGTAAATAATGGCTAAAAAATCGTCCAATAAAACGAAATTACTTTTTACCCTATCTAATATAATTTTTTAGTTTAAAAATTTCCAAGTAAATAATAAAAAAATTATTTTTTAAATAAAATCTTTCTGTCGAATACTTATTTTAATTCTTTATTTCTTTAATTTTTTCTTTACACCCATAATGGGTTATTCTAGCTTATTTCTACATTACTTTCTACTAGAATAAGAGCATTTTGTAGCTTAAACCCTTGCATGTGAAATAGATCATGTGTCTGCTGACCAACAGTAAGTATGTTTAATGAAAGGGGGGAGGTTGATTTGTGTTGTGTTTAGCTGGTGAAGATATTATGACCAGTACAAACAACAACAAAACAAAACAGAAGGCAAAGGAAAAGATGAAGAAGAAGAAGAAAAAAATAAATAAACAAACGTACAAAATGCAAATATTGTTTGTGCGCATAATGTCATAGTCATAGTCAGAGTCAGAGTCGTAGTCCGTAGTCCGTAGTCTTCTTAGTGGCAGTTTCTCTTTATAATTTTTAATATTGTTGCCATGTTGTTAAAAACAGTTTGTTGTTGTATGGTATTGTAATTGTTGTTCTTGTTGTTATTCTTGTTAATGCTTTTATATTGTATACACATAGAGTCTCAGATTACAGGACATTGTGTCCTGGTTTTATGCATACATACACACGCACAGCCCTTTTTTCTATTATTGTTCACCAGCTATTGTGTTGATAGCTGCAGCTGACTATTATTCTTGAATTTTTTCTAGCATGATTTTTATTCTCATTTTCCCTCTTTCATTTCATTGTATTTTTATATTCTTTGCTTCTATGCTTTTTCTGTTTGTTTTGTTATTATTGTTGTTGTGACCAAAGGTCAAGGATTTAATTATTCTACTTATGCTAGTTTCCTTACAGTTTTGTATTTTTCTATTTTTCTTTTCCTCTCTGTATCCCTTTTATTTGAATAAAAATATATCCCCCTCCCCTCTAGACAATAGATTACAATACAATACGTTGACATAATTTTTTCCGTTTCTTCTATGCTTAAAGGATATTCATACCCTACGGCATAGCATAGGCCATAAATATTTGTTGAGAGTTACCTTTTTTTTTTTTGCTACGAAATCATTTATAACAAGTCCCAGAATTTCATGTAGGGTATCAATAATTTTACTTGGCTTAGCAGTAAGCTTTAAGGGCTTACGAAATTGGACATTCGTCAACGTTTTTGCATCAAATAATGAAAAGCAAAATAAAAAGGGAAAAACATTTTTTTTGTAGAAAAATACAAAAAAAAGGAAAACCAGCACGATATTGTCAAAATAATAAACGAGGGCCAAAAAGGGATCATTAATATATTTCACAAGGATTAATAATGAAATGTTTGTTTCCTGTTAAATTTTTTCATATTTTTTCTGCTTTCTTCTGCCTTCAGTGAAATATGTAACACACGATTAAATGTCAAAAAATTTAACATGAATTTAAAATAAAAATTCACAAAGTACACACAAAAGCAACAGTCAAATAGAGAAACAAGGAACTGATGTAATTTTAATTACATTTACCGAGCGTTGCATAATTTTATAAAAAAATGAAAGAAAAGAAATAAAGACAGAAGAAAAAGAAAATCTGTAGTAAAATCTTTAACAAGAAATATTAAAAATATTGTTCAAGACATTCTATCATTATATTGTACATGCTCTTCGTCTCTTTATAGTGCATTATTCTTGTTGTTGTTATTAAAATAAAGAATTCATATTATTAAACAGGAAATGAAATAATGTATGTACCATATAAATGTATACGTAGATAAAGGGTGTTTTATTTAGAGCTTCATAGTACCTTTAAGTAACCAATACTGTTTTATTTGACAAGTGATTGAACAGCTGACATTTGCGTTTTTGTTTAGTTTGGTTTGATATTTCATGATGGATAGGCTTGCTTGCAGCAGAGCAACGTGTGGAAATTAGTGAAATTTTTTAAGAAAATAATGATTCTTGATTCCGAAGTCGCCGTTGCCTAGAATCAACGAACCAACGACCGTCACCTACCCCTTAGACTACCAGGGCATCCTACATCCACATAAAGTTACTATTTGTTGCATTTTATGATCTGGTGGAGTCATTAGTCCATATGTCTTCAAAGTGATGGAGACATGATTAGTGATTGATTTACTTAAAGTAACTTTTAACGGCAAAGTAATTTCACTTAAGGCTCTAATGAGTTGGTCACCAATACCATGTGATTTAACTTCATTGGATTACTTTACTTGGTGCTCTGAAAATTTAGTTGATTACATCGATAAACCGGAGACCATTGATCATCTGGGTATCAAAATTAGACAAAGTTATTGCTGAAATATGGCCGTGCTGTAGATTACGTTTAGGCACGAAACCATATTTAAATATTACCGTTATAAACCGATTTAATTTATATTCAAAAAATATTGAAAACTTGTGTAAATGCGAAAAACAAACACCCGTTATATGTGTATATGTACATATGTGAGAAAATATATGGACATACAAGGGCAGAAGGTAATACATATGAAATTTTATAACACTTACTTTTTTCCTACCATAAATGTGAACTGGCATATGTTCCTGTGTTCTGGGTAGTATGCATACTCTATATATGTACGTATTATACATACCATATGTATGTATATAATAAATATATACTATGTGTGTATATGTGTATGTAGAAATTAAATTTTAATTTTATCAGAAACAAAATTCCTCTCTCTCTCTGTGTATGTAATAACAACACACATACATTTGCTTTCAGAATTATTTTTTAATTGGCTTTTTATTACCTTTCTGTTAAAGAGTAAAAATGAAAATTGAGTAGGTGGTGTTTAATAACTATACATAGCATTTAATTTATATTAAAATTATATAAATTGCTTAAGAGATTAAACTTCTAATGTTTTGCTATGAAAATTACTTAAAAATCTCTTCTAGTAATTATACTACGAGTATTAAAGCTTAAGTGATAAAGTTATTGAAGTGATTATCGTTCGGTATTAATTACAAAAAGAAAAATAATATTAAAGAGATAAGAGTTTAAAATTTCTAAATATAAATTAATATACAGTGCAGGCATAGCTGCCAGATTTGACGATTTATCGTCATTTTGATGATTTTCAGCTCCAAAAATATCATATTGACGATTTGACGATTTATGCCCTTATTTCGACGATTTTTTAGAAATTAAAAATTTAAGTCATATTCTTTACGATTTATGGGGTATACTTTCTTTTTAATTAAATTTAAACTATATTACTCATACGCATCATATTACATGTACTGGAATAGTTACCCTGTGAAGTATGCAATAAAAAAACTTCGATTTTGTCATTTATGAAACTAATGGAATTAAATATAACCCATACGTCACATTGTATGTTCTCTGCATTATAAATTTTACATACATATTAAATATGTGAGTAAATATAATAGGTTGGCGATCAAAAAGTTTAAATTTAAAAATCTAATAAAACAAAAATAGTTTGATATTTTGATAAATTTATTGTTTTGCTGTGAACTACAACTGCTCCGGTTGGAAATGGATTTTTATTTCATTTATATGGCTGCCGCGGTTGGATTTATGCCCTTATTTTGATGATTTTTAAAAATTAAAAATTTACATCATATTCTTTACTTTAGTACATTAAAAGCCACTTTAACCTTTATATTTAAAACAAAGAGTAAAGTATTATATTTTTAAGTTACTTTCGAATACTTGTGATAATTTTTCTGTATTTTATTCCTTTTTAATCACTTAAAAGCTGAACAATTACAACTCTGAAATAACCTCGTAGTTGAGAATAATATATCACTTGTCGTTGCAGACTATTTTAAAAATTCTAGTATAGCTTCTAATATTGCCATCGGAAAACCAAGGGCAAGCGCCGTTATTTTTTTTTTTTGTACGACCAACACTCAGGGGATAGATGACATTGAGTTTGGAACTATGTTATGAGAAGAAGGAAAGAGTGATCAGTGTTTATGGACACTAGCCTTGTATATTTTTATACCATAAGTAACAGGATAGACCGCTGCAGGAATTGAATTCCACATACCGACACAGTCCGATTAAAAACCGTATTTTTACTGTAATGCAGTGTGCGATCCACTGGCCAATCGACCACATACGGATGTGCTGGCCGAAAAATACGAGCGTTATGTAGGAATATATGATTCTCGGGAAAAAGTCCCCTTATTTCATTCAAGCAAAACCATTTTATAGTATCGACAGAACAGTGAAACACAAACCACATTACAACGATGCTCCAATGATTCAATGGAGTTGGATACACTACCGTCATTAACGAGATACTATGGCCTATTCTGTACACGGTCGAGAAACCGCAAAATAGACGTTGAGGCACCAATGATCACAATTTCTTCATTTTTGGAAAAAAAATATTAAATGAAGATGAGGGACGCTAGCTTTTAATTTCCAATAAATTCTTTGTTAAATGTTGAACTCAGATATGTAGATACATTGACTTCATATGTTTTACTACAATATAAATAATTTTGGTTTTTAAATAATTTTAATTTATTTATTTATATTTTCTGACGATTTTTTTACGATTTTAATAAACGTCATTGACGATTTTGACGATTTTTTCACAAATATTTGACGAATTGGTGCCTCATTTATCTGGCAGCTATGAGTGCAGGTCACAACTGTAATCCAAATTGGCATAAAATTAAATTAAAAAAATGAAATATTTTTCATAGGATATACGATGTCATGTTGTTAAAAAGAAAATTTGTTTAAGAAGGATTTATTGGACAAACCGACATATTAGACGAACCAACATCTTTCAGTCATAGAGCTTTGGAAGATTGCCTTCAATTGCCATTTAAATGGACATTCATGCTCCATTCATACCTGCAAATAGTTCATTCTGGTGCTAATATGTCAACTCACGACTTATCCGTATTTATGATCTTCTACCAGGAAATTCCTAACTTTGAAGCTGATTATGGCCATATTTTTAAAGTTACATTTGCCTAATTGGTTGTCCTTTATTCAGTCTGTTTTGATAAAACACCATGACCGCTCATACACAAAGACACATTTTCATTGAAAGATACCAATCCCCCATGAGATCTAAGAGCGTCGAATGCATGCCTTAAAAATCCCTATTTGGTATCGAATTGCCCATATTATCCTAACAAAATAATCTTAAATTCGTCAGCATATTACTGAGACTAAGATGAGCTCGCTTCGCTCATTTTACGATCATCACAATCATCCTACCACATTCACAATGTGGTGGATAAAATCGCATCCACTGGTTCAGTAAATGACACATCAACAACGTTGAAGAAATACAAGGCAAAAACTCTGAGACTAATTAAAAATTGCCATGAAAAGTTTCTCAAAATTCTGTCGTTCGGAGTCGACTTTAAACTGTAGGTCCCACCACTCATGTATAAAAATTAATACTCATAACATGAATGGTGTGAGAAACTAGGTCGTAATCCTGACTGAAGGGTTGTAATGACCAATTATGTATGTATGTTAGCCAGACCATATTTGTCAATGGCAAGCACAGTAGGTTGATGATTACCAAATTCTTTTGGTCTTAATTGGATGATTCAAACATCAAAGATATGTGGTTGAAACAGGTCAGCGCTGGGTGCTCATGGTTCATGGTTATTCTACAAGAGAGATTTGAGGCCAGGTTTATCTTACGTGGAGATAATTTGAACTGAAATTTGACTGCGTTATTCTTATTCTTGTGGGGTTTGCTTAAGTTGCGGGTATATGCGAAGAAGCCACTGCGATGGCGTAAACCATGCCATCGGCTATATTCAGCCTGAGTCATATAAAACTGAATATCTCGAAAATGCTTTTGAACAATATTGATACATTCCAAATATAAGCAACAACAGGTCTTTTAAAGTTATAAACATGATATCATACACATCCTTTGTTTAATTTATTTATTAATTACAATAAAATTACAAATTATATTCTAATTATATTTGAGCTGAGTAACATTGACCATATGCTCGGTGTAGTGTCACAGACCAGAATATCTGGTGGGAATCGAACCCACGGCCTCCACGCTAATGGTTTAGCACACTACCCTCTAGACTACCAGGACACCCTTGTTTATTTTTAATTTAAATGTAGGAAGTGCTTAATGAAAGCTGACTGCAACAGTAGTACTCGAATGGAAAGAATTTTGTAGAAGAAAAATCTTTTTTGGCTTGAAATTGATTTACACGACGTATAAAGAACAGAAACTAGGTCCATAATCCTGACTGAACGGTTGTAATGACCAATTATGTATGTATGTGTATTTGCATTTGTATAAAGAGCAGAAGTAAACATTTCTAATGACGTCTACATTTTTCAACTACTTAATCACTGCAAAACATTTTTGTTAAATTTCTTATCCAAAATATTTCCATACAGACATAAAATTCTCAATTCATTAAAACAGCAGAGTTTAAGGCAAGGCACTCTTTGTGCAACAAAATTTCTCACAAACAGACACAGTCTACTCGAATCCTGTCATATTTTATTAAGTTTATCATCTTCTCGTGTCTTGTTTTCTACTTTTTTTTCATTCTTTTTAACATGCTTTTTATTTTTAGCCATCAAAGATTTTATGGCACATATTTTATGAAAAATAATAGTCTTCTACAACTAAAAAACAGACATGATGATGGCCAAGAGCTGGTAAAGGAAAAATATGAAAAAAATAAAAAAATATATATGTATACACAGTTGTATATGTATAGGAATGGAAGAAAAACACTCATTATTACTAGAACAGAACAACGGAAAATTTTCCACAAAATATTGCAACAAAATATGAAAAATTCTTATGTGAAGAGAAACAAAGGAAAGCAAAGTCAGCCATTAGTACGAGCAAAACTTGTCTGGTCTGCTAACTGCAGAAATATGATGAATTTTTTCTTTTTTTAATATTTCAATTTTTAAGCAGCTCCATTGTTTTCATTTTTTAATTATTTTGTAAGGAAAAATTAAAAAAAATGAAAACAAATTATAAACCATTTGTAATACAAAATAAAAGTCCTGGTACGAAGGCAACAAAAGGCGTGCAAATAACATACAGCAGACCAGTTTTTTTTAATAAATTATGGCTTGGCATTACAAATAAAACAAATCAAAAAAAAAAAAAAACAAATAAAATATGAAACGAAATAATAATTATGGGTACATGGTGTTTGGTATACTAATTATTTAAAAATATAAAATAATATACAAGGAAACTAGTATTATTGTGTCGAACATGAATACATATTACGAATGTATTGCACCAGAGGGGTATTAAAATTCATATTCCGAATATGGTTTAGAGAAAAAAACAACGTAAATTTTGCTTTCATTATGTATTTATTTTGTATTCCTATGGCATTTGAAATTATGCAAACTGTGGCCTTTTTATGAATTATAAAGTCATGCACATGTAAGCATAATATATTCTAATTTAATTAAATTCTAGTTGGTAAATTTGATCACTGGAAATGATTAAAAATTTACAAAAACAAAATACAAAACATAATAAATTTTTTCAATGGCGCTCTCATTATGCAAATTATTTGTTTTATTGCAATCAATATCTGGCATAAATAGGCAACATTTTTGAAAAGATTTTAAAATAAATTGTGGAATAAATTTAAACCTAAAACGATTGATTTTTTAAGCATTTGGCTTTTAAAAATGTAAAAAAAAATTAAGAACTGAAAAATTAAATTCTTCTCTCTTGCCATCCTTCTACAGATTACTTTATTGCAATAAGCCTCATACAGGATTTCAATCGCTATCTTACATTGGCAGCTGTAATGTGGTCTTGAACATTTGAACTTCTAGTTTGTATATCTAGAGATCCCAGTCTCGGACTTTTGGGACCTATTCCGATGCCTACAAAAGACTAGACAGAATGAAAAGCATCCTTTAAAATCTCTTAATATCTTTAAGCAGCTCAATTAAACCCCAAACGTAGACGCCGTAGTCTAGTAGGCAGTGTGGATGCTTATTAGACCTGAGGCCATCTCGTTTAAAACGAAATATAAAAAATATTTCTTCGCGCCCCTGCTTCTCAGCAGACTTCTGGCAAAAACTCTGAGAGTAAAATAATTTTGTTATGAAAAGTTTCTTAAAAATCGGTTGTTCGAAGTCGACTTTAAACTGTAGGTCCCGTCACTTGTCGAGAAAATTAACATACACAATATAAGTGGCGTGAGAAGCTAGGTCGTAATCCTGAATGAAGGGTTGCTATGAGCAGTTATGTATGTATGTATGTAAATCCCTAACGAACATAACTTCGTCGTCAGTCATTGACCATGAATGTCTAGCGATTATCAGTGGAATTGGGAATCTTCCAAAGACTACTATTTGATGTGTTTCAGATCATAAGGGTAGGCTTACAATCTTCGACATGTTACAGGGCATAGGTGTATTCCGATTGCCTCAGGTAAACTAGACATTCTCTGCACGGTTTGCAAGGAGGCTTAACTTTGTTGGCAGCAGGAAGTTACATGCAATATTACTAGACTCTGATGGACTTATGTATATAACAATGAGAGTATTTGACTGTTGTCTTCCTTAAATTGCATGGACATCTCTCCTATAAGTTGCTAAACTTAGCATATAAGAGTTTCAATTCTTCCACTGACAGTTCAAGGCATACAGGAATGTGGTGTCAAGAACTGTCCAGAAATGTGAGCAGACGATTAACAATTATTACAAGCATAAAGCTGTACTCATTATATGAACACTGTCCTAATAACTTGAAATCTTTTACTGCCTTTGAAAATCTGACCAACTTATTAGGTCACACATATGATGAATAACAGGGGAGGAAAACTTGGAAAGATTCTTTGTGGCAATCCTAATGGAAGGGAAACCATGAGAATATTAGATTATGTGCAGAAGACGATGACATACTTCTTAAGTTATTGCCTAGCTTTCGTTGGCTCAAGATACCAAATATTTTAGGAAAGACTCTATATCAGACATAACTGTGTGAAGTTAACTGAAAGAACTGTGAAATTTTCTACAAGATACAGATTTTCCATAGAAAACGTCGGCGCGACATAATGACTGAGCTATATACCTCTAGACAAACAACTGGAACCCTTATCATTAGCTTTTACCGTTTCAACCCACCTACGTATCTAAGTAAATAAAATTTTTCTCAGACAGATGAAGGTTTTCACTCCCAACCAGATTGACGTGGTCCATATCAATATTCTATTTGACAGATCAATGTTTCAGTTGAGCTTAGTTCAGCGTGGCCTTTCATTTAGCTTTCGTAGTTGGTAGTGAAATGTCACGAAATAATGCACTGTCCCGAAGTATCTTTACTACGTAGTTTTAATGGTGTGAAACTGTAAGTAGTAACGTTTAAGTCGAATTAATTTACTCACTAATTATGCAAAATCATTCCCGGCATAATTCTATCTTTCAGGAGTAGTTTGGCTAACAGTTGCACATTAATTCTTGTTATTCCATTTTAATGAGTTCACTTTAAAGCTTTTTTTTTATAAAAATCCAAAATTTTTTACCAAATAATGAGGTTGATGGGATTTTGAAATATTAAATGAAATGTTTTTCCCTTTTTTTTTTAAAATCTTCTTAAATTATGGTCTCTGGTTCAATGTATGTGAATATAAAAAAGAAAGCTTAAAATTATAGGCCCCCTAGTAATCAGTATTTTAACTTAAACCACGATGATTGGTTGAAAAGTTTTAAGCACAAATCAAAAATTAATGAATGCCGGCAATTTTGAAAATGAACAAAAGGCAACAAAAAAAAAAAAAATATGAAAATAAGAAGTATTTTAGAAGACCACACAATGTGTACTTATGTATCTCGTATTAGATTTCACTTTTTATTTTATTTTCTTTTTTTCTTCATTATAAGTTAAATAACCAAAAACATGACCCCATTGTTATATTAACAATTTCGTATTTGTTTTACCAATAACAACAACAATATACAGATAAAATATACAAAAGCAGCCCGGCAAGGACGTGACTTTGCAACAAAAATCTGTACTAAAATACAGTTTTTTTCTTCTTTGTCATGGTTTTGTTTGTTTTTTTTTTTTTTAAAAGGCTTTTTAAACTTCAACCAAAAAACTAAAAAATCTTTAAAGATTTATGGGGAAAGAAAAACGAAAATAAAAAAATAACAAAAACTATGGAGTTGATGTTCTAAATAATGTTTTAAGTTTTTGTTGTTGAACTGTTCTGTTGTGTCATTGTATTGTCATCATCATGACATTAATGTTAAGGTGTCACTCAGTCAAATAGCCAGGCTGTCAGGCAGTCAGGCAGTCAGTCAGTCAGTCAGTCAGTCAGTAAGCCAGTCACGTTATATCACTTAGCCAGTCGGCCTCTGTTGTTGGCTGGTGTAGATTCCCTTTTTTTTTGGTAGAAAATGAATTTTAAATAAAAAGCAAAGAAAAGACAAGACAAGAAAAATATTTTATTTATTTGTTAAGCAAACACATCAAAATAGTTGTTGCTGTTGCTGCAAAAGAAGGAGGCCACAAGAAATTCCAATGAACTTTTATGTGCCTTTTTGTTATTGTTTTTGGGAGAAAAAGTGCTTCTTCTTTCATTTAATGTCTAGACGTTTAATGACACAAAATAAAGGAGTAAATGTCTCATGACATATAATACACATGATGACATTATTTTGCATAGGGGGCATGCTATACACAATGTAAGTCATTTAAAACGAAAACAAAATGCGTGTTTATATACCATTTTGTTCTTTATTTTTCTCTCTTTTCTTAAGAAATTTTTGCTGAGCATGGCCTTTTTTGTCATGCTTGTTTTCAACGCATATCTTAGTTTTTAGTGAACTCATATAATTTGGGGTTAAGAATTGCAATTTAAGTTACTATTCCATACGAAACTAAGCAGTTAATTGGATAAAATACATAACAAACAGCGTTCAATACTGTAACAGTACAGAGCACAGTAATACAGAGCAATGTGTGTAATTTACTGTTACGTTATGTTAGTTTGCAAAACCTTGAAAATATTCCCTGAGGTATAGGGTATTTTAATAAAAAATTTTCCATGGTTGTAAACGATTTTCTAAGCAGTGAAAGCTCTATAGATGTGCCACATTGGTATTAAGCCTGTTAAAGAAAGAAAAGTAATGTGTGAAGGTCGTTATTAGCAGCAACACAAAGGTTATTAGATACTTTCCTACCCACCTACTACCACCTAAGAAAAATCAATTCCTCATGCTGTATTAAATACATACACGCAATACATACATAATTGATCATTACAACCCTTTAGTCAGGATAAGGACCTTGCTTCTCACAACACTTATGTTGTGTGCGTTAATTTTATACATGAGTGGTGGGACCTACAGTTTAAAGTCGTTGCGTTTGTTAATTTTATACACGAGTGGTGGAACCTACAGTTTAAAGTCGACTCCGAGCGACAGATTTTTGAGAAATTTCTTCATGGCAATTTTATTTACTCTCAGAGAGTTTTTGCCAGATATCTACTGAGAGGAACTCGCCGAAGAAATATATTTTCATATTTCGTTGTGTTGGAAATGCATGACTTTGGGTTTGAACCCTGGACTCACGTCTAATAAGCCAACACATGACCTACTAGAGGACGGAGGCTTTATATGTGATACCTATCATTCTAATCTGATAAAAATATAAGGTAAACAATCATAAAAGGCGAAGGACCAGCTAAAGCCAATTAAAAAAAATTCAAACCAGTAATGTTGGGTGTATTGATATTGTGCACTAGTGACAGAACGTCGTGGCGTAGTCATGTAAGTGCGTTTTGCTTCAAGCCCAAGCTAAGATATAAAAAAAAAATACGTCGTCTCAACAGTCTTCTGAAAAAACAAAAAAATAAACATTGCCATGAAAAGTTTCTCAAATTTGTTATTTGGAGTTGACTTTAAAATGTAGGTCCCGCCACTCATGTTTAAAATTAACACACAGAACATAAGTGGTTTGAGAAGCTGGATCATTATCCTGAATGGAGGGTTGTAATGACCAATTATGCATGTATGTAAACAAAATGGGAGATTTGAATGCAAGAGTTGAGTGTACGAACGACACACGAATGCGAACACATGATAGTCGTGGTGAATGTATTGCTGGCAATGAACTGTTTGTTGAAATTTGCCCTGACAGTACCCCAACAAACTACACTCTAAATTAATGGGTAGATTAAGGGAATTATATTCAGCAAAATAAAGCCAAAGAAACTATTTCTATATCTCTTAAAAATTACTTGAGCAGCGCAGGATGTAAGTAAATTGCCAAGTTTAGAAACTTATACTTATGGAAAGGGTCTCGAATAGAAAGAGTAAACTTCAGACGAAATACTGTTAATGTACAATCTAGCAAATACAAACATAATCATAGTATTTGTTTTTGCTTTAAATATATATTTTATGCCTTTATGTAACTGTAAATTCGATACTAAATTTACGTTAAATAATACGTCATAATAATTCAGTGAAAGGAATACTTGAAAAAAAGCACTGAAGTCTGTATAAATACTACTTGACATCGTATAGTTTATTGGAATTTTCTGTGTTAATTTGCTTTTTTTCTGTATACAATTCTTTAACATCATAACACTGTAAGTAGTATGATGGACTATTGCATGTCTTTTATTAATAAGTAATTTAGGCCATATTACCTTTAGTAAAATACATATTTTCTACTCTTATGTATGCCCGTATCTCTGCAACTGGGTTAAATACTTTTGTAAGTGGTATTTGTGTATCGTGCTTATGGTTTATTTTCCATATTTAAAAAAATATTTTCTTCATGTTTTTGTTATTGTATTATTTTTTAATTGAACATTAATTAGTATACTTTTATAAATACGTGTATAATTACCCAGATCAGTCAGTAAGAGCAGCAGGCAATAGAATAAAATTCAAGTATTTTTCTACTTTCATGATTTTCTCACAACCAAGAATTTCATATTTTCCTCCAATATAATGCAAAAATCAATAGCTCTTAATTGTGTTCAAATAACCCTTGAAATAGAATTTTCTTTAACCTGAATAGCCGTAAATTATTAACAAAAAAAAAAAACAAATAAAATTATTGCTAAATAGAAAACTTAATTTTATTATGATTTTTAAATTGCGGAACGATTGGTTTGGCTTATTTGTCTTTAAATAAAAGAAAATTCTTTAATTATAATCTTGATTAACTTGTCTTTCCTTTAAAAGTTCTTCTCAGAAATTTGTTTATTTCCATGAATTTTGTCTGTTAATTGAAATTTTCTTGATTTATTTCGCCTGTTTTCTAAGAAAAATTCTGAGAGTAAATAAAATTGCCATGAGATGTTTCTCTTATTAGTACTCCAGCATCGACGTTGGACTGTAGGTCCTAAGGATAAAATTAACAGACGCTACTGCATGCTGTGGGAAGCTGGGTTGTTGTCCTGACTAAAGGGTTATTGTAATAACCGATTAAGTAAAGTAAATAAGTGCGATATCTTTAAGTTCATTGCAAGTTATTGTATTTTTAATGAAATTATAATCAAATCTACTTTCAATAACGCCATCTCTCTTCCAACAAATATTTCCCAAATTTTGAGAGTTCATAATGGCCATCTTGTTAAAGCAACATCTGCCATCTGCTTTCTGTCTGCTTTGCCTAATCACCATGAATAACAATAGATAGGTATGAGTATTCGCTCTGCTGCAGTTGTCATTGAAATATAATCATCAGTGATAAGGCCCATAGGGATGAAACCAATATACACGATATGTAGAAGGAGATGCAATGCATACTGAGGAAGTAACGACAAGCACTGTAGATCGATGATTATTAACTTCTTTTGGTCTGAATTGAATCATTTGGACACTAACGAAATGACGACATGATACATTGGACATATTATACAAGTGATTTGAGGGCATGGTCCGCCGACATTTCCCAGTAAGGTCGGAGGTGTATGCGAATAAGAGACAAACCATGGAAAATTGGACTTTTCGGATGGGTTACAACCAGGTAAATCCATGAGACATTCCACACAAATGTGTGTGACGCCATTTGATTTAAATCTAAAGATTACAAGCGCTTAAAATATGGTCGTTTAATATCGGTTTATATCCACCAAATAAAAAGAACCACAATAGGAAAATAGGATATAATAACAGATATGGATATATGAAGATATATGGATGATTAAATCAACAAATCAGTCATTATCAGTCGTAATCAGTCATATAAATCAACGCCTTTCAATTTGAAGGTAATACAATCATAGACTTCGAGGCATTATTTAAATACGAGTATGTACATATATGATAAACATGTAAAAAGATGAGTAACAGTGACGTAATTTTTGTGCCAAGGCACTTTAATGCTAATGAGTAGGAAGTTTTTAGGATGTTTAGTATCACTCTCTTTACAGAATCAGTGCTTTGTACATCCAGATGAAAATTATACTACGCAAAAAAAAATGTTTCAAATACTTTAGTCATTTCGAATTTCTTTTTATTGTCACCTATTACACCAGTACTACACAACTCTTCTAAATATATAGAGGGTGACATACAAACAAATAAGAGACATATGCTTTATGGTCGTATACTATTACGCATTAATGTTTATCAGGGAACAAACTGTTATATTTTGGTTTTCAACATTTTTTTCTTCGCATTAAATCCAGACAGATTTTATTTATTTTTATTATAAAACTTCGCTATAAATTATTATTATGATGATTTAATGCACGCCTTAGACTAATAAAAAGCATATTAATACGTACGCCTGCATGCGTATGATTAATATTGAATAATAACTTTTAATAATAATGCTCATACGTATTGTATTGTTTCGAAAAATTTCGTACAAAAACAAAATGCAACAATAATGTCTACATAATCAAGTGCATTAATAATGGTAATAAACCATTAACAAATTCATACGAATAGAGGAGGGCTTTTAAACTTTTTTGTTTTAAATGAACCACAATTTGAAAGGAAAAAACACAATATTTTTAGAAAATTTTGAAATATTTCATAACATTTCAGTAAGTAAGAGTTTTTTCCCCCCTCACAAAATGTACATACACAAAAATCTGTTCGTGGTTTATATAATAACAGTTGAAAATACATTTCTACTGGCAGTTATTTAAAATCATTCAGCCATGCATTGGTATTTTTATAGACTCCATGCAAAAATGTTACATATTTTCTCTTTCATTTTCATCTTAATTAGGCAATATTTTCATAAAAATTTTATAAATATTATCATGTTTTCTATGCTCCATATTCCATGAAATATTGCCTCATATTCTGCACTGTTGTGATAGCCAACCATTCATGGAGAGAATCGTTGCTGAAATATATTATCGTAATAGTAACTGAAAAATATTTGAAAAATGTTTGTATTTTCAAATATTTATAACAAAAGAATACCACAAAATAAAGAAAAATAAAAAGAAAATTAGATGAAATTCATGTTAATGAGGAAGATAATTATTTTTTTTTCCAGTACGTACATATTTTTTGCTAATAAATTAAAACAAAGAAATACAAAATAAAAATTAGTAAAGAATATTTTAAGCTTTACTTATAATCCAAGTAGGAAAGTTTACAAATAAAAATCTCAAATAAAACATTGTTTAATAGATGCCTTACGAATGTAATTAAAAACTTAAGGTCTGCTTTAGTTCTTCTAAGGGATCACGTCCAGAGACCTCACTAAATAATTCAAAGGGTAGTAGCGACGGGCGTTGTGTACAGAGGGCAGGGACGTAATCAATGCGAGTTAAATTGATCACAAAATTTAATTGAAGAAATTTGATAAACTTTATATTTTTCGCCAATGGTCTTTAAAAATTTTATAATCTGTCTTACTACACTACAAATAGTTGCATTCATTTCCAATTATTTGCGAGTACACAGGAAGCCATAGGATTCAATTCTCAGTACTATTTTATTTTCTCTGTACATCAATGATTCACACAATGTAATAGAGCATTGAGGTCACCGTTTACTAGTAGGTTGAGTGTTGACCTATTAGACGAGTGTCCAAGGTTCAAGTCCCAGCCCAGACATCTCGAACAAAAACGAAATACGAAAGAAAAACTATTTCTTTTGACTATCAATCGCATGGCAAAAATTTTGAGAGCAAAAAAAACTGGTTTGAAAAGTTTCTCAAATCCGTATTTCAGGTGTGAATAGTATGCGGAGTTATATTTTAATACTGACTAAAGGGTTGAAGTCGACGTAGTTTAATAGGTAGTGTGTTGGCTTATTAGACGTAAATACACGGTTCAAACCCCATGTCAGACATCAAAACGAAATATGAAAAAATATTTCTTCGGCGACTTTCTCTCAGCAGATTTCTGGAAAAAATTCTGAGAGTAAAATAAAATTGCAATGAAAAGTTTCTCAAAAATCTGTCGTTCTTAGTCGACTTTATACTGCAAGTTCCGCCTCGCATGTACAAGATAAGTGGTGTGAGAAGCTAGGTCGTTATTCTGACTGAAGGGTTGTTATCACCAATTAAGTGAGTAAGATAGCGAGTGAAGCGGTGTACAAATATATGACGATTATTAAGTCAGATCCACCTCTGTGCATATCATATGAACAGTTATCGGCTTAGTATTAAAAAGTAGGAACAATGGATCAATAATGAGTAACGTGATAACGTTATTGAATTTGTTTGACACCGTAAATACTCTAGGATTTTCCAACAGCCAGCTTTTATAATGAAATAATAATATATCGTCTGTAGTTCATCAGTTATGCCGTTAAACATCCAAAACGTCTTCATTCACGGACATCGAGGTGACTTATGTAAGGGATATGAGCAAAACCTTCATCATCCAACAATCTCTAAGCCGCTTTCAATATGACCATGACCTCTGACTGGATTTTAAAGTCTAAAACCATGTTATACGTAGCAGACTAAAACTGAATAATTTTAAATGTTTTCATTTGTCCAAAATTATGCGCTCATATAGACTTGTTTGTAATACAAAAATAAAAAAAATAAAAATTATAAAATTGGCTTTAAACCAACTCTGTTCCCAATTATAATTTTTTTTGTTTTCTGTTGTGTTGCAGTAAATGTTTTAATCTAATTTTCTGCCTTATAAACTGTAGTAATTTAAACGTAATCTTTATGCAACGAAATTATATTTTACGCTCGCATGTTGACCGTTTTTTCAGATTTTTCACTTTTTACTCTCTCTCTCTCTCTCTGTCTGTGTGTGTCTCTGCTGCCATGCTATGCATAAATGTGGAAAATTTAATTATAATTTTACATAAATGACCCAAAAATTATTTAAAAGGGACACACATAATATGGCCCAACACTTTTTGTTCAGTAAATTTTTTTCTTTTTTTGTGTTTTTTTGTTGGAGATAAAAATATTAATTTGATATGTTTTTTTTCTTTGTTTTTGTTTTCTTATGCATTAATTATACTGACGGGCATTTTATTATTAAATAAAGTTATAGAAATAATTTAAATAAATTTAATAAGTGAGAAAGATAAATTTTATTTAATTTTTTTTTAATTTAAATTTCATTATTTTAAATAAATTAAAAATATGAATATTTATGGTAAAGCAAGTTTAATTACAGACAATTAAAATAAAATTAGTCTACTTATTTGTATAACCAAATAAATTGAAAATAATTCGTAGTTAATGTGGCAGGTCAAAAGGGTGAAGTGAAGCGAAGCGGTGATTTGGTTCTCGATAGCTTGAAAATAATTCTTAGTATGGAAGGTTGCAAAAAACAATTATTTATTCGTAATATCTTGGGCTTTACGTCGGATAGCCGCATGCACCTTGTTAATTCGAAATTTGGCCACAGCACGAATCTAGACTGACTTAAGGGAAACAATGTTAGGGTATTTGGCCAAAATTTGTATTCAGTAAGCCATACATCTTTGGGAGCCAGATTTGGATGGTGTTCACGCCAAAATCTTGGGTACAATTGATCTGAACATACCTATCGGCTACACCATACCTCAACCTGCTTTCGATTCCATTGCCGTTTTGTGCCGCAAATATTGAATGAATCCTTATATGATATTGGCATACAACTCCCAGGAAACATCATTTTAATTCTCAATATGACACAGCAAACTCATATCTCTATCCTATTATTGTAGTACTTTTCAGGCTGAAATAATGGCTACAAATATTTCCGGCGTTATATCTATATATATATGCATATTACCATACAGTAAAACGGCCATTATATCCTTGGAGTAGGTGTACACCACATTTGGGATTGTCGGGAATGCCGGGTGTGGAGATAGAGATACATTCAATGGTTTTGTTTGCAAAATTAATGTGGGATAATAAAGTCGCCGTGGGCTAGTAGTGTGTAGTGTGTTTCCTTATTAGACGTGAGGGCTTGGTTCAAACCCAAGGTCAGACATCAAAATGAAAATATGAAAAAATATTTCTTTGGCGACTTCCTCTCAGCAGATTTCTGGCAAAAATTCTGAGAGTAAATAAAATTGCCATGAAAAGTTTCTCAAAAATCTGTCCCTCGGAGTCGACTATAAACTGTAGGTTCCGCCACTCGTGTATAAAAATTAACGCACATAATATAAGTGGTGTGAGAAACTAGGTTGTAATCTTGACTAAAGAGTTGTAATGACCAATTTATGTATATAATGTGGTACAATGGACCCACTTGTAGACACATCACATAGATTTGACCAAACATGGATGTATGTAAATATGTAGAACAGAATATGCATTGAAACTATCAAGATTTCATATAAGGAACCTCAAAGCCGTGATAAAGGTGCACGCCAGAAGATGGGGAATACCTTGTAACGACTTCTGCAGAAGCTGCAAGGACGAGGAGGAAGAGGAGAACACAAAACATCTTCTGAGAATTCTAATACACGCAGAATTTTATTACAAAACACGTCTAGTAAAATGCGATTTAAGAAAAATTCAAATCTTCATAAGACTCTCGGAATGGTTGAGTGATTCCTACTAGCACCTTGTAGGAATTATATGGCGAAATAGGTAAAATCGTTGTTACAATGGGACCTTATACAACACAAGTGGACCTTGTGTTGTGCACCTTGTGCCAGCTGCCAGTTTAATCTAATTGCACCCAAAGAAAGTTTTATGAGCAGAATCTTGTCAACACACCACCATATGTTTCAACCGATAAGCAGGGAATCATAAATTAGCGAACTTCATTGGTCTTAAAAAAATTATCGGTTTTTTTTTGTACGGAATCCAGAATTTGCCTAAAATATGGGAAAAAGTCATAGCTTTCTAGGGCCAAAAAAAACAATCTTAAAAAAAAATTTATTTTTTATGATGATCTAGGTTAGGTTAGGTTAGGTTAGAGAACGTGTACTTGTCAATTAAGACAAGTACAGTACCCGGAGGTCGAATTGACCCATTGTACAACGTCCTAATTTCCCACACCACTTATGTTGTGTGTGTTAATTTTATACATGAGTGGTGTGACCTACAGTTTAAAGTCGACTCCGAACGACAGATTTTTATTTATTGAGAAACTTTTCATGGCAATTTTTATTTACTCTCAGGAGTTTTTGCCAGAAATCTACTGAGAGGAAGTCGCCGAAAAAATACTTTTTGTATTTTTGTCTTTGATGCCTGGCCTGGGGCCCGAACCCAGGCTTTTGCGTCTAATAAGCCAACACACTACCTACTAGACTACGGCGACTTCTGTAATGATGCTCTATGATGCATGAGATTACGTCTTTCAATATTGGTGCACAAATACCCTAAAAAAAATTTACATTCCATAATCCACACTGTCGATATCAATATTTTAATCAATAAATTATACAATCTATTGTTTGAGATATTCTACATGTTATTAATCTAATGCGCATTTATTTTTCACACAGAAAATTTCATTTTCTTATGTATTTAGAAAATAAAACAAATTTTTTTTCTTCCTAATTTTCCATGTTGACTCAGAACTGAATTATGAAAAGTGAAAGCAAACAAATCCTGAAATTTTTTCTTTTTTCGTTTTTCTTTTCATCGTATTATTCAAAATCAATTCCATTACTATTACATTACTTACATACAAATAGAGTAGATATGTTTGTCGAAATGTATGTATGTACATATTTTGCATTTTGATTTTAATTAGATTTTCGTTTTAATAAATGTAAATATTTGCTCAGAGGGCAGAATGAAATATCGTTTACAAGAAATTTATTTTGATATGCACAGGCATATGTATATTTTATCACATAAATTCATAAATTTAAAGAGCATTTTTAAGTAAAATCCCAACCGTACTCCAGTTCTTGAAAATAATTTTTTTCAGTTCATGGGTTTAATCCTCAATACATTACAATACATACATATATTCTGGAATTTTTTATAACTTTAAACCTTAAAAAACAGCTGTGCTTACCGAATTAGCTGAACAAAACAGCTTACTGTTTTCTTTATAATACACAGTGAGAGCCAAAGTGGGTATTTTTTAAAATCTGTTTTCCATTTTCAAATTCAAACAAAACAAAGTCTGTGAGAGATAACAACGAAATTATTTATTCGTTTGATGCTATTATGGAATATAATACGGTTCAAATGTCCGTCACGGCTTCTCTTGGTGGAGCCCATTCCAAACAACCAATTACCTTTGACGTTGAGGACCGATGTTGTATCTACAGGATCCAATTAATGACAAAATAGGGTGGTAATCATCCCCATTCAGTACTCGCCTTTCACAATGACGGCCTAGCCAGCGTCGTTCTCAAAAAAATATCAAACAATAACGCCGCCAATAAGCAGGTAGACAGGCAAAAATAGAAAGTGGTAATCGAAAAGTTATACTCAGCAAATTTAAAGGTACTTAAGGATTCTTTTGAAACCAATTAGTTTTGTGGGAGTCTAAACTTTTATTGCCAAATTACAATACGAGGAGATTTCAGTCAAGCATCAGATTATTTAAAAAATAGTAACTAATCTTTTTGAATGGTATTTATAATGATATTTTAATTATGTGACGATAAGAATGAATTTTCAGGACACATACTGGAAACCTCCGGGGCACTAATTCATGCCGTGGGCAGCATCTTGAAGGGCGATTTAAATACGATAAATTAATGATTCTTATTATATTCTTACGTTACACTGCAAATAAAATAAAAATTAATTTGTGTTTAGTTTTAATTAAAATTCTTTATTATACGCACAATTCTGTGTGCCACTGTTCACAACTTGATGTATACAACAACAAATGCTTTTCTTTGTTATTCCTCTGTTTATATCCTTTGCGTAAATAATAACAGTTCTAGACAATTATTTGTCAAATCTTTGTAGCGAAGATCTTCACACTATGATTACTCCCTTCAAACGTACCGCGTCTGCACACAAGACTGACTGAACTTCACTAACTCAGTCGTCTGCTTTGCCTTGCCTGTTATATGGCAAAGTAAACAGTCTGATGAATGTTTTTGAAGGCTAACGTTCATGACAATGATGTTTACATTAATTATTGTAGTATTGTTGGTGTATTTTTTTGTTTACTTGTTTACCAATTTTTTATGCTGGTGTTTGTTGTTATATTAAGCAGTACGATAATTTGTAAACAGGTTTGTTTAGTGCCTTGTTTTGATTTTGTAGCTTTTTGTTTATAATTTTAATGTTAAGCGATGTAAATGCAAAATAACTGTATCTAGATTTTTCATTTGACTGAGTCGTTGTCTCCCTCTCAAGAGGTGGCACACTGTCTAAGCTTGTTGATGTTTGTTACCAATTTTAGAAATACAAATACCTTGATGAACATTCTAAGCCTTTTCCCATTGGGCTTTAAAGCAATATGCCACATGATTAACTGGTTTGGTAAAGTGAGCCATTGGGTTTGAATTTGTTTGGGTTTAATATAAAACCAACCAACCATTATCTTTAAAAACTGTTATTAATTCTACAACAGAAGGTTTGTTTGGTAACACAACCAAATCATATAATAAAAAAGAAACCACATAATTTGCAACTGTAAGCAAACTTCTGTTAATAAAGCGTTCTGTAACAATTTTCATATACCTTCTTTGCAACATATGCTGGCATTAATAAAAAAAGTAAAAAGATGCCAATAATTTGTAAAATAGACAAAAACAAATGAAAAAAATAGAGGCTCAACTTTTGCACATAAAAAACAACTGCCAGTAACAAGCTCAAGCGTTCATACACAAACAGATAAATATGCTCTCTCATCGTGTTCATATACAGGAATATTACAATTTAATGACAAACACTTGTATACTTGTGCCTCTTCCATGTATACACTTAAACATACAGCCCCATGTCGACCACTTTTACACACATTAACGGTGTAGTTAGACAAACAAGCAGGCGACACTAACAGCCATAACTAAAAGTGGCAAATGCAGGAAGTTGTTGAACATAAATAAGTGTGGGTGCTTATCTAAATATGTTCGTATTTAAGCTGTATGCGTGCGTGTATGTATGCATGTTGAAAGAATAAAAGAGAACAACACAATGTAAAATACATGCAAACAAATTTAAAGAATCTCATTTTTACACTTCCACAATAGAGTACTCATACATACATATACACAAACAACCCACAACAACTAGGTGTGGTAAGTTGTTTTAATAAATTTTCTCTTTTTTATTTTCATTTTTTATTGTTTTTTTTTAATGTTTTTGCACGAAAAAAGAAAAGACAAAAACATCACATTAACAACATCAGCCGGAAATGAAAAGAAAAACTCGAAAACATTATAAAAATATACACGAAAATAATCATTTGCCGACAGCAACAAAAATAAAAGAGAAACCAACAAAAAGAGAAACAAATGTTTTAAATGGCATTTGTTCTCTACTATTCAGCATACTTATGCAACGCATTTAGTATTAGAATACGAGTCTTAACATTTTTGCTAATTCCACGCAGAACTTTTATACTTATAAAGTGAACAATTTGAACGACAAAATGAAAAGTTTTAACATTTGATTTTCCTACAGATTTTCAACACTTTCTTATATCGTAGTTTGTGGTATAAATGGTTTCCATATTCAAATCTAGATTAACAAGAAACATACGTCAGTTTTGTGATCAAATAATATAAAAAAATAATTTTTAAACAATTTTGAATGCTCATAAGCTATTGATACCAATAACAACTGTTTGAAAGCTGAGGATGTCATTCTTTGTGGGCATTTCCATTCAGTAGGGGTCGCTAAATCATAATGAATGATTTAACACCATCATAACGTTACTAAAATAATGGGATGATGTCCTTAAAAAAGCAAAAGAAATTGAATTAAACTGTCCCCTAAGTTCATAGTCCTCTTGGTCATTTTTACGTTCATTTTCATACTCATTTTTCTATACATAAATGGTCATTACAACCTTTTAGTCAGGATTACGATCAGGATTTCTCACACCATTTATGTTGTGTGCGTTAAATTTTATACATGAGTGGCGGGATCTACAGTTTAAAGTCGACTCCGAACGACAGATTTTTGAGAAACTTTTTATTTGCTCCCAGAGTTCTTGCCAGAAATCTGCTGAGAGGAAGTCGCCGAAGAAATATTTTTTCATATTTTATTCAATTGGAGATGCCTGACCTGGGGTTTGAACCGAGGCCTCACGTTTAATAAGCCACTACCACACTACCTACTAGACCACGGCGACTTCACTCATTTTACTACTGTTGATTCAAAACTATCGAATGAAGTGTGCGTACAGAGGAAAATATTGCTGCCATAGTGCTAAGCCTTGAAGATATCAATTATCTATCTTACTTA
Organism: Sarcophaga carnaria; assembly: GCA_958299815.1. Taxonomy (NCBI): domain Eukaryota; kingdom Metazoa; phylum Arthropoda; class Insecta; order Diptera; family Sarcophagidae; genus Sarcophaga; species Sarcophaga carnaria. Next base: position 139,749,257 of record OY283150.1, read on the forward strand.
ACTAGTTGGCCTTTAGCCTTCGACTAAGTGGACAATTTTACATAAGGGCATTAACAAATCACAAAAACATTGATTCAAATGAGTGCTTGGTTAATCGCGTCATCGGTCCTTATTTCTTTCGAAATGACCACAGAGCTGACTCTACTAGCGTAACTTTTATTTTCAAAAATTACCCTGCTGAAGATCAACGACGTTTGGTTTGAACAAGACGACACAACTTTGTATACAGCGTACTTAACGATCGATTTAATTCAGAATTAATTTGGTAACACTTGGATTATACTCTTGGATTATATTTTAAGGGGTATGTTAAGCTAATGGCCTATACTGACAAAGCGGCAACTCTTGTATCATTGGAAACACACATATAGACATCTTTCACATCATTCGGCTAGATTTATTGGAAAAATTATTCAAAAATTGTGAAATGAAGCCATGGAACTTGAAGTCACGTCTGACATACCATGTGCCGTAAGTCATAAAAGTTTCCGAAATCTATAGTTTGGAATTGATTTTGAACTAGCAAATCCTGTATAAATTTAACACAACCTGTTTGCTGCATGAAAAGCTAGGTTGTAGTCCTGACTAAAGGATTGTAATGACCTGATATCAGCGGTAATGTTGCGTAAGAATCTTTACGGTTGGGTTATGGTGGCTTTAAAGACCGCTTTTGCTTTTTCCTTATTCGCATACACTTGCAACTTATGAAGATCATACAGACAAAGATACAGATAAAGTCCAATGGGATCAAGTCACACGTTTTCGATGGCCAGTTCAGCTCCGCGTGGAATGACTTCGTCCTCTAATCGAACGTTATTGTTAAAAAATTGTGGACGGTTGACACTGTCAGTGCAAAATCTACACCAAACAGTGACTTTTTCGGAATGCATTGGAAGCTCTTGTATATTGTTAAGAAAATGAAAAATCTAGATACTGGTGTTTTGCTTAACATTAAAATTATAAACAAAAGCTACAAAAAACAAAACAATGCAGTAAGCAGACCTGGTTACAAATTATCGTACTGCTTCATATAACAACAAACACCAGCATAAAAAATTGGTAAACAAGTAAACAAAAATACACAAACAAGACTACATGAATAAATGTAAACAAAATACACAAACAATGCTACAATAATAAATGTAAAGAACGGTGCTTATATTTATACAGACTTTGAGAAGTCAAAGTCATGAACATTCGCCTTGAAGAACATTCATCAGACTCTGCTATATAAAAGACAAGGCAAAGCAGGCGACTGAATTAGTGAAGTGCAGTCAGTCTTGTGTGAAGACGCAGTCTGTGTGAAGAGAGTAATCATGGTTTGAAGATTTCTGTTACAAAGATCTGTCGAGTAATTGTCTAGTAATTGTTATTGTTGTTGTTTACATAAAGTTGTGAACAGTGGCACACAGAATTATGCGAATAAAAAAGAATTTTATTTAAAACTAAACACAAATTAATTTTTATTTTATTTTCAATGTACGAGCTTATATTTTAAACGTTTTTAAAAGGTAAAAACGTAACAATATGATGTGGATTGGTATCGTCTCAAATTCAACAACACGTATATATTCATCTTAAAATGAAAATGAGTTTTTCAGTTGCAAATTGCACCAGAACCCATTTGTTTCCTATGGTTATCCTTGGTGAGTTGGCAGGACTTTTGTTTCATAATTTTTTTTCTTATTTTATGGTGTTTTTCAGCTCAACAATTTGAAAAATGTTTTCTTTAATTTTTTTTTAAGTTTAAAACACATGCATAATGAGCTGAGGTATTTTTCTCTCAACACTCAATTAAAAGTTGTTGTAGGGAAAATTCTTCAATTAAAATCTGACTTTGAGTACATATGTATCATGATTTATTTAATAAATAAGAATGTTATTTATTTTAAATAAGTTCTTGCAAAATATTATCATATAATCATGCTGAAATTGCAAAAAAATTATGATAATTCTTGGTATTCTGCAAAACACTTGCTTGAAAAGAATTGAAATGAAAATGTTTTAAATTTTAAATTTAAATTTTTCCCCACAAATAAGGCATAATAAATGTGTAATCATTTTGAAATTACGCAAAAGAAAACTTTACAATCATTTTCTTTATTGCTTAGATGTGGTTGGTTCGCGGCTGTATGGTTGGCGTTGTGTTTTCTTAGACTTTTGTTTTTGCTCCTCTTTTATTGCTACGAAGGTAAACCACAAAAATGCCTGTAAGTATATTGTACCTGCAGTTACGCAAAAGTGTATGAGAGAAAAAAAAAAATAATAAAAAACAACGCCTCTTTAGAAGGAGCTGGAAAGAAAGAAAATTACGTTGTTGCCTCAAGTACGACATCATTATTATCGTTATTGTTATCACAGTGTACATCAGTGGGTTTCGGCATCATTGACACCTTTTATGGCAGCAGCAGCTCATTGTTCAGACACGTTGTTTATTTCGCTCTGTCTTCATTTGTGTGGTAGTTAGAATCCGCTTTTGTATTCCTCCTAAACACCGGTTATTATTACAAAACATTCCTTCACTAGTTCACATTTAAAGTCTGACGTTAATATCTTGAAGAATTTTTTCATTTCATTTTTTCAGTGGACTATTTTGGTTGTTTGGCTTCGTGTTCTTTAGCATGCAGCTAAAGAGAAGCTACATTTTGTATTCCAAAGTTTAATTTTGTTTTTATTTTATTTTTGTTTTCCATTTTTTTCCTTTTTTTATTTTCGTTTTTGGTGAAATAATTTTGTTTTTATTTTTTGCATGAGTCTATGCAGCAAATTTTGTATTTCCTGTTCGTGTTTCGTTTAGCATGGAGTATGCAAAAGTCAGCTACAGGCAACAAGTTGCCACAAGAGTTTAAGAATTCTGTTTGTGACAAAAAGGAAATAAATGTCTTTATATACCTGCAAATGACATGGTTTAGAGCAAGGAAAATTATTTTCTTAAATTATTAAAATAAATATGATGAGAATTTGTTGGCGGAATATACTCGTATTTCGTAATGCAGGAATTATTTAAATTTAAGTCTTCAGAAGGAAAAAAAACATACATTTGTTATGGAATTTATTTCCACAGTAGGTACACTTTTATGAAAGTTGAACGACATATAGCCTTGATAGATGGATATGCACATAATGACTGACGCATTAATTTATTCAAACCTGAGATATTTACAGAAGGCAGCATGAACACTAAGCTCATCAATTGAAACAATTTTTTTTATCAGATAAAATGCTCACTAAAACAAAAATTCGGAAATTGAAAACCAATCATGATTACATGATACAGATTTGTTACTGCCACAGAATATTGCATTTAAACATGCCAGAAATTAAATGCCTCAGAAGATGTGAGGAGACCTTAAACGATTCATTGTCAAATTTGTATCGATAACAATAAACAATGTGATCCAAAAATATCCTATACATCGGCGAGCGCTATAGGTCGATGATTATCAAGTTCTTTTGGTCTGAATTGGACGGACACCAATGGTAAGTGATTACTACAGGACAGCGTTAGGTCATACCATATTGGATATTCTACACAAGCGATTTGAGAGCACATTCATCTCACATGGTGGTGATGTAAGCCGTCAGCCTTTTGTGTGGGATTTTCACACACACATTGTTTTATTTGAAATTAAAGATTGGAATATGGACCTAGCTTCTCACACCACTGACGTTGTATGTGTGAATTTAATACATGAGTCGCGGAACCTTCAGTTTAAAGTCGATTCCGAACGACAGTTTTGAGAAACTTTTCATGGCAATTTTATTTATACCTAGGATGCTTGCCAGAAACCTGCTGAGCGGAGGTCGCCGAAGAAATATTTTATCGCATTTCAATTAATTTTAAAAATTATGGTTTAAAATTCGTAATATTTCTTACATACATGGAGATGGCATACAGCGTAGCGCGAAACGTAGCCAATAAACAATACTTTACGGAATATTTGAATAAACACTCAGCTTGCTTTGAAGACGTTACTTAATTAATGCAAAAATAAAATTATAAAAACAAGTATTTTAATCAGCGTTGATATGTTTGCTAAATAAACAGAATGTTAAATTGGCTTAAACAAACATACATATAATCATTTACACAAACATAATTATCCTGTTAATCCAATAATAAATAAATATAAAGCACTCTGAGAAAGTGATTTAAATAATTAATTTTTTTTTATTATAAATAAAATCATAAATTAAAATATCATTATGTAACTGGCTATTAAAAAATTGCTTATATTTATACGTATTTATAAATTACTTCATTTTAAATATACCATAAACATAACGTGTCACCATTATTATTATTAAAAAATAGAAATGTTTATGGAAATAATACTCATATCATATAAATAAAGAATTAATCAGGAAAATAAATACCTGTAATAATAATACAGTAGTAAATAACTATTCTTCAATATTTAACTGTAAGCCTTATATTGTATTTAGTCAGGAGAAAACCCGGTGTGCTTCATTACCATCATTCCGAGTTGATATTTCTCTTTCGTATTACAGAATGTATTCGTATTAAAATATGAGCTTGTAGACAGATCTTTGTAACGGAGATCTTCACGATTATTCTCTTCAAACACACAGCGTCTTCACAAAAGACTGGCTGAAATTTTACTAACTGCGTTGCCTGCTTTGCCTTGCCTTTTATCCGCCAACGCAAAGAGTCTGATGAATGTTCTTGAAGGCAAACGTTCGTGGCTTCGGCCTCTCGAGATCACTATAAATGTAAACATCGTTGTTTGATTATTGTTGTTTACATTTATTCTTGAAGTGTTTGTTGTTGCATTTTTGTTTACTTGTTTATCCTTTTTTATGCTGGTGTTTGTTGGTATATTTTTGTTTATTTGTTTATCATGTAGTTTTTGTTTATAATTTTAATGTTAAACGATGTAAAAGCAAAATATCATTTCCATTTTCTTAACAATATTTTCGCCTCTTGATCTTGAATTTATCGACAAATAACTTCAGTAAACGTAGCTTGATATTATACATCAATCACTTAACGGTGTTTTTAAAGAAATTAGGAACGATGTTGAAGCCAGCGTGTAAACGAATGTAATGGTGATTTGTTAAACGTTTTGGAATTATCAATTGGCAGTGTTGCTTATTCACGTTACCATTTACGCAGATATGAGCTTTACCGCATGCATACATACATATGTATATAATTGGTCATTAATAACCCTCTATTCAGGATCACTACCTAGCTTTTCACACCACATGAATGGCGGGATCTACAGTTTAAAATTGACTCCGAACGACAAAGTTTTTGAGAAACATTTCATTGCAGAGTTTTTTTTGCGAGAAATCTGCTGAGGGGAAGCCGCAGTAGAAATATCTCTTTTCGTTGGAGATGTCTGACCTCGCGTTTGAATCAAGGCCTCATGCCTAATAAACCAACAAACTACCTACTAGACTACGGCGACTACAAATAAACAAAATTAGCAATAATTGGGAAACAAAGGATGGTCTTTAGACCCATAAGCCAAGGCTAACGTTCAATTTTCTACATAGACCGTGGCAAAAGCAATAGAGAACAACTACGAAACGACTTTTTGATCTATTTTTCAAAGAATCGGTATGGAGCAAGAATATTGAATTTGGTAAGTCATTGGGGTTATTCACTCATAAGCAAGTTTTTCAGTTGAGTTTTGTTTGAGATTTCGCAACCAAGCAACCGTTTTTCGCAATGAACCCTTAATACTTTCTTGGAAGCATATCGGAACTTTGTGGAAGAGTATTAAGCCTTCATATTATTATCAGTATGTTTATAATCATTGCCCTGTTGGAAGTAATAATCCATACATACCAATGACTATTTATTACGCGGGTGCCCTGGTAGTCTAGTGGGTAGTGTTCCAAACTATTAGCGTGAGGGTCGTGGGTTCGATTCCCACCAGAGACTCTGGTCTGTAATACTACACCGAGCATATGGGCAAAGTTAGTCAGCTCGTATATAATTAAATATAATTTGTAATTGTATTGTAATTAATAAAAAAATAAATAAATTTCTTATGCACTTTGGTTTAAATTGTTCTTTAGAATTCTTAGGTAGACTGTCCTAATCATTGTTTTCTTAATAAATTCCAAAATGTCGACACCTAATGCTGACACACATCTCCAGAACATTTTACCACCAACACCATGCTCAACAATGTCATGTTCATCGCATTTTAGTTGACTCTGTACGATTATCGCTATTCTGAAACGTCAAACCTACCAATTGTCAATCTAATGAGTTCTCTCTCAAATATGCTGAGTCTGCAAAAACAGATTTTCAGTCGGCATTCTACCGCTCACTCAATATCTCTGTAAATAAATTTTCAACGGCTGTCTTGCAGCCAAACACTTTCTCTAATGCAGCTGCTTACTTAAATCGTTGGCTGTAGTCTATTCTGTTGTACGATAGGGAACACTGACGAGTATCAGATAAAATTTCGTTAGATCTGTATGTATTCCTTGTCAAGCACTTCAATGCAATATGCAGGTTGTTATCCTGGTATTTTTTGCTAAGCGTTCTGTGTACTTTTAAGATAAATGTGGCAACGTATACGAACTATTTTTATTTTCTTTAATTCCCTTCGGTAATTCATTTCAATATTATGGTTACAATATCTCAATAATTTATTGCGAATTGTATTGGAATTTGCTTTAAAACTTCATAACATAAGCACGTTTAAATTTGAAAATCCCCCAAAGACATTTGCCGGTTTTGTGACAACAATTTAATTTGTTGGTTGTAGTTTTTATAAAACTATTTAACCACTTTCCAAAAACACTTTCATTAATTGACTGTTTTCCCTTTTTGGTTTGGTTTTAAAACCTAAAACTGTTGCTATTGAATACAAAGCCGGCATAACAATTAAAAATACAAACGACAGATAGAAATACATACGTATACCAATACACAAATTAAATGTAAATTTGAAATGTTTTGTATCACTATGTCTGTGTGTGTGTGTGTGTGTTTGTTTATTTTTTGGATTTAATTGAAATGTAATTATCTGTAGTGTAACACTTAGGGCTTAATTTTGTAATTATAATAAAACACAATACCATACATAGACAATAAAAACAAGCTGAGAAAACACACACTGGGACACAAAGATACACACAGGCATTGGATCAGTAGGAAAAAGATAAATTAAAGAGGATAATTTATCCTTTGATGTTAAACGAAAACAAAACCACTTTTAATTATACAAGTAGACAAAGTGACAGAATACATAAGGCACTTCCATGTATTATTGAATACCTTGGGAATATGCATAGAGACAAACGTAAAGCAAGTTATTTGCTTCGAGCATTTGAAAAAGAAAATAGAGTTTATAATTACTTACAACACACATGCATACATAAGAGAGTTCCAAGGCCTTTCGACCATTTTTTCTCATAGCATTTGTAGGTAAATGTAACTCTTCCTGCATCAAGTTTACTTTTTTTAATAATTGCTGCTGAACCTGTTGCTTAAAGCTTTCTTTTTAAATTTTATGTTCCATTTTTATGCACTTCCTTTTCTTTTTGCCTTTTTCTTTGTTTGTCCTTTTCTTTTCAGTTGAGATACCCAAAGTTCAAAGTCAAACAGATGTTGTTTGCAACACAAAAATCTACACATGAATGAACTTTGAAATCTTTCACTACCATTAGCAAATCAGCTTCCATTTCTTTTTCTATTGATGTCCTTCTTCTTTTTTAGTCACACATACACAGTGTCGAATAAAATAAAGTGAACAAGAACTAATGCATGGTAACTATCGATATGGATAACTATGCTTTGGTAGCTGAGCATGTCAAACTGTGTTGATATTTCGGTTCAGTTCAGACATTTTGAGCAAAAAATATTTCTTTCGGCGACTTCCTCTCAGCAGTTGTTTTTCAAAACTATGAGAATAAATAAAATTTCCATGAAAAGAGAGAGAGAGAGAGAGATTGACACTTTGTTTGATAAAATCGGACAGAGCAAGTGTTGCCAGTTCCTTATCCTAACTAAATGCTTGTAATTGATAATTAAGTAGTTCAATACGTTATCGTACTAGATGAGATCTTCAAGTTCAAATTTTAGCGCAGACATTTTAAATCAAAACTAAAGAATTTTAAAAAAATATTCATTTGAATAACCCTTCTTCAGCAGGCTTCCTACAAAAACGTTAAGAATAACTCACTTATTCTCGTTAATGCATACAATTTTAATGCTATAAAATTCAAGGCCATAATTCTGGCTAAAGATCTGTAATAAGTTTATGGCGTAGTTATATACGTAGTTAGTTATTGTAATAACAATTCTGTATGCCATATACCCATCCGACTTTAGGCGACCATTTATGTTTATTAAAAAGCGTCTTGCAGAGGTTGACTGCCCCAATAGAACAACTTTTTTCAGCGATCTCATATGCTGTGATGCGGAAAAAGGCAACTTTTCTCGTCTCAACTTTTTGCTTTCAGCCCTTTTCATGTATTTTTCTGTTACGTTTTTTTTTATTATTTTTTTTCTTTTTTATCGCATGTTTTGTGCCAACAGCAACCCGTTTTTTTTTCATAACAAAAAGCAGACTGATACTGTGGTGTATTTGACTTACAATACCGAAACGAATGTGTAAAAAAAGTAGATACAGGTTCTCATTTTATTCTACCTTAAATAAGCCTTAAAGAGTTTATTTGAATGAAAAAAAAAATTCTTAAACGTATTGATGTGGTTGGCCAGCTTAAGTAAACCTTTTTCGGACGAAAAACAAACCGAGAAAAAAATTACTGTTATTAAGCCATGTTAAGAGTTAACCAGGAATTGCTTAGCGTAACCCACATATTTTAGTACTTGTTTGTGTATACGCTTCCATGAATTCTGTATCAATATTAACAATAAATAGCTGCCAGCCAACCCTTTTCTATTTCCGTTTCCATTTCTATTTTAAATTTCCAATTTTTTTTCTTCATTTCATTTTTAAAGCAAATATTTCTGTGTTATTTCTGCGTTTTGTATTTTTAGAAATGCAGTGAATAACAGTTAATTGGCAACTGTTTCAATATTTACTTTTTAAAATATTCCCTCTCTTGTACTTCGTCCATTGCTTTACTCTTTATTTATATTTCGTTTGCCAAAGATTTGCTTACTAGGGAATGTTTTCGAAAAGTTTCCAAAAGAAAAACAGGAAAATTCGAATTCTTTCTTTTCCTTTATCGAATATTTTTCTTTCTTTTGCTGTTTTTTTTCTTTAACAAATAGTAGTTCTGTTAACTAGAATTCATTTTATAACTTCAGTGTCTACAGTTATAGCCAAAGGTAATGCTACAGTTAAAAACATAGAATAATTGAACGACAAATATCCAAAAGACTATTTCGAAATTTAAAACAATCATCTCGAATGCCGAAAAATTGAACCTAAAAAACAAAAAAAAAAAAAACAAAAAAAATAACACCATACCACCTCATAGGATCGATGTAAGTTGAAGTTTTAGTTTTTATACCAAAAGCTCACTTGAGCATGCATAGGACCCTGTACTAACCGAGTTCCAGCAAACTAGGTAAGAAGTTGGTTAGCGCAACGGCAGCACAGAACCGAGAGTATGCGCAGAAAATATCTTGAGGGTTCAACAAAATACCTAGTGAAATCCAAAGAAAGAACAGCAAGTAAACGCTACGCGGAAGTTTCAAGAATGGTTAGAGTAGTAGTTATGATCTAAGAAAACCATACAGTTAACTGAAGCAGAAGGTGCTACTTTATTTGCGAACGGGCAAAGATATGGAAATTTGAGGGAATCCACTTCCGATCGGGTCACAACCTAGTTGACTGTACGGGCGGATGGCTACACCATAATTGTTTCAGTGTGGGGGACGGCATGCTCAGAATGCTTGAAATGATGGTTCACACACGCCTGTATGGCGAAACCTAAAGAGAAATTATGAAAGAAGCGGAATCGATGAAGAATCAATCAACGTGAACAAAACATCGGACAATATCGTCAGCTATAGGTTTAGTGTGATTACAGTCCATGCAAATGTCAGGCAGAAGAAATACAAACCAACCTCTGAGAAGATAGAAAATACGGATGTGCTGCTGATGTCATATCAATGCAGACACTGCGATGAGGCAAATGTGAAATCTATGGTTCCAGAATCCCCTGATTATCCAGACAAAGAGGAAATACGAATGCTTTCAATCAGTAGTAGTGTGGACAGGGGCCCTTCCCCACTATACATATTTAAATACAGGTTAATGCTGCCAAGAACATTAATTAAACTCAACCAGCGCATGATATTAAACCAAGAACCCCGGTACTTCAAAGGTGCAATTAGAGGCTAAGCCATAACAGCTGGTAGGTAATATGGGATAAAAGAAGCACAAGAAGCTGAAGTTCAAGGGAAGTGCAATAGATCGTATGGTTGTCGTACTAAGGCACCGCTTCACGACAATAATAATAATAAGGAATGAGTCTTAATAGATCCGAATATACAATTCAATGGGGCAGGTATTGTAAAGTGAATGTTAAATTGATACTCAATAAAATCTGGTATGCAAACCGATATCAGCATTTATCAAATGGAGACATAAGCAGATTTACTGAAAGTAGAGCGGTGAATATATCTCTAACGAATGTGTACATTACATTGTAATATTGTCCAGTAATACCGAGTACATCTGAAGGAGGCAGCGGGACATATTGAAAAATTTGCATAGGCTTATACGTTAGAGTACGTACTTGAGATGTGTTAATGAACTCATCAGCACAGACTGATTTGACTTGACATATGCAGAACAAAATTTTGTGTTCATCTTAGGAAAATCATAGCAATTGTAACGAGAAGCTGGTAAACTGGGAGTATCTCACAACGACTTCTGCAGAAGCTATAATGACCCGTCAAATATTTAACTCACCCGTTGCAAGCGATTATCGATATTCTCACAAGATTTCTCGTTAGTAGATATAACAATCAATGATAAATTGCGAATAAATTGCGGGGTGGTTTCATTGATACGTAAGGATTTTGTCTTGAGGCCGACCTAAGTTACGATTCATAAGTATTTATCTTTTTGTCTTGGGTTGTAGATGGGAATCTTCGAAAGTCACTTTTGTTCCAACAAACAAGTGCACGATTCACCATCACTGGTGCCTATGTACTGAACGCACCCCCTACATTCTTCAACCACTCACCCCCCGGGGGACTGTCGGAAGGTATTACTTCGCGGAGGGCTGGTTGGCTTTAAAGCTCTATCGCACTAAATCAAATTTCGCCTTCGGAGTTGCAGCATAACTTCAGCCATTCTCTGGCTGTATTGGCTCCATAGAATCCTTGAATTCAACACCTCTTCCATAAGCCACGATTCATAAGTTTGTCGCAAAATATGTGTAGTTAGTCTGTGTAATCAAGATTATTCTAAGGATGTCCGTGATCTAAATTGCGTCCTCTTGTTTATGCTAAACGTCAACAACTTTCTAACAGATTTTTCATTCATATTATGTAATGTTTCGACAATCATTTATTTATATTTATAAGTGATCATTACGTTAGTAATATCCTAATACGGTGTTCAGATATGCACATTTATTGCATAAATCGCAATAACTGCCATTATTGAGCTCAATATTTCATATAAAGTTTCAATTAATTATTTTATTTTATTTTTTTATTTTATTTATTTATTGTGCAATAAATATGCAAATTATTATAATATTGAGTAAAAATTAAAATGCAGCACTGTCATAAGTGTGCTTAGTGAGCATATTATAATTATCCGAACACTTTCTGTTGATATTTGACAACTCAAATGTCAACAACGATAAACAAAAAACAAAACAAAACAAGAAAACAAAATAAAAACAATGTTGTTGAACCAACCAGCTGTTTTGTTTACCATCTGTCAAATGAATATTGAATAAGCAGCTGAACTGCGTATATTATTATGCCTGAACACTTAAAATATTGTACTCAATATATCGAATATTGACTCAATAAAAGTGCATATCTGAACATATTATAATATGATGATAAAACTGTCATACACAATTTTTGCTCTCATAACTCCCCGATTCAGGACGACTATTAACCACATCACTGCGAGACTATCCTGTGAAGGTTTGTGAATTGATTTGGATTTGTACATTACCCTATCATTTCACATACCATTATCTCGTCCTAAAAAATTCCAAATCCAAATTTATATATTGAAGAGCAATTATTTTATTATATTCTCTTGTCTGTTTAAGGAAGCCCTTTAACGAATTTTTATTCACAACAAAATTCTCTTTTCCGGCAATCAAAAAATTAATCCTAAAACCTGCTAATAAATAACGATAACAACCACAATACTCGAACATAAGCTTTTTGTTAAATTAATGAAAGGACGAAAATTAAAATAAAATTTTCTTAGAATTCCTGTATTGATAATACATTCAGGGGCCAATAACACTATTTTCCTCTCAATGAATACATTTGAACGCATTTGGTCTGTCACGTTCCACCATTTATTGCCCAACCGCAAATAATTGTTACAAAATGTTTCTTTTTGTTAAATCTGTTTCGTACCTCTTTTATCCTTAAGACACACAAACAATACGTAACAATGACAAAAGCTTGCCCATAGAAAATTATGTATTTTACTAAACAAAATTACCCAAAAATGAACGCAGAAAAAAGGCCCTGAAAAGGAAAAAAAAAGAAAAATTAAACAAAACTACCATGAAACTGACGACAAAACACATTAAACCGAAAAGAAGAAGAAAATAAAGAAAAAAATTTGTCAACCATTAGAGTAAGTTGAACATTAAATTGCAAATATATGCTGGACAGGAGAAGGTAAGTATGTCTGTAGATACTTGTGCTCATGCACGTACACTTAGTTAAATTTGATTCAAAGGAATTTTAAGAAAGTAAATAATGTTGTGGCATAAAAACAGGATTAGAAAAGTAATTGTTGGAAATGATATTAGCAAAGCAGTAAACGTGGTAATACTTGTTGTAAGTTGGAAATTCGGTACTTAAGACAAGTTTTATATTCAAGATTTTTAAATAAAAATCCAGTAAGTGTTAAGGTTTTTTTTATTTTAATTGGAAATAACAATCAGTTGAGCTTTAATTATAAAAAAAAAGAATTAAAACAGTTTTGATCAAACACACATAATTGGTCATTACAACCCTTCAGTCAAAATTACGACCTAGTTTCTCACACCACTTATGTTGTGTGCGTTAATTTTCTTCATAAGTAGCAGGGTCTAGAGTTTAAAGTCGACTGCGAACTCTCAGAGTTTTTGCCAGAAATCTGCTGAGAGGCAGTCGCCGGGTATATGAACTCAGATTCATGAGCCTCCATTATATACCGAAAAACTTACTGTTTAGTGCGAATTATGCGCGGGAGGCGTAATCAGTTCATGTTATTTTGGGAATGACGTTGAGCTGATCATTACTTTCAACGGCGAACACTACAGGCAGTTGATTACGAACTTTTGAGTTGGTTTGAGTTGGATGACCAAAGGCATGTGATTTCAACAGCATGACATTGATTATACTATTTCTTGTGGGGGTTTTTTAACTTGCATAAGCCACTAATCACACTGGTCTCCAAAACCAATATAACCCATGCTATTGGTTTTAATAAATTCAAATACAGCCTGAAAATTTGATATTTAAGATGCATCCCACTCAGAGAAGCCTTGGGGGAAATCTGTATTTTCACGTATAAGAGGTTTAATGGGTCTCCGAAACGAATAAACAATTTAAGAACGAAAGCACTTAAAACAAGCCTTATTATTACACAAAATAAGAGTCTAACTACAAAAGATCCCAATTAGAGCAAGAATGCATTTCTTTGTATTACAACTTATAATTAAAAATACGTAATTAATACGTATACTTTACGTAATTAAATTCTTACAGTGTATTTTAATCACATAAATCTGTTCGTAATAATAGCGCCTACAAATACGCCAATACAAAAGGCTCATAATACATCTACCACAACTACTCTTTCCTTTTATTATTCCTATATTTTTTTGTTTTGTTTTGTTTTGTAAGAATGTGTGAATAGCTGTTACATGTCAAAGGACGTGAGGACATCTTATGTGATGGTGGTGGTGACGGCTTTACGTATTCATGAGCATGTACATAGATTTCCTGATATGAGCGTATATGTTGTGTGAAGCGTGTTTTCTGTTAGAAACCATTCATTAACATGTCACGTCAATAAAAGAGGAAACAATCCAATGGTTTGCTTATGATTTTTATCTTGGGCTCAAAACGAACTTACAGACATACCTACCCATAGACATACCATATACTCGTCTAAAAGCTTACAAACAACAAAAGGAACGTATAGTCAATGCTTTGTTGTAACAGCAAAGGCATACCAACGGACACATGTCGGTGAATTCGCAAAAGCTTTGTGTGGCTGTGCAATGCTGTTGAATTTGTATCAATAAAACACCCATGTCAACTGAAATAAAAAAAGGAAAAAAGGAAAATTAAAAATGGAAAAAATAAATAAAACAAACCCAAAACATGGACTCAACACATTGACATTGCATACATATGCGTATGTATGTATATGGATATGTTGAAAAAGGAAGGCAAAGAGAAAAAGTGGTCAAGCGCTGACTCTGAAACTGACCACCCACTTTTCAATGTAAATAAAAATGAAAAAAAAAATGTTTTTATTTATATGTACATACATATTAATTATATAGAATATGTATGTAGATTTACATAAGTATATATATGTAAATACATATACATATATTAAAAAATAAAAAGAAAAAATTTTGTCTACATACGTCTTCAATCATTAACTTATTCAATTGATTAAAGCATAAGAATAGTTTAAGACTCCTATCTTTTGCCAATTGCTGTCTGAAGCAATTTTCTAATCAGAAAAAAACTAATTGCTTCACTGCATGGAGGTGAGTGATTTTACGATAATAGCGTAGAGCGTAGAGGTCAAGAATCGTTTTATTTAAATTACCAAATGGTTAGGAGTTGCCAAATGAGAGTTAATTAAATGGAAAAATATTTTAAAAGCCTATGTATACTATACGTGTGAACACAAAAGCAATAAAAGAAGTGTAAAACACAGAATATTTGTAAATGTGACTGAAATTCTTACTTGGAGTGATAAATGAGTTCCCTACCTAGTCGTCGTGGTCTAGTAGGTAGCGTGTTGGCTTATTAGACGTGAGGCATCGGTTCAAACCCTTGGTCAGGCATTTCCAACTAAACGAAATATGACAAAATATTTTTTCGGCGGCTTCCTCTCAGCAGATTTCTAGCAGAGACTCTCTGATAGTAAATAAAATTGTCATGAAAAGTTTCTCAAAAATCTATCGTTCGGAGTCGACTTTAAACTATAGGTCCCACCAATCATGTAAAAAATTAACGCACACAACATAAGTGGTGTACGAAACTAGGTCGCAATCCTGACTTAAGGGTTATAATGACCAATTATGTATGTATGTAATCATTCTGATGAATATTCTTGAAATCTAATATTTGTGTGTTCGCCTTCTCGAGAGCTCTATGGCGACTTCATTGTTGTTTGTGTATTTTGTTCACGTTGCTTGTTGTTGCGTTCTCGCTTACTTGTATATCCCCTTTTCTTTCATATCGAAGTTGTTGGTTTACTTGTAACAAGTTCGTTGTATTTGTTTGTGTAGCTTTTGCTCATTTTAATGTTAAACGATATTACACCGTTTCCATTTTCGTAAAAATATTGAGTAAGCGTATATACAAATTGACGTGAACCCTTAATACAAGAATCCTTGTGAAATAAATAATCCTTTCGTGAATTCTTGTTCACCGCAACAAAAGCTATAAATTTGGGAATGTTCTCATATCATTCTATACTATGAAAAATTTTTACATCTCAGAAAACCATCGGTTACAATGGCCAGTTTTAGCCAATATTTCTTGTATTAGCCTGAGATCTTTTAATTTGTGTATTTGTTTATTGTAGATATTTATTAAAAAAAAATAATAATTTGTAAGCATTTTAAAATTGAAATTCCTTAAGTATTCCTTTACATGCTTAATTATAAGCTATAGATTAAATTTAATTAAATTAAATTAAATTAAAACTTTTGAAATGAACACACTTTAAATTGAAATTGTAAAAGTAATATTTTAAATACTTTTTGATTAAATTTTGAACATGAAATAGATTTTCATTACACCTATAACGCTCATAAGTTTTAATGTTCAATTACAGTTCGAAATTACTTTAAAACTATAATCGCTGCTAGTGCGTGCATGACATGAATATGGCAATAAGAACAACCAGCGCCAGTATCAGTACTTAAGGTGAGTTAAACAATAAAAATAATTGAAAATTGATTTCAGTTTTTCCTTCGTTTTTCATTTATCCTGTAGCGTGTTTGTTGTGTGGTTTTTAGGAAGAAGTTCTAATAGAATAACTTGCAATACAATTATAACCACGATTTAAAGATAAAAGTTGGGTTGTAGTAAAATGCAATGAACAACAGGTACTTGTTGTTATAAAACAATCTCAAGTTTTGTCTGGCCAATGACGTGTTATAAATGTTTAATACTTGCATGGCTTCCAAATTGCATGTTAACTTCTCTTCAATGGGATTACATTAGTTCTTGTAGAAATAAAATGCAGGTAAATAAAGGTCTTAAGCATGAAAAAAAACAGATAAAATTGATAGAAATAAAAGGAAATCATAGAGGAAAGGGGGAAAATACAAACAAACAACAAATAATTTAATTTATTCTTATACTTATTAGTTTTATATTACAACAGAGCTTAATTTACTGTTAGCAGTAATAGTAGAGTAATTGACAATAAATTTACTTTAAATTTGTTACTATAAGTCCAGATACACAAGATATTTATACACAGAAATTATTTCCAACTTTATTTCGCTATTAAATTTCCAGTTCAAAGACAAATTCGGAATTAATTTAAAATAAAAACATTAAGCAGTTTACGAAGCCAATTTCCGTAAATATTATGTAGCAATTCTCACTCTTTTTCACGCCGTAGTCTAGTAGGCAGTGCCTTGGCTTATTAGACGTGAGGCTACGGTTTAAACCCCAGGTCAGATATCTCCAATTCAACGAAACATGAAAAAATATTTCTTCGGCGACTTCCTATCAGCAGATTTCTGGCAAAAATTCTGAGGGTAAATAAAAAATTGCCATGAAATGTTTCTCAAAAATCTATCGTTCGGAGTCGACTTTAAACTGTAGGTCCCGCCAATCATGTATGAAATTAACGCAAATAACATAAGTGGTGTGAGAAGCTAGGTCGTAATCCTGACTGAATTGTTGTAATGACCAGTTATGCATGTAATTCTCACTGAGGGTTTGTAGTTACCTATTATGGGTGTATGTATGCGAGTAACCCAGAACTTGTGCTCCGTGTAGGGTAACATACCGAGTATCTGGTGAGAAATTAGTCTAGCTCACTAACTACTAGGCTAACAGTGAAGCCTTTTTCCTAACATAATGAAAATGAAATATAATATTACCTGGTCCGCCTATCAAAATTCTTTAGCTGCAATCATCGAATATTTCAGATTTGCTAACATGTTCCGTATGTGCCATTGTGCTTGGAGGAATACAAATACACTCGAGACACATTTTTAAAGTGTTTTGCAATAGAAGTCGTATTTCTAGAATTTTCAAAAATTTATTAAACAATCGTGAAAAGTTCTAATTTTATTAGTTCCAAAAAGTTTGTCTGATTTAATGTGTACTCGTATGTGGAAACACATCATAACCCCACCCTATATCAGGCAGCAATAGCACAAAAATGCATTGTTGTAATTAACAGAAAATTAACAGTTTTTCACAATAATGATCTTCATTTCTTAACGAAAATGAGTTGATGAAGAAACTTAAATATCTCAGAGATAATGAAATACACAAAAGCTGTTAATTAGTTAAACCAAGAAGCATAATATTTGTGGCATATATTGATGGACACAGTAAAGGCCAGTGTTTAATGAACAGCAATAAACACGGTATGTGAGTAGAAAGCAAGTGGGTTTGTTTGGCTGGTTTTTCTTTGGTTAGAATGGGAACTGCTTATACCGCAAATGATAACGAAAATCAGTGTACTTAAGAACTTGCAACATTTTAGCATAATACATGCTTTACTACGCATATTAAATAAAATTACAAGAAAAGTTGCCGTACTTATGTATATACAGTAGTTTTAGTAGATGAAATTAATTAATTCTTGTCCGATTCCAAAACATCTTTTTGTATTTGGTTTATAAGAGTTGATTTGTATTTAGAAACTTCACTATGTGGAAAGTTTTAATGGAATTCATTTCATTATCATTATTCCGAGGTGTATAGATATTACTGTGATAAGTTTTCTAAATAGTGATGATGTATCCATAAAACAAAATTGCTATTGGATGGTAAAGGTTTTTTGTCTTAATATCATGTCGTTATTTTGCTTTCAGATATCTAATATTATATTTATAAACTCTTTGTGTAAAATAAAACTGACAAGTATTAGTTTCCTCTTCCGCAACAGTTCTCTCTGATAAGAATATGAATGGAATTCAAATATTAACGTCCACTCAATGTCTATTCAAGAGATGGTGTTAATACAATCGAATAACGAAATGAACATACGTAGTTACATGTAATTACTTACTTACTTAACTGGTCATTACAATCCTTTAGCCAGGACCAACCATGTCATGTGTATTAATTTTATAAATGAGTGGAGGGCCCTACACAGTTTAATGTTGACTCCGAAAGAAAATTTTTTGAGAAACATTTCATAGCAGTTTTATTTACTTTCCGAGTCTTATAACCTACGTCAGTCTGCCTTATGTGCAGTAGTCATAGAAAATTAGACATTTCGAATGCGCTCCACACAAGGGAGCAGTGGCATTCCGATGATACCTCAAACACACTTTTTTTAATTTAAATATAGGAAGCGCATAATAAAAGACCTGATAGATACACTTGATATTCTATCCAATGTCTTATCGTCATGCGTATGTCATTCTAAGTGATGGAATGATTTATAGTCCGACCACTATCTGGAGACGATTGGCCCGCATCTCAATTGACTGCACAGATAGGATCATCTAATGTCCCGCTCATTCCCTGCCATCATGTAACTCTTTATATTATTCTGATGAATGGTACAAGCAAATGTCAATCTACACTCTTATAGAGTTTAAAATCTATGGTGGACCATCATCTTTGTTGTTACGTTTTTACATTTTAAAAAACATTTAAAATATGAGCTTGTAGATTGCAAATAAAATAAAAATAAGTTTGTGTTTAGTTTTAATTAAAATTCTTTATTATACGCACAATTCAGTGGGCCACTGTTCACAACTTGATGCAAACAACAACATTTGCTTTTCTTTGTTATTCGTCTGTTTATACCCTTTGCATAAACAATAACAATTTTGGACAATTATTCGACAGATCTTTGTAATTGAGATCTTCAAACCACGATTACTCTCTTCAAACTCACCGCGTCTTAACACAGGACTGACTGAAATTCACTAACTGAGCCGCCTGCTTTGCTTTGCCTTTTACATGGAAACTTAAATAGTCTGATGCATTTTTGTGAAAACGAACGTTCATGACCTCGCTTTCTTGACGATGTTTACATTTATTTATTGTATTTATTGTTTTTGTTTACTTGTTTACCATGTTTTTTATGCGGGTGTTTGTTTTATATTAAGCAGTACGATAATTTGCAAACAGGTTTGTTTACTGCATTGTTTTGTTTTTATAGCTTTTGTTTATAAATTTAATATTAAGCGATGTTAAAGCAAAACACCAGTATCTTGATTTTTCATTTGCGTAACAATATGTTCGACAAAAATTACACTAAGAAGTATAAAAACGTTGAATGAAAATATTATATTTCATTGAACATATTTCATACAGAAACTAAAGAAGAAAAAAGAAAAACAACTTTTTTAAATCTCTACTCGATAAACATGCAAAAATAAATCGACAATGAATTCAATTACAATTTTATTTGCATTTTTCGTAATGATAACTAAAAAGTATCTTTTTTTAATATTTTGTTATAAATAGTGTCTTACATGGTAACGGTAAAATTAACATATAAACTGAGATTCTGTTTTAGTATCTTAAAGATTATTATTACCATACCGATGGCAGAGCATCCTACAATATAAGCCATTAACGCTATCATAAAAACAACTGATAAAAATATTCCACAGACAGACAGACAGACAGATACAGTATACACGTAGGTCTGTGTAGTTAAGTGGCATATTATGAGAAGAGTTTCACAGCAAATAACGAACCCTAAAAGCTATAAAAATTTACAAATACTTTCCATCACATACACCTGCACATATTTATGTATATACTTACATATGCAATGCAAAAATGTTTGAGAAAAAATAAAAGAAACTAAAAAAAAGTAGTTAAGTCTGGCTATTTGATACCCTTCATTATATTTTATTCTTAAATTTTTCTTTTTTTTTAAGAACTTGGGAACTTGAACTAATTATACAAGACAGCAATGCTGTTAGAATGAAATACTTTGTATTATAAACGGATAGATGATTTCAATGCAATTTATCTTGCAAATATGTTTCCCAATACACATCTGCTGCGGACAGTAGATTAAACATGATATTTTCGATCAGTCCAATCCAATCCAGCAGGAATAAACTGAAATAACCAGTTTCTCACATCTGTTGCACCGAATCGACGTTAAATTTTAAGTCCCGCCTCTTATGGAAAAAATTTACACGCAAAATATAGGTGGTGTAAGTAGCTAGGTTGTAATCCTTACTAAGTGGCTATAATGACTACATACATACACATAATTGTTAATTACAACCCTTCTGTCAGGATTACAACCAAGCTTCTCACACAACTTATGTTGTATGTGTTAATTTTATACATAAGCAGCGGGACCTACAGCTTAAAGGCGACTGTGAACGACAGATTTTTGAGAAATTTTTCATGGCAATTTTATTTACTCTCAACGTTTTTGCCAAAAATCTACGGAGAGGAAGTCGCCGGACTAATATTTTTTCGTATTTCGTTTTGATGTCTGCCCTCAGGCTTGAACCGTGGTCTGACATCACGTTACTTACTTTAGGCACTTAAATTTCAAATCAATCTCCATGAAGCAAATTTTTTTTTAATACAATTCATGACATTACAGAAATTTTTTCGAATACACGTTTCTAAGTAACAGTAATTTTAGTAACAGGATCCTGAAGCCTTACTTATTTCGTTACAAAAGTACTTATAAACACAGCATGCCCTTCTTCCGTTCTTATGCTGATATAGTGTACATTACAGACAAAAAGCAAAGAAAATAAAAAGGACATAATGACTTGGCTTTAAGCTTTTAAAGCCAAATGGTAAGAAAAATCCCTTAAAGGCCAACTATAAAAACAGGAAATACGTTATTAAAAGTGTTAAAGTGTTTATTGCTGATTTCCTTTTTCTTATTGCCTTTTTATGTGCGTATAACCATTTCTATAACAATATATTTGTATATATATATATATATATTTAGTATGTGTGGGTGTATTTGAGAAATACTATGAGAATATGAATATTCCTGCTGCCTGAGTATAAGCATTATAGTGATGGTAAGCCGGAATACCTTTATCAGTTATAAACAGCTTTTAACTATGTTATCATCGTATTGGTTACTCCTAGTATTTTACATTAAAATGCAATTTCTGCACACGAGCTTGTGGCCAACATCAGTTGCGGAATATTAAATTCAATTTTACATTCCATCATAAATAAATAAGCACAATGCATATGCAATTAAAACAGATTTGAACAAAATTTATAAGCTGTGAGGATGTTATTTATATGGTAAAATAAAAACGAAATGATTGTTAATATGCTTACTGCTCAGGATAAAAAAGTGGAACAAACATATTATGTATAGCGTTGTATAGCATTTAAGCCGTATATCCTATAATCCAGCTAATGACATAATTTTATTTAATTGATTAAGGCTGCAGTGCATTTGCCTTTTAACAGATCTTATCTACAAGCATCTAGAAAAAAAAGGCATTCGTAAAAATGTATGTCTGAGCTTTGCTTCATCCATGATCTTTGTTTCACTTTATTGGAGTATGCAATCAAGAACTAAGGATGGCGAAGTAGGGCATCCTATCCACTGTCTCATAATAAAGCAATATGCCAGACGTGTGACCAGATTTATCGTCATTTTTCATTTTTTTAAATTTAAATAAAACAGACTGAGAGTGCGATATCACTCGTTTTACAGACTTACTGATGTTGGATTCCACCATCGTTCAAATGTCCACCACAACTTCTCTAGGTACAGCTCATCTGAAATAACCAATTTCTCATAACTTTGCTGCATACGTCAGGCATAATTTGACCAACGCCATGGGCAGGTTATGTTGGCTTTGGGGACAAGTGTGGTGGATAAGTGGTGTGAGTAGCTAAGCCGTAATCCTGACTGAAGGGTTGTAATGGCCAATTATGTATGTATGTATTGAACGGTCTTGGATCTCATGTGGGTTGGTATCGTCACGAATTCAACGATTTTGTGTCTTTTCGTACCCAGTCATCCAGAAATGAGACTAATCACAGAAGATAAGTTTTCGATGAAAATTTGGGCCACTTGCCAACTGCTGCAGAGTCCATTCGGCAAACGCAAATCGTTCTCTATGGTCGTTTACCTGCAGTTACTGGATCAGGTGAATTTTTAACAAGTGCAGGCCTAAGTCATAATACTAAATCTGCTAAGTTTTGGTCTGCGAAATGCCGGGCTCTTGTGAGCAAAGCGAAATTGACCGCCTCTGACTCTCCTGCATATTCATACTTACTGTCTAAGGCAATAGTTTATTGAACCAGCGGTCTTACATTTATCTACTACATGCGAATAGTATACTCGGTAGGACGATTATGGGAATCTCTAATTTTTACTACTTGCACGTGTGGTGAATATTATGTCCGTCTATGGTGATTTGGAAACAGTATAAATAAGTCATAACTAATTTGATAAATGTATCTTGAATAGCACGGCCCTTCTCAACTATGAAACTGCGAAAGTCCCGAAAGCTATGTAGAGCTATGTAGATTTTTAGGCTCTTTTTTCATAAAATTAAAATTGTGGCTCATTTATCGTATATTATCGATAAAAAGGAATTTTATTGAATTCTATTTGAATATGAATTTTATTTTGAAATCAAGACTTCAGCCATGTTGTATGTATCCAGTATATTTTACTAAAACTTTTACTCATCAATTGTATAAAACTCTCTCTCTCCCTCTCTCTCTGTCTTATCACTTAAAAATTCAAAACTTTGGCAAATAGCTAGCAACTATGGAATTTATAGCTGGGATAGAGATTTTGTAATACTTAAATAAAATAATGCATCATAAATGTTCTACATACACACACACTCGCACACATGCTCGCATGCAATATATTACTCAAGATAATGGTGTGGCAAGGAACGTTTTTTTTTTTTTTTTAAAAGAAAAAGTTTAACGCGATATTATAAGTAATAGCAGAGAAAAAGTGGAGAGAAAGAAAAGCTTCATTTTATAATATATTAGAGTTATGGAATAAAATGGACATAATGTTAATACACATACTCCCAATGCCATTAGAGTCACTAAATGAATGATCAGCGTGATAAATTCAAAGCTATTTGTTAAAGGAAATTGCATTGTAAAATAAAAAAAAAAGAATAGTTCGTAAAGAAAATGGAGAAAATTTTGAAAATTATGTGTTTTATATATCAATTCATATTTTATAATGTCTTAATTTTAGTTTAAAAAATATTTAAGAGTGAAGAAATTTCTTTTATTATATCTTTATTTAATAAATCTTGAGATTATTTAATTGATCACACGACGTATTCAATTTTGGTTTGGCAACTTCTAGAATCTAATTTTCAATGTGTTATTGTTTTTTCTTTCTGTGAGAAGCTAGGCCGTAATCCTGACTGAAGGGTTGTAATGGCCAATTATGTATGTATGTATGTATGTATTGCTTTTTCTTTTCTTTTTGTGTTGTTCTTTTACTGTAACAATTATCCTATGCTAGCAAGATCGTCAGAATAAAGATTTAATGTTTCCCAATTAAAAAATTAGCGGAATCAATTAATAAAGTTCTCCACTAATATACTCAATATAATACAATTCAATATACAGTGAGCGCCAAAACAAACTATACATTATGGATAAAATTCTAACAATCACTAAACTTAACTTTTACCACTTAAGGAGAGTGCCCGAAAAAATTTGACAATATTCCGAAATTTTTTGTAATTTTATTTGTTTTAATTTTAAAAACTAGCAATGAAACAATTTTAAAATAAAAATAACGGTATATATGTATATATTTTTTTAAAGTACAGTTTCTTTTGACGCTCACTGTATAAAATTTTTTTGGTAATGAGCAAACAGATGAACTTGAGAGAAAGGCAATTTCCAAGCCGTTAATAAGGACAGAATCCTTCGGTGGAATGGTCGAGGGCATTTGCAAAGGTATGCTCAATGAAAGAAAATAAAATAAATGTTAGTTCGCTTCTGTCAAATCGTGTACATCTGTA
This sequence comes from Sarcophaga carnaria, assembly GCA_958299815.1. Lineage (NCBI taxonomy): Eukaryota > Metazoa > Arthropoda > Insecta > Diptera > Sarcophagidae > Sarcophaga > Sarcophaga carnaria. Next base: position 139,773,803 of record OY283150.1, read on the forward strand.
GAGTTCGATATAAAGTTCGTATTATGTTGCAACTGAATATAATACTAAGCAGTATTTCATTCATTAACCCTGGACAGTTTCTCTTCATTTTGGTATATTAAGGTAACTCTTCGTTGAATCGAGGACCACTTTAACCAGTGAGAAGACTTAATTTTTTTTTTAAATTGTTCGTCGATTTAACGAAGAATAACCATACTGTACAAAAATAACCAAACAGGGTTAAAAAATGCAAGCTTTCGTTATCAACTAATCTTGTTGATAAAAAGAGCGAAATTTGGTCAAACATAAAAGAGACGAACAGTAACCATCCAAGGTTAAAAATCTTTTCTTCTTGCGGATAATTGGGTTTTTAGTTTAGACGTCACTATATACCAATGGCACCTTATCAGCTCAACTACAATTGATTCAATATTTCAAATATTTTGTGGCATTAAATACGAATATTTTAAAAAATATTTCATTTAAGTAAATTTTTCTATCATTTTCTATTAAAAATTTGTAAACTTTGTGGCTACAAGGAATAAAACACAGAATTCTGTAAAGGTACACACACAAATTAGGGTATTTTGGCATGCACTCAGTAAACTACTTTTTACATTTCAAGTATATTTATACAATAATAACAAGTCATTTACGCCTAAGTACTATTATATTTAATAGTTTATCATTTTATGCCTTTAAAATTCTATTTTGCATACCACTTAAGCTAAACAGCTTTTTGAAATTCATTTTCTTTACTATTATTGCCTAAATTCCTCCACCTCCTCCAAATACCCATGCTCCATCCCTATAATTACAGTCAACATCCTTTAAAACTGTTTTATAGTTTCCAAAATATGCACATGCAAAATGTAATCTACCTCTGTATTGCTTCCTCTTTCCGTTTTATTTAAGTTTTCTTCATTTTCTTTTTTCTATCACATTTTGTTTTTATTTTTATTATTTGTTGTTCTTCTAAAGTGCATTTTTTTTTTGCTGTTTAAGGCTTAAGTACTCAATACATCCGACACAAACGACTACGAAAATTTATTATAATCATCACCTTTGGAAAGAAAATATGAAAATTACCATTATTTTTTAAGGGGAAGGTAAAAAGTAGAATCGGTATTTATGGCATAACATCATGCCTGTCGCGTTAAATTTAAAATATTTCAGCATGTTGTCTAGGCAATTTAATTTATTTAATTTTGAATATAGGGTAACTTCGCAGTATTTTAGTGAAATTTAAATACAGAACATTTCTAAGAATATTAAATACAGAGTATTAAACAATTTATGAATATTGATAAAGAGTAGTCACTGATTATTCTAAACTTGATGAAATTGTAAATAATTAAAAACTTTGAAAAGGAATATTTTTGCATATTAAAGATGTTTTTCTTGGCTTAAAGTTATTAGAAAAGGACATTTTAAAATACAGTCAAAGTCCTTCGTTTAAAAGCAGTGGTTTAGATTTGTATAATTTCATTTAAAAATTTTTTTTTTTAAACTTAAAAGCTGCTTATTTTTCAGCTTCAAAAAGTCTAATAAAACCTAAATATATTTTTGATTGTTAATACATACATACATAATTGGTCATTACAACCCTTCAATCAGGATTACGACCAAGCTTCTCACACCACTTATGTTGTGTGCGTTAATGAGTGGCGGGACCTGCAGTTTAAAGTCGATTCCGAACGACAGATTGTTGAGAAACTCTTCATGGCAATCTTATTTACTCTCAGAGTTTTTGCCAGAAATCTGCTGAGAGGAAGTCACCATAGAAATATTTTTTCATAATTTCGTTTTGATGTCGGACCTGAGTTTTGAACCGTGGCCTTATGTCTAAGAAGGCGACACACTATATACTAGACTAGGGCGATTGATTGTTAATAAATAATTCATAAAAAAATTCATTAAAAAGAGACGAAAAAATTTTTAAATATTCTTGACATTGTATTGTAGTGTGTTTACTTACGCGCTTTTTATCCTTAAATAGAAAGGGAGCATGTGATATTATCGAAATTTTTTATTCGTTTGAACCAATTGACCTGTTGATATCCATATGTCTGAGATATAAATTGTTCAAATATTCGCCATGGCTTCTCTGGACGTAGCGCTAACGAAATATCCAATACTCTGACTGACTGATGCATAAATCAAATTGAATATGACCGATGGCATAGGTTATGTTGGTTTCAATAAACACTTGATAACAATAAAATATTTATTAGGCGACTTCCGCTCAGCAGATTTCTGGCAAAAATTCTGAGTGAAAATAAAATTGCCATGAAAAGTTTCTTTGTAATTACCTGAAGAAACACGTATATGGCACATTATTATAAATGGTGTCTCAGTAATAGCGTGTTAGCTTAGTAGACATGAGGCCACGGCTCAAACACCAGGTGAGGCATCTCCAGCAAACGAAATTTGAAAGAAAAATATTTCTTCGGCGACTTGCGCTCAGCAGATTTTTGGCTAAAACTCTGAGACTGAATAAATAAAATTACCATGAAAAATTCCTCAAAAATTTGTCATTCGGAATTGACTTTAAACAGTAGGTCCCGCTACTCAGGTATAATATTAACACACAACATAATTGGTGCGAGAAGCATGGTCGTAATCCTGACTGAAGGGGTGTAATAACCAATTATGTATGTATGTGAAATCTGAAAGAAAGTTCTTAAACATACAGTCAAAGAAAAAAATTCTACATACACCGCTGTATGTAGATTTTTTCCCAACAATTTTTTCAATTTGAAAAATAGGTTATAGCGTTGTTTAAGGCTTTTACAATCAAGAATGTTTGCAGAACAGAACGCATATGAAAAATATAATGTAGTAATTAATGGGAAAATGTTTGTAGACTGTTTTCTTTGACTGTACACCAAACAGTTGCATTGGAGGCTCTTGGTTCTTGCCAAGTGCATCGGATTTGTCACAAATTCGTCAATTTTGTCTGTTTAAGTACCCACTGATCCGAAAATATGACTCATCGCTGAAGTTGATTTTCAAATGAAAAGCACGTTGTAGGTTGCCCGAATAGGACACCTATTTTTGATTACTTTCACGAGTTATGGAATACGATCCATGGTTATTTGGCAAAACTGACTGTATCAACTAATTTTACAGATGTTGTTTAAATTCAGAAGTCCCATTATATGTCGCGATACAAGTTAAATTTCAAACTATTATCGTTTCTCTGAAGACCACTAACCTACTACCATAGATTACAAGGAAAAAAAGTTACTTAACCACACGATTGTATTTACAATTCAAAATCATTTGCACTACTAATGTTTGGATTTGTATTTCTTATGGCATTTTCTTATTTTTTTTTCCTATTTTTTTTCATTTTATGGGTGTACTTAAAAATACATTATATTTCTTTAATACAGTTTTAACCATCATCATAATTTACTTGCTATTATTGTTTTTTGCGGATTTTTTTTCAGTTTTTTTTTTTGTTTCAAATTGAAGGCACAGAAACCCAGAAAATTTAATGCTGCTGCTGTTATGCTTTGTTTTATTTCTCTTGAATGCTTTTCTACTTATTTCTGCCTCATCGTCTTTTCTTTTTCACCGCTTAATATACATTTTATAGTGCAAGAGAGAAAAACAATCTTTATAAAATAGATTCTTTTTTTTCTCTTGTTTTTGTACTTGTTGTAACTATTTCATGTTTATTTCCAATATTTTTTCTGCATTAAATAAACCAAAAAAAAAGAGAAGAACGGCTGGTTTGAGTTTTTACTTTATTTCCTTATTTTTTTTTTTTTGATTTTTATTTTACGGTTCCAAAAAGTTAACGACTTTGGCCATTTAATGTTTAATACAAGAACAAGACCCATTAACACACTTTGTTACTTGTTGTTATTTTTATTTCATTTTATTTTGTATTTTTGCCATGGCACAACTACTCTTCTGCTATTTCCTTTTTCACAGGAATTGTGCTACAAAAATGAAAAAAAAATAAATAAAAAACATAGCACCACAGTACAAAGCCGAGTGGTGCAGAATATTGTGACACAGGCCAGTTGCGATAAAATATAATTTTATAGTGTTTTTCTCCTTTTTTCTTTTATTTTAATTTTTTTTTCTTTCTTTCCTTCTTTCTTTTATTTCACTTGTGTTTTTAATTTTATTAATTTTCATCGTTTCTGTGCAAAAGAAAAGCTTAATAAGGACGAAAGAAAAGCAGAGGCCTAACAGTAAGAAAATATTGCGTGCTGGTAATTATATTTTCAGCTTAAACTGTTAAAAAATGTTTTACGTATTTCTGAGGCCTTTTTCTTCTTGTGTCGCCTCTTTCCAGTAATAAAAAATAGAGATGGTGATCGTAAGAGAACACTTTTTCGCCGGAAAAATTATTTGTTTTCGGATGCAATAGACAAATGAAAAATGCCATGAAATACATGGCAAACAGAGAACTGTTAAGATTTATTTTTTATTTGTTGTATTGGACCATAAGAATGTAGCTGCGGTTTTTTTAAACATTTTTAAACTAAAGTCTTGAGTAAGAAAGACATAATTGAACCTTGAGTGCCTTCACATAGAGTTTACCTACGACTTCGAAAGATAGTTTCGAGAAGCAATTGTTCAGTCTTCTGCTAGAAGACTGCTGAAAGGAGGTCGGTGAAAGAAAAATTTTTTTTTAAAATATATTTATGTATATACACTGACCCAAGAAACCAATACTATCTACAGGGTTAGGGCAATGACTGGTCTTCTTAACTGGACATACATTTTCTAATAAGCGCTGTCGAACTGCAAAAATATTGACAACTAGACAGCGTTGGTCAATATTTTACCACCAAAAGAGTTTTGTGGAGACCGAAACATGTGACAATTGGATGATTCATTTTTAAAGCTATATAAAGTTATATCAGGTTTATTTAGCAGCCGCCTCAAATAGCTCAACTAGGCCCTGTGGCAACACCGTTATTATTTCTTTCATACATACAACTAAAACTTCTGGCTGGCATGTCTCAGTCATTCCGGCAAGTTCTGTTGACAAATTCTGGATGCCTAAGAAACCTTCGTCTTACATTACCAAGTGCTGGATAATAAACAATTGCAGAGAAAATGTTTTGTAGTCTTCTCTTCGCCTTTGATTTAAGATATTCCCATTTTCCAAGTGTAAGCACAATTATGTTGAGTTTTCTCTGCTGCTTCGTTTAAACAGTTGTAATTTGAGTCACCAGGATGCAGGTGATTTTTTTGGACAATCTCCTTCGAACCGCACTAAACACGCAAATGAATCTAATTTGAGATTGTTTCTAAGGGGTCAAGGGTCCTTGTCTACATATTATAATTTTGTTCAGCGATCGGTAAAACTCGTTGACTGTTTTTAACACATTCAAAGAATAGCCTTTCAATTGATCCCCCTGGGAATACAAAGGTAAGTGAAGCAAATTTAATTTTTTCCAATGAAAACTGCAAAAGCAGATTCTTACTTGATTGTTTATTACAACCCTTTAATCAGGATTACAACCTAGCTTCTCACACAACACATGCAGTGCGTGTGTGTGTTAATATTATTCATAAGCTTAACGTTGACACTGAACGAGGAATTTCAGAAACATTTCGAGGCAATTTTATATACTTTCAGGGTGTTTGCCAGAAGATTGGTGAAAGGAAGTCGCCGAAAGAAGCGCTGAGGTTTGAATCACGTAATTTTATGAAACTATTTTAAATTCGTTACATCCATTAAACTACACATTAAATCTAAATACGAATTAGACACAACGCGGTAGTGCGTTGGTTTATTAGACGTAAGGCCACGGTTCAAGCCCCAGGTCAGACATCAAAACTAAAATATGAAAAAATATTTCTATGGTGACTTCCTCTCAGCAGATTCCTGGTTAAAACTCTGAGAGTAATAAATAAATATTTGCCATGAATAGCTTTTCAAAAAATCTGACGTTCTGAGTCGTTTTTAAACTGTAGGTCTCGCCACTCATGTATAAAATTAACCCACACAATATAAGTGGTGTGTGAGAAACTAGGTCTATAATCCTGACTGAAGGGTTGTAATGACCAATTGTGTATGTATGTATGTGTATCATTTAGATTTTTTTTCCAAGAGAAAATATTACGTTTTGTTGTAACAAATTATGGCAAACCCTTCTCTATAGAACTGCAAATTTAGATTTTTCAAAAGTCATTGCCAAATAATTGCAATTTCGTTAACAAAATACCTCTTTGCATGTGGCTTCGTATTTAATGATTATCAAGCCAGAGATAATTTTTAATTCCAAAAGAATTTGTTTTTTTGTTTTATTAATTTCTAGAAAACAAAACAAAAACTTGTGGCAGCAAACACCCCTCTTCTCCTCGCATGTATTAAGAATAAAACAAATTTTTCTTTTAAGGAAACATTTTTTTTCGTTATCACTTTTAGTTTGAACATCCCTTGGAAAATGGCAAGCAACACTTTTGATTTTATTATTATTTGTGCCCTTTTCTCTTCAGCGTTTTTTTTTGCTTTTTGCTGATTTGTGACTCCTTTATTAAATTCTCTACTACTTCTATGGATGAAAAGAGAAAACTTAAGGCATAAATATATATACTAAACTTTTGGAATTTTTTTCCATTCATTCTTTCCTCTCAACTGCACAGTTTTTCTGCTTTTTACGTAAGTTCCAAGAAAAGAAAAAAAGAACAAAAGGAATAATAAAAGAAACCAATGTTTCAGTGCAAATGAAATATGGTTAAAGTTTTAAATGTTGCAAAAGAAAAGATAGAAACTTAAATTTTCTTGTACAAAATCTTCTTAAAAATTTTTTTTCTTTTTCTGTTTTCTGTTTTTAGTGTTGGTTGGCAGAATAAAATTAAAGAATGTGTTTTTCATTTCACTTCACTTCAGAGCGTGTATTTGGGCCTTAACTTCTTCTTCCAATTCGTTATTTTTGTGGATGTTTAAGATTTATTTAAAATAAATTATCTTTTTCCTTGTTACGCATTAAGAAAATGAGATAAGAACATATACACAGTCAATGAAATTATACAGTCGGGTCGAAGTTTATCTTCTGTACATTTATTAAATTCGTACAAAAACTCTTAAGAAAGTTGCAAATGATTTCAGACCATCTAGGAGATAAATTAATCCACAATCTTATTTTATTTTTTGCCTTTTTTTTTGCTTCCTTGATTTAAAAGTGAGAAGTTTCTGTTATAGTAGCTTAAGGCAATTATAGAAAACCCAATACCCTGCCATAATTAAATGGTTATGCTTAAGGCTACATATCATTATGCGCAGACTTAAAGGATATCAGCAATAATTCGTTTAAGGGTCATTATTACAACTTGGGTTTATTAAAAGGCAACTTTAGCTAAAGTGCACTTTAAAGTCACCTTTAACTTATTTTTATTATTACAACTTACAGATAAAATAAAGTTAACTTTTTCAAAAAAGTGACAGTGCTGGAGCAATGTCGCTAACACTGCTCAATTAAACAATTTTTTTTTTAAACTCAGTGGCAACGACGGGCTTCGTTTTTTTTTGTTCTATATGCTCACTTTGTTTATATTTGAAGTTGCCGTATTGAAAATAATATATAATATGGCCGGTTCAAGCATAAACTTAACTTCAAAAGTTACCAGTAGGATGATCTTCCCTTTACTTAACGCTCACTTCTACCTTATCGTCCACTTCAATTTATCTGCCCGTTAAAATCCTCCCTTTAGTTAACGTGCAAGTTGTAATAATGGCCCTAAAAGTTTTAAAATATTTGCAGAACATTATGTTATAAGGCCGCCCACGCGTTGATTCATTCTGTGTCTAGTCATTATAGTCTTATATCGGTTTTAAACAGAAGCAAAAAACAGGCTCGGAAAGCTCGGTTGCAGTCACAAATATTCAGGCAAAACAATTTTTGTCTTTTACATGGAATTAAATTCTCACTTTAATCGCTTCCTCTCTTTGAATTTAAACAAATCAAAGTGTGTGTGTGAGATATCATCGAAATTTTTTATTCGTTTGAAAGCCCTATCGTCTGCCACGATTGCCTATCGTCTGGAGTTCAACGTTCTTCAACTCTGGCGACTAAATCAGTCTCTTTTTTGCCGCTGGCATTAGGTATGTTCTTCTCATAACCTTTTTCAACCTATTTTCCTAATTCCGCCACAATGCCTTGCATGTGTAGGGGTTATTCCCTGAGTGTTGGTTATAAAAAAAGTATTGACTGTGAGTATCGCTATAGTTTGAGGCTTATTCTTATTGAGACTAACGGGGTCAAATTGCACGATTCGCGCCTTCAAATCCTTCGTGCGGTCTAACCAATGTGTCATGAGCTGTGTGGCACATTAGGCAGTCCTGCTGGCCTCGTATGTCATTGGTGTCCAGATCGTTCAATAGAGCTCCTGGTTGACAATGATAGCGTGACCAAATTCGCTATCAAATAAAAATTTGTCGGTGACGCCGCCAGTTCCAAATCCATACTAAACAATCACTTTTTCTTGATGTATTGGTCGCTCTTACATCACATGTGTGTTGGTATTGTGTGCACGTATCCACTCAGGTAGAAATAAGTCTCATCGCTGAAGCTGTTTTTCGATAAAAAAATTGAGTCAGCTGCTAACGGCTCCAGAGTCCATTCAATGAACACACGACGTTGTCTATCATAGTGTATAAACTAATATAACAAATGTAGCTTCAACAAGATGACCAATACCAATTGTCAATGTACGAAAATTTCTGTTCGAAGACCCTATACAGTGTCGCAAAAATTACAGATTCATCAATAAGATGCTCGGAGTTATTTGCGAGATATTCTATTCCAACCTCATTAGCAGCACGGACACAGGCATAAGCCAACGAAAAATCCGTATTAAAAAATCAAACATAAAAGCTAGAGGTATATCGGCTATACTTCTGGGGGTCTTGAAAGTCTTATTGTAATATTATAGGCAATGAAACTCTCGAATATATCCTACAAAGCTCTAGAAGTCAAAGAAGATCTTAAACCACAATTTGCCGTGGTCTAACTATTAGACGTAAGACCTCGGTTCAAACCCCAGGTTGGGCATTTCCAACTAAACTAAAATCCTCTCAACAGATTTTTGGCAAAAACTCTGATAGTAAATAAAATTGACATGGAAAGATTCTCAAAAATGTATCGTTCGGAATCGTCTTTAAACTGTTGGTCCCGCCACTCATGTATAAAAATTAAAGCACACAGCATAAAAGGAGTAAGAAACTAGATCTCAATTTAATGCAATGTTGTTGGTTTTTTTTTGCAGATGAATTATGAACCACCAAACATGTCTAGAAGGCTTTATTATAATTCATCATACGTTCTTATTACTTGAGAGAGAATAAAAAAATTACGCCAGCAAGTAGGGAAACTATCATATTTTTCAGCTGTAGCTTGAAAAGTTTAAAGTTTTTCAGAATTTAAACAGCAGTAAGACCGTCTATCTTACCTTCCTCTACTCATAATTGAATACAATTCTTGAACAGTTCCTTTTAAATTTTACAAGCAAATTTAAAAACGTTGTGTTAACTATTTTTAAATGAAAAATTTTCAATATTTTCTCAAATTAACCACAAAATTATTCCATAACACTCATGTAAATATTTTCATCATGCTGTCTTCTGTTTAAAGTCAGTTTAATTTGCTTCTTAATTATTCTGTTAGAAAGCCTTTAACAGTTGTATAGTATTTAACTTCATTTGGTTTTTTGGGGCAGTAGCTTGCGTAATAAAGATTAAAATGTAATGGAAGTATATTAACGATAAACATTTGAATAAATTTCTTTATCTTTTGGTCTGTCGATCTGCTTTTAAATGTCTGTCTGTCTGTCTGTCAAGCAGCATTACAACCATTAACAAAGAAAATACCCTTGTTTTATTATTTAAAAAATAAAATGAAATTAAAATAAAAGAAATAATAAAAAAACCTTTAAAAGTAATTACTGTTTACAAAATAATCTTGAATATTAAAGAAAGCAAAAAAAAAAAGAATTTATCAGTGCGGTCGTAAAGTGAATTGAAGTGTAAAAGTGAATTTGACGCCAATATAACAGAATAAGAGAATAAGAGAATAAAAGTGTAATCATTTGATGATTCGCATTAAAAGCCACAATGAATTATCTTTTTAACATCATGTATTTCAGTGTAGTACTCACTTCCTGACCGCATGGTCACTTTGTATAAGTGGGTGTTTGGCTATTGTGTCATATTCTGATAATGCAATCAAACGGGAATTAACGAATTTACGACTTAATGAATATTACGAATGCTTTATTAATGATTTAACCAAAACATGTGGTTAATTTTCAATTTAATCTATGAATTAATTAATTTAGAAAGTCAAATAACATAACAAATGTTAACACCATTCTGCAGGGAACACCTGTCCTTCTTGCCTCCAGCTAGAAATCAACTTACGCTCATAAAAAAGATAATGGAAAGTATTAGTTTGATTGATCTAATCAGATAGCTTTTCTTCCTATCCTCCTCTCTGCGATATGCTGTTGTTACATTCCATTAATGGGAATTAATTCATTGCACTATTATTATCTGATCTTCACTACCACGTGCATGTTGTTTTAAATCCAACAGAACTTTAGCGCCGCTGTAGTACAGGCTTTCATTGCCCCTGTTATATCAACACACGCTTGTCTCTGTGTCTTGACCAAAATCTCATTGAACGAAGTCGCAAATAGCCTCTTTAAATTTTCCTTTAGCCATTAAGACCATATAATCTGCATATCCTTGGCAATCGATGCCCTTCTCAAATAGTTTTGTCAGCCGCTCATCCGCAACCAGGCTCCTTAAGACAAAGGTAGGAAGCACTTAGGGTATAACCCTACAGATTATTTGAAGAGTAAATTTGCTAATGCACACAGGTTTTCGTTTTCAACTCGTATTCTGTTTGGTTTCCAGCTTAATTAAAAGGAAGTCATGCTATAGAGCGAAACTCTGTTAATGATTGTTAAAACCGATTAATCAGGATGTGTTAGTTAGCATCGCGTCTTAAATGCAGGTGGTATCACACTGACTGTTATTTATGATTATGTATACTAGCTTAAGAATAGGATAAGAAGAGTCGTTTTGTTTCCGTGTTATGTTATAATCAATAGGACGGGGAGTGTATGGGGTTTTGTGAATAGGAGGGGAGTTCCGTGCATCCCACATGAAGTCGTCGTAGTATAGTAGGTAGTGTGTTGGCTTATTAGATTTAAGGCCATAGTCAGATATATCGAACAAAACAAAAAATGAAAAAATATTTCTTCGGCGACTTCCTCTCTGCAGTTTCTAAAAAATATGTCTTTCGGAGTAGACTTTAATCTGTAGATCCAGGCACTCATGTATAAAATTAAAACACAACTTAAATGGTATTGAGAAGCTAGGTCGTAAACCTTACTGAAGGGTTATAATGACCAACTGCGTTTATATGTACGTATTTTCCACATATACTGGCATCCAGAAGTCTATCAAACGTAACGAACGAAACTCTGTTAATGATTATCAAAACCTGTCTGTTAATCAGTGTCAAAATCACAATGGCCTACTGTGTGTGGTCAGGTATCAAGTAGCGCACTAACTGTGTTTTTATGATGAAGTATACTAGCTTGGAAGGGATCAAATGGCCTCAATTGGATATTTCTAGCATTTTATGATCAATATTTCATCTCTTTAAACTTCATTAATTTAATTCGTATAAAACCTGTACCGAATATTTTTATTTTTATAATCTCTTCTCCATTGATAACCCGATCTGGTTTAAAGCATTATATAGTCGCTAGAATCGACCGTGTTTTTTTTTTTTTTTGTGACGGAATACAAAGTTTCCCTGACTAAAAACTTTTGAATTTATTTCCTACAGGCATTCATAACATGTTTTTTAATATTGGCAAGACGCAGAAAGAAAAAACCAAGTTTTTTTTTTTAAAGAAACTACCACGTAACAGCTTTTGGTTACACGCTTAAATAAACATAAGCTAATGCCACTGTACCTACAACCAACAGCAGAGTAGTTTCCCTGACGAACACTAACAAACGACTTTGTATTTAAAATTTTCAAATATTCTTCACAAAAAAAAAAAAAAAAGGAGAGAAAGAAAAGGAGAAAAGCTAGAAAAGATATCTTGGATTACGTATTTAATCGTTTTTATAGTAGTTTCACCTTTTAAAAGTTTTAACCCAAGATTATTTAATATTTATATTTCTATGCATACGAAACTTTTTGTGCCACACCACACCACTCCGCCATCATCATATGGATGAAAATCCTTTAATACTTGTACACTTGTATTGTCATTGGCATACATAAGGGCGACATGTGCACATACTCACTTAAGATGCTCACATTTACACGTATGAATGTTTACTGCTGGGATGCTTAAGGAAAAATGTGCAGGAGTATTCGTTTATCATTCCTTATGTTAAATTTTTTAACATCTATTTTGTGTGAGAATAAATAAAATGGAGTGTCAGAGATGTCTGTCTCTATGCCTGTGTATGTTTGTATAAGTGAGTGCGAATGTGGGTGAGTGTAAATGTATTTGTGCGTGTCAGGCAACATTTTTGTTAAATATAAAAAAATTCCCCTACTCCCATGCATGCAAACAAGCAAACTCTTTAGCTCTTTAGCTAAACTTGTGTACATTTACCCACAATAGTGGGATACTCTCTCTCTCTCTCTCTCTCTCTATCGTGCTCTTTATTCATTCGTTTCTTCGGGCACAATACGGCACTTGTAAATGGTTTCTTTTATGGCCTTTGGGAACAAAAGTGTAAGAAGTACTGTGTAGCTTGTATTTCTTCTTTTTCTCCTGTTTTTTTATTTCGTTCTTTGTGCTACTGTAGTTCCAATTGTTGTTGGTGGCTGACTTTCGTTGGTGTAGTTATTGCGTAGGCAAATACTTACGGCATGAAGCTGTTAGTGGTGCTGGTACTTTAGTATGAAAAATTTTAAACGAATTAAATGCCACCTGGGAATGGATTTAAGGAATTTAACGTTGATTTTATTTTTATTGTCCAAAAAATTGTTGCGGCTTACCAGATTTCGTTGTCTAATAAAGCCAACACTGTACATTTTAAATATTAAAATTAGTTAAATACGCATAAGGACTTAAGTACTGTCTTTGTGCTTTGAATATTATTATCATCCAATTGGTATGGCAGAGTAGTTGTAAGTAGTTTTCTGATGACTTACTTACTCATTTAATTGGTCATTACAATGCTTTAGCCAGGAATATGACGTAGCTTCTCACAGCTTGTGCGTGTGAATTTTATCCATGTGTGGTGGGTTTCTGAATGATAGATTTTAGAAACTATTCTTGATATTTATTTAGAAAGTGCAGAAAAATATATGTTTGCTGTGGGCTCTTGGCTAGAAAGCCAATACACAGCCTCGAACACTGCTGTCAGTATTAGAAGTTGAAAAGAGAAGATCATTGGAAAAAATAAAGTACCGTACGATCACAAAGGCTCTTAGTTTTCGTTAAAACTTTTCATACTTTTTCAAATGCTTTAGAAACTAGCTCTCAACAAATCGTTGGCTAGGCTTGTTATAGATTTCTGAGATTAACTTTAACAAACCAACAGTAGAACGAAACCGGAAATCGGTTCCATACAACCTGCCACTAATCAGGGGTTATTATATTCGTCTAGGTATCCAGGCATGGTTCCAGGAATATTTAAGAGTGTGGTCTGGTCACTAAAGTTTAGAATTAAAACGAATCCATTGAACAGATGTAAATGTTAACTTATTGATACAGGGAAGGTTCCCACATGTAGATAGGATGGAATTGGGTCTCTATATAGAAGTAGCAGACAGCAAACCAAGGGATTCCGGACCAAAAGTACGTGCAACTAAGGAATGTGTCATCGAGGCCACTAATAATTTGATAAACTTCAGATAGAAAAAATGATTTTCATTTCTTAGTTGAATTATGTACGATTTTTTTTTGTATTTGAATCTTTTTTATTCAATTCTTAATTTTTTTTTGGTATTAATAAAAAGTACCCTCGTGCCAGCAAGATCTCTGTGAAAATCTTTTTTCTCCCTGCTTTTAAAAAGTCATTTATTTCCTCACGCAGCATACAGACAAATGTACAAAATTCTGTTGTATTATGCCATGTCGTGAGTATTTATTTGGATACGTTTGCAATGACTACTACCACTACATGCTGGAATATTTGTAAGAAAACATTTTTGTTAACTCCTTTGTTAGAACAGTTAACACCATCCAAGAAAATTTAAAGCCCTCAACAACCCCTTTTAAACGGCATAGAAATAGATTTCAAGAGTACTTTCAAAATACCATACAATTCAATCTATGTATGTGTGTGGGTTTGTATGTATTTACTATACATTGTAGTAGAAATACACAAATTTTCTCATATTTTCTTCTATTTTTTTGCTTTTTCGTAAGGACTTCGTTTTTTTTTTTGTAAGCAAAAATTAAATGAATGGCTGAAGTATTTATTTTTATATTGTCGAATAGCTGTAGCTCAAGCATCCGTATGTAGTGTGTCTGTCGTATGGTGTAATGGGTAATGGTGTTAGAAATACTAGATTTTGTTGAAAATCTAAAAGAGAAAAACTTTGTAATTGTCTACCCTGGGGAAATTTGTTTAGATTTTAAATTGTTGATGTTTTGTGGTTAAGTTTCTCTATCGTCTTCCTCGTCTCATTTTCTTCCCCCTTTTTTGTATTATTATTATTCGAATTTTTTTTATTTTTGTTGTTTATTATGCGGACATATTCATGAAATTGTATAGAAAAGTTTCGGTTCTCTTCCGTATTCTGTAAAAGCAAGTTTTAAAGAGTCAAATATTTAACTTTTCCCCAAATAGTTATCTCTTCTGGATTGTACAGTGAATTTATTTTATAACTTAATTAAAAGCAATAAAATTTCTTTACTTATATTAAATTGCATTGCAGATAATGGTTTCAGCATTATTTGTTCTCATAAATAAGTTTCTTACAAATTGCTTCATTTCTATTTTTCTTCACAAATAATCGGAAGTTTCAGAGTTAAAACAAATTGAAATTTAATTATAATTGTATACGATATTATAATTTAAGTTAAATATTGTTCGGTGAAGGATCTACAGCTACGCCCTATCTACCTTAAGAAAAAAACTTTCATTTGATGAAATGTCTTTCCAAAGAATCTAAACATTTGTAGAAGATTTGTACATGGTTATCCAAAAGTACAGTTAAATATGACACACATAAAACCACAATTTTGATGAAAATCGCAGCGTTTAGATTTCATGAAACAGTCGATCAATTGATGTGGTTTTCCACCACTTTTTTTTTTATAAATTTCAAAATTAATAGTTTACTCTCGTAAAGACTGTCTTTGACGTACGGCCACCACAAAAAGCCCACTACTCTTAGCAGTACGATGGGGCATATCTGCTAATACCTCCACGAAATCGATAAATTCGAATTAAGTTCGATGCTTTCTCTAACAAATGTGATATTTTCTACAGTAGATGTATTGTGATGACACACAGGCCTGTCTACATGCGTTTTACTTTCAGTATCTTCATATTTGTTCACAAACTTGACTATTATACTTATTATAAGTCAGGCCTCGGTTCAAGCCCCAGGTCAGACATCAAAACAAAAATAAGAAAAAACACTTCTTCGGCAGATTTCTGGCAAAAACTCTGAGAGTAAAAAAATTTCCATGAAAAATTTCTCAGAAATCTATCGTTCGGAATTGATTTTAAACCGTAGGTCCAGCCACTCATGTATAAAAAAGCTAGGTCGTAATTCTGACTAAAGAATTGTAATGACCAATGTATGTATGTATGTATGTAATGTGGGAATATGGCGGTGAATGAAAGAAAAGAGTCACAAAAAAGCATATCTTTTCTAAAATTATGTTTTTGACTTACTTATGACCAATTAATCATTTCTACCCTTTATTTAGAATTACAACTATCGATTTTCACACCAGCAATATCATGTAATTTAATTTCATTCATGACAGGCTACACCTACAGTTTAACTTTTTTATTTTATTCACTTTCAGAAGAAAAGAGTGAGAGAGCCGAAGAAACTACTGAGTAAAAGTGGACGAATGAAATATTTTATTTATTGTATAACGCTAAGCTGAGCTTTGAATCATGGGTTCTCGTCTAATAAGCCAGCACACTATCCATTAGACTACGGCGACTTCAATTATTCTTTGTTTTTATTGGACTCAGCTTTTTCAAATCTTTTAAAAACTCTATTCTCTCCTATTTTTCGTTCAATGACTAGTTGAGAAGATCGGTCGAATGAATAGCTCTCCAAATACCAATTACATAAGATTTTTTTGACATAAGCCATGTGTTGTGAATACCGCAATATAATTCTTATTGCTGTTCGTGTTTTTAGTATTTCATTGTTTTGTTGTTAGTTGTTTTTCTAGCTAAACAGATAATCAGTCTGTTGTCTAATATTCTGGAATGACAGGGTTGCCGTCTTGTATATTATTGGGTTTTAATTTTATACTCTTTTATTAAATTTACTTTTGATAGAAGAAAAATATTTTTTTTTCACAAAGCAAGAGAATTACATTTGATCTCGTAACTGTTTCCTTTTAATTTTTCACAAAAATATTTACAAACATTATTGATTTTTGTTTGAATAAAATTTACTTCTGAAAATAAAATAAAATGCCTGATATATACATACACATGTGTGTAGTAATTTATGTCAATTAAAAAAAATTGTTTGTTAATCTTTTATAAGGGCACTCAAATTTTAATTGAGAGCTCTGTGATATAGGATTACAATTTCACTGACATATTTGCTAAAAGAAAAAAAAAATGCAAAATAAATGTACCAAGTGTATATCGTATAATTCCAATTTGTAGTAAATTTCATGAAAAAAAAAAAATCTCTTGTTGAGGCCCTAATAAGTAAAATAATTTGTCAACGTTCTATGCTTTCCTGTAGCCCTGTTCTCTGTATAATTTTTAAGCATTGCTAAGCAGTTTTCATTTTCATTTTCTTCTTCTTTTGCATTAAAAGCTTTAAAAGATTTAAGCCCAGCCAACCATATGATAATTATACCTTTGTCAAGGTTAAACAGTTTATGCACATCAATACACACTTGAGCCATACAAAATAACACAACACTTCTGCCAAGAACATAGGGACACTATCATCTAAAATGTGAATATGTAACCAACTCAAACACATACACATACTCATACTCATACACATGCGAATTAAATGAGAAATATTTTACCTTTTTAAGCAACACGTATGTATGAATATATGTACTCGTACGGGTACTCTCATGTCTATATGGGGAAAACATTGTGCGGAGATTTAAGGCTTTAACTACATTGTATATGTATGAGGTACGAGTATGTGTATGTATTATGTCAGTAAGTGTGTGTATGTATGAACTTGTACTTCTCTTACGAAAACCACACTAAAACCTGTAGTGAAGTTTATTTTGACATGAATAATTTACAATTTTTTGATGTGATGTTTTCTGCCGTCGCTCTCGCTGTCTCTGTTGTTGATGCTTTACTCTTCGTTATCATTATTATTGTTGTTGTATTTGTTGTTGCTGCTGTATATGACAAATATTT
The DNA here is from genome assembly GCA_958299815.1 of Sarcophaga carnaria. Classification (NCBI taxonomy): domain Eukaryota; kingdom Metazoa; phylum Arthropoda; class Insecta; order Diptera; family Sarcophagidae; genus Sarcophaga; species Sarcophaga carnaria. The sequence goes on from OY283150.1 coordinate 139,791,345, forward strand.
TTTTTTTTGAAAAGTTGTTTTATTTTTCTACTACAAAATCATCATGTAGCGGCTGTTATATCCGTGGATACGAATACATACAAGTAAACAGTGTTGATTAAAAATAAAGACGATTTTATTAAATTAAATAAAAAAAGTTTAAATTCAAACGAAAATATTTTCCAATTATAATGAACATTGGTCTTCTATAACTGCCTTTATTAACAACACTAATGAAGCAGTAGCATTGAGAGCTGAGCAGCTAGAGTTATCGAAATACCTTCACAGCCTTCTCAGAATTTATGGCACTGTGGTCAATATTGTTTTCTAGCTATTGCTTTAAACAGCAATAAAATAATGATTCGGTAGATTATATTAATGGGAACAACGGAGTCATTGTCTGAATAGTTGAAGAACTATGAAGTACAGATGGCTTACACGATGAGCTTAAAGATCTAATTGTAGAGAGAGCATCCCAAATATCAAATTTTTCCTGACTCTGGCCCATAAATCAGACAGGCCTTGACCAATGGCATGAGATATATAGACACTAAAGTTCTCTGTGGTTTGTGGCTTACTCGCATACACCTGTGAGTTAAGCAAACTGCAAAAGGAAAAGCTTCTGGCCTGCTTTCGCCGAGATTTTAAAAGCTGAAACCGTATTGTCGGATATTTGGTCGCAGGCAAATACAATGGCATACGCGTAAGCGGCGTATCTCATATGAAAACTAACCAACATATTTAATATTAATAATCGAATATTATTAGAAATGTCCTTAGCTTTTGGAATACCAAGTTAAATGTTTTACGTGCAAAATGGTTAAAGTAGGCGTATTGAGAAACAAACAAAACAAACTAGTTGATACAGTTTCCAATGTAAAATTCAAGAACACGTTCCAGAAAAATCAATCGAAACGATCTGAAGTGCTTTGATATATTATGTCATGCTTTTCTAGCTTTCGAAGTAAACACCACCTTAGCGCGCTTTCAATTCTAAGTAACGAAAGCGAAAATGGCTGCCATCCAGGGAATAATGATCTTCGCCTCACAGTAATAATCAGCTGGAATGATGCCTTCGGATCCTACGATCCTTTAAAGGAACCAGTTGCATTTAAACTTGATTCTTGATTAAGATTGATTCTAAGATAATGAAATTAAATATCTATCTCCATCACCATTCCCGTACCCAGCATAATTTACAACCAAACGATTCACAGTCGTCCTGAATTGGAAAGTATACAGACAGCAGTTGTTACGACATTGTTGAATATCTTAGATGAAAACATTATCTTATTTTATTATCCAATAAAAGAAAATAACACTGTAAAATTACTTGGCATCGTAATATTTATTTACAAACACAAAATATAATTCAATTATAATCTCTCTTAGATGCCTTTCAATATGGAATAAGTATATTGCATATCTTTTCAAAACTGTTATCAGATTATCAATTGTGGCCCACTGTAGCTGACAATTTATTATAAAACCACGTTCATTTTTCTTGTCGCCCTATCTTCAATTATCATCATTATTATCAGCGCTGTCATTATCATTATCGTCATCATTATTATTATGACCGTTCTTGGTATTTTCGACATTCGTTACTCCCAAGATGTTTTCTGTTCTTAGTTTTTCTTTTTTTAGTTTTTGTTGTTTATTTGTTATTATTCTTTTGTATTTTTCAAGATTTTATTTTCTTTGTTATTCTGTTTTTTTTTTTGTATTCTTTTATTTTTTCTTTCTCTTGTTATTATTGTTTTTTTTGTTTTTTTTGTTCTCTATTCTGTGCTATTGACAGTGGTGGTGTTTTCCATGCTTTAATTTAAGTTGGATACCGAAAAAAACCGACATTATTTTGTGACACCTCCTGCAACCTTAGTTTTTTCAAATGGAAGGACAAATAAGAAAGGCAAAGGAAGTTGGCTTCAATTTTATTCGAAAAGTATTCTTCAGCTATCATGAATACCAGTTGATATGCACAGACACGGTACCGGTATAAATACAACACTCATCATATTGTTACGTTTTTACTTTTTAAAAACATTTAAAATATAAGTTCGTAGATTGCAAATAATATAAGAATAAATTTGTGTTTAGTTTTAATTAAAATTCTTTATTATTCGCACAATTATGTGTGCCACTGTTCATAACAACAATTGCTTTGTTTGTTATTCCTATGTTTACACCTTTTGCATAAACAATAACAATTACTAGGCAATTATTCGACAGATCTTTGTAACGGAGTTCGTCAAACCACGATTACTCTCTTCAAACGTACAGCGTCTTCACACAAGACTAACTGAGCTTGCCTTTTATATGGCAACGTAAACAGTTTGACGAATGTTCTTGAAGGCGAATGTTCGTGGCTTCGCCCTCTCGAGATCTCTATAATGTAAATATCATTGTTTCATTATTGTTGTTTGTGTATTTTGTATACATTTATGTTTGTTGTTGTATTTTTGTTTACTTGCTTACAATTTTTTTATGCTGGTGTTTGTTTTAATATTATGCAGTGCGATAATTTTGTAAACAAATTCACTGTCTTCGTTTTTGTAACTTTTGTTTTTAATTTTAACGTTAAACGATGTAAAAACAAAACACCAGTATCTATATTTTCCAATTCCAATTTTGAATTGTATCGTACATCTCTATATTAAGTTATGTAAATGGGTTGGAGGCGGCTATGACACCTCTTGTTCTTTCTCATATTTTATCTCTTTTGATTTTTGCAATTGTTTTTGTTGTTGAACTTACTTACAAACACATCTTAAGATTTTATTTTTCTTTGTTTTTCCATTTTGCACACTTTTTATTTTTCCTCCCCAATGGAGCCTTGGGCTTGTCTTGCCAGCTGTTGGTGTAAGAGTGTTCCTTAGTTGTGTTTTCTCTTATTTGGTTTTGTATGTATCGCTGGTAAGAAGTGGTAGAGAGCGATGATGCTTCACTGTTTTAAATATTTATTGAGATTGTCTTTGTTGCTATTGCTGTTGCTGTATTCAGTTCTTTCTCTTAGTTTGTCATTTTAGTTTTCGTAGTGGAGATGATTGTTTTCCTTTTGGCAGGCCTGTTGTTTATTTTAACAAGATTTCAACGTAAGATGTCGCTGTCTCTGCTTTGTTGTTAAATATTTACGAATCGCACGAAGTATGACAATTTTAAATTGTTAAAGATTATAAATTGAGTACGGGAACTTTGCGAAGGGCATAGAGAAAAATGAATTTTAATTTATGCATTGTATTCTAGAACATGAACATATTGTAGAGCAGCTAAATGGGCGTATGAGTGATGTGGAATTAAATTGATATTTGTTTTCAAATTGTTTGAACAGCTTTCAGAATACATTTATTGATTAATCATTTTTTTTAATTCTATTTGCTGAACGTGAGTCAGCATATGTATATTGTGATTTTGCAATGTATGTTTTGCTATCATAGGGCTGAAGTCAAAAAATTTAAATAATTTCGATTAAATGAAATTGCCATAAATAGTTTCTCGCAAATCTGACTTTCGGAGTCGACTTTAGACTGCTTAGGTGCCGCCGCTCATGTAAAAAATTAACACACAACATGAATGCTGTAAGAAGCTAGGTCGTAACCGTGACTGAAATGTTCTATGTTTGTATGTATGTCTATAATAAAAAACTAGTTTTATGATATTTCCTTGAAACAGAATTTTAATTATTCCTAAGCATTTTGAAAACTTTGCAAACTGTGTTATAAAAATTCTTTTTTTTTTTTGTTTTTTAATTCTTTTATGAAATTACGTTGAGATTAGTTAAGTTATAATTCTTGATAATTCTTGATCTACTTTTCGTTTTATATTTCAATAATTTTCTTTAAAGCTTTGCTCCACTTCTTCATTTATTATTATTCAAAGTTTTAAATCATTGTTTCCATTTTCTTTCATTTCTTTTTATAGCTTGTGTTATAAAGCTATATAAAGATTAACAGCTTTCCTTAACAAAAAAAATTTCAGTTTGGAAAGAAATGAGCATAAAAATACGATTGGGTTTGAACAGAGATATTATACTTTATTAGTCATACATTGACATTAAATAAAGCTATTAATATCGATTCATGCGAATAGAAAGAGGTCATGATTAAATTTGAAATAAAAATTTCATTGTTGAACTGATTCATGCAATTCTTTAATGCAGATATTGGGAGGACAAACTCCCAATTGGGTGATACATAACATAATTGGTATTACAACCCTTCAGTCAGGAGTACGGCGTAGTTTCTCACACCAATTATAGTGTGTGTGTTAATTTTATACATGAGTGGTGGGACCTACAGTTTAAAGTCAACTCCGAACGACAGATTTTTGAGAAGCTTTTCAAGGCAATTTTATTTACTCTCAGAGTTTTTGCCAGATATCTGCTGGGAGGAAGTCGCCGAAGAAATACTTTTTGTATTTTGTTTTGATGTCTGGCTTGGGGCTCGAACCCTGGCTTTACGTCTAGTAAGCCAACACACTATCTACTAGACTACGGCGACTGCACGCATTCATACTTATTTTAATATCATGGAACCTCTACTCATATCAAAGTTTAAGTACTCATCATATTCATACTTAACAACACGTATTATGTTGTTGATTTCGATTCTCCTCAACTCAACATTTACACGAATCACAAAATAAGTATGAATCGCATACGAATACTAAAATACTTACTAGAAGGTTGTGTATGCTCTGCTTGCTGCTCTGTCTCCTTTGCTTATGTCCCTTTTTTGTTTTTTTTTTGTTTTTGCAAATGCAACAACAACTAAGACTGTAAAATTTGTTGAATAATTCATGTCACTCGAATCATTTATAAGTATTTTTCTAAATTTATGAATCTAAATGAGTAGGCTTATGACTCGAACATATTTCGAGTGGTATGAGTTTGATGTCAAGGTTGTACGCATACTCATTGCAACCAGTACTTATAAATCAACGTTGTACTGAGTACGAATTAATCCGAGTAGTTAAATTTCAATCTTGTTCATTCACTTATATTCAAAATTTCATGAGTACCTATGAGTATCGAAAAAACTGATTTTCTGTGTATTCAAGCTTCATCATAGGAAGCATTACGATGTGACTCAATTGGAGAAACGGCTTAAAACATATATAATATGGATAAATGAATAAAAATATCTCCACATAACATTAAGACTGTCGGAATTTAAGTACGTTGAAGAATAAATAAATAAGTGCAAAAAGAAAAACAATGCATTACGATGCATGCTATTAAACTGAACGAAAATAATTTTCAAATCCAAACTAAAACTTAAATTTTTCCATTAAAATTTGAAATTAAATTTGTAATAAAAACTTCCTTTTAATTTATATTTTCCTTTACAATAACAACTGACCACTGCAGCTTTAATGCTTTTCCAAAATATACTCTCCCCTTAATAAGGAAGGAAGCATTGCACGGAAGAGGCACTTCAAAGTGACATGATGTGCTAAATCAACTTTTGCCTTGTCAGTATTTGTGTAGTCTTTCACAAAAACAAACAAAAACAACAGAACAACAGCAACAAGAACAACAATTTTAAGGACACTTCAAAATATGTTAAGGATTCAAGTATTTTTATTCGGTTGTGGTTTTTTGTTTTTGTTTCTGTTTTTGTTTTTGCAGTTTTATTTTAAGCCTTTTACTGTGTCCTGTAGCAGGAGTTTCATTTGCAGCAAGTATTTAAACAAAAAGAATATTTTTTTTTAAATTCTATTGTGGTTGCTGTTGCTTTTTTGTTGTTGAAATAATTTATTGTACAAATTTTTATGTGCCCCTTGCCCCTTTACGCCATTTTTTTTTTTGGTTGTTATGATGGGTGCTTGACTTTCATTTGGTTGCTATGGGCCCGACCGAATATTTATGATACCAACTAGACCTGACCATAAGAGTTTCCCTTTCCCCTTGCTACTGTTGGTGTACCTGCCGACCGACCCCCATACATTGTATAGATATTTCCTATAGAATTCCGTACATTGTTTCAAAATATTTTTAAACAAAATTTTTCATTGAATACCTATGCATTTCGTCATATAAATTATCAGCCATTAGCTAAAGGTTGGGGGGTTGTTTTTATTCATAAAATGTTCATACAGAAGGTTGTGAGTACGGACGGAAGCTGGCTGGTATTATGGTTATTAATAATGGCTGTTGAGCATTGTTTATAAATCATGAGACTGTTTTTTCTTCTTATTCTTTTTTTTCTCATCTTCTCTGTTGGATATAAGGTATGTATGTATGTATATGATCTAATATAACAAATTGCCAACAGTTTATCAATCTAATAGAGACTAAAGAAAATTGAGTTGTACCTGGTAGTTATGAAAAATGCCTCTTAAGAAATATTTCCCAAAATCTTTATGATTGTCTATGTAAAGTGCTTAGCGCAGAGGATGAAAATATTTTAAATAAATTTGTTAATCATAAAAATTTTTGTTTAAGGGGAATTAATAAAAACTGTGTTTTGTTATTAATTTTATGGTGTAGTAATTTACCTTTAATTTGAGGTGTGAGCATTTGTACTTAAAAATATGTAAACAATTACGGATAGAAAAATTGAAAGTGAAAATAATTTTGGTAGGTTTTTTCCATAAGAGCTCCTATCTTTAAATTTCTTGTCACCGTAGTCTAGTAGGTAGTGTGTTGGCTTATTAGACATAAGGCCTCGGTTCAAAAGCGAAATATGAATAAATATTTCTAAAAAAAATCTGTCATTCAGAATCGATTTTAAACTGTAGGTCCTGTCACTCATGTATAAAATTAACACACACAACATGAGTGGTATGACAAGCCAGGTCGTAATCCTGACTGAAGGGTTGCAATGACCAGGTTATGTATGTATCTTTAAATTAAATTAAAAGAAAGTGTGTGTGCGATATCATTGATATTTTTAATTTCCTTAAAAGGCCTATGATGATATAATGTATGGAATACAACATCGTTCAACGGCTTTCCTGTATGAACGCATTCAAAATTTTCAGTTTTCCATAACTCGGACGCATAACAGCAACTCAATGTCAAGAGTTATGTTGTCTTTGATGACCAACACTTGAGACAGTTCCATAAAAAAACGTCCAAAGGGCCTAATCTCGCGATCTACCTGGCCAGTTCACATCGCATCTACGTGAGATGACCATGCTCTCAAACCGTTCGTTCACTATATCCAATGTGGTATGAGCTGCGGGGCACTTAGCATCGTCCTATTGAAACGACATGTCGTTGGTGGCCAGATCATTCATTTCAGATCAAAAGAAATTGGTAATCATAGTGTGGCCTCGCCAATGGACAAAAATGGCAATGAGACTGCTATACCAACAAACTCGAAGTAACATGATGAACTAAGACTTCAAAAACTGTTGAAGTCTTAGCTCCATGTTTGCTTTACTTGTCGTTGAAATAAATTTGTATTTAAAAATGATTTATTTCAGTTGTAGTTTTTGATATCCTCCTTCATAACATAATACATAATTGGTCATTGCAACACTTCAGTCAGGATTACGACCTAGCTTCTCACATCACTTAAGTTGTGTGTGTTAATTTTATACATGAGTGGCGGGACCTACAGTTTAAAGTCGACTCCGAACCACAGATTTTTGAAAAAGTTTTCATTGCAATTTCATTTATTCTCAGAGTTTTTACCAAAAATCTGCTGAGAGGAAGTCACCGAAGAAATTTTTTTTATATTTCGTTTCGATGTCAATCCTTGGCTTTGAACAGTGAGCTTATGTCTAATAAGCCGACACACTGTCCACTAGACTACGGCGATATCCTGCATCACTGTGCTGAAATTGCAGAAATACGGTTAATTATTTTTTTTTTTGTCATGCAAAAGCTTTTATGAAATTCGAATTTTAATAAATTTCTAGCCAACCGGAGGTATAATGTAAAGTGTCATTTGGTTGTATTGAAACGATTACAATTTTATTACTTGTTCTACATTTCTATGTCAAATCTCTACAATCATAATTCAATGAAGCAAATATTTATTTCTTATTTTTTATAATTAAGTCATAACAAAGGTCAGTAGATGTCACCTACGCAATTTATATGACAAGGCTGTCATTTGTACGTTGAGATTTCTCAACAATTCAAATAAAATTAAAAACTGTATTCAATTGCATTACATTGAACTGCCTACAGCTAAATGTCTTTGGTGTCTTGTGAAATTTAATATGAACCGTAATTTAATGAACTTAAAAAAACACAAATTTTAATGAACCTATGTTTGCAATTACAAAAGTACATAAAAATATACAACTGACGTAATTAAAAAAGAACCAAACACAGAAAAAAGTGAAATTAAACGAACTTTAAATTGTTGCAACCTTGAAATGATTAGAAGAAATTAGAAAGAGTGTTAAAATAAAAATACGGCATCATTAACAGGACAAGCATTAGGAAATATTAAAGTTTTAAAAGATTAAATAATGGAAGAGTTAGTGACTTAACAGATGACAGCATTTTGTATTCATATACGTACGTATGGTATGTATGTACGTTTAGAAATTTATGTGCGCAATATTATACACTGGCTTGTTTTATATAAAAACGCACACAGACACATACTCGTACTAACATTCATATAAAGTATGTGCCATATCTAAGGTTATGATATATAGGCTAACAGTTTCCTCGACACCAAGTCTATGTCAGGAAAAAGGCAAAAAAAACAAAAAAAATTAAACCAACTAGGTTGGCTGCTATATCTAGGCAGCCTAAACAGTTGTGGTTCAAATTTGGGAAGCTACTAATCCTAACACGATAAATTATAGGAAAATTAAGGAAAATTACTATGTTTTGCTATGTTTATTTGTTTTCTGTTAAAGAAATAATAGTTTTAGCATCAACAGAGTAATGTTCTGCAGCTGCTGTGTTTAAATTGTCAGGATACATGCTATTGGAAGTTAAATGAAGTATAGTACATAGAAGTCGCCGGCTGATTAGACGTAAGGCCACGGTTTAAACCCCAGGTCAGACGTCAAAACGAAAATATGAAAATATTTCTTTGACGACTTCCACTCAGTTTCTCAAAAGATTTATCGTTTGGAATCGGCTTTAAACTGTCGGTCCCGCCACTCATATATAATTAACGCACACAACATAAGTGGTGTGAAAAGCTAGGGTTGTAATGAACAATTATGTATGTATTGCCCGCAATCGAAACAATCGAGTACAAAGTCTTATAAACTTGTTGGTCTTAAGACAGTAAAATAAAGACGAGTGGCGAAGGAAATAAAATATTAAAATCTATTTGCGTATTCTAAGGCGAGTGCACTTGTTGACAATCGAATAAAGTAGGCTTTTCCGCAAGCAAAAGCTCTAATATAGATTACAACCCTTTAATCAGGATTGTAGTCTAACATGATTGACGGAACCTGGAAAAACTTTTAATGGAAATTTCATTTACTAGCAGAAGACTAAAGAGAGCAAATCACCGAAGGAAATATTTTCTTCATATTTCGTATCGTTCGAGATGTCTGTGCTATGGTTTAAATCACTATCTCTCGTCTAATACGCCAATACACTTGGCTTAATTCCAACCGAAATTGAATAGGGTAGGGTAAACCATATAAAATAATCCAAAATATAAAATATCCTTATCCTTGTCCTTAAAGGAGCAATTAGAACGTGAGATTATTTTATCGCTTGGGTTTTGTAAATTAAAAAATTTCAAAAATTTGCAATTGCCAATGACAAAAAGCAATTATCACTTGGGTTGATCAATGAACACCGGAGATTTACTTTTCAAAAATAATTTTAAGGAAATAAAGCCACGGCTGCACCGTAGATAATCTATCCGTGAAGTTTGTGTGACTTACTTGCTTATGTATACCATGCTAAAATTGCAAGATCGTGGTGGATATTAATTTCTAACTAAGCTCGTCTCTATTGCACTCAGTGGCAACCACTTGCTAAAACCATATGGAAAGGTAACTTAGCAAATTTCGTTCGGTGCCCTGCTCCAAACACTGTAATGTTCTGAATATCAACGTTCTTGAAGAAGTCCTAAAAAGTCGCCGACCCACAAACAGCACCAGACAGAACATTTTTTGAGAAAATCTTACAGTTTGAAAAAGAATTTTCAACGGCTTTCATATTTTGTTTAATTCTTAATATGGTTTTAATATACTTTCATTAGTAAAAAGATGGAACGTGTTCCAATTTCAATTTGTTTATAATATTGTCGATATGAATAAAACAAACCTTTATTTTGCTCATATTAATACGTAGGTCACTGCTTATCGGAAATGGTTTGCATTGACCAGCTTTTGTATGAACTCGCTGCCTTGCAATTCAATCTGATCACTACAAAATCTACATACTGAGCTTAAGCGTTTCTAATTCTAAAGAAATGTTCTTTAACTCTGCAACGCCTCATCAATAGGCCGTTTAGTAGTAATCCTCCTCAAACTTCTCCACAGAAAGAAGAAAGAATAAAATTATATTCGGCCTTAGACTAAAATTGCTGTGAATAATAATTTGAATTTCTTTCGTCTAGTTTTGTTCGCAACTATTTTGAGCACGAAGTATGCAAAATTAAAGAATCTAAAAAACAACCGCTGCTCATATGCAAGTTTTTCTGACATTTTATTGTATGTGGTGTGGTATGGTGTTCTGTTTTCTGGCATTTGATATTAAATGTCTGAGTAAATCGGCGTATGGCTCTATGTTAGCAAGACTGCTACAATTTTTTTGCAATTTTTTTTTCCTATTATTTCTTCTGTTTTTGTCGTTAAGGAATGTTTCAAAATTTTATATGTATTTGACATTTTTCTACAATTTTTGCCAACTTGCAAGTGTGCATATCGCTTCTCTACTGTACGAGTATATGTTGGCATAGACTGCTAAAATAAAAAATAAAAAAATTGCCCAATGTTTATTCATATAGATGTATGTATACATACATTTGTATGTATGTATATGCACATTATGGCCATAGTTTTCCTAGCATGCAGTTGCTGATGATGACGGTGGCGTTGGTAATGGTGATGATGATGGTGATGGCGACAACGATGACGATGTTACTGTTCCACATTTCCCTGTTTGATATTTAGTTTTTCTAGTTCATGTTCATTCATTCTCCACCATGCGGCATACATTTTACATTAAAAACATTTATTTATGCACACATATTAAAAATTAAAAGTTAAAAGTGTTAAATGTGGAAAAATATGGAAACGAAGTAAAAAAAAAGAAATTTTTCAATGAAAAATAATGAAATAAAATGTACGAAAAAAACTATTGTTGTTGGAAAAGTAAAATTGTTTTAAATTATTTTAGCATAATTTATATGCCGCACAACACATGAGTTAAACTGTGAAACCAAAAAAAAAAAAAATTAAGTTTAAACAAAAAGGCATTCTTATTTATTGTAGTGGAAAACAAAAACTTCGTGAACACCACTATTGTGGCTATCCTGTCACCTTTAAAGAGCCACCTTTATGAGCTGGACTATTCAGTTTCCCATACGTTAGGAAATGTAATCATTTCAATCATCGTTTCAAAATTTTGAAGAGATTTTGAGATCCTTGTTAAAATACAATCCAGTTAAATGGAATTGCATTATCAGACTGTTACAAAGCTGCCAGGGAATAGTCGGTACGTTAAAGACAAGCAAATTCAGATTCAAATGCATACGGCCTGTGGGATTGGACGGAGTTATAAACCATAAAACCCGAATATGGAATAGTACACACATGAGATTTCAGAGAGGATACCAATTACGGCCACAATCCTGTCTAAACGAAAGGCTAACATAACAGCCAACAGGGATAAGTAGCTATACGGACGACTTTCTTATGACTGGGTTGTGAGTCTAACAATATTATTGAATCACTAGCAGATTATGTTTCGGTATATCTAACTGTGGCCTCTTTCAACAGGGACTTCCGAATTTTAACAGTTGATAACGGCCGTCTTATTGAAGCTAAATATGGTCAATTACATACATATGTACATACATACTTAGTCATTACAACCCTTCAGCCAGGATTACGATCTACCTTCTCATACCACTTATGTTATGTGCAATTATTTTATACATGAGTGGCGGAACCTACAGTTTAAAGTTGATTCCGAACGACAAATTTTTGAGAAACTTTTCATTTATTTACTCTCAGAGTTTTTGCAAGATGTCTGCTGCTGTCGCCAAAGAAATATTTTTTTCATATTTTCGTTTTGATGACCAGGGGTTTTCATCGTGGCCTTACGGATAATAAGCCAACACTGTACCTACTAGACTACGGAGATCAATTCAATTAGTTGTCGTTTATTCAGTCACTCTGGATGGATGCAAAGTTCAACAACGTTTTATTAAAATGGATGCCCTGTTCGGGCATAATCGTTCTTTCGAGAGCACTATTCTGAAATAATGGAAATAATTTCGAGTACATACGGCGACAAAATTCATAAAATCGCTAATTCTCGTAAATCTTGCATGAAATCGACTTGTTTCAATTGATACAGAATATTCGTACTATAATACGCTTCAATTTTGAAGGCGGTATACAAATCTGTCTGGAATAGTTTTAGATTTAAGCAAATTAGGTACTTGCGGAACGAGAGTGTGCCATAAAAGTTCGCAAATAACGTAGGTATTTATTCAAAATTTTTAAGAAATTTATAATGCATAAATGTTTAAGAATGAAATCCCACAAACTGTAAAAACTTCTTTATTTTTAAACCATTTTTGCGAAAAAAATACGAGAAAAAAATTTCAATGCTGACCCTAGTATTTTAAATTTCTGCATAATTTTTCCTTTTGTTAACATATTAGTTAGAGAGTTTTTTTATATATATATTACAGGTAATTTAATATTTTATTATTAATTAACGTTAAAAATATTGTCCTCATTTGTAATGACATATTGTCTTAATTTGTAGATTTTATTCTGGGAAAATAAAACAATTTAACACTACAATTAGCAAAGGCAACAACCCACACTACGTATGTGAGTTGTAATAATATTTATTATTACTCATACGCCATCATGCTTTATTAGTTCATTAAAAATAATAAGGGGAACTTTTTTATGTGAAAAAAAATGCAATTGCATATGAAAACAAATAAAATAATTAAATATTAAAAAAATAATAAAAAAAAAAATATTTTATTGGGGTTGCATTGTAAAGGACGTCATAGCAAAAGGGTGCACTTTTCATTTTAAAATATTTTATTTATTTATTTATTAATTACACTACAATTACAAATTATATTCTAATTATATACGAGCGTAGTAACTTGACCATATGTTCGGTGTAGTGTTACAGGCCAGAGTCACTGGTGGAAATCGAATCCAAGACTCTCACGCTAATAGTCTAGCACACTGCCCACTAGACTACCAGGCATCCTTCATTTTCAAATAAAAACAAAATATTGGACTGTGAAGACATGTTGGTATGATAAATATTGGTGAAATGGTTGCCTCCGCTATAATGACACAACCCTTATCTTTAATCGAATGTCTTTTTCACATAGATCATTGATAATGGCGATGGTGTATTCGAATAAAACCTGAATTTTAGACAACCCGAAAGAAAAAAAAATTGCACGGTGTTAAATTACATGATATTAGAGGTGAGATAATGTAAGTATTTCTTGATATAATTTTTCTACAAGTTCATACATAATTGCAATCTTCGGTCAGGATTACGACCACGTCAGAAATCTCCAACTAAACGAAATATGATTTCTGGCAAAAACTCTGAGAGTAAATAAAATTGTATATTATATTTTTGTATTGTATTATTATTATTGTATTGTATCATGTATAAAATTAACGCACACAACATAAGAGGTGTGAGAAACTAGGTCGTAATCCTGACTGGAGGGTTGTAATGACCATTTATGTATGTATGTATATGTATGTTAGTGTATATGTATGTTAGTAATTTGTTATTGCACTGCCTATTCAACAAAGTTCAGCATTCTTTTCACTTAATATCGAATGTCTCATTCAGCGCTTGCTATCTTTGAATTTAAATAAAACAAAATCTGTCATTCTCTCAAAAATATGGACCAATGAGGCATCCAGCCCAAAATCCATAACAACCAGTAACTGGAGGCTATTGGATCTCATTTGAATTGGCATCGTTCCAAATTCGAAAATTTTGTTTGCTCATTCATTCATCGAGAAATTTAATTCATCGCTGAAAATGATTTTGCGATGAAAATTAGGGGCTATTGCTGACCGCTCCTTACCCTATTCAGCGAACACACATCGTTGCCTATGGCCATCTATAGTGATTTGACAAAAGAGGAAACTAATTGACAGATCTAGCTTGAATAAGTTCGGAATTCCCTGTTGGAAGTCCCAGGAATTTCATAACACCATTTATTTTAATTGAGTAGAAGCAGTGACCTCAGAATACAAGCACCCTCTGTAGAAAAACATTTTAAATTCTTATAAAACATGCAAAAAAAAACAGAGAATGAAATTAAATGAAATGAAAAACTGAATATATGAAAGGAAAACATAATTCATAGGAAATTCATGTCTAATAGCTTAAAAGTTTTTTAACACATGCCAAAAAAAAAAATACCCAGGGAAAATAACAACGAGCTTTATACCTACAACTTGAGAGGAAAAAAGTCCATGTGGAAAATATTTATTTACACGTACATACATATACTCTCACACAAAACTTTAACGCATACCAATAACTTTATTTTATTTTTTTTTTTGGGTTGTAAAAAAATAACATTTAAACAAAAACAACAACAATAGCTATACGAAGTACGAAAAGAAAACAACACTGTATGTTCCAAAAATAAAAAATAAAATAAAAAACTTCAATAAAACAAAAGTTTCTTTTATACGCTTTGGAACATAACTGTAACATATTAACCTACAAAAACACAAAACAAAAACAAAAAAAAATTGGCAGGGAAAAACTGGAAAGAGCGCTACGGAATAGAGTCAATGTTAAAAACAACGCTGCTTCAGCTACTAAATTGCCAGCTCAGTAACGTTTTTTTTGTTATTATCATAAACAACAACAAAAAAATTATTGTTTTAAACATTATTGTAGCAAAAGTAACAGAACTCCCTCTCATTGTACTCCAATTACACATGCAGATAACAGGGTATGCTAACTAATGAATTTTTTTTGTTATTTTTTACTGAACAATAAATAGAGGGACAGTATCTGTAGAGTATAAATATTTTAGGAGAGTGTACACACCTGTTTTATATGTAGCAAACGCTTGAGTAACTTCAGCTTTTCTTAGATCCCGTTTATAGTCGTCGCAGGCAAGCGTTATATGATTACTAGCTACTAAGCTAACGACGTATTAAGTCCTTTAAACAGGCTTAAATAGTAAATTAGTTATAATGGTGAATAAAAGGACCTATAATGTACATATATGGGCAGTAGATTGGCTAATTAAAACAGGTTTACTCTAGAAATTCCTTTTGTTGCCTTCATAGACCACAGGGTCGCTTCACCCTTACCTTTTATTATTTCGTTACCATCTTTTAATCTCATTAATCAAGCTTTTCTAGTTAAACGACTACAACTAAACCAAAAACCATTTCTGTAGGCCTAGAAATAATAACCTCTGCAAACAAATAGAATTCTGCTGATTTAATCCTACTCTTTTGCAAGTGAGTGCATTGCCAGACTTTTCTACAACGTTCGTTTCCCTGGTTGCAACCGTGCCTTATCCGTAGTTTGAACCTAAACAGCTAAAGGTTGCAATCTGTAACTTTCATTACTTTGCTCTTTCATAACCTCACTTTCTAGAAAATTTGGTTGTTAGTTACCAAACCCATCAGTGGCTCTGACATTAAATTAAGCCAATTCCTTAGGTAATGTATCGTATTCAAAATAAATTTTATTATTGCAGCAATCTTTATACTAAAGAACACAATCAACGATATTAGAAAGTGAGATAAGATTAAAATCCTCAGTTTTTTTGTTGACAGGAACATGAACTGAAGATTAAGGTAAAATACTGTCTTTCCTTCCTTCACAGGTCACAGCTGTTGCAGAAATCAATTGTCATTTGGTATGCCCGCTTATAGAAGAGTGGAACGAGAGAATGGCTACTGTTCGAAGGATGGCCGTACGATTTAACGATAGAAGTGAATCGATCAATTTTTCCAACGAGATTAAGTTTCTCTAAATAATATCCATTTCAACTAAAGTAATCGACATATCTATGTCCTATGACATCCATACTGGTTCTGGCCAGCTCATCAGCAATGTAATTTTCCGGGGACCCACATAATAGTTGCCTTTGCTATGATCCGAAATTTCCAAAGAAATCCTTGGCGCTTACGGACAAAGCCGGTTACGTACTTAATCACAGCCTGTCTGTAGGAGTAAATCAAGAGATTTATAGGGCAAATCCTGCCACCCAACAAATATTACACTATCAAGAAATTATTAACTGAACTCTCTTTACCTACTTCCAGTCAATTCAATTAAATGACAAACTGACTGCTGAACTAACTAATGTAACCTAAAAAAGAAATATTATTTGTTTAGTCGAGGTTCTATAACTTTGTGTTGAATCCCCAAATTAATCTTTTTGTTAAATAAAAGTTGAGAAATAACACAGAGTTGTCTCATATCGGCTTGAATAAGAAGTATGTATGTGCTGGCACAGCCATCATTAATTAAATAATTAGCATTCTTACAATACAGTACACCCCCAATAGTTTAGTAGAACAGAGCCTCAAGAATTTTGATAACAAAAAAGGTCAATTTATTTTTAATTTTAAAACCTAATATTATTATAGATATGCAGTCTTATGTATTTTCAACCAAAAGCGAAAAGTCCTCTGGCATAAATACCGTCTGAGGCTGTTTAAATGTATTAAAGTCGCTCTCAGTAAAATCTCTCGAAATGTATACTTTTTCTGGTAGCCACTACTGTTTCCATAGTTGGTTTATAAGTCATTAAAACAGTTTGAATGTTTCTCATGTTTTTAAAAGTTTTCTTTCTTCCCTTTTTTACTTTCTTTCGAATACTTTTTCCTTGTTTTCGAAAAATTACAAAAAAAAAATGAAAAAAATGAAAAACAAAGAGTAAGGAAAACGACATTTCATAAGTAGTTTTTTGTTGTAATAAAAATAATACAACATAAAATAAAATTACAATGTAACTACTTCTGTATAAGAGGGTTTACAGCAGTTTAATTTAATTTTATTATACGGCAAGTATCGTCAGAATGTGGAAAATAAGAAATAGGGAAGCAATAATAACAACAACATGAACAACAACAACAACAAAACAACAAGACCATCATTAAATATTGATTATCAATGGCGTCATTTACTAAAAATTATGAGAACGTTAATAAGAAAAACAAACATTATTTTCAAGATATTAAATTTTATTTGTATTTGTATTTGTATTGTTTTCCAATACAAATACAATAACATGTAATCGTATATTAAATGGTAAAAGATACTTTCAGTGGAAGTAGTAAATGTGCGTTAAAATGGTTTTCTTTTTTTGATTTTTTTTCTTATCAACAGATATCTTCTGACAATTATAGCATTTACGTTGCGTAAATATATATTAATGGACTTAATTTATGAGTATAAACTACTAAACTTTTGATGAGGTAATCTTCAAAAACAAAATAGAAAAAACAAAAAAGTTTAATTGATGTGGTACAGTGCAGCAATCTTGTGGATCTTAGCTTTTATGCTATGCTAAACTTTACAGTTAAGACTAGTAGATGGTGTGTTGGATTATTAGCCATAAGGCCTCAGTTCAAACCCCAGGTCAGACATCAAAACGAAAATAAATAAAAAATATTTCTTGGGCGACTTCCTCCCAGCAGATTCCTGGCAAAAACTCAGGGAGTAAATAAAATTGCCATGAAAAGTTTCTCACAAAATTCGGAATCGACTTTAAACTGTACAGTCATGTATAAATTAACACACACAACATAGGTGTTGTGAGAAACAATGTCGTAATCCTGTCTAAAGGGTTGTAATGACCAATTGATTTGAAAACTTTTCATAGTATTTTGGCGCAGTATTTCCCCTAGTTGTAGAAGGTTATAAATCTCATTTTAATCTCTCAGATGCATAAAACTGTCGCAAGTCGCAACTCTGAGAGCTAAGGAAATCTTAAAAACACCTTCTCTATTAAAACAAAAAACTCAAGAGTTCTTAAAGGCTCAGGCCTGCTATTTAAGCCAACAAAAGTCCTAAAGCAGTTTTCTAGCAAAAAAAAAAACTGGAGTTAAATAAAATTTCTATGAAAACTTTCTCAAATCTGATGTTCGGAGTCGACATTGAACAGTAGGCCCTGACACTCATATAAAAAAAATTAACGTAGTCAACATACTACTAAAAGGCTACCTAACCTATGATCATCAGATCCCTGGTAAGTTTGGAAACACAATTTAAGATAGTCAAAATATGCCATATGTGTCACGTACATCTTGAGTAAAGAGCAAGACTTGTAAAAGATAAACTTTTAAATGTCCGCACAGTAGCGATAAGTTGAAGGAAAAAAAGAAATAAAAATTGAAAAATAATTGTCTTAATAGATTGCGGTATGCATCATATCCCTATGAAGTTTTGAACATGTTTCCCATACCTTCTTAATACATTTCTTGGAAATAATCTTCATAAATTTTTTTATTATCCTTTTCACTGTAACTATAAATTTTTCTTGTGCATAATTAAGGCTAATTAAACAACTTGATCTTCTGTCAGATAATAGTGAACTTAAGAATCTTCATTAAAAAGTTTTTTCTCTTATTTTAAATGACCCTCAGCCTGATGGAAAATAAAACATAAAAGTACTTAAAACGCCTGGAGTTAAAAACAAAACACCGAGGACTCATATTGAAATAATTTTTTTGTTGCTTTTTTTGTTTATTTAATTTTGTTTTGCAAGTCCTAAATGTACCGTAAAATATTTAATATTTTTTCATAATTCTCTTAATATGTGGCGTATGTTAAGTCCCTGATTGCAAATTTTTGGTTTTCTCGTTATGACTCCGAATTCTTATGGCACATTAGTTTCTCTAATTCAAACTTTTACGTCTGAAGGTTTAATTCATTGTCACTAATTTTAATTAGCACGAGTAATTTAGTTTTATTTCTTTCTTAGCAGTTTTCCAAATCTAATGAAGAATTTTTGATATGAAGTTAAAATTCACGTCACAGTATAAAAAGTTGTGAAACAGAAATAATTGCTTTTGCTTAAGAAAAAATATTTTGAAACATACTTCCATTATTTTTTTATGACGAATGATTTCTACTGCTTAGGATATATTTTCAATGTTCCTTACTTATTTATCATATTCATGGTATCCTTATAACACACTCGTCACAAATGTACTTGCACTTTGGAATTACCAATTATGGTTTATTTCCACTCTTAATCACAAACTTAAACAAAACATTATTCTCCTTAGTCCTCCAGGAATCTTCGAAATGGTGCAATTTCGTTCTTGTAATATTGTGTATTGGGATACAGGCTCCTATCATTAACTTTAAAAAAAACGCAGTCTGTGAGAGAAACAACAATGGCATCACCGTAGTCTAGTAAGGAGTACCTTTGAGATGTTCAATTGAGAGGATTATGCCCTCAAATCGCTAGTGTAGAATATCCAAGGCATTAGAAGCTGTGTGGCACGTTGCGCCGACCTGTTGAAACAACTTGCCGTAAATGTCGAGATCCAAATGTAATTTAGACAAAAATGACGCCGCCAGCCCATGAATTGAATGCTCTTGAATCTCATGTGCTTTGATATCGTCCCAAATTCGACAATTTTGTTGCAATGAACCTCATCGCTAAAGATAATCTTTCGATAAAATTTACGGTCGGTTGCCATTTCTTTCAGACCCTATTGAGCGAATACACGATTTGGAAAAACAAACTGAATAAATAACAACTTTAACAAGATGGCCACTACCGGCTGCCAATGTTAGAAAGTCCGTGTTGGAAGACCCTATACCTTTACTTACTTAAGTGGTTATTACAACCCAATAGTCAGTTTTACTACCTGGCTTCTCACAACACCCATGTTGTGTGTGTTAATTTTATGCATGAGTGTTGGAACCTACTGTTTAACGATGACTCCAACCGACAGATCTTAAAAACTTTTCATTGCAATTTTATTTAAACATCACTTTACCTCTTACAGCACGTACAATATGTATGTATGAAAATTTCTACAGATTTATTCGTTATCTTTCTCTTTTCCTCTAGAAACTTAAGTGTAAAGAGCAAAATGGAGAAAGCTCTTTGTATGAGAATGATTAATCAACACACAGTATGAGTTTAACAATAGGCTTAGAAAAACTGACAAACAACTTAGAGTGGCTTAAAGTTTTTCTTTTAACGTTATTGGATTGCTCTTCATGCCCTACACATCTGAAGCAGGAAATCTTGCTACTTCATACTTGCAGGAAAATTCTCAAGAGCCATATTGCTTTTCATGGAACAGCATAAAGAGAATCGAGTTAAGCAAATGCCAGAGTAAATTTGTGTACAAATGATAAGGATTAAATCGAAAGAAAAGCTAAAGTGTTCCTTTTAGTCAAACGAAAAATAAAATTCTGAAGAAAATAGATTTTTTTGTTTGTTTGTTTTTGTTTTTGTCAACAACAAAAATAATACATTTATTGTTAAAATGTTGCCAAACAGATTTTTAAATACTTTTTCCTTTGGCGTAAACAATTTATTTATTTGTTGTTGTTATTTAATGAAAATTTATTTTCAGAAAAAGAAATTTTGAACGGATGTGCGTGCCTATTGTTTTTGCCACGAATTGTATTGAGAGCAGCATCGAATTGAAAGGAAAATAAAATTTATAATTATTTCCAGCATGTGGTTTTGCTTTCTACGTTCGCTCGTTTGTTTGTTCAACAACAGCTATTCAAGAGCTGTCAAACCTTTATAATCTATTAAGGCAGCCATTTATTTTGCCACTACCACTGCCACTAACATCAGCAACAACAACAACTAATTCATTGAATAAATTTATTGTGTGAAAATTCAACAATGGAAATAATATTAAACACACACAAACACACCAGATGTATAGTATACACTGCTGCACAAAAGCATGTACATGGTATAAACAATGCTACACACACACACACATTCCAAATTTTATTGAATATACCAACATATATTGCCACGATTTTTTCCAATCAAATAAGCTACTGTTGCCAATAAAGGCAATGTATTGGTAGAGCTATTGCTCAGGTTTTTTGACTGAATACACTCACTGTTATTTAATATTTACATTGCTCTGGCGTTTTTTACAATGATCCATGAAACTATTGTGTTCCACCAGTGTATTGCGTTACAAACTGGTATCTTTGTATGACAATAGAAGACCAACATTTCTTTTCTTTCTTTGTATACGATTAATACTAAGGGAATGGCAGTTTTTTTGAGATGCATAACTTTAAGTTAGCAACTCTGCTTTATTTGACAACCGATTTAACAACTGATATTTGCTTTTTGTTGAGTTTAGTTTGACAGTTCATTATGGATAGACTTACACCAAAGCAATCCTTGCAAATTGGTAAATTTTTTTTTTTTATCAAAATAATGATTATGTTTCACAAATTTATAGCGCTCTTCGTTCATTTTATAAGACATATAATTTACTTCCACTTTAAAGAATATTTTACGAATGGATTTTGGTTTAAAAGCAATCAAAATTTAAGTTGTGCAGCCATTAAAGTCAAGTGGCCGTCGTATATGCAGCCAATTCAGTAAATTGATACTCGATTTCCTTTTAAAACTTTGTTCCTCGATGAAGCGATGTTTTTTGGTGAATGAGTACCTATAGAGGCAAAAATTTGGTCCGAGGATATTTTACGATATTTTAATATGCTTTATGGGATGGCGGAGTTATGGGTCTGTATGTCTTCAAAAACGGCAATGGTCAGAATATTACTATCAATGTCGGATCGTAAAGGAAAATTAATAGAAATTTTTCGTACCTTAATTAGTTGGCATGAGTCTTGCTGACATGTGTTTTCAACAGGACTATTCCACATGCCACATAGCGCATGACACGATGATTATTTCAGAGAACTTTTGATGAAAAATTAATTTCACGTAATAATCCAATTAATTGGCCACCAAGATAGTGTATAAAGTCACTGTAGTTTAATAGGCTTTTTAGACAAGAACCAGTGATCTCAGCTGACGACATATCGAACAAAACGAAATGTGAAAAATGTGTTTCTCATAACATCTACTGGCAAAAACTCTGAGAGTAAATAAAATTGCCAAGAAAAGTTTCTTAAAAACATGTTGTTCGGAGTCGACTTTAAACTGTAGGCCGCTCCACTCATGTACAAAATTAACACACACAACATAAGTGGTGTGGGATGCTAGGTTGTAATCCTTACTGAATGATTATAATTACCAATTATGTACATATGTATGTATAAAAAAGCTGAGACTGCTTACTTAACCGTTGGGAAATCTGTTTTTATTTAAGAAACCCCTTAGTTTTTATATCTTAACCTTAGAAGCTGATGTTAATAGGATTTGTGACATGTTTCAGTCAATAACAATAGGATTAAAAGACAAAAAATTCATGAAAATAAAAGTGTATGCCAAAAATGTTTTCAGGTGCGCTATCCTATGTCTCTATAATAAATTTTCTTCTTTACATGACATGTAAATAAATGCCAAATGTATGTCAAATTTAAATACAATGCATTAACGACATTAAAACTCAAGAGATGTTTAAAACTTTTGTATTATTTTCGTTTTTCTTTGTTTAATAACAGAAAGTAAAATTGTAAACATTTTCTCAACTTTTTACTTAAATAATTTAAAATTTTATACATATACATACACCCATACATATGTGGGTATATACACTGAGCGCCAAAAGTGAGTAAACACCACTGAAATAATTAATTTTCTTAGGATAGCGAGAAAAGTAAATGAGAATAGTCAAATAAATTTCCAAAAATAAAAACACTTATTTATTACTTAGAAAATGTTAAAACAAAAAAAAAAACAATTCATGATAAAGGAACTTTTTTTATACTTAAGAACAAAACTGTTTTATACTTAAGAACAAAAGTGTTGACTCACTTATGGCGCTCACTGTATGTGTATGTACGTACGTATGTAGTTCATATTTCATGTGAAAAGTCACATATTGTTGTACGAAAAAATGAAAGTCTTTCAAAAAATAGAAAACAGCACATTCATCATTTTACCAGCATTTAGGAAACGTTATTAGTTACAACATATGCTGCTACATCAACTGTAGTATAACGGAGTATGTAGATGCATACACATGTGAACTTAAATTTTAAATGAAATTATTTTTTAAAATTCAAAAAATGAAACAAAAAGTTTTCTTGTCACATGTGACAATGTTCCATAAATGATTTTCAAAAGTTTGACCATCTTAAAGGTCGAAAACCTTTTAAATTTCTTTACAGAAAGACAAAAAGTTTTTAAAATTTTGAACTTTATTACCTTAAACCGAATTGAATTAAGGGTATTAACAAATTCTTTTGAATTTTTAATTGGAGAAGCCCATATTTTAATTAGGAACCTTATAAGGCTTTTCTTAACTTTTTTTTTTTGATTGCATGAGAACTATCGATATGGATTACAATGGTTTGGTTTGACAGTTGAAATTGTCAAATCGTATTTCCACTTCTCTTCAGCAAGGTTATCATGAATCATTTACTGCAAGAACTGTTGAAATTCGCCTAGCGAGAAACTCCAATAAAATACCTCTCAGATGGGGTCAAATCGCATGAGCTTAACGGCTAATGGGCTGTTGTTTAAAACCGAAGAACAATTGCACATCAAATCTCGCTTCTCAACAGGTTTATGGTATTGAATGTGTAGAGACATCGTCTACATAAAATCAGGTCTGATTTTGTTAAGAAAATTTATGCACTGTACGTCGCTTTCATTGAAGTCGCGTGCAGTCGGTTAGATAATATGTAGCTGTAGACGTAAGGCCCAGACATCTTGAATAAAGCGGAATGTAAAAAATAATATTTTCGGCAATTTCTGCTCAGCAGTCTTCTGCCAAAAGCTTTATGAGTGAATAAAAATTGTAATGAATAGTTTGCCTAAAATCTGTCGTTCGGAGTTGACTGTTCGCCGCTCATGGATAAAATTTACACAAACAAAATGGGTGGTATGGGAAGCTAGGTTCTAACCCTTATTAACGCACTAAACACTGCCTGTTGCTAAAACGTTTTGGCAGTTTTTGTACTGCCTCTAACTGCTCTTCACACTCAATTCACGATAATTGTGCTAAAAACGAGCTTTGTCGCTGATGATAATTTTTTTGAGGAATACGGCACGAATTTTGATAATAAAATGCAATGATTTGCAGGAGTAATTCGTTTGTTATGTTATGTTATCGTGAATTTTAAAAGGTTAACTCCAAAATACTTGAGAAATTAGGTAAGGAAATTAGGGTTAGCCTTTGCTGGATCGCAGATCATGTGGAAATGAACGACAATGATTCGATGAACTTCCACAATTCTAAAGGAACCAGAACCTTACTGTGGAGTGAGAAGAAATGATACTAAACGAAAGGGAAGACAGACAGATACTCTTCTTAAACAATCTCAAGCAATTGAAATTTTTATTCAGTGACTACAATAGAAGGAGGTTTGTGTCTTGAATTAGACTATCTAGGAGTAACAGGAGTACAATAGATCGAATAGGTGCAGTACTATGGAACGAGGATAAAAATTTTTGTTGCGTTTTTAACTTTTAAAAAAGGATTAAAATATGAGCTCGTAGATTGCAGATAAAATAAATATTAATTTGTGTTTCATTTTTAAATAAAATTCTTTATTATTCGCATAATTCTGTGTGCCACTGTTCACAATTTTATGTATACAACAACAATTGCTTTATTTGTTATTCCTCAGTTTACACCCATTGCAAAAAACAATAACAATTACTAGACAATTGTTCGACTGATTTTTGTAACGGAGATCTTCAAATCACGATTACTCTCTTCAAACACACCGCATCTTTACACAAGACTGAGTGAACTTTTACTAACTTAGATTTTTTTCAAACGGACAAAATTCACACCGAAAACCCAAATAGAAAAAAGTCTCCATTGTTGTTCATTGTCGCTTTAGAAAAAAAATTTTTTCTTGATCATATTTGTTAACGATTTTGTTTCCAATTTTTTTGACAACTAAGTTTATACGAAAAAAGTTTGTTATGGCATATACTATACATACGCTTTTAGGGTTCATAAATTTCAATAGTTCAACACGTGCCAGCTAGATGTTGGTGTCTTAGCGGTCTTGTTCTTGGAAGAACAGGAAAGCAATTGAAATTCATGACATTAAATTATTTTTATTAACACAACGTGTATCATTTTATTTTATTTTCAAAAATAAATTCTAGGCTTTGAATTTCTAAGAAATTCAGATTTCGGCTTAAATTTCTACATCAAATAATTAAAATTGAGGGCAATGATGTCAAACAAACTTCAGTTTTCATTATTTTCATTTTGTATCGGCAATATTAAGGTCAATGACATCATAAAAGTTAAATGCTGCCTCATAAAAATGCTAAAAATAATATCGGAAATTTATTACTTATTCACGTATAAAGAAATCAATAATAACTCATTAATTAAATGCAATAGGAGGAGGTGTTGAAATCAATTTCACTGATAAAAATGTCAGTCTGTCTGTCTGTCTGTTGTTATATTTAATGTGTGACTTTAAACATGCTCACACCTCTTAAGCTGGTGTATCACTTTTCCATTAAAATAAAAGCATATCTCTGCGTAACGTGCAAAAAATAAAACATAAAATAGGAAATTATTTTTGCTAATGTCAGTAGGAAACTGTTGTGAGAATGACTCCAGAGAGATACTCATAAAGGTCGCAGTTTCAGGGGAAAACAATCTCGAAATCTTTAATTTTCTCTATCATAAGAAATAGAAAAAAGAAAAATCCACCTTCTATGCTTTTATGGCAAAAATTTATTAATTTTTTCTTTCTTATTTTGGTTCTCTACGTTTTGTTCTTTTGCAATTTCATTCCAAGAAGGTTATAAACCTCGGGAGAGCAATAACTTTTAATAATATTCAGTGTTGAAAATAAGTATCTGTATCATATAGCGAAGTATGCATGTATGTATGTAGAGACTGTATCTCTGAGAATGTACGTTATGTACGTATGTATGTATGTTATAATGATGTGTTGGTGTTAATACATGACGAAATTCTTAAATATTATGTAAATTTATGAGCAGTTATTAGCAGAAGTGTGTCGGAAAATGAAAATAAAAAACGTGAGAAAAATTATAAATAATAATACAATTTTTTTATTTGTTTGCATTTCTTGTATTATCGCAAAATTATTTTATATGCTATCTAGTACATACATATGTATGTATGTCGGCATATGAAAAATATTTATGATTCTAATTTATAAAGCATTCGCTTGGTAGGAAAATTACGCGGAATTAATAGATCCCAAAATATAATTATCCTTATAATGTATTATTTAATGATTGCTGTAGGACTAGTCACCACCCACTGAATAAAATCCTGTTTAATAATTTTTTTTTTTATAAATTTCCATTTTTTAAGT
The DNA here is from genome assembly GCA_958299815.1 of Sarcophaga carnaria. Lineage (NCBI taxonomy): Eukaryota > Metazoa > Arthropoda > Insecta > Diptera > Sarcophagidae > Sarcophaga > Sarcophaga carnaria. Next base: position 139,817,893 of record OY283150.1, read on the forward strand.
AGTCTTGCAAAAATTTTCCAAAATTTCTAAGAATATCTAATAAGCATATTCTTTTTGTTAAAAATCCCTGAGGTCATTTACTTATTTTGTATATTTTTATTTGAAAATCTTTTTTATTTCATGAATATTTCAAAATTTCTTTTTTTTAAAGCATGGAAGCCAAAATCCACTGAGTTTTGTTTTATGTCTGAGTACATATCCTAGAACAAATACTACAACTTTAATTAAATCTGTCTTCCAACAAAGTTGTCTTTACCTGCAAGTCTTGCAGTAGGACAAGAGGTATCTTTAACATCTATGTTACAGGGCAATAACAGAGTTTTTGTATTAAAGTGTTCGTATTAAAAAATTTTTCTAAAAATAATTAAAATTTTCCTTAACTTTTGGACTATACTACGGCGACGTCTGTGGTTGTATTCTAGATAATTTGTATGATTTATTATGAAAGAATTCCTGCCAGTGTATATACGAATGAAGTCGCCGTATCAAAAAAATAATGTGTTGGCTTACTAGACGTGAGGTTACGGTTCATATCCCAGCTCATACGAAAAATAAAAAAAATTCCGGCGATTTCCTCTTTCAGCAGACTTCTTTCAAAAATTCTCTAAAATTGCAATGAAAAGTTTCTCACAAAATTATCGTTCGGAGTCGACTTTAAACTGTAGGCCCCACCGCTCATGTACAAAATTAACACACACACCATAAGTGGTGTGAGGAGCTAGGTCGTAATCCTTACTGAAGGATTGTAATGATCAATTGTATATGTATATATGTATTATTATTTAATATGTATGTGTATAGAACTGCATTACTTCCCTTCGATTTTAAAAAATCAATTCGTACACAAAAAGTTACTGGAAAAATAAAGTAAATTTTAAAATTTGAAGCAGAGGATTAACCCATGACGAAATTTGCTTGGATCATGAAATGCTCCAATACCATGCTTTTAAAGAAAACTACAGAGATACAGATTTAATGTGATGAGAGGTACTGATCTCATTTAATCTCTGTAGTTTGCTTTAAGGCAATTCGAAATTCAAGGCGACTTGAAAGCATTATAAGAACAAGTATTTAAGAAATATGACTCCCAAAAAGTAAAGCAGCATGAAACGGAATGCTCGAATAAGATTAAAAATGTATACAAAAACGTACGACACACTAAGTAGAGCATGGTTTGACAAAATTAAAATGAATTACTTTGGAACAAAGGGAAAAATCATACATAGTACATCATCTGCTTTAAAGGAAAAAATAGCAACAGGCTCGAATCAGACGTTGGACAAATTATCTGAGGAAAACCAATGCCGCTAATCATATAGATATTCTACCATTTATTCATCCCACAGGAACAGTAAAATCATGGTTTGAAGCGAATTTCTCTAATCTCAAGACTTCATCCAAATAACTATTTTTACTTTTCAATATTGAAGAAATGGCTCGACGGAAAACATTTTAAATTATTTTACAAACTATTATACCTCAATGAACTTTATTGTTTGCAAGGAATAAAATAATTAAAGAAATTTTTCACAAACAGTGCAGCGCTCAGAGGAGCGAATGTATAAAACCAAGAAACTGTATTTTATTGAAAAACTTACAGACATTTTGAACCATTCCTGTATTTGAAAGACTATAAGTAACTAAGGCTAATAGATTATGCGACCCTCACTTTAATTTTAAGGTTAATCGGTATTCACAGAACGACGAAATAATACATTTCCCATGCTCGTTTTTTTCTATTTTTTTCTTTTAATCGTTTATCTATTTCTTTTTGTCTAAAGAAAGAAAATTTTGTTTTCGTTTTACAATTTACGGATACGTTTTTATTGCTTTCGATTTCAACAATGCTTTATGAAAAATAAAATTTAAAACGAAAGTCTTCACTCACGTTATCACAATCTTTGTTAAGAAGAAAAATATTAAGAATGGCATAAGGGTGTTAATAGAATCATAAAAATAATAAGAGAGTGAAAGTAAATACACATACATCTCGCTTTTGTACTTAAACATACTCACATGTGTATGTACATATACATTCCCACTCACACATGACTAAAATGTTATTGCCGCCATCATTATTAAAGATTTTCGTATGTGTGTGTGTGTGTTAATTATCTTATTAGAAGACAAATCTTAAGGTACGAGAGGTAAAAACAATTCATATTAACAGAGAGCCAACGAAATAATGGTAAACAGCCAAACTGAGAATCTACGTTAGAGAAGAAGAAACATTTAAAGAATTTGCAAAAGTTTTTCCATTACAATTGCCACAAATTCCGTCTCGTGGACATTGTTTCAAATACGAATCTAATTACTTGTACTAAACCTACAACTCTGTCGCTCTCTCTCTCTATTGCTTTCTTTTAATACATTTGCAGACCTCAAATGCTTATGTTCGTTTGTTATAAGTATAAGACTTGAATTGCTGCAGCAACAACAACAACTACAATAATCAGAGAAACTACGGCAATATTAAAAATATAGAGAAACAAAAGAAACATTAAATTAGCAAAGGGCTCAGGAAAGCACATAAAAATATGCTGGTTTCCTTACCTTACTCTTTCACTCTCCATCTCTTTCTCTATCAATGTCGCTCTGTTTTGCTATTCTCTGTCCATAATCGTTTGTCGGCCATTAAACAGCAAAGTGTTCTTAATGTTTGCTGTCACTACGATGGGCAAAAGTTAAGGGGCCCATAACACACTACTGCTTACAAATGGAATGATGTACGTGTATGTGTAGGTATTTTAGAGAGTAAATGTTTATGCGTATATTTTGTTTTTCTCTTTGTTTTTCTCTTTGTTTTTCTCTTTGAGTACAGTCGAGCTGAAAAACAATTCCCCAAAGCAATTAAAACGATAAGACTCTGACTATAATAACCGAAAGTATATTCTAACACTTTGATGATGTTCATACAAGACAGAGAGCGGCTGGAGTGATAGAGGCGAGATTGAAGGACATAATAACATTGTGTGTGTGTTCCTTAAATCTCTGGTAATATTTAGCAATGAAATGACCAAGAGAACATTAATTTAAAAAAGACAAGAGTACAGAACAACTTTATTTTCGAAAAGATAAAACGTAATTGATGTGCCAACAGATACACTCATACTTACGTATGTATGTATTTTGCATGTCCTTTAGAATAACTTGGGACAGATGAATGAAGAAAAAAAATAATAATTGAACCGACTGTATAATAAAAACGTAAAATCTCATTAATGTGTATAGGCTGGCAAATTAAAAAGAAAAATTCTCAATACGTTTAAGGACAAAATCAAAAGTCAGGTCAATCAAGAATCATGCTCTTGAATATGTTGCAAAAGCAGAAATATAACAATTATAGAATTTCTACATACGAGGTTGACCTCAAAATTTAAGTTACATTATAGTATTCTTGAAAACTGTTTGTCAATCAATATTCATTGCGTTGTTTTAAAGGTTCTAAGGCCTCTCACAAAACGGTCTGAAATTAAAACAAAAATTATAAAATACCTAAGGAGTGAGTGATAATACTAAGAGTATATGTTTAAGGGCCTGTTTCCACAAGACAAATGGTTTCAGACAAAAGTCTCTTAGAATGCGAAACTCTCAATTTAGTTTGTGTTTATCATAAATGCAGATTTTCGTCTGATACCACTCATCTTACAGAGCCATGCCCTAAGTTAGCACTCGTTAATACCTACATAATTAGTCATTACAACCCTGCAGTCAGGATTACGACCTAGCTTCTCACACCACTTATGTTGAGTGCGTTAATTTTATGCAGGAGTGGCAGGGGACCTACAGTTTAAAGCCGTCTCCGAACGACAGAATTTTGAGAAACTTTTCATGGCAATTTTATTTACTCTCAGAGTTTTTGCCAGAAATCTGCTGAGAGAAAGTTGCCGAAGAAATATTTTCATACTTTCGTTTTGATATCTGACCTGGGGTTTGAACCGTGGCCTTACGTCTAATAAGCCAACACACTACATACTAGACTACGGCGACGTTAATCGAGGATTGCAAGAAAATTACCATGGGTATGAACATGATAATCCAGTTATTTTATTTGCGACCAATTTTTTATAGAAAGTGAACGTATCTATGTGTGTCTGTATTTAAGCTTTAATTTTAAGCCATATTTCAAAAGCATTATTAAACATCAGCAGCAATTTGCAACATGAAACAATTTTCTTTTGATTTTATTTTTTTTGGGTTAAAAACCCCATAAATATGGCATCCGTTAAAAAACAAAAACGGAAATGTTACAAAAGTACGGTTTGGTGCGCACGTTCGCATATGTACATATGTTTATTTTATTTTCTGCTTTTACATACATATTACACATACATATATTATGTATAGTGTTTTTGGCAACAATTTTATTATTTTTTTTCTTTTCATATATTATTACCAAAAGGTTTTGTATTCCACAGGAGACATATTCTTTCGTGTCATTTAGTTTTACGGATTTTTTATTTTTAGGAAAAAAAAAATTAAAAAAATTAAATTATTGGCACACATTAATTGCGGCTTTTTTGGTTGAACAGAGATGGGGAAACAGGACTGAATGGTTTCCTTATATATATTTTTTTTAATTAAATTTTTTGTTCCTTTCAAATAATTGTTATTTTTTTACTCGAAATGAATGCTTATATGTATGTAAGATATTAAAGTGGGGTTTTACTATTTGAAAATCTATTTGAAATATCAAAGAGATCAAGTTTTCGGTGTTAGCTCCACAAAAACACACACGCATGCATTTGGTCATTTTGTGGTTTTAAAATCATTTTTTTTTCATTGAAAACAGAACAATTTAATCTCATAATCAGGGTAAACAAAGTTAACATTTTTTTCGAAAAATTAATTCTAATCACTCCCATTCTGTAGTTTTATCTTTAAAAATAATCTGCAATACAAACGAAAAGTTTAATTCATTTCGTTGTCATTTTCTAGCAGATTATAGAGATCACCGAAATTTTCTATACTATATCCTCATCGAGCTTTGTTACATTCTTTTTAATTAGGTAAGCAGCAGCCTTAAAATTTTATGCCAAATATTTGTGTCAGATAAGTCACGGGTGAAGACGTTTGTTTCCTTCTCTTATTTCAACTTCTAAATAAAGTTAGGCATTCAAAATTTAGGTTAACCTTATGCACCAGCACTAAAACGCATAACTAACTTGAATCATAAATCTTTAAATCCCAATTGGATGTTTCCAATATTTCTGTTATAAAAGTAGGAATGGCTCCTCAGATACTGTACAGTCATTCAGATTAAGCCGAACTAAGATTTTGATACGACCATACTTCGTATCTATACTTCCAAGCTTTTGTAACCCTCAGGGTTATTTTTGCATTCACAGCCATTTGCCTTGTGATCATGTCCGTTGGTTTCGCCTTACCGAAAGGACTATTCGTAATGTGGCGAATAAATTCATGTCAACATCAGTAAACGATCAATAGACCAATAGGTCGACTAAACAAAAGTCTGCCGAAATCATCGCCGATGTGAATGAGATAGTCGATTTTACATGGCTAACAAGCCCCCGTACACCACAACTTGGCTAGTTTTGTTAATATTCAACTGCCAAGAAACTGAAGGTAAATGACCATAGACGACGATGTGTATTCATTGAATGGGCTCTGGAGCAATTGGCAACTGACTCTTATTTTCATCGAAAAGCCATCTTCAACGATAATGAATGGGTACGTCAATAAACTAAATTGTCGAAAAATATGAGATAGTCGATTTTACATGGCTAACAAGCCCCCGTACACCACAACTTGGCTAGTTTTGTTAATATTCAACTGCCAAGAAACTGAAGGTAAATGACCATAGACGACGATGTGTATTCATTGAATGGGCTCTGGAGCAATTGGCAACTGACTCTTATTTTCATCGAAAAGCCATCTTCAACGATAATGAATGGGTACGTCAATAAACTAAATTGTCGAAAAAATAAAAAAATCACAAGAGATCCAAACGATCCAATAGATCACGAAAAAGTATTGGTTTGGCATGGATTTTAGCCTTGCGGCATTATGTCCACATTTTTTTGAGAACAACGTTAAGTAGAAACATTTTTTTTGGCCAGAATTGTATGATCTATACATCAGTGACATGAAGGCGCCGTAGTCTAATAGGTAGTGTGTTGGCTTATTAGGCTTAAGGCCACGGTTCAAACCCCAGATCAGACATCAAAACGAACACATAAAAAAATATTTCTGCAGCGACTTCCTCTCAGCAGATTTCTTGCAAAAACTCTGAGAGTAAAGAAAATTGCCACGAAAAGCTTCTGTCGCTCGGAATCGACTTTAAACTGTAGGTCCCGCCACTCATGTATAAATTTGGCACACACAACATAAGTGGTGTGAGAAACTAGTTTGTAATCCTGACTGGAGGGTTGTAATGACCAATTCTATGTTATGTTATACACCAGTGGCTTATGGTTTTAACGGAATGGCGCTACATGTCACATATTTCGAAGGTTTATGCGAATAAGACACAAACAAAAGTAGTCCTCGAGGCCAAAATAATCCTTGACATCGGCTAAATTCAGCCTGATATATGGAAAATTGGAAAATTCGAGTTCTCTCGATCGAGAGCAGCCATATGTGCGATGTTATATTTCACACACGTTTAAAAATTGGAATTGGAAACGCATAATGAAAAACCCTTGATGACTATAGCGAGTTTTCAAATGATTGTGACAACGATCTAAAATAAAAATCCATGTGTTGTAGAACGCACTTACCTGCTTATTTCTTTTCTTTTTAGCGTGTTACAGATAATTTTCTTAATTTCTCTGAATCAGTGTTTAGATGTTGGGCAAACATTAATTATGTTTTAATACCCATTTGGCTAAATAATAAATAATACTAATAAATCCTTGAACAAATCGATTTATTATTAACAATATTTTAGTTTTTCTTGAACATTTTTACTCCTTTTTTTTGCTTTTTTGTTTTTTTTTTGGTTGGTTACGATACATAAATTTACCTTTTTTAACTGATTTTTATCAAAAAATAACAATTCATTGCAGATTTGGCATAAACAGCTCTTAACAAAACAATGGCTGGCATGGATACAACAAACGAATGAGAAGACAAAATGAAAGGAGGAAGAGATTTAATGGAAAACGTACAGTAAACAAATGAACCATAACACTAAATTTTGAAACAAAGTCCTTTGAGAAACATAACAAGAGCATTAAAGTATATGTATATATATATAGAAAAAACAACAACAACAATAGCAACAAATATTTAGAAAATGTAAACATTATAAATAAAATAATAATAATAACGGAAGCAAGGAGCATACAAGACAAAAGAAATAACAAAAAAAAATGCTCTCTAAATAGAGAGATAGGGGAAGAGAGAGTTTTAAGAAATATCAAAAGCGGAAGAGAGAGAGAGCCGAAAGTGTGTAGAAAACGATTCAACTGTAGAGATAACAATGGCAAAGTGGAAAGTAATACAAAAACAATACAAAACATTTTCAAATATAAAACAATAGAAAAATGTTTGTAATAATGACGGTGATGATGATGCCTGTAAATGAAAGCCTCATACAAAAGGTACGATACTTTGTTGAATTTCAAAGCTTAAGCTTCCGAAACATGGGTCAGTAGAAACAAAAACAAAAAAATAAAAATAAAAAAAAGAAGTAACAAATAATATTTATTGATAAACTGTGAAACGCGTTGGCAATTTTGTTTGTTTTTTTTTAATAAAAATTACTCTCCATAAATAAATTTTTCGTTTATATTTGTTTTATTTTTCTCTTTGTACACTAACAATGACAAAAATAAAAGGGCGAGTGATATAAAGCCAAGGCGATGAAATGAGAAATAACAAAAAGGAAACAAAATTTAAATGAGGTCATAACTGTAAACACTTCTCTAACAGTTATTGATGAGAACAAAACTATACATTAAAAAAATATATATAAAAGAGAGAGTGTCCTCTCATTACATAATACCAAGAGAGAAGGAGAGCTAATATAAAGGAAACTAAACTTTACTTTAATGATAATTATTAAATAAAACTATAAACAACTGCTGGAAAAAGCTAGCCAAACAAAAAAAAATTTTTTTTTGGGCACGCTAAATATGAAGTTTTATTTAAACAAGAAATAAAAAACCTCCTTTTAACAAGTGAAATAAAATTCTCCTAAAAAATAAAATAAAATAAAAAAGATGCTGGTCCGTCCGTTACAATAATAATAATAATAAAAAAATACGCACACGAATAAAAGAAAATTTTACAGTCAACTAAACGTGGTTACACTGTGTGAAAAACCATAGCAAAAAAGAAAAAAAATTCAAAAGAAATCATAAAAAACAACATAAAAAGATTTTTTTATATCCAGCAAATAAACAAATATAGTCATAAAATTCATAAAAATATTCGCAATTCCTAGAACAAAAATAAGACAACATATACCAACCAAAGCCATATAAATTTTATGCAAAAGTTTCAGACAGAATGGCGTCTTTAAGAAATAAAAAGATACACAAAAAATCATAAAAAAATTGTATTTCTTTTCTCAATCATATCCTTCAACAAATTATAAAATGAAATAAAAAAACAAAAAAAAGAGAATATTCTATAAAAAATTTATAAAAAAAAAAACAGAAAATATTAAGCAAATTAAATCAAACATATAATAATAATAATCATAATAACAACAATAACAATATCGTATTAATGTAACATAAAAAAAACTCTCGCCTTTATATTTTCCAATACTTTATAACACGACTCTTTTATAAATGCATACCCTCCCATACTACTCTCTTCAGTTGTGGCTTTTAAAATAATGATCTGCTCGTTTGAAAACTAAGTATGTCTCCGTATGTGTTTGTGTACATATATTGAAGTGTCTGTGTGAGCAGCATATCAAATGCAAAATTTAGGTCATTGAAATAATTCATGTTGCATCTTTTTGTACATCTAAAAAATTATTAAAAAAATAAAAAAGAGTGGAATTGTATTCCTTTAGTTGTTTTCCATTTTTTCCTTTTTTTTCGTTTTTTTGTTATTGTATTGTATACACAGTATTGTATTACAATTTCAATTGTTAACGCTTCTAGCCAGAAATAGAACGAGTTCGCGATAAATAATAATACAAATAAAAATAAAAAGCTATCTACAGCAACACTAACAACAGCAATACAGCAACCAGAACAACAACAACAACAACAACAACAAAATAATACAAAATGTTTCAAATTAATAAAAGTCATCATAAAAGAGTGAATTTAAAAAACATCAAAATGCATTTGCAACAAATGAATTTATATCATTATATTGTGGCAGCTGTATTCTATTTAAATATGGGTAAGTACACTGAGAAAAATTTACAAATAAAAAATTTTAAATTTATTCAGAAAAAAAAATTTAAGGAAAATTTTTATTATCTCTCCAGTAACAAAGAAAAAATGTTTCTTTTTTGCTTTGATTTGAAATTAAACGGAATAGCGTTCTTACGCATAAAGTGCCGTAGGTCTTTGAATTATGATCGAATTAGCCGAACGTTCACAGAACCTTACGGATCGTACGTTCGTTTATGGCATACGAAAATAATGCAAATGCTGTATGTACTCCTTAAGGAAGAGTCTGAGACTTATCTCGAATAGATCCATGATTTAAAGAAAAGTGATTAAAAACGATCAGGGTTCTTAATAAAAATAATCAAAACAAAAATCATTCCAAAACATAATTGGTGACTACAACCCTTCAGTCAGGATTACGACCTAACTTCTTCCACCACTTAAGTTGTGTGTGCTAATTTTATACATGAATGGCGGGACCTACAGTTTCCGAACTACAGATTTTTTGAGAAACTTTACATGGCAATTTTATTTACTCGCAGAGTTTTTGCCAGAAACCTGCTGAGAGGAAACCGCCGAAGAAATATTTTTTCATATTTTCGTTCTGATGTCATCAGCATTACAATATAAGCTAAAATACCACCCATGTTGTGTGTGTGTTAGTTTTATCCATGAGTGACTAGACCTATAGTTTAACTTTAACATTGGCTCCTTGAAATGTTTGGTTTTTGTCTTTGCTAATTTAATTCGCATTCAATTGATATGCAGCCCATATGCGTTGGATTTTGTTGTACAACATAGTTGACTAAATGAGTTGGTACAACTTGATCAAGTTTCTTTAAACATACGTACAGACATAATTGGTCATTACAACCCTTCAGTTAGGATCACGACCTAGCTTCTCACACCACTTTTGTTGTAGACTTGAACATTTCCCTCCGACTGCCGGATTATTGTAGCGTGTTTTGGGCGGCTGCTCAATGGATCCTCGTCAACGGTGTTCCTTTCAATCATTCATTCATTCCGCATCTCGATCTTCTCTGATAGTCAGCCTGCCATAAGATCTCTGTCGAATGTTGTGAATAACTCCAGGATAGCCAGGGATATAACCGCTGTCTTGACCTTCTTTCTGGGCGCTTCAGTCTCACTCTTGTCTGTGTAATCGGGCACAGTGATATTCCGGGAAACTGCAGAGTCGATGAGTTCACCAGGGCTGGCGCACTCCTTCCGGAATCCTCTTCAATCGACTTAGGTATGCCACTTACCTCGGTCAAGTTGGCCATTGCGCGAAAACTCTTTCGAGACACCTACCTATCCTGGATCAATGAGAAGTCCTGCTTCACCGCTAGACTCACTTGACCCTCGATGGATAGAAGGCGTCCAGTTACTTGGACGTGGTCGTAACGTCATATCGATCACAGTGGCCATGCGTACAGGTCATTGTGTTATGGGAAGATACACGGAAATAATGCAGCTTCCTTCTAACGACTCCTTTATTTACTCTCACAGTTTTTGCCAGAAATCCGCTGAGAGTAGGAAGTTGCCGAAGAAATTTGTTGGATATGTCTGACTTGGGATTTGAACAGTGGTCTCTGCACACTACCTACAAGAATGTGGCGATAACAAGATTCTTTGTGATTCGGATTCAATTTCAACAAATCCAGTCTAAATAAACTCCTCTTACTGGCCTTTCACAGTCCATCTTACCAGTTCAAATACAGTGTGTTGCATGCGTGGTGATAATCACAAGAGTATTATAAAAAAGATCACTGAATTGCAATTTTGCAAATGAAGAATTTGTTAAGAAATATACTATAAATTAACGTGCTTTGATCTCAAAATCCAAGTATAATTCAACATAATATTGTCGATACAACACAATATTATATACATGCATGCATGCCCTAAAGAGTTCATTTCATAATATTTTATAATAATTGTATTGGTCTTCCGCAAATCCCTGTGGCATAATTTCATTTATGAAAATCCATTTCAGTTCCAGTGCTGTTTTTTTTTTCTTTTTAATTGAATTAAAGAAGTACAAAAAGAAAAAAAGATAATATTTTAAAAATTGTCAACATTTATTGTTTTAAAACAAATTTTTTAGTAAATATTTTATGCCAATAGTTGAAACACATGTATGCATGTATTTGTATTTGTAAGAGTATGTAATAGTAAACGTGTGTTTGTATATGTGTTTGTATAAAATGCCATTAAAACCGCAAGTAGTGTTGACACGCACATTAGAGATCTCGGTTTATACAACAGTAAGAATAACAACAACAACATTAACAAATAAACAAATGAAATAAAATAATATGTATGAAATAAAAACAATATTTTCAATGACAGTGTAAATAAAATGTTAAAATTTTTAAAACAAATACAAACACAAGATGAAAAAAAAAATAAATACTATTACCAACACAAAAACTTGTAATTGTTTAAATGTTTTATGGTTAAACATTTTATACATACATGCAGTGTCGGTCATAACTAACCGAAATAAATGCAAATACATACTACATATATATGTAGTAAATTTATCATAGAACTTTGTTTAATACATACATACATAATTGGTTGTTACCACCCTTCAGTCAGAATTACGACCTAGTGTTTAATAAGTAACAACAAAAATATGTCAATCAAAAATAAAAATTTTTCTTGTAATTTCATTAAGAGAGGAGGTCGTTAATAACGTACTCGATTTTGAGCAATAATTTTAAGTGAATTTCCATGTAGATCTCTGCATTATCTTATTATCGCTTCTGCAGAACGTGTTCACAAAAATTGCAATTTTACAACTCACTGTGTGTGTTATCAGGATGGAAGCGGTTCTAATACAAAGCCTACTAAAGTTTTAATCATTACTTACATATTTCTAAGGTTTTAGTCATGGTCAGAACTTACTCATCTACAAAAAATACTTAGAATATATGGTAGCATTCTCTCTTGTAGTAATACAATATTGTTTAGCCCGCTTATAGTATTACAATTGCTTTATATTTATTGGCCTTGTAAATTTTACTTGATTTTCGAAAAGAAAATTTGTGTGTAGGTAGGTTGAAGGAGAAAAGAGCAATAAAGTGTCTTATGCCAATCGGCATAAACCTAATCAAACAAGTTGGCTTGTTGTGCTCCCACCATAAGGTTGATACACCTTACATACTTACCCTTAAGAAGTATATATTTTGTACAAACTTCCTTATCATGTTCCATTCCACTACTGGGATATGAATTGAAAAGTTTCTCAAAATTCTGTCATTCGGAGTGGACTTTAAAGTGTAGGTCTGCCACTCATGAATAAAATGAACACACACACAAAATAAGTAGTGTGAGAAGCTAGGTCGTAATTCGGACTGAAGGGTTGTAATGACCTGTAATGTATGTATGACTGTAATAATCAAACGTAGATAGACTCTTGAATCATCAAAGTAATATTGACTACGTGGAAGAGATTTGTCTCAGCGCACACTTTAATATTCACCAGCAGGTTGTAAAACAGCCTAATACCCAACATATCGGACTCGCTAATTTACTTCCACTAGTTTTTTATGGAATCAAAAGATTAATGCTGCAATCTTGGTAAGATAAGAGTACTCCTTTACTTCGAACATAGCCTCAACCAGCTTAAAGAATCTGAAATATTTACCAAACAGTGCTAATAATGCTTCTTATATTTCATCAATACGGCGCTAGATAAGACAATCAGAAAGACCTCTTTTTCTTTAGTGGTTATCTTACAAACCTTTTTGGCCTTTAGCTTGAAGAGGTGACGTTTAAAATGAAATTGCTTCAGTCAGATTTGACCGATAGTGTACATGCAATACATATAAACTCTTCAGAGAAATCACACACATTGAAACAGCACACTCTCACATTTATTGTTCAGGACGTATAACATATTGTATGAAATGTATGGGGCCATGTTGAGTTGTTGTTGTATTTGTATGTTAACAAATGTTACCCCCCAAAAAAACAATTTTCGAATGTCCTCAATTAGTATCAGGAGAATTGTTCAACATAACTTAACTCAACTCAACTCAACACAACACAACACAACGAACAGTGCGGGCGGCATTCCACGGTAGCATCAGGTACAACAGACAAAAACGATCATTAACCGCCACAATTTTTATTTTTATGGAATTTAAATAAAATTTCAACATTATCAACATAACTCGTTTAAACTGTATGTATGTATACATATGTATGTGTATACATATTTATGTGGGTGTGGTGCAGCATTTTACGCCATTGTGTGTTTCAAGTATGCACGGGAATAAAATAAATATTTTAAATGCTCTGTAGGTTTCGCATTTAATTCTGTTATACGACATGTTTGTGTTGAACATTAAAACTTAAAATAAATAAATACTTTTTGAAAAAGTATTTATTTTTAATTAATGCTTAATTAAAAAGTTATATTAAAAAGAAAATATGTATTGTGCGATGACAACCATCAAATGACAAAAATTTCAAGCTTAAAATGACAAAAAAGGAGAACAAAAAAGCAGCGAAACCGTCGATTAAAAATCGTGTTGAAATCCTTTATGCGTATAATTGTGCGTATTAATTGAAACAAATAATAAATCAATAAAACGCTTAAATATGAATTAAATTTTCCATTTAATTATCGATAATCGTATTATTACATAAATATCGTATATTGTTTTATCATTCAATCACTTTCCATAAATTCTCAGATACAAGGCACATAAAGACTTCACACACATAGCGTGTCCTTTTTTAATTGAATGAAAGCTATCGATAACTATGGTCTGACAGCTGTCAAACGAATGAATGTTAAACTGTGTTAACATTTCTGTTTAGTAAACTTGCTAAACATAACTGAGGGCTGAAATGATCATCCTGTTAGCAGGAATCTAACCTATTTTCCCACACCAACCATGTTGTGTGTGTTAGTTTTATTATGGAGTGGCAGGATCTACAGCTTAAAGTCGACTAGGAATAACAGATTTTTGAGAAACTTTTCAAGGCAATTTTGTTTATTCTTAGAGTTTTGCTGGAAGGCTGCTAAGAGTCCCCAAAGAAATTTTTTCTTTGATATTTCGTTTTGTTCGCAGTACCTGAGCTGAGCTTTGAACTGCTGGCTTGTCTGTAAAAACCCAACACATTACAAACTAGACTACGGCGACTTCAATTACAACAACATCAATTTTAATTGAGTATTTATTGCCGTTTACATGCTGCATCATTGTTTCTTATTTCTGTCGAAAGGAAACAGCCAACGCTATGGAGCCATTCTGATTAGATTTTTGTTTCGAGTTATTGGAAATGCAAAGCAGCCCTGCATTGAAAGCCAACATTCAAGCATCCTTATATGTCAAACGGCCTAAAATGGATTATTAAAAGGTAATTCGTATATATGTTCTGCCACACAGGGATCTCGTTAGAAATTACATTGCTGATGAGCTGGTCAGAGCAGCTACGGATCTGGCAATCTCCAACATGCTACAGGGCATTGTTGTTCCCTTTGCTTCGGTTAATTTGAGGAGGGGTGGCTCAGTCTCGTTGGCAGCAGGAAGGTACGTGCAATATTGCCAAACTCTGCTGGACACGTCAGGACAAGAAGACGACTGACTCTCTTATGTTCTTGAATCGTATTGTCATCCAGCGCTCAAGGGTGATTCGTACTGGCTATTATATTTTTGGTAGGCATTCCCACTTATGGTTTTTACAGGAGCTGCGAGCCTGAGGAAGAGCAAAATACTGTCTTTCAACTCATTTGTCAGTGATCTGCTTTTGTCATGAAGAGATAGAGGTCTCTGAGCTGTCATTTTCTTACATCTTTGACCATGCTCTCTAATGTATTGATTACTGCAATAGCAAAATATATTTTGGACAAGGGATGTTTTTATTTGAGGGAATGGTTGGTTCCCGCATAGATTTAATTGTGATATTACAATGGTGTTAATTGCTGGCCTGCCTGAGTGAGACCTCTCTTGTCAAGGGTGTCCGCAACCTAACCTAGCCTAACCTAAACCAAGAAATAAATATTTTCAATATTGTTTATTAAAGCTTCAATAGAAATAACTTCAGCCTCAAGGTGGAAAAACTGTACCTCTGGGGAAATTTGTACAGAAAGTTTATATTCAAAATTTATATTTTAAAATAACTTGTACGAAGTCAAATCTATTCATTTCTCTCTTTGATTTTTCACACCCCATGGATTTAGTTGGAAAGTACAGTCACATACATAAGTAATGCCGTAGCCACCAGCACTTGTTTTTTTGTGCTTATAAAATTGATGAAGTAGAAATTGGGAATAACGAACAACGAATAATAAAATTGTAATAAAACTTTGTTAAATTCATAAACTACTTGCAATGGTATTCCGTAATATATATGAGACCGCTAGGCGAAAACGAAATATAATTTTTTTTTATTAAAGTTTATAAATAAACAAAAAGTTTACTTTTTTTCGGTGTGGATCCAACGCCTTTTATTATTTCCGTACGACAATAGCAAATAATTCCCCAAAAAAAAAAACAGACAAAATATTTTATTTTTTTAAATTTTCTTGTTTTTGTTTCTGTTTTAATTTTTATTTTTTTTAGTTAGTTTTACTGATTTTTTAAGCAAATAAACTGTAACAGCGAGAAGATAATAAAAAAATGAAATAAATAAAAATAAAACAGAAACAAAAACAACAATAACGAAAAAACAAAAAAATATCAAATCGAATCGAATATAAAACGTATAACGAATTTGTTACAACAAAAGCGCTGGACCAGAATAACAAGCAAATAGTAAACGGAAATGGAAATGCCATTTATTTGTTTCTCTTGTCGTCTATTCTACTACTACTACTACTACTACTGCCACACATGGAATTGTGTGTGTTTTATATATCACACTGTTATTTGGTTACAGTTACAACAACAGCAATAATAATAACAATTTTAGCAACAATGAAAATCGTAACAACACTGGTCGACGTCAACAGCAAAATATGAGTATTAGTCTCATCATCATCATCATCATCATGCCCAATAAACAATTTAAGACAAGAGTAAACAAAATCACAGGAAGAAGTCTCTTTTTTTCCTCCTTACGTAAGAAGAAATGTGACGTACAAAGACATTAAGAGGGATTGAATTCAAGTCAACAACAATTCAAAAAATCTGGTTTAAGATTTTTTTCTAATTCTCAATTTTTTAAAATTTTTTTTTTAAACGAGTTGCGAAATTCCTCCTTAGATAGTATTGGGTCGTTCATTATTTAAATAAAACAAAGTATGTGTGATATATCATTGAAATATTTCATCCGTTTGAAAGGCCTATTGATGCCATTATAAGTGGAATCGTTTAAATATCCGTTGAAAATGTCCAATATTTCATGGCTCACCAGGATAAATTTGGCCAATGATATTGAGTATGTTGGCTTTGAAACGGCGATTTCATGGTTCATGGCTGCATACATTTGCGACTTAAGAAAATCTGAATAATTTTTATTTTGCCATCATGTTTAACGCATTTGTCCATTGGGTTCTTTGATTTTATTCATTATTTTTGATTGAAAAAAAAAAAGAAAAAACACACACACACACACACACACAAAAGAAAAATCCATTAAAATATGCACATAAAAATTTATAAAACGGAAATAAAATTCATACAATGCTATGGGATAGAAATGGTATCAAATGAAATTATTTCGGTAAACATTGTTACGAATATATATGTATTCTTTTCATATTGAAATATAATAAAAAAAAAGAAAATATCGGTGAAAAATTTTCCATACGGAATAAAAAAATTATCGTAAATAAACAAATGAAAATATTTTACTTAAAATGCCGCGCCCATATTCCAGAGAAATAAATAAATTCTAGGAATATAATCAGTAAACCATTTTATATTCTATGTCACTACAATAGGCAGGTTTGTGGTGTTATTTGTGATTTCTAAAAGAATATTCTAAAATTTGTATGTGATTATGATTTACATTAAACATAAGCTTTGTTATCAAACGACAAAGAACTAAATATACACGAATGTTTATCAAATTTAGGATAGCGTAGTACCTATAATAATACTTGCACTTCCTTACCACTTACGGCGTAAAAAATTTGAGTCTTTTTTCAAGACCTTCTATAGAGCTCTTGACAATGGCAATCTTGTTGAAGCTACATCAGCAAATTAGTTGTCACCATTGACGGATATAGCATCACGATCAAATAATGAAATTGTTTTACCAAAAAGTAGTTGGCAACTGATCCTACACATAATTTCATTGTATTGCCATTACAGTCAATGGTCAGTAATACATGTTGATGAATACCAACTTCTTCTGGACTAAATTGAATGATCTAGACACAGACAAAATGTGATTTCAGCAGAACCGCGTTACCTGCCACACAGCTCATGCCATATTGGATATACTACATGAGCAATTTGACCGCATAGTCATCTCATGTAGAGCTCATGTGAAACAAGTGGAGGTACGTACCAAGATCATACGATTTGACCCCGTTAGATTTTTTGTTGTGAGGTTTTGTAAACAGGCAGGTGTTTGCGAATAAGCCACGAACCATAGCGGTTTTCAGTCTTAAGTGCAGGAAATGTTATGGCATCTGATTTACAAGATTCTTGAGGAATAGTTTTATTTGTTATCGTTTAAATTTAAAAACAAGCACGCGTTTGTTCTATATAACGCTGAAGGAAAACCAAATAATATTCGTAAAGTGAAAATGTCGTTTCTAAAGTTAACTCATTCTGTGTTCCCAAATGATTAAATTTTTTGTTCGAATAACCGAATTACAATATTAATGCACGGCAGTAAAAGATTTGCATAATTGTTCTTTAGTCACACTATCTTTAAATGTGAATTTTTTGCTGGCACCTAAAATATAAACAGATTCAATAGAAACACTTCTTTGCCTCTTCTTTCTCCTCTATAATCCATTTTCCCTGTGTCAACATAAAGCATTGCATGAGTAGGCGTCATGAAGGTGCTTGGGTCTTCAGATTTTAATTTAGTCTCTGTCATTGTGATCTTGAGACAAGCTCTTGAGAAGAGTTTTAATTGCTGTCTGTAAAAATCGGATACTTTTTACTTGACTTGTAATGTTTAAATCGGACAACACCGATTTAGATCCTATTACACATACATAACACACACAATTGTTAATTACAATCCTTCAGTCAGGATTACGCCTAAGGTTCTTGTACAACTTATGTTGTGTGTGTTAATTCTATACATGAGTGGATGAACTTACAATTTAAAGTCGACTCCGAACAATAGATTTTTTTAAACTCTTTTCATGGCAATTTTATTTTACTCCCAAAGTTTTTGTTAGAAATCTCTTGAGAGGAAATCGCAGAAGAAATACTTTTTCATATATCGTTTTGTTTGAGATGTTTAACTAGGGGCTGAACCGTGACCTTACATCTAATAAGCCAACACACTACCTACTAGACTACGGAGTCTTCCAATTTAGATACTAATTGCAGTTGTAAATGTTCCACCTTCCAACCTAATCATTATACATATATTGTAACGAACCTAGCATTGAAACTTAGGATTATGGGGCTATTGCATCGTAGGCTTATTTTAGAAGGCGTTATTTCATAACCAAACAGTTTACACATAGTATGTAGTTATATACAGAAGTCGCCGTAATCTAGTAGACAATGTGTTCGCTTTTTGGACGTGAGACCTCGATTCAAAGCCCATATCAGACATCTCGAATAACACGAAATATGATTTCCTCTCAGCAGATTTCTGGCAAAATTAATATAATTGCCGTGAAAAGTTTCTCAAAAATCTGTCGTTCAGAATTTACTTTAAATTGTAGGTTCCAACACATTAACACACACAAAATAGGTGGTGTGAGAAGCTAGGTCGTAGTCCTGACTGAAGGGTAGTAATGAGCAATTCCTCTTCTGATAATAATATTTTCGTAGGAGTTGTTAATAAGCTCGGTCTGATAGAGCCTTTCCATGACTTTGGGAATCAGATAGAGGCCTTAATCGATATTTTGATTCGGAATAGTCATTTGTCAGAGACATGAACAAGGCAATTAGCAGTTGGCTAAAGTTTCTGCAATTTGTCGAGAAGAGATTTCCTGAATCTTACGGCCATACTTGGCTATCCATCCTAAAAGCTTTGGATTATGTTTACACAAGCTCTATCCTAATAAGCAGATAGCGGGAATCCATTAATGTTACTGTTGTCTACGAGCTTAGTATATCCTTCTACCGAATGTTTATCTTGTAAAAACAATTTTTTTCTGGCAGTTTGTCTTGTTTTCATTGTTGATTAAATTTCACTGGAAATCATACTTTAAATTGATAAGTGCATAAAAACAAAGAGAACAGGCTGCTTAAGCGGCTTTTCAGTTTAAAATTATTTGAACAAAAAATTAAATTGAAGTTGCAAGTGCTGCTTCACCATAGTTGCGGGCAGAAAAAAAGAAAAATAATGGAATTAAATGTGAACTTGTTTACCAAAAAGATGTTTTTGGTTTTTAATAACATCTTGTTAAGGTGATTAAATTTTTACAAAAATGAGAAAAAAAAAACAAAAAGAAGCAGTAACATATAGTAGAGACGTTAAAGGAGGCATTCTCAACAACAACAAAAAAAACATGTTACAATAAAGCGTCTTATTGAAATAAATAACCGAAATAAATCAAGGACTACATTCTATAAAAAAAATTCTTAAAAAAAAACAGAGGAGAGAAACTAATTTATTTATGTGGGTTTTTTTTTAAGGACACAGCATACAAATATTTATTGCCTTTTTGTTGTTATTATTACATCAATGTCCATTTAAGTAGTCCCTTTTGTCATATAAAATTGCCATAAATTCCTCTAAACAAATTTCTCTTATGTGCTTCAGACGAAGGACTTATAAAGCAATCGCAATGGTAACGATTGCAGACAAAAAAAACTCAACAACGTACGTACATACATATGTCTGTTGTATGTGTGTGTCTGTATATTAAAGAAAAGTAAGAGTGGTGGTAACCAGCTATAACCTCTGATCTCTTATAACTAAATTATTATGAGCACTTGCTGCATGTGACACTTCAATTCCCATGCATGCAATACATGTGCACAATACATGTCGCATAGAAAAGTTGGCTAAAAGACGAAGCCACACATAAGCAACACAAAACGAGCAAAACCAATTCATGACTTTCATATTTGAGTTTTTAAGTTTTGCTTGGCTACGGCCAATATTGTTGCTATTGGCGTTGATAGTAGTGGTGGTGGTGATACTGTTCTTGCTGTTGCAACAATACAAAGTCATTTGGAAACATTGCTTTACCATGGAGATGATCAAAGCAGCCAACCAACAGAATCTACGCCAAAAAATGGGACAAAAAAAATGTTAACAGAAGTAAAAGATAAGTTTTAGTTGGAAATATTTTACTATACGTCCGATATGTTAACCCAGGCAGACATATGCATGACATGGTTGCATAGGTATGTGCACACACATACATGTATTTATGGAAAAAAAACATGTTACAGTAGAGACTAAAATAGAACACCACATATTATATGAAAATTCTTCTTCTAATATTTATATAAAATGCTACAAAGAAATCGGTTTTTCGAATTCATCATTGGGCAAAAAGAAATAGTCACCTGATCTTAAATCCCGAGAAAAACTGCAGCTTATTAAGCAACTTGAATTTTTCTTTCTACAAAACCTTCTTATCATTTTTTAAGACTGGAGTGGTAATTTTTACAAGGAGTTAAAAACAATAAACTTGCACTTTTTATCTGGAATGGTGTGAAAGATAACCAATCTAATAAAATTTTATTTCATTTTAAATTCCAAATTGACATTGAACCTAAATACTTAGATGAGGATGGCCAAGGCAATCCATTGCAATTTATGCTAGAAAATCTAGTTCAGTTCTAAACCTCAAGTGCTGATTGTGGCTCTCTAATAAAGTAATTTGGTCCACAATTTTCAGAAGATAGTGAGTCGCTATGTATTAGATAACGTTTTAAAATCGTTCCCTTTATTGATCAACGGTGAGCTTCGAAGTTCGAGGAGGCGAGTTCCAAGTAAGGTAGTAGTGGTCATCTCAAACTGATTAAATATTAAGAACGTATTTAAAAGCGCAACATTTAGACTTGGATTTACAGAATTGTTATCTCGTAGACCCTTTGGTAATAATATTTTCGCTCGGATACAAATCCGATGAAACCTTTCCTTGTGTATTGAAAGTTGGTGAGGTCTTTTATATCAGGAACACTAGATCCATACTATGTTCTCTAGACTGATACACCCGAGTATAAGGAAGATCTTTCCAGAATCATGCAGATAGCCTATCAATATTGGTTTATTAGATGAGAGTCTGTGATTCCAATCCCAAAACGAAATATGAAAAAGAAATTTCTTTCGGCAACATTCTCTCAGCAATCTTCTTGCAAAAACTCGGAGAGTAAATAAAATTTCCATGAACATGTTCTTAAATCTGTCGTTTGGAGTTGATGTTAAAACTAAAGGTTTCACTACTTATGGATATAATTAACACACAACATGGTGGGTGTAAGAAGTACAGTCGCAATCCACACTAATTGGTTGTAATGGCCAGTTAAGTAACTAAATAGGGAACAGAGTTACTGGCAGACTAAATAAGGCAGGCATTAAGCTGATATTCTCCTAGCCTAACACTGTTGTAGAAAATCTAATATTGCGAGAGCTGTGTGGTAAATAACATCGTCTTGTTGGAACAAAATTTGATTGGTGTCCCGACCATAGCGTTACGCCCAAACGATGTTGTTTTATATTAACTTATAGTATCCGCCGTTGATGGCGTGGTCAACGTAAAAGAAATAAAAACTGATAGCGTTGCCGGTTAAATACATCAAAAATATCCAAGTGGTTTAATTTAAATTGTGAGAAAATATTTTAGAATAAAAAGTGGGGTTCAGAACCAAATTTACTTTCATTTTGTTTTAAATTATGTGGCAATGCATTGTCAAATAACTTTTAAAAGCGAAATAAAAAAGAGTATTTTCAAATATTCAAATATTCAAATTAAAATCCTATAGAAGACGTCAATAGATGTGATTCTATAACATATGTACTCGTATAAAAAATTTTTTTAACTCACTGTACTATAACATACTCATATTACACAAAGGATAGGACAGAACTAAAAACTAAGTTAGAAAAAAGAAGAAGACTTAAAATGAAGTTTTAGTTTCAAAATTTTATCAGGAAAAACAAAATTCATATGAAAACGTCATTTTATTGTATGTTTTTCCTTCTTTTTGTCATCTTGTCTCTGAAATATGTTGCTGCATTCTATAATTCTTTTATTTTCTTTTATTTTCTTTTTTTTCATCATTTTCTTCCTTTTTATTTTATTTCTGTGTCATTTGTTTTGTAGCAACAAAATATTTTCAAATGCTATGACCAAAAATGTAACAAAATTTTTGTATGTTCATACGTACATTACATATTTTGTATGCATGTTCTGCTTACATTACATTGCCCGTATCTAAAAGTGTTCATTTTTTTCTTTGTTCACATGAGTTCTCTTATGGCATTTGTTTTTTCGAAAATTTATTATACAAGCCAAGAATATAAGAATTTTCGTTTTAGAAATATTTTGTTTTCTTCTTTCCATTTTTCAGTATTTGTTTTACATTCATTTGCATTTTATTTCAGATTGTAAATTTATTTTGTTCCAACACCAACACCAACACAAACTAAAATTGTATATCTATTGTATTATTGTCGGATAGATAGGATGAGAACCAATATTGGAAATATGTTTCCTTAGTTTTTGATTTGCTGTAAAACCGAAATAATCTTCAATTAAATTTAGCCAAAGAACCATCAGAATATGAATGAATAAATCGAAAGGAATTTTTGGAAAATACTTGCAATTAGAAAATGTTTTTTTTTTTGTTCACTTACGAAGGTGTGCTATGTGAAACCGGATAAAACCGAAATGTGTTTGGTACAGGAAAGAATAAGATCGCCTGCTATAATTGTCCTCGCTATCTCAGCATCTATATTACAGGTGAAGCATTGGGTGTAAAACTCTGTACTTACATACTTACTTTGGTCATTACAAGCTTTTAGTCATGACTACAATCTAGCTTATCATTTTATCCATGAGTGTCGGGTTGTAGAGTTTGAAGTAGATTCCGAACTCCAAAATTTTTGAGTTGCCTTTTATAGCAAATTTTATTTACTCTCAGAGTTTTTGCCAGATATCTACTAAGAGGAATTTCTCGAAGAAATATTATTTCAAATTTGGATTTGTTGAAGATGTCTGAGCTACTTACCAACTAGGCTACGACGATTTAATTCACCTCAGAGGTTTGGACACCGTATAAGTTAAGGAAGTTTCTACAAGACACAGACCAGAGATCAGCTATGAATCGTTTTTTCGCTACTCCTAAGCACTAGACCACGGCGCACTCAATACAATGTTGAATTATTTTACATCATCACACTCATACCATTCGAAATATGTTTGATTCATAAGCCTACTCATAACATTGGAAAAATACTTACAAATAATTCAATTGACTTACGACCTTGTTTCTCACACCACTGATCACATGTTGTGTGTATTAATTTTATACATGAATGTCAGGACATACAGCTTAAAATCGACTCTGAACGACAGATTTTTTGAGAAACTTTTTCATGACAATTTTAGTTATTCTCTGCTGAGACACAGTCGCCGAAAGAAATATTGCTTCGTGTTTTCTTTTTGAGATCTGACCTGGGCCCTACGTCTAATAAGCCAGCATACAACCAAGTAGACTACGATGGCGGCACAGTGGTCCTCAAAGCAAACATAACACTAGCCATCGGTCATAATCAGCTTCAGCATTATACATCAGAGTAATTGACGGACATTAGTACGCTTCAATACATTATGGGGCATTAATACGTCTTTGAAAGGAATAAAAAATGTCAATGATATTTCACAGACATACACTTTGTTTTGTGTAAATTTAATGATAGGAAGCGCTTAATAAATGACCCAATACGTATATACTTACAGTAGTACATATGTATGTATTTTAAATTTAAACGTACACTTTCATATATAAACACACACAAATATTGCAAATTATTCCCTAAAAATATGGTCATAATAATGATTCGAATAAATTTTCTCTTTTGCTTGCTCAATTTTTGAATTTCTTTTTTCATTTCTCTGGTTTATTTACTTTACTCCTGGGAGTTTTGTAAATTATGCAGGAATTGTGAAGAAATTCAATTTAAGATTTGAAAATAAAATGAAAATAAAAAAGCAACAAATCGTAATAAAATATCAAATGTCAAGAATTTTGTTGAAAATTGGCAAATATTGTATTCATTATTTATAAAATTAAAGTTTTTAAAAACATAATAAATAGAAACAAAGTAATTCCCAAAAAAGCACGAAACAATGGAAACGAATTGTATTAGAAGATAAGCAATTTAAAAAAAGAAAAATATTTTGTATTAAAAAACTAAAAACTGAATTTAGACAAAAAAAAGTATTCCTTATGGAGTAATAAAACAAATATCGTAGATTTATTTCATATTGTTTGTTTTTGCTTTTTTTTGTATTTTTATCTCAAACGAAACATACTAAAACCATAACCATAATGACAGAATAAATAAAATAAAATATTATTTAAAATTTTGAAATTTAAAAAATTTTAATTTTTGTGTAATAATGTAATAATTTAGTCGTATAAAAGATGTAATTTTTACAACATGCAACAATAATAACAATTCAGGAAAAAATGACAAGCATACATTTTAGATTTATATTAATTACCTTCAGCGAATTGAATTGAATTGAATTGAATACAAACTTTAAAATGGTAATCCCTTTATATTGTTTAATTCTTTGTCTTTTTTTTTTAATATAATGCTGCATACTTTACGGTTGTTAAAGTTAAATAAGCTCTCATACGTATAAGCAATATTTTTTGAATACAGCAGCGTATTATATGTAACTCATACGCCTTAGTGTTGATTGTTACTATGATTACTAACAGATACGAGCAGAATACAAATGATTGCTTTTTATTTTTCTATTAAACAATTTCAAATCATAATGATGCAAAGATATGTATTTTTTGAACTCAATGAAACGAGTCTTGTTGTACAGAAAATTTATATATGATTTCAGTCATGTAACCGTCACGGCTGGCAGATGCAAGCTGTAATTTGGAACGTCAATTTGCATAAACCTTTCGCAGCATATGCTCTCATATTTCACCCATAGCTCATCGAATGTTAATTCCCAGGCTTACAATTAACTCCGATGTGACTTTAGATAGGCCTGACGAAAATAGTCCGGCGGGCTTAAATAACACGTTATAAAGACAAGTACATGAAATCACTCGTTCTCAAAAATTTTTTTTAAGTAAATCAATTGTAGCGCGCACTATGTCGCGTGGAACAAATTATCAGAGAGATATATCAATGTCAGCTAATTAAGACATATGGACTGTCTATGAAACTAATTCTATAATTGAAAATAACTAAAAATTTTGCATCATTCTGCATTGCTCTTCTCACTATATGGCATTATGCTTAATGATTTCTTAGTTCCACCTGTGAGCGGCATGTTATTGTGATCAGAGGCTCCTATTTTTCTGACATTCATTAAAAAGCTTCTCCATCTTCAGCTGACGCATATATGATCAATCTGATTACGTGAGTTGCCGTTACGTTTTTTTCACGTAAATTTGTGTATCTCCTTATGAGAGCCGAGTTGAAATGTCTGGCACAGATCAACTATCAGCTCTCCGTTAAGGTTAACAACTCCTCAACTGTGCATTCTAATGGTAACACTGATGTTGATGTTGTGACTTCTTGCATTCTGATGTCCACTCTTCAAAAGTCGTTGCAAAATAACGTTACCGTCCCAGGTCATGAGAAAGGAGACGAGTTTACAAATAGGCCAGAAATTTTTCTGGGAATGCGTGCAGATGGTTACCGGAAAGGAAAGCATAAGGAGTGGCAAAGACTCTTCTCAAATCAAGTGTGTTTGAGACAATCGAAACTTTTGTTGAAAAATTACAATAAGAGGAGGTCTAAATCATGCATTAGACTATTCAGGAATACTATAAATATAATAAACGAGCACTGTGGACTCATTCCTATTGGGGGTTATTTCAAATCCAATATGTACATACTGTGATGATGATAATAAATTATCTGGGAACCTACGAGGCCTTAATGCATTCTAAAAGAAAATACATGAGTGCATAACAGGCAATTGTCATTGTTGACGCATATTTTGTTATGGTAAAAGGCTTGGGGATACCCTGCATTACAGGAATACGCTATAAAATTAAAGGAGAGTACAATAGCTCGTATGGTAGCACAATTGTGGCACATTTTCAAGACAATAATAAATTTTGCATTCCCAATCATTCTCAGTATTTTCTGCGTCTTCCGTTCACTCATAACACAGTGCTATGGTAGTATGTCTTACTCTATCCTTGAAGAGGACAATGCAGCCCCAAATATAGGAGCCTATGTTTGTTCTAATCTTTGATAATATAATTCCAATACCACTTCTGCAGCCATTAACTTTCCCACTGCAGATTACAATATTACCATTTCCTTTAGTTGTCATTTGTTAACCGAAATTCTCAATAAAAGGTTAAGGCCTAGAGTATCAACTAGTTTATGTGCTTTAAATTGTTCGTACAGTATTGGCATATCATTTGGCATAATTTTTGCGAAAATACTTTTCTAATGTGTCATAAATAAATAATAATTCTACCTCTTCAATAAAGAAACAAAGAAAAAAAATTGTTTTGCTTTGAATGTGATTTCAACCCTTTGCGAATACCACTGAGTATCATATATTAAATCGTATATTATTTATGTCATGCAAATAAGAAATTTGTTCAGAATATAATTTTATTTATGATAATTTTGGTCATAAATTGGTTCTATAAATGTCGTTTTAGCCAAAAAAACACTGAAAAAAATAAACGATAATGCACTCAATTTGTTTTAAAATTATTTGTATATTTGCATACAGTTTATAGAAAACAATAAATAATAATTCTTATATGGTAAGCAAATAACAAAAATTATGTCAAATTTAAATGAAATTATGGTGGAAATAAATTATTTTTATTCGCAATTCTTTTTTAATACAAAAGAAGATAAAAACTATGCTGGTAACAACAAAACTATGGTAGTAGAAGCAAAATTATATTTTCACAATTAGCAAAAAAAACTCTCATTAATGGCTAATACATGCTTAAGGCCATAATATTAAATACCATATTAAGCCTTTAAGGCCCAAAAAACACAAAAAAACTGTTGACAACTATTTTGTTTTCAATAATTTTTTCTCCTCTTTGCCCTTAAAGACAGACATTTTTTCCGTGTGCTGGAAAAGCAAATTGAATATTCGCTTTGGGAAAATAAAGAAGATATTACCAGGAAAAATTCAATTTCATAAATGTGGATTTAAGGCTTAAAACACATTCACTTCTAACTCTTTTTCCTTTGAATGCTAGAAACATACATAAATTTCTGGTTCTATTTTATTGTTTCTCTTTTTTTATTTTGTCTAACAAATCCCCTTATTTAGAAAAAGTCTTGACATGCAAAACATGAGATGAATATGAACAACTTAATGCCTTCAAAAATATTAAAAAAGAATAAAAAAAATTTTAAGAAAGTTTTTGAAATTAAGAATAATTTGCCTTTTCCAAGGCCCTTAATATTACTAGGCATTAAATACTAATAGAAGTCGCCGTAGTCTAGTAGGTAGTGTGTTGGCTTATTAGACGTAAAGCTTGGGTTCGAGTCCCAGGCCAGACATCAACACAAAAAAACAAAAAGTACTTCTTCGGCGACTTCCTCTCATCAGATTTCTAGCATAAACTCTGAGAGTAAATAAAAATTGCCACGAAATTTTTTTTAAAAAAATCTGTCTTTCGGAGTCGACTTTAAACTCTAGGTCCCACCACTCATGAAGAAGTTGTGTTGTGATCGTATTGAAAGAATCTTGTTTTTAACAAAATTTCAAAAGCCATCTAAACCATTACCTTAACCCTTTAAATTCTTCCTTAACAAGGCCGCCAGACGATTTTTAATAAGAGTAGATGGGGCAATATGAGTTCAGAATGAAACATTCAGAGCACGATAGTATGGTGCAAATTTATGCCATAGAGAGGTGTGATCAATACAAGTTGGACAAAAGATCCAGGGAAGTTTTTTAAGAGCTGGGTAGATAATGTCATGGCATTTATTTTTAATATAATTTTCGACTATGTCCCTATGCCTGACCATGCAGTATACATCACATATTCACTAAAAATTCAGCGCAAGGCAGAAGCTCACAATATCACAAAAACAATTGCCATGAATTTGATTTAGTTTAACAATGTTTCTTAGAATTCTCACACGTCAATTCGAGAATGAGACTCATGTCTCATGGATATTTTGGAACATATAAGAAATAGTATGCGATGCAGACTATAAGCAAATGGGTAGTCCAGAGGGTCCTCTTTGGAACCGTGGTAGTGGGATAGCTGGAATAATTTTGAGAGTTTGTCCACTAAACCACATTCGAGACTGTCAAACCTTTTGGCTGCATTGGAAAAGTATGCCTAAAAAATGTGAAGACAATTTCACCGAATGTCTAGCAGAAAATAAATGCTTTATTTAGATGCATAATTCAGGCAATTCTGCAAATCACATATCCATTTTTGCGATGGCCAAATCGTAATAATTAAATTTTAATGACTTACAAACTCAATCTTCGCTACATTTGCTTCAATAAGAGTATTTTTCTGTTACTAACAATGACTACAGTTTAAAAATTCCTAAGGACCTTTAATTTTATGGCCTTGCTAGTATATCCTTCCAGCGGCTTAATAATACACTCATACGCAACATAACATATTTCAAATTTATTCCAGTAAATTGTTGTTTGTTTGTTTGTGTTGTTATTGTATTTCGTTTCATATTCCAAACGAAGTTATCGTCAAAGTGATGACAGTTACTTTAATTCACCTGTCACATATGCTAAACTGTTGATAGATCCAAAAAAAAAAAACATCAACAATAACAACAATAATAGAGGGAAAAAATAATATGAAAATATGAATTGATAGAAGTGATATAACACTTCAAAGTCTTGAACAAAACATATCAAAAGAGAATGGAAAGAAAATTGAAGAAGAAGAATACGTACATATATATACTCGTATAAGTGAGTGGAGAGAGAGTATAGTATATGTATGTATGTAGGATAAACAAATAGCTTAATATTACAAAACAAACAAACAAACAAACAAACAAAAATATCAACAAAATAAAATCGGTGATAGAAAACATATTGACACTATATTTTAACGATAATAGTAATAACAAATAGAAAAAAAAAATATCGTTAGCCATCATCTAGATAAACACAATATTCTGAAGTTACTTTCTATATATGTATGTATGGTATGTACATAAATATTGTATATGGAATAAACGTTTACCAATTTATTGGATATCATTTATCAAACCATGTACGTTTATTGTTGTTTACCAACCAACCAACCAACAACACAAGACATTATCGCTGTCAAACACTAACGATGGTTAAACAATTTATAATATTATCATGGTTATTTATCTCTTTCCCTCTCCCTCACTCTATCTCTCTCTCTAACACGTATATAAGCGCGTTACTATGCATGCTTACAGATGCATTTATAAATGACAAGTAAAAAACGTTAGTATGGGTCAAAATCGCCAGAATGGTGCCACTCATTTTAACAAATTTTCTTGAAATTTTATGCGATCATATGCGACATATTCAACAAAAATTGATCGCATTATTGCCGTGGAAAAAAACTGCGATCAAAAGATTTCCTGTACTGTCCTCAATTTATATGGAGTTGCTCTATAACGTCTCGAAACCCTATTGCTTTAATGAGCCAGAATATGATGTCCAGTGTCAATAGTTATAGTCCCCCGCTTAATACCTGTTGAAACCCCAGCAGTTCCTTTCTAAAGTGTTGGTTCATCCACAGTGTCTACATATTTAGTAACGTCCAAGCAGTGATATTTTGTATAAATTTTCTGTGTATCTAAAAGCCCGTTAACAAAGCCTCTTAATAATCTCAAACTATTTTTGATATAGCAGTCAAATATTTTCCCACTATAGTTTAGATTATCTGAACCCTGTCAGGATTGAAAAAAGTTTCCGCCTCTCTCTATTTTCCATTTCACCAAGTATCTTGCTGAATACCTTTCTTTCTATTCCTGTTTTTGTCCCAACAGCGTTGACGAAGATTATTATCTGGCAAGCTCGTCTAGCCGGATTAAGTATATGACTAGGGGTCTAGTATAGCTGATTCAGATTACAGAAACAGCATCATATTAATTTCGAGTTAATTTCATGGGAGCTCATTCACATCCGAGGCTAAACTGCAAGTTACATACATAATTGGTCATTACAACCCTTCAGTCAGGATTACGACCTAGCTTCTCACACCAGTTATGTTGTGTGACCTACAATTTAAAGTCGACTCCGAACGACAGATTTCTGAGAAATTCTTCATGGCAATTTTATTTACTCTCAGAGTTTTTGCCAGAAAGAAGACATATTTTTTCATATTTTTCTTTTTTGTCTGACCTTGGATTTCAACCGTGGCCTTACGTCTAATAAGCCGACACACAACCTACTTGACTACGGCGGCTACTGCAAGTTAGTGCTGCTATATTTCTCCTCTGTATCTTCTATCCAACTTGAGTTGAACACATCTCTGATGGTATATATGTACTTAAACCATATAAACGAGTTCTGAATATTTCATTATAGACCAGGCTTTGACTCATATTACCTCACCATCAAGACTTATTAAAAATCATAGAGTCTGTTCTGTCAGCTGGGAAGTTAAAGTGGGTGATAGCAGCTACTTCCGTTAAAATTAAGGTTTGGATATCTTCTGAAGGTTCTTTTAATACGATCACAACATTTCTATAAAACTTACTTAATTGGTCATTGCAACCCTTTAGTCAAGATTACAACCTAACTTCTCACAACACCACTTCTGTTGTGTGTGTTAATTTTATCCATAAGGGGTAGATTCAACCGATTAAAGTTCACTTCGAATGATGGAATTTTGTTAAAATTTTCTTGGTAATTTTTATTTTATTCTCAGAGTTTTTGCCGGAAGACTACTGAGAGGAAGTCGCCGCAGAATTTTTGTTTGATATTTGGTTTTTCCAGCTGTTTTAATCGCGATCTCGCGTCCATTGCATCCTAGAACAACATTTCTGCTCGAGACTTTAATCAAACCTTTATAGGAACCTAGTGACAGTCAAATTTGGTGAGCATTTGGTACGAAATATGCCAAGTCTATTGCACTGGTACAATCTCTGCCATGGAAAAACAAATTATAGTTGCTACTGGTCAGCTTATCAGCCAAAATTATAGTTAAGATATGTGAAAATTAGAACTTAGCAATATGAGTAACCGCTCGCAATGTTCACATGCAAGAATTCTTAAAAAGTTAATGACATGCATTCGCTCCAGACTAAAAACTCCGTTGTAAGTATTCCTGATAATCTAGGAATGACACACACTGGACCATTTCCTCAAACTGGTTTCAAGGACAGTGTAGCATAGTTGATCGCATGACTCACATATAATATAACGATACCCCGCAAGATATATGCCCCAATTTCTTTAACTAGAAGTTGTAAAAGTTCGATTCATTGTAGTTTAACTCAATAAGCGTTATGTTTGGCTGCTCTCTATAGTTTGGTGTGAAAATTTTCTGCATTTGGTTGACCATCAAATTTTACACAAATATCAACGAAAAATTGTATGACTTGTCTCATCAAATGTGCAGAGAATAGGGTATATAAAGAAAAATTACCTTTTAACTTAAGCTTCACATAGCGGACAAAGGAAAACTGAGAAAAATATGCTCACTGTCCATATTCATTCACTTGCCTTACCTAGAGTCAAAAACAAAGTGTGTAATAACTTAATGGAAGTTAGTGGGAACAAATGCGAAAAAGGTAGAGACAGTTAGGGAAAGAGGATGAACTTAGGTTGTCAGGCAATGACATTAGTTGTATATCTGGTTCTAATGTTTGTCTATTTTTAATAAAATTTTCTTTTTTTCTTTTCTTTTTTTTAATATTTGATTTTTATGTTGCTTTTTCCTTTTTGTGTACCAAGATAAAAGTAACTTTAACGTTTTCATCGTAAATGTCAAAAAGTTCAAAGGCAAATGATAAATGACATTATGTGTCAGTACCATAACAGAGTTTATATACGTATAAAGATTCAACAAACCACAAAGAGATTTCATTGGCCAGAGAAATTTCTTCTTGATATACTAGCGTACGTATACCATACGTAATGTATCGCAGAAATGGTGTGTCATTAAAGAATGTAAATGAAGTTACAGTCCATCATCCATGACTGCTTGACAACGTCATACGCCACAATTTATCTTTGCAATAATTACGTTTTTTTAAGCACTTTTTTCTCTCAACTGAAAACTCATAAAACTCTATCGCACTTTCTCAGTTTCCACATTTTTTTTCTTAAGTGCGTATAAATGTTTCATAAACATTAAAAATCCTTTACCAGAAAATTTACTCAAAAGCTAATCGATTTTAGTTGACAATTTCAAACATTTTACCTTGTGTTGAATGTTAATTTATTTCTTTGATGACTTCCTATCCACAGTCTTCTAGCAAAAACTCGGAGAGTAAATAAAATTGCCATGAAAATATTCTGAAAAATATGTCGACTCCGAGATCTTAAACTGTGGGTTCCGCTACTCATATATAACATTTATACAGACAACTTGGGTGGTGTGAGAAACTAGGTTGTAATCCGGACTAAAAGATTGTAAAGACCAATTTCAAAAAAAAAAAAAAATTCTTAGGTATAATGGGCTATTTTTTAAACGTTTGGGCCTTGGAAATTACAAAAGTGTACGAAATATTTATTGGAGGCAATGAATGAATGCCTGCTGTTTACTTTATACAGTACTGAATATTGTTTAGTGGTAGGTTAGGTTAGGTTAAATTGACTGGCATTGTGAAATTCATGGCTTACTGGAGTTCCCTAAGATTCAATTTTAATGGCTATAGTAACTATTTTATCACTTATTGTAACTCCTGGTTCACATCCTCAGCATTTCCTATAATTTTATCAATATTTTCATTCTATGCAAATTATTTTTGCCTAGACTTGTAGTTTTAATACATTCTGTGGACTCAAAATGTCTTCTTTTCATGTTTCCAAGTACCGCACAATGGTAGGGTAGATGTTCATTTTCCTTTCTCGTCATTACGGACTCTGTAGGAGCTGTTGTAAGATATTCTCAGCCTCCGGGAGTGAACAAAGAGACATCAGTGTTCCGTTATAACTGCTATCAGCTTCCAAACACTCTGGACTCTAACCACAACTATCTTTTGCAAGTGAGTATTGTTTATGTGAGACCATTTGTTTGCATCGCTGCACTTGAATTTTAAACTCTTGGGTGTATTTAATTGAATTTTTCATTTTTTCACAATGGGCCCTGTGTGCGGCCTAAGTGTGTCCACTCATGACTCCATCGAGGGGACAGCCACTTCTACCTCCGTTGAATCAGCCTTTGAAGTATGTTGACTTTGTTGTTATCTTCAAGGTTTCCATGTCCATACAACTAAGCGTAATAGTTGTTAGCACCTCTAGAGCTACACTGGATTTTTTGAAAATCTTAGTTTTGGTGTACACAACCTTTTGGCCTTATGTCTGCTTTACTCTCAGCAAAGTCCCTCTATTTGATCTGCACTGATACTGGATTGGATACCGTCAGTCCTAATTGGCGTACAGTAATCAGGCAGTGTGAGGAGTAATCTAGATTTCAACTGTTTTGAAAATATCCTCCATCCGACTTTATCGCGTGAGCTGGATCGGTCTGGAAATATTTGTCTGCATTTCTCTTTGATATGTAAGACGCTATCATAGTAGGATCTGCTCCGTATTTTCGCTGAAGCATCAAATCGGGTTCATGTACACACATAATTGGTCATTACAAACCTTTAGTCAGGATTACGACCTAGTTTCTTACATCACTTATGTTGTGTGCGATAATTTTTATACGTGAGTTGTCCCGCCACTCACAGATTTTTGAGAAACTTTTCATGGCAATTTTATTTACTCTCAGAGTTTTTGCCAGAAATCTGCTGAAAGGAAGTGGCCGCAGAAATATTTTTTTCATATTTTCCTTTTGATGTCTGACCTATTGCTTGAACTGAGGCCTAACGTCTAATAAGCTAACACACTACCTATTAGACCACATCGGGTTCATGTACTTTGCAGTTAATAGGTGAATCCAGATTAACTATATTCTAGATTTCGGCATGACTAAAGGTTTTATTCTTCCACGCTTAGTGCTTTTGTGATGCTCAATCTCATATCTCTGTTCGTTCAATCTTTAGAGTTGAACATAAGTAAACATACACTCCAAGAACTATATTTTGCTTCTCTTTATTACAGGTTGGACTGATTGAAGCCTTTTCTTTTAAATGAATGGATATTTCTTATATTGTATTATATACAACCCAATTTATTTTATTTTATTTAAATTTATGAAAATTTCTTTACAGCTACAGACAATTTAAGCAATTTCCAACGAAATTAGTACATTTCAAACTTTATTTGATTATAGGAAGTTCCTAATAAACTCATTTCGTTCTTAAAACCAAACCAATTTTTTCGGATCCACGCTTGCAACCGCAACACAGAGCGAACATTTCTTTATTTTTTTTTTGTGTTTTTAGCCTGACATTTTCGACAAACTCGATCAAAGATGTGCATTTTCCAATTAGATTTTCACTTGAATTTTAATAATCCTCTACACATAGAAATCCTACAAACCATTATAGCAGTAACAGCAACATGGCATGTTCTACTGCCACTACAAGCATTCTCAGCTTTAGTGGAATCCTATTGAAAAAATTGAGAGAAACCTTCGTTGCAACTGAAAATGCATGTGAAACTAGCGTCAGCTAAAGACATTCGTACAATTCAGTTGCTTTTTTCATGTTATTTTTTTTACGTAGACGTGCAGTAAGTACGATATATTTTGTACGAGTATGTGCAATTAAAACCAAATTGCTAAAGGAAGGAGGAGGAGGATGAGGAGGAGGCTGCAATGTAAAATGTAAAACACAAAGTAACGTAACATTATAAAACACTGAAATAATTTGCATTTATCACAGATAAGCATTAGAAAATTCCTACCAATTTCAAAACCATTATTTGAACTGATAACACCGACAACAGCAACAATGCTGTGCAGCAATCCCACACCACGACGACAATGGCTATAAACTCAATGTAATAAACACACACATAGACAGACAGGCAGAAAGTTTTGTTGTATGTTTGCTTTTGTAAATGCAAAGCGTTATGGTGTGTGCCTTAGAAGGCAGCCGAGAACAGGAGGCCTATGTACTCGTATACGTATGTATATGGGACTATGGAGAATTTTATGCAAAATAATGTTAAAAACATATGAACGAATCATGTCAAACTTGTATCCCTGTTTTACCGCTAATACTGTGGTTGACATCATCTGATGTTAGCCATGAATGCAGCAGCTACACTGATGCCTAATGCCAGTGCAAGCGGCAGTGGTAGTGGAAGCGGTGATGATGATGGTAAATTATGTTAAATCTATTATTGTGGTTTCACTAAACGCATCTCTTTCATATCGCTGGCATCATCTTCCGTTAATAAATGGCAGCCTAAACTAATTTTATCATGTTCACTGTGATGCTACAAAAAAAGAACTCAAGTTTTAATTGATGGCCATGTAGTGGTATTCAGCAGCAGGAAGTTTATCTCGAAAATATTCATAAGGATACGAATTTTGTTGTTTTATTTTCTACTCACCAGCTAAAGACTTACAATTGTTTTAAAACAATTCTCTTCTATGGGGCAGTGGATTTAATATGTGATGTAAAGCTTTGGAATTGTAATGCAATGGTCAAGTATAATAGATAAAATTGTAAAAGGAATTTATTTCTCACATAACAAACCCATTATTACCGTTGCAATTGCAAGGGTTTGTTTAACAAAAGTGTTTGACAAAACGTTCTTTCAACTGAAACAAACAAAGCAAAATACAGAAGCTATTCTCTTAAGCTGAAAATTCGACCATGATTCGAGAGTTTGTTTGCTGAAGCTCAAGGGAGAAATGAGTTGTGCTGTGGTGGTTAGATTCGTTTTCGATAAATATTATGCTATACCATCCAGTCAGACATTTCGAACAAAAATGAATTATAAAAAAAGACATCAAAACGAAAATATAACAGCTCTATAAATAAAATAAAATATATTTCTTCGGTGACTTCCTCTCAGCCGATTTCTGGCAAAAAATCTGAGAGTAAATAAAATTGCCATGAAAAAGTTTCTCAAAATCTGTCGTTCGGAGTCGATTTTGAACTGCAGGTCTCACCACTCATGTATAATATTAACACACACAACATAAGTGTTATGAGAAGCTAGGCCGTAATGGTCAATTGTATATGTATGTATGTATGTATGTATGTATGTATGTATGTATGTATGTATGTATGTATGTATGTATGTATGTATGTATGTTAATAGTAACTGTGAAATGTAGTCGTTAGTTAGTCTTCTGGACTATTAATAAAACAGCACTAATCATGAAAATTTCCAAACGATAATTTTCAATTTGAAAAACAATAATTTTTCAAAAAGTGTTCTTCTGCTCGTCTGCTTAAAAGAGCATTTAATAAGGCTAATTACGATGAGTTTTAAAACATTCACTTTTTTATGATTCTTAATTGTTGTTGTTGTTTTTTTTGCTTTTTTTTTAATTTCATTTCATTTGCTTTAAGCCTTATTGCTATGGAAATTATTATCTTAAGCACCCTTTAAAAACAGAGAGAGAGTTCAAGGTAAATTTTAATTTTTTTTCTTTTTAATATCAAAGCACATTTATGCTCATTTATATGGTATGTACGTACGTACATATGTATATACGTAGTTGCT
The DNA here is from genome assembly GCA_958299815.1 of Sarcophaga carnaria. Classification (NCBI taxonomy): domain Eukaryota; kingdom Metazoa; phylum Arthropoda; class Insecta; order Diptera; family Sarcophagidae; genus Sarcophaga; species Sarcophaga carnaria. The sequence goes on from OY283150.1 coordinate 139,855,252, forward strand.
CTGATTTTCTTTATTTAATTTTCCATTAAATTTCATTTATATTTACACTTCTTCTTCTTCATTTTTTTTTTGTTTTTTGTTTGTTTTCTCTCATGTTGATTCATTTATTTTCCTTTTGGTGCAATATTTTCTGATTTTCCTTTCCTTTCCTTTCATTTTTTTTTTCTCTTTTAATTTAAACTAATTTTTGAGATTTTTGTCCTTTAACACTGTAACCTCGCTAAAACTTTTGTTGTACTTTGGAAGAGAGCAGCAGAAGAGATACGTATGCCAACTATGTAGCAAGAGTATATGCATCCCTATGCTAACGCCATGAAAGTTTTCTTCATGCCAAAGTGTAACTGTAAGGCTAGTGAAAAAACGTATAAAATTCTTTCTCCTTTCGTTCATGTTAAGAAGGTTTTCTTTTTTTCTCTCACTCTCTCTGTCACTCTCTTAATTTAATCATCTCGTTGGTTTTTTTTTTTTGCTGATATTACATTGCTCTCTGGTGTCTATTTATTCAAGTATAGTTTGTTGGCCAGATATACGAGTTGACCTAAATTATATTTATTTTTTGCCTTTTTTTATCTCTCTTTTAATACCAGTAAAAAGGGGAGATGAAATTATTTTCTGGTACATTGTGGCTTGTTTGCTTAAAGTCTGGGCAAACTTGAAGTGTTTTTGTATGTATTTTCAAAAGCATTTCTTTTTTATTTATGACTTCTTTAAACAATTTTTTATTTTTCTGGTTGTAAACAAGAAAAACAAAACCGGAAGCCAGTGAAAAGTTTTCCTTACTGTTCTAAGCTTGATGGCTTAAACGAAAAACCTCTGTCTTACAGTCAACCGCAAAGGTATTCAATGCATAAATATTTTTATAGTTTTTAATTATTTTTTTTTTTTTTTAATATTTAAATAATTTCTTTCTCAGTTTTCGAACGATTATTTTAATTTCTTTACTACGTAACCACAAACAGGACTTATTATTTAACTTGCTTTACTTATGTTACGATCGCCATAATCATCCTTTGGCAAGGACTGTTCGCAATGTGGTAGTTATAGTCGAGTTTATTGGTTCAGTAAACAATCGAACAACATCTGTAGGTGGACGGAATGACAGATCTGCCGAAAATATAGCCGCTGTCGGTGACAGTGTGAAGGCGAATTCGAAGCTTACATTAAAACGATTACTAGTAAACGAAGTTTGCTTCCGGTACAAAATTCAACTGGCGCAGCAAGTGAAAGTAAACGACCATAAACCACGATATGTGTTCGTTGAATGGTGTCTAGAGCAGAACCCAACTGACTCTAATTTTCATCAAAAAAACATCTGTACTGCTGAGGCCCATTTCTGAAAGAAACAAACTAAATAGAAGAATTTCGGACAACATGAATAAACATGAGTGTCAAATGCATCGCTAAAAAGCTCGTGCTACTTAGCTCATGCCACATTGGATTTCCTGCACGAGTTATTTGAAGGCATGACCATCTCGATTGGAGATTTGATCTCTTTGCAGTTTTTCTTGTGGTATTCTTAGTTCCAATATAATCGACGACATCGCCCAGCCCATTCAGACGGATTTATTTATATTTATCTCCAGCTTGCGTACTACTCCTACGGTGGCACTGGAGATAATTTTGGGCCTCCCATCGCTTGATCTATATTGTAGGTCACTCGAGTATCCTGGAGAAATTTGAGGCTGTCGGGGATATTGACTATATGATACCGCGAGATGACTTCTCAATGAAATTCATGACGACCATCCCGGATAAAGATGTCTGGAGAAATGGTGCTGAGCAACACGCCAAGGACTCCGTCCAAATCTTTACTCGGAGTCAATAGTTATAGCCGATTCTATAAGGCTACCGGATTACTATAGCGTTTACCATGCGGAGCTGTTAGTAGTACAGGCTGCGGTTAATATTATTTGGGATTCGAATGTTCTCAATGGAAACATCACCATACTCTCCGATAGCCAGGCGGCTATCAGGGCTCTGGGTTCCAATGTGATGAACTGCAGGACAGTCTACGGCTGTCGGAAACTAATGAACAATGTGGCGAAGAGGTATAATCTACACATCATTTGGGCAACTGCACGGCCACTTATACCTGCCTGCTTACCTACCATGTGACACAGTCTTGGAAAAGTAAATATTCCAGATAAGCTCCGCACAGACACTCCGTGGCAGATATTTGAACGATTTTATATACCATCAAAATGGTATCAATACGGCCTTCAAGCAAAGAAAAAATACCTCAAACACACTTGGTATTATTTACATTTCAAGATAGAAAGCTTTTAATGAAAGACCCGATATAATGTATAAAACGTAGACATTGTGCAGCATCTCTTCAATAAATTGTTAGGAGGAAAAGGGGTAACTTTCTGAGTTTCTGATAAAGAATGGATAACGAAGGATGACCCCAAACTGATATTGCTCTCCCTTAAGCTTAAGACAGTTTGCTCTGAATATTAAATTAGACTAAACATACAATCATCCTAAGAGGCTACGATTCAAACCTCAGATCAGACATCTCCAGTAAAAAGAAGTATGAAAAAATATTTCGGCAGACTTCGTACAAAAATTCTGAGAGTAAATAAACTTTCCATGAAAAAGTTTCACATAAATCTGTCGTTCGGAGTCGACTTTAAAATTAACGCACACAACGTAAGTGTTGTGTGAGAAGCTAGGTCGTAATCTTAGCTGAAGGGTTGTAATGACCGGTTATGTATGCATATATGTCTGTATAAAGCAGTTACCCAGTGTACCTACCAATAAGAAAACAATAAATTCATTAAAAAATGGAAAGAGACGAAATTCATATTAAATCACAACAACAAGGCTTTGTAGTGAATATGAAAATTAAATATTTTTTTCCTATTTTTTTCATTTGAAAAACTAGATTTCCATGCAAATAATCGTAAAAGTTTTAATTTTTTTTGAATATTTTACTGATTTCCGGTTTTCTATCATTCGTCATACTGTATTTATTAAGATTCTTACAAGAACTTAAATGCATTTTTTTACTGTCGATAAATAAGCCATGATGTCCCACCATATAAGCCATGATGTTGTATAAGTTGTTAATAAATATTGCATAAGTCTGTGCAAGTAAAATGATGAGTCATCAATAATATGTTCCCTTTTATTCGTTATTCCATCGTCTGCTTTACTGGCAATCTATAAAGAATTTACGATTCAAGAATGTACATCAATTCAGTGCATCAGTTGAGTTCAATTCAATTGAATCGAATTCATTCAATCCAATTTCCTTTCACTTTTCGACTCAGACTTTCATTTTGTGTTGTACTTTTCTTTTTGTTGGCGTATTTTTATTTCCCTTTTTTTGCTCGTAACATGTTATTGCGGTTTAAGATTTAATTTTTTTTTTCTTGTTTTTATTATTTTCCTTGTGCTCTTTTATTTGTCTTTTTATTTTAAATACCACAAGACATACATACATATATGTTTTATTGTTTGAAGTTGGTCATGATGGCAGTTATATGATGGCGATTAAATGGGGATTTTCTTCTTGGTCTTTTAATTTTCCGGTTCGCTTGAAAAAGCACTGTTATGAACGTGTTTCTGTATGTTTAAACACCATTAACTGGAACTGGAAAATATACGAGCTGCGAATATACAAATAAATATCAAATCGATTACATAACCGATGGCTTCAGATGAAAACCAGTCAGACTTAATGTAGGTCTTATTTCTTATATTCTATAATGTCCTTTCATCTTTCACTTACAACGCATTCTAATCATTGTGTTTGACTTCACAGTTTGTACCTCCCCAATGAATGCGTGCACAAATGACAATAATCCGAGAACCAGGTAAACCATTTAGTTCTCCAATCATTGTATTCTTAAAAAGACCAACTTAAATTGTTAACGAATTCGTAAAATATTCAGCACAATTAAGCAAATTTACCGCTTGATCGAAATAATCAACAACGCACTAGAATCCGCGGAACTTTGTACAGCTTTTTTCCTAGACAATCACCAAGCAATTGGCGCAAAGGTCTACTTTATAAGATTAAGAAATGAAAAGTTTCTCAAAAATCTGTCATTCAGAGTCAACTTTAAACTGTAGGTTCCACCACTCATGTATAAAATTAACAAACACAACGTAAATGGTGTGAGAAGCTAGGTCGTAATCCTGACGGAAAGGTTGTAATGACCAATTATGTATGCATGTATGTATGTAACTTGCATGTCAGTGGAAATAATACGAATTATAATCGGCGGTTATCGTTTTCGAGCATGATATGCCGATAAACTTAAAAAATATTGTGCTCTGACAATCGTTAAAAAGTTCTCGATCGACGCTCCTAGTCAGTTTACCTTACCTTCGTCGAATACCGCTGGGTTGCTCTCAAGAGAGGTGTCAGTTGTATGTCTACAAACCATGAAGAATTGTGGTCCCATATCGTAGTTCGGATATGGAGTGTTATGGAGTGTTATAAGATATAAAAATTCTATGACGAATAGAAAAATAAAATACTCAGTTCATGAGATGTTAAGCAACCACTTCTGAACCTTCTGAGTTTTATTTTTAAAATTTCTGTATCATATTGACTTCCCATACGACAGCATTTGGTTAATTATAACTTTTTTATTTCAATTGCTCAAGCAAATATATCTGAATACAATACAAACACTAAGAATTCAAGGAAATCGACATGTAATTACAATTTCTTTTAATCTCATTCTGAATAAAAAAGTTCATTAAACTTTGTATAGTTTATCAGTAAAAAGAAATTCAACAAAAATTATGGTTTTTACATAAGTTTGGTAAGAAAAAGAAGAAGCACACTGTTGTTTAGTACACTGCACCTCAATTAATATTAAGTGGGTGTCTCTATATGTATGGCATACAAGATACTTCTTATCCAGTCATAATAACAAACAAAAAATAAAAAAACAGAAGAAAACTTGCAACGGGAGTAAGTTTGTCACAGTGTTTTCGAGCATGAATACTTCAATTTGAACAAAGAAATTAAAAACTAAACACAAGAAATACCAAAAAAAAGAGGAGAATATATTCTGTAAAATAGAAATAAAAACAGAAATAAAAATATCATTAAAAACTTGTATAGTTTTTGTTGTTCTTGTGGTTTGATACAGTCATGCAATAATACCAGCATATCGTAACTCATACATAAACGAGCTATACACATACACACATACAAATAAATACACGCTTAAGCGCACAAAAGTATGCAACAAAGAAAAGAAAAAGAAATGAAAATACCAACTCCCTCTACTCTGCTGCTTGTATTCACTGCATTTACAGAAACAAATGAAGAAAAAACCAGAAAAAAAGGAAAAATAAAGGAATCCAAACAAAAAGTTGGAGGAAAAAGTAAAAATGTGGAGAAACAAAAAAATGATGGAAACAAAATGAAAAATAACTTAACAGAGAAGGAAAGGAATGCCTTTCTATTGCAGTATTAAGGAACAGGAAGTACTATAGCAATAATAACAATAATAATACACAGGGTTTTTTGTGAAAGCACAAAGACATTCTGCTTTACTACACCCTACTCCATTAACGTTGACAGATACTTAAGGTCTAGCAAAAGTTTTCTGTAATTTGGAGAGGACACCTGTTAGCTCAGATCAAATAAACGAATCGAATTTCTGACGTCAGAATATATTTTTTCTCTTTCTAGGTTAATAAAATGAGTAACGATTGTATTGCCAACGTTTGGCTCAATAACTTGCTGCCTGCGTTACACGTTGTTATGGCTTTTCTGATCCTGTATTGGTTACAATTTGTTTCAGGATGAGGAATGATCATAAAACAAATTATTGAATTCTTTATTCAGTTTCGGTGGGATAGAACATGGTATTTACATTTTATAGGTGACCAGCGTAAAATTGGTGCTTAATAGAGACCAGACTTTGTAACATACATACAGACATACATACATAATTGGTCATTACCACTCTTCAGTCAGGATTATAGATCCAGTGTGTCAAACCACTGTTGTTTGTGTTAATTTGACAAATAAGCGACTGGACCTGCAGTTTAAAGTCGACTCCGCACGACAGATTTTTGAGAAACTTTTCATGTCAATTTTATTTACTCCCAGAATTCTTGCCAGAAATCTGCTGAGAGGAAGACAGCAAAAAAACGCCTAATAAGCCAATACACTACCTACTAGACTACGGTGGCTTAGGCTAGTAGGTAGACAGACTAGTAACACAGTCAATAATTCGTTTCAAAGCGCTAATCAATCCACTAAGAGTCCTGAAAGGCCTCAATAGACGTAGGAGATGGATTGCCGCCCTGTCCTTGGAATGTTACTAGGTCATGTCTTTATCTGTCAACATGGATGTTATCCATGCATTAATGTGATTTTCAATTTTCATTCTTTCCAAAGGAATTTCACCAGATTCTACTCTAACAATGCTGAAAACTCTTGTGATACCAAGTTCTCATAACAGCTTTAGCATATTCCAATAGTTGGCCATGACCATCGCAAATCTCTTCCCTCTATGATTTATTTTCTTCATTATTTTCTGTTTGTTAAGTTACACGCATACCTCCAAACATACATACATATATTCTTAGAATTGTTACGAAGAAAAGCGAGCTTTAGAATTTTGTAGATCTTTCATTTCCTGTACTTGCTGGCTTGCTTGCGCTTGTTAGCTACCACTTTTTGTTATGTGGTGGCGATAGTTTTGCTGTCATTTAAATGAAGTTTTCTTTTATGTTTTACTATATTTTTGATGTCATTAAAATAACTTGCTTGGTAATGGTAATTTAAAAAAAAATTAGAACAAACAAAAAATATTTTTCTTTCACATAACTGCATAAGAAATCTGTAGAAGAAAGTCCTTTAATTAGAATTTTATCAGCATTTATCATTGTGTTTAAATCTTCATAATCATCTTTCAGTTTAGACTTTTAATACTGCAAAAGATAGTGATCATTAAAAATTTATTTGTTAGTAAGCATCTTCAATGAAACAGCTTAAGTTTATAGTATGATATGGAAGGAGAAAAATATCGGTTTAATTTGATAAAAAAAATATTAATTAGTATGGCCGCCGATCTAAATATGAAGTGGTCCTAACCAAATACTTCTTGATGATTTATTTAAAATTTCAATCGTTACGGATTGTTAAATAAAATTATTACCGATGATACCCGCTTTAATTCAAGCCAACGGAAGCCCTGTGTTCGGAAATTCTTAAATCTTTATCTGCCCAGTTTATCAACAATACAATATTCCCATGTCCTGTAATAGTTACCTTTAAATATATCATAGTTTCTCTATGAAATGTGCGCATTTATTGATGAGATTGTACGTCGGGGTAAAGTTCGTTTCAGTCATAGTCACAGACTGGCTATCCAAGTAATTTAAGAGATTTTCCGGAAAAATCAAAATATTACGCGCATGAGTTTAATTAACTGTTTACGAAATACTTACAGTTCTTATCGTGTGGGCATAATTTTGTAAAACTTGTACACTATTGAGTAGTCGCCATTACCTAGTAGGCTTATTAGACGTGAGGCCACTGTGCAAACTCCAGGTCAGACATCTGCAACAAAACGAAATGTGAAAAAAATATTTGTTCGGTGACGTCTTCTAAGCAGATTTCTGGCAAAAATTCCGGGAGTAAATAAAATTGCCATGAAAAAGTTTCTTAAAAAAATCTGTCATTCGGAGTCGACATTAAACTGTAGGTCCCGCCACTAATGTATAAAATTAACAAACACAATACATAAGTGGTGTGGGAAGCTAGGTCGCCATTCTGACTAAGGGGTTGTAAAGACTATCTATGTAGGTGAGTATGTACAGTATTGATCGCCACTGTAAATACGGTAAATATGAAAAATTATTTATAAAAACTTATTCGGTGGAATTAAATCATAAATAACTCTTTTGTCAGTGATAAATTTAAGGAGAATTAACAACAGAAGTGAAAAGAAAATGTAGTTGAATAGTAAATAAAAGAAGTGAAACAGTAGGAATTAAATTGTAACACACTGTATATGAAAACTTTGTGAAACTATTAAAAAACAACAACAACTAACTTTGCAAGTCGGAGGAAAGAAAAAACCATGATAACATGCAGAATAAAAACTAAAAGTGTGACTCACTGTTTTAATGAAACATGAAGTTGTTTTAAAAAGAACAACCAGCGAACAACAAAAACCGCGTACAAAAATGAACAGCAACAGCTACAACTAAAAGAACTGTAAATATGTTAACACTACAGCATAATAAATTACAGTGTTACTGAAAATTTAATACATTTCAAGAATTTCATGCACATACACACACACACCCACCTCCTCTCTCTTTCTCTCTTTCTCACTGAATGAAAAGAAAACTTATCGTTATGTAGTGTAAAACAGTAAAAGTTAAAATAAAAATGAAAAAAAAACGGTTAAACAACATTACAAAGATACTCACAGGTGTTTTTAACGTTCAAGTACATTTTCATCTGTTTCATTGTGTCTGTCTGTCTGTCTGTCTGTCCATGTTATTTGTCAGTTTATGGGTGTGTAACAGCGCGTATGTAGCCATAAAATGATAAATAAACTTTCTTAATAATATGAGTACAACATGCTCGACGGTTTTTGTTTTTATTCCTTTACCACACCACTAAGCCATCCTCTCAACTTTACGTGTTGGTGCTGGTGTTGGTGTTGGTTGCTGCCGCTGTTTAAGGAAATGTGAAAAAGTGTTTATTTTACAACAAAACTTACCACATAATGAAACCGTAACCATTCACTCCATCTTTCTTTTTTTATTTTTTATTTTTTTATTCGTTTTTTTTAAACTCATGGCATAAAATTAGTCAGCAGCACTTGGCATATAATTTTTAAATAATTTTTTTAAAAACATTAAAGATATCAACGTTTGCACCAGGTAAAGCGTGAATACCCATAAACGTAAAATGATTTCACTTTTTCACGTTCATTCATTCTGGTGTTTGATACATTAATTCCGATTCTCTGTTAATGTGAGAGCAATGACACTTTTAATGCTTGAACATTCCTAAACATTCCTTTACTCTGTTACTCTTATAACACAAATAATGAAGAAATTGTTTCGCTAATTATATGACATTAAAGAATCACTTCGATATACAGTGTCTATAAATTCTTCTGAAAGTATTTAGGGAAGCTTAGGTTATCTAATGTCTTAACGAAGTTTAAATGCTAGCATGTAGAGTGAAGGGCAGCAAAGCAATCATAATGGTTTCAAGGTTTCATGCCAATCGGTACACATTTATCCCATCATGTTAGCTTGTTGTGTGCTCGCCCTTAAGAGGCTCTAACTCTATTTTATATGCGAAATCTGAATCCTTAAGTCTCGAATTATAGTTGGAATAGAATTCTCCCCAAAAAGAATAGAATATTGGAATAGAATTCTTCCAAGAAAGTGTCTCACCGTTTCGTTGTACTCTAAGCATGCCCTACATACACAGATTTTTGAGAAACTTTTCATGGCAATTTTATTTTACTCTGACAGTTTTTGCCAGAAATCTGGCAATATTTTCGTTTTGTTGGACATGTCTGACCTGGGGTTTGAACCGAGGCCTCATATGTCTAACAAGCCAACACACTGCCTTTTAGACTACGATGACTTTAAAGGACAAGCTTGGCATATTTATATTAAATTTGTTATGCTTGCCACTGTAGTATCCTCTTACAATACCACACACCCACCCACATTTTTTTGCGAGTGCTTACATATATATACATACGTATGTGGCATATGATAAATAAAACTTCTGTCGTTTATGATGTTCCCAGAGATTGTATTTCTTTTATTATATCTTCCAAAAAAACACCATGAAACTTTTACAATTATGTTAATTAATGTTTTTTGAATTTTAATACTCTTTTTACACCATAAAACATTTCTTCTTCTACACTTTCCTTGCTTGGCTTGTATGCTATTGAAAAACTTGCATAAAATATCTTCTTTTTTTTGTAATAAATATGTGTATATACATACATACATACATGTAAAGATTTAAAGTTAATTCACGGCATGTAATTGACAAGATAATGTTACCGGAGAAAGTTTTTTATTAAAAAGATTTGTTAAAATTTGTTGTAAAAAAAAAGCTGGTAGATATGGATTTAATATCAATGTGCCATAAAATATCATTTATTTTCCAAGGAATATAAACTGCTAGTCTTTTAATGGAAATGAAAATATGGTGGATTTAATTTATGAAATAAAATCAATGAAAATAATAATTTATTAAAATATTTTTAATTTATATGCAAGTGTATTATTGTATTTCAACATCATTATAACGTCTCTTTCATAAGAGACTTTCGAACTTTGATAGTTGATAACGGCCATCATGTCATAGCTACATTTCTCACATTAATTAATTAATTATTATTAATTAATTGACCTTTCTGATTTACCAAATCATCGTGAATAAACAAAACTGTAAAATTTCGGAAGATAACAATTCACACGAGATGCAAGAGTATACCATCCATGCCAAGAACTCAGTGTTTGATATACATATGCCTTAAAGCATCATCAGTTCATATTTCTTGTATAAGACATCAGTCCACATCTATAAACGGAGAGCAGTATAGGTCGGTGATTACCAACATCATTTGGCTTGCATTAGATGATATGGACACCAACGACATGTGATATGAACAGGACGGTGCTAAAAAAAACGTCAAATTGTGGGTTTCGAAAGGCTGAGATCTTATGAGCGACGCTAAATTGATAGCTGCACACTCTCAAGGGCAGCACTGACGTTTTCGGTAGGTTCTACGCTTGGTAGAAGGGCAGCACTTATGGATATTGCTCAAGTGCTTACTGAACCAGTGGGCTCAAATTTATTCATCACAATGCGCATAGTCTCTAGGTGGGACGATTTTGATGATCGTGATCCTAATATGCAAGCTGATCATTTACCCATAATTCTCTATGATGTGGGCGCATAGTCTCTGCAATTCTCTTGGAATTTCTCGAGAGAAAAGTTTCGTTCAAAATCTTCAATTCTGTGCCAGGCGCCGTTGATTACATATGTACGTACATACATATATAATTGGTCATTACAACCCTTCACAATTAAAACCTAGCTTTTCACCCCATTTATGTTGTGTACGTTAATTTTACACATGAATGGCGGAACAGTTTAAAGTCGATTCCGAATAACAGATTTCTGAGAACCTTTTTCATGGCAATTTTATTTATTCACAGAGTTTTGCCAGAAATCTGCTGAAAGGAAGTCGCAGAAGAAATATTTTTTTTCGTTTTGATGTCTTAGTTTTGTTTTGAACCGTGGCCTTACGTCTAATAAACCAATACCCTACCTACTAGTCTACGGCGACTACAAGTAATGTGAACTCCTATTTTACCCCGTTAGACTTTTTTCGTAAAATTTATTTAAGTCGTTTGCAAATAAATCACAAACCATGACAGTCTTCAAACCCAACCTATCTGATGTCAAATTCAACCTGACTTATAAAAATTAGTGTCAGAGTCGCTGAAAATTAGTCGTTTCGGATACGCTTCTCTCAGAAAAGTCGTGACGTGGTAAATGACGTTCCATTACACCCATATTGGAATCAGTAGGTTTTATAAACAAATATAAATGTCGATTTGATTTTAAATTTATAGATTGGTAGCGTTTAATGAAAGACCCTATAGATTTAAATTATATTTTATCTGGTATTTACATTTAATATCGTTTTGCAATTTATAAATAAATAAATAAATTAATTAAATAAATTAATGGCAAAATGTTGTATTTCAAGGGCTTTATGAATTTCGTAAAACATTGGCGTTAAATTAGCTTACGACCACATTTCATTTGCATCAGAAAATATTAAAAAAAAGGATAGAGATTTTAAAATTTAAATAAATTGAGAAAAATTACATTATTTGATAGAATATGATCACTGCAATGGAATACAATGCAGATTTGAGCGTTAAATAGAATATATACGAAGAAAGCTAGATACTTAACTGACAGACAGTTGCAGTAAAAAAGATGCAATAAAAATGAAAAATGAATTTGAGCAATTTTTTTAAATAATTATGCCACTAAAAAGATTTAGAAAATCGTCGCAGCAAACGACGAGCTATAGACAAACTTTCACTCATACGTGAGAGTGAACTGTAGAAGTGAATTGCCGAACTCTATAATCCGTCTGGTAGCACTTGAAGAAAGGTGCTCATTCGTACAATAAATACCTTCTTAATCTATTAAATGTGGCATAAAATTATGGACGATACTGCCAATAAATATGTCTGAAATGTTAAGCCATATACTGGAAAAGAAAAAGGAAATATGCGTGTAGCCCTCAACCTGACTGTTGCTCTGAAAGGTCATAATGTAACAGCAGATAATTTTTTTACATCGTATAAATTGAGCCAAAAATTATTAGAAACGTACGCAACTGAAACAGAATAACCACCACAGATACATACATACATAATTGGTCATTACAATCTTTTGATCAAGATTATGACCTAGCTTCTCACCCCACCTATGCGGTTTGTGTTAGTTTTAGGCATGAGTGATGGGACATAAAGTTGAAAGTCGACGGCGACTGACAGATTTTTGAGAAGCGTTTCATGGCAATTTTATTTACTCTCGCCGATGAAATATTTGTTCATATTTCGTTTTGTTGGAGATGTCTGACCAACACACTACCCACTAGACTAACGGCGACTGCAAATAAATATTTTTTTAAATTTTTTTTCAATTTTCAAAACCCAAATGATTAAAGCAACCAAACACTACATTCAATGTAATTTTTACATAAAAAGCTTTTTTTACTTTGAAATTAAATATAGAAGACCATTTGAACATATACAGTGGACAGCAAAAGTCTTAGTACGGCAATATATTTTGACAGAAAAAGTACCCACAGGCTTAATATTCTTGCCCGATATGACTTCAAGAGAGTATTCAGGAGATCATTTGAAAGAACGGTTGCGTAATCGCTAAACATCAAACAAAAGTCAACCGAAAAACTTGCTCATGGTGCCATCAGAAAACACTAAACAAAACTTTTATATTTAATTCCAAATGGGTTAAATGGAGTACTTGACCTTAAGGGATATCCTACTAAATACAAAGCATAACATTTTCATATATAAGGCCTTTGAATTTTAAATTTACTTAGGGTTCTCCTTTTGGGTACCTATCTCTCATTTGAAACTTTTCCTTATTTTTCGCTTGTATTATGAAAAACATTAAAAAATTGTTTGTTTTATAATAAAACAGAAATAAAATAATAAAATAAATATAAAAGCAATAAATTTTTATAAAAAATTTTAGCTAAAATTCATGGAATTGCGAAAATATATTGCCGTACTAAGAGTTTAGCTGTCCACTGTATTCTTTTCCATGTAAATGTTAGTGGTTAGTACTGTAGTTATGTTCAAAAATTATATTTTCTTTTCCTAGCTTCTTATATATGTAAATATTTATATTTATGATCATATGCCATAATATAAATTAAATTCTAAATTTATGGAATTTTTTATTTTGCCTCAAAAAAATTTCTGCATATATTTCAATCAATGTTTATATGGTAATACCTCAAGCCTTGAGGCAGAGATTTCTGTTTATTATTTTATTTACAAATTTTAAATTCTCAAATGTTTATTTGTTATAACAAGTGTATTTATTTATTTATTTTGTTGTTATTACATTACTTTTAAACAAACAATATTTGCATTGCTGAAAAAAATATTGAAAATTTCTTTTTTCTTCAATTTTTTATGTATGAAATCATGTGTGAATGTAAAACATTTACAATGTCTTACATTGTGCTTTACAGCAAATTCTTTAAAGTTTTTCTAGCCTTATATACTAAAAAAATATAAATAAATCTATATTTTAAATCTAAATGTTGAAAACATAGATAAAATCTGAAATCAGGTGAATCAACATCTAAAATGTAAATATAAAAACTATTGTCTTCACACAAACTTAAAGATGTTTCTTCAGTGTGTGTTTTTAAATCTTTAATTCTCTTCAGTTACTTTTATAAAATTTTCCTTTTTAAAGTAAAATTAAATATTATATTTGTAGATAATACATACATACATACATATGTACACTTTAAAGCAAAACATTGTAGTGTTTAATACAGTATGTTCCTTATATGTTCCTTAGTTTATGTTCTTTAGTTTAAATAACTGCTTTCCACTTGACTTAACAATTTGTTAAATGAAATAATTTATGTTTATGTGTTTTTGTTGTTGTTTTTTTCTTTTTCACTTTCTTCTTCTTTTTTAATTTAAACAATTTTGTTGTGGTTTTTATTTAGGCTTAAAGCTGTTTCTTTTTTTTGTTTTTTTTTTCTAATACACTGAACTTAATTTGAAATAAATTTATGAACACTTTTTAAAGTTTTACTATACCATGCATTGTATTGAAAACTATAAATAAAATTTATTGAAAATAATTCATGTTGTAAGCCACATTAAATTAAGCTCCTAAATTTTTGATTTTCTTATGCTTATGAAAGTTGAAAACAGTTTCATTAACACTTACCACATTTATATTCGATATTTTAAACACATACATAATTGGCCATTACAACCCTTCAGTCAGGATTACGACCTAGCTTCTCACACCACTCATGTTGTGTGTGTTAATTTTTATACATGAGTGGCGGGACCTACAGTTTAAAGTCGACTCCGAACAACAGATTTTTGAGAAACTGTTCATGGCAATTTTATTTATCCTCAGAGTTTTGGCAGAAATCTTCTGAGAGGAAGTCGACGAAGAAATATTTTTTCATATTTTGTTTTGATGTCTGATCAGGGGTTTTAACCGTGGCCTTGCGCCTAGTAAGTCATCACACTATCTACTAGACTACGGCGACTACAAAATAATATTTAATAGGTTAGTTTAAGCATACACCTCGAAGAGAATAGTTTTCTTTTGTTGTGTATAAGAACGATAGTAACTACCACATAATTCCTGACTGGCATCTCTCAAATTAATTTTATAAAGCTGTGGATAGTCGCCGTAGTCTAGAAGGTAGTTTGTTGGCTTATTTGATGTAAGGCCATGCTTCAAATCTTAGCTCAAGCATTAACAAAATGAAGAACAGACATACTCTCATCAGCCTTCTGGCAACAACTTTTCAATTTTTCAAAAATCTGTCCTTCGGAGTAGATTACTTCACAACATGGGAGATCTGCTAGGTAGCATATCTAACAAAAATGTTTTAATGACCTATTAAGAAAGTAACTAAGTGGATGTCTCTATCCAAATTATCATTGGCGAGCCATGTTCTGTCAATATATTCAGTTTGTACAAGAATCCTTCGTCTCAAGTTTGCAAATGACGGACAATAACAAAAAAATGTTATGCGCTTACTTATGAAAATATATCGTGTGCAATCTCTGACGCTCAGTGATAGAGATACAGATAAGGGCGAAGAGGGACTAGTATACTGGCAGTAGTTATGATGAAGTGAAGAGAAAATATGTCCAAATTATGGCTTCAAATTTGCACCCGCAATAGTACGTACGTATTGCACGCATGTTAAGAAAAAATTTTCTTAAACAAATTAACAGCAGATTTGTGTTGTAACATCAGTATTTACTTAAGATTGCAGATACTTTAAGGATCGAATCAGAAACAACTTTCTTTATGGTAAATCATGAGAAACCCCGATTTTTTCACATCCTGCTTATAAACGATTTTCTAATAAGGAGTACTCACACATAAATTTTGATAAAAAATTAAATCCTGTGTACATTTCTTTATGCATTTTGCATTAAAGAACAACGAATTTATTTCGAAAAAAATAAACATGTGACCCAGTTCAAATAGTTTTTTTTATTTCTTTATATTTACACAAGAAAAGCGTCTAAGAAATATGAAAGCTCTTAAGTTTGTTTCTTTTTCTTCTTTTTTTTGGTATAAATCATTAGAAGGCAAAGAAAACGAAAATATAAGAAATTAAGGCAAGAGAAGCATTCAATACTATTAAGACATTCAACACAATATGGCAAAAGTACTTCAAATAGTACGTATTGCAAAAAGAGAAAAACTTTTGCCGATCAAAGGTGACTAAGCTTAAGGACTCACATTATGTTTCTAAGAGATTGCAAAAAAAAGGAAAAAGAATTGCATGGAAAGTACTTAATGGTCTTTGATGGTGGTTTCAAGAAAAGCAGACAACGACGCAATATGCACTTAGTTTGATAGAAATTTATGCTTTGTTTGATGGGTTTTTGCCCTACGACTTTTTTGTTTCTTGAAGTCTTATTGCAGAGACAGGAAAAGTTATGTCATAAAATATTGCAACATACATACATATGCAATAGTATCAGTGTATTGTATTTTATTGTTTCGTTTTCGATTTAATGCTCTTGTGAATGTCTATAAATACATCTTGACAAGTATTTGCTTTTTTTAAATAAATTGACTACAAATCTGAGCAATTTAGAATCGAATCGGAAAGAAAATAAAAATATACGTAAACATACATTATTGATCATTACAACCATTCAGTCAGGATTACGACCTAGCTTCTCATGCCACTTATGTCGTGTATGTGTTAATTTTGTACATGAGTTGCGTAACCTACAATTTAAAGTCTTTTTTGAATGACATATTTTTGAGAAACTTTTCATGGCAATTTTATTTATTCTCAGAGTTTTTGCCAGAAACCTGCTGAGAGGCAGTACCCGAAGAAATATTTTTTATATTTCGTTTTGTTGGAGATATCTGACCTAAGGTTTGTAGCGTGGCCTCATGTCCAATAAGCCAACACACTACCTACTAGACTACGGCAACTACGGCCTAAACTAACTTAAAGCACTTATACCATAGAGAACAGGGACAATAGCGCCAACATCGGACATCAAGGGACTCAATGAGTAAATGTTCCTTACCTCTGATCCGGACAGAGCAATTCAATACATTTCTAGACAGCACTGTCATCGTAGGATCTATTACAGTAAACCAATCATCCACTAATCCGTGAGGATGTATTTAGTAAAACTGAGACAAAATAACTGCTGTAGTCCATTAGACAAGTGTGATAGCTTATTAGATGACTGCTCGTTGTTCAAAGCTCAGATTTATTAAACAAAGTGATATATGAAAACAACAATTTTCTTTCGCCGATTTCCTCTCATTAGTGTTCTGGCAATAACAATGAGAGTAAATAAAATTGTCCTGTCCTTTGCATTCAATTTTAAAATGTAGCTCCGTCTCTCGGGAATAAAATAAACACACACAACATGGGTGGCCATAGTCTAATGGGTAGTGTGTTGGCTTATTAGACGAAAGGCCTTGGTTCAAATCCCAGGTCAGACATCAAAACGATAATATGAAAAAAATATTTCTTCAGGGACTGCCTCTCAGCAGATTTCTGGCAAAAACTCTGAGAGTAAAATAAAATTTCCATGAAAAGTTTCTGAAAAAAATCTGTTCTTCGGAATCGACTTTAAACTGTAGGTCTCCACCACTCATGTATAAAATTAACACATACAACATCAGTGTTATAATAAACTAGGTTGTAATCCTGACTAAAGGGCTGTAATGACTAATTATGTATGAATGCAACATGGGTGGCCACTAACCACGATTATATATTGTTCAGGGAACCTGTGCTGGTTGAAAATGCATTGTTTGTTCCAAAAAAAAAAAAAAAAAAACAATCAAAACTATTTAGAAAATATTGGTTTGCTACGTTTTGCCTGACCGACCTTATTGTCTAAATCTTCGCTTTATTCTCAAGTACTGACGCTCTATTGCATTGCTACCTATCGTTATTGGGTTTTTCCTTCTAATAATTGTCCCTACTCTGTTGCTCTGCTAAATTTTCTGGATACTGTTCGTTGGAGGGTAACTGCCTAGCACTTGATAAGCACCCTAGGGAAATGTGTACACATGTACAAAACAATCCTTTGTTGCCAGGATAATATTTTATCTCGCAATTAAGTTTAATTTAAATTCCTAGTATTTGTTACTCCTTAAAAAAGCTTCTCTATAACAATAAAGTAACAATTGGATTAAAGTTGAGCGATAAAATTAAAGATTTTTACTTTAATGCTGTTAGACATGCTTGCGTTAAATCAGAAAGAAGAAATTTAAACGCCCATTAAATAGTTGCTATGCCTACCAACATACATACAAACATATGTATGTGATATAACTGGCATATACACACATTTGACTCCATTATTCCGCTAGCTAGAGACAGGATATACCATCATCTTTTACAAGTCGCCGTTTTGTCTAACAATCTAAGCTAACCATATCTAGTCATGCTATTCTCTGCCCTAACAAACCATTTAACAAACGCCTCATTCCATGAGTATGTTTATTTGTATGATTGGCTGTAGGCTTTAAAATCTAACCTACAATATTTATGAGCTTTTAGGGGATTTATGTTGTGTAAAGGTTGATATTTGATTTTAGTTTCTGCTTCATTCGTTTTAATGCTTTTTATGAGATCCAACGACAACGAAAGATAAAAAGGAGGGTGAACAACAATAGAAACGTGAAATTTTTTTTTTAAATTTGCCAAAGAAGGAGACAGAAAAATTAATTTTCATTTTCAAACGAAATAAATGGCATTAATTCTCGAGACGATTTCAATAAATTCTTTATTTTTTTTATCTTTTAAAAATTTATTTTTTATTTGTAATCTTTTGTTTGATTAGATTGAGACGATCTGTAACCAGGCAACAGCAAAGGTGGCATGTGCGGCATGTGTTATTATTTTTTAATAAATTTTTCTTTCAAAAAATTTTTTTTTTGATTTTGATTTGAAGGTCTTATTTTTTTATGTTTTAAAAATATTAAAAAAGCCGCTGTCTTTAATTCAGCCATTAAAATTTAAAAATAAGTTATGAAATGTATTGATGCTGCTTTCAGTCATTGGGATTACATCTGTACGTAAATTGCTGCTGCTTATTTCCATTTTAAAGTAGCATTTTCTGCTTTGTTTGCTACACTTCTAAAGTTCACTTACCTGAAAACAAAAATTAACAACAAATACTACGATTCATTTACCCACAAAAAAACAAAAAAAAAAAAAAAGAGAAGACATTCATAAACTTTGTTTGCATAAATCACTTGATGTTTCCTAAAAGTAAAATTCTTTTAAAATTGTAGCCTATTGCATGCAGTTAATAGAAAATTTCGTTTCAATTAAAAATCCTGTAAAACATGCTATTTTCCATTAAAAATGTCAACAACTCTACTCAGTTGGAAGATGAAATCTTACCTTTAGCATGATGCCTGTTAACAAGAGACACATCACAATGTCAAAAAGAAGGATGCTCAAATCAGCATCACTTTAATTGATTTGACAGTAACAATGTATCTGCATTTAGTTGGAAATACACCTAAACAGTTGTAGGCTTACGAAAAAAAAAGACTTTGTGGCATAAATATTGTTCGTAGTAAAGAACCGAAAGGCTGTAAAATGTTTAAAATAGGGTGTGCCATGAAAATCATGGTAAGAGTCAAAAATTTTCTACCGATCTGAAAATCTTTTTTTTCTGTCAAAGCTACTTAGCTAACGTGGGTTCCAGCGCTTTTAATCTGTAAATGGTCATTGCAACCCCCCAGTCAGGATTATAACCTAGCTTCTCACACCATTTGTATTGTGTGTGTTAATTTTATACATGAGTGGCGGGACTTACAGTTTAAAATCGACTCCGAAGGATAGATTTTTGAGAAGTTGTTCATGGCAATATTATTTACTCTCAGATTTTTTTCCAGAAATCTGCTGAGAGAAGAAATCGCCTAATAAATATTAGTTTGTAGCAGATGTCTGACCTGGGGGATTGAACCATGGCCTCACGTCTAATAAGCCAACACACTACCTTCTAGTCTATGGCAACCTATATAATCTATATGACTTCATTAATTGCCATAATTTTGACAGATGTTTTGAGTTTGGGATGTTTCAGGGGATCATGTTTAGTACGCGTTTACTAAACATCGATAAAACTGGTGTTTATTGCGGTTGGACTACACCAGGCTGTTTTTGCGAAGAACGCTTTCTTTGGACACACCCATGATCATCTGTTAATTTCTAGGCCAGGAAGTTAATCACTGCCAACGGCTAGTATTATATATCGATGCTTGCTAACTTCTACTGGCCTGAATTGAATGACACCAACGGAACGTGGTTTCAATAGGACGACGCTGCGTAACGCATTGGATATTCTGCACGAGCAGTTTGAGGGTATAGTCTTCACACGTACGATGGCTTAAACTGGTGATTTGGACCAGTTGGACGTTTTGTTGTGATAATTTTCTTATTGATAATTAATTATATGGGGGTTCAATATAAAGGTTTACGGTTTTAATTCAAAATTTCTGTAATTTTTCATAATATTTCCTAAAATTATGATGTAACTATTGACAACCTATTGCGTTGTTCAGAAAGTAGTTTCGTTTTTTTTTTTTGTGGAAATGAAAGACAGTTTACCTATAATATCAATCAAGTGGTAATAAACTGCTGAATTTGATAAATTCAACCTCAATCCGATCTAATGTGTTGTTATTCGCCGTTTCGTATCAACTACCTACAACAACCTTTTTTGCGTCGTTATCAGCTTCGCCCGACCTTCCCGAACGTGGTGCATTTTCGACATCAACGGATTGAAATTAAGCGAACCAGTTCTGGCACTGGCATATTGTCAACACACCTTCTCCATACACATCGGCCAATTTCTTTCGGGTTTGCACAGCATTCCTACCCATTCTGTAGTAAAACAGAAATAATTGGAATTTTGCACACACAAGCCTTGCTATATGAGCTCTCAAATCATATGAAAATTATACGGCTTAAGTGTGAAGTTGGGTGCAAAAAAATATAACTAAATTCTCTGTTGGGAAAAAACGAAATTACTTTCCGAACAACCCAATATATAGCTAACCCTTCAAAAAGTATAAAATGTATTCATCAATATGATGTATCCAGTATTTGAAGCCAAAAAAAAAACGAGCAGCAGAAAAATGTTTTTTTTACAACCAAATTAAACTGTAGACTTTTGATTAGAACATGAAGACTTTCTAACCCAAACATAATACATGCACAGGTTGGAGCTGTCAAAGACAATTTTTGATTTTTTTTTGGTGAACAACATGTAATTGTTCATGTTGACATGTGTAGGCAAATAAATGCTTTATATGGATACTAAGCAAAATAAATATTAGGGTCGTACCTAAACATCTATGTATTCATATTTCTTTTGGGAATGACTGTAATGAACATACGAACAAGTAAGATTAAAGAGAGCAACCAATTTTTGTTTTTTTTTTCTGCTCGTACATACACTGGACAGCATAAGTCTAGGTACCCCAACATATTAAAACAATTTTCGAATTTTAAGAAAAATTTTGTATAACAAATTGAGGTGTAGGCCGTATATTTATTTTTATTAATTTTACAATAAAACATAAAAATTAGTAATGTCTTCAACAAAACAAAAGAGAAATAAGGAAAACATTCTAATGATTATATATTTTGGGTTACTTATGGTGTCCACTGTATATAGACAAAATACATAACAAATGCTGAACATGACCTCACTTACAAACACTGAAAAAAAATTTTCCCAAAAACATACATACATGTATGGTACATAGTACATACACTGTGCCCATGCAAAGATTTTATAAAAAGAAACACATATACAAGCACATACATAGATGCATACATATGTATATGTAAGTTGTCCGTAACCTTAGGCCTTAAGTTATACAGAGAAATATTGTGGCTAAAGAGTTGAGTTCTTGACTGACTTTTTTGCTTTAGCATGTGTTTACACTTTTCGACAGCCTGAATACATTGGCAAGTTCAAAGAAACATGTTTCATGTCATTAGTTGCTTACCGCAAACCCCACGTACTTTAATACAATCCTTTGCTTACAAACAACATTCCTAAAAAAGTATTTTCAGGTGCAAAGAAATTTCACAGAGTCGTTTACAATTGACAACTCTTTTGCGTTACCTTTCTGTAAATGTCTGTCCTTATGACGGACTGAATTAATGACATCAGCCCATGAATGAATCTTAAATACGTAGTCTTGTAGACAGAAACAAAAAATAATACTTTTGTTGTATACACACGCATGTAAATGAAATTCTTTAAGATTTTTTATTTAAAATATTTCTTAAGGAATTTACAAACCAAAAAAAAAAAGAAAAAAAATGTTTTTTTTTGTAAAATTATTTACATTTTATGGTCAAGGATCAATCTAAGAACAGGTTTGTTAAGGACTTCCTAAGCAAAACCACAGAAACAATTTTTTACAGAATGAAACATTTTTTGCATCTTAAAAATGGAAGATAATCTGTTTAAAATTCAATTTTATGTGAATAAAAATTTAAAACTAAACTTATATTAAAATTAGTATTAAGCACCGAAGTCGTCGTAGTCTAATAGGTAGTATTTTGGCTTGTTAAACGTGAGGCCATGGTTTAATGTGTCACGTAGCAGCGTCCTATTGAAATCGCTTGTAGTTAGTGTCCAGATTATTCAATTCAGGTTAGTTGAAGTTGTCAAGCATAGATTTAATACTAGCCGTTAGCACTGATCACCTACTGGCCTCCAGATTAACAGAAGATTATACAGCTTACTCCGCAAAAACTGTTTGGTGTGCTCCAAACAAAATAAAAACCAGATTTTCCGATGTTTAGTAAACGTGTGTACGAAACGTGATCTCCTGAAATATTCGAAGTTAATGCCAAATTGGCATCAACCAGGTACCTGAAAACCAAA
This sequence comes from Sarcophaga carnaria, assembly GCA_958299815.1. NCBI lineage: Eukaryota > Metazoa > Arthropoda > Insecta > Diptera > Sarcophagidae > Sarcophaga > Sarcophaga carnaria. The sequence continues at coordinate 139,877,983 of OY283150.1, forward strand.
CTAATAATGTAATTTTGCCTTCAACGAAAAATAAATGAATGTAGTATAGATGGACGTCTTTTCTGGACGGAGCTCATTCGAAATGTTCACTTTTCCATGAGTCTGGCGCATAAATCAGGCTGAAGTTTACTGATGTCATGGCTTAAGTCGACTTTGAGGGCTGTAATTATCTTACCAGCTTACTTTTTCAAAAATACAACAGCATGGACTGATCAACCTACATCTTTATGAAGAATTGACATTCATAACGAAGAACTGTGTTAGGGTTTATTTGCATGCAAGTTTATTATTATCGTGACGAGGTGCTATAGTATTGCGACCACATGATCTATTGGGGCCCTCTAAAACTTTATATCCTGTTGCCTGATGAAATTCAGAATACTGCTCGCTGTCAGCACATATATACGTAATTGGTCAGTCAGGATTACTATCTAGCTCCTGACATAACTTACATTGTGTGTGTTAATTTTATACACGCATTTTATACGACGGGACCTACAGTTTAAAGTCGACTCTGAATGACAGATATTTTTAGACACTTTTTAATGGCAATTTTAGTCACTCTCAGAAGTTTTGCTAGAAATCTGATGAGAGATAGCCGCCGAACATATATTTTTTTCATATTTCGTTTTGTTTGAAATGTCTGACCTCGGGTTTGAACCGTGGCCCCATGTCTAATAAGCCAACGCACTATCTACTGGAATACAGTGACTTCAAACAATGCCGAGCACCTGATATATGACCGTTAGTTTCATTCTGGAATATATTAATGCCTCACAGTTTCCATGAAAGTCTTCTAATAATCCAATCTCTCTCATCACAAAGTATTTGGTTCAAGCCGTTTTCCATTCTGAACAAATGTGCTTGGAGCCTACAGGTTATCGCTATGTAATCTGAGATAATCTCCTCTTATTTATAATTTCCCAACATAAGTGTTGAATGTCTCATACCCATATATATCGTTGAGTGTAGCTTTCCAAACATCTGTCCCCACTTTACAGAAAGATACTGGCCTTCAACGGTGTGAACTTCGAATGTTTTATTCTGGGGCGATCAAATGCTTAGCGTTTGCATGTATCCAGTACAGAAAATAACACGAATAAGATATTATTTCGATAAACTTTAGGGTTATGGCTAGCCAACACCATTTACATTCCCAAAAAGCTTTCACATCACATACGTTTTAAAATCTGCCAAAGCAGAAACTGTTGACAATTTAAAAATTAACACTGTGCCGAATTGGGTACACCACCAGTGTTGCAAAATTGAAATTTTGAAATAGTATTGAACGTTAACTGAAAGAGTACTTTTGTGAATCAAATAGTACTTTTGTAAAAAATATTTATTTATACTTAATACACGTAGGGAATGGAATAGAACTGGAAATGGAATAGAGGGACTAACGTTATATAACGACTGATTTGAAACGCAACAGAATGCAAAAGCACCGTTTAGTCAAATGTCAATGGAACGTAACGGAATGTACGTTTATTAAATTAAATACTTACAGAAATTACGCCACGTTTCGGCAAGCGTTCTCATTGTTTTTCGTATTCTAAAAACGAACATACATGGCGTGGCCGTTGGACTAATCGGTGCTAAAAACTAATTCAACCTTTAGCATTATGTTGAAAATAATTAATAGTTGAAAAGCGCACACCATAAAATGTGTAATTATAAAAAAGTACTAAAAGTGTAGCGGGGGTACTGTGGTACTTTTAAAATGAAAAAGTACTGAAAAAATATTAAAGTACTGAATTTTTCAACACTGTACACCACTTATATTAGCTAAAAAATTTACCTTTTTTTGCTGTCCTGTATTCTTGAACCACTAATTTTATGTGAACAAACAAGTTTTTAATATTTTCCTTGCCGTTTTTGGTTTGGTGTTAAATGGGTTAAAAACACCTACATATGTCAGTTGCATATTTAAATTAATTTTCCTATAACTACGCAATTTAAAACCGGAACACATACTTACCCGTTGATTATTATAAATTTAATATGATTTCTATGGTATTTGTAGTACGAATACAATGCCTGTGTAATTATCTGAAAATTCAGTGGCAATTTAAAAATGGTTTTAATTAATTTAAATAACTAATATATTGTATGTATTTTATAAATAAATACAACCAGAACAGAGAAAACCATAAACGTTGTGGATAGACTGTTTAAAACCAATCATTTAAACCACTAAAATTGCATGTAGACTTTGGTAATCTAAATTTACATGAACATTTTAGTTGATCATCATTTTTAAGTTTGGTTTTTTCCATCATTTAAATAAGTGGCTTGTTCGGTGAACTCATGTATTTGCTACACTATTTACTACAGACTAGTTGATGCTACAAAACAACTGTTCGTTGTTGCCAACTGTAGTAAAATATGAATAAAAAAAGGAAAATAATTTCAAATTGTTTGTTAATTGCTGTTTCATTAAAAAAAAAAACAAAAACAAAAAAAAAACAAACCAGAATCTCTCACAATAACGTTCAAATGTTGAAAAAGACGCAGAAGCGCACAAAAACCCACTAATTGAAGATCCCACGCTTGATGTTGGCCATGGTGGATGTTGGTAAATGTTTATATATGTGTGTAGCTGTGTGTGCCTGTATGAAATATAATGAAAAACCATCATTAGCAATAAAATTGGTGGTTTAAAACATCATTTGCAGACCTCTTCATGTTTTAATGAAGCCTATTCATTTAAAAGTATTGACAAAAACAACAAAAAAAAAACTGAAAACATTGCCTGACACAAGTGTTAAGCTAAAAATGTTATGAATTGTTTACAATGCTTACCCATGAAAAGGAATTTGCTTTTAAAATTATGCTTTATTATGTTGAGATTTTTCTGCGCCAAAAAAAAGGAAAAAATTAACGACGGTTTCGTACAAAACTTCTGTTTAATGTTTTCAGTTTTTACACTTGAACACTCTTTTGGGGTATGCGGTTTAGCTTTTTTCCTTTATCATCACTTGTAATATTTCTGAAAGTGATGATTAATTTAAAATTCTTAATGACCAACACATTAAGCAGAGCATCAGGCATATTGAATACCTCACAAATAGCTTCTTTCAAAGTGTATTTCATACGCACAAGTCATTAAAATTTCTGTTTTAAGTTGAAGAAAAAACGGGCAAACGAAAATGATTTAAAAATTATAAACGTTCAATATAAAGAAATTTGAAATGAATGATTCATAAAAATTAATGAATGAAAGTAATTTGTTAACGTAAGTGATTTAGTCGCATTGTAAATAGCAATTGGAAGGTTCTAAGCGCTCATGAAGTTTTAATTTAAAAAAAAGCTGCCAACTCAAGCTATTTTTAGAGTGTAAAAAAGCACACAAAAAATACCACGCGTGCTGAGACATTGAAAAACGATTTTAGGTTCCTGGAATACAGACACGAAACTATGTAGACTTAGCTTTAATTATTTCCGGGCATTGAAGATTGTTTGTAATATATTGTTACGAAAATAAAAATCTGTTTTGCTTTTACATCGTTTAACATTAAAATTATAGACAAAAGCTAGAAACACAAAACAATGAACTTGTTTACGAGTTATCGTTACAATAAAATGGTAAACAAGTAAACCAAAATACAACAACAAACACTACAAGAATAAATGTAAACAAAATACACAAGCAACAATAATGAAACAACGATCTTTAAATTTATAGAGATCTCGAGAAGGCGAAGCCATGAACGTTCGCCTTCAAGAACATTCATCAGACCGTTTACGTTGCCATATAAAAGGCAAGGCAAAGCAGGCGACTGAGTTAGTGAAGTTCAATCAGTCGTGTGTGAAGACTTAGTGTGTTTGAAGATAGTAATAGTGGTTTGAAGATCTCCGTTACAAAGGGCAGTCGAGCAAATGCCTAGTAATTGTTAATGTTTATGCAATGGGTTTAAATAGAGGAATAACAAACAAAGCAATTGTTGTTGTTTACATTAAGTTGCGAACAATATCACACAGAATTGTGCGTATAATAAAGAATTTTAATTAAAACTAAACTCAGATTTACTTTTATTTTATTTGCAATCTACGTGATCATATTTTAAACGTTTTTAAAAGGTAAAAACGTAACAATATGTATATAATGTTTATATAACTAAAATACATACATAATTGATCATTACAATCGTTCGGTCAGGATTACGACTAATTTCTCACGTCACTTATGTTGTGTGTGTTAATTTAATAGATGAGTTTTTGGAAGAAATCTGCTGAGAGAAAGTCGCGCAAGAAATATTTTTTCAAATTACGTTTCGATGTCTGACCTGGGGTTTGAACCGTGGTCTTATGCCAACACACTTCTTACTAGATTACGGCGGTACCATTATATAGCCATATTTAGGATAAAGCGCGCAGCAACTAAAGAAGTCACTATAGTCTAAAAGGCAGTGTGATGCGCCGTGATTCAACCCCTGTCACAGATATATCGAATGTCTGATGTCTGCCCTGGGGTTCGAATCGTGGCCTAACATCTAATAAGCCAACACACTTCTTACTAGACTTCAGCGACTACTAAATAAAAATAATACTCTCCTTTAAATGATTTTATTTACGTTCCAAGACCTCTATATATGTATGTATGTACTGTAATTGTAATTTCAACTAAAATTTCTACTGGTATACAATAAATTTTAATTATGACCACAAATTTACTTGACAATTTAACGTATAATAATTATAAGGATGTTAGCCGACAGTGCAATATATTTATAGAAGACTTGTGGTATTAATAAATAAATTTTAATTATTTCACAAGAAACAAAATTTAATATTTTTAACACTAAAAACAACAACCACCACAAAATAAAAATAACAAAAACGAAAAAAGAAAAAAATTCAAAACGTGTAATTCTAATTTTCGCATTTCTTTCATTGTTATTTTCCTCTATCTCGTTTCATGCTCCAATTTTCTTTGTTGTTGTTCTGTGTCATAAAATTTGCTGTGCGGTGTTAATGGCTGTTGTAATCTATAGCAAGCAGCCATGCCGATGTCATCACAAATTTTGATTTAGCAGCACCATCACAATACACAAACAGTAATGGCAACAGTGGTGGAACTGGTGGCGGCAGCAGCAGCAGCAGCAGCAGTAACAGTATCACAGCCAGTGGCAGTGACATTAGTAATAGTAATTCAATGATTCCATCTTTAACATCCTCCTCGGCAACAATGTATGCGGCGTCATCGATAACGTCAGCATTGGTACAGGCAGAGGCGCCGTCGTTAGAAACATTTGTGTCGTCGGCATCAACATCAGCATTTGTGGAACCCTATTTAGATGGTTATGCCACAACAAATGTAACAACCCAAATCGGTACACACGCATATCTGCCATGTCGGGTAAGTCGTATTTTATTTTCCTTTGTTTAGTTGAAGATATTCTTCTCTTTCATTTATTTCATCTTATTTTTCAATGTCTCTTTAGTTTTGTTGTTTTTTTTTGTATTGGGGTTTTTCTTTTATTTCAATTTATTTTAACATAAAATCAATTTCGATTTCTCTTTTTTTTTCAATTATGTTTTTGTTGTTGTAATGTTTGGATTTTATTTTATAATATTAACCTATTAGGGGGGAATAGTGTGCCATTAGAACAACAGCTGTGAATAAGTGGGCATATTAAGGAATTAGTTTAGTACGATTTTCTAGCAGTTATTAAAGACCAAAGAAATTATACCCCTTTGGGCAAAGTATTATGTTTTGTTGTTTCTATGATCTTCAATAAAATCATGTTAACAAAACCCTTTTACATCCTTTGGGGATTTATTTGTTATTCGAAATTAAATTTCATACGAAACTAAAAAATTACTTTCGGATTCCTTTGTTCACTAAAAAATATGACTCAAATGTTCGCTGTAAAATCAATAAGGAGAGGCCAGGCGTTTAATTTCAGTTGTTGGGTTACTGGTAACCTGTTAAAACTAAAACACCGAAACATGAAATAATGTCAGTCAAAGTAAATATTGTCTGTGTCTGTCGATGCAACAGTTTTTCTACTAAAAATGGTCTGTCGTTAAGATATAAATACTTTTCTTAAGATATAAAGGCAGATGGAATATTTCACTGGTCATGATAGGTAATAAAAAAAAACGATAGTTTCGAACATAGATTTCAGACTTTATCCTATCCTTACATCCCAGAATAATCCACCTTTTATCAGTAGTTCGAGCTTTAAAAACATTTCAGTAACGCTCTCTATTGAGTGCTGTGTGAAACCTGATGGTACCAATCATTGTAATAAATTTTTTTTTGTCAAGGTCATGTGAGGTAAAAAGTTCACCATAGCAATATAATGCACCCATAAAGCATCGACTATGTCAATAAAAATGCCTTTTTTTGATTCCTTTCTGGTTTCCCGCATATAGGTTTCCCTAAGTATGGCTGTATGTACTTGATACACATGTATCATGTACTTGAGTCTAAAACTGCCAATTCGATTTTGTTGGATGACCCAATTTATAACGACAATGAAATTCAATTATTTACTCATCTACAGCAACAAAATAATTGGGATTATTAAAAGCTTTTTTAAGAAGTCGCCGTAGTCTAGTAGGTAGTGTGTTGGCTTATTAGACGCAAAGCCAGGGTTCGAGCCCCAGGCCAGACATCAAGACAAAATACAAAACGTATTTCTTCGGCGACTTTCTCTCAGCAGATTTCTGGCAAAAACTCTAAGAGCAAATAAAATTGCCATGAAAAAATTTCGCAAAAATCTGTCGTTCGGAGTCGACTCTAAACTGTAGGTCCCACCACTCATGTATAAAACATAAGTGGTGTGAGAAAGTAGGACGTTGTTCAATGGGTCAATTCGACCTCCGGATACTGTACTTGTCTTAATTGACAAGTATACGTCCTCTAACCTAACCTAACCAAACCTAAAAGCTGTAAGAAAAGCTCGTTTGTCGAAAAGTCGTAATATGCGTAAATAATGCCTCACTCCCGTTTAGCGCATTATCAAAGTAAGTGATTCCGCTATCTCAGACGTACAAAATTCATCGAAATATTGCCCTTCTTTTATAAAATAAAAAAAATGGCGAAACACTTTTTTTAAGTGTTTGTCATGTGAGATAAATATGAGAAAATCAGTAAGAATGACTACAACATTTCCAGAAACAACTGCTACCAATTTGCGTGTAAACTGATAATATTTTCTCTTCTTAAACTACGCTTCACTGTTACAAATAATACCAAATAATAACGCAAAAGATGCATTGCTGCCAATACATTTGTCAGTCCATAAGGCGAGCTTCTGTTTTATTCTTCTTCAGAGTCTTCAGCATCAGGAATGGCCAAAACAGAAACTTTAAGCTCTTCACTTTCAGCCAACACTTAAATTTCAATTCCTTCTTAAATACCATAAATAATGTCTTATTTTGGATGCCCTGGTAGTCTAGTGGAAAGTGTGCTAGACTATTAGCGTGAGAGTCGTGTGTTCGATACCCACCAATAGTCTCTGGTCTGTGATACTACACCGCTGTTATTCAGCCCGTAATAATTAAACATAATTTGTAGATGTATTGTAATGAAAAAAATAAATGTATTATTTACGATAAAAACTTCAGAAAATCTTTGAAAACTTTAAAAATTTATAAGTATAAGCAACACCACAGAAGCATTATGAAAGACATATGTATGGACAATGATACATAAGTCAGAATTATGCAGCTTTTGAATTTTTTAAGCCCTGTTTGCAATTTTCAAAAAATGAACAAAAGTCATATTGTTTTAAAAATTAAAATGTATCATATTTGATAACAACGGTCGATCTGGGGTTAAGAAGGCATGCAGTTTCCCGATTAATCCTTTAATTTTTGTTACTAAGTTTTGTTTTTTGTCTTTTGCGAGAGAACTAGAATCTAGTGGTTCTGTTCAGATGCCAGGGACATATAGGAGGCTGTCCACTATTTGATTCCCATGAAAAAAAAAATACAAAAATAAATAAATATCTTTTATTATTCCGATACGAAAACAAAGCAACTTTAAATATTTATGTTCCAAAACAAATGATATCATGGGTTAATATTGTGTAAGGCGACAAACAAAATCTCATTCTGCTGATACATATCCATGTTCTTCGTTTGAAACAACATTTTTCGTTTTATTAATTATATGCGTGTATAATATATGTTTACCCCAGTTACACTAATTGGATTCAGTCTTGTTTTCTGTTTGTCTTGCAAAACCACTCTCAGCTGTAGTCGTCTTTGCAGCAATAAATGATGAAATTTTTATTTTTCTTTTTTTTTATTTCAAACACATTTATTCCAATGATTTCTGCGTTCACAAATTGTTGTTGTGTTCGTTTCAATATTCATTTAATTTCCATATACACGTTCATACATAATTTTTGTTTTTTGCTTTTCCGTTATTTTCCAAGTTAATACGTTATGTTATTGTTGTTTACACAATTATTGCGTGATGTTGTTTCTTTGTCTGTTTGTTTGCCAAGCCAAGGTAACTCTGACCGCCTTAATACCGATTTCCATGTTGATGGTTGGTTGGTTGCTTTGTTTGTTTGTTTATTCGTTTGTGTGTTGTTTTGTTTACAAGTATTTGTCGTAATTATTTTTTAATAACAAACCATTAATTTTTATTTAATTGCTTGAAATTCATAAATTCCATTTCTCATTTTAACACTCAACTCGATTCGTTTCAACACAACCGGAGAACTGAAAAAGTATCACGTGACGACTTTAACAACAACAACAAAAAAAAAAAAAAAAAAAAAAATAGGCAGCTTTGATACAAGCATAAGGTGGAAGGGGAGGCATTCATTATACAACAGTTGAAAGTATCATTAATAATAAAACCACCTTTTGATTTGTGACTAAAGACGTTAGGACGTTTTTAATGCTAATGAATGTTAAAGTCATTTATCATTTATCGTTTGTTTTATTATTTATTTATTAATTTATTATTAATAATAATAACGGGACATTTAAAATACATACATATATTATTTTAACACTATTAATTTTATTGTAACATTATGTGGGCCATCTTGTTTGCACAAAATCATAATGAATTGCTTGAGCCTTATCATAAAGGGTGGTCCAAATAAAACGCCCAATATTAGTTATAAATAAAACAAAAGGTTTTTACAGAAATACTTGAGTACTTGTTTTTGTTACACTGATCGGCTAAATGCTCGCCACGGCTTCGGTGGCATACCTTTATCGAATGATTCATATTGTCAATGACTTTGTGACATAATTGAGTACTAATGACGTTAATATGCCTAATGATTTCGTCGTTTAGCTGTTGAATTTTTTTGGCTTAGTGACGTACACTTTTACTTTAAATATCGCCAAAGAAAGAAGTTAAACGTTGGTAAATTCCATGATCATGACGGCCAATTAACAACGCCAACAACGCCTACATGGCCATTGAATTTTCGATTCAAAAAAGCCATTGCTTCGTAGGCTGGCAATATTCTGTTAGAACCACATATTGTTCAGGTCTATATGCTTAATTTCTGGCCCTAAGAAGTCCGTTATTATAGCGCGATAGCAAATACCATTCACACTAACAGTTTGGCCGACGCTATTTTTAATTTTTGTTCAACAATATAATGTTCTACAGCAGACATGTTTAACATGTCATAACTTGACAAATGTTTGTCTTAAAATCCCCCAAACGTTACATCGTCATTGCGTAAAGACAGGTTTGATGCCAAAGTCTTTATCAAACTTTCTTTGTGGTCAAATGATGCTTAGACATGAAATACTTTTTCTGGAAACCAAAATTGGTGGTCTTCATATGATAACAAATTGATCATTATGCGATAACAGTCTAAATTATTAGTAAAGGTTCCTGAAGGCCAATTTTCTACATAAATAAATACGATCCACAATGCTCTTACAAACATACATACGTACATAATTGGTCATTACAACCCGTTAGTCAGGATTACCACTGAGTTCCTCACACCACTTGTGTTGTGTCCGTTAATTTATATACATGCGTAGCGGGGTCTACAGTTTAAAGTCGACTCCGAACGACAGATTTTTGAAAAACTTTTCATGGCAGTTTTATTTACTCTCAGAGTTTTTCCAGAAATCTGCTGTGAGGAAGTATCCGAAGAAATATTTGTTCATATTTCGTTCAGTTGGAGATGCCTAACATGGGGTTTGAACCGAAGCCTCACGTCTAATAAGCCAACACACTACCTACTAGATCACAGTGACTTCGACTTCTTATCAAGTAGTTATTCACATGCAATAACTTTTTCACAAGCTTTCCCGGGATCTTCGTGCGCTATTCGAAAATTTTGCTTTCCAATCAAATTTAGCATTGAAAACACTCAATCAAGATACCTACTGCCGTAGTCTAGCAGGTAATATGATGGCTTATTAGTCGAGAGTCCATGGTTCAAACCCCAGCTTAGACATTTGGAATAAAACGAAATATGAAAAAATATTTCTTCCGATCACTTCCTATCAGCAGTCTTTTGGCAAAAAATCTAGGAATAAATAAAATTGCCATTAAAAGTTTGCCAAATGTGACGTCACTCGTGGATAAAACATGGTTGGTGTGAGAAGTTAGATTGTAATCCTGTAAATAGGTAAGTGACGTACTGAAAGACAGGCGTACTTCAATTGCAATTGATGCCATTTCTTGTGTAATTTGGTTTTCAATAAATTTTAATTTTAACGTTTCTGTTGATTAATATTTTGTAGCTTCTCTTAAAATTCAGAAGCCTTTATTTAGCCTTTCGCTAATATCTAACCCTTTCGCTAAATCCGGCGCTGGTATACACGGGGCGTCCTGTGGCTGCCGGCTCAATTTGGCGATGGTATACACGGGGCGTCCTGTGGCTGTCGTCTGAATCCGGGTAACGAAAGGGTTAATGTTCAAATTAGTCTGACTTTTCCAACATGAGCTCCTACTTACTACACTTCTTTACGTAGGCTAAAGTTTCTCCATTGATATTCATCAATATTAAAATTGCGTATGATAAATACCTTATTCATTACAATTTTTATTACTCATACGCTTCCTTTTTTAAATTTACAAAAACAACAAAATGAGAATTTTTTAAATATGTCAGTCGTAAAAAACTATGAAGGCCAAACGAAAGCAACCTTGAATATTGTTTTAATTGCTGTCATATATTATTTTTAATGTTTTCCTTTTTTGTAGGCTTTTGAGGAAATTTATTAGCGATTAAATCAATATTTATGACAATGTGTCGTAACAAATTAATCTTGTCTTTAGAGGGTTTTCGAAATAAATATATGTATGTACGTTGTACAATTGATAGTTTTTTAAATGGGAAATGAATTTATGTGATAAGTTCCTGTCACATAATCGGTCAAATAGATGGAGAATACAGAAATGGAATGTATGTCAGCTATAGCCGGGTAATTTATTTCAACTGTCAACAACAAAAAAATTTATTTTTATTCCCTTTCGGAAAGTTTTTTATTTCATTATTTTTTATTGGCATTCCTTTTCGTTCATATAAAGTACAGAAAAGACATAATTAAAACATCTGTGCCATATTCTTTGTTTCAGTTTCATTACCCAGATTTCTATCTGAGCTAAGTATTGGTCTACAGGAGAGCAAGGATAGCCACGGTACTGGCTGATTGAGTACTCACTTAGGAGGTTTCTGTCATTAAATCAGTCGAATGAAACTGATTTTAATTTAAATTAGATTAGCTTTGTATTAGTAGCACCTTATCTGGTTAGTCGTCAGTTAAAGTATTCTACAAAATTTTTTATTATCGATTGTTAAGGTACGAGATACATATTTGCCTTAATGGGAAGACATATCACTCTTCGTATAGTGAATGCAATATAGATTAATTTCCATCCATCTTTGCCTATTTTGAGGAACAACAACAACAACATCTATCTCAAGAGAGGGACAATAATGTTGTATACATGTTTGCCAAAGGCTAAGTCTTCAGGCCTAGATTAGAGTATTTGAAACTCTCTGGCATTTTCCAACCACAAGTTTATATCATCGAAAGATGTACTCAATTCAACTTGGACTGAACCTACAGAGGCCAGTGTTCAAACCAGAGATCAGCAATGAATCGTTTTTTCGCTGCTCATAAGCACTCATGATATTTTGAATATAAGTTAGTTAACAATATTGAAATTTAACTTCTCTGATTCATTCGTACTCACTACAACGTTGATTTATAAGTACAGGTTGCAATGAGTATGCGTACAACGTTTACATCAAACTCATACCATTTGAAATATGTTTGATTCATAAGCCTACTCATTCAGATTCATAACTTTAGAAGAATACTTATAAATAATTCGAGTGGCTCGAATCATTCATCAAAATTTAGAGTCTTAGTTGTTGTTGCATTTACAAAAAAAGAAGAAAGAAAAACTTTCTAGTGAGTATTGTAGTGTTCGTACGCGAATCATACTTATTTTGTGATTCTTGTAAATGTTGAGTTATGGAGAGTCGAAATCGACAACATCATATGTGTTGTTAAGTATGAATATGATGAGTACTTCAAACTCTGGATATGTGTAGAGGTTCCATGATATTAAAATAAGTATGAGCATGATTCGATTTTACTCATCGTTATGAATACTTATTGCTGATCTCTGGTGCATATTGGCACTAACAGACACTTGTCTCCTATGAGATTGAATCGAAATTAGTATGGTACTGTCTGGAAAAGTTATAGCAGGTAGGTAGGTGTAATAACTTTCAGCCTTTGCTATATTTCAAGTTAAGCAGAAATTCAGCACAGTAAGTAGGATGATAAGATTGTAAAGAGAAGCTACTGAAAGGAGTTTGGAGAATATATTCGTGAGAGTATACTTTGTGAAAGTATCTTGCGTGAAAGTATGCTTTGTGAGAGTATACTTCGTGAGAATATGTTTCGCATCCGGACGAGGGTTGTGGCAAATATAGTTTAAGTCTTGCATCAGGCCTTACAAGTACAGTCTGAATAGTAGCCGAATACTTGTACAAAATAGGAATCGCTTCTTCGGTGGTTAAGAGAACGAATCAGCAGAAAACATGTCGAAATATGGGGCTTTATCAAGTACTTAGCTAGAAGTTATCTCACTGACATCGGTTTGTCTAGACAGTCACCCTAGCCAGTATGCAATGTAATGGTTTATTAGACAAGATTTAAACCTCTTCGCAATTCTATCAAACAAAATGAAATCTGAAAAAATATTTACTTCTGTGATTTTCATTCAGCAGTCTTCTGGCAAAAACTCTGAGAGAAAATAAAATGTGCCTTGAAAAGTTTCACGGAATCTTTCGCTCGAAGTCGACACTCATCGAAGTCGACGACGTGAGAAGCTACATAGGTGCAAATCCTGACTAAAGGGCTGTATTTAAGTAAGTAGTCGGGGCAACAGGGAATGGGTGAGACATTATATGGAAGCATCTAGGGTATATCCTTTGACCGCAGTATTCCAGTATATGTACATGACAGTAATACTGGCAAGGAATGTGGTATCATCAGCAATTACTGCGGTATGAAAACCATTATTTTTATTCACAAAAGGTACAATACAGATCCTAATAAAGTTGCTTATGAACATTCCACGCTAATTAATTTGTCAGTATATTGATATATATCGTACAAATGTTTGTATGTTTTGCCTTTATGCAAAATTTTTTCAAAAGTTTGAAAATTTGTTTGTTTTCGTCGAGTTTAAACGAAATATTCTTTACTTAAGAATTCTGACAAGCAGAGTTCTGACAAAGGTCGTGGGAAAACTGACCAACTGAAACATCTGAATATTTCAAAACAATAATTTCCGTGAATTACAAATAAAGGAAAAATTTTAAATTGTATTCGTATTTCCGAGAAAAAAAAGCAGAAATAGAATCTAAAAATTTTTCGTAAACAAGGCTTATCATACTTGGAGAAAAAAAAAACAGAAACATTTTTAAACGAATTTTTATTTATAAAACAGGATTTAATTCGATAATAACACAATAACGTCAATAAATATATTTAAGTGCTCTACCATAGACAAGAAAAATGAAAAAAAAATGTCACCAAATATATAAAAAAAGTTTGAAGTTTTCACATCGCCTTTATAAATTTCTTTCAAGATTACTGCCTACACAACTTCGCAGTCATTCGTGAAATGTATGAAAAATAAATTTAACAAAAATTTTCCATTTCAGCAAAAATATAATTTTAACTGCCTTTGAGGAAATTTTCCAAGCTACAGACCAACAAATGGAATATTTTCTGTGCATTTATTCATTTTGAAAATCGTTTTTTCTCTTTTTTCTTTTGAGAATTTCTAAAAAGACATCTTCACTGAAGTCATGGTCAATTTAAGCGTCTTGGTTTTTTGTTTATAAAGTGTCCTTAGCATTAAACATTTTTCTTATTTATTCATTTATGCTCTAACAAATAAGTAAACGAGAATATACAGGCAAATGTAAATATGGTTCTGGTAATCATATTCGAATGTAAAAGCCCGATAGAATGGCTGGCTGATTTTATATTTTTAAGATGTTTGTAATGTTAACTTTGAATACATTAAAGAACAGAACAGGGCATATTATTAATTAGGCTGAGAATATTTTTAATATGATTGTAAGGGTAACTTCGAACACCCACAATATTAAACAACTTTGTCCAACTCAAATTGTTAGAACAAGGTACCTAAGAAAGTTACTTGAGCCAATACACGCTATCCCCATGAACTTCCTGAAATTTCCAATTCAATTTCCAAAAATTTTTCGCATCATATATGGTCGAAGTTCTGCAATAAGCCTTCAAATGTTGGCTTCTAGATTTCCAATTTGCTTGGCTCTTTTTGGTTTTTGATTTTTACAAGGAAATTAAAAATTTTGGTCACTGATTGGCGTGGAGTCCACATTTGGCCGAAAGTATATGAAGTAAATGTGTAGCTACCAATGGCCAATTCTTTAAAACAATTTGTTTTTACTTTTTCTATTAAAAATTCGTATTTTTTTTTGTTACAAAAAACAGACGGCCATTTTATACATACACCTACGCATGGTAGAAACCATAAAGTTACATAACTTACATACATAATTGATCTTTACAATCCTTTAGTAAGGATTACAAACCAGTTTCTTACACTACTTTTCTTGTGTGTGTTAATTTTATGCATGAGTGGCGGGACCTACACTTTAAAGTCGACTCCGAACGACAGATTTTTGAGAAACTTTTCGTGGCAATTTTATTTACTCTCGGAGTTTTTGCCAGAAATCTGCGGAGAATAAGTCGCCGTAGAAATATTTTTTCCATACTCCGTTTAGTTGGAGATGTCTGACTTGGGGTTTGAACCAAGGCCTCACGTCTAATAAGCTAACACAATACCCACTACACTACGGCGACTAGAGAAACCGTAAAGTTTCTTTAGGCATCCTTAAATATTATTACGTTTTTACCTTTCAAAAAAGGTTTAAAATATAAGCTCGTAGATTGCAAATAAAATAAAAGTAAATTTGTGTTTAGTTTTAATTAAAATTCTTTATTATACGCACAATTTTATGTGCCACTGTTCACAATTTGATGTAAACAACAACAATTGCATTGTTTGTTATTAATCTGTTTACATCCTTAACATTAAAAATAACAATTACTAGAAATGGAATTACTTTGAAACGGAGATCTTCAACCTACGACTATGCTCTTCAAACGCCCTGCGTCTTCATACAAGACTTACTGAACTTTTACTAACTCCGCTGCCTGCTTTGCCATGCCTTTTATATGACAAAGTAAACGGTCTGATGAATATTATTCGCATTAAGCATTGTGATAATTTCTAAGTTCATTGTTTTGTTTTTATTGCTTTTGTTTATAATTTTTATGTTAAACGATCTAAAAGCAAAACAATATTGTTACGTTTTTACCTAAAAACAAGACTGACGGAATTCTTACTGACTCGTTGCCTGCTTTGTCTTGCCTTTTTATATGCGCACGTATTCAGTCTGATGAATATTCTTGAAATGGAATGTACGTGTGTTTTCTCGAGAGCTCTATCGCTACTACATTGTTGTTTGCGTAGTTTGCTTACGTTGTTTGTTGTTGTATTTGTTGTAAGTTCGTTGTATTTGTTGGTGTAGCTTTTGTTTATCGTTTTTAATGTTAAACGATGGTACACCGTTTCCATTTTCGTAACAATATGTTTCATAAATTGGTTTTGATTCCGAATATGTGTGTAAACTTCCAATTTTTTTTTGTATTTTTTGTTGTCAGCTATAAAATAAATGAAATTGGAACTGTTAACTCAACTATAATAACAGTTTCTTGTTCCAAATGAAAAAATTAAAATAAAATAAAAGTCAACTGGAACATTATTTTGCCATTAATTAACATCATCTTCTACGAAATTATTTTCTATTATTTTGTCATTCAATTGATTGTAAAAAGAGTTATACAGGGATGTGTCTTCTTTGAAAAATATCAACACAGAACACAGAAATACTAAATATTATGTAATGCCTCATTGATTTTAGGCAACCCCATAATAGTAATGAAGAACAAGTAAGAATTCATTGACTAGTTCAGCAATTGTCCTGTTAGTATTGTTTTAATTGCTACACACTGTATATATCTACTATTTTCAGGCCAAAAACGAAAAATCGATTTTGAATACATTTATTTAAAACAAAACCATTGTTCTGAACAATACTATTCTTTTTCTTTGGCATACAAATTATTTAATTAGTAGCTGTCATTCCTTTGTCATCATCTGTAAAATTATTTCGTTTTTATATTCATATTCTATTGTGTACTTATGTATATTGTCTTGCCTTTATTTCGCAAGTAGCTAAGGAATGCCTATATTAGATGTCCTTTAAATTTGACTTTAAACGTATTGTAATGATAATTTAATATCGTTTCTAATTAAGGCTCTAAAACACAATTTTTTTCGTACGTAATTAAAGATCGCGCATCTGGCGTATTGTCGCCGTGTGCTGTATTGAAATAATTAATAACTTTTAATTAAAACGTAATTTGATAAGTTGAGCGTTATTAAAATTGTTGAGCCTTTATAATGAAGGTCACTAAAAGGGTGTATACTGGATATAAACGGAAGAACAAAAAGAAAAACAAGTCTTCCCATAATCATTCTTAATTTCGCTGCTACTAAGTTATTACCAGTCAAAAAGAGTACACAAACAAAATCATCTTTATAGCACTCAAGTACTCATGTAAAGAGAGCAGAATAGCAAGATAAACCCGTGCTTGTTTAAGAAAATATTTTTTGCAAAAGGGGTTTAAATTTAAATTGAAAGCCATCGAACTTTTAACGTTCAGTTCAAATTTCAAGGTTATTATGTAAAATAAAATAAAAATAATTGTTAAACTCAACGCTCACTAACACGACTACAGCAAATATCTTACGTGTATAGGTTTAGTCTCTCAAAGCAATTTGATGCATCGCAGTCTGCGGAAACAACAGTTTGAATATTCATGAAGAACCTGTTTCCAAAATAACAGAGCCTACGTCTTCAAGTTCTCATTATTATTGTTTTACTCACCTAACCCAAATTCAACCCAGTTGCCCTCACTAATCGATGACTGGCCTTCCGTAACTTAGATCTTCCAATCCAATAGCCAATCAAGCATGGCCGATAGGAATGTTGAAAAATGTCTGCGTTATTAAGAAGCTCATACAGTAAAATTTATTAATTTGGATGCGGTAATCATCGGCGCCTAGTCTAGTGTGTGGTAGGCTTATTAGACGTATGACCGCGATTCAAACACCAGGTCAGACATTAAAATATGAAAAAATATTTCTTCGGCGACTTCCTCTCAGCAGATTTCTGGTAAAAACTCTGAGAGTAATTCAAATTGCCATGAATGGTTTCTTAAAAAAATCTGTAGTTCGGAGTCGACTTTAAACTGTAGGTTCCGCCACTCATGTATAAAAATTAACGCAGACAACATAAGTGGTGTGAGAAGCTAGGTCGTAATCCTCACTGAAGGGTAGTAATGAGCAATTATGTATGTATGTATGTATGTATGTAATCATCGACGTCTGGCACAGAATTGAAGATTTTGAGCGAAACTTTTCTCTCGAGAACTTCCAAGAGAGTTGCAGTAACTATGCACCAACCTGATAGAAAATTATTGGTAAATGAGCGGCTTGCAGACCAGGATCACGATCACCATAATCGTCCTACCAAAAGACTATTCACAATGTGGTGAATAAATTCAAGTCCATTGGTTCAGTAAGCAATCGCCCATAACCCGTAAGTAACGTACTTCTGCCAAGCGCAGAATCTACCGAAAACATCAGCGCTGTAACCCCTGTTTAGCGAATTTTTTCGTGTGACTTGGTCCTGCACTCGTACTTACTTCAACTGACCCAGCAGCTGAAAGCAAACGATTAAAGAATGTTCGTTGAATGAGCCCTTGGGAAGTAGGCAACTGATCCTATATTTCTTCGAAAATTCATCTTCAGCAATGATGTCCATGCGTGAACAAGCAAAATCGTCGAATTTAGGACGATATCAATACATATGAGTCTAAAACCATCGAATTCTTTCTGAAAGAGTTAGAGTTTTAGGTAGATTTTGGGTTGACGGTGTTATTGTTCCATATTGCTTCGAGAACGACCTTGGAAAGGTCGTCGCTATCAGCGGCAAATACTATAAGGTGATGATGATGAATAATTTCTTTTGACTTAAGGGCATGGTTTTCTCACATGAAGGTGCTGTAAGACTCTTTCTGGAGGGTTGAGCAATTATAATATTAAATAAAAATCTTGTATAAACTAACCGCTTATATCTTTAATATTTTCATTTTGTATTAAAAGTCTCTTGTACCGAATTTTAAACATTTTTGCTTTAGTTTTTCCAAAATAGTTTTTAATCGAAGGACTAAAGAAAAAATTTTAAAAAAATTTCAAAATCCTTAACTTCCACAAATTCAAATTTCATTTAAGCAGTGTTGATGCAATAGAAAATCGAATTTTTACGTTTTGTATCGAAAAATAGTTTTCGAAAAATTTTAGTTTTCAGACAGCACACACACTTGCCTTCGGACACTTCAAAAATGATTGAACATTCAACACCAGAATGTATGAACGTTTAACAAAACTTTGTATTTTACATTTTAAATGGTTCAAAAAAAAAAAACCCCAAAACTAACCAGTTCAAGTTGCATTATGAACACTTGTGGGCAAGAAGATAGCATTTTCGTTTATTTTTATTTCATTTAAGCGATTGTAAAACATTTTAATGATCTCAACCGGTTCAATTCAAGGCGTTTATTTTCCGAAATATCTACTATTTAGTGAAATTGTATCGACGCCTTACTCCAGTAGGTGGTGTGTCGGCTTATTAGACGTAAGGCCACGGTTCAAACCCGAGGTCAGACATCAAGAAGAAATAATAAAAATATTTCCACAGCGACTTTCTCTTGGCCGATTTCTGGCAAAAACTCAGAGTAAATAAAATTGCCAAGAAAAGTTCCTCAAAAATCTGTCGTTCGGGGTCGACTTTAAACTGTAGGCCCCCTGCCACTCATGTATAAAATTAACGCACACAACATAAGTGGTGTGAGAAACTAGGTCCATAATCCTGATTGAAGGATTGTAATGACCAATTATGCTTGTATGTATCGTCGCGTTTATCGATAATCAGTCAATTGACTGGTTGGGTTGGGCTTTACGATTACTTCTTCCAACGTATATATACCTTCCAAATATGGTCACGAATCTAACTAAATCTTTTGTTATAATTCGTACCATGTTATATGGTCTTATTAACTTATCCTTTAATGGTTATTACAGCCCTTAAGTTAGGATAACAATCAAGCTACAGTTATCGTATCTGTTTATAAATTTTGTACTTTGATTTCAGGGTCAGAGACTAGATGGTCGTAAATTTATCTTGGTATCCTTTTACATTTAAAATTGCTTTACACTTTCAAGTTTAGTTGTCTTCTTACCTTTGCTTCATTGGTTGATGGATGCACGTGGGCACTCAGCAGGAACGTTAAATAGCCTTGATAGACATCGTTTTGATAAATACCATATCACTTGTAACCTCATATTCATTTCATGTGATTGAAGAAGCCAAGTATATCATTGGACTTGAAAGCTGGGTAGTAATCGGGAGTGATCTAATGATGCAGGAGCGCTGCCTAACTATCCGTTCAATACGGATGCACTTCAAGGCATCGTAGAAAGACAGTAGCGAGCAGTATCCATGACACTGTTGAACTTCACCTAACACCAGAGCGTTCAAGTTACTTTCGACAACCGGAAAATAATCCTGATCCAACAACTCTGTTAACGTTGATCGTATTCTGCTTCGAATTTAAGAATACAGAGATCAAAAATCACATGGTAAAGGATTGTCGGATGTAAAGTTGTCTTGAGGTTCAGGCCATTGTCGTTTATTATGGGCAGATAATTAAAAGGTTTTAAGAAGACTACAACACTTTAACTTGAGTTGTAGGTATTTCTCTTTGGTGCGCCAAAGGTTCAATTTTTTGATTCCTGCTTTTAATAACTATGATCGGTTTGTTGACATACAGCTTCCAAGTATCTCTTGCCCAACTACAACAAGGCCATTAGCACTTCCACAATGCTTGTCTCTTCAGAAATACTTTGTGGTAAAAAATCTATACCCATTTCTTTTTATTCTAATTTTGTGAACAGAACTCTTCAGTCATTAGAGTTCATTAATACTGGATATTGTATGCTCACCACCAACAAAGTATCAACAAGTTTTCCTTTTAATCGCCTAGAATATTAGCCATTTTAGATAATGAAAAGCAATTACAACAACCGAACGCGTGCATATGCATGTGTATGAAAAAAATACATATATGTACATACAGATATATTTATGTGTACATAGTATGGTGTATGAATATTACGAATACATATGGTTTTCAAAATATATGCACACAATAACCATCGCAAATGGTCTATGTATTCTAATAATGAAATAATAAATGAACTCGAGCTTTACTGGCATTTTTTTCATTTTTTTTTTGTGGGAATATTTTTACAACAACAATAGAAGTAATTTTGGAGAAAGTATGTTGATCTATAATTACGTATGTTAAGTTGTAGTTGTTCGATGGTTGTGGCACAAGCTGTGGTCAAATTGTTGTTGTATATGGTAACCATATCCATTAGTGTTATTGTCGAAGTTCATATAACAAAATACCCACTCTATTGCATAATTACATTAGAGTTTGCCTTGTATATGTACGCGTAAGGGTGTGTGTGTATAAGTGTAAATCGATTTGATGGAGTAAGTGTAGATCAAACTATCTCAATATTACATTGAATTGTAATTAAATTCTAACACGCATGCAATTTAACACGCTTCCATATATGTACTTAGTATTCTGAATGGCGAATTATCCGTGCCATGTGTTTGTAAATGCTGGTAAATGTTGTTTATGTGCCCGTATATAATATGGAGTTACAGGTACAAGTTTTAAAGTAAACATCAATTAAAATGTGTGTGTATAACCTGATATTAAACGCTTTTAAAACAGCTTTTCAATTAATTTTTTCATTCCACTGTGTAGAAGATTTCAAAGTGATTTTTATAAGAATTAAAATAAAACCTACAATACATCTGTCAAATTAGTTGTAATTTATTCAGTAAGTTTTGCCTAATCGCCAAGCAAATGGACGACCATACACATACGTGTGTTTGCTGAGTAGTGGGCAAACTTACCCTAACTTTTATCAAAAAAACAAAAAAAAGGTCTTCAGCGATGGATTTAGTTCTGAATAAATGAGTACATGAACAAACCAAATTGTTGAATTTGAGTCGATACCAATCCACATGAGATCCAGAAGAGTCCAATGTATTTCGAAAAATTCATTGTTTGTTGTGACGGATCGTCATTAGTGATTTTATTGTGGGGCTGGCGACTTTCTTAAGTCGCTGGCGTTTATCAACAAACCACAAATCATAGTGGTCTCATACCATAACATACGTAAAATTCGGCCTGAATTATGCGCTTCAATCATGGAAATTTAAACATTTCGGATGCTCTCCACTGAAAGAACCCGTAGCGTAAATTTGAAATCTCTCATTTTTGATGATCTCTCATTTAAATTTGAAAATAGTAGGCTCTTAATCAAAGACCCTTTTACCTTATAAAAACGTTTAAAATATGAGCAAATAAAATAAAAATAAATTTGTGTTTAGTTTTAATTAAATTCTTTATTGTTCGCACAATTCCGTGTGCCACTGTTTACAACTTGATGTAAACAAAAACAATTACTTTGTTTGTTATTCCTCTACTAGACAATTGTTCCACAGATCTTTGTAAAGGAGATCTTCAAACCAAGATTATTTTCTTCAAACACACCGCGTCTTCACACAAAGCTGACTGAACTTTTACTGACTCCGTTGCCTGCTTTGTCTTGCCTTTTATATGGGAACATAAACAGTCTGATGAATGTTCTTGAAGTCGAATGTGAGTGGCTTCGCTTTCTCGCGATATCAATAAATGTAAACACAATTGTGTCATTATTGTTGTTTGTGTATTTTGATTACATTTATTTTTGTGGTGTTTGCTGGTATATTTTTGTTTACTTGTTCATCGCTTTTGTTTTGTAGCTTTTGTTTATAATTTTAATGTTAAACGATGTAAAAGCAAAACACCAGTATCTAGATTTTTCCATTTTCGTAACAATATCCAGCTATATTAGATTAGGTGGTATTTTTAGTATTATTATTCGTTGTTCTGTAGATTCGCTATGATACTGCTATCATACGATCTATTACGCTTTCCTCAATTTGTATGGGGCAATTAATAACAAACATAATAATAAGAATAATTCCCTGCAGAGCTCCTGTTTCCTCCTGTGTCTTAATGTCTCACAGATTTCAAGAATGTAGTCATTCATTTTCATTATCACGGAATCTACATATTGGACTGGCTGGGCGATAATTATTCTGAACAAGTTTAGTTTGGATCTATATTGCCTTATCAAAATATCGTTTACTAATCTCAGGGTGTTCCTGAATAGTCTGATGCATGACCCAATCTGCTTCAGTTGTAATTATTTAGCACCAGTTTAGATTAGCTCAAATCTACTTACATATGTACATGCATAATAGGGCATTACAACCCTTCAGTCGGGATTACAAGCTAGCTTCTGAACACACTGAAGTTGTGTGAAGTTGGTCTCCTACAGTTTAAAGTCGACTCCGAACGAAAGATTTCTGAGAAACTTTTCATGACAATTTTATTTACTCTCAGAGATTTTGCCAGAAGTCGCCGAAAAAATATTTTTTTCATATTTTGGTTTTGATGTCTGAACTGGGGATTGAAAGCCTCTCGTTTAATAGGTCAAAATACTACCTTCTAGACCACGACGATTTCTACTCCAAGTCCACTTAGTTTGAAAAAAGTATCTGTCCCTCTGTCCCTTTCCTTAAGTATACTCTTCCCACTACTCAGAAAGCTTTGGCTCTGAGGCTAAAAACCTCAGCTTCTGTGCCAATATCTGTTCTCGCCCCATTCGTATGTCAGAGAATGGCGATTCCTTTAAAAGCGTGTGTAGCCTCTGGGCCATTTGCATTTGCTTCTGAATGTTATTTCTGGTTTTGTTCTGAGACCCATTAATAATGCAGGTGTTAACCATTCATTACATGAGGTCTTGTTCAGTCCCTAATATAATTCTAATTGTAGAAACGACACAGTTTGTACAAATTTTGGAAGTAGTCGGGTGGCATATGTTGAGGAAGATTCCTTTAATCATTAGAATAAAAAGCTGTGAAAATCAAAAACAAGGAAGATTTTATTGACTACTACGGTCAGAGACCTAAGCAGCATTTTCCCTTCAAATACCACAAAAAAGTCTCCATGTTAAGTTTAAAAAATCAGAAGTGGAGAGTAGAATTATAAGAATAGAAATTCAGTTATGATTGTAACATGCTCGGTGTAGGCTAAACATACATAATTTGGCCACTAGAACCTTTTAGCCAGGATTACGAACTAGCTTCTCACACCACTCATATTGTGTGTATTAATTTTATACATGAGTGGCGGGACCTACAGTTTAAAGTCGACTCCGAACGACAGATTTTTTTGAGAAACTTTTCAGGACAATTTCGCCGAAGAAATATTTTTTCATACTTCGTTTTGTTTGAGATGTCTGACCTGTGTTTTGAACCGTGGCCTTACGGTCTAATAAGCCAACACACTACCTACTAGACTGTTAAAGCTTTTGTTAATTTTATACGTCAGCTAACTGATAGGAGATTTTTGGTTGCCTAACAGCAAAAATTATTCCCTTTTTCTTCTGTTTCTTTTGAAAACTTAATTAGTGTTTAATATGATTAATCATAAAATTTCATTAAACCGAGACGGTTTCTCTTGAGACCTTTATTTAATTTTGTTTTTAATAATAATATTAAGAAAAGAAAATAATAAAAAACTTTACTTATTTATTCGCACAGCGCAAGCATTCAGATGAAAAATAGCTTTTCATGCAGTGTTCACAATTTTATTAAAAAAAAAATACCAATGAAAGAGGGGACATTTTTTAATGAAAAAATATTCTGTTTTAGCTTTTCTTCTTCATGCCAGTTGTATATTTAGTTAAAGAATTTTTTTTATTTCTATTTTATTTTTTTTTTTATTTATTTTTTTTCTTCTTTGTACTCATTCACATTCCATTCATAGTTCGTTCGTTCATTTACTTTCTATGTTGTTTTTATATCGTTGCAGGTGAAACAACTCGGAAATAAATCAGTTTCCTGGATACGTGTACGAGATGGTCACATACTCACTGTTGACAGGTAATTAAGAAATTGTTGATGACATTCTACCTGCTTTCACAGCAAATATCGTATGAACACCTTGATGTTATGCTTTACAATATTCTGTGCTTTTAAATAAACTGACAGGGATCAAGTGTAAAATAAATAGTTTTGTTCATCATACGTGTGCCTCACACTGCGGCATACACAGTTTGTTGACCATGGGGAAAATGCTAAAAGAAATGTGAATTTCTTGTTATAAGGAAATATATAATCAAGCCATGTGTAGTTAATAATTTAATTTTAAAGTTTTATTTGAATTATGAGAATATAATCTCTGTATATATGAAGGATTTTATAGATTAAATGAAAAAGCACTTCCTGCCATTAAAGTTAAATAAAACAAAGGGTTTGTAAAAACGTTTGAATGACCTACACACAGATGTCATTAAGTGTAGCAAATACCATCGTTCAAATATCTGCTACGGTTTCTGTGGGTGAAGAATATTCGAAATATTCAAAATTCCATGATTGTGGCGTATAAATCTGCTTGAATTTGATCGATAGCACAAGCTAAGAGAACCGCTATGATTTGTGAATTATTCACACCACAGGTCTGCGATTTATGAACACTTCAGGAGAAAACGTCTAAAAGCGTCAACTCCGCATGATCTCAATGGCGAGTGCACATCACCACTACGTGAGAAAATCATGTCCTCAGTTGTATGGCACGTAGCGCCGTTCCATAGAAGTGGCATATTGTTGGTGTCCAGTTTATCCAATTCAGACTAAACGAATTGGATAATCATCGACCAATAGTGCTTGTTATTAACAGTGATGCCCGTTTTCATGGAAATATAGCCTGAAGAAGCTGTCAAACACTGATATTTTCGGGTATGAATTGAAGGATTATTATGATAATTTTTCCATAAAAATAAGGGTCACTATGCCTAAAGTCCATAGTCGTTGCTAATGGTCATCCATGGTGATTTTGCTAAAAATACTGAATAAATTACATTGTATATGGCAGTTACAGCTTGAACAACGGGGCCCGTAATCAACAGCCAAAGTTCAAAAATTAATGTTGAAAACAAATTAAGCACACAATGTGAATGCATGGATTCAAAATTTGAGGTTTCCTGCTTGCTAATCAATACATTAACGGTGTAAGATATCCTGTCGTTGTCTAGGACGTAGTGTGCTGCCTTATTACACGTAAGGCCACGGTTCAAACGCCTGGTCAGACCTCAAAACGAAATATGAAAAATATTTCTGCGGCGACTTCCTCTCAGCAGATTTCTGGGAAAAACACTGATAGTAAATAGAATGGCCACGAAAAGTTTCTCAAAAATTTGTCGTTCATGTATTAAATTAACGCACACAACATAAGTGGTGTGAGAAGCTATGTTCGTAAACCTGACTGAATGGTTGTAATGACCAATTATTGTATGCATGTATGTATGTATGTCCTGTTGCAACCACTTACAAATGAGGTCCATCTCTTTCAGTTGGGCACTGTACTTGCCCTTGCCCATTGTCTATAACTGATTGGAACGATTTCAATTATTTTTTTTTGACATCATATTTGATCTGGAAGGCCTAGTTTCCGTTAGAAAGACTATCACCAATTTCCACTTGTCTATCAATAATTATTTGTTTAATTGTATACGAATTTTCATTTTTTTATAATAAATTCTTCATAAAAAATTCGTTTTCTCTTCTAAATTTAAAACTACCTTAACTACACTTTAATTGTTGTTGCACATACTCTATATTGATATACGTCCTCTACCACAATTAGTTGCCACTCCATTTTACATGCATTAAATTGTCGTAGATCATGAGTACACTTCCCTTATTTGTATGTATGTATTAAGTTATGTGCAGTATACAGTGTTAATGACTTTTACTTCATTTTGGTATTTGACTGCGTATGTATGCTTCGGTAAGAGAAAATATTTCTACGTTTATGCCATTGTTAACGAGTGTGTTAAATCTTTGTATCTGTACATGTCTCTCCTAATGACTGTCTATCAAAACCAACAGGAATGAACCTTGTCATTGACAATGTTGTTATTAGCTGGTACAAGCTTACATACATACATAGAAACTTATGTATGAAATGAAATTTATGTCGATACAATACAATACAATACATTGGAGGTAGCAACTGGTGTAAGTTGTTTAAATTTGAAATATTTTTTGATTTTAAAATTGAAATTTATAAAACGATTTCAAGGTGAAAACCATTTTTAAATGGAATTAGACACAGTATTGGAAGCAATTCTTTCCATATCGGAGAATATAAATAGATAGTCAGGTAGGTAGTAAAAAGTGGCTGTCATCTTAAGAAAAACAGAGAGACAAACTTTGCCTCATATAAGCCATTGTGATAACACTCTCCTCTATTTCTTCTAGTCGTGGTGCCAAGCAAAAATCATGATGTTGGCACTTAGACTCGTAATGCGCGCTGTTAGTAGATGACTGAAATCTTCAGCGTTGTAGATACAGTAAGTACTTTTTCGTTCTCCCACATAGAGCTGTTATATACCCAATAAGCGAAGAAAATTCTTCTGTTCTTCCTTCCTCTGCAGCACTATCAAAAGTCATTTGCCATTTGCCTCAGATCAATGTGTTTCGCATGAATCCTCGCAACGCAATACCCAGTAATGACTTCAGCCAACATGTCGAATGTGCTCCTTTGACCTATGCGCTCCTTATCTCAGTATATAGTACAGATAGTACAATTTGTTATGACTTCATCTACTGAAATAAATTTCGAATCTAAACAGCTTTCTATTGCCTTAAACAGTTTTTGAATGCCCTTTACCCTTTAGATCTTTATAGAGGCTTATGTTTTGGTTTTCATTGGATACTTATTTTACGTCGTGGGTTTCAAGCCCTACGCACAATACAAATTTAAAGGCCAGAGGATTGGATTTCGACGATATGAGCTCCTCAATGACATGGACATTGTGTAGCATATTAACAACCGGCGGTTGCGCTGGCTCGGCCATGTCGTTCGAATGGAGGAGGATGCTCCGACGGGGATTTGCGGAAGTCGGCCAAGGTGATGATCTTGTTTGCGTTGGAAGGACCAAATCGAGAAAGCCCTGCCATCGGTCGCATGAAACAGAGGCTCCCGGAAGAATGTGTTAGTTAGTGTCGTTAAACGGGTTGTTAATGGCCAATTATGTATGTAAGTACGCCCTGCAGAACAAATAGGGTCTTTTTAAATTTAATCTCCATCTATATACCATCGCCGACAAAAATGTTTACTGCGAATGATATTTTAAATCAAAGTTACACATACACATACACATAAATTATTTCTATGCTTAATTGCAAATTCTTTAATCAAGTTTTGT
Source organism: Sarcophaga carnaria (assembly GCA_958299815.1). Lineage (NCBI taxonomy): Eukaryota > Metazoa > Arthropoda > Insecta > Diptera > Sarcophagidae > Sarcophaga > Sarcophaga carnaria. The sequence goes on from OY283150.1 coordinate 139,906,058, forward strand.
CAGTTAAGCAGGTGATGGATCTATTGTAGCGAATTCTAAACGAATTGGTTTGTTATTCATGTGGCCATGCCTTTTATAAGAGGTGGATAATGCTAACTTTTCTGTAGGTTCTCGAGGCGCCTGTATGCATTGTTTAACTCGAACACACGTCGTTGAAATCTTTTAATTCTCAAGACACCGCGATGACTTCTTTACCTAGTTTAATATAAAACTTAGTTTTGTCTTTATTTACTATAATTCATATGTTTTAAAATATTAAGTGACGGATACTAATTCTTATTCATCACATTTCACAAAACCAATGATTTATGCCTCACAATGATACTTATAAATCCATTATATGTGTATGTAACGATATAATAAACATTTTGTTACACCCGCTTTTGGTCAAAGCCTGCATTTTACATGAATAAATGGCCTATGGATGCTTTCCAATTTCGTTGTCAAAACTCCTCTTTCATATTAGTTTTGATTCTAATACTACAACTGGATACAACTGAATACTGAACATTGTCCTTAGATAATTGGATGTCCATATTATTATGGTTAAATTTTCCAATAAATTCGGAAAAATGGTATTTTATCGTACGAGCCTACGTATTACAATTAAATTGGTCGCAATCTAACTAAAAAGCATATTCACATATACAGGGCGTATGATTAATGTTGAATAACAAAATTCTTTTTAATAATATTGATCATACGTATCGTTTATCAAAAAAATATTGTAAATAAATTGTCTGCACAGTGAAGTGCATTAATGTAGTTGTAACAAATATTTCAGAATTTATAAAAGATGAGGTTTTCTAATTTTTGTTTAAAATGAATCACAATTGGATAGGAAAATCAGTATAATTTTGAGAAAATGTGTATATTTTTTAACATTCACTTATCGAACGGAAGCATACCTTTCTGTTTGAATAAATAACCAAATTGTGCTTTAACAGTGGGAAATTTCAGTCTTAAATTTTGTCTAAAATGTGTTCTCTCTAGGACTCAAGCAGAACAGGGTCATTAGAGCTATCAAGGTCTCCAATATGTTAATTTGCACTACCGCTATGAAAAATATTTCGAACGGAAGTTTGTTTCGGATATATTTAAATAAACGATACAAACATTTCTGGGCGTACTTTTTTGAATTCAGCATATAGGTCAGGCATTTCCAACTGAACGAAATATGAAAAATATTTCTTCGGCGACTGCCTCTCAGCAGATGTCTGGCAAAACCTCTGAGAGTAAATAAAATTGCCATGAAAAGTTTTTCAAAAATCTATCGTTCGGAGTCGACGTTAAACTGTATGTCCCGCCACTCATGTATAAAATTAACACACACAACATACGTGATGTGAGAAGCTAGGTCGTAATCCTGACTAAAGGGTAAAGGGTATGTTATGTATGTTATTGCCTAATTCATTACAACCCTTCTGTCATGGTTACGTCCTAGTTTCACACACTAACTGTATTGTGTGTTCGCTAATTTTTGTCCATGAGTGGCAGAACCTGCAATTTAAAGTCGACACAGAATGAAAGATTTTGAAACTTTTAATGGCAATTCTTCCTCTTCCCTGATTTTGATGGAACTTGGTCAGTACAGGGACTGCGTTTACCCGTGGCATCACAACGGGCCGCTAAGCGTGCTCAAGTGAGCTTTGTGATATCAGAGCTACCACTCCGACCTAAACCTAAACCTAAACCTAATGGCAATTATATTTACTCTCAGAGCTTTTAACAGAAGAAAGTGTTGAGAGCAAGTCGCCGAAAACATTTTTTTTCAGTCACAAGTTTAATAAGCTAATATACAACGCACTAGACTACGACGATTTCATAAAACTCCAATTCCACTCAAATTATCTGCTTGGCGGCATCTTAGCAGATAGATTTTCTATTCCATGCAAATCCCTTAGATGAAAATTGGGCAATTCACACAAGCCCTTGTATCGTTGTATTCATTATATTGTTGTACGACTATACGACAGTGAATGCTTGTTGTTGATAATTTTCATATAAAAATGCTATAAATTTATACACATTTTTTTTTATATGTTTTCGAAAGTTGTATTGGTTTCGTGCTATCATTTTATGTAAATAAGGAAGAAGAATAAAAATACAAAATATTTTCTCTGCAACTTGAGTCAACAATTAACATTTTAAAATTATCATTGTTCGCACAGATAATTAATTAATTTACTTTTTTCTGTAATATTTTTCATTTTGTTTGGTTTGAAATCAAATTTTGAATATTGGTATTCTTCTTCTTATCGTTTTCAAACGATTGGAATACGAAATACACAATAGAACATAACATTGAGCGTTCACAAACAAAAAGTGTATTCAATACAAAGTAGTGTGAATTGGCCAAATATTTTAGTTTACCCTGGTTAAATTCGACTTTGCAAGGAAAACTACACAAGATCTATAAACAACTACGAAAGCTTATATGGTTATAAAACTTATTTTAAATTTAATATGAAATTTAAAAAAATCTTGAAAATAAATGCAAAGAAAAAGAAATTAAGTATCATCCTCTCAAGCATATATTTTTGAAATATTAATTCTGGCACCTTCTATGTCCTTAATCAAATAATGAAATGTCCTCCAGTGCTTTTATGTTTAAACGAATCATGAAATTATAACATAAACTTGTGTACCTTGAACTTTAAAAACAAATTTAAATTCGTTTGTAAAAATGCAAATACGAATACGAAAACAAAAAGAAGAAAATTATAAATTATTTACTTTAAGTAAAGTTTACTTTATTCCATTTTTTTTTTTGAAAATAAATTTAAAGAATCAAGTCGTATTGCAAATACGATGTGTAGGTAAACACATAATAAATATAGCCATGTGTGTGTAAACGCATACTCAACGCAACTCACATTGCAAGTAGAAGTAGAAGTTTAGTGCATTTATTTATTTGCCTCAATATATAGAAACACTTAGACACATAATCTAAGCAATCAATTTCTATTACATTTACCCAAGTTTTTCACAAGAAAATGAAGACAAAAAAAAAACAAAATTAAGTTTATTTTACTTCTTCTTTCCACATACTTAAGATTCTTTTCTTTATGGTGTTGTTGTTCTTGGTGTTTTTGTTTCTTTACACACATTCAGTTTTGCTTGATTTCTGTACAAAAAAATTGAAATTTTTAAAATAAAACCCAAATGAACCAAAAAAAAAAGGAAGGAGAGAAAAAAAAGAGTAAAAAGAAAACTTTTTCAAGATAAATGTGACACAAGACATTACGGCTGTTGAAACAAGAACAAAAATGAAAGAAATAAGAAAGAAGCAAAATAAGCTAAGAAAAGTAGCTGTAACACGCATGGCATATACGTATGTGTGTGTAACTGTAGCAATTTAAACCCATACACCCACTTAAACTTGAAACAATCAGGCGTATTATAAAGAAAAGCATCAACTGAAACTGAAGACTGAAGAGCACATCACACAAAGTTTTTACGTGTATATGTGTATGTCTATGTTTTGTAAGAGAAATAGTAGTCAACGACTAATACTAAGAAATATGGTTACCACATATTTTAAATATGAGTCATTCTATGAAGAAAAGTTAACGTTATTCAATAGCATTTGAAATATTGTGCCAAAATTGGTTTTGGTTTATATGGAAGTTTTTAATTTTAGTTTTCGGATTACCGGCATATCCTCAGTCATTCTCTGGCTGTATTGGCTCCATAGAATTCCAGGGTTCAACATATCCCCACGAGCCGGTTGGGCCCCAAACTCGTTTCCCCTGGCCATCTAAATTAGGAGCAGCATGTCAGAATATTTTCCTTCTCATCTGCACAGTTTGGGCGTATTCAAATATGTACAAATATTTTCTGAAGCATACATGACCAGTTAGGAACAGCTCGCAATTTTCGTTCTCCATCCAAGGGGTTATATTACGGACATCTTCCCTTTAAACTGTTCTCCCATCGTAACTGCTCTCCTTCTATCCTCTGCTTTTATAGTCGCGACGTCTTATCTCGTCCGTCAATATGTCACCGGTATTGTTTTCGCCAACGCCTGTACCACTTCATCAGACACTGTCCTGAGACCACGTACTTGTGCAATCTCGCTAAGGTGATACAACTAGGACAGTCTCCTCCTTGCCGTCACCACGGAGAGTGCTTCCGACCACATTGGGCAAGCATATAACATTATCGACGTTATGACCGATATAATCCTTCTCTTAAACGGATTTTGTCCTCCAACATTTGGCTTCCTCCTCGTCAGTGCTCCTTTTCGCCGATGAATTTTACGTACACCTTGAAGTTCAAGCTGTCGTCGATAATCACTCCCAAGTATTTTATGGCCCTCTTCGAATCGATCCTAATGTTTCCAACGGTAACTTGACTAGAAACAATATTTAATCTTAGAGCTGTCTTTAAAGCTAATTTAGAGACGTTGGATATCTGAAAGCAAATCACCCACATGTTTAGTTGCCCATGTGTTTGTCCTCACATTTGGTAGAAACAAACAATCCCGCATGGCACACAGGATACGTTGAAACTCACATATTCGCAATCACCTTCGAGTGTGTACTCTAATGCACTCCTCATACATATGGATGCCATAGATTGATATAAAAGATTGCATTACACCAGGAAGCAATCAGTGCGGACACAAATCAACAGCAAACTTAAAAAGGAAAGAACGAAAGAAAAAAACAAAATAACTTAAAGAAGAAAAATAAGGAAAAGAAAAACGAACTAAAAGAAGTGGCAAGAAATGCTGCTGCACTTTAACATTAAAGAAGAAACCAACACACATTACTACTGTATTCGACTTCTTATACGTCTTCTGTTCTTGCACTGTGTTATTAATGTTATTGTTTTTGTTTTTGTTATTGCATTTACTTTGAGAACAATAATTCTTAATGCATATAGAAGACTGAGTTTGAGAGAGTGTGTGTACATGCATGTCTGTGAGTTAAGAATGTAAAAATGATAGAAAAAAAAATTGAATTTTTTTCTATTCCGTATAGTCTTTATAGAATAAATTGTAAGTACTGTGTAGTTTTCAAGTAGCTTCATTCACTTTACTTTCTTCAACACACACACACATACACACGCTCACACTGAATCACACACTTGCATTGAATCGTTTAGAAGTATTTCATGGCGAGAAATTTTAACGTACTCCAAGGAGTTACAGTGAAGCGTAAAAGTCCTGTAATAGCATTCAATTGTTGCAACATGCAATATGTTATGTATCTGTAGGTACAATCATAACTTTTGTTTAATACTGTTCAAATGTGAAATAACCATACATCTTATCTAGTCAGCATAACTTGATTGCCTACTATTCTATTTGGTATTTTGTGTTTCAAAATCATTTTTTTTATATAAGAAACAGTTTTTTTTTGTTTCTTGTTTTCTATTTGGAAATTTTAAATTGATTGAAAACCAACCATTCAGTATGCGGTTTTTAAATCAGAAAACATATAAAATCTGTAAAATAATGTATATTTGGAAGGTAATATATTACGGTTTGTCTATTGACCACCATGTCTATAATGCCAGAACATTACTTGTTTTCTGAAGTTTTTCGCGGCGCATTGAATCTCGGATTAGATTCACAAACAAAGACAACAAAACAAAACTGTACGGCGTTATATCACTCGATTTTAGTCCCCAATTGGCATCAAATTCCCTTGAAATAAGTCGGTCGGGAATTGTTGCTGCAATCAGGCGATTCTTGCACGCACTGTGTGATAAGTAATGTCACGTCTTGCTGAAACCACAAGTGTCTTTAGGTATGACGATGGAAGAATTGCTATGCAAGCTTCATATTGAAAAACGGAATTGGGTAGAGGCATTTTACAAAACCACTATGAGATGTATAAACTTCTCCTGAAAAATTGAGAATTGTAGGCCAAAATCGAGATCGATTTAAAACAGCTTGTGTTGGAGCATATATGTATATACATATATCCAACGTTAACGGTAACGGGTAGTCGCCTTAATCTAGTAGGTGGTGCATTGACGTAAGACCACGGTACAAACTTCAGGTCAGACATCTCTAATAAAACCGAATTTCTTCGGTGACTTCCTCTCGGCAGATTTCTGGCAAAAATTCTGAGAGTAAATGAAATTTCTATGAAAAGTTTCTTAAAAATCAGTCTTTCGGAGTCGACTTTAAGCTGTAGGTCCACTGATGTATAAAATTAACATACACAACATAAATGGTGTGAAAAACTTGGTCGTAATCCTGTATGAAGAGCCGCTGTAATGTGTGGCTCAAATCAAAAGAGCTTGGTGGCTTATTCTACACGTGTAGAAATTCATATGTAATCCGTGCCCTTATAATTCGAATCGGACCAAAAGAATTTGATAATCACATATAGTGCTCACCATTGACTGTGATGGCCCGGCCAACATCGTAATTTAAAGGCTTTGGTTTCTTTCAGTTTATGTCACTTAACACTCTGATTTTGTTAGCAAGATTATTCTGTTCCTAATTTGCAATCACTTACTTATGAATGGCATGCATGGAATAATTGTTGCAAGCACTGTTCTTGATAACGTATACCTAAATTCAATTCTCTTGTCAAATGTTAATTATTTGTTAAGGAGTGAAAATATTAAAATTTTGATTTCGATTCCAAAATAAATATTATTTTATACCCCTTTATTAAAAAAAGTAGCCAAAAAGAATATACATACATGCATACATACACACAGATATACATACATACATAATTGGTCATTACAGCCCTTCAATCAGGATTACGACCTAGTTTCTTACACCACTTATGTTGTGTGCGTTAATTTAATACATGAATGGCAGGACCTACAGTTCAAAGTCGATTCCGAACGACAAATTTTTGAGAAACTTTTCAAGGCCATTTTATTTACTTTCAGTGTTTTTGCCAGAAATCTGCTGAGAGAAAGTCGCCGAAGAAATATTTGTTCAAATTTTGTTCAAGTTTCAAGTTTTAATGTCTGACCTGGGGTTTGAACCACGGCCTTACGTCTAATAAGCCAATGCCCTACCTACTAGACTACGGCGACTTCTAATGCGAATTGATATATACAACAAGGAAATTTGGCACATAGCTCTCATAAGAATTTCTGTTGTATTGGGAACGTGGTCTTGTATAGTATCACTCATTCCAAGCTTGTTGTGCTTTGCAAGATAAATCCGTTATTGGTGGGCTTCCCTTCTAATCCAGTTGAATTCACCGTATGTTTTGTAATATCTACAAATAAATATATTTGCTTACATTCAATTAAAGTCACTTCAGTTAAATTTAAAACATTTTTGGAACTACAATTTAAATGTTCCCGTACAATTCTCTACATCTCGTTGGATGCAATTTAGATTTAAAGCAAACCAAAAAAATGTTCAATAAAATATATGATGCGACCACTTCCGGTTCACATATATCAGCTAGTTTTTCTCTTAAACCCTAATTTTTGACAAAATTTTTTTTTTTTTATTTGTGGAACATCATTTTCGTAAAGTAGTAAATTGTCTTTTGTTGTTTTTGTATTATTTTACGTTCGACTGAACTATAAAATAAAAATGGATTTAAACTTATACTACAACATATACATACATGCGATATGTATTGTATGTATGTATGTATGTGTGTGTATATGAAAAAGTAACTGTATGTGTGTGTGTATTCACATATTTTATTTTCTAAAGATTTTTTTAGATACACACTGACACTGGGTATTATCGATGACATTTTGGTTGAATGGATTTTAAAACACTAAAATTGCAATGAAAATATTGTAGAAAAACGTAAAAACAAAAACGACTAAAAACGATAAAACAGTTTATAAAATAAAGACAATTTATGGAGCTTTTCCTTGTTTTCGTTCATTCCTTTTCCAATGTTTTTCCTTTTTATCTTTTTTTTTCCTGTAATTTTATACTTTATCCTTAACAAACTTCTAACAAGCAATTCCAAGCAGAACGAAAAGCAATAAAGACATTATATCCGTTATCCATTTACTTATAAATATACATACATACATACATACATACTATTCCTTATGGATGTATGGTATACATACATATGTATGTACCTTTGCACTTTGTGTACGTGAGTATATATGTATTCATGTGTAATTTTATAAAATTATCTGTATATTAAGGAAAACGATATCATATAATTTATAATGTTAAAATAAATACATTTCGTAATGACCAGAATATTTATTTTAGGGGAAAAAAAAAGAAACTTCGAAGCTATATGGTGTACATGCATAGAACCATTTGCCTTAAAACATTGGCCATTAGAGTGTTTAAGCATAAGGAAGAATGAAAATAAAGAAAAAAAAAACTTAATTTTTAAGGCGTTATAAACGATTTGAAATTGAAGACATGTATGTATGTACGTCTGCAAATAAAACGTAAATCTAGTCCGGCAATAAAAGTAATCAAGTTTCATATTGTAAATCTACACAGTTTAACCTCATGTACAATAATAAGTTTTATTAGCTTAGATTGTTAAGGTTACTGAAGGGAAATTGCTTATGATCAATTTTCCTTTTCTTTTCTTCAAGAAGAGTAGGAACATCCAATAGTCCTAAGATAACTGGTAAGGCCATGTGTTCTTAACACACTGATAATATGCAAAATGATATATTCCCACAAGTATATATGTATATCCCTCTCTAAAGTCCAGCTCAATTATAGTCCTTTATTATAATTCTAATCATTTTGGCATAACATGAATTATATTTGCAATTGTTGATAATAATTTGCTGCATTGGTCTACTATTGGATTGGTTTCACCGTTTTAGAATACAGAACAGTTCTTGATAAACCGAACGTTGCTTTGGGGATAAGGTTTGCTTTGTGTTTATATTGTGTATAAATTTCCCATTGAGAACATCCAACGCAGCGGAATAAAGATAGCAGATCGAGAGCACAAGCACAGACTAGGGCCCTCAAAAGCTACAAAATCGATTAATGCGTTCAGATATTTAGCGTAAAACATACTACAATTGGAAGACCAAATTACAAAAGATAGCGTTTTATTGATGACCATGATCTGTGATACGTTTTATGTACACATTTCGAGTGCAATATTTCAGATTCATAATATTGATTTTACTGAAACGTCGGTTACGCATCAGCAGCACCAGCACTGATGATAATTTTATGCTCCTTTCGGCTCGATCCTTATTGCAATGGCTTGGCGCCAGAGTAGATGTTTATGAGCGACTAGACGTTGGCATTGATCAAAAACTCGTTTTTGGTACTATGGTCAGTATTGACTATATGGTAACGCGATACGACTTCTTACAGAAACAGTTATTCTGGTGAAAAATATTTGGAAAAGAGCTGTCGAACACCTTACCTCAGTTCAAGTCTTCACTAATGCCTGCAAATTGAATGGAACTGTAGGTTGCGGAATCTTTTCTTAATCGGCATTATCACCGGGGGGTATACTACAGAACTTCCTGATAACCAAGCGGCTATTAAAGCTCACATCCTTAGTGGGATGTTCAATATAGGTACTCACGCGAGTAGCATTGGTCTTGTACACTTGGCAATCGATTTCTGTAGAAGTTGTGGACTTGACGAAGAGAAGGAGACTATTTCACACTTATTGAGCCTGTAGACGGCAGTGAACCACCTCCATTGGAATAAGTTTTATGATCTCGATTAAATGTAGGGAAATCCACCAGTTAAGGAAGAACAGTTAAGTTTGCGGTCGAGAAACTTTGCCAGTTCCCAGAGGCAAGTCTTAGGAGATTTTCTGGTGGCACCCTTATTGTCCAATAGAGTAGCTAATACGAATGTCAGTGGATTGTTTTTTTTACACTTACTGATAATGTACATCAGGTAAAGTAGTCGTTGTGCCGGAAATCATTTAAGAAATGTCTTCAGCAACTTACGTCCAATTTACGTAAGAAACTTGGCTTTAAAGATTCACCGATTCATAACACGTGGCTTAACAAAAAGGGACCACATATAATGCAGCAAGCCTTTCAATTGCTTTACTCGGAGTAATTCGCGCAACAGTCCAATTAATCTTGTGACTTAAGCATATTTGATTATTTTCTTTGCAGGTATGTAAAGTTAAATAAATTGCCATAGTCTAGTGGCTGGTGTGATGACTTATTAGACGAGAGTCCGAGGTTCAAACCCCGACTCATGAAAAAATACTTCTTTCAGCGTCTTCTGTTTTCTAGCTAAAACTGCCATGAAAAGCCTCTCAAAAATCTGCCATTCGGAGTCGATATTAAACTGTAGGTAAAGCCACACATGGATAAAATTAGCACATAAAATATGGGTGATGTAAGAATTTGGGTTATAATTCTGACTAAGGGGTTGTAATGACACATTAAGTACGTAAGTAAGTTCTGTAAAGTCACTTAATTATGCTGATACGCGAGGAAAATTCAACACATGGAAATCAATATTTGAAGAGTTATTGGCGAAATACGTCAGTATATACTATGGAAAGTTTGTGATAATTGGTGCGCTTACCGAGGCACGGATTTAAACAACATTGGAGGGAGTCTCAAAGTTTTATTTTTAAATTTTTATTTTTGATACTCTCTTAAATGAAGCAGTTTTCATCATTCATTGTGAAATCTAAAAAATATTTATTGTTTTCAAATTTCCTACTGGCAATTGGTATTGTAAAGTGCAAATTCATAAAATATTTACAAAATAAATATTGAAGTTCATTGAACTGAATTTTATTTATTTATTGTAAATTTTGTTGATAAATATTCGGTTAGTTTGCAGTTTTTTCTTTGTTGTTGAATTCATATTATATTTTGCATTCAATTGAGCTTTCAAATGCATGCCTGCTAAATAACTTTCAATGGAATTCAAACTACAACTGCTGCAATTGGTTTCAATCAATTAATTTGCACATGCTTATGTATTTTAATACTCGCATTGTCATGTGAATCCTTTTAATACATTTCTTTGGAATTTATTTAAAATATACATATGTATTTACAAATAAAAGACATGCTTTTATTGATATTTCATTATGTGTACCAATATATGTATGTATGTACACATTAGACTGGCTGAGTGTTTTATTTATTATAAAATTTTTAACATGATAAATAAATCGAATAAAATTTCTATTGTTTAACAAATACTTACAACACTTCAAGTTTGTAGTGTCAATACATGAATGAGAACAAATAATAACAGAAAAAAATCCATACTGATGCAAACAAACAGTTACAGATGGAAATTGTAATAGAAACATACGAAAGACATACATACATACATATGTATGTATGTACGTGTAGAAATAGGAGTATTCAATGACACATTACAAATCAGTACTTGTCATTAGCTTTGTAAACAACAAAGCAACAACATTCATACTTATATTTAAATGAAAATATTTTCCCAAAGCACACTTACAATACTACTTACATTGTGTACAAAAATTATTTTGTCTTTGTCTTCATAACAAATTATAACGATATTGACAAAACAATCTTTATTACATTGTTTTTGTTGTTGTATTAAACTCGTATGTTGCTATTGTATGGGAATTTTGTGTAGCAGTGCGTGCAAGAGAAATCCAACCCGACTTATTTGTTGATCTTTAATTTGCATACAATTTGTAGAATTGAAATACGTACGTACACCTAAGCCACTTATTGACAGGATTTACAAATCTTAGGCATAAACAAAAAGAAAAAATTTAATTTTTATTTTTCATACTCTTACAAAAGGTTTTGCTTTTTTAAAGTTGTTCTACAACAAATTTGTTCGTCCAACCTATCGACAACACTTCTCTAATAGGAACTTCTGAACTTTAGCCAGATTAAGCTTATTTACTTAGTAGTCATTTATTAAGTCTGTTTCACCAAATTACAACGCCAGGGACAATAACGAGTGTTCTTTGAATTTGCACTGGAGCTGTCTGGCAATTAAACCTAATTTTCAAGGAAAAATCATCTTCAGCATCTTCGTCTTGCCCTTAAAGTTGGGTTTAGTTAAAGGTACATTTAGGGAACTGTAAAGTTACCTTTAACTTATTTTCGTTATTACAACTTACAGATAAAATGAAGTTAACTTTTTCAAAAATATGACAGTGCCGGAGCAATGTCGGTAACACTGTTCAAATTAAACAAGTTTTATTTAAATGCAGTGTCAACGAAGGACCTATTTTTTGTTGTTGTGTTGCCTCATTTTGTATTATATTTGAAGTTGCCATATTGAAAATAATATATAATATGTCAAGTTTCTAACATAAACTTAACTTTAAAAGTTAAAGGATGATCTTCCCTTTAGCTTAACGCTCACTTCTACCATATTGTCCACTTATAATAATGAAAAACAATTTATCTGCCCGTTAAAACCCTGCCTTTAGTTAGTGGCAAGTTGTAATAATGGCCCTTAAAGAGATTAATCCACGAAAGTAGACCAAGTGCTTGACTTCGAACCAGAAAAATTGGATTGGGCTGAAGACAAAAGAATGCATTGTCACAACTGGAAGAAAAGGATAGAATCACAAAATTATTGGTGTACAGAGAATGTTATTTCCAAGCAACTATAGGCGCTAAAACTATCATCCTTCAATCCACTCTGACTAGTTACCTGATTAACTAGAAAACTATGAATGATAAAACTGCAATCAAGCAATAATATGAAGATTGCGAAAGGGAGAATAAATATAAAATAATCAATTATTAAAAACCTAATAATTAAATGAAAATCATTAAATATTATCTTTGATTAAATAAATCCAAATCGAAAACTCGTTAATTATTTTCAACCAGAACATCTCTTATCAATTTTCAATAGTTCACCTTTATTACATATTTCCTGTTCAATATTCGAAGGAAATTATTTTATCTTCATACAGAATTATTATTTTGAATTATCTTTATATTCGTATGTATGTATGTATGCCTCTGTGTGTGTGTGTGTTCAATGCAATATGCAAATTTCTAAATATTTTCAAGTAGACTTAGAAGTAATTTAACTTAATGAAAATCATGAAATGAACAATTTTAATATGAAATTTATTATCGTTACTGTATTTATGGTTGCATTCTCATACTTCTCGTTATTAATTTTCGAAATTCGCATCCATATGCAAATGTTCATATGGTATACGTACGTTGGAACTACTGGCGTACAATATTGTTCAATAATAATTATGATTTGTTATTGTTGTTGTTTTTGTTGTTTTAATATTATATTTCTGAATAATAATTTCAGACATTATTAAAGGAAACTTCAGTTTATATACAGAAATATTTGATAAATGTTCACTTGTGTCAGAGAGTTATGTACATAAGCGTATGTGCTTGTTTACATATGTATTTTATGTTTCTGAAGTCATTTGTATTTCGGTATTGAGCAGAAGAGTATTAAGTTGACCATAATTATGGTTTGTCAAATTGATTGTGGCTGTGATTAAGTTTATGAAAAATTTAAGGTTAAATTTTAAGGCTCTTACTGTTCGTTTTAATCGGAGCTTAATATTGCCTTTTGAACATTCAAAGAATTCTAAAGGGTGTTCTTAATTAAATAATTGCCGCAATTATTATTATTGTTAATTTACTTTGTACTTTAAAGAAGCTATATAATTCAGAAAAACTATGAACCAAAAAAAAAAATTAAAACAATAAATTACAGGCATCGGGCGGACATTATTGTCCATTGCTTATTATGGCCACTTATGTCATGTGTTAATTCTGAGTAGCTTTGTTGGCGTTATACTACAAATGTCAGAAGCTTGTTAGTTTCAATTAGTTAGTGGTAATCTAGTGGGTAGTGTGTTAGACCATTAGCGTGAGATTCGTGGGTTAGATTCCCGCCAGAGACAATGGTCTGTGACAATACACCGAGCATATAATGAAAGTAACTCAGCTTTCCAAAAATTATATAAAATTTGTAATTGTATTATAATAAATAAAAATTAAAATACTCTCAGAGTATTTGCCAGAAAACTGTTCTTATAATATTTATTTTCAAATTTTTCTTTATGATATCACAGCTTATTTCCTAGACTATGAGGACAACAATCTCAAGTGAACTACCTACCACCAGTTGATTCCAGTCAAAATATGACGTAACTGCGATTATTAGTTTGTGTTTTACAGCCACGAATAACGGACTAACACGTGATTTGGTGCACAAATAGATAAGAACATATTTCTTGTACTCATTCGGTATTATTTTTTGACGAAAGAATTATTAGGCTAAGCTTGTTAATTACTATCGAAATATAAAAGTGGTCAACTGAATTTAAGCAGTCGTGGATATAAAACTGCGCAATATGCCACACGTATAGACGCTGTACATCATTGGTCATTACAACCCTTCAGTCAGGATTACGACCTAGTTTCTCACACCAATTATATTGCGTGTGTTGACTTTATGCATGAGTGGTGGGACCTACAGTTCAAAATCGATTCCGAACAACAGATTTTTGAGCTGTTTCTCATGGCAATTTTATTTACTCTCAGTGTTTTTGCCAGACATCTGCTGAGAAGAAATATTTTTTCATATTTTTCATATTTCGTTGCAGATGTCTGATCTGAGGTTTAATCCGTGGCCCACGTCTAATGAGCCAACAAACTACCTAGTAGATAGTGGACAGTGGATAGACCCTCCTATTAATCTCTGCATCAAAAAAATTTCACACTATATTCATAGAAATTGTGAAAGTCATAGGTATTTAAAGTTTCTATAACTACTTCGGGAGGAGAATGCTTCTCGATTATTGAAAATAAAGCGTATGCCTTCTTAAATGCAAAATAATGAAGTATTTGTAGTTGTTTTGTCTCGCAATATACGACTTTTTGCGCCGCGGCGTATCTGTGGATGAAACATAAATCCCTTTGCAATACTCCAGAGCCGAAACAGCAGATAAAATAGTGGGTCTAATAAAGAAGCATCTGTTGTATATACTTTAAACACGTTATAGATGACTTTTTGCTTTGTTACATAGCCGTGGATGTAATTGAACATAATCAAGGAAATGATAAGAATTGGGAAATGCTTTGTATTACACCCATGCTCTTTGAAAGAATAAAATGAAATAAAAAGTCTTTGTAGTCTAGTGGGTAGTGTGTTGGCCACACTAGGCGTAAGGCCACGGTTCAAACCCCAGGTCAGATATCAAAACGAAATATGAAAAAATATTTCTTCGACAACTTCCTCTCAGCATATTTATGGAAAACTCTGAGAGTAAATAAAAGTTTCCATGAAAAGATTCACAAAAATCTGTCTTTCGGAGTCGACTTTAAATTGTATGTTCCAACACTCATGTATATTAAAAGTAGCACACATAATTTTATGCACAATCCTAATTAACAAAAATCAAAAAAAAAATTCATGGTTAAAAAATAAACACATACAACATGAGTGGTGTGAGAAGCTAGGCCGTAATGCTGACTGAAGGGTTGTAATGCCCGATTATGTATATAAAAAAGTCGTTTATATGAAAAATTTAAACACACCCACGGTACGCGATACTACAGTGCTTAGAGTAAGTGCCCAAATCGTACGATTGGTGAATACTAGAGTCCTTTTTTTATTTTGGATATGTGATTTCTTTCGCATGCACGAGACATATCCTGAAATGCAACATTACAGCTACCACCGGTGGAAAAATTATACCAAAATTAAAGGCCAGATATGGGCCACCTAACCATTAATTAATAAATTACAGTCACCAAAATAAATATTTCATTAACAGTTGCAACCTTACTGTCCCTTTGGACAGGAATAGAACCTAGTTCCTCGCACCATTCAAGTTGTGTGTGTTAATTTTGTCTACGAATGGCGAGATGTGCTATTTAATATCGATTTGAGAAATTTTTCATGACAATTTTTTTTTCAGAGTTTTTGCCTTAAGACTGCTAAAGATGAAATTGGCGAGAGAAAATTGTTTTCATATTTCCTACTGTACGAGATGTCTCATCTAAGGGTAGAGCCTTGAGCTCTCGAACCTCGAACTTAGTTGAGGTTGCAATCAACCAAACGGCGGCTAAAAATTATGATTATTTACATCGTAATTCCAATTAATAATTAATTAATTATTATTAATTATTTTATTATTATTATTATCAATAATAATTAATTATTTTAGTTGTATGCTGTGAAGAAGCTGTGCCATATGCATGTATTTTATTGGAAAATAATCAAAACTTTTTTCGTCTAATTTTCAATAAGAATAGAAATAAATTGTAAAATATTTAATAGTTTAACAAATATTTTCGCATCTGTGGCATCAACACATACAAAATACTTTTCAAATAATAACAATTGTTGTCTTTGTTAAGTGTTTAACACTTCTTAAGTAAAATGTAAGAAATGCAGAATCATAGGGAATATAAAGAAAGTGTTATGATGACATTTTAATGTATTTGTTAAAAACATTCATACATACATACATAACGAATACTGTACATTGAATTTTGGTATGAATCTTAAATAAATGCTTACATTTATGCATATGTGTCAAGTTATTTACGAATAATATATACGTATGTATGGTGTATGCAACATAAAATGAAAGACAATGAATTACATGTTTATGCGATTGTAGTGTTGTGTCAATATTCAAATTGTTATTAACATATTCCATATACAACTACACATACACATACGTACAGACATATGTATGTATATATATACATATAAATAATTGTATGCATTTGTATTTATATTGATTATCAAAACATGTTAACAATTGAATTTGAATATTGAATTCTCAATATTTTATGTTCAATACAATAAAACAAACGAATGCAAATGTATGTCTTTTGTGTTTACGGTGTTTAGTGAAAATATACTCAAATAATAATACAGATGCGGCAATGTTGTGTGTTGAAAACATTAATTAAATATTAATTAGAAAATATATTTAACACAACAACAGCCATACCATACTATGGCAATGTTTATTAATGCAATTAAGCTACGTACGTTAAAAACAAAAGATTTCATTGGCATTGTTCTTGGGAAAAGTAGATTCATAAATAACATGCTTAATTACATTCCTAATTGAAATCGTATTTTTTCATTAATTTCTTTGACAAAGGAATTTAAATTGGGTTATTAAAGTACCATTAAATAAAAAAATAAAAAGAGATTACAGAATTTCCTGAATTAAGCATTAAGATTTAAGTCATGACCTCTATTTTATGTTCATTTATCAATAAATTATTCAATGGAAATTTCATTTCAAGAAAACCAGAAAAAACCTTGGTTTTGTTCACTTTTATCGTTATGGATAATGGTCGCCGTAGTGTAATGGATAGAGTATTATCTTCTACAGACCGCTTGGATGTTCACACTTCTATTGTAATATTAAAAAAAGGAATTTTAATCTTACACGCGAACACTTTTGGCAGTTTGCTGACAAAAACTCTGAGAGTAAATCAATTGCTTTGGAAAGTCTCTCAAATCTACCATTCGTCGTCTCCCACCACTAAAAGAAGGCTTTTCAACAGAGGCTCCCGAACATTGACAGTTAATAACGTTGTCATTTATTATCTGGTTTATCAAATTTTGATGGACATATGTAGCTTTCAACAGCAAGTGTGAACTATTCGGCCAGCGATCCAAGCGCTTGTCCCTTTTATCTTCGCCATAATTGTCCTATTCGCAATGTTTGTCCACCATATTCAAGTCTACTGTGTCAACAACCGACCATATAACACCCGTAGGTAAACGAAACACAACATGTGTCAAGAACATCGTCGATGACCGTGTTACTACGTAACAGAAACCTAGGCAGTCGATTTTGTTTCGTCTGCAAGAACTCGGTCTTTCGCAGACTACAACTTGATGAACTTTGCGTTGCGACTTGGGACTGCACATATACAAAATTCAACTGAACCAGTAACTCTATCGACATAGACATCGACGTGTGCTAGCTGAATAAGCTTTAAATAGGATGGCAACATAAACTAATTTTCATCGAAAAATCATCATCTTCAGAGCTGGGGCCCATTGCTAGAGATATTGCTAAGTGAACAAACAAAATTGACAAATTTGGGATGATACCAGAAGTCAGCAATGAAGCGTTTTTTCGCTACTCGTAAGCATTCATAAAATTTTAAATATAAGTGAGTCAAAAATATTGAAATTCATTCGTACTCATTACAACATTGTTTTATAAGTACAGGTTGCAATGAGTACGCGTACAACGTTGTCATCAAACTCATATCATTTGAAATATGTTTGATTCATAAGCCTATTCATTTAGATTCATAACTTTAGAAAAATACTTATAATACTTATGATACTATTCTAGTCACTCGAATCATTCATCAATATTTACAGTCTTAGTTGTTGTTGCATTTACAAAAAAAGAAAAATATACATAATCAAAAACGACAGAGCAGCAAGCAGAGCAAACACACAACTTCTAGTGAGTATTGTAGTGTTCGTACGCGAATCATACTTATTTTGTGATTCTTGTAAATGTTGAGTCATGGAGAGTCAAAATCAACAACATCATACGTGTTGTTAAGTATGAATATGATGAGTACTTCAAACTTTGGATATGTGTAGAGGTTTCATGACATTAAAATAAGTATGAATGCGTATAAGTATTAGAAATTATTTTTGAATACTCATTGCTGACCTCTGGACGATACCATTTCAATGCATTCTGAAAAAGCCACTGCTATGTAAGAATTTTGGAGGACACATATTTCGGTACATATTTCTTTGAGAACGACGTTGGCCAAGTTATCACACAATGCTGAACACTATGGGTCGATGACTAACAGCTCTATAAATTGGAAGATCTAGACACCAGCGAGATATTGAATATTCTGCACGAGGTGATGGAGATCGTACTCTAACATGGAGAAATCCCTTTTTTTTAATTAAAAATTAAGTGATTTATACATTTGGAAACAAGAGTTAACAATACCTATTGCGATTAGATGTTGTACGTTCAGAAACTATTTATGCCAAAACGTAAGAAAAACCTATAGTAGTATATAGTATATCAGTGTTAGAGGCTCATGTTAGTAAGATTTGTCAGTATATTATGTCAGTAAGAATAGCGTTAAGCAAGTTTGCCGACTTCATGCAATTCATTCTTATTACGTGCCACAGGTTGGATTATTCCTTGATTTCGAGCAAGAAATACATTGTAGCATGCTATATGTTTTTCAACCAACGCTCATTTAAGAGATTATGAGTACGAGTGCATAGAGATTATTTCTGTCTTTCCAAGTCTACCAAATCATATGCTTAATTTGTAACAAATTTTGAATTTGAATTTCCAATTTGGTTATGATTCTCAGAATCTGCATGTTATGCGTATATCCTCTTACTGTTTCAAAAGTGAAAAATAAATACAGAAATTTTACCTTCAATTTTATCTCTCCAATTTAGCAATTTGCTGAAATTGAAAAGAATTGCTCATTCATTCATTCATACGTACATTTTATGTTTTAATTAGGAATTCTCTTAAAGTCTTAAATTTCTTACTTTAATTAAACATCTTAAAAAAGAAGAAAAAAATGAAAAAAAAAACAAAAAATCTCAGAAAACGTAAAAATCTCAGCAAAAAAAACCGAAGGAAAACTTGATTATGCTGCAATAGTCTTCACCAGAAAAATTTGGGGAGAAAGAAAAAAAATGGAAAACTAGATAAAGAAGGAAATAAAAACAGGAAAAAAACCAAATTGCAAACAACCTAAAGTTTGATTAAACTCTTGTGGTGTGCTCTCATAAAACTTGTGACTTTCTAACAAATTTTTTCATTTTATTTTCTTTTACATTTAAACTCTGGCATGTATCATACCCAGCCTGGATATACTTATAGAGCAAGAGAAAAAAATAGTTCTTGGGGTTCATAAAGGTGCTTTACTTGTTAATGGATTTGGTTTACATTCTGATAGAAATTTAAGACAATGTGCAGGAAATTCCTGCACTTAGTTTAAAGTACACATTTCCATATGCACAGAAAACGTAATTATTGTTCTGTTGTCGAATTCTAAGAAGATTATACAATACTATGTGCAACAATATCTATTGAAAATGAGAAGAAATTTTTTTGCTACCATTCAGAGTCAACTTTAAATTGTAGGTAAAATTAACACACACACATAACGCATGTGGTATGAGAAGTTAGGTCGTAATAATGGATGGAAGGTTGTAATTATTCACGTCTCTAAGTAACAAAAATCAAACTTTCAGCGTTCAATATCATTGTACTTAAGGTTGCACTTTTTAATGCAAGTCTCAGTTAGTTATTCAAAGACTGAACAAAGATTGGACAGCATCTTTCTTTGTTCTGTTTGTGCTGCCCAATTGCACGTCTGGCAACTTCATTAACGTTCTGTACAGTGTTGTCTTTGTATTTGTAATGTTTATATCGTTCTCATTCTCTTACATTCTCATATTGTTGTTTGTATAGCAATATTTTATTGAGTACAGACAATGAAGATCTCAATAAAAATGCGCTTTGTTAGATAAATGCGATTTTTTTCTATTGGATTGTAGAGCAAACAAGTTCCGATTAAGACCACACTACGGGCTTTTTCATGCTTTATTCATGTAATTTTCCAAGACTTTTTCACAGTGATGTTAATGTAACTTCAGTCTGGTTCTCCAGCTTAGGGTACTCGTGCTTATAATGTGCAATCCTTGCGCAGACGAACTTATTCCTTAGTTTGGTGGAATTCGGTCAGTATATGGACTGCGCTTATCTGCGGCAATGGGCCGCTATACGTGTTCAAGTGAGCTTTGTTAATCAAATGCTATCACTGCGACCTAAAGACCTAAGACCTAAAGGATGTAACATACAAGGAAGCGTTCGATCTCGAATTTGAGTTCATGAATTCTAGATTTCACAGCCCTCACTACTTGATAAAAATTGGTCGGCTTTAAATTACATGATCTAGATGGTCAGTTAACATTAGAATTTCTTGAGATAATTTGTTTTGGAAATCGTTACTGCACTAAATAGATTGTTGTACTCATAGTGTATTAGATGGCGGCGATTTGTTGAAATCATATGTCGTCCAGATACATGCAGTTCAGTTCTGGCCACTAGAACATCGTTATCATGTTCTTTTAACGAATGCCGTTTACAGTCAATGCAATTTTAGCCTTATTTTCAAGTTTCAATCAAAAATGTTGGGAAAAATACACTCCAGACAATTACTCATTCTGTGTGATTTACTTCTTCTTGATTGCATGAGCGTTTTCTGAGCAACTAATTTGACAAAATGTGCTTCACCGGTGAAGATAACTTTTTTCAAAAAATTGGCATTGATTGGCCCTAATTTGCTCCATTATGCAATGAACGAATTGTCAAAGCTTTCTATGTATGGCCTCATATTTTCGAGTTTTCGGTGACACTTTCTTTTACAGGAGGCAATATTAACAAGAGTCTTACTGTCCATAACCGATACAGTTTCTCTACATTTTTTGACCACTCTTTGAATGGTTGAAACATTAGGTGCGCTTGAAATTTCTTCGAAGTTAATATAGGGTCTTTTCGTAACTTTCCAATTTTTTTAATATGTTTTACACTTGTAAGGCGTTGGTATATTTCAGAGTTGCCATATGTTCAAAAAACAACTCTTAATTTACAAAGTGGACTGAAACACTCTTTTACTGTCACATTAATGCTTTTCTTTACACTTGAAGACAACCTTTTCTATTTTATTGGAAGACATTCTTCTTTCACCCGTCCTTTGTAAAATTCAACTGCGTTGACGAGTATAATTCGATTGCAAATAGAATGTTCTATTGACCTCACTAAGAGAGAACGCTTAATCAACATGGCTGCGATAGAAAAATTATCACAGCAAAGTCAACTCAAGATGGTTATGGTCATTAGATATTTCATTTTAAACAATTATCCACGCGTTTTCTACAGTAAATAAAAGCATTAAAGCCTTATTTCAATTAAACTAGAGTTTTAACTTTGCCTAGAAATATTTTTGCATACATACATACACAATTGGTCATTACAAACTTTCAGTCAGGATTGCAACCTAGCTTCTCACACAACTTATGTTGTGTGTATGAATTTTATACATGAGTGAGTGGTGGGACCATAAAAGTTTATGCAATTTTATTTACTCTCAGAATGGTGGCCAGAAATCTGCTGATAGGCAGTTGCAGAAGAAATATTTTTTCATATTTTTGTTTTGTTTTGTTAGAGATGTCTAACCTGGCCACACGTCTAATAAGCCTCACGTCTAATATGCCAGTTTAAGTTGACTCCGAACGGCAGATTTTTACGAAACATTTCATGGCAATTTTATTAACTCTCAGAATCAATAATATCTGCTATTTTGGATATAATTTCGTTTAACATATTGTTACTCTTTTAAATAGAATATGTTTTAAATTTCTTAAATAAAATTTCCCCTAATAAAGTACTTTAAAATCTTACAATTTCCCATTTTTATTTTTGACCCATAATCGACTTACAAAATATTTTTTTGTGTTATTGTTGTTGTTCGTTGTTAAAGTTATAAAATACTTAAATTTCGATAAAAAACTAAAGTTAAAGTGACCGTTTTAAACTTTAATTTTATATTTCACATTTCAGAGCCGTTTTTATTGCTGACCAAAGATTTTTGGCTTTAAAACAACCCGATAAATTCTGGACGTTACAAATAAAATATGTGCAGGCTCGTGATGCTGGCGCATATGAATGCCAAGTGTCAACAGAACCAAAAGTTAGTGCTCGAGTGCATTTACAAGTTGTTGGTAAGTAAATTTCATAAATTTTCATATTTTTTTACAGTTTTTTGTCTTCTTTTTTCGTTTATTTTACTAAGTTTGTCTTGTTGATGTTTTATTTCTTTTTCCCGCATCATAAACAAATTTTTAGACAAACATTTTTTGTAGGGGAGTTATTTTCGTTTTCCTTTTATTTTAGTAACCAACAAATGGCTTTAAATATAAATTTAAGATGGCCTTTTTTCCTGTTAAGCTCTTAAAAAAACATGACCTTATGCAAAATTAACACTTGTTTGCCTAGATTTGTTCAACTTAAAAAATAAATTCTAATTGAATATTTTTTATAGAAAACGAGTACACTTCGAGTCAGTTATAAAATGTGTGGCATGGGTTTTACATAAATTTTCTCGGAAATATGTTTTTTCTTCTGTGTTTTGCTGTAGGAAACATAAATGTTTGGATCACTAGCCAACTGTAAGTTTAAACAGAGAAATTTTCTAGTTATGATGTCGGGAAACTGATGGAAATTTCATTTTTTTTATAAAAGCATAGCTTTTCATCAAACGACTAAGATGGTTGTTTGTGCATGGTATTAACAAGATTAAATGGAAAACTTTTCAAAAAGCCAAGAGCGTTTGCCGTTACCATTGAAGGCCTGATTAACGTCGATAGAATCAGTGGCCACTTACTCCAAGCCACATTCAGCTAACATATGTCATTTGCTGTGGTCGTTTATCTTCAATACCTAGACTATTCGAATTTTGTTCGGGTGCAGGCTCATAACGAAATATTCATCAAGTTGTGGTCTGTGAAAGGCTGAGTTCTTTTGGTCGACGTGAAATGGATAGTGGAAGCAAGGATGTTGTTTTGACCAAGGCGAAATTAACAGCGGCGATGCACATGTAGCATTTCGTAGACGCACGTATGTTCGTTAATCATTTACTGAACCACTGAACTCGAATTTATTCATTAAATTATGAATTGTCCTCTCGGTAGGACAATTAAGGCGATAGTAAAATGGACGAAGCTCGTAAGACTGTCCTCTCGGTAGGACAATTAAGGCGATAGTAAAATGGACGAAGCTCGTAAGACTGTCCTCTCGGTAGGACAATTAAGGCGATAGTAAAATGGACGAAGGTCGTAATACTTTGTCTGAACTTTGGCTGTTATCAACCGTAAAATTTTTTACGTTGCTTTTGGAAGACCCGATATTATCATTCAATAGGAAGTTTGTATATTTTGTATAATTTTAACCATATTTCACTACATTACCCTCTGATTCAACTTTACAAAAGTATTTCGGAAATTCTTATCGACAGTAATGCAAATAAATGATATGTACGCATACGTTCTTGGCATTTATTTAAAATAATTAAAAAATTGTCCATATTCCAATACACTGTCTTTCCTTTGCCACAAATCAATTTGCTTTTTCCTCTTTTCTTTATTTGTTTTTTGTTTGTGATTTGAGGTTTTTCGAAATAAAGTGTCCTCCCGAACTTTAAAGTGCCCCAACATAATCTTATGTATGGAGTTCCTTTTTTACTTTAAACTAGGAGTAGTAGTAGTAGCATGAATGTGTTTTATTTTTAATAAGAAAAGTTTTATCTTCTCAATTTTTCCTTTAGTTACGTAGAAAAAAAAGGAGAATGATTTCCATCTTTATGTAGATTTTGAAGATCCTCTTATGGAAGATTTTTTATGAATATAATGAAAATATGTGTTTTATGGTTGGTCTTACCACACAGATTTTAAAGGACATATTTTCCTTAAAAAGTGCTTCGTAAGGTTAATGGGCAGATTTCTTTCCTTTTGCTTTTCTTTTTCCTTGAATTTGAAGAACTTACGGTTTTGATGAAAAAGTCAAATTTAAGCTGATTAAAATTTATACAGGCAAGGCTGATATGTATCGAAAAAAATACTTTTTCCTGGTCTAAGTTCATGGAAAGATTTTAAAATTTTTATTTTTTGTTTGTTCACACAGTAATCAATGGCCTATGTGCCAGAAGCGAATTCTATTTTTCGACTAGAAGTGCCATCACAATTTTTTTTATTTTTTTAAAGTTCCGTTTAGGAATTGACCCATGGTGCACTCATAAAACACTCAAGGCATTGAAAGAGTTAAGAAGTATTAAATTTCGTCAAAGCCATGTATAAATTCTTATGTAGTTGAATATAAAATTGAAAATTAAAAGTCAAAATTTACTTTCCCAATCGAAAAAAGTACGTGTTGAAGCCCACATTGAAATACACAGACACATACACACATGTAATTTTATAAGTCGTCTATTTAAGACTAAGCAAATATTTTCAATAAAGTTAAGGTGGGGTGATTTAATTGATAACGTTATACGGTGTTCAGTAACTACACAAATCGCAATAAGCGCCATTACTGAGCTCAATATTTCACATAAATTTTAATTATAATAATTTAATTAATTATTGCGCAATAAATATGCAGATTGTTATAATATTGACTAAAACTTAAAATGCAGCACTGCCATACGTGCAGTGCGCATTTTACAATTATCCAAACACTTCCTGTTGATATTTGACAACTCAAATGTCAACAACGACAAACAAAAAAAAAAAAACAAGATAAAAAACAACAAAACAAAAACACAAAATAAAAACAATGTTGTTGAAACTACCAGCTGTTTTGTTTTGTCTGTTTGAACTGCGAATATTGTTATGTCTGAACACTTAAAATATTGTACTCAATAAACCGAATATTGCCTCAATAAAAGTGCATATCTGAACATAGTATTAGTATCATGGAAACAATTACTTTAAATCCTGGATGAGGGTTTGGGATGTTTGTTGTGCTATAAATCCTTGCAAAGCAGAGTATTGATAAATATGTTTGTAGTCTAGTAGGTAGTGTGTTGTCTTATTAGGTTAGACACTTCGTTCAAAATGAAATATAAAAAAATATTTCTTCTGGGTCTGTCTCTCTGCAGATTTCTGGCAAAAATTCTGAAAGTAAATAAAATTGCCGTGAAAATTTTCTCAAAAATTTATCGACTTTAAACGGTAGGTCGCGCCACTTATGTATAACATGAGTTAACACACACAACATAAGTGGTATGATAACCATAACTTTTTTTAAAACTTAAAAATATCTTTAAAACCTTAATTTAAGATCACCAGGCAGGTCTTCTAACATAAACTTCCGAATTTTTACAGACAATTGCCATCTTGTTGAAAGTTCAAACTGTTTTGACAAATCCAAGTGCACAGATATCGAAAATCGAAATAGGCACTGTTTGGTATGGATTTTGCGCTGGCCGTATTACTGGTTCATATTTCTTTGAAAAGCACATTGAGTAGGTCATCACTGTCAACGTTTTGCACTTTAGGTCGATGAATTACAACTGCTTTTAGTTTGATTTGAAAGATAGAGTGCTAAGTGCCACACAGCTTATGTCACATTAAATATTCTACATGAACTTCTCACGAGGAGTTGATGTGAAGCGGTGACTGGTATCGTTTGTTTTGATGCCGTAAGGCTTTTTCTTGGATGGTTTGCTTAAGTATCAGGCGTATTTGGTTTGGTCATAAACCAAAATGGTACTGAAAGCCAACATAATCCAAGCCATTGGTCAAATTCAGCCTGATTTATGCGCCAGAGTCATGTGTAAATTTCATTTCTTGGATGTGCTCCATCTAAAGATGCTGTAGCGTACATTTGAACGATATTATATTTCACTCATAATGGCTACAATAGGTCTTTCCATTAAGGAATCAATCAATCATATTTGGTGACCGATTTTTGACAACCATTTTGACTTTACAGAAATCCTTAAACAATTTTACATTTTTCTATGGCAGATTTGGTTTCATTGTCAGTTTTTTTTTTTTTTGTTTTATCTTAAACATTTGTATACATGTACACGTATGTATGTATATGCTAGCAGGCGAACGTGTAAATTATTCGATGCTATGCTCGAAGATATGAAAACAAATGAAAACCCCTTACACTGTTAATCGAAAATTTCCCCTTTTTCAATTATCAAAAGTAGTGGCTTTAAGGAAAGAAACCATCGAACAGACAAATCAACATGTAAACGGCCAAAAAAGCATAAGAAATGAACCAAAAAACAGAAAGAAAAAAGAAAAAGAAAAATTGAGAGTATTTGTTAAATATTCTATTGGCAAACGAATAAATGAGGCAGAACTAAACTAAATGTTATGTGATGTTAAACAGGAGAAAAAAATAAAATAAATATCCATGCATGACTACATGTGTTTGTTTGTAAAACACCAACAGAATACATACCAACAAGAAAGAAAAAAGAGAAAAATAATTCCAAAAATTTATGTATATTGATATGTACATATAATAACAACAAATCGTGTGAAAAAAATCAACAGCAATCGTTGAAGGAAAAAAATCGAATCGTAACGTTAATAAAAATAAAAGTGTTTGCTAGGAAACATTATCCTTTTCTATGCCAATGGAATACAACTAATAGTACAATCACTGCCACAGCCTCAGCCTCAGTCACAGTCACAGAGTTACACATACACAACAATATAGTACAGTTGAAACGTTTTTCTATAAATTCTTGCTATTTGGTTTATAAGTATAGTGAAAGTCTAGGATGTGCTGATATTTACAGCTACGATGAATAAAACAGCAGCAATGGAATCCTTGGCATACGACTAAGGGAACGAAAAGCATCAGCTATTTTCCATTAAAATGTATGTGTACCTTATTATATATTTTATACTTTCTTTTAGTATCAATGATTTGAAGTTTGTAAGTGTTATTAGTCGCCATAGTATAGTAGGTAGTGTGTAGGCTTATTAGAAGTGAGTTTTCGGTTCAAAGGCCAGGTCTTCAACTAAACGAAATATGAGAACATATTTCCTTGGAGACTTCCACTCAGCAGATTTCTAGCAAAAACTCTGAGAATAAATAAAATTGTCATGAAAAGTTTCTCAAAAAATTTGTCGTTCGGAAACGGCTGCCACTCATGTATGAAATTAACGCGCACAACATAAGTGGTGTGAGAAGCTATGTCGTAATCCTGACTGAAGGGTTGTAATAACCAATTATGTATGTTAAATTGGTTTGAGTAGCGTTAGTAATGCTATTTGTTTTTCAGATTTTTTAAACCGATTAAAAAATTAAAAAGGAGGCCATCTCGCGCATTAATACTACTAAGATTGCAAAATTAATTTAATTTTTTATAAGACAATAAAATTGGCCAATTCAAGCTAAAAATCTTCGAAAGAACACTGAATTAATGGCAGTGGCTGCATGTCTTATCTTGAATTATGAAAGTCTATTTAAATCGTAATTCGTTTGGCTTTCATTGTGCTAATATTTTCACCAACACTGTTTGTATCTGTATTTTTTTTTTTTTGGTGTATTTGTTTTGCCCAATTTCACAAACTAAATGACGTTATAAATACAAATTATCTCTTCGAAGAAACTAAAATTCATGATACCAAAACAGAAAGCAAAACAAAAGAAGGATGGCAAGCAAAGAAACATGATTTTTATAAGCTTTTTGTTGTTATTGTTGTTGTTGTTGATTTTGCATAAACTTAAATTTGTTTTTATTACAAATATAACAAAAATGTTCTGAAAAAAATTTTATGATAAGAATATTTACGATATACATACATACCATAATATGTAAAGCAATACACTTACATACATACATAGAGACTTGTAAACCATTAATGGTTTTCAGCACCTTAGGTGTTAAACGATAATGATACTTTTCGTTTGATGACAAAAATATTCATTTACTTATGCACACACATACACACACATAGCCAACTAAGGAATCTAAGGAAATAAAGAGGAAAACCAAGAAGTAATTTGCAAAGAAAAAAAGTCAAATTACTGCAAATAATGGCAATATACTACAGGCATATATGTGCCGAAAATTTAAATATAATCAGACATAATAAATATATACGTACATATGTACGTATGTATATTTAGCTGAACTTATTTAGATATAAGTCTAGTGGGTTTCTCTGTCATAAGGACAGTCAAACAGTTTAGGAAGTCAACATTTTCCTGCGCTACGTATTGCTCTGACAGGTTGAAACACTTCAAAATGATCAAAATGTCTCTGAATGAAAGGATAATTCAAATAGCTTTCAGAGAATTCTGTAATTTTTTTTATTATGATATAACGATCCATGAAACCAAATATCGGCTAAATGCTTGTCACGGCTGCGATGTCACGTCGTTACCCGGTAGTTAATATTTCCAATGACTCTGAGACATAATTATGGTTGAATGTCGTTAATATGTCGAATGATCCTCAAGATCTTGAATTGTTCTTGGCTTTTTTGTTGCTTTTCTTTTAAATATCCCCACACTGGTGTGAAATAGCTGTAATCATTCTACCGAGAAAAATCAATTAAACCAGGAATTGAAAGTAAATGACGTCGGTTCGCAGAAAAGGCTTGGAAGCAGTTGTCAACTCAGCCTAGTGTGTTGGCTTATTAGACGTAAGGCCACGGTTCAAACACCAGGTCAGACATTAAACGAAATATGAAAAAATATTTATTCGGCGACTTCCGTTCAGCAGATTTCTGGCAAAAACTCTGAGAATAAATAAAAATTGCCATGAAAAGTTTCTCAAAAATCTGTCGTTCGGGTATAAGAATTAACGGACACAACATATAGGGTGTGAGAAACTAGGCCGTAGTCCTGACTGAAGGGTTGTAATAGCCAATTATGTATGTATGTATCATCTTCAACCATGAGACCCATTTCTACAAGAATGAGTATGTAATCAAACAAAATTGTCGTTTTTCGAAAAATTCCAACATACGCGAGATCCAATAACGTCCAATACATTCCGAAAAAGGAGTGGTTTTAGGGGCTGACAGCGCGTCGCTCTTTATTTTTTTGAGAAAGATGTTGCCCACGCCACCATTGTAAACGATGTGCCCTATAGGTTGACACATAGGATATTCTGCACGAGTGATTTAAAGGCATGGTCATTTAATGTGGAGACGACTTGAATAAGGCAACAAGATCGTTCGATTTTTGCATATGCGGTTTTCTTAATTCGCAGGAGTATGCGATTAAAATATAAACCACAGCTATCCTTAAATCCAGATTAATCAGTCAAATTCAGCCTTATTTACGCGCCAAAAATCATGGTAAATTGGAAATTTCCATTGCGCTGTTTCCGAAAAAGCCGTGGCACAATATTGTATTCCACACATAATGGCAACAACGAGTCTTTCAAACGAATAAAAAAGTTCAATGATATCTCACACGTCCTTTGATTTTCATTTAAATTTATTCGGGTCATTCATTAAGCACTTCCTCTGAACAAACGACACGATATAAAGTAGAAATGTTTTAAATTTGGTGAGTTAGAATTTAAAACTATTGATTTCATATTCAAATTCATAACATAATTTAACTCTTAGTTTTTTCCCATAATTATAATAACTTTCTAGCATGCAAAAACAGTTATCATTTAGTCCTTCTAATTATACGTTTCTATGTTACAATGTTTTCCTATGTAAAATTCTATAATTTGTTGTTTCCACTTGTGACCTTTAACAACGAAAGAAAAAAGAAAAAGAGATACACGTAGAAAGTATAATCATAGAAAAAAATCCTTTTTTACTATAAAATATTTACATCCGAAGTGTTTATGTATGAGTTTAAGTGTGTGCAAATGTGTTTTTCTTTTTTTTTTTGTATGTGAAGGTCTTTGCTTAAGGACTTTTCTATACACACACGTCTTAAATTTTATGACGGTTTTCAAATGTAGACACATTATCACCACTGTTATTCGCTTGCAGGGATTTTTATGATCATTATTCCCTTCAACGTGTTCTATTTCTTTTATTGCAGGGGGGAGGTAGTTGTATGGAAATTTTTACATTTTATATGGAAAATTTCAGATGAAATCTATTTATAATGTTACCTCTTTCAACATTTAAAGAAAATCGAATTGGTTTTTTAATTAAAAGTTTTTTTTGCTAAGACAATATAAATACGAAATATGTTTATTCTTCAGAAGTTAAGACTAAACCTAGAAGTTTTATTCATTAACAGAGGGGCTGTCTTCCAAAATGTATCAATACAAAGTTTGTATGCAGTTCTACTACTGTATATAAACTATGTAGATATGCAAAGTAACCAAACAATGCATCAACTATAAATCCGATGCCTGATTGCTTTTTGACTGCGTTAAAAATACACATTGACGACGTTTTGAAATGGAATACATTGTATATATTTTGTACAGCGGCATTAT
Organism: Sarcophaga carnaria; assembly: GCA_958299815.1. Taxonomy (NCBI): domain Eukaryota; kingdom Metazoa; phylum Arthropoda; class Insecta; order Diptera; family Sarcophagidae; genus Sarcophaga; species Sarcophaga carnaria. Next base: position 139,936,952 of record OY283150.1, read on the forward strand.
GAAACACGATACTTTGTTTAAACACAAAGCAAGTAACATTTTGGAAGGCAGCCAGGTTTACAATAACAAAATTACATAGAAAGATCGCTCAAAATAAAAATAATGGCAATTACAATGACAAATCCACGGTAAGTTTCGAAAGATGCCAGACCGAAAATAAATATTGTTCTGTACTATTATGAAGAGGTACTTAAGTACTCCGATTATATCCTATCATTTAGGCATACCTAATATCTATTGCGTTATAATGACATTACGAATGCGCTTAACCCATAGGAATACATACATACATACATTATTGGCCATTACAACTCTTCAGTCAGTTTTACAGCCTATCTTCTCACACCACTCATGTTTTGTGTGTTAATTTTATACATGAGTGGCGGGACCAATAGGAAGTCGCCGAAGAAATATTTTCATATTTCAACAACCAAATCTATGATAGTATGTGTTTGAGCACCACTGTTTAATACATGAGTGGCTGGACCTACAGTTTAAAGTCGACTCCGAACGACAGATTTTTGAGAAACTTTTCATGGCAATTTTTATTTACTCTCAGAGTTTTTGTCAGAAATCTGCTGAGAGGATGTCGTCGAAGAAATATTTTTTCATATTTTCGTTTTGATGTCTGACCTGGTAAGGCCAAAGGTTTGAACCTTTGGCCTTACGTCTAATAAGCCAACACACTACCTACTAGACTATGGCGACTACACCCATAGGCGTACACAGCACACATATCGCATTTATATAAAAATAGTGAAAAATTTAATTGATATCTCATACATAGCTTGCTTTATGTAAATTTAAAGATCGGATGTGCTTCATGAAACTCCCGAGATAAAGTGTTCTCCAGTGTTAGCTGATCTGTTTACCATAGCACCCTAAGAATAGCTTGTCGAAAGAACTATTTGTTTTAAAGGCTTTCGGCATTTGAGGACATTGCCTTTCAGTTTACATTTGGTCTCATAGAGGCTTCATGGTTGGTTTCACATTAGCAATCCAAGCCTTTTTCATCAAACTCTGGATGCAAACGATGTCTACAATGAATTAAATTAAATTTTTGTGTCAACAGTAACAAAACGATCGAGCAAAGCTTACAAAAAGATAAATACAATATATTGAAGGGCTTATAAAATTCGTTACTACCTACTACAACAGGCTTCCAAATTTTTTTTTCTTACATTTCCCTCTTTATGATGGCCCTTATGGTGCCTGTTGTTTTAGCTGCTAGAAAAGAGGATGGCAGTGAAAGCTATTTTTGTTTTAAATGTGAAACTAAACATGAGTTATGTTGTTCATAATTAAATACGTCGTTTTACGTTTACGTTTCAGTTTTTTTTTGTTGCTTTTCCCCTCTTAAAGAGGACTTAACTGGAATGCACATATGCAGTGTACGAGTATGTTAAGCATGTATGCTTAGCATACAAATTAGCTTAAACGGATATCACTAAGATGTGTTAAAATGGTATTTTTTTATTTTGTATTTATATGGAGGGTCATAATAAGTTTTAATTTGCTGCCCTTTTTCTGTTTCCTTTATTATACGCCTTCGTTTATGATAATTTGAAAAGATTTCTTAGTGAAATTTTAAATTTCTTCGAAACTTGTTGAAATTAAAGACATAATATTTAAGTAAATAAATAATATGAAGTTTTGACTGTGTTTCGAAATAAAAGAAGAAGAGAAGTAAAGTAAATTCTGTAACTTAATATCGATAGAGAATTAATGCCATAAGATGAACAGCAAATAATATTTCTTGTTAAATTGTTAGCATTAAATAAGGTGCACGATGGATATATGAAGTCGCCGTAGTCTAGTGGGTAGTGTATTGGCTACGGTTCAAACCTCAGGTCAGAAATCTCTAGCAAAATGAAATACGAAAAAATATTTCTTCAACAGATTTCTGGCAAAAACTCTGAAAGTAAATAAAATTCGAAAACCGGTCGTTTAGAGTCGACTTTAAACTGTAGGTACCGCCACTCATCTAGACAATTAAGGGCCATTATTACAACTTACCGTTAAAGTTGGGTTTATTAAAAGGTAACTTTAGTTAAATGCACTTTAAAGTTACCTTTAACTTATTTTCGTTATTACAGCCTACATATAAAATGAAGTTAACTTTTTCAAAAATATGGCAGCGTCGGAGCAATGTCGATAACACTGCTCAATTAAACAGGTTTTTTTCAACGCAGTGGCAACGACAGGCTTCATTTTTTTTTGTATATGCTCACTTTGTTTATATTTGAAGTTGCCATATTGAAAATAATGTATAATATGGCAAGTTCAAACATAAACTTAACTTTAAAAGTTACCAATAGGATGATCTTCCCTTTAGCGTAACGCTCACTTCTAACTTATCGTCCACTTATAATAATGAAAAACAATTTATCTGTCCGTTAAAATCCTCCCTTTAGTTAACGGCAAATTATAATAATGGCCCTAAGACACACAACATAAGTGGTGTTAGAAACTAGGTTTTAATCCTGACTAAAGCGATGTAATGACCAAATATGTATGTATGTATGTATGCGCGATAGAAATATTAAATAATTTAAAAGAGATAAACATTGAAACAGTACTGGCAACCTAAAGAATGTCTACGGTTGACTCTTGCGCTCCTTAAATTCTTTAATATTGCAGATGGGCTGATATTTTAATATTAATTAAAATTAATACGTTTAAAAATTTATTACTTCTAATATGTACAGTGAGCGTCAAAAGGAACTGTACATTAAAAAAATATACATTAATAAATTACCGTTATTTTTATTTTAAAATTGCTTCATTGCCAGTTTATAAATGTGAAACAAAAAAAAAAAAATTTACAAAAAATTTCCGAAATTTTACCTTTAGTGTACAGTATAGTACACACAGTTTTACTATATGTTTTTATGGAATTCCAAACTTAATGACAACTTCCACTCCATATGGAAATACTTCTTTCGTATGTTAACGCTGAAAAATTCTAACTTACCTAAAGACACAGGCATTTATGATATAAATTTTAATGTGACGTAAATTTAAAAAAATAAGAAAAAAAGTGTTAGAAATAGTTTATCAACTTCAGCCACTGTGGGACTCTGTATGCTTCTTCGTATATTAATGTTTATCTCACATATTGTTGCCAACAATTTTCGAACGTGTTGTTACCATTATTACGTGTGATACGTGATATCCAGCATATTTACTTATTTCCGTTTTCCATCTTCATTTCTACTTTTTCTTTTCGGTCGCTTTTCAGAGTACTCAAGGAATTTTGAACTTCTAACAGTAATTTAATTCCTTTTTCTTTTTGGTTCACCTTTTATGATTAGAAATTTTAAATGAAAAGTAAGACACAAGATTATGAACAAAATTATGTATTTATTAGGGTGGTAGGTAGCTAAATACGTCATCACAAGGCAAGTGCCAACACAAACAATGGTATGAGACATAAAGAAAAACCAAACATAACATTAATGTCATAGAAGTGCCTTGAGTTATTATTTTGAGTATTCACCTCATCATTGTTATCGTAAAAAGCTACTCAAAACCAGTTCGTAGGATTGAGCAACCCAATGGAATATTCTGAATCAATACGTGATATACCGCAGAACTCAAGAAATAACTCTTCGCCAACAAGCCACTAGTTTGTTGGACAATCTCCATTAAATTAAATTAAATTAAAAGAAATGCAATCGATGATGTATATGTAGATTCTGCATCGAGGCCTTCGCTTTCGAGTCAAATGCTGTCAAATCCTCTGCAAATTTTTTCTTAAAAATATATATATGTTCCTCTTACTCCTCTAGGGAGCATAGGGCTGCAGGAACCTCATAATTGTCATCCGAAAATTCGTTGGCTTTCCATCAGGTATTCCAACAAGATCTTTCAAACTTTGTGAGCTACATCTGTCACACTAGTAGCCTTTTATTCAGTATATTTTGCCAAACCACAATAGACGGATAGCCATGGACCATACACAACGACTTGTGTTAGCCGAATGGACTCTGAAACACTTGGAAACTGAGCCTAATTTTCATATTTAGACATGAAAACCAGTTCTGGATGAATGCGTAGGCGAAAAAGAGATCCAAGGGCATCCAATGCAATACATAACATACATAATTGGTCATTACAAGCCTTTAGTCAGAATTCCGTCCTAGTTTCTCACACCACTTATGTTGTGTGCTTTAATTTTTATACATCAGTGGTGGGACCTACAGTTTTAAGTCGACTCCGAACGACGGATTTTTGAGAAACTTTCCATGGCAATTTTATTTAATCTCAGAGTTTTTGCCAAAAATCTGCTGAGAGGAACTCACCAAAGAAATATTTTGTCATATTTCGTTTAGTTGGATATGCTTGACCTAGGGTTTGAACCAAGGCCTCATGTCTAATAAGCCAACACACTACCTACTAGAACACCGGGACTTCACCAATCCAAGCATCCAATACATCACTAAAAACATCACTGTTTGGTGTGAATTTTGGTCAATATTGATTTGAGAACGACATTGATTAAGCCAGTCAATGGCGAGTGCTATTGGCCGATGATTACAAACTTATTTTTGCTTGAAATGTGTGAGTTAGTATCCAGCGATATGTGGTTTCAACAGGACTGCACTACGTTTCATACAGCTTATGTCACATTAAAGACTTTGCATGAACATAGCGGTTCTCAAATCCAACAGAATCCATGATATTCGTCAAATTCAGCTTGATTTATACTTTAGAGGCATAAGAAAATTTTATTTCGTTTGATCTACTCCCAGATAAGACATGATAGATATTTGAACGATTTTTTCTTTCATACATAATGGCATCATTAGGCCTTTCTCACACACATTTTCTGTTTTTTTTTTAATTTAAAGCGGCAAAGGTGACCATTAATTACAGTAGGAATTACAACTCAACATTGAGGCGGTAGTGTATCTTAATGTTTGTTTTACTGTTTTACTATTTTTACAAGTGATTGTGATCTAGTTTGTGTAGGGCTGCACAATGTATTACGGGGGGTCGTTCTCTTGTTTTCAGTTACATTAGGACTTAGTAGTCTATGTTGTTAGTTTCAAATATTAATTTGAGTGTTGCGGACTCTTGCTCCTATAAGTTACAAAAATCTGAACTTAGGCAACAGCTTTAAAACAAGTGTTAATCCATAAAAAAATAAACTTGTTTTCCTACGAGTATTGGAGTTATATTTGTAATTAAAAACAGTAAACAGGCTTGAAATAATTATGTTCGTTCTCTTTTTCTTTTTTACAGTTCCTCGTACAGAAATACTGGGTGAGCCAGATCGTTATGTTAAGGCTGGTAGCAGAGTTAATTTACGTTGTGTTGTTCGTGGTGCTCTAGAACCACCCACATTTATTATGTGGTATCATGGCACCGAACAGCTATCAGCTGAATCCAGACGTCATATAACACAAATCGATCGAAATTTACCAGAAGCTGAGGGTGATCCACATAGTACGGTAAGTGTTGAACGTTTTTCTTTTGTTATAATTTTTTTTATTCCTGTGGAATTTAATTTATTTAGTTGTTAACCCTTTCATGCCCGATGTTGCCTATAGGCAACATTGTACATTTTTGTTCATAAATTCCGTAATTTTTAATTTTTTTAAAAGATTTTTCTTTTCCAAACAAGCTTGGTTAAAAACGTGTAAAACCAGAATACTTAGGACTCTGAATTTAATATCACTTCATATTTAGGCCATGACTAACAAACACATGTCCATAAAAATTGTTTAGCTCTGGCCCAAAAAATTCGGGCATGAAAGGGTTAATGCAAAATTTCAATAATTTTTTTTTTCATTCTGATTATATCTCTAGGGACTGTTTCCATTTAAATTTTTTGTCTTTAACATTTAAATCCTCATCAGAATGTGGGCAGAATTTTACTTTTCATAGAAAATAAATATTTTCTAAGATTTTATTTTTCATATGTTTTACTTTCTTTCTAAAGTCATAATTTCTTATTAACACATTAAAAATGATGAATTGTAATGAAATGCAGATCAAGCAAATGTAAAAATGTGGGGAAAAAAGTTAAAATTATTTTATTTAACATTTACCAGGAACATCACGTTATTAATGAGACAATGGTTGTACTGAAGCAGGTTAACATATGCTACAATACATTAGAATAGTACTCGTACAAAGGATTCGAAGAATTCATTGTTTAGGAATAAGTAGGGCTATGATGAATTCATCAGTAAGGATAATACGGCGGCATGTCGTCTACAGGTAGAATGTATCAAACATTGTCACAAATATTAAGAATAATTGGCATGTTGGACGTATATTCATTTAACACAAAATTATGCGTCAAGGTGCCTAACGTATTACTCGAGACCAATAACATTACCTTGATACCTAATTGACTTGCTTGGTCAAAAGCAACCATTGTACCGATGCCAGTGGGAACTGCACGTATGGCTTTAAACTGGGAGATAGGACAGTACAGGGCGTCTATAAAGAAGAATAAGAATTCAAACTATGAAGTTTGCGTCGAAATTGGATCCACACACTTAGAAAATACAAATGATGTAGGAAGTGAAGTTAAACTACCATAGACAACGACGTGTGTGCGCCAAGTGGCCTCTGGAGTAGTCTGCAATTGACAGCAATATCCATCGAAAAATCATGTGCAATGTTGGGGTCCAATTATTAATAAATGGATATGTAAACAATGGATATGTATCATTTCACATGTGATCCAAGATAGTCCAATGCACTCCGGCATCATCGATTCATATTTCTATGCGAACAACAGGCCATCACTGGCAAACAGTAATCACCATAGGTTGATAATTTGCAACTTATTTTCATCTTCCATCTCCAAGGGTATGTGGTTTCAACAGAACGGTGCTCAGTGCCACATTCTATACATAATGGCATCAATGGCTCTTTCAAACAAATAAAATATTTCGACGATATCACATACGTACTTAGTTCTATTTAAATTTAAACATGGGAAGCGCTTACTGAAAGCCTCGACAGTTGCCACATTCTATCATATTCAGGCTGTAAGTAAAGGATACCAACCAGGATCGACTGAAAGTTGCTTCAGTTGCCTGTTGTGATAGCAGCAGCTGTACATCTTCGTATTTTAAAGAAATTGTTTCTGTTGCCCCCTGTTACCCATCTAAGCAAAAGATAATCGCTTTTGGGGCCCTAGCTTTACCTATTGAATGCCCACAAATGTGATATATGTACGGTGAAAGCCTTTTAAGCTCTCTTGTGCTGGTAAATTGATATCATTTTTAATCGCCAATTCAGGAAACCAAAAAATTATGCGTATTACCTAGAGCTGGCCCACATTTCTTCAGAGTTCTTTAGGTATAATTGTTCTTAAATTCCGATGAATACTGATCACGAAGAACATATAATTTGAATTGTATCCTTTGAGTTGCTCAATACCACACTTGTACGTAAATAGACACAAATTATACATCAGTTTTATGTAGGTTGTAAATAAGACACCAAAATGTAGAACACAATTTGAAATAATTCCAACACCTTTTTGATGTTAGCCCCCCCCTGTAGCAATAAGGTAAAGTCCAAAGACAAAGTCTTGTTTAAGTAAAGCAGAAAACGTGTCAAGCATGTGTCATTTGAATAACAACTTAAAATAAATTGAATTATTACTTTTACATAACAAGGTACCCAGTGAAAGACCAACCCATATATTGTTTGCATACACTTACACTATACACCCTATATTCTTGGTTTATTTATGTGTAGGAAAGTATACAATCGTACTTAAGCAAACAATTGCAAAGACCAGGCAATACGTACATACTATAAATTCTCTTCGACTCCACCCTCTTACCCACTTGCCGCAAAAACAATACATCACTTAAGCTCAAGTTGACAAACATTTACATTTAAGGTAAACTTATATACATATGTATACATATATAGTATATAGTATGTATATATATATATGTATATGTAGGTAAACTTATAAAGTAGAATTTACATATAAATAAAGACTATGAATAGTTGGTAAGGCGAGTTCGTCGTGGTAGTAAAACATGCTGCATGTTTAAGTACACATAAAAGCACACGCTTCGCAAGTATACATCCCCATCTACAGCTACATGTTCATCTATAGAAAAATACGTCCTTTTTGGTGTACTTAACTTATTAAGTAGCAGAAGAATCACCTGTGATCTCAATGACAACAATACGACAGCAATAGCATCACCATCACCATCACCATTGCCATCACTAGCACTAGCACTATTGCTACCCATCATCAATGCCATCAGCATTATTGAACTAAAAAAAATTGTCCTGAAGATGAAGTAGAGAAATAAAATACATCAACCAAAATTATATTACGTCTGTCTGTCTGTCTGTCTGTATGAAATTTACAATGCATATAATATAATACGAGTATATTGTGTAATCATTTTGGTGTCATATCAACTATTTACTCGTAAAGAAAAAAACTCTGTAAATGGAAATGTAAAAAAGCGTTTTTTTTTGTTTTTATCGAAACCTATAGAAAAAACAATTAAATTTTTTTATTACAATAAAAATTTCCATATCAATATTAAAAATCTTTTAAAAGAATCTGAATTATGGACTTTTCAACAGTCACCCGTGGTTTCTCATTTGCCCAAATGCAACAATTCTGTTTTTTAACGTATCCACTGAAGTAAAAGTGAAGATGATTTTTTGTTTAAAGTCTCCATTCACTTCTGTCTGTTCAACCAACCATTCGGCTTATTGACGATACTTTAAATTGTCAGTAGGCTCTAGCGCTTGGGTCAATTGAACCTTGTAAGCGTGTAAATTGAAATCTTTACTCAAATTCTCATCAGAGATGTTCGTGAAGTGTCCGGGAGATATTCAACAGCAGTAATGCTTTCCGAAGACAGAACTATCCGCATACGCACAGCTGTTTTTACAATTCCTACAGACGCGGTTCCTAAATATTTCCTAAAGACCCGGTTCCCGATTGTGGAGATATTTGGTCGATTATGCTGACAAAAAAAAGGACCAAGTGCACGAAATGCATTTTGATTTGAACGCTTATTCTCGCAAAGGCTTAACGCGCTGCTTGTATACGTTAACATGCTTGAATTTGTCAAACATTGAAACAAACAAGCATCAAATTAAGTTTGATCACTCTTTGTATATAGTTTCTGTATTTTGGCCATTTGTTTTTGTCATGCTTTAGCATTGTTGAAGTCGTCGTAGTCTAGTAGGTAGTGTGTTGGCTTATTAGATGTAAGGCCAGGGCTCAAACCCCAGGTCAGACATCAAATCGAAAATATGAAAAAATATTTCTTTGGCGACTTCCTCTCAGCAGATTTCTAGCAAAAACTCTGAGAGTAAATGAAACTGTCATGGAAAATTTCTAAAAAATCTGTCGCTCGGAATCGACTTTAAACTGTAGGTTCCACCGCTCATGTATAAAATTAACACACACAACATACGTGGTGTAAGAAGCTAGGTCGTTATATTGACTGAAGGATTGTAATGACCAATTATGTATGTATGTTTAGCATTGCCTATTTAATTAGAATTTAACAAACAAACAATTTGAAAATATCAGTGCCATTGTAGACAGGCAATTAGCTGTTACCAGTGTACTCTTTTCCATTTCAGCTTAGGTCTTATTTGTAATACGCAAATGGCTCCCCTTTGTTGTTTTATTTTAATAGACGGCTGTGATGATGACAATTGACTTACACTCACTCTTTGACACTTTATTGAAGTAGCGAGATAAGACGATAGCTGTAAAACCGAATCATTTGGCGTTCAACTAGTAGCAGTAGCAGACTGGACTGCAAAGCCTGACCGGAGGCTTAATTCTGGTACCACGGGCGTCGGCAAACGCAGAGACTTATCTCTGCCCGACAATGGTGCGGTCCCTTAGTGGAATCAACGTGGTGGTTGTGGTTTATACCCAAACCGCGGGTAGAACGCAAGCTCGGTGTGGCGTTATACTCTTAACCACTTTCGCAAAGGAGTTTAGATGATCTCCGAAACCCTAACCAAGAGGGAAGTCATGTCCAAATACATGACTTCGAATTGGTACTCACGTATGGTGATGCAACCACAAGATATGCAAAAGCATATCATTGATACGATATGCATATCTTTGATATACTTTTGCATATCTTGTGCATATCTTTATCATATCAATGATACGCTTTTGCATACATTGTGGTTGCATCATTGTGCGTGGGGCGCTGGTAGACGCTTAGAGCACCGTGGGGTGTGTCATCATGGTGTTACTCACGTAGTAGCCTGGACTAATGTATTTTATAGCCACGTAAACCAAGATCTTTAGTCGGAGAGAAATTTCGATTCAGAACATATTTCGGCATCTGCTTCAAGTAGCAGTAGCAGCAGCAGTAGTGTATTTCTAGCAATAAACCAGTTTCTGCTGTATGTACTAAAAATATATTTTAAGATGAATTTAAATTTTTAATAACAAGCAAGACTTTCGGTTACAATCATTGCTTTAAATTTTTTTTTGTTTACTTTTCCTTTTCCTAGAAGTTACTACCGAAATAAATATTTGCCCCATGTTCATTTCTTTAGCAGTTGGTAGCAAATAATTGCAAATTCTTCATGCAAATATATTTACTTTAACAATTTTTATTAAATTTTCTCAACAGACAACCCAACTTCAAGACAAAATGAACAGAAAATAACTTTTCCTACTGATTGACTGTAGAAAATAAATTGTAATAAACGCTATAAAGAATAAGCAAGAAAATCGAAAAAGGAAAATTGAAAAAAAACAGAAATAAGAAATGAAAATGTTATTTGATTTATAGAGTGGTCTTCGAAAGCACTTCACTCACCTGTTCTTTTTTTTTCCTCCCATTTTTATCTGTTACCAATAACTTGAAACATTTATGTACCCCACATACCAATACTGAATATTGGTTTAATGTACGAAAGTGCCAGTCTTTCGAAAAAAAAAAAATAATTTTTCTTCAAACGTGTGCAGTTTCGTTTGATTTCACTTGAATACACCACACATTGTTTTTATATTTATTTCGATACATTCATTTCGTTTCGAATAGTTTCTCCATTTATTTCGATTTTTATTTTTATTTCGTATTTATTTTGCTTCTTATGGTTGTAGTTGCAGTTGTCTCGGTCGGTATTGTGTTATTTTAGTGAATTGTTTCTGTCATGTATTGTCGGTGTCTTGTATCGTAAAGAATTGGCACCACCTATCTCTCTCTATCTCTCTCTCTCTCTCTCTGTATGATATGTATGTGTTGGGTAAAGTTGTTGTATTTGATAGTTAGTGTCATTGGCTATTTGTTATTGTAATAGATTGTGTAACTGTCATTGTCAACGTATTCTGTTCATTTCATTTTATTTCATATTGTTGTTGCTATTGCTGTTGCTATTGTTCTGCCATAAAATTTATTGACAATTTAAGGTATGCCAGTAATGCTTAGTAATTTTTTTTTGCAGTTTCACTTTGCTTTTTCCTCTCTTTGAACTAATTTAGTTGGTTTCAAAGACAGGGTTTTAGTTGCCACAGAATAAAATATTAAGTCTAGTAAGGTTCTGTGGTAGACTTCATTGGGTTTATTCTTTACACAAGCAAATCTTTTTTAAGAGATGAAGAGCCAGCAAGGCATTTGGTGCAGTTTTCTACTAACTAACATGAATTATGTATTCCAAGTACCTTGTCATGGTCTACTATAACCTTTCAAAAATTGTAGGACCAAAGAATTCGCTTAACAATTGGAAATACTATTTTTTGATTTGCTTCGCATTCCTCTAAGTATGGTGTAATCAATACAATCTGCTCAACGACTGGAAATACTGTTTCCTTTTTTGGCATTCCTCTCAATACATTGACATACATACATACATAATTCTTTATTACAACCCTTCATTCAGGATTATGATCTAGCTTCTCGCACCACTTATGTTGTGTGCGTAAATTTTATACATTAGTGTCGGGGCCTACAGTTTAAAGTCGACTCCGATTTTTGAGAAGCACTTCAAGGCAATTTTATTTATATCCAGAGTTTTTGCCAGAAATCTGCTGAGAGGCAGTTGCCGAAGAAGTATTTTTTTCATATTTTCATTTTGGTGTCTGACCTGGGATACAACACATTCATCGAAATCATCTAAATTACATTAATAGAAGAAGTTTGGTTTTTACCTTAAACTTGTTAATTATATCGTCTTCAAAAGATCTTGTCTTTAATTACACGGCAAGTTATTGGAAGACTCGTAATCTTCTAAGCGCACATAATGCTAAGGTGAGTAAATTCCAAACAGAAAATAATTAAATTTTTCTTTGTGGTGTAATAAGCATGTCATTGAATGCGTTGTAAAAATATTGGGGTGTTAGATTTATTTGATCTGCCAATTTAATGTCTTTTTATTTATAGCCACAGTTTAATAGTGTATTGGCTACCTGGAGGAGGAATCTAATCTCAAAACTCAGTTTTAAATTTTTCAGTCCTCTCATAAAAGTGTTAAGATTAATTAATTTTATACTAACTCAGTCGACGTTAACTATCCACCCTCGGACAATATGAACACACAAAAAAGATGGCGAGCGGAACTACAGGGTTATGTCTACTGAAGGAAAGGAAGTCCAATAATGTATAGGATTTCTCCAACAATGATTTCCTAACTTTACCATCTAATAACGGTCATCTTGTTGAAGTTGCATTTATCAAATTAGTGGTTATGTATTCAGTCTGTTTTGTAACATCACTATGGATGGATATAATATCCAACAAAAAGTGCAAATAATAAAACTGTTTGATCAAAATATGTGTTCTGTTCGGCACTCAAAAGAATTGAACAATTCGCAGACCAAAACTTGGCGAGTTTTGTGGCCTGACTTGAGCCAAATTCGTCCGACTAACACACTGAACGTAAACGATCATAGTCACTGACGTGTGATCGCTGATTCCAATTTTCATTGAAAAATCATCTTCTAGATGAACGGGCAAACACAATTATCAACTTTAGGACGATAAAAATTAACATGACATTCAAGTTTTTGGGCTGTTGGTGTCATCGGTCTATATTTGTTTGCGAGAGACGTTAGCAAGTCTATGGATTTTCGGAACATCACTAAAGACATGTTTTTTAAATAGGATGTCTCTACGTGCCACATAAAACATTCCTCATCCAATATTCTGCACCAGCATTCACCTCTCATATGAATGTAAACTGGCCATCAACATCCTAAGATTTCACCTCGTTAGACTATTTCTTTTGGAGTTTTCTCGAGTTATAAACGTATTCCAAAAGGCCACAAACCTCAGCGGTTTCCGAGGTCAACAAACTCTTACAAATGGTCAAATTAAGCCAGATTTATATGCTAGAATCATAGAAAATTCAAGATTTCGGATGCGTTGCACTCAGAAAGCTCGTGACGTATTTTTATGATGATACATACAGTTTACCTTCTTTAGATTTAAAAATAGAAGACATTTAATTAAAAACCTGATATTTCATTTAAAGAGATAAGAATGTGGAGTAGCTGTGCGCAATAATGCCATGAAATAATATTCAAAATAAAGCGGCAGACGTACATTAATCGCTTCGAATAAATTTAGCATTTTTCCGGTGTTGCGTTTACATTTTCAAATAATCAAACGATTATAAAATGTTTATTTGAAGATGAATTTTATTTTTAAATTTTAAAATTATAATGAAAATCTAAACGAAATCAAATATTTGAAATCAATTTTAAGGAATAAGTTCTTAAACAGCAATTTAATGGAATCTGAATTGCAAATTTTCTTTCAATTTATGGGAAGTATGTATATTCAAAAATTTTATTATGAAAAATTTAGATGAGATTTGATAGGATATTGTTGTCAATATGTATATTGTATTGTGTTGTTATTTTAAAATGATTAAAATTTCAATTTTAAGTTAAGTTCAGTTGCCGTATACTGTACTCATTCAAATATTGATTACTTAATGTGAATCCTTAATCATTATTCTAATGTATGTATATATTCGTATTCATTCATAATTAATGCAAATATACAGTTATTAAATCAATTTTAATGTATTTTCTTCTTTATAATTTCTTTACATGTTTAAATTCCTCCTCATTGTTCCTGGCACACACACGCAAAACCTGGAATGATGAATATGCACGTGTCTTTTACAATTGACTGCGGCGTTAAATTAATTGAAATTCAAAATTGCAAATATGATACAACAACTTTATAAAATATTTACATATACCTGTCAAAATGACTCGAAAAAAAATAATAAATAATAACGACATTATGAAACAGATCGGTTCATTAATCATTGAATCAGCAAAAAAACGTGATACCGGCAATTACACATGTAGCCCGTCAAATAGCCCCAGTGTGACTGTGACGTTAAATGTTATAAATGGTAAGTAAAATACTCTGCATACAATATAAGATTATCAGTTATTTTTGCTGGTTTTTTATCTTTATCTGGTAAGGAAATATATAATAAATGATACTCTTGGTGTTGGTATTTCATTTAACTACACCATTTACAATGGAAATTTAAATTTGACAAGGAAAATAACCCTCCTTATTAATAAGTATATTTGTTAATATATTTCAGTATATATTCATATTATTAATTATTACGAGTTAAGCTAAGATCGGTGTAGTGAAATAGGCCCGAGCCTCTAGTAGGAACCAAACTCATGTCCCTCATGCTAATAGTCTAGCACACTTCTCAATAGACAGTTATCTAAACACAATTTGGCTAATTCACACCACTTTGTATCGTGTATGTTGTATTGAATACAATTTTTGTTTATGAACGTTCAGTGCTATGCTGTATTGTGTATTTCGCATCCCAAACGTCGAAAAGCGATAAGAAGAGGAATACCAATATTCAAAATATGATTTTCAAGCAAACAAAATGAAAAATATTACAGAAAAAAGTAAATTAATTAATTATCTGTGCGAACAATTATAATTTTAAAATGTTGATTGTTGACTCAAGTTACATAGAAAATATTTTGTTTTTTTATTCTTCTTCTTGATTACTGGCATTTACACAAACTGGTAGCACGAAACCAACACAACTTTTAAAAACATATGAAAAAGATGTGTATAAATGTATCGAATTTTTATATGAAATTTATCAACAACAAGCATACACTGTCGTATATTCGTCAACCAATACACTGAATACAACGATACAAGGACTTGTGTGAATCGCCCAATTGTTTAAATTGAAATTTTTCCAAAGAAATCAAAATCTGTAGATGTCGTATTTTGTAATTATTTTGTGGTCTCCTTTGTGACAGCTATAATCTCCAGTTCTTTATCGACTTTTTTAATTCCCCTTGAGATAACAGAAATATTCCTTTGGGTTGTAGTATTCATTTATCTTAACTTGTTGTTCATTGTTGTTGATTGATATGGCAACCGATTTTAAGGCATCTTAATTGAATAGTACCCTGATATTGTATTCTCTAACGGTATAGATAACTTGGAAGAGGAAATACCTTACTCTCCTATAGTCAGGCGACTATCAGGGCAATAATTTCAACGCAATGAACTATACAGCTATCGCAAGCATCTAAATGAAGTTGCTGAGCGATATGATATGGAATTCCATGTAACTGAAGAGTGGATAAACTGACCAGTCTCGCCTAAGGAAATGTAAGCTTATAATTGACAATTCGGTCATTGATTCCGTCAATCGCTGTAAGGCTAAGTCTACGGACACACCACATACGTCGTAGAAAATCTAGCCAAAGTTAGATGTAGGGCGCATGATATGGTTGCTCTAAAGAAGCATGCTATGGAATTGGTCTTTGGGGTCATCATGGATCATTGCATAATGGAAATGGATGGAATGGAGATGACGATGAAACTGTTCTACATCAACTGTGAACATGTCTGGAACTACGACAAAGGAGAAAAAGGCATCTTGGTGGCTACTACATGAGCATGAGAAGCTTTATTAAAAGCTGCGAACGAAAAACTATGGTATCACAATGGATCGTATGTAGCCTAAGTATGTCGATCAAACTTCTTAGGTTAGAAAGCCACATTTACCTACCTAAAGTGTAAGTAGCACTATGACAGACTAATTCGCAACTGCCAACAGAAATGCTTTTCGGAAAATTTTTCAAATTAATAATGTGTCGGTATTCTTAAGAGAATCAAACCTACGAAGCACTTTCAAGTATTAAAAAGTCAATTATTTTGGGAATTTCGTACACAAGGAAATGGTGTAACAATATTAATGATAGCATGTGCATGCAACAATGTTGCATTTATTGCTGTTACGATGAAATAGTGTTGTTACACCAAATTGAATAAATAACAATCTCAACTGTATTCTACTTCACTAAACAGAAGTCAAGTTAAGCAAACCAAACCGAAAACTAAGCTTGTAGTCATGTATGTGTCATGTTTCTACACATGACTGGAATTGGTGACAAATGTTGTGTTGAATACAACATGAAATAGTGAAATAGAGCAGCGAAAAAAAGAAAACTAAATAAATGAATGAAGGAATATATGGACGATATACCAGAAAGAAAAGAAACCAGCGATAAATAATGGTGTGATAATATACAACATGACTTGATAAATGTTACTATCTTTAACTATAGCAACTATACTGCATTAATATCAGAATATTTATCAATTCCTGCTTCAAATCATGTTTATGGAATTTCAGCAATTTCTAACAAAACATACAGGACAATAAGGGGAAGGCAAATGTTGTCTTGCTATTATAATTTATTGAAATACTGCTTAGGACATGCACTAATACCACTACAATGAAAGACATTTTTCTAATAAGAATAGAGTGACAGTTTTTTATACACATTTTTTTTGCAAATGTCATTCAAATGTTATGAATTTTGAAAATAAAAAAGAAAAACAAAAGTATCATAGCTAAACGAACGTATATTTAGCGATTAAATAAATCATAATTTTTGATTCGATTGAAATTATTATTTAATTTAATAATGATTGAAAAACTACGTGTACTAGTTGCGTTGATAGTTGCTCTACCGTACGTATGAGTAATTTTTCATTAGAATATATTACGTATACGCTGTGTGTGTCAGCTCATATTTGCGCAAAACTAAATACATTTATGTTATTATTATTATAATAAAAGATCCAAAAAACACAAACATTAGTCGAATTCTGCAAGACTCTCAAACTTGAATTTGCACATTTTCCTATAAACAACCAAATTTGATCCAAAATTTTGAACAATTTTGAATATTGATAATTGATAGTTCGTAACGTAAGGTAAACAAAAAAATATGACAAGACTGTTATACTCTTTTAATAATAACGAAGGCAATTTTTGTCCGATTTTATCAAACGAAGGGTCAATCTCTTCATAAGCGAATGCATTTTAAGAATGTCATCACTTTTTTGATATTTCTTAATACAATTTTGTAATTAAGAATAGTCAAACTTGTAAAAATAAGGAAAAAGTTTCCTCGATCAAAACTCATAATGTATAAGTTGAAAAATATGTTTACGTATACCGTCTTAAAGGTTTATCTCTCCCCTTTCCAAAAAACTTTGAATTTTTAAAAACGATCATATAATCTTTAAATAATCAATAAATTTGTGTGATAAGTCCGAAAAAAACAGTTTTATTTTGAAGTAAAACAAGTTTTGTGGGTTCGAATACTATAAAAACAGACTATTTTTAAGTCCTATTAAACTAAATATACAACTTACACTGTGCAGTTACTCGGATGTATATCATTGTCGCCCCGTGTTGTTAGAAGTAGGCAAAGTACTAGAGAAATAAAATTTTTTTATGAACTGCCGGAAATTTCCTAGATAAGGTAAAGAGTACGCAGCAACTAAATTAATATTGCTCTCATAGGATTGCCTTTCCAATCCATCCATGATTGCCAGAATATTAACATAAAGAAACTAGAATATCTTGTACTATCAAATGTTTAAAAATCGTTGAACAAAAGCTGATTTTGTACAGATTTCTAGCAGAACTCTCTTCTTATACGATGCCTATCTTTAAGTTCAAATAGAACAAAATTTGTGCGAGATATCAACGAAATTTTTTATTGATTTATTGATTGATGCCATTAAGTGCGCAATATAGCACCGCTCAAATAGCCGTCACGGCTTTTTTGGTTTTAGAAAATCCGAAATGAAAATTTTCCATGACACTGGCATATAAATCAGGCTGAATTTGATCGAAAGCTTGGGCTATATAGGCGTTAACGCTGTGGTTACACCTGCGGCTTAAGAAAATCTTTCAAGATAAAAATTTAACGGGTCCAATCGTACGATTCGGTTGCCAGTTCACGTTCCCAGGTGAGATGGCCAGTGTCCTTAAACCATTTGTGCATAATATCAAGCATGGCATATGCTCTGTGGCACATAGCACCGTCCTACTAAAACCGCAAAACGCAGTGATGACCTAGCCAATGTCGTCTTTTTAAAAAATGTTGACCAATAACGCTGCCAGCCCCAAATACACGCCAAACACTGAGTTTTGTGAGATGCATTAGGCACTCTTTGATCTCGTGTGGATTGATATCGTGCCAAATGCGACCATTTTGATCACTCACGTCTAAAAATGGGCCCCATCAAAATTGTTAACTCAGTTGAACTATTACATCACTTGAGATCTCTAAGGAGATTAGAGAATTATTTTCATTACTTAAGACTCATGAATCATTAAACAGACTCTGTTCGCAACTGACCACCCTAATCAGGCTAGAAAATCAGTATCCTTCCAGTATATCTTATATTGAAAACAATATTTCCATCGTACAAAAACTTAAAAAAAAATATTTTCTACTTAAACCTTTAGTAACCTGCAATTATTTCCTGAATGCATTCACAATTGTAAGCGTTAGTAGTACAATGCAACAAACATTTTCTAACTTCTTGCCATTTTAATTAGTGAAATCGAGAGGAATCAAAAAACATTTGCCAGGAAAAAAAACAAATTAAGTACAAAATACAAGAACAAAAACTAAAGAAAATTTCAAAAGAAAGAAAAAAAAAAAACAATTTTCTATTAATTAACCCTCTTATGTTAATACTATTATACGATAGTATTGTTTTGTTGCTGCTCTTGTTGTTGTTGTTGCTGTTGCTGTTGAGATCATTTAAAATCCGCTCATTTGCATATTCACTTTACGCATTTATTCTCGTTGTATTTATTTTCTCTGTATTTATTTAACAGCATTTCTCGTATAGGATACTCGTACATACATATACATATAAATTTAGTTTTGTCTGTCTGCTTGTGTGAGAGCTTATACATCTATTGTATTAACAGCATACATTTAATATGTAGTAGTATGTGTACACATGAGTTAAGCAGCTTTATGGGTACAAGATAATATTTAAGAGTGTATAACATTCAGGATGTTGTTATTACTCTCTCCGCATTATATTTCTCTCTATTTTTTTTCTTTTCGTTTTGTTTTTCTTTATGTAATTTGTGTTATTAATTCCAGTGCTGAAATTCTCTTGTTTATTTGTGTGTTTTTGTTTTTATATTGTTTTGTGTGTATTTGCAATTTATATCAACACTTCCGGCACCAATTCTAAATTACAATATGAATTGCGGAATAAAAACAGAGTAAGAAAGAAAGAAAAAAAATTGGGGAGTGAAAAAAGAAAAGCACATGCATAAATATAAACAAATACATGCAAACAAACATACATACATACATACATACATTCTCATGTGTTTACCCAAAACACAATTCAATAAAATCAACAAAACTACTGCTTTAAACTACAGCCGTTCAAATTTATGCACCTACACACACACATTTACACATATTCTTACATATCAGAGGCAATCAATTTTATTCATACAGTGGGAAGCACAAAATCAGTGTGTAGTTTTGAAATGTTGTACTATTAATTGGCTTTAGAATATTCAAAACTGTATTTATTTATATAAAGTCGCCGTAGTCTAGTAGTAGTAGTGTGTTGGCTTATTAGACGTAAAGCCAGGGTTCGAGCCCCAAGCTAGACATAAAAACAAAATACAAAAAGTATTTCTTCGGCGGCTTCCTCTCAGCAGATTTCTGGCAAAAACTCTGAGAGTAAATAAAATTGTCATGAAAAGTTTCTCAAAAATCTGTCGTTCGGAGTCGACTTTAAACTGTAGGTCCCACCACTCATGTATAAAATTAGCACACACAACATAAGTGGTGTGAGAAACTAGGTGATAATCGTGACTGAAGGGTTGTAATGACCAATTATGTATGTATGTATGTATATGTTCATGTACCCATTCCTGCAAAAATGCCTCTTGCATTGTATATATGTATGAAAAATTGCTCATGTTGTGATCTGCGAAAGGCCAAATTGTCGTGAGCGATGTGAAATTAACTGCATGGGATTCTGATTCATATTCTCATGTAAAGCGGCAAGTTTCCGTCAAATCTTTCCGTTCATCGACGAACAGTCGATGATCGATCGTTTAATGAATCAATGAATCAATGGCCTCAAATTTATCCACCACATTGCGAATAGTTTTCTCGGTATGACCATGAAATAGTTGAGCGAATGATACGTTGCCTTAACAGAACACCCATTTTGATTAAGCAATTATATAATTTGCATGTGTTGTGTAATGCTATTAGAATTTGTAAGAAAAAACTGAATAAATGACAAGTAATTTGGCTTCAACAAAATAGTTGTTTTCAACTGTCAAGTTTCTAGAGCCCATACAAAAAATTGTTTTTGAAATTTAGGAATTTGTACAAAAATTAAGTTTGATTTCATCTGTATTATACACCTTACAGGCTACAAAGCACTTCCAAGCTTTATTTACGTTTCTTATGTGTTATTCACTGTAAACTCCAGTTTGTGTGAAAACATGAAATGTGTGTGTATTTGTGCACATACAAGTGCGTGTGTATATTCAACATTTTTCAACATCAAATAACTTGGAGCGTATTAACAGTACAAAAACAAAAAAAAAAAAACAAAAAACAACAAACCAAGTAAAATATCCTAAAGGGAATACAAAAACTCACACATTCTTATAACACAATACGAGTGCATATACATGTATATGTTGTTCATATCAATCTAGTTGTAGTATATACTTCTTCACACATACACAGACATGCAGACACAATTCACTTTAACACTATTTGTATGTATTTGTGCCGTTTTTATTTCCATTGTATTGTGTTTGTATTTAAATAAATATTTACTATTACAATTACACAAAATGTGTTTTTCTGAGTATGGCACAACAATAATGATTAATTGAATGTTATAATATTGTTGTTGTTGCTTTTGTTCAAGGTTTGTTAATACAACCATACGAACGTACTTATATACAATAATCTATAGCTATGTGAGAATATTTGATTATATGTTTGAATGCTGTAGCTGTTCACACAAGAACACATCTTTTTAACTTCAAAACCTTGTATTATCATGTACATTGACATGTACCTCACTTGTCTACCAACCCGTACCACAGACAAATGATATCCAATTCGACAGTGACACATTTCCAAGGTACAAATTCAGGTCTTGAAACTACACCCACCGCAATGCCTTAGCGTGTGTGTGTAAAATTTATTCATCAGTGGCGGGACTTACAGGCTAAAGTTGACGAGTTAAAGACTAGAGTAAAAACAATAAACGAAGGCATACTGGGTTTATCCAATAGCGAGTTAGTAACAAAAGCGGGACAGATAACGGCAAAGATTCTCATCTGCCACAGAGAATTATCCGAGATTTCTGTATAGTATATATATATATTTATTCTGTGTTAGAAGAGATCAAGTGACGATACACGTACATTTACTTTCAGTAAAACGACTGTTAGATCTCTAGAAATTGTGTGTAGCACCGCTAAGGTTAGTTAATAATGCCAGGCGCCTTAGTGAGATAGTGAGACATTCGACGGTTATGCTTCTGTGGGTTCCATTATACGGGAACATAAAATATGGCAACGGAGCCGACATAGTTACAAACGCCGATACAACGAAAGATTTTTCTGAACTCATACGTTAGTTTAGCACTCCCAACTTATAGATGAATGAAAACTGAGATGAGATTATGAACCAAATCACTTTTATGAAGGCCAAACAAAGATGTTTTAAGCTTAAGTACCGCAGGGCATTTAAAATCGTGTAATATTCTCTAAGTACACACGCACATAAACTGGCTATACTCCACAACGACATCTGCAGAAGCTGTAGAGACGAGAAAAAGGGGAACCCCTTAGAATATGTTCTCTATCCTTGACTGTGACAAAAGATTTTTGGGCACTTAGAGAATTCATATTTTCATAAAACTATCGAAATAAATATCGAGTTAGCGTTGTGCACCGAGTAAATGCTACAACACATATCATGCTGTTAAAAAAAAATTAAAACAATTTTTTTTATTCTCTGTATGTATGCATATACATACATGTACATTACATTGATGTTTCACACATGTGTGAACATCTAAGTGGATTATTTTGCGTTGCACAACAACAATGTGTGTGAGTGTAGTAATTACAAACGTATTTGAGTTTTAACTCAATTAGTTATAATGCGGTGGGTATAAACAACACAATTATTTAAAAGAAAATTCATTAATTTTAATGAATTTTAGAAGTACATCTTCTATTTTAATATAATTTTAATAAATTTTCAATCACTTAAAAGGAAACTTATTATAATGTTTTGAAGTGGCAAGCAAACGAATAAAATTCAATTATGGATAGTAAGCTAAGGTCTACAGGAAATTGTAGAAAAAAAAGGTTTTCATAAACAATTTGTGCAATTTTATTAAATATAAAATGAAATCAAATAAAATTATTTCGAAATTTTTATATTAACTGATTGCATATGCAGCCGTTATGCAAATTTAAGAACTAATATTCTAAATATTGGAAGTAGCCTATAACCTTCCAGACATACAGGAAGATCCTGTGAAAATTTCAAGAAAATCAGTCTAGCCGTTTAGCAGTCTATAGACATCAAAAAAAAAAAAAAAAACAAACAAACCCACAAACAAATAAACACACATTCATTTATATATATATATTTATATATATATATATGATATATACATATATATCATATTTATTTCCATAAAATTTAATTTAAATATAGTGACAGTATTACTAACATATATTTTTCTGTTTCCCCTTTATATTTTCTATACTTACAGGTGAATCCTCGGCATCAGCGGTCACTTCATCAGCACCCGTTACCACAAATACCTATTCAGCATGCAGTCTGGTTTTAATATTCAGTTTAATTATGATTGGTGGTCATAGGACATGACATGCTTAGATAGTGCCATACGTTGCCACATTATAAACAACCAAAACAACAACAACAACAACCACAACATCAAAATATATTATAATAAATTAATAAATAATATTAAAAGTTTGAGAAAAACAACAACAACAAAAAATAAACTAAACAAATTAAAAAAAAAGAGAAAAAAAAACAGAAACAAAAAATCTGCCAACAAAACAGTATAGATTAATAATAATGATACAATTTAATTAATTATTAAACAGAATAATAATAACAACAACTTTACTATATATAGAAAGAAAACATAAACAAAAAAACAATGAACAACAATAAATTGATTTAACAAAAAAAGCTAAATAAATAAATAAATAAATAAACGAACAACCACAATATATACTACACAATTAAACTAAGTTTAATAAAGTTTTATTATTAATATTTAAAAATAAAATAAACAACCAAAAAAAAACTTAAAAATACATTAAAATATTAAATAAAAAAACTAAAAAAAACACTAAATAAATAAAATCATAAATTCATAAAAAAGAAAAATAGAAAATAATTCATGTACGTTATTGATTTATTTATTTTTCATTAAAACCAGATTTTATTTGTTACTCAAAATGCTGTCTATATTTTGTAGTTATGATTGTTCTTATATTTAAATATTTTTTTTTATTTTTTTTAACAGAATACCATTTAAAATTTAGATTTTTGTAAATTAAGTTTGAGGCCGGAATAGATATTCAACAACGACCGTTGTTTGTGTTCGCAAATTCAGCCCTTGGAACAAAAATGCTTCCTATGAAAATTGTGTTAACTAATTGGGACCGTTATTGATTAGATTAGAAAATTTATTGCAAAGTGTTGTTTTAAAAAAGTCAGATGTTTGTAGAATATTTGCACCATGTAGAAAACACAGCCATTTTCGTTTTTGTAGCTGAGCAGTTAATAACATTTGCTATGAATTCGCTTCGACACAATGTGATAGAGGTTGCAATGCCAGCATGCTTGAAATGGACACAAATTTAAATCGTGAAGGGAATTACGAAAATGTTTTTCGTTATTCTAAACGTATCTCACAAGAATTTCTAAATTTACACATATGTACATACATATGTTTACGCCAATTAGCTTTAAATCTAATAGGTAGTGTGTTGGCTTATTAGACGTAAGGCCATAGTTCAACCCTCAGGTCAGACATCAAACGAAATTTTAAAAAATATTTCTTCGGCGACTTCCTCTCAACAGATTTCTGGCAAAAACTCTCAAAGTAAAATAAAATTGACATGAAAAGTTTCTCAAGAATCTGTCGTTCGGAGTCGACTTTTGAACTATAGGTTCCGCCACTCATGTATAAACAAAAAATGAACGCACACTATATAAGTGGTGTGAGAAGCTAGGTCGTAAACCTGACTGAAGTGTTGTAATGACCAATTATGTATGTATGTATGTATTGGAAATCCTTATGCAATCCATTGGAAACAAGTGTAGCCACAACAAAAAATTATCTGATGTGGATTTTTGTCAGTTAGCATGATTGGGCGTTACTGTTTTAAGATGAGAACGAAACTGCAGTGACTCTTAACGAGTTCTTGTGGACGGCATAGATCTGAAGGACAGGTGTTTTCAGCAGGACTGTGCCTTCTGATTTACAACGCGAGTAATAATTGCTTTTCAAAACAAATTATATTCATAAATTCGAATGTCAACGTGGTACCAAGATCATGCGATCCGACGCCGTGGGATTATACGAATAAATCAGAAACAATTAATGAATTCAAATACGAAATCCAACACCGGAGCTGTGTGAAAAAGTCATTGAAAATTTCTTTAAAAATGCCAGTCCTCGAAGTCGTTGCGGTCATTTGAAGATATTTTATTCCATATTGAATCGAAATATATCTTCCTTTCATTCCAGAAAAAAGACGCTCCTTTTTAAGTGTCGTAGTAGAATTTTGAAATAAAAAAATTCTTTACTTGTTGCTAAATTCATGAGTTAATCGCAATCTCTTCATTACTTTTGACATGGATGGTACTTCTCGCCTAAATGGAATCTTTTTCATTCTGTCCTTGTTGTGATCAATGTGGATTGTGCCGCATGCATCCGAAGAAAGGGTTTCTGACAGGTGTGTGGTCTCTGGTGTCTTGTGATGGCCAAAGAACTAGTTCTCATTTTCGTTGAACACCGCCAAATAGTTCTGCAAACAACGTCTGTGGTCGAATGTAAGCCAACGCGGTATACCCTCAAAAAAAAGAAAGACTCCACAGTCCTAATTTACAGACACATTGCATAATATTTGCAAGTACACGTTACGACAAATTTAAGAATTTAATTCGCATGTTGATCAAGTAGGTTGTGTGCCAGCATTATTAGATGAGAGGCCCCGGCTATGTCATGTCGAACAAAACGAAGTAAGCAGTCTTCTGGCAAAAAGCTTGAGCATAAAATAAAACTGCAATGAAAAGTTTGTCAAATCTGTCCGTTACTTAAGGAAAAAATTAACACACACAAACAATATGAGTGGTGGTATGAGAAGTTAGTTTGTAATTCTAACTAAAGGGTTGTAATTAAGTAATTAAGAAATTAAATTCAAAAATGCTGCAAATTGTTGGCAAATTGATCAAACTGTTGATAAAGTGACGAATTAAGTCAATGTAGTCCATGAATCAACTAAATTTAAAATTGGAAAACATATTTATAATTAAAATGCTTTCAAATTAAGTAATTATTTTATAGAAAGCAGAATTTTAAATATGAAATTCAAGGCCTTCGTTTTTGTCTACAGTTTGGGTTTCTTTGGGGGAAAATCTCAACTCTTTTTCAAATATTTATTTTTTTTATTACAAATATGGACACGTATGTTAGGGTATTGTCCAGCATTGCATACCGGGTTAATCAAGTAGAATAGTTTATAAACAAAATAAAATTGTATTTAACTTCTTTTATTTGGCCAAATTTCCTTTAATTAAAAAGTTTATATTTTCTTTTTCCTTCTATGGCAGGTAATTGTTTAATGCATATATCCAATCAATTTTTATTTATAAATTCTTTAATTTTTATTTATTGTTTAAATAATTTCCAAAATTTAGTTTTTAGTTGTCTAATGGATGAAGCCATACATACATATATACATACACTAGTTTTTATGTTAAAATAATATAAAGAAATTTTTATAAAAAATAAATTTAAATTAATTGTAAATTATGTTCTAAAACAAATTTGTCTATGTATTATACAAAACAAGAGAAAACATAGAATAAATTTTAATTTTAAGTATGAAAAAATAATAATAATAATAAATCTGATTATAAAATTAATAAAAAAATACAAGTCAAAATAATAAAAAATATGCATTTAATATAATAGAAATACAAGAATTTGAAAATATAAAAATAAAAAAAGAATTATAATATAACTCCCACAGAAATAAGAACGGAAATGTATTAAAATTTTAAGCTTCATACGAATTAACAATAAATAACTACATTCACATACACATACATATACCAAAAAGAAAAAAAGAAAATGGGATTCATGTTAAAACTATTGAGAATAAATGTCAGATTTTTAATAAAATTACCTTCTTCCTACCCCTTTTTGATTCTGCAGAACATAAATAACACATACAAATGCAATACAATAAACAAAACGAAAAAAAATGGTAAACATTTTAAATGTAAAATAATAAACGTATGCATGTGTTTGTATTATTGTGTTACAATTACACTGTACAGCAGTTTATTCTAAATACATTTTTTATTTTCAAATAAAAAAGTTTTTCTGGAAATGGAAATTCCTTTAAAAGATTATAAAATAATATTCAAGTAAAAACAATTTTTCGAAAATCCTGTTGTCTAGTGTAATTATTATTAATTTTAATAGTACTACAATAGTAAATTATTATATATAATAAATCTAAAATTTAAATTAAACAACTAAAGTAAGTAATTGAATTTCTATGTAAATAAAGCAAATAATTTAAACCAAAAAATTTACAATAAAATTGAAAAAATAATGAAAAAAAAAATTAAATTAAATAAATTAAAAAAAAAGAAACAAAAACAATGCAAAACAACTACTTATTGAATATTGAAAAACGTAAAATTAAAAAAATTCAAAATAAACAAATTCTATGTAATTGTATATTTAAGTAAAAATAAATAAAAAAATAACGAATAAAAATAATAATTATAATTAAATAAATAAGAATAAATAAAGACAAAAAAATATGAAAATAATAAATAAAACAAAATAGTTATAATTAAAAAAAAACCTCCCAGTGGTTATTATTGAAAACGTTTTCATCAGCAGCACTACATGACAAATCTAATTTAAAATGTTCTTCTTCTTATGGATAACTTAACCCTTTAACTGGTTACTTAATTATTTTTCAGCTAAGACGAGTATTCTCGACATAAACGATGAAAAACGAAAGGTTCTTAGAAAGCTTAGATATTTATTGCAAAACAATAGCACAACATGTAGTAGCCGCTTTAGTCTAGTAGTCAGTATGTTGGCTTTGTAGACGTAAGGGCCGGGTTCAAATCCCAGGTCAGACATCAAAAGGAAAATATGCAAAAAATATTTCTTAGGTGACTTCCTCTTAGCAGATTTCTGGAAAAAACTCTGCGAGCAAATAAAATTGCCATGAAAAGTTTCTCAAAAATCTATTGTTCAGAGTCGACTTTAAACTGTAGATCACGCCACTCATATGTAAAATTAACGCACACAACATAAGTGGTGTGAGCAGCTAGGTCCTAATCCTGACTGAAGGGTTGTAATGTACAATATGTAATGTACATACATATGTAAACAGCTTTGACTGGGAATCGAGTTTCTAGTGGCGGACGATATACATCGATATTATAAAAAAACGCGATGTAACACATCGAAACACCGATGGTTTGTCGTTGATGCATCGAATTTAAGTAAAGATATTCTTGAAAACAGCCCAGATGGAGATGGATAAGTTACAGACAGGTTTGCTTTAGTATAACCCTGACCATGATAGCCTGTACTTTATCAATGGTGCTGGTTCTGTTAGATTTAAGTCCGTTGCATTGGTAGTGAAGACCATAGCTGTAGATTATGTATAAGTTTGGGGATATTATATTTGGGCAATATTCGACAATATTCAAATGGCTGACAACTTCTTCCTTAGCTCTCCTCTAAACAGTACCAGTAAACTCTATGATTTTGGGAGATGTTTTGCAACCATGCCGAGTAATAAAATTGAAAGAAATAATTTGGTTGTTATATACTATTTTAAGAAAGACACCATTTCTTCAGTGACTTCCTCTCAGCAGATTTTTGGCAACAAACTCTGAGAGTAAATAAAATTGCTATGAAAAGTTTCTCAAAAATTTGTTGTTTGGAGACGACTTCAAACTCTAGGTCCCGCCAATTACATAAAAAATTAATACTCAACTTAAGTGGTGTGTGAAGCTAGGTCATAATCCTAACTGGAAGCTTGTAATTACTAATTATGTATGTATGTATGTATTATTGGAGAATTAATATAAATAACTAAAATCGCGTAGGATTGGAAATGGCATTTTACCGGGAATAGTACAATCAAAGAACACATGTTGTAGAATAGGGATTGATTCAATACCTATCGTGATTCAGTTAATTTTTGAAGACATTTTGTGTTATTTATCTTGAATTGTATTATTTCAGAATTTTACGTCACTAAATATTATTCTAACGCTGAAATTGAAAAATATGAAAAACTATTGTTGAAACAGAATAATTGTTTGTGGTCTACGGTACCCCCAGTCAGTTACTACAACACGTTCTTACCGGCTACGTTTGTACTTTGAAATTGCAATTGAAAAACAGGAAACGTAAACAATTGCATTCAACTACACTTACGAATGAGAGGAAAATAACGGCAGCAGTAATACACCAAACGAAAGTATGGCAAAGCTTAGTTACTGGCTTCTTAAAATTTAATGCAACGTCTAGCTGTAAGTGCTTAATATATTATTTTCCAAGTGTATACATTCACACACAATATGAAAGTGTAAAAATGAAAAACTAGCAGTTTTACTACTCAATTCACATTGTTTCCGCAAGTATTGTTTTAGCACAATAAAATAAAGTTTTTATGGCTTACGAAAGCACTGCCAAAAATAAGGAAAAGGATTTCTGTTTTCGAATTTAGGTACAACAACCGCGAAGGAGAATGGTCGAGAATTTCAATTGTGTGGATTACATTTTATTTTCCTTTACTTTTAGAAATTTTAATTTAATAGCTTTCACATGTGTTGTGCTGAAGATAGAGTGCCTTTAGGGTAGGTAGGGTATAATTGACAAAATCTGTTCACAATCGAGAAAGTTGAGCTCAAATTTCAGCAAACCAGGCCTGTAGAAAATGTAATAATACGCGGGTTAGTTCGTTCTGCGGAAACTTTGCTGTTGTTTGCAATGGTGAAGCAGAAACCTCGACTTTTCGTCGTGTCCAACAATTGAACATCTTACGAACATCACTGATACGAATTTTGATTAAAGATTTGAATTTATACACTTCCAAGGTGGTTCAGTTGACTTCAGAGCTGAGCCTACTGACCACTTCAAACTTAAGCAGTACGACGAATGGTACGTTGAACAAACAAAAGAGAATGATGACTTTATAAAAAAAATCGCCTTCAGAAATGAGGCACACTTTCATGCCTTCTACGAAAATTGGCGTTCAAATTTTTTGTATACAACCAGAATTGGCGCTATTGATTGCTGTAAAGCTAATAAATCGCTAGATGACAAGGGGCTTCTTATGTAGCAATAGCTCTTTTGCACAGCAAATTCAATGGCTGTGTTATCTCACGTTGTGGCGATGTTCGGTTATGCCGCTAGGATCATATGATTTCACACCATTGGACATCTCGCTTTGACTGTATTTAAAAACAATTGTGACCGTCAACAATCCAAGGACAAAGCAAGATCTACATAGGTGAAGCATATTAGCATATTAACGAAATTAAACCGCAATTACGTCTCAGGGTTATTGAAAATATAGTCCATCGGGTAAAGATATCCCATTGAAGTCGTTGCCAGCCGACATTCTGTATCACACATAATTGCCATGGATTCCTACTATCATTATGAAAAATACTTAAAGAATTCTTAGCAAAGGTTTTGTTTTATTTTCAATTCACATCGTGATTACAGTTAGACCTTCCTTTACATAGATTTAATCTGTGTCACAAGATTTTCTGTACAATAACACGAGTTGGCATGAGTGTTACATGATGATCTATTATTGAGACTCTTATCATCGTAATCAAATGACTACATACGTTGCGTTAAATGAAGCGTAGTCCCATAAACTTTTGCCAAATAAGATGGAACTAAAAGTCGAATTGTTTCTTTGATAAATTAAAAAATTATGCCCTACTTTAATAATTTAAAATATTACATACATTCATTTTTTTATTTGTTTTTTTTGTTTACCTGTTTTTGATTTTGTGTTAACTTTTGTAATTATTTCTTTACAATATTCTTTAAGGTAAAACAAATAACTGAGAAAATTTACAATCCATAAAAAAGTTTAACTTTTTCAAACTTTTCTACAATATTTACGAATACTTCATATTTGACCATTCTTAGTTTATGTGTGTATGTATATGTTCTCTTTAGTTTTGCATAGTTTTCATGGATTTCTATTCCTTCTATTCTGTATTCTCTATTGATAGAGAAATAGTCAACAAAAAATTCATTGAAAGTTGTATAGAAACAAATCAAAAGTGGTATGTTTTCGTCTCTTTGCATATGTACGAGTATATCGTAAATACATATACATATGTGAATATGAGTGTAAATTTGTTAACAAACTTTTTGATCAAATAGTACAAATGATGGGATTCATTCTATGGATAGTTTGCTTCTGTTTTTTTTTCATACATATGCAAACAAAATCAATTGATCTCGACAAAACTAAGTTACGGAGTTCGTTGATGAAAAGGATGTTGTAAAATTGATAAAAAAAAAGAAAACTTAATACTTTTTTTATTTTGTTTCACACAAAACAATGTTGGACAGGTAATAACGTGTTATTCATAGAAAACGGCTCTATGATGCGGTTTGAATCGAATCGAATTCTAACGAAATAAATCAAATAACAGTCGAGCAACATCTTCTTGGTAATACTTTGAACATAAATTAGTTAGGAGAGGCTATAAAGAAACCAAGAAGTAAGAACGCAGCAAGAGATTTATGGAATACTAGATGACATGCGGAACAAAAGCTAAAACCTCTATAGACTCAAAATACATCTGTGTGGAAGGAAGAAATTTTGCCTTGAAACACAGGAATGTAAAGTAGTCGCCGTAGCCTATTAGGTTGGCTTACTAGACGCAAGCCCACGGTTCAAATCCTAGGTCACACAACAAAAGAAATATGAAAAAAAATATTTCTTCGACGACTTCCTCTTAGCAGTTTTCTGGCAAAAACTCTGCGAACATATCAAATTACCATGGAAAGTTTCTCAAACAAAATCTGTCGTTCGGAAACGACTTTAAACTGTGTAGGTCCCACCATTTATGTATAAAATTAACACAACATATGTGGTGTGAGAAACTAGATCGTAATCCTGACTAAAGGGTTATAATGACCAATTATGTATGTAATTGAATTGAAATAATCAAGTAATCTTAGTAATATTAGTTTGATTTCTCCATCGCTCTATGAATTTAAAATAAACAAAATTTAAAGGATGGTTGAGTATTCTGATCATTTTCGAAAATTGTATGATTTTTTCTTTTGTATGGCTATCTACCATTGAAGTTGTCACAAAGTTTTACAATGGAATGGAATTCAAACTGACAATCTTAGCGTCATGTAGGGCATACAAATTGCCGCTGGTGATTACATTGCACTCGGAAGTGAGTGGTTTTTTGCTTTTCTTTTCGTTTTGTAAGTTTGCTGTTTAAAAAATAGTGTGCCTGAATAGTTTGTCTACTTTTATTTTTCTTTTTCTTCTTCTTATATTTTTGTTTTGTTTTGTTTGTTGGCTTTTTGTTGTTGGCTTGTTTGTTTGTTTGTTAAGAGGGTAATGCAAAGTTAACATTTCCTACATGTTATATACAGTTGTATGTGTATGTATAAACACATACATAGCCATAGTTACCACACTCAATATGTATACATACGTATACATAGATACATACATATGTAAGTGTAAGTGTAAATTTTTATATGCATATGTATAGCTGTGGTAATGAAGTTTTCTACAGGCTGGCTTAATGGCTTGTATGCCTTTACATGTTCGTACTCGTATATGTATGTATGAAATCAGCCTTAATGTAAATATTGTACTTACAAAATAATATCCTGCGGTCTTGTGTTCTTGTTGCTTTCCCATCCCTTTTTCTCTTTCTTTTGCAGTCAGTCAACCACGTCTTTCCCACCATTTTATTCGTTTGTTTCTCTATAAAATGTCTTCTTTTTTTTTGTTTTCTGTTTAACATTTTATTTTTCATGGATTTGTTTTTCATTTTCTTTTTGGGCTTTGTATTCATGTGTCATTATTTATATGAAAAACACTGTGTCTGCAATGTCATTTACCATGTGCTTCATCAATTTTAATGAATTCACTGCACTTTCTAACAGTAAAGGCGAGGGGCGAATGGCGAATATGGGCCCACATTTTTCTAAAGGCTTTCATACTATCTCCCCACACACACACATGTTGTAGCCTTTCTTTATTCTTTTATAAGTTTTATTTATTTTAATTTACAAAAGTGTAATGTTTGTTTAACTTATTTTTTTATACTTGTGCATATTTACATACGTATATGTATATGTCTATGTATGTGTCTATGTTGTATGTATGTGTGTAGGACATTTTATTTATTTTAATGTTTTGTTTTTTTCTGTCTTTCATGTTAATGCATTGAAAAGGAAACATTATGAATGCAGTTTATACTCCGTCTGTTGTTAATGCAAAGATATTGTAAATCTCTTTTTAATGTGGTTTATTATAGAATAAATAATAATGTTTACCCAGTATTTATGAATATTAAAATATACACATTTAAATGCAAACATACATATATATTTCATATCATTTCATTTCTTTATTTGAATTTCAATGACGTATGTATGTAAACAAATAAAATGGTGGTTGCTTGTCAAAAGAAATTATAATTTGACAGTAAATTGTATAATTTTTATTTATTTTATTTACTTACCATTAAAAAATTTTAATGTAATGCTGAATGTATGTGTATTTTCTTAATTTGAACGTCAAAATAAATTACTAAAGGGTCTTAAAAATTGAGGTATCAATGTAATAATAAATGTTATTCAAAATTTTTATTTTCAGTTTCTAAATATATACCATTTAGTTAATATAGAACATTACTCGTAGGAAAAACTTGTTTTTATTATGAAAACATTTTTTCAAAATTCAAAAGTTTACATAATCAGCAAATTTAGAGCGAAATTCCAATATATCACACCATCAAGTTGAAACTGAATCCCTTCGTAATCACAGAATCTGACATTAGCAACATTGTTGTCAGTCAACCGAGAATATAACAGCAGTAGGCAGAAGAGTGGAACAAGATCTAAAAATATTCACTTGTCATCGTTTGTTGCAATAAAACATTAAACGGTCTACAGTATTCTAAGTTTTGCATTGTGATTTCCATTAACCTTGGACAGTTACTGTTCGCCGAATCGACGAAGATCATTTACTCTTTTATTTGTAACCAAATTTTAGTCTTTTTTTCAATAACGTTAGTTGATAATGAAAGCTTGCAGTGAGTAGACGAGAAATTTTTTTTTTTTAAATATTGTTCGTCGAATCAACGAATAGTAATATTACTGTACAAAAATGGCGAACCAGGGTTAAAAAATGGGTGGCCAGCGTACGTTTAATCACTGCAGGCTTTCGTTATCAACTAAAGTTGTTGAAAAAAAGAGCGAAATTTGGTCAAACATAAAAGAATTATATGATAAACAGTAAACGATTCGACGATTTGACGAACAGTAACCATTCAGGGTTAAATTGTTCGTCGATTCAACGAAGAGTAACCTTAATGTATAAAAAAGAAGAGTAACCGTCCAGGGTTAAAGTCGCGTGGTCTTTTAGGCAGTATGTTGGCTTATTAGGCGTGAGACCTCATTTCAAACCCCAGGTATTAAAACGAAAATATGAAAAATATTTCTTCGGGAACTTCCTCTCAGCAGAACTCTGGCAAAAACGCTGAGAGTAAAAAAATTTGCTAAGAAAAGTTTCTCCAAAATCTGTCGTTCGGAGTCGACGTTTTGTGGTCTGACCTGGGGTTTGAACATTGGCCTTATGTCTACTAAGCCAACACACTACCTACTAGACTACGGCGACTTCAACGATTACATCCACAAAAAGTTACTGTTTGGTGTGGTTATAATTTCTAATTTTTAACCGGAATCTCTTTGTAATAAACTAAAATGAAAATATCCACTGGAGGGATAATTTATTTCCAACTCAATCGATACATGTCTTCTTTACAGTCCAACAGCAAAAATCTCAACTTTTTCAAAGGATGTGTATTCTTATTTTAAAATGAAAAGTACATTCTCAGTGAGACCTTCGATTAACGATTAACGATTTTTCTTTTTATTTTAAGATTAGAAGTCGCCACAATAATTGCAAACTCAATTGCCAACTCCATTGCAATTTGCAATAAATTGTTGAATTTTAAGAACAAATTTTTTAACGACGTTTATTCCTGTTTCGTAATTGTGTAGTCAATTTTAATATAAAATATCGTTTGACTGTGTTGCTTTTGCACTTGCAAGCCATTCTTTACAGCCAGTAACGAGTCTATACATAAATGGTTTACCTTTAACCACAAATCCTTACCTCTAAACAGATAACCTGCACATATTCCTTCCCTTCTTCCCTTCCTCTTTTTTCTTTTCATTTTCTTTTTTTTCAAGTTGGTGTTGTGGAAATACATGTTTTTTTTGGTATTCATGCAGGAAAAATAAATAATATTTGACTGCATGTGCAAGCTTTGGAAAAGTAAACATGATAACGTTGTATTGGACACTTTTGTAGTTCAGTTTTCATTTATTGGTTTGGTTTTGGTTTTAATTTATTTCCATTCCTTCTATGTACACAAAATATTTATTTTGGTTTTTTCTTAATTTTTTTTAAAGTTCTAGACAAATAAATAGATTAAGATCATAGTTTAATAATTGCTTTTCGAATTGGATTATTTTTTAATTAGAAAATCTGTTTCAAATTTATTTTTTTTTTTTTGTTATATAAAATTAATTTTGGATAAAGAAATTTATTAAAAAAAATTTAGAAAAAATATTGAAAATAAAAACAAAGAACAAAGAAAAGATGTGCAGAACAGTACATATTGGGTCTGAATTAATCTCTATTCCGTGAATCTACAATTTCCATCACAATGAAGTCGCCGTGGTCTAGTAGGTAGTGTGTTCGCTAATTAGACGTGGGGCCACGGTTCAAATCCCAGGCCCGAAATCAAAACGAAAATATGAATATATTTCATCGGCGACTTCCTCTCAGCAGATTTCTGGCAAAAACTCTGAGAGTAAATAAAATTGATAAGTTTCTCAAAAATCTGTTGTTCGGAGTCGAATTCAAGCTGTAGGTTCCAACACTCGTGCATAAAATTAACTCACGCAACATAAGTAATGAGAGAAACTAGTTCGTAATCCTGACTAAAGGGTTGTAATGACCAATTATGTATGTTATGTATGTATGTATGTCGGTTACTATCTCCAGGTGATTGCATAACTCAAATCACTTCCCATTGTAATTACATAACAAAAGTTTAGATTGTCTTAACTTGAGAGGAATGTCGGTCTCTCTTCATTGTTTTCTTTCTACCAAGTGTAAGCTTTAAATCCCACTTCTCACTCTATAGAATTATACTGTGTAGAAACTACCCTCCTCGCAAGCTGGTCTGCCTGCTCATTGCAATGAATTTCGACATGGCCTGAAGGATGGCGTCCTGACTGTCAGATAGTATTGCTATGCTTCATCCACTGTACTTTCTGTCCAAGTTGGATTGAGCACATCTTTCAATAGCGTAAGCTTTAGCTTGGAAGAATCTTGCAAGTGGTCCGATTGATTCTGAATACTTTACTCTGGGACCGAACTTCAGTCACACTATCCGTATTTGATGCATACGTCCTCCACAAAGTATTCCCGCTCTTAGAGATTTTTCCATACACTGTTGGTCCATTTGTGATAATCATCGAGCTAATTCGTACTATCTGGAGGTCAGTTAAGGAGTGAACTATAAGTCGTTCAAACTGTAGGGTTCTCACGTTAGACTTGTCTCCATTTATGCTAAATATATGCTACTTGGCTCTGGATCTCACTACCATATGCAACGGCATTATATCCAACAGAGATTTCAATCACGTTGTATGACAGATTCTCACCAAGCAAGCCCGTCTCTGGATCTTATGCAAATCCACTTGAGCTTTTATTCAAAATGTATGGTATTTGCATAAGTTTTTGAATTAAATTTCTAAGCTTTTTATTCAATGCAGTGATCTTTAATCGATGTTTATCTAGAAAAAACATTAAAATTTTGCTATGTATCGATAACTTAAGCCGAGTGTTTTTAAGATATGGGTGTATATCGCCCACCACTAACCCCTGTAGTGAGAGCAATCTGAACAGTTGGTCTTCGACGATAGAGTGATTATTAGACGCCCTTAAAGATCAGGAGACGCATCAAATTTGTTTCAAAAATTCTGCAGATTTGTTGTATTTTAGAGAGCATCCAGAGACTAACATGTGGTGCAATCAAATGCTAATACCATCACTAATCCTATGAAATTTACTACTGTACACGTCTTCATTCTAACAGTTCACATGACACTGCAAAGTATTAGTGCAAACCGCTTTAAATATTTCACAGGAGTAAGAAGACCTACGAAATAATTCTGTTTCTTTTTTCCACTTCTTAATTAGAATTTCGTCTAAACCGTTTACTTATCGTACAGCGCCTGTTTAACCTTCTAAAAGGTTCATTCATTTTACGGCTGTTACATCAAGTTTATATGTCTGTAATGATTATAAAACAAATTATTATGAGAAATTTATTTATAAGGACAGATTTAATTTTCCATAAGATGTCTGCCATTTACTTTGTCCTACTGTTTTAAGTACACAGATACATACATGCAGCTGACCAATGTTGGCATGTATTATTCAAAAGCCTTGGTTACTTCATATTTGTCTCTATTTGTTGTTTTCTTTGAATTTTACAACAAACTTTGACAAAATGTAATAAAAGAAATGATACGAAAAACAAAAATAATATAAAAAATAAGAAAAAACAATAAAAACAAGAACTAAAACGAAATGAAGACAAAAAAAAACATCAAATGAAAGACAAATTCTTAACAAAAAACTTTTTCAATTTCGGTAAGTTTCTCTTTAGTTGGATTTCATTTGAACAAATTTTTTCTACTCATTTTCTTCCCATTTTTCTCTACTTTTCTATGCTTTTCATTTCGTATACAACAGTATTTGAGGAGTAAAAACAGAAAAAAAACATCCTTTTTTTCATTTGCTCTCTGGTTGCTGGTTGTATTACAAAACAAATGACAATGTCAGATGACAAACAGAGTTGATAAACGAACTTTTTGATGATGTGCAATTGTATTGCTGACCATAAAATTTCATCAGCAACAAATACAAAAGAAACAAAAGAATTATTTTTGCAAAAAACAAAAAAAAAACGAAGGCAATATAATAAAAATTCGAATTAGATTTGTAAAATAACACACTCTCTACACATACCCATACACATACATATTCGATTTAAAATTGAACCCCAAAAAAGAAGGAGAAACAAACTCTTCAAAATGCAAATAAAATCGTAGTCAACAATTTATTTCGTATTTCGTAAGTGCATTTCTCTCATTCTCCCTCTCTCTATGGGCGGCTACAGTTGCAATACTCACAAACAATATTGTTATCGTTGGAGGTGTCATCCATGACATAATAAATCCACATTTTTTGTGATAAAAATGTATCTGATAATTTTTGTTTTTTTGTACTCTCAAGCAACACGGCAATATGTCTCATAAAAAACAAAAAAATACACATTTTTTGACATTTAAATTAAGAAATTTCATAATTTGGAGTCCATTTCACATACACAGTTGAGTATTAAGCTTACGATTTACTAACTTTGAATATGAAGCTTAGCTATACGCTCTTTGAACAGTAAAACAGCAATTACCTAGAGATTAGCATAGTTTTGTTCATTAATTAGAGCCACTCTAAACTAAGCCAAAGGGGTAAGGAATGATTTGTATAAACATAATTGTAATCGCTTAGCAATGTGTGATAGTGACGTATTTGAATTCGAATTGCATGAACTATGGCAAGAAAATGCGTAAATGGAAATCTGCTAGCAAATTAATTCATAGTCAAATAGGCAGAACGCTAGCAATACAAAGAGCGAATTAGAAAGGGTGGAACTATTGCCGCGAATATACTTCCCACGATGTGGTAATGAGAGTAAGAAGAGCACCCGAAAATTGTTGGGGGAATTTAAGCGATGATATCGATAATGTTAGCTTCAAAAACCACTGTGTTTTGTATCTTATTCGCATGCATCTGCGACTAAAGAAAATGATTCCCGGTTAACACACGACGCACTATGTGGCATTTTGCCTGAAAACATGGCCAAAATTAATAGAAGTGTTTTATGAGTTAATGGCTGGAATTTTTTGATAGTGTTAGTGATAATTAGGCCCAAGGATGAACCCAACTAATTTTGGTTCAAATCGGTCCGTGATTTCGCCTAGCCCCCATACAAATTCCCCTCGAAATTGCACTTATTTACACATAATTATGGTAATTATGCAACAATCATGATAAAATTTAGCATGGATCAGTTCTGTGTACCAAGAAATCATGGTGTGAAGTTTGGTGAAAATCGGATCACATTTGACCCTGGTCCCCATATAAAGTCCCCTTTAGAAATTCACGTGTGCGCTTAGAAATGGCTTAAAAACATCGGAATCGCGATGAAATTCGGTACGAACGTGTATTTTGTAAAACTAAATTATATTACCAAATTTTGTTAAGGTCGGTCAATAATTGCCCCTTGGTCCAAAATAGGGCCCCTTAAGAAAATATGTTTAGCAATTATAATTGGCTTAAAAATGTTAT
The DNA here is from genome assembly GCA_958299815.1 of Sarcophaga carnaria. Taxonomy (NCBI): domain Eukaryota; kingdom Metazoa; phylum Arthropoda; class Insecta; order Diptera; family Sarcophagidae; genus Sarcophaga; species Sarcophaga carnaria. Next base: position 139,976,348 of record OY283150.1, read on the forward strand.
TACCTCGATGAAGTTCGACATGAACATGTTTAATATGAATGTGAATCATTTATGATCACATTTTATTATGATCGGATCATAAGTGCCCCTAGGTACCACATACGGCCCATTAAGAAAATCTAAATACATCTCATATTGTTATAATAGTCGATATACATACATATGTAATTAAGTCTTCTATGATAATTAATATTTATTTATATTATTTATTTTACATTATTTAATACTTAACTTAAAAATACCTAAAAAGTAAAACTAACTACAATCGTTAAAATCGTTATCATTTTCATCATCAATGTCAGGAAGGAGTAATTTAATAGTATCTGATGAAATGAATGCTTTTCTATTCCTTCGCGATTTTTGTGTACTGCAGCTTATAAAAGGGTCACTGCATAAAAGTAACCTATTCAGGACATCTCGATTGGTATCGCTTCTACTGAATTTCCTCGCATAATTCGTACGCCATATGGCTTTATTGCCTATGGCTTTATTACACTGCGTCTAAAATTTTAAATTTTTCAAAAAAAAGTCAAATTTTCAAAAAATCGCCAAAAATAATTGCGCAAATTTGCGCACATTTTTTTTTTGTTCCGGAATATAACATTAAACTACTAAAAACTACTTTCACCTTTAAAATCCTTATCTTTTTTTTAGGGAGGGTAAAAAAATGTGAAATTTTTATTATTTTTAAATTTTGAACGAATAATTTTAATTTTTTATATATATATAAAAAAACTGAAAGTAGCAGTTGTTCATACCTTTCAAATAAAAAAAATCAATATAAAACCTTTATTTGTTTAGCCACAAAAAAATATCATATAAACCTATTAAAATTTCAAAAAAACCCCAACAACGTATTTAATTTTCTTCACTTTCCTGACTTTGACATCGTCTCAAATCTACAAATCTCAACCTAAAGTCGTGAAAATTCACTATATAATGCAGAATTTTGTTGTCTATCGAATTGCATAGTCAGTTTCTTAAATTTCTTTAAATTCATTTTTGCCTTTTTGGTCAGCTTTTCGGGGTAAATGCCACATAGTGCGACGTCCACGTGAGTTGACCATGCTCTCGTGCAGGATATGAAATGTTACATATGCTGCGTAGTAAGGAGCATCGACCTATACTGCTCGCTCATTCTCAAATAAATACGGCGCCATAAATCTCGTATGACAATTCTGTAACTACATAATTTTACATAATTGGCCATTACAACCCTTCAGTCAGGATTACGGTCTAGCTTCTCAACACCACTCATGTTGTGTGTGTTAATTTTTATACATGAGTGGCGGGACCTACAGTTTAAAGTCGACTCCGAACGACAAATTTTTGAGAAACTTTTTCATTGCAATTTTTATTTACTTTTAGAGTTTTTGACAGAAATCTGCTGAGGGGAAGTCGCCGAAGAAATACTTTTTGTATTTTGTTTTGATGTCTGGCCTGGGGCTCGAACCCTGGCTTTACGTCTAATAAGCCAACACACTACCTACTAGACTACGGCGACTTAATGTATGTATGTATGTAATGTAATGTAATGTATGTATGTATGTACGAATTTGAAAGGGCGTATATGGGGGTTAAGGTTAATTGGTTTTACAACAGCTCAAAATTTTTTTCCGATTTTTTAAACCCTTATAAGCAGAAATGCAACTGTGAATGCGTCTTAGAACACTCCCCATCAAACCATGACTGAAGCTGAGTGATGAACCTTTTCTACCAGAGGAATTATTAAAGATGCATTCTAAGAGGATAACCTATTATTTTACTTGTTAATAATTTCTGCATCGGTACATCATTCTTAATAATTCAATTCATGGATTTATGCGAGACGTTTTTCCCCCAGGCCATAATATTTTGTTTCCGCAGCGGTTTCGCTGATTTCTTGATTCGACAGTTTTGATGACTTACGGTATTAGAGTAGTGTCGGCTCTAATGTTTAAGATTTTTGTTGTTTTACCACACCACTGTGAAAAATGTATGAAGGTGTTCAATATTTTAACAATATGTCCCTACTAAGTATACGCGGACTCCACCTTAATACTTAACTTCTTTGCAGTCGTATTGTTACATAAGATTCGGGATATATGCGACCACTGTGGTCTAAAACACTTTATAATCATTTTTACAGAAGCTTTCTGTCTTTGGCCGCTTGAGAACCCAATCCGAAGTATTTTTTAGCATTCAGAATTGAACGGTGGAACGTTTCTAACTAAAGATGTTTTATCGTATCAGGATGGTTCAAAAATTCCAGCTGGAGTAGAGAGCGAACTATAATCGGCATTATAATGCGATCTTATAGGACTTATATTTATCTATCCTAACTTCAAGTGGATGTACATTGGCCTTAGTAATATATTGTATGTCTTCTTCATTAATACATGCAATTCGTGAATATCTCGTATGAACTTTGAAATTTAATACATATTATTTACAATGTTTTTTACAACTTCAAATTTAGAAAAGTAATTTCGTTTACCGTACTTTTGTACTGCCAACATAATTTAGGAAAATTTATTCATATTCAGTGTCGATAGATTGCACAAAAGATGAAATGATGAAATTTTTTTATTCTTTATTTTATTTTATCTTAATTCGCTGTTTTTATGTGTAATGCACGCTCTATTGCGAAATACCAAAAAAGGAGGTAATTTGTTGTGCAAACAAACGTTTGCAGCAATTTTGAGCAAGTGACGATATCGGTATGAATGCAATTGGAAACAAGCGATTGTAGACCAAAAAATGTCGCTACAGAACATGACATTTGACTTCCTGTATGAATACAAACGCGACACCCAAAGACTAACAACGTAAATCAAGCGTAAATTTGCTTTTGGCATTTGATGTATAACAAGATACAGACACAAGGATATACACACAGATATGTACGAGTATACATACAGGCATAGAAAAATTTGAATTGGATTTGTATGCAGAGCTCAGTGTGTATGTATAAATCTAGGAATATGTACAGGCCATACATTCATGCATACACACATATAAAAATGTAAATGTATATCCATGAATATGCCTTATATATGTATGTATGTACGTATGTATCTATGCATATATTGATAGATGTGTTTACAAAAATTTACATACGTATTGCATAATGGAATGTATTCCAAATATCTATGTATGTGTGTATGTACACGATTTTGTGTACATGCATCTACATACTATGACACATAAACTTGTTTGAATTATGTATGTGCATACATACACACATACATATATACATATTTTTATACATATACAAACATGCATAACTGCATGCAATACATATAAAACAAAATTTGCACTAATTTGCATAAGGCGTGACAGATGTTGTGTTTGATTTACAAAAAATGCAAAAGAAAATATAAATAAAACTGAAGGAAACCCTTTAACAACGACAGAAGGATGCGAATATAAAAAAAAAACAGCATACATTGTGCCATAAAAAACGCTGATTGCATTCAATATATTTCACAATAAAATAAATACCAAAAGATTTAACTTTTGATTTTTAGCAATTGTGCTCCATTTAAGAGTGACGCTTCATAGGGGAATTGAAAGAATAAAAGCTTTTTCTTATGGTATTTTGTTACAAAATTCTAAAATAACGTCCATAAATGTGTAATAAAAATTTGAAAAGAGAATTATGGATGTGGAATATGTAATGGCTACCATTAAATTATTTCAATAAGGCTAACAATTTGTAAAATTTAGGCTTTAATAAGCATAAGGAAACGAAAGAAAATAAAATTATTTAATAAAAAAGAAAGAAAGAAATATGTGCTTTGTTTTAAATATGTTTTTTTTTTAGTCTTTTCATAAGCATTTTTTTTTAATCTACTTGATAAGAACATGCAACTATGGATTCTACCAAAAAGTACTTCCGAACATTGACAGTTGATAACGGCTGTTTTATTGATACTAACTAAGTCCTAGTTATCTTTTACAACGAAATTTGGCCGCTTAGTGTTCTTCAGAAATTTGGCGACTTTCCCTCAGTAGATTTCTGGCAAAAACTCTGACGGTAAATAAAAATGACATGAAAAAGTTTCTCAAAAAAAATCTATCGTTCGCAGTCGACTTTAAACTGTAGTACCGCGACTTATGTGTATAATTAACACACACAACATAAATAGTGTTTGAAAAGCTATGTCGTAATGCTGATTGAGGGGTTCTAATGACCATAATTTCCATCGCAAAACCATCTTCAGCGATGAGGCACATTTCTAGATTAATTAGTACATGAAGAAAGAACCCTGTAGAATTTGGATGGTATGGATATCAGGTTGCCGGTAACGTCCAAAACGACGTCACTATCAACGGCGAGCAATATAGGCCTACGTTTACTAACTTCTTTTGACCTGTATTGGATGAGCTGTATGTCAACAGACATGTGGTGATGAGTCATACAACTCGTGCCACATTAAATGTTCTGAACGAGGGAGTTGAAAGCACAATTTTCTCATGTGGAAGGTAATGTCAACTGGCCACTGAGATCGTTCAATGCACCACTGTTAGACTTTTTTGTGGGTTTCCTCTTAAGTTTCAGATGTATGTCAATATGCCATAAGCCACTGTAGCCCAGCCTGATTTATGAATCATAGTCATAGAAAATCGAACATTTCTTTTACGCTCCACCCATACGAGCCATGGGGGACATTTGGACGATACGACATTTCACAAATTGTCATCAACAGGTCTTTCAAGCGAATAAAAAATTTCAATGATATTTGATACTTGCTTTGTTTTATTTAAATTTAAATATAGAAAGCGCTTAATGAATGTCTCGATATAAGGCTTTATAATACGGGTACTTTTAATGGCAGAAACTTAACTTATATTACCAGACTAGAAATCTTGATTAATAGTCTTTGGCCTTCGTCCTACACCACTTCAACATAGTATTTTGAAAGTAATACAAACTTTTATTGTCATATACTGTCATTGAAATGCTAGGAAGAACTGAAAAAGCCAAAGTTTGGTAAGCAGCAATTGATTGGTAAAAGCTAAAGTCCCATTTTATGAAACTTGAAGCTCAGATTCACAGTCAGAAGTAAATCATAAAAAAGACTATATTGTCGATGAGGTCTGGACAGTAAGTGAAGTACGCAAAAGTATAAAATTTGAGAGGAGCCTCACAAGGGCTTTCAAATAGATTTGAAAACTGTGAATAACAATTTTTGAATTTCCGATGAGGCCTCATATATTGAATTACAAGAAAGTAAGAAATACTAAATGGGCCAGGAAATCTTTGTGTCAAAATGCGACCACAGGAAACTCAACTTTTAGTAGCTATTGTTTGCCGAATGCTTCATCGAATAACCAACCCGTATACTATGTTCAGATATGCACTTTTATTGAGTCAATATTCGGTTAATTAAGTACAATATTTTAAGTGTTCAGGCATAATAATATACGCAGTTCAGCTGCTTATTCAATATTCATTTGACAGCTGGTTGTTTCAACAACATTGTTTTCATTTTGTTTTGTTGTTTTTTTGTTGTTGTTGACATTTGAGTTGTCAAATATCAACAGAAAGTGTTCGAATAGTCGACATAATACTGGCATGGTAATAATCCGCTCATTGTGAATTAAAAAGCAATTGCTCAAATAGTGCTAAAAGAATAACCGATACGGGTGCACCACATCAACGTCAGGAACAAGCTAGGCTGAGCACACAAGATGTGATTTGGAGAAGTCTACAGTTTAAATATACCCGTAGCAATTTAATATATTTTATTAAGAGTTTATACCGCATCCTGGAGAGCCTAGGTTGGTAAATTGTTAAGCAAGATAGTAATAATTGTAACTTGTGTGGCTGTGTTCTACCATTACTATTTGGCTTTCAGCTACTAAAGCCTTGCATCAAATTTACTTCAAAGCTAGCTTAAGAGGTTGGTTAAACAATTAATATGAAAAACTTAACTTCCTTGAAGATGCCGGGTATCAATATTGATTTACTACTGGCACAAACGAAGTAAAACATGTTGGAGCATGAAGTTCTACGACCCATTTTGTATTCGTTCTTCTTGTCTAAGGCTAAGGCAATCCTAAAGCTGTTTTCTCTACATTCAGATTCCAATTAAATGTTTGGGCTTTCGCACACTGGCCATCATCAAATCTTTGTTTTATTTTTTTACAACCTTTTTCACACAACGAGAGGCTCGCAGTTCGTATGATTCAATGTCTTTGGATAACTTTTTATGCACATCATCCATCTACCATGTTAACACCTTTTCTCTCCTTATACATAATTGATGGTTTACACATATTAAAAGCAATCATCCTATAACATTAATATATGTATGCACTTGGCTTCATTTTAATTTTACAAAAATTAAACATGATTTTGAACTTGTAGCATATCATCTTTCTAAATGGTACAAATACAACACATTTTTTTTAATCAGGTTTTCTATTTTCCAAGTATTCTAAAAGACCACGACTTAATATTCCCATTTTATCTATTTCAGTTGCATTTAAACAGAGCAACCGTTTCCTTATGCCACGTAAGATTATGCAGCATGTCAGTAAAATAAGATACTAAAGAAAGCTGTAAAAGACGGCAAGGATTTCCTATGTACTTTTGGTTTCTTTTTCTGCTTCATTCGTGTGAAAATAACAGATAAAAATAGTTTTCTAGCAACCTTTGAAAATCTTCTATTAAAAATAAAAATTAAAAAAATAATGGAAAATATTTATACTCGTCTTTACTATTTCATTGCATTTTTGTGTAGAAGTAAGAATTGTTGTTTTTATCGTTTACAGCTGGAATTTTGATTTCTTTTTTTTTCTAGTTTTTCAATTGTTGTAATGTACTCTGGGGTCGTTGCGTGATTTCATACCTATGACAGGCTGGTTTGAAGAGGGGGAAAATAGTGTATAGAAGGGGAGAGAAATTTGCCGGATGAAAATAAACGAAAATTATATTTAATATTTTGAAAAATAACGAGGATGGAGGTAATTATCGGGATTATTGTACTCGAAGTAAAGTATTATTGTCATAATTGATAATGCTATCGCCGATTCTGTCAACGACAGGTGGGCGGCCTTGGACACGAGTTGAACAGCTCGTAAAGACTAGCCAAGGCAGGATGAGGTTATCGGTGTCATTATAGAGTATTGCATTATGGGTACACATGCGACGCGCATTGGTCTTCGACACCGTGTTAACGATTTCTGCAGAAGCTGCAGAAATGAGGAAGAGGAGGAAACTGTCCCTCACCTGCTGGATACATGCCCGGCTCTTTGCCCCAAAGGAGAAAAAACACTAGGGTGCTTACTACATGGATGATCTGACATTGGCAGCTTAAGCTTCATCAGGAGCTCCGAGTGGTTTCGAGACTAGTGAATAACGGTAACTGTGGTAACACAATGGGCCTCTACCTACCTACCTAAAGAATTATTGACCAATAGGCCTTTTGTGTCCCATTGTATAAAATAGCTTCGACTACAACCAATAATATTTTTCAATGATAAGTCGAACACTGTTAGTTAAGCTTTTAAGAAAATAAAATATAGAAAACCACATCATTTGGTAAATAAGTTGTCTAGAAATGCCACCAACTGGGAATTATTTTAAGTGTAGTGTGTGATGCAGTCGCCTTAGTTTAAGTAGTGTGTTAGCTTATTAGACGATAGGCCGTGATTCGAGTACTGGCTCAGACATCTCGATAAAAACGAGTTATGAAAAAATGTCCCTCGTCGACTTCCTCTCAGACTTTTCGCCAGATAACTGCCATGAAAAGTTTCTCAAATCTGTCGTTCGGAGTAGGTGCCGCCACTCACGGTTAAAATTATCACACACAACAGGAATGTTCTTAGAAGCTTAGTTGTAATCGTGACTAAAGGCTTGTAAATGTGAATAAATTAAGTAACCGCACGAATCATTGCTATTACTTGACATAATGCGGCTCACGTGGCCGATTCTATACACCATAAAATAATCCTGAATAAAGGGTTGTAATAACCAAATAAGCTAGCAGTAGTGAGGAAATTTGCTAACTAGGTTCTACTCTATCTCAGTAAATGGGACCATTATTCGCTATTTTTCTTAATGGATTCCTGTCCAGTTTTGATCATTTTCTTCCTGAGTCGAAGCTTTGGTTATTTGTTCTGTGAAATAAACAATTAATATTTTCCAATAAAGCTACTCAAAGGCATTCTGTGAAACAACCACTGGTTCTACGATACTTGCTGAGATTTAGAACCACTTATTGAAATTATTCTAGTAATGGAAAGAAGTCTAACTTTAAATTATTCAAATAAATTTACTTGATTGTTTTAGATCACAGTGCAGATTGAAAGATGAAGTTATTTTAGAACAGGATATAGTATAAGGTTAATATAAATATACAGAATTGGTCAACCTTTTTGTCAGGATTGCGACCTAGTTTCTCTCCCCACTAATGTTGTGTGTGTTAATTTTTATACATGAGTGGAGCGACCTACAGTTTTATGTCGATTCCGAACAACAGATCTTGGAGAAACTTTTCATGACTATTTTATTTACTTTCAGAGTTTTTGGCAGAAATCTACTGAGAGGAAGTCGCCTAGCAAATATTTTTAATAATATTTCTAATAAGCCAACACAGTACCTACTAGAATACAGCGAAGTTTTCAATGCCACACCTCGTTCATGCCTATCCACTACATAGAGAATAAATGTATACGTGGTGTTAGTAAGCGGTTATCCCCACTTTTTAGTTTTCTTTCTCATGATGTTTTCTTTTTTTTTATTTTTATTTGTGCGCTTACTTCTTTAGTTGATGCTGTTTTTCTTTTTTTTTTGCATTCTGAAATACTTTGCTTTACTTAAATATATAGACACACGTACACCACACTTATTAAATATAACATTGAGGTTAACTTAACAATAGTTGAACTCGACGACTTGAAATTTGTATCCAGCCCACATCCACCTTTAAGAGGAATCTCTATACACCCACGTAACCTAAACTGTACATCTTTATCTGTTTTAGCAATGTCGAGTACTTTGCCTGATGTCGTGACCTAAAAATTTTCTTATGAACAACAGACACAAATATTACAACGAAAACCAGCATCTCCTACAACAACAACAACAACACCACCAACACTAACTTAATATTTTTCTTTGAATTGCAATTACTTGGATAGGAATAAGTAATGCATATACATGTATACATACATAGATATTTATGTAAATAATTTGGAAATCTGTACACTCATACAATTGTACTTACTTATACATACATATACATATACATTTACACTTATTTATACGTACAATAATTATGTATTTGTGTTTATGTTATCTGCATTTAATACACGTCGCACTATGCTACTACAGAAACAAAACTTTCGGGGAAAATGGTTTTATCGAAATAATGAATTGCAACCCAAGTATACATAGAATTTGTTTAATTGTTAGTGAAATTATTTGCACCTCATTGTGTGAACAAATTTTATGCACATCGCAAGCTCTAAATAGTGATGCAAATGCAATACAAATTTCACTTCTTGAGAAAATTTATTCGAAGAAAAGTGGAAATGGATTTTTTTTGTTTGTTTAAAATGGAAAACAAGAAATTTCATGCACACAATAATCAGATTTAAAATTCTGCTTAATTAAACTGTCAAATAAATTTGTAAAGTTATGTATCGAATTAAGTCAGGAATTTTAAATAAAAATAATACGTTCGATCAACAATTTTCGATGTCACGTTGCGTACACATTTAAAATGGAAATTAAAACAAACTTCAATACAGATGCCTTAAGAGGTTTGCTAGGAATAAATTTATTTACCCGTGATATGCGTATATTTTCTTTCGAATGAATCCCTAATCCCTTCTTCTTTTTATAGTCGACTAAAATTCAGTGCACCAAGTCATGGATTTTCATAAAACTAGAAAAACGTGTTGCGGATAGACTTAGTAGTTCTAAAGGAAAAGCGTTGAACTTAATAAATCGACGTTAAATTTTCGACAAATGTGTATCGATTTTCGATGCAGTTTGAGAGTGGTTGCCGCAGTCTAGTAGATATTATGTTGGCTTATTAGATGTGAATCCTCGGTTCAAACCCAAGGTCTGACGTCTCCAACTAAACGAAATATGCAAAAAATTTCTTCGACAACTTTCTCGGATAGTAAATAAAATTGCTATGAAAAGCTTCTCACAAAAGTTCCGCCACTCATGTGTATGAAATTAACACACACAACACAAGTGGAATGAGAAACTAGGTCGTAATCCTGACTAAAGGATTGTAATGACCAGTTACACAATCTACATGGTGACGATGCTCTAATGAATCAATAGGCTTGGATACCTTGCCCTCATTACTAAGCACTTTTGCTTTTTGAGAAGTAACCGTAACCTCTGAGAAGTAACCTTGTCCTTGTTGCATTATATATTCCATGTGAATAATATTAATGTTGGTCTATAAATCAGCAAACACCATACCAATATTCGCTGAAAACCACACCAACTATCCCACTCACGAGAACATTTTCTTCAAACGAAATAAATGATCTAGCCATCTCAGCGTCCATATGATTCACATGCTCATACAGTTCTTGGTAAAATAATTTTAAGACAGCATCCATTCTTTCGCGCCAAAGAGGAGCAGGGGAAATATAAGAGTCTTGTGGAGCATAAGTTTCATCGCTCAAGAAAGGTTTTTGTTACTTAATTACCCATTAAGACCATAACAGCACTTGTTGGCAAGATAATTTGTCCGTTGGATCTCCATAGCGACATCAGTTTCTAAGTGAATAGGCAAAGTAAATAAATTCATTGAAAACGTAGATGGTGTAGTTGTCGGCCGTTACCAGGAAGCCAATAGACCGTACGTTTATACTTCTCGACAGCATATAGTGTCGTTATGTAACTGTAACTGCCAGTTCAATCTTAGCAGGCTCCCATTGTAGAGCACTAAATGCAGCATTAACATCTCGCTTAGAACGCCTAATTACACCTATGCTGTCGGAGACTTTTGTCTTTTGTATCAAATAATATCATTGGCAGATGTTTTCGCCGTTCGCAGAGCACTCTCCATAATGAAGGTGTAACGTGAGAAGGGACCACCTTGTCTAAAACCTCATTCAGTGAAGGGTTCGGAAAGGATGTCTCCTATCTTAACAGAGTTGCAGGAGTTGCTCAACATTATACTGCACAATTTCAGCAGTTTCGCTTTAATACCGAGTTCAGACATTCTGACAATAAGGCGTGAAAGTGGTGGATCGGAAAACGTACCATAATCGTCCTACCGAGGGAAATTTGAAAAATTTCGTGGTTAAAGTTGATTGTACTTGTTTAATAAATGATCGACAAATACCGGAACGTCGGCATAATGCACGACAAATATCTTTCCGATGTACGTGAGAATGTGCACCAAAACACGAGGTAATCGACATCGCTTATAAAAATCCATCCATCTCAGACCTCAACTTGATGAATTTTGTGTCGCAGCTGATTTCTGCCTGTCCTCATGATATTCAAAACATCCAATTCATTCCGGAAAGTCACTGTTTGGTATGGATTTTGGGCTGGCAGTGTCATCAATTCATATTTCATTGTATATGTCTGTATATGGCACACAAGTCATGCTACATTCGATATTCTGCACGAGTGATTTGAGGTCATGGTCATTTCATGTCGTGGTGATGTGAACTTTTTTTGTGGAGTTTTCTTAAGTCGTTAATGGGTCTCTAAATTTATTTTATTTAAACTTTAAAATAATAAGCTGTTAATAAAAGATCCGACATATCTTACCCCCTGGATTTTAATGCCGCCGTTAATTTAATGAATTCTTACATAAATATTCCGCAAACTTCACGTAGTTGTGTTATTTTAACCGTAAACTTTAATATCTTGAAGGGCTTTACAAATTACAGAAGAGTTTACTTAAAATTTTCATTTCAATTACAAACGAACAGATATTTATGTTCGCTGTTAATTACCCCTCCGTGCTATTTGAACGTGTTTCACAACAATTGTTAAGAATTTGCTTGCGTTTATGCAACATTATCTCGGATTTGAGGGTTATTTAAATGCACCACAATAATAACAGTATTTTTAATTACACGAGCATTTCTTCTTTATTAACGTAAGTTTAAAAGTTTTGAGAATCTTAATGATTTACACCAGTTAACAAAATCAGAAATGCAGAATAATGAAGATGGATATTAACATAGATATGCACTTCTAATGAGTTAATATTCGGTTTATTGAGTACAATATTTTAAGTGTTCAGACATAATAATATACGCAGTTCAGCTGCTTATTCAATATTCATTTGACAGCTGGTAAACAAAACAGCTGGTTGTTTCAACAACAGTGTTTTTATTTCGTTTTTTGTTTTCTTTTTTTGTTTGTCGTTGTTGACATTTGAGTTGTCAAATATCAACAGAAAGTGTTCTGAACATACTTATGACACTGCTGCATTTTAAGTCTTACTCAATATTATAACAATTTGCGTATTTATTGCGCAATAATTAATTGAAACTTTATATGAAATATTGAGCTCACTAATGACGTTTACTGCGATTTACGCAATAAAGGTGCATATATGAACACCATATTACTAAATATGTTTTCAATCTAGTTATGCTTGAGCATTTCAGTATTTGATTGAAAAATAATTTTAAAAATCATTTGAGTTGGTAACACTGTAAATACTTTAATTGAAATCTGAAACTAAAATTGTGAATGCACCAAATTGTCATATTCGAGTCTGAGAAAATCCTCACTACGAGCAACTGTCTAGTAGGAATTTTGATTAAAGGGCGTATTTGTGGTCATTTGGTTTTTGCAAAATTGACAAGAGACTGTGAATGGTATTCGTAACAGGAAAGGAGTTCTTGTGGTCTCACGTGGGCGACATGTGGTTTCAGCCAGATGGCGGCACCAAAAACTCTGCATTTATAACAATCGATTTACTGTAGCAGCGTATTCCAATCAATTATATCAAGAAATTCTCACGCCATCATGGCCAGCATCATGATCAAGAAATTTAATGTCGTGCGATTTTTGTCCTTGGGGTTTTCAGAAATCTGAGGTATATAATAATCCAGATATAGTTCCTGAACTCAAATGACAGATACAGCGAGTTATCGACGAGAAATAGACGCGTCTATGTGAAAAGGTCACGGAAAATTTTATTAAAAGTGTAACTAGAACCGTGATGTTGCATTCATACTGCGTCACCCTTTATGTAAGTGTAATGAGATGATATTGAAACAAGAATTTCTCTATTGTTGGTAAACTCTTGGTATATGCCATATAAGTGAGTTATTCACAGCCTTATTTATGAACTTTGACATGGACGCTGCACATACATATGTGTATGGCTGGTTTAAAAGATCTTTTTCTCGTCCAAATAGAGAAATTTTTATATCTTCATTGAATTAACGCAATAAGCAAGCAACCGAAAACACGATTGCCATGATTTTATAAAATTTTTGATTGAAATTGCCACACTTAGGCGCCAGACGTCTCTGGTGTCTTGTGATGGTTCGAAGGCAAGTACTTAGTTTGGTTTGGAAAATAGTTCTGCTAACTTGTTACACAAAAGCTATGAATGAATGTCAGCAAATGAGGTACCCCTGTTGGTATTTCAAAATTGAAATTACCATTCCATGTGTATAATAATTTGAATTTTTTATTTGTTTTTTTTTTTTTAATGTAATGAATAAAGAGCAGAGCCATGTTGGCCGTGTGATGGATATTTTATTTCAAACTTAATCGGCACATTTCTCCCTTACAATCCAATAAAAGATCAAAAATATTTGAATAAATACCATTTTTTTTTTTTAATAAAAATTTTCATTTTTATTTAACATATAAAATAACGTTTTCATTTTCAAAAAGCCTCGGCATAAATTTTATTACTTAACAAAACTGTGCAGTAGAGAATTTTTGAAGCCATATTTTTTGTGCACGGTGTACTGAGTGTAAATTTACACTATGTTAATTTTTACATACTTTTATTTCGTATCATAATTTAAAGGAATAGTTTCAATGTAGTTTTCTTGTTAACGAACGTACAACTGCTTCAAATTACACTCATGTATGCATTTCCATGCTATTATATCCTATACAGTGTAACCGAAAATAAAGTGAACATTTAAAGTGAAAATTAAATTTAAAAACGATTTGTTGTTTGGCTTGTATAAAATTTTATTTTGTTGCCTTGATAATGTATTTTACTGTGTATATTTGTTAAAATTTTTTTTCTTTTCTGGTTTATTGTTTGTATTACGTTGATATTTATACATATGCGGTTTTTCTTATGCTATACAAATTTATAAATATGTTTTGTATGCGTTTTTTGCGGTTGCATAGATGTTTAATTTTTTGTTGAAAATTTTTTTGGTGTAAAAAAAAATATAATTTTTGACCCAAATCGAAAACCTCAATTCATATAAATTTCTATATTGTACATAAACACGTATTCATTCATGTATTTATGTACACGTACATACATACATACTTATGTGTTTACATAATTATTTATTTATTATGGTATACGAATTTAATAAGGAGAATGGTTTAGTTTTGTGTAGTTTTCTTATCTCATAATTGCATTATTATTTCAAATTTTACTTCAAATTATGGCTTCAGTTGGAATTAAAACTTTACAAAGTTTATTTAATACAAGAAAATGTTGTTAATTTATCATTTCATAACTCCAAAAAAATTAAAATAAGCTTCCAGCAAAGCTCTTTCCAGTACTTACCTGTCATCTGCTCTTTTAGTTTCAGTCTTGAGCTCCTTTAGCCATCCTTTAGAATGGCACGCCCCACAACAGAAATGAGAAAAATTAAGAAACCTCTTAAAATTACTGTACACTGAAGTGAAAAAGAATACAACATCATTCAAGTATGCGCCACGGCTTATTTGTGTAGAGCACATGTACAATTTTCCATGTATGTCTCCCATAAATCAAACAGAATTTGAGGGATGACATGGATTATAACTGCTTTAAGGATCAGCAACAGTAGTTCTCGCATATTCTTGCGACTTAAGCAAATTTAAAAAAAAGGATAGGAAGTCACCGTAGTCTAGTAGGTAGTGCGTTGGCTTATTAGACGCTTATTAGACGTGAGGCCACGTTTCAAACCCCAGGTCAGACATCTCGATCAAATCGAAAGACGAAAAATATTTTCTCGGTGACTTCCTCTCAGCAGATTTCTGGCAAAAACTCTGAGGGCCATGAAAAGTTTCTCAAAAAATCTATCGTTCGGAGTCGACTTTAAACTGTAGGTCCCGACACTCATGTATAAAATTAACGCACACAACATGGGTGGTGTGAGGAGCTAGGGGTTGTAATTTAAGTAAGTAAGTGAGACTCGGTTCGTTAACGTAAATAAAAAACTTAAAAATCTATAACCTATGTTCAGTAGTATATTCACTGAAAAGATAAAATTTTCTAAAACATGAAGTTACGACCTCACAATTGAGTAAATTAATTATTAATTAAATAACATTCCCTACTCGTAGCAAATTTCACATCCATTTTACAATTTCCTTTAAAAACCGAATATTCTGTTGATTCTGTGTACAATAGACGTTCGTTCACCAGAAATTGAAGAAAATTACAAAATAGTCGAAAAAGACAAACAAACAAGAAAAAAAATCAGAAACGATATTGTAACTTTAAATTGTACAAGTATACATATATATACATACATACGTATATACAAGTATATTGCATTACATTAACACTTACATAACAATTAATTATCAGTAAATTCCCTCTATTTACGATAGACAATAAAATAATATTAGAAAGTCATTAAAATTGACAGGAAACAAAAACAGAGACAAGATAAATAAAATAACAACAACAATAACAACAATAGTAAATATAAAATAGCATTTTCCTTACACCCAGAAATAGTAACAATAGGGAAGGAAAATGTTTCTGGGTTTGAAAATTTCAAATTAAAAAAAAAAAAAGAAAACAAGTTAAGAAACAACAAACGAAACGAAATGAAACACTTTTCTTAAGGATAATTGTGTCAAGTAATGGAAAGGCAATTATATGCCTTAATAGACGCAGGAAAATAAATAAAAGCATTAAGAGGGAGGAAGTTTTCAAAGAACAGGCTTAATGCCAGTAGTTTAAATGGCTTATAAAGTTACAAATGGCGGCATTCTAATTAAACTGTTGTACGAACCACGATTGTACGAAGACGTAATACATGGTGTCGGAAAATTTATATTTTTTTTCAAATTTATTCCGGAGTTAAAGGCTTTTGAATAAATACTTACTCCTTTAGAAACTAAGAAGGAATTATGATGTCCAACCCAGAGAGGAAGGATCAATTTAGTATATATGGTAGTAGGAAGAATATATCTCTGATCGATATTCAGAAAATGGTCCCCCCCCTCAGCCAAGACGAGTTAGACCGGTAATATTTCGATTTACATACATAATTCGTCATTACAACCCTTCAGCCAGGTTTACAACCTAGCTTCTTACACTACTTATGCTGTATGTGTTAATTTCATACATGCGTGGCGGGACCTATAGTTTAAAGTCGACTGAGAATGGCAGATTTCTGAGGAAGTTTTCATGGCAATTTTATTTACTCAAAGAGTTTTTGCCGGAAATCTGCTGAGAGGAAGTATAATGAAAACTCAGAGAATTAAAACAACCAATAATCTGTCATTCAAGTCATTAAATGCCACTTGTCTACGAAAGTGAGTATTAACTCAGACAACAACTATCAGTCAATAGGCTTTTAATCGCAGTTTGTGTTTACGACATTCTTTTCACTTCTGAAAAGCAACATGAACATATTTTTCTAATGGCCAGTCTATTTGATAATTAAAGACATAAAAGTGAATCATTAACATTCTATGACCATTAACATTATGAACCATATCGTCGACATATTACAGTCAAATTTATTTCATTTCATGTATGTATTTCATACATGTATAATTTTTTTTATTGCCATCGTTTTATTTAGTTATAGAGTTTTAAATAACGTTTTATTAATTTATATGAAATATTAGGAAAAAATAATTGCTCTTAACAGGAGAAAGCATAGTTAATATGTGTAAAGGAATACTAAGAAAAAAGTTTTATTCAAATGAAGAAAACAATGGTACTTACACTGGTACTTACTTTACTGTTTATAATTATTGAAAGAAATCCATTCTTTTTAGTGTTCCTGAAAAATCTATTCTTCTTAAAGGAATATGGATGTGTGGCAATTCAATGTACTACGAAGCAGTGCATTTAGATAGAATATGAAACTCTTCAAGTATTTGTCACAATATTTTCCAAACTTTGTTTTGATTTGATTTGTTTGATTTAGGTACTTTGTGCTCTAAGAAATTTCATTATTTTCTTGCAAATTTCGTGCACAATAAAACAATTTTGTCGACCATACAACCCTTTTTTCAGGATTACAACCTAGCTGCTCACATCACCAATATAGTGTGTGTTAATTTTATACATGAGTGGCGGAACCTACAGTTTAAAGTCGATTCCGAACTGAAGATTTTTGAGAATAAATATAACTTCTGTCATTTATGATGTTCCCAGAGATTGTATTTCTTTTATTATATCTTCGAAAAAAACACCAGGAAACTTTTACAATTATGTTAATTAATGTTTTTTGAATTTTAATACTCTTTTTACACCATAAAACATTTCTTCTTCTACACTTTCCTTGCTTGGCTTGTATGCTATTGAAAAACTTCTTTTTTTTTGTAATAAATATGTGTATACGATAGATATATACATACAATAGATTTAAAATTAATTAACTGTTAGCCGTTTTTCTGGAAATGAAAGTATGATAGATTTAATACTGTAATATGACATTTAATTAATGAAGTAAAATCAATGAAAATAATAATTTTTTTTCTTGCTGTAAGTAAACTAGCATATGAAATTCCATGTAATGCAATTGCAATATTTTTTCATTCATCATTATCATTATAACATCCCTTTCAATAGAGATTTTCGAATTTTAACAGTTGATAACGGCCATTATGCTATATTTCTCAAATTAAATAATTAATTATGCGGTCTGGTTTACCAGATCACCATGAACGACACTATGTCTCTAGAGCAGTTAGCTCAAATTTCATAAAAAAAAATATATTCAGCAGTGAAACGCATACCTGCATGAATGGGTACGTGAACAACTTTTGGACGATACAAACTCACACGTGATACATAGATACATACATAACACAATTGGTCATTTCAACCCTTCAGTCAGCATGAGGTCCTAGCTTCTCACACCACTTATGTTATATGTGTTAATCCGAAATGTCTAATTTTGCATCAATCTGGCCCATAAATCAGGCGAAATTTGACCGCTGTCATAGGTTATGTTGGGTTTGAGTACCGCACACACCTGTGATTTGAGAACAACATAAAAAAGACTAAGGGGTCAAGTCGCATGATCTTGGTGGCCAGTTCACAACATATCCACGTAAATGATCGTGTCCTCAAATCCCTCAAAATAACTCCAAATAATGGATCACATGTGGATAGATATTGCTTTAAAAATTGACAATTTGGTTCGCTCACGTACCTATTCATACAGAAATAGGCCTGATCGCTGAAGATGGTTTTTCGATACAAGTCAGTTCGCAAGTGCTCCAGAGCCCATTTAGAGAAAGCAAAATTTGTTGCCGTTTATCTTATACTATGTTCAGGTATGGACTTTCAATCAAGTCAATATTCTGTTAATTGAGTACAATATTTTAAGTGTTCTGGCATAATAATATACGCAGTTCAGCTGCTTATTCAATATTTATTCGACAGCTGGTAAGCAAAACAGCTGGTTGTTTCAATAACATTGTTTTTATTTTATTTTTTTTGTTTTGTTTTTTGTTTGTTGTTGTTGACATTTAAGTTGTCAAATATCAACAGAAAGTGTTCGGATAATTGTAATATGCGCACTGAGCATACTTATGACAGTGCTGCATTTTAAATTTTACTCAATATTATAACAATTTGCGTATTTATTGCGCAATAATTAATTGAAATTATAATTAATTGAATTGAATTAATTGCTGGCCTAAGTCAGAACGCAAAATTCAGTAAATTGTTGTCTGCAAAAGGCCAAGTTCTTGTGACGTGACATCGTCTACATACTCTAACGCATAGAGGCAATGTTTTTGTTAGATCTTTCGTTTTCACGAATTTAGTTTTTTATTTTCAAATGCTTAAATTTTTTGGGGATAATAATTATATGCGAGTCTAGCTATGAAAATTTCATGCCATAATCACAATGTAAATTTATTCCCCTAAATTAGAAAATTCGAGTTTGACTTATTATTTCAATACCAGATTTGACTTCTAAATTTGAACGAAAATAATTAAAAAATTAAATAATTACCATGGCGGTGTCTAAAGTTTTAACTACTGCTGCTGATTGAATAGTTTTTCGTTTTCTTAAAGTGCAAAAAGCTTCACAGAGAAAAACTTTCTCTTTATTTACTTTTCTGTGCTTGAAAATAGCCCAGAGGTAAATAAAATGTTCATTTGAGTTTTTCAGTTCATAGAAAAATGTCACAGCATGACCAGGCACAAGGAATTCCAGCTGAAATTACTGAAGGTCCACTTTGAATCACACAGAAACGTAAAATATAACAGAAGAATGGATGAAAAATAAAAAATTTCCAGTCATAAGGGTGCGCTTAATGCTCGTCATGAGAAAAATTATTAAAATCATAAAAGAAACGGCACAATGGGATAGGGAAACCAAGTGAACAGAACGAATGAGAAAAGAAAATCAAAAACGACATCAAAATTTAATGAAATGAAATGAAAAAAAAAATGGAAAAGTTTTGTGGAATTCTAAAAGGATTAAAATTAAAATACCCACAGTCCTGTAAAGAAAAGAAACGAAACAAAACGAAAAAAAAAGAAAAAAGAAAATTATAATAACGTGAAAAGATGACAGCGGAAACCGGAAGAACAAAAGGTGACACCGGGACTTATAATTTGATAAGTAAACAAAATTTTAGCTTTTTTTTGTGTTCACTGGACGGTCGAGAGCGTCGAATAAAACGGAAATGAAGTATTGAAAGCACAAAAACAGGGCAGGACAATTGAAAAACGAAAACCATAAATAATGAAAAAACGAATTCACAATAAGAAGTAAGAGAAAGAAAAAGAAAAAAACGAAATACATACCAATAGCAAGGGAGGCCAAGAGCACCTTATGAACAATTTTTAAAGAAATTTGTTTATTTTTTTAAATTATTTTAAATTTTCCAAGACGAGACATTTTAAACAATTCTTTGACTTAATTTGAAAGAAATAATCAAATCAAATACAAACAAATATTTTTCATAATTTTTAATATGAACGGAAAATAACTGGTCGCAATTATGGTCACTACAATTGGCTTGATTTTTCTACAAAGTCGCTGTCTTAATAAAATTGGTCTCAAAAACGTATTTAATGTATTAACGTAAACCCGCGAAGCTAGTCCTATTTTTGCAGTCTATTGTGTTGGACTATCAAAGATTTTTTTCCTTCTCTTTTTTTCGATAATTTTGGATCCTCCAGCCAATCCTCATTTCTATCTAAGCTGCTTGTAAGACTCATACTAGATCGTTCCCCGGCGTAATACCCCTGCATAAAGAGGGTAGTTTCATAATCATAATTGGTCACTACAACCCTTCAGTCAGGATTACGACCTAGTTGCTCACACCACTTATGTTGTGTGTATTAATTTTGTACATGGATGGCAGGACCTACAGTTTAAAGTCGAGTCTGAACGACAGATTTTTGAGAAACTTTTCATGGCACTTTTATTTACTTTCAGAGTTTTTGCCAGACATATGCTGAGAAGAAGCCACCGAAGAAATACTTTTTGTATTTTGTTTTGATGTCTGGCCTGTGGTTTGAACCCTGACTTTACGACAACACACTTCCTACTATACTACGGCGACTTCAATGGGTAGTTTCATTAACCTTAAACCGGATTTGGATATTAACGCCATAAGTCAAGTGGATATTAATGCTGCTGTGATTGCTTTTGTTGTAAATCTACTAAGATGCAGGCGTATCGAATCTATCTTCAAAGCCTCAAATGTGTCTCGCTCATTTGCTCTACAACAGCACTATGCTTGCTCTACTCTACTGAAGCCTATGCAAAATAAATTTCTGTATTATTAATACCTACGCAAATGATGTGGTAGTAGCGACTAGAGCCAAAGATCCAAAATTACTTTCGAAAATTCTGGAATCTACTCCTAAGATTACTATTGAAACGGTGCAATGAATATGGACTGGGAGTTAAACCAATCAAAACAAAATTAGAATTACTCACAAGGAATTACAAACTCCTTAAATTTATTACCCTAGTACCAATGGAGTAGCTCCCATTCCATCCAATAACACCAGATATCTTGGGTTCATATTGAATACACAGCAAACTAAACTAAAACATGAATAAACTAAGCCATGAGCCAGAGCAGTAGGCCTCAACTGGGTTATTAACCCTACTGGCTACTTTATAATCAAAACAACCCTATTCTACGAGAGCGCTGTGTAGTGATTCACTTCAGTGATAGGCACCGGTTTGAACGTATTATGAGGATGATAACGATCATGAAAACAGGTGCTCTTAAAACTACATCATGTAAGACATTTTTAACTATCATTCACTAGCTACCACGAGTGCCCAAAGAGCAGAGAATTGTGCAAGCCACGTTCATGCCAAATTATTCATTAATTTTCTAGAGAAAGATGGAATAATAAATCTACTTCCAGGGAGGCCATAAAAATTTTGCCCAAGATAGTTGGTATTACAACCCTTCAGTCTGGATTACGACCTAGTTTCTCACACCACTCATATTGTCTGTGTTAATTTTATACATGAGTGGCGAAACCTGCAGTTTAAAATCAACTGCGAACTACAGATTTATGAGAAGCTTTTCATGACAACTTTATTTACTAATCTGGATATACGCAGAACAAAATTCGCATTAAATCCATCATTTACCGGGTTCTGAAACAAGGAGTATCTTAAAACGACTTCTGCGGAGGCTGTAACGACGTGAACGAAGAGGATCCCGCAAAACATCATCTTTGCTATTGTTAGGTGCTTGGTAACTTAAGGAAAGCATTATTGGGAAGACAGAATTTATTAAGAAGAAAACTAAGCCCATCGAGTCGGCTGCCAATTCAAACCAACCTAATATAATTTACAAATTTAAGGCAGTGTAGCAGACCAGAGTTCCTTGGTAGGAGTTGACCTCACAATTCTGACACTCCCACTAGACTACAGAGGCAGCCGTTTTTATTGAATAAAAACTGTTGGTTTCAATAATTCCATCCCTGATTAAATAAAATGAATGTAACATTTCCACAGGACGTGCCACATAGCCCATGCTAGATTGGAAATTCTGCACGAGTAATTTGAGGCCTGAGACTACTGAGATCGTGCAATAAATTTTTTTGTGGGGTTTTCTTAATTCGCCAGTATATGCGAATAAGCCACAAAACTCACTGGTCCTGAAAGCCTTCATAAGCTATGCCATCGGTGAAATTCAGGTTTTCCTGCAAGACCTAAAGAAATTCCTATGCAAGTGTCTTTAGCTTAACACTATATGTCTAAATTAACACATTAATGAGAAATATGGTCGAAAGCTTCAGTTCTAAGTAAAAGTAGAGGGTTTATAAATTTTAATTCTTTATGTCTTTCAAATGTTTAATCTCAAAGCTACCATTACCTTATTTATGATACACGGTTATATATGAAAACAAATTTAAAAGCTTGATTATTCACACAAAAAATTACAATCTTTAAACGAAAACTTCATCTATATTGGGGGATGGGATACAAGTAAAGAAAAATAGAGAAACAAAAAACACTATAAAACGAGAAACAAACAAATAAAATTTTACATCACAATAATGCAATGAAGATGAAAAACTTTATTTTTAGACACTGCGTTGTAGTAAAGGTGTTCGGTCGCTTACAGCAGCTTCTTTACAGTCAACCACAATATTAAAACAATTGTTTATAACGAAAGAAACTTAAAACTTAAAATTACCACAGCCTTTACTACTCCGGCAGCTGTTGAAGCTGGTATACAATGTAAATAACAATGACAGCAGCACTTGCCAGAGTACGGAAAATAGGAAAATAATAAGAAAACTCAACCAACTCTTAACTGCATCTTAAGGTTTATTCTCCTTGTTACTTTTGTTTTTGTTCTGTTTCTTTTTCAGCTAAACAAACTTTCATGAATCCATTGCTATGGTAAGCATAGTTTTAACTTAAAAAAAGAAAATGCTTCTGTGAATTTTTAGGTTACAAATGAAAATAATTCTTTCAACTTTTTTTCATTACATTTCTGTTTGTTTTATTTTTAACATTTTCATTGCATTGTTGTTTTTCATCACGGGTTTTTTCTTTTTTTTTTAATTTATTTTTTTCAAAAAGTAAGAGAAAGAAACCATTTAGTTGGTTAGTTAGTGGCCCCCGGAATTCATTTGTTTTAGTCGGCAAAATTAACGCATTTTTCAGCCAACACCAGATGGTGTAGCGCTAACGACGATTAATGCCCGACCTCATCACTGACAAAAACTTGACAAAAAAAACCAAAAAACGAAAATAAAAGTGAAGCAAATGCTGTCGTGCCAAGAAGAATGTAAGGAAAAAAAGTGTTCTGATGTAAAATTCTATAAAAGACAAGACAAACTTAAATAAAATGAAATAAAATTCATGTGTTAACAGTTGGTGGTTATTTCCTAATTACAAATCAACTGAAATGAAATAAAATTGTAGTTAAAGTCAAGACATTCCGAATGAAAGCCAGCACCAACAAGAAGAAAAAACTTTTCATTGTTTAAAAAAAAAAGAAATATGAACGTCTTATTGAGTTAAAAAAGTATAAGAATTCCAAACTGAGTTAAGGACCACTTCTGCAGCTGGCTATGCGTAAACTTTATTCAAATTTTTTTTTACTAAAAACGGCACAATTGTAACAAGAAATTATCAAACTTTGCTAAGGGTTTTGGCAACACGTGAAAACATTTAATTTTTTTTTTTTATAGGAAAAAAATTTCTTCAGAAAACATATGCTGATATGGTGAAGGAAAATTGAATTTCAATTTCTAAAACGGAATATCGGGTCATCCAAAAGAGACTTCTGAACTTTGACAGTTGAAGAAGCACCATCTGTGAAATTACTTTTCATTTATACAGTCTGTTTTGCCCAAGCACCGTGAATTGTTGTAACATTCAACAACAAATGCAAAGAATAAAAGTCTTTTATCAAAAAGGGAGTTCTGTTTGGGCGAACTTTAGCGCTCTTCGTTGACTGTACCATTGCGATAATCACCTTACTAAGAGGACAATTCGCAATGTTGTGGATAAATTAGAGTTCAATACTCATACGTCAACGAAACTGAAGACGTGCCGAAAACATGCTGTTCGTGAGAGTACACAGAAAAATTTGAGGTAGTCGATTTCACGTCCCTCAGGCATTGTACATGTTCACAACCTATGCATGATTAATTTAGCAAGATTAAGTCCCTGAAAAGGATTGTAGTCAGATATTTTGCAGATGACTGTGATATTTATCCTTCATGTTCTCTTAAAATTAGCACGAGTTCTTTGGTGATGGAGCCGAAAAGGTTTCATATGAATGACTCACATTCCACATTCCCCCCGTCAGTCATCGAATGAGGTCGTATGAAAGGCCTAAGAGCAGCAATAATATTACTTCATCTGTAGCCATAGGTTTTATCACAGGACTCTGCGAGATTAGGACGCTAACAATGATCTGGAACAGATCCCAGCCGGACCATTACAGGGTATGTTGCGATGAGGAGGAGTTGGAGACTGTCGAGCACCTTTGTAACTGCCGAGCCTTTAGTAGGTTGAGTTTCTTTGAGACTTCTTTGAGGGTTTGAATTCTGTGTCGAGAACCGACAACAAGGCTCTCCACAGATTAATTAGTAGCTTGAGCTGGTTGAGAAGTGCTAGGGCTTCATGAGTGTAATCACGCTCTTCCTTTTTGTTTTGTTTGGTCTGTGTAACTCCTTCGCTTCCCATTCTCTCTTTCCTACATCCTCTCCTTTTTCCTATCTCCTCTATTATCCTTCCTTTTTAAGGATGTTCCGTATCGGGTCAATTCGACCTCCGGGTACTGTACTTGTCTCAATTGGCAAATACACTTCCCTCTAAC
The DNA here is from genome assembly GCA_958299815.1 of Sarcophaga carnaria. Lineage (NCBI taxonomy): Eukaryota > Metazoa > Arthropoda > Insecta > Diptera > Sarcophagidae > Sarcophaga > Sarcophaga carnaria. The sequence continues at coordinate 140,001,510 of OY283150.1, forward strand.
CTAACCTAGTCATAGATGGTTTAGATACCCATATGTGATGTTCACTGGAATCAGCACACTTTCCAAGAGTCAGAAGAAGCATTTAAGTGCCTCGGTTGAAGGAAGTACTTCACTTCATCTGATTTCATAGCTATGTATTTACACCACTTATGCCCGAATATAGGATACAACTCTAATGTAGGGGCTGGTGCCTCGGAGCCTTTTTTCAAATCTTATTTAGGACGAAAGATTATCCAACTTTATTGATTTGTATTTCAGTTTTCTATCGCTACTACCATGGATTTTGTTCCAGCAAAATAAAGGTACTCCTACCTAAATGCCTTTCTTGCGATTTATAATATAAATTGATTCAAATCTAATGGCAATACATACACTCTTCCTACCTTCTACCCTCTTCCCTTCTCCTAATTTCAACACAATGACTGTATGAGTAGGGGCTTTGTATGTTGACTGATGCAGTACTTATGTAAGGGCTCAATATCATAGCTAAAGAAAGCATAGCAAAGCTAAACAAAAGAACGAGGAAATGGATTGAAGTCCCAAAAACAGCCATTTTTAGCATAATTGAGAAGCCCGTGATATAATTTGTTTCCTTCTTTGCCTTTACTTTTTTTCACTTATATCGTAGAATTTTACTCATGTTATTTGTGACAACTTTCTTAATAATGTTAACTTCTTTTCGTAAAAATATATTAAAAATATGTGATGGTTAGGTTGGTTCAGGTTTCAGGACATGTAGTGTTATAATGGCAAATAAAATATTACTCGGAGGTTATTAGACATATTGTAATCGTCTTAGAAAAGAAGAAGAGAAAGTGGTGATGAATATAAAGTTAAAAAAGGGACTTAAGAGAAAAACCCACAAGAGAATTGATCAGCTACGTAATACTGACGTAGCGTCCATCAGTCGACATAATCCTCAGAAGCCGGAAAGTTGGTTTCCGAGAAGGAGCTCAAGATTTTTAATCTCATTCTAACAAGGGCTGGACTATTACAGATCAGGTGTTTTATAGTCTGTAGCTATAGTCTGGCTGTTGTAGTGTATCGAATAGTGTGTAGAAAATTCGTCCTTTTCGTCCATTCCTTGTCGTTATAGACATAAAACTATTTTATAATTAATTTCGAATAGACAAAATAATGAGTCACTGTTAAATTTGTTTTGAAAAGTAAATATGGTCGATGTAATATCTTTTTGGTATCCTTTTTTTTAGTGGAAAATAGAAAAACGAACACGAAAAAGTTTTTCTTTGAATTTTTTTTTAAACAGAAAAGATAAAAAGGAAAATTATTCACATTTAATTTTCATTTAAACAATTGAAAATATTCTGGTTGCCAAAGAGACAATGATCAACTGAATGAATGAACGAATGAATGACTGACTGCGCGGTGGTGGTGGCCATGGATGGCTTGAAAGACAAGTTTGTTTTCCTTTTTTATTCAAATTTTTTATCTTTTTTTTAAACTTTGTTTTCTTATCTTTTGTTTTGTCTTTTATTATGTTATTTTGTGCTGGTAGGGTACGGCGTACAATAATTGTGGCAGGGAATGATTGTGGTTAATTAATCAAATTAACATTTAAAACAAATTAAACTTAATTGTGGACCCCTGCCCCCCCCAACAAAAACTTTGCAAAGAAATTTAAATTCTATGGAATATAGAATATAGCCCTACAATAAGGCTCAAAAGGATTGTTGGATGCGCATCAAGTTCTTAAACCTTTAAAAGATTTTCTCTGTTTTGTTAATTGTCTACAAATAAATATTGAATAGAAATTTATTTTCAGATTTTTTTCTTTTTCGCCATAATATTTATTGATATTCAAACACAATAGAATTGGTTTTTGGGGAAATTTTCGTTTTCTCGTTCATAAATAATATTGGCCCAGATTTGAATACACAAACACACACACAGTATATCGATTTGAGTAAGAATAATGGGTCTTCATTTTATAGTTTATATTGTTCTTATACTATTTGTACGAATTTTCGACGCCGTATTGGCTGCTTCTGCATTATGTTCCATCTTTCCTTTTGGTTCGGACTCGCATATTTTTTTTCTTCTTCTTTTACTTTCATTTCTAACCATTTGTTTGAAGTTTGTTTGTTTATGCAGACCCATTATAATAAATGACTTTTAATTAATGAAAAACTTTATGAAAACTTTGGCTCTGTGTAAAATTCAACGAACATTGTGGTTTCTTGCACTAGTATGAATATTTAAGACTGTACATAAGTACGTATGTACGTACATAAGTACGTATTTGTGGTGCGGTTGAAAAATGATAAATTTCATGCTAAATAATCAATATTAAATACTGAGAAATGAGATAAATATTTAACAATTATTAATTTGACCCACATTAGGTTAATGCTTTTAATTTAAATTGTTTTTCCTTGTATTATGAATCATTTACATAATGCAATGGAATATTTTCTTAAGGATGTTATACGAGGATCAAGTGGTGGAGCATAGAGTGCAAAAGTAACAGCTGAATGTTAGTAGAAAATAATGTTTACAACGTTTAAAGAACGTTTAAAGAAAGTGAATTTTAAGGCTTTTAAAATACAGTTTTGTTAATCAATATAAAATCTATTGACATATATTGTATGGCCTTTAATACACATCACATTATTGCACTGCTTTATCCCAAGATACCTCAGTACAATCCTTAAACTATAGCTGCTTATATTATATATTCATTCTGTTACTTTTCAACGAGCAGTTCCTTTGGATCTTAAAATTCACATTTAAAATCAACGAAATTATTTTATCTGTCATTTCTTTAGATAAATAAATCCTTGTTTTATTTTTCAATTTGTAATACCTCTAACCGTAGTCTACTAGCTAGTGTGTTGGCTTTTTAGACGTAAGGCCAAGGTTCAAACTTCAGGTCAGTCATTGCGATCGAAACGTAATATGAAAAAAAAAATTATTTCTCCTGGCGACTTCCTGTGACTAAAGCCCTTGAGGCCATTATTACAATTTGCAGTTAAAGCTAGGTTTAGTTAAAGGTAACTTTAGCTAAGGTGAACTTTAAAGTCACTTTTAACTTCTTTTTCTTACTACAAACTACAGATAAAATAAAGTTAACTTTTTCAAAAATATGGCAGCGCAGTGACAACGACGGGTTGCTTTATGTTTTTTGTTGTGTTTCCTCATTTTGTCTATATTTGAAGTTGCCATATTGAAAATAATAGATAATATGGCAAGTTTCTAACATAAACTTAACTTCAAAAGTTACCAATAGGACAATCTTCCCTTTAGCTTAACGCTCACTTCTACCTTATCGTCCACTTATAATAATGAAAAGCAATTTATCTGCTTGTTAAAATCCTTCCTTTATTCAACGGCAAGTAAATAAAATTGCCATGAAAAGACTTTAAACGCTAGGTCCTCTCACTTATGAAGAAAACTAACACACACAACATAAGTGGTGTCAGAAGCTAGGTCGTAATCCTGACTGTAGGTTTGTAATAAGCAATTAGGTATGTATGACTGATTTTATTACAGGCACCTTGTACTTCAAGAAACAGCCTTTACAACACTTAAAATTAACAGTGAGAAGCAGAATTAATAATCTGAGGCGACATGGTTGAGAGTTTAAGGGAGATGTCGAGGCATTCAAGTTAGGAATCCGGGGGAAGAATATTTAAAAATAAAAAAATTTTTAATCTTCTCAAATAATTCTTACAGAAAATCTTACGAAATTTGATAGATGATAACGATGAAGCTACACCCGTTGAATTAGTTATCTACTTTACCAAATCACCATGGAAGAAGAAGAATATTCGGAAACGGTATTGCAAGCTTATCACTTGCAGGGTTAAATATAGTATAAGGAATCGTTATTAAAATCTTATCAATTGAATGAACAAACACATGTTTACTAAAATATATGGTGTCTTTGGCTTTATAAAAATAAAAGGGTCCACCCTCTTAAGCCCAGCTTGAAGTATTTTGTGATGTACTGTGTGTGGAGTATCAAAAAAATGTTTCCAACTAAACACAGTAAGTATTGGCTTTGAAATGAAACAAAACTAAAAAAGCTTTAAAATTGTTTCGCAGACATAAAATGGCAATAAAACCTAAAAACACAAAAACAATTTAACTTGAACTGCACTTAAATACTTGTACAAATAATGAGTGCATATGTCTGCCCATAGTGTACTGGCCAATTTAAGTACAGAAGGAGGAGATGTACAACAAAAAAAAAAAAAAAAAAAAAAATTCATTCAAAAAATATAAAAAAAACTTAAAAAGATTTGTGAAACAATATAGACATTGTGTACAGCAGCATGTTAAGTGTATAAAATGTATGTACGAGTACTTGTACTTTCGTTGTACATGCTCTTGAAGTGATACATACGAGTGGGTATTTTCAATAAAATTTTTGAAGATACATAAACGGTTTTGTAGGAAAGTAGGAATATTATGGTACAGTGTTTAACAAAAGTACATAAAGCAAAATATTTTTAATTTTATTTTTTTTATATTTTTTTTTATAAAGTAATGAAATATTTGTGATGCGTAATTAATTTTGTCGTTCAGTTGAAGGTGCCAATTAATTAAAGAGCTTAATTAATATGCCAACTGCATTCAACAATTTTTATTTAAGGTTTAATTCATACTATTGAACTGATTAAATTTAAATTACAGGTCTTAACACATGTAGCAAAAATATTAACATTTATAAGTGCATATATTATTTAATTCAATACATAGTGCCTTCAATTTAAGCCATTTATTTAATGACATCAGTGTCACATAAAAAAAAATTTTTTTGTCTTTTGTCTGTAGCTATTTACAAATGAAATACTTGATCTAATAAAACTCAATTAAGTGCAGAAAAAATAAATCGAAGTACTCTACATATAATGTATTTAGTTCATATACATTAGGGCAAATCAAGTTAATGAATGACTACATTTAATATGTTATTCTTAGTAGTCGCCGGAGTCTAGTAGGTAGACATGAGGCTATTGTTCAAACCAGAGATAAGCAATGAATCGTTATTTCGCTACTCATTCGAGAAATTCGAATCATTCATCAAAAAAATAAAGAAGACACAAAGGCCAAACAGACAGAGCAGCAGGCGGAGCAAACACACAACCTTTTAGTGAGTATTTTAGTGTTCGTAGGGGAATCACACTTATTTTGTGATTCTTGTAAACGTTGAGTCATGGAGAGTCGAAGAGAGTGTTGTTTAGTATGAACATGATGTGTACTTGAAACTTTGAATATGAGTAGAAGAGTGCTGGACTATTAGCGTGAGGGTCGTGGATTCGATTCGCACCAGAGTCTCTGGTCTGTAACACTACAGCGAGCATATGGTCAAGTTACTCCGCTCGTATATAATTAAAATATAATTTCTAATTGTATTGTAATTAATAAGTAAATATAAGTATGATTCGATTCTACGAATCTTTTTGAATACTCATTGCTGATTGCTCTGGTTAAAACCCCAGGTCAAATATATCCAACAAAATGAAATTTAAAAGAATATTTTTCCGCTGACTTCCTCTCAGAAGACTTATGGCAAAAACTCTGATGTTAAATAAAATTGGCATGAAAGTTTCTCAAAAAATCTGTCGTTTGGTGTTGGCTTTAAACTATTGGTTCCGCTACTCATGTACAAAATTTAACACACATACAATTTAATATTCATTGATGCTCCATTATTTGCAGGCCACCCTAATGAATGAATGCATATTCATTGGATTGTCAATGAATATATTTTCTTCTCTTCTCTTTTTTTATCAATAAATAACTACTTAAAAGCGCAAAACGAAAAAAAAACAGAAAAAAAGAATTCAAATGATAATAAGACCAAGTGCAATAGACACAGGCACCATTGCACCATTGTGCTAAGGATATAAATTAATGAATTGAACGTTTAATTAAATTTAATCGTTTTATATACGACTATACTGGTTATGTGTATGCGGCCCAATTAAGCGAAACAATTAAGGAATTTAATGTTTGCTATAGACCAACCACATTATTGCCACAATATTTAAACGCTGGTTTAGAATAAGATCACAGAATCAGATTAAATTAATTTGTCGTCCACAATTAAGTGGAATTGAAATGTTGAAAGGAAATTTTAAAATAAATCTTAAGGAATTAAGATATTTATACTAGAGTCGCCGTAGTCTAGTAGCTAGTGTGTTGGCTTATTAGACATAAGGGCACGGCACAAACTTTATTTAGGTCAGACATCAAAACGAAATATTAAAAAATATTTCTTCGGCGAATTCCTCTCAGCAGGTTTCTATCAAAAACTATGAGAGTAAATAAAATTGTCAAAAATCTGTCGTTCGGAGTTGACTTTAAACTGTAGGTCCCGCTACTCATGTATAAAATTAACGCACACATCATAAGTGGTGTAAGAAACTAGGCCGTAATCCTGACTGAAGGGTTGTAATGGCCAATTATGTTAGGTATGTATACTACATAGAGTTCAATCAAGCGAAAACATATTTTACTCATCTCAACTTATCACTTTTGTACTGTAAAATAATGTGAATTTATTTTCTCCATTTTCCCCCTGTAAACAAAAATACCCAAAACCTCGAAATAATTGTTTCAACCTGACAACCCTATTTTATTAAATTTTTTTTTTTTAGACACAATCTCTCTACAAAGCATAGACTCAGTCATAGGAATAAATGTGTTTGACCATGGTATTAAAAAAGTTAATTAGTTTAAATGAGATATTTAATGTTAATTAGGTGGACTTTATAAGCGAATATGTCTATTGAATTGTATATAATTTAAATGATTTAAATAATGATAAAAATGAAAAACAAAATGAAAAAATCAAAAAAAAAATATTAAAAAATATATTACAAAACCAATTGCAAACCATTTTTACTTAATTAAAATACATTTTAATTTTACAAAAAAAAAAAAAGAAATCAATGCAAAAGGAATTAATTTAAATATAAATTTTAATTCTCTTAATCGATTTTAATTTTAATCTAGTTAAGGCTGTTAAGGCATTTTAAAGTAAGAAATTTTTTCTAGATTGCTTTAAATACTGTAAAAAAGTTAGTTTGCATAAATAATTTTCTTCCTTTTTCTTCTTCGCCTAAAAATAAAAAAATTTTACATGTTCTGTGCAGAATAACCAACTCAGACCAGTTTAATATTAAATCCTATAGCAAACAATCCCTACTACTATTTAAGAGTTTCTTTAATTTGGAGCATTCGGTTAAAGTTGTTGGAAAATGAAAAGTAAAACTCTCAGCACATAGGCTGAAATATCCACAGCTCCTGCAGTAACCCTTCAAATTAGTACCAAATTTTTTGGTATAACTTGCAAAATTGATAAAGACCTTTTGAAAACCACAGTATGGTAGAAGATGACAACTCGATTAAAAGAAAAAACTCTATCACTTCACATGCCCTCATGCTACCTGCCTGTACAACCACTGGAAAATAAGCATTTGAACGGAAACAATCAGAAGCCTCATTCGTTCATCTGCAATATGATTTCCTTATGTCCTCTAACATAAATAAAAGTTACCTATGAATGGTACGAAATTTGTTTACGAAATATCCCACATACATATACGAATGATCTTAGTGAGGGTCTTGATCTTACTCTGGCTGTCCGAGCAAATTTGCAGATTATTAATGAAAATCCCATTAAAATGACAATCGTAGTCAGAAATCTTACAATAGATTTCAAAATATTTGTTAAAAAAAAAATAAAGTCGAGGCTTCGGTGTAAATTGCGTAAAAACCTGAAAACATGACCGCCTCCTCTCCATTGTATATATTGTAGAGAACAGTTAGTGAACTCAGCGATGAAAAGCACTTCCTCGAGCTTATTTTGAATAGGATGCTATTCTAGAATCTGAATATGCTCAATAGAATGGAAATGACCAGCAGGGCGTCAGAGCTAGAATGACCAGTTGAATTTTTGGCTTATGTGAAGCCTTAGCTCAGACACCTCAAACAAAACAAAATATGAAAAAAAACACATTTCTTTCTACAACTTGCTCTCCGCAGTCTTCTAGAAAAAAACTTTGAGAGTAAGTAAAATTGCCAAGACAGGTTTCTCAAAAATCTATCCTTCGCACACAACGTTAAGCTGTAAATAGCGCCTCTCATGGATAAAGTAAACGCACACCGCATGGATGGTGTGAGTAGCTAGGTTGTAGTCTAAACTAAATACCATTAGTAAGCAATGTATGAATGCGGTTGTTAAGTAAAAACATATTCATAATTTTGTGCTGGAAAACATCGTTTTAGTGTCTTACTAGTATTCCTAACTGAAGTGAAATAAATTTTTTCTCTCAGCCTTTATATTGTTTATGAATAGAATTTCTTAATAAACGTTTGTTAAACTTAAGAGTAAATCAAGAAGTATTTATTTCTGCAAATACGATTCAAAGCAGTTTAAAACTAAAATAATAATAAAATGTTTAAAACAACTACAAAACAATTAAAGTGTGAGGTGAAATGAAATTTTATGAAAATCTAAATGTGTTGTTTCGCTTGGAAAAGGTGAAACATATTCGTAATTTAGTTTAGATTACAAGGTATCTGATGATGATGATGATTAGAAAGTCAAGAAGAAAAACTAACTGAATTGGAATGAAAGAATTTTCATTAAATTTTCATTTCTAATTTTCCAAATGGATTAACGCCAAAAGAAGCAGAAATCTTTCATCATAATTAGCACGCTTTTCCCTCTTTAATGTTTTTTCTTCATCATTTTTTTCTCTTTCTTTTTATAGCGTAACAAACAGTCAGAATTAACAAAATTCAACAGTGTATCCCTGGCAACATACTAAATTACGCGAACAAGTTGCTTGCTTGGTGTTCGACCCACTTGCCTATGCAGTGATATTTTTTTTCATTTTCCTCTTTCCTTTTAAACTCTGCTATTGTAAAACTTTTGATGCTTTGGCTCGTTGATTTCCTAACAAACTTACTGGATTGTAGTTTTTTTTCTTTGAATTTTTAGAGACGAAATCTTTGTGTTCTTGTTCAGCATTTTATTTCGTTTCAGGCGATAAGAGATTAGAGGAAGATAGAAAATTACGCCGTTTGTGTTTTGGATGACCGCTTTTCTTTTTGTACTTTTGGACAAATATGTAGTGAGGGGTTTGATGAGATTTTAGTATGATTGTTGAATGTCAAACATTATTAGTTTTTAGCTAAAGTTACTGATTAAAATTACCTTTGCAAGGGCTGACGAATTTAATGAATTATTATTAGGGTAAGGCAAGCGTGGTCCTTCATTTTTAAAAAATTTTACGCCACAATTGTTTCTGTATATTTATGTTTCATGTCATAATAGAAATTGGAGGTAAATAAAAATGTTCCTGCAAAAAATATTGCAATTGCTTGCTGTTTATTATTGGGTTCGATCAAAAATCGAAATGTTTAATGCTTTTGACTCTATTCATGTTCCTTGAATATTTTACATTTGTGATCGTCCGTCCATATTTGCTCTTATGGGCATACGTTTTTTGAAAGTTAAACTAATTCCTGGTGTTCAGTTATAAAAGTACACAACAAAATTGTACAAACCACGGTTGAATTTGGAAGACGACAAAGAAAGAACAGGTCTCAGTGAGAAAAATTTCTTGCGCTATATACCCAATACATTAGCTGCCCGCATTTCAACAGAAATCATAGATTCAGTTTTGTATGAGCTTTCTACCTACCCTCCGATCAAAACCTATCAAGATCTTACTGGAGCCGTATTAGGCTTATGGTCGATTGTCTGAGCAAAGGGAACGAATCTAAAAACAGATCAAATTGCATTGAAACAAGATGCGAAGACTAGTGTATTACAGCTACGCTGCGAACTCTGTTGAATTTAAGCCTGTTGCACATGAAAATGCCAGCAAGAACTATAGAAACTATGCTTAGGGTAAAGGTAGACAAAACCAGCACGATATTTATTAGGGGCGTTCATGATCTCATGAATTAAATGACTGACAGATTCCTCCTTTACTGTCCTCTTGACAGAACCTGAAGACTATAATTTTGGGTAATGTTTCGCAACGACACTTAATAACAACAAAATTGAATGAAGTAACCTAAGGGATACATACACTTTTAAAAGGGTGACCACTCTGTGCTATATAAATTGGATGAGAAGAGTTTTGAATAGCAGTGGTAGTTTTTGGTCCCAATAAATATGCAGCTGCAGAAGTCTTTGTCGTCGAAAGATATGTTTAAGTTAACTTGGACAGAAAGTATAAAAATATAAGACAAGATAGCAATATAAACCAAAAAGTTATCTTGAAAAAGGTATCTTGAATGAAGTTAACTCGAAAATCTGGCAATACCGCTAGATTCTGCTGGATGCGTATGGACAAGAAGAGAACCGACTCGCTTCTGTCCCATAATTGCATAATCATCAATAACAGAATAGCAATTCTTAGCGGCCGCTATTCTTTTGGTAGGAATGCCGAAAGTTTTGGCATTTCGATAAATAACTTCAGCAGGATCTGTGTGTTTAAGCAAGAAACTTTCCTTCTCCTAGCCGAGCTCTTTAATAAATAGATTTCTGCAAAAGTAAGATATATTTTGGATTCGGGTTAGCTTACCGGGTAGAATTAATTGCGGTATCACAATAGGCCTAAATGCTGCGACCTATTTCTTCAAGGGGGTCGCCACCTTACCTAACCTAATTCGAAAATAGTATGTGACTGTCCGCGAAAACTGAATCAGTTAGATAGAGTGAATAGGCAATCAGTCTGCTTAGAAGAGAGCTTTCATGCCACTAATAATGACAAAACCTTTCTGTGAAGTGAAAAGAGAAGTCTTTAATTTAAGAGGGGTGAATGGCTCTTTTGTTGGAAAATTAAAACGAAAAGAGATTTGAGTTATGCATCAAACTATCCAGGAATAACTTAATAGGAGTAACCAGCCTTATGATAGGGCACTGTAGACTAAAGTAATACTTTTAAAGAATGGCGATCGTCTCGAACTGTAGATTCTGTTCTGATGGGAATTAATCACTCTTGGAACCTGTAAGGAACCTGGATGAATATCAGATGCTGAGCTGAGAATTGTTCTTATTGACAACGAGTAGAACACTGAAGCATATTAAAGATATATACTTAGAGGGTATATATTGGCTTGAATATAAAAACTTTGTGGTTTCGCTCAGTTTAGCGTGAAATCATCTGATGGCCAAAGTTCTCTCTCTCCATTAATTAATTAAGATCCTACTTTTCCTATTCTTAGAAATGATAGCTCTTAATATATAACATATTACATATTAGCTACTGAGGCCCTCTCACTTACCATATTTGGGCAATTCACACAAGCCTTTGTGTCGTTGTATTGAGTGTATTGTTCGAGGAATATACAACAGTGTATGCTTGTTGTCGATAATTTTCATATAAATATCCGATACAATTATACAAATTTTTTTCATATGTTTTTGGAAGTTTTGTATTGGTTTTGTGCTATGAATTTAAGGAAATGCCAGTAATCAAGAAGGAGAATAAAAATACAAAATATTTTCTATGTAACTTGAGAAAACAATTAATATTTCAAAATTATAATTGTTCGCACAGATAATTAATTAATTTACTTTCTTCCATAATATTTTTCATTTTGTTACTTAAAAATCAAATTGTAAATACTGGTATTCTTCGTGTTATCGCTTATTGACGTTTGGAATACGAAATACACAATACAGCATAGCATTGAGCGTGTATTCAATACAACATACACGATACAAAGTCGTGTGACTTGCCCAATTGTTTAGTAAAAACTAGGAATGTCAAAGTAAATTCCTTTTCTCCTAATGTACTTTAAATAAAATTGCAGTTTAGAATGAATTGGATGAAATGCATTGCGTGCACGTATTCTAAGACTATATTGAAGACAACCTTGTAGTTGTAATCTTTTTTTATAAAACAGAAAACAATAAGCAGATGCCTAGACAGGTTTTAACAATTGCAGTACTTAGCAAAATTTCATTTAAATTTAAATACATACAGTCATGTACTTTAATTGTATGGTTTTATTGACAATTTTTGAAATGAAAATTTTTCTTTCTTAATAGCAATTCAACAGAAAAAATAGTAAACAGTACATACAAGTATTGCCTTTAAATGTTGAAAGAAATAAGAGAGAAAAACTAAAATTGTGAAATGAATTTATTTTCCACAATGCATTTCAACATGTTTCCGCTAATCTCGGATGCTGCAGTTTTATATCGAGAATAAGAAAACGGAAACATCGCTGGCAATCACATTTTTCTCTTCGTATATTTTTTTCCCTTCTGTAAATCTGTCTTTAAAAAGTAATCAAGCATTAAGTTTTCTGTTTTCTGCTGTTTTTTTTTATTTCATTCTCTCTACTCTTTATATTACATTTTCTATTTTTGTATTCGATTTCTTTTGAAAGTACCTCTTGCTGAGGTACTTGTTTTGTATCGTGTATCTGACTTGGCTTGGTTTGGTTTGATTTAGTTTAGTTTGGTATGTACAATATTTACTGTAATTCGCATTCAATTCAATTTTGCATTGGAAATACATTCAAAATGATGTTTCCTGTTCTACTGATTTATTTACGTTTTTTTTTCCTTTTCATTTTCATTATTTACAATCAAGTATTTATTCTATAATACTTGTCGTTAAAATAAGTTTTTATTTTTTTTTTTATTAAGAAACTATACATGCACATAGATGCATACATATGTATGTACGTATGTCTATTGAAAAGTAATCAAAGGATTGCATAAACGTATGTATGTATTGAAGTGACGTGGCTTTACAACAATTTATCATTAAGGACGTATAAATCGCTTGGACAAATAGGAATGCTCTTCCAGAGAATTTGTGTGTAGTGAATATTTTATGTTTTCTTGTACCGAAATAATGGAATTACAAAGAAAATCTTTCTCGTCTCAACGGTTTATTCAGTTCCTAAAATAAAAATTTATTTCTATTGTTAGAGAACATTTTATGCTAATGGTTCTGAATAAATCAACTCTAAATCCGCCCTTCACCCTTGGTATATACACGATTTTTCTTTAAGCGCTTCCTATTTAGAAATTTAAATAAAACGAAGCGTCTGTGCAAGATGTCATCAAAATTTATTATTTGTTTGATGGACCTATTGATGTCATTGTGTGTGGAGTATATAACAACGTTTAAATATCTTCCAAAATTCCATAACTCTGTGGCATTAATTAGACTGAGTTTGACTGCAGGCATTGGTTATATAGCTTGTAGCTTAGGTTAGGTGGCGGACCCCCTTGAAAGAAAAGACTTAGGCTAGCATTTATGCTCATTATTATACCACAATTAATTCTACCTGTGGGTCAATCATTACGTAGAGAAAACCATTCCGAATCCAAAATAGATCTTGTTATTGCAGCAATTATTATATTAGATTGCTCGGTCAACGTTGTCAAAAAATTAAAGAACAGAAACCTCAGTCTCTTCACGACAAGAGCATGGCACTGACAGATGAGGTCAAATACAGTCTCTTCCTCCTCCTTAGATCCACAGCTTATGGAGTCATTAGTTGGAATACCGAGTTTTTCGGCATGCCAATGGCCCGTCATTGCTGATGGTAATCAGCAACGTATGTTGCCCGTTGTTGACAGTAATGGAATAGCCAATGTTGTTCTAAAAAATATGAATCAATGATGTTATCAATTCGAAATCCATATACAAACAGTGACCAGATGGATTGACATTTCAAATAAGCGTAATTGCTAAAGATGATTTTGTGATGAAAATTAATATCAGTTGTCAACTTTTTAAGACAAAACACGTATATGAAGTAGAAGATTTGGAGAAATTTTCTGCACAAATGACAACTAATTTGAAACATGTAGTTTGAAAGTTCAAAAGTTTCTGTTTGAATACCTATGCTTTGTTTAATTGTAAGTTTCAAAGCTATAGCCTGTGATATCACTTAAAGAGAAGCACAATATATAGGACGTAAGGTGTCTATTGGTAAAAAGCTGTCGTGCAATGTGGCCAAAGGAAACTGCTGAAACACTACCAACAGATGTGGAAGAGAAAGTATAGCGATCAACTAATATCTACTCTTTAAAGCCCTTAGCATGCATCTTACAGTTTGAAGTCTTAAACGAGTCAACCCGGGGATAAAACATTTTCGAAAGGAAATGAGCCCGATTACCGAAAAAACTTTGCTGTTGCAATAATCTTTACAGCTTTTATAATGTGATGAAATGAGAGGACAAACACAGCCGCCACTGCACTGGTACATGAAGTACAAAATAGTGTCTTGCTCAGACCCAAAACTCTTGCAGAAGTCATTCTACGTGGCGCCAAGTTTTTCGGTTTGCCATCAAAAATGACAAAGCATTTCGAAGCTATTTAACTACAGAAGGCAAACAGTCCCCTTCATAAACCAATTATGTATCAGTGAATTCTTTCCACAGACTTGGCAGGTCATATTCCTGTTCTTATTGTTTCATTGTTTTTACATTTAATACTTCTTTTAGTAGCTTATGTTTTGAAATAATTTCATGGAAAAATGTTAACAATGTTGTATTAATTAAATTTAGTTTTTCGCTGAAAAACCAAGTATAGAAACCACAATTCCAAAGTTTGTTTATTGATGATTACTTCGGGCATGTATAACTAACTACACTGTCACCTTGATACTGATTATGGTGTATCGTATCATAAGAAAACTTTTCATTCACAAGGACACGTGGGAAAAAAACAAAACAACAACAGAATAATTGTTGTAAGCATGAATGGAAAAATCCTAATGCTTACCACTCACCTAATCAATGTTCTTTAACGAATGACGTTTGATTTCAAATTTCAATTATCACTTCAAACACACATCAGCCACATGTTGATAACTGGCTTTGAGTCGTTACTGGAATAACTTCGCCAACGTATGTATATGTATGTGGTTTAAGAGAACATTACAACTTCATATCAACTTCATACACAAAACCCAACACTTCTTCAGTGTATTAATTAAACCCATTTGAAAACGGTTGCAAATTCACAATGAATTTACAGATTATACTGCTTGTAAGAAAGTAAGTTGATGAGAATATTTTACAACCACGTGTGTGTCAAGATGAAAGCTGTTATAAAAATTTATTCCCATGTAGTTGTTTTCAAAATACTAGTAGGCCAAGTGAATTGTATACAAAATCGATTGTAATTAGGTAAGTCTATACTGAGCTTCAGAAAGACCAACACATTTTTGAAGCCTAATACATACATACATACATAATTGGCCATTACAACCCTTCAGTCAGCATGAGGACCTAGCTTCTCACACTACTCATGTTGTGTGTGTTCAATTTGTACATGAGTTGCGGGACCTACAATTTAAAGTCGATTCCGAACGACAGATTTTTGAGAAACTTTTTCATGTCATTTTTTATTTACCCTCAGAGTTTTTTTCAGAAATCTGCTGAAAGGAAGTAGCCAAAGAAATATTTTTTTTTAATATTTCGTTTTGAACCTGGGCCCCTTGTCTAATAAGCCAGCACACTACCTACTAGACTACTAATACATTTTCACGTAATTGGAAATACTGCCTCCTTCAAGCAGCAGTTTGTGTGAAAAGTCAGACAAAAATCTTGACAATTGGTAATTTTATGAACAATTTATAGCAGCCGTAGTCTAGTAGGTAGTCCTTCCATTCATTAGATTTCTTGAAAAAAATTTGAGAGTAAATCAGAAATTGCTATGAAAAGATTCTTAAGAATCTGTCGTTCGGTGTCGACTTTAAACTGTAAGTCCCACTACTAATGGATACAATTAAAGCACACAACATAATTGGTGTGATTGATCGTAATCCTGACTAAAGGGTTGTAATGACCAATTATGTATGTATGTATTCATTCTAGCTGTGATGCCTTGAGAGCGGATACATGCCCATTAACCTCTTCAGGAGTTACAGAGCTGAGTACGATGCTAATGATACGACTAATCTGTATTACAATTAGCAAAAACTGACACTGGTTTTAAAGAATCATATCCTCTAAATTATTTGTTAACAACTTGCTAAGCAATGTTTATTTAAAATTTACAAAACAGATATTTCTCTGTTACTCGGTTACTGACTATTACTTGTAATACAGTATTAGTTGCAGTTGTGTAGACTCTTTTGTATTTTCTTCTGTAGAAAATCTAGGAATTTTATTTATTGATTGTATACAATTACCATAGTTCCCTTAAGTGTCAATAGCATCACTTAGTGATACTTTTTTTTCATATAATAAAAACAATATTGCTAATTCAATAGTATTTTTCCATCTTCATTGCTTTTCAACTAACTCTCATCTCTATCAATTAAATTAGAATAGAATGAAAGCAAACAACTACAAATGCTAAGAGATAAACGTAAGAATTTGTGAAGCAATATTTGCTACAATAATGTCTATTAAAACTTTACAATTATAGCAGAGAGAGAGAGAGAGAGAGAGAAAGAGAGAGAGAGAGAGCGAGAGTAGCAGCAGTTACAGCAAATATTTACAAGGGTTGCTCAATAAGTTGCTATCTACTTGCAAAAAGACTCCAGCAATTAAATGTTGTGCTACGAAATTCTGAACTTAGAAGAGTTAGATTATTGCGTGCTTTACTTTTATTCGTTTTACAATTCTTTGGCTACTGTTGTTTGCATTAACGTTGTCACTCACTATTGTCACATTTATCCAGAATTACACACAAAAGGGGGGAAAAACTACACTTGCAACAATGTTTTTCTTTCGTTTTATGTTAATTTTCTTATTTTTTTAAAATTATTTTTTCACTGGCACAGTAACCGCTACACTTGTGTCTCATTAGTTTGTATTGAATTTATAACAAAAGGCAGTATTCCCATATTGTGAAGAAATTTGCAGAGAGTGAATGAAACATGAAATTTTGTTTAAATCTCTGTAGGATTGGAAACTATGCAGCCAACAAAAAAAAAAATGGTTGTCATCTCTAACAGCCACGGTTTCTTTACACGAATATAAAAGTATACAGTGAAGGGCAAAATCGAAAGTATTTGCTTCGTGATTAAATTGAACTCGCCCTAAACGCTACCTACATTTTATCTTCATACATGTGAGGATTTTTTCACAAATGTGTATGTATCTTATCGAAATGTTGATTATAACATCGTTCAAATGACTTCCACGACTTTTCCGGTTGAAGCTTAACCGAAATGTTCAATTTCCCATGACTCTGGTTTATGATTCATGCTGAATATGATTGATGGCATGTTTGGACTCAGCTTTGAGGATCGCTATGGCTTGTAATTTATTCGCACCTACAAGAAAAAGTCCAAAAGTCAAATCGTACGATCTCAATTACCAATTCACATTATCCCCATGTATGTATCCGCTTGTGTAGAATATTCAATATGACATGAGCTGTGTGGCATATTGCGCCATCCTGTTGAAACCTCACGCCGCTGGTGTCCACATCATTCAATTCAAGCCATAACAAGTTGGTAATCATCGACCTATAGAGCCGGTCAGAGTGATGGCCAACCCAAACCCCAAACCAAACAGTGATTAATTCGAACTGCATTGAACGCTCTTGGATTGATATCTATTGTTTATTTACCTACTTATTCAGGAAGTAATGCGCCTCATTATTTATTACGATTTTTCGATGAAAATTAGGTGCGAACTGCTCTATGTCTATAGCGATTTGTCAAAATATGCTGAAAACATGATGACAAATTTGACAGATGTTGCTCTAACAAGATTGCTGTTATCAACTAACATTTTATCAGATGTTCAGTTTATTTTGTCAGACTTTCGAGAATTATGAACAATACTGTAAGTAAATCTGTTATGTCTTGTTCGTATTTTATTACAAGTAAAAATTCGCAAAAATTTACACTGTTAATGAATCTAAAAATTGTAAAATACTACCGCTTATTAAATTAGAGGCTCCAAAATATCTACCGCATAACAAATATAGAAATCCATTCATTCTGGTATGGGTTCACTAGATTTATTCGTTGGTTATCCACCTCAATTGAGTTTATAGAGCGGCATTTATGTGAACTACAATTTATGAAACTTACAGTGTGAGATTATGTAGCGATTCATATTACGCCACCCATTAAAAGTTTATTTTG
This sequence comes from Sarcophaga carnaria, assembly GCA_958299815.1. NCBI lineage: Eukaryota > Metazoa > Arthropoda > Insecta > Diptera > Sarcophagidae > Sarcophaga > Sarcophaga carnaria. Next base: position 140,019,585 of record OY283150.1, read on the forward strand.
TTATAATTAAGTGGCTTCTTGGCTAGACTGCCGCCGAACATCATCCAGCACTTGTTGCAATGCGACTCAGTGTATCGTCGCGCTGTAGTATTCTTACCTCTATGTATTCCTCTATCCTATCCAAATAGCCTCACTGTCTGGGTGACATAGACTAAGTATATCATTGGCTTAAACTAGCTGTTATGTTGTCGCTGCATTTAATTACGCGTAATGCACTGTACTATTTTCTGTGAAGCTTTTGCTAATCATGTTACATGTTAGATGTAAGAAAAAAAGAAACAAAATTTTATATTTTAGTTTAGAAACATTTTTAATGGAATGACATGTTGAAGGCATATTAGTTGGGGACACATTTCTCTTGCAGGTTTGGCAGAACTTACTTACTCAACAATTTGTTTAATTTATTTAGTTTTTTGTTCTTCAGTTTATTTTATTGTCTTTAGGGTTGGAGGAATGTTATTCTCTGTTGACGTGAGTTAAAAATAAACATATTTTTTTTACAAAGTCTAGTTACAAAAAATATTACTCGGACTCTGATGCAATTGCATATAAAAATTAAATATTGATGTCCGCATTCACGCACACTCTCTTCAGTAGATGCACGCACCTCATCAATTGTATAGTTTACCATACCGTAATTCAAGTTCGTCCTACGAGAATTAATATCAGAGTGTCTTTTGGGGCAAACCAAGTATTGAAAAACTGTTCACAATTTATAGTCCAGTGCGTTCTACTTAGGTTCTTTCTTCAGATAAGTGTTTCGCAGCCAGGTATTGTCGCTTTAACTTTATAAGCTGGCGCAGAATATTGCTGGAAAGTCTACGGTGGGGTTTGGTACACAAATAGCAACAGCAAACGCTACAAAAAACAGCAGCTTCCAAAATTGTTATTACCCACCACACCATGATTGAAGCTGGGTTATGGCGCTTTTCCCCAAGATAAATCAGTTCAAATACTACGTTCAGAGAACATACGTCATTGTCTATGTCGATAAGTGTATCTCACGCGATATACCTATCGTTCCTTGATAGTCGGTTTGCACATGATGACCGTTCGAATGTTTTTCAGCGGCCGCAGAGCTCACATTGAGAAAACAGTACGACACGGTAATCACATTATATAAGCGACTATCGGGACAAAGTGCTATTCCAACAAACTTCTGATATGCTGTAGAAACACTGGACTTTCTAGCGAATTTTTTACATTGCAAATCCAATTGCTAACAGTTACGGAATATAATCAGCATCGTTGTTGGGATATTTACTCTACGTTGTATTCATTCATTCATTTGAAGTCGCCGTGGTCTAGTAGGTTGTGTATTGGCTTATTAGACGTGAGGCCTCGGTTCAAACCCCAGGCCAGGCATGAACGAAATATGAAAAAATATTTCTTCGGCCACTTCCTCTCAGCAGATTTCTGGCAAAAACTCTGAGAGTAAATAAAATAGCCATGAAAAGTTTCTCAAAAATCATTGGTTCGGAGTTGACTTCAAACTGTAGGTCCCGCCACTCATGTATAAAATTAATACACACAACATAAGTGGTGTGAGAAGCTAGATCGTAATCATGACTAAAGGGTTGTAATGATCAATTATGTTTGTATGTATTTATTCAAGCTGAGATGCCTTGACTCCTCCTCTTCAGGAGTTACAGATCTGAGTAAGATGCTGATGACACGACTAATCTGTGGAGTATCAACTTTGACAGAATTAGGAGCTTCGGATGGTTCCAAGGGGCAAACTTGACAGTATGTATAGTTTATCTACTGAAGTACCTGCTGTACTTTAAAAATATTTAAAAAACAAAATTCATTTGAATGGAATACATTTTACTGTCAAGTGTTAAGTCAGAACATTTTAAACTGCTTAAATTGAATTTTTTCTTCTCTTTTTTATTTCACTCAACATACATATATACTTAATTAGTCAAAAAGGGAACAAATTCAATCAAATTCCAAATTTTCTTACGATATACAAGTAAAAATTAATTTAAATGAATGGAAAATGTTTTCACTGTGTTGAAATGTTCATGTTCATGTTCAACAAGAACTTTAATGTTCTAAGGCTTCCATGGAATACAAAATTCAATACTTCTTACATTCACTCATTTCACATTTATAACACGCACATCACACCAACGCCTGCCTAGCTAAAGCTTTAAGTTAATTTCACAGTGATTTATGGCTTTATTTAATTCAGTTGACAAAGTTATACTTCACAGATATTTGTACTCTTCTACCTGAATATTTTTGTTATTGTTTCTTAAAATTTTATTATGTTTATAATAAAGATGTGTGTGTATCATATACTATGTTTAATACATTGTATGGTTTACTTCACTTTCAAATTATATTTCTAAACGAAATTTATTAAGTAGCTATTCTCACAACCCACAATAACTTGATTATGGTACTTAGCTTATTCGGTTTGTTAACAAGTTTAAGGTAAATTTTGTTTATTCCTTTCCAATATATTCTGCATAATATTAGATTTTCTCAAAACCAAAATTGCATTACTCTTGCATCTGGTATGGGAAATATTGTGGCGCATGATAACGTAAGTCAAATAGTTTAACACAGGATTAAAGTCATCTTTGCCTATGAACATAACGGGTGATTTGTTAATTGTTTAATTCTTCAATGTATATTTTTTTCAATGTATACAAAAAAGAAACTACGAAATGAATAACTCTAGCGAATCATTAAATTTTACTCTCAAAATTCGTTCTGTTGCGGCAAGGCTTTTAAATCGAAAAAATTATCTCATCAATGTCCTTTGAATGGGCTCTGAAGCAGGTGGCCCTAATTTTCATTAAAAAATCTTTTTAAGCAATGAAACCCATTTCGGGGTGAATGAGTACGTTAACAAGGGAAACATGAGATTCAAGAGCGCAGAATGGATAAAAAAAAAATGCGGATGAATAGTGGAAAACTTTCTGACTGCGTCCTAATCTTTCCAAAATCTGTCTTACAAAGTTCGTTGTAAATGTTGTTATTTCTGTAAGCCAAATTTCTTCCTTTCCTTTAATTAAAATATAAAGAAATTGACATGAGTCAGCTTCGAAATAAACATAACATTGTTCAAATCCCTGTTACAGCTTCTTTCGCTGAAGGACATACAAAACGGCAGATTTTCCATTTTTTGGCGCATAATTCAGCCAGAATTTGACCAATGGCATAGGTAACGTTGGCTTCAAGGCTCACTGTGATTTGTATACGCCGACTTAAGAAAAACCCGTATCAAATTCCACTATCTTGCCAGTCAGTTCACGTCATTGCTGCTTGACGACGTCTTGGCCAATGTCGTTCCCAAAGAAATATGAGCAGATGACGCTTTTATCCCATTTATGACACTGAGACTTTTTCGGCATTCATTTAACGCTCTTGAGACTCATGTACAGTCACAGTAAAAAGTCTACATACAACGTTGACTTCTAACCCGCTAACTTTTTTGTTTTTTTTTTCAAACATTCATAATTGCAACTGCCTTAAACAATGCTTAACAACTTTTTAAATTTGATCAAAATCAGAGGCAAAAAGTCTTCATAGAGCAGTAGACTTTTTTCTTTGACTGTATATCGTTCAGAACTCGACAATATTGTTTGATCACTATACCATTCATCCAGGAGTGGACTTCATCGCTGAAGATGATTTTTTGATAAAAATTTGGATCACTTGCCAACTAATTAGGAACCCAATTATTAAGCACTCGTCATTGTCTATGGCTTTTTACATTCTGTTCCAAGGTCAATTGAATTCTGTGCGGGTTTAGGCTTAAGTCAAGATGCAAAATTCGACATGTTTTTGGTCTGCGAAAAACTGAGTTCTTGCTGCAACTCGAAATCGTTTGCCTCGGATTTTCCTGCAACGTCTTATGGACATCGCGTTTCTGCGTTTCATCAACATATGGGTGTTGGTCGATTATTTACTAACAACGCTGCAGGTAGGATGATAGTAGCGATCGTAAAATGTACCAAGCGTGAGCTGTGTTCGAATAGAACAACCATTTTGATGAAACAATGCTACATTCGGTCATGGTGATCTGAGTAAACAAACAGAATGTATGACACATCTGACAGATATAACTGCAACAAGATTATGCCAATGGCCTGTACTTCATATTTAAATTTTCAAATAGTTTGACTTCAAATATTTGTCTCTATATCTTTTGGGGAATCCGATTATTTATTGCATTAAAAAAATTAGGATTAAAAAGCAATGTAATGACCTCTGCCTACATAAATACATTGGGGTTTTGAAGTAACTATAAACAAACAGTTCCCCTTCAAATTTAAAACAATATTTTATATTTTGTTTTACTATATTTGCAGGGCTAAATGGAAACAAAATGTATAACTTTTATTTACTGCCAACAAAATGTTTGCCGTCACAAAGTCTAACAAATATTTGGCCGAATTGGTTTGAACAATCTAGACAGCCAACTGCTGTGCTGTGTTACTATTTCATTATTTTCAAACAGCAAAGGGCGGAAAGTAAAGCCAGCATGATATGTATGTATGTGCTGTGTGTGAAAAAACTAAATAAAATCGTATATATTTCATGGTGCATCTAATCGTTTATTCTACAACTATTGAAACTTTCTATCGTTTTTTATTTCTGAAAATAAAAGGAAATATTTTTTACAAAACAGATACAAGTAAAACATGTTTTTTGAGCGACATGGCATTTCGCGAGCCCCAAAAAAAAAAAAAAAAAAATCTGTAACACACAATAAGGCCAAAATGTCACTTTCTAATATTTATTTAGAAATAAAATTTTATAATACACCCAATTTATCATTCAAGTACCTTGAAAAAAAAGGAAAAGTTATGCCCAAAAATTAAAAAAAAATTTGAACGTATACATAATAAGCCGATAAAAACTACGGAAATATATTTTTTACAAAAAAGTTTTAAAAGAATACAACATTTGTTTGGTTTAAATACTTGAAAATATTGTAGCTGCCAACTTTTTGTAAGTCCAGGGAAATGTTTTTCAAACTGTGAATATGACGTTCATTAGAGAAAAAAAAAATTGTAAAGAAACTTTTGATTTATACGAAGCAAGCTCAGTAAATCTATTACTTTTTGAATAAAATGTTGCTACTTTTTTCATCATTCTCTACTTGGAGTTTTGTCTAACATTTCCGTTACATTTTTATTCCTTCCAAAATAGAAGATTTGTCGATGTCATTAAAATATTTATTTGTTTGTGAGTTAATCTTACAGTTGCAGTCAAATCTTATTCCGCCGAGCAATACCTTAAAGTATGGATACTTACTTGCTTAAAAGTCATAAGACATTCTCACACCACCCATGTGTAAATTTTATTCCTGAATGGCGGGACCTACAGTTTAGCGTCCGTCCACTCTGAGTGACAAATTTGAGAAACTTTTCATTTTACAATTTTATTTTCCCCAGAGCTTTTGTTAAAAGACTGCTAGTTCTAGTTGTCTAATATGAGGTTGAAATCACGAGCTGACAATCAAGAGTCACTGGGGTTAAATCAAAACCGGCTTTTTTATTAATTTTTTTTTGTTTATATACGTCATTGATTGTTTTACCCTTTTGAAAAAAAAAAGAAAAATTTTCACTTCTTTAGCCTATAAATACAGCTGGATCTTTTCGATCCGATTCTAGCCGCACAACCCACTGCTTTGACAACTTATGGATCTCTGGTCACCGGTGTGTTGCGATGGATGCAATTTTCGTCTACCATTATATACTATGATCTAATTTGTGATATGATTGCATGCATAGCCGATTCACATCCAAGGGTTAGTCAAAATTGATACCACTAAGCCCTGTGAGATGGCCTGGTCCTGACCATACTCCATAGGTCTCATATCGTAAACTTTTTCACATTTATCGAGAGCATTAACACTTGTACATCCGAAGTCTCTTAAATATGATGCTTAACTTCGTAAAATTCAAGCTTACAATACTTCAGTTCAGATTTGTCTTTAAGAAATTAACGTCCAGACTACTTGAAAGTGACATAAAATATAATCATCTAATTCTCCTGCCACTTTACATAACCTACAGCTATCAAATATATTCCTGTTGCATCCCTTAGTCCTGTATCTAAAGGAACCTTAGCCCATTAAGAATCTTTTAGTAGCTAACAACCCCCACGCTTAAGTTTAGTTTCATTACTATAAGACTGGGTTTTGGCCATAAGACTCTTGACCCTACAGCCCAATCAAAAGTTTCATGCTGGATTAGTAAGTGAATCGGACCTTTTTTCATTAATTTTACAGAGAAAGTACAGACCGTAATCCTGATTCATTTAATGCGTATACGTACGTATGTATAAATGCATTAGGCACCCGAATTAGATGAGCATATCTCCTGAGGGGAAGATACATTAATGGAGTACTTGATCACGAACTCAATAGGCATGGGTTATAATTATAATACAGACAAACAGGATGCGATCGCTGAGCGAGCAGGTATTGTTTATTGACGTTCTACATCTGTGATTGATAATGGTATGCGCAATAGATTTACGGTGATTGCTGTGTAAAATTTTACCTTTGACCTGACGTCATTGGCATTGAATGACATTGCATGTTAAGTTCTTGTTATTCCAATTTTTTTTTAATATCCTCAAGTTTGAATAAAAAGGTTCAATTTGTATGACTCTTGGTTAAGAGTTGGCTACACAAACTTCAATTTCGTCCTTGATCAGAATAAAAAACATTGGTTCATCTGTCTTATTAGATTTTTGTTTTGCGTTTTCCTTTCGTAAAAGGTGAAAATCCGTGAAGAATTACGTGTATGTTATAAGAATTTAGTTTTATACCACGTAACATCTCGACGTTTAATCTCTATATTTGCGCAAATGTTTTTAATATTTCCCCTTGTTTACCTACTTAAGGATATAAATTGCAAAAATTGCCAACTTTAGCTATAAACATGCCTACGAATGAATTTTCATAAAACTAAAGAATTTTATTTCAAACATTTTCGTTTAATTTTTTTACTTTCACAACCTAAAGATTATCATGTTGGTTTCCTTTCCTTTCTAAATGTATATACATTGGCATGCATTGATCCAGACACAATCACACGTAGACCCATTACTTTAAGTAGATTTCGTAGTATTTTAGTTGCATAACTGCACATAAACCAGAAGAAAACTTAAACCGTAGAAAACAGACAAAGTTTTAACCGCACACACCAATTGAATTTCTAACGCTTACAGGAAATTGAATATTTTTACGCTTGAAATTTATTTCTAATTTATGTTTTCACTGTGAATTGAATTCATTTCAAAATAGTTTTTGGTACTTATTTGATGCTTTATATGTTTATACTGAAGTCGCCGTAGTCTAGTAGGTAGTGTGGTGGCTTATTAGACGTAAGGCCACGTTTCAAACCCCAGGTCAGACATTAAAACGAAAATATGAGAAATTATTTCTTCGGCGACTTTCCTCTCGGCAGATTTCTGGCAAAAACTCTGAGAATAAATAAAAATTGACATAAAAAGTTTCTTAGGAATCTGTCATTCGGAGTCGACTTTAAACTATAGGTCCCGCCACTCATGTACATAGCTGCCAGATAAGTCGACTTTAAACTGTAGATTCCAGCACTTATCGATCAAATTAATACACACAATCAGAAGTGCTGTGAAAACATACATACATACATGATAAGTCATTACAACCCTTTAGTCAGGATTACGACCTAGTTTCTCACACCACTTATGTTGTGTGCATAGCTGCCAGATAAATGAGGCACCAATTCGTCAAATATTTGAGAAAATTTCGTCAAAATCGTCAAAGACGTTTATTAAAATCGTAAAAAATCGTCAGAAAATATAAATAAATAAATTAAAGTTATTTAAAAACCAAAATTATTTATATTGTAGTAAAACATATGAAGTCAATGTATCTACATATCTGAGTTCAACATTTAACAAAGAATTTATTGGAAATTAAAAGCTAGCGTCCCTCATCTTCATTTAATATTTTTTTTCCAAAAATGAAGAAATTGTGATCATTGGTGCCTCAAAGTCTATTTTGCGGTTTCTCGACCGTGTACAGGATAGGTCATAAAATCTCGTTAATGACGGTAGTGTATCCAACTCCATTGAATCATTGGAGCATCGTTGTAATATGGTTTGTGTTTCACTGTTCTGTCGATACTATAAAATGGTTTTGCTTGAATGAAATAAGGGGACTTTTTCCCGAGAATCATATATTCCTACATAACGCTCGTATTTTTCGGCCAGCACATCCGTATGTGGTCGATTGGCCAGTGGATCGCACACTGCATTACAGTAAAAATACGGTTTTTAATCGGACTGTGTCGGTATGTGGAACTCAATTCTTGCAGAGGTCTATCCTGTTACTTATGGTATAAAAATATACAAGGCTAGTGTCCATAAACACTGATCTCTCTTTCCTTCTTCTCATAACATAGTTCCAAACTCAATGTCATCCATCCCCTGAGTGTTGGTCGTACAAAAAAAAATAAATAACGGCGATTGCCCTTGGTTTTCCAATGGCAATATTAGAAGCTATACTAGAATTTTCAAAACAGTCTGCAACGACAAGTGATATATTATTCTCAACTACGAGGTTATTTAAGAGTTGTAATTGTTCAGCTTTTAAGTGATTAAAAAGGAATAAAATACAGAAAAATCATCACAGGTATTCGAAAGTAACTTAAAAATATAATACTTTACTCTTTGTTTTTACTAATATAAATTTCCAATAGTAACTATTGCAAAGTAAATACAAAGGTTAAAGTGGCTTTTAATGTACTAAAGTAAAGAATATGATGTAAATTTTTAATTTTTAAAAATCGTAAAAATAAGGGCATAAATCCAACCGCGGCAGCCATATAAATGAAATGAAAATCCATTTCCAACCGGAGCAGTTGTAGTTCACAGTAAAACAATAAATTTATCAAAATTTCAAACTATTTTTGTTTTATTAGATTTTTAAATTTAAACTTTTTGATCGTCAACCTATTATATTTACTCACATATTTAATATGTATGTAAAATTTATAATGCAGAGAACATATGTGACGTATGGGTTATATTTAATTCCATTAGTTTCATAAATGACAAAATCGAAGTTTTTTTTATTGCATACTTTTCAGGGTAACTATTCCAGTACATGTAATATGATGCGTATGCGTAATATAGTTTAAATTTAATTAAAAAGAAAGTATACCCCATAAATCGTAAAGAATATGACTTAAATTTTTAATTTCTAAAAAATCGTCAAAATAAGGGCATAAATCGTCAAATCGTCAATATAATATTTTTGGAGCTGAAAATCGTCAAAATGACGATAAATCGTCAAATCTGGCAGCTATGCTCATGTATACAATTAACACACACAACATGAATGGTGTGAGGAGCTATGCCGTAATCCTGATTCAAGGGTTGTAATGACCAATTATGTATGTAATAAAGTAGATTTGAAACGTATAGAGTCAGATTTCTTTATATTTATCTTAAGACCGACATTCGAGATTGCATTATGCAATTAAGTAAGCTGTGATAGCATATGGCTAAGAGTGCTAGAACAGGATGACATCGTCAGCATGCTCCACATCCTATACAACGAATCCACTGCTGTGCGAGTCCTCAGCCTTATCCATAAACAAATTCTACTATTGTGTAGAATTTTTCCAATTCCTTAGATATGCTCTTACAGCATGGTCTTTCTTTTTTCTGAATTAAATGCTGAAATTAAAGGTGAATTACTTCAAAGAGGAAGAATATTCACAATTCCAAATTGGTCTAAAAAATCTGTTTCGTTTTAAATTTTTTCCTTTTTCAAACGAGAGTTGTATACGCGTCTGCAAAATGTGTACATTTTGTTTATTTTTTTTTTTGGAAATTTTTATTTATTTTTGGTTTGAATTTTCAATCCAATATTTGTTTTGTTGAATCTTTTTTTATTGTTATTCTTTCCGTTAGTATTCTGCACAACATACAGTATGAATATATTGCACATCTTTGGGTACCAACGTACATATGTATGTACATATATTTTGTTTTTATGTTTTCCTTTATTTAGAATAACTGTGCAAAGAATTACAACGTAATCCTGTGTAAGAAATGTCTGAATATGTGTAGAAATTGTTCTTGTTGTTATTTTCCATGTACACATACAATATACTTCTTCTTCTTTTTGTCATAGAAAAACTGGAAAACTCTTAAATAGAAAATGGAATAAATTTGCAAATGGAATTACATTCGTGCATTACTATACGCCACTTTTTATTTTGTTTTTTGTTTTTGTTTTTTATAAAATATTTTATTTTAAGAGTCCTTTATTTTTGCATTTTTTGCATGTTATTTTGTAATATTTTTTCGTTTCTTAGAAGAAATAAACCAAGTGCTGAATATAACTTAAATTTTTAGTGTGTATAAGAAATAAAATCTTATTTTCTGTGTCAATATAAGAATTTTTATTTTGCCAATTTAAGACCCAACTAAATATTTACGCATACATACATACATAATTGGTCATTACAAACCTTCAGTCAAACCTACGACCTATCTTCCCACAACACTTATGTTGTATGTTTTAATTTTATTTATCAGTGGCGGAACCTACAGTGTAAAGTTGACTCCGAACGAAAGAGAAGATGTTCTGTGATCTCCTTGTTTTCCTTGTCTTTGCAGCTTCCACAAAAGACGTTGCGAGGTATTGAACGTCTCCTGGCGTGAACTCTCAGAGGTCAGTATCACGTTATTACTGCTGTATGCTTTTATAAGTTCAATACAAATTCTATAAATATATACTCTTGTCGAACCAGATCTGTCGCGTGTCTCTTCAAGTGGCTTTATTATTATATCTTACCTGAGAGTTTTTGTGAGATTATTCATATCTCTCTCTGCAGAGGAGCACCTAACTAATGGATTCAGACTTAGTATGTGTGTCGGCTTGTTGTTACTTTCGATGTCCCCTGTGTCCAGGAATATAAATTAAGGCAACAGTCGCATGTCTCGTTATTTCATACAGAAATACCGGGCGTGCTTGAACAATCTCAGATGTGGTGTAATCATTCTTTAAGTATCTAATGGCCGCCTTAAATACATATATAATTGATCATTACAACGCTTATGTCAGGATTAGGACCTAGTTTCTTACATCACTATATGTTGTGTGTTTTAATTTTATACATGAGTTTCATAATGGCCACTTTACTTTCGGTAAATATGCGTATATCTCCATACGATATATTCTGATACCGCATTCGCACGGTGGCAATTTATTACTGAAAAATACTACAATAATCTGTTGGTGTTAGGGGCGATCTAATGTTCCGATGCTTTGAAAAGATTCCACATCTGATTTTATTGCGTAATCTAAAGCCATCAGTGAAAACTGGAATGATGTTCCCTGGAACGTATAAACCATTACCATAAATGAACCTATTCGGTGTCTCCGTCAGGCAGCTCTAACAAAACGAAATATGAAAAAATATTTATTCGGCAACTTCTTTTCACCAAATTTCTGGCAAAAACTACGAGAGTAAAAATAAAACGTTTCATGGTTTTCAAAAATATGTCGTTCGGATGCGACTAAAACTGTATGCCCCGCCAGTCATATATAAAATTAATACACATAACACAAGTGGTGTGAGAAACTAGGTTGTAGTCCTGACTGAAGGGTTGTAATGATCAATTATTTATATATGTTATGTACACTTAGTTTCTGTACTTCCATAATCGATTGGCGATTAGTCTAATTGCAGCATTCGCAGCTACTTGCTGTGCCAGTATGTATAAGTAAACAATGCTTTGGACGATGAGGTCCAAATGTACCTTTCAACATGAGGTCTTTTAAACAAATAATAAATTTCGATAATATCTCACACACGCTTTATTTAAATTTAAAAGAATCGATATTTTCAGTTTTCAAGCATTAAGGCAAAAAGCAATTCAATATCACTCTACATACATAAATATCTTATGGATTATTTGCTTACTGCTCAAGTTGATTATATGCTGTGATTGGTTCAGCACAATGAATTAAATTGTAATTACCGAAAAGAATTGAACATGAAAATAACAACTGTATACTTTGCAGTTCAAGCAGCTGTCCATGTTTTACGATATCAAGTCCAGTAAAAACCAAAAGTGGAAGCCTTTCCTTAAAATTTTTATGCTGTCAGCCCCGTCTTATTATTTCCTTGTCTCGATCTCTGCCTCAGCATCTTATTTATATTATTTTCTTCCATGTATGCTGGTAATTGTTCCGTACTAACAATACCATTTGCTTCCTTTATATTCACAACATAAAGGAAATTCAATTGAAATTCCAATGAAAACTGTAATTATATTGAACTTTTGACTACAAAATGTTTATGTTGGCATAATAAACATTTTAAATATTGTGATTAAACAAAAATGTTGAATAATTAAATTAATTCATAATGATATTCATGTTTTCATTTTCCGTTTCAGTTTTCATTTCTATTTGTTTATTTAATATTTAAGTAAATAAATTATAGTAAAAACATAGGCATTATTTAAGTTGACATTTGACTTCATTGCCAATGCGCATATCAGTTAATTACAATGAATAATTTAGTTACAATCAGATTTTACACGCTAAACGAATTGACATTCCCTTATTAATTGCCAGTGAAAACAATTATCCAAATACGCTTACATACATACATATGTACATACAATGCAAATAAAACAATAACACTATCATTTATGAATGTGTGATAATTCAAATACACTTCATTAAATTCTATGCATAAATAAATTTAACGATGACAGATTTTCTTAACCTTAATGCATGGGGTCACATAAGTATATATACATGCATACATATGTATAAAACATATGGAGAATAACATGGTAAGTGTTTAGTGTCTTGAAACCAAAAGGACACTGTCACGCTTTTACAAACAAAGACCATAAATACCCGTAGATATAACCATTAATACCTATTTTATATACATATGTTTGTATATTTTTGTTTTCTTGTTGTTTTTTGTTGTTATTTTATCCGTATCCAGTTATTATTTTTCATTTAGTTTGCTTCGTTACGCTTCAACGCTTCAACGCTTTAAACGTGCAAAGCTTTCCTTTTCTATTGCCATATAAGAAAAGGGGGAATATTGGAATATCAGCTGAAGCAAGAAAATTGGGTTGCTTGTCCTGTATAACATAAATACGTATGAAATATTTGCTGTATGGAAGTATATGCTTAAGTTTCCCGTGGTATTTGTTTATAAAATAGCAATCATGTGCAACTACAAAGAGTACAGGTATATCTAAAGAGATATAAAGGGTGGTCCAATCAAAACCCACGATGTTAATTGTTAATAAAACAACAAGTTTTCATAGACTTATCGTAATAATCTCTAATGATCTTAATGAAGTCTCCGTAGTCTAGTAGGTAATTTGTTGGCTTATTAGATGTGAGGCCTCGGTTCAAATCCCAGGTCAGACATCAAAACTAAATGTAAAAAAATAGATCTTTGGCGACTTCCTCTCAGCAGATCTCTGGCAAAAACCCTGAGAGTAAATAAAATTGCCATGAAAAGTTTCTCACAAATCTGTCGTTCAAAGTCGACTGTAAACTGTAGGTCCCGCCACTCATGTATAAAATTAACACACACAACATGAGTGGTGCGGGAACTTGGCCGTAACCCGTTAATTTTTATGCATGAGTGGCGGGGCCTACAGTTTAAAGTCGACTTTGAACGACAGATTTGTGAGAAACTTTTCATGGCAATTTTATTTACTCTCAGATTTTTTGCCAGAGATCTGCTGAGAAGAAGTCGCCAAAGATCTATTTTTTCATATTTCATTTAGTTGCAGATGCCTGACCTGGGATTTGAACCGAGACCTCACTTCTAATAAGCAAACACATTACCTACTAGTCCACGGCGGCTTCTGATATATGTAATATAATAAACATAAAAATACTACTCTTATCATTGCTATTATTTTCCTTCCAACTATTAAGAAATTTTTAGACATTTTTGCGTTGGTTATAGTTCAAACCATAGGTCATGCTGTCATTTGTTAAATTATAAATAGATTGGTGTGTACGTACGTATGTATATGTGTAACATTAATTTCATATGTGTTAGTATATTGCACAAGGGTGTGTACAGAATGTTAGAGGGTAAATGTTAAGGACCAAAGATAAAACATAAACCACGTAAAAAGTATAACCACTTGGTAAACACGAAGATCTAGACACACACACACACATATACACAAACTTGTACACCATATTGTCTTTTACACAAAATTTTTCTTATGTATTTATGTACATGTATCTGCAGCTATAACCTATTGTTAGCTATTTATCCATTTTATAGCTAAGTTTAGTCTGCCCTATAGTGCTTATACATATAAATGTACAATGTTTGTGGGGTACGTCATTAAATGGCTCTAATATTTTTTGTTTACTTCATGTAATAAGTATATATGTATGTATGTATGTATGTATGTTATAATAAATATTGAAAGTGTGTTAATACACTGTATATGACAATAATATTGTGCAGCATGAATACGTTGAACCAAATCTAACTGAAACCGAATGTGTTGGCGAAGATCTTTTAGAGCTGGTCTTTTAGAGCCGGAAAATGGAAAGAAGTGATAGGCATAGCTAGGCTAAGCTAAGCTAAGAATAAACCATATTTGCAGGCTGTTAAAAATTAAAAACACAAGGCGATGTTTTGTGTCCAAATTTGCTGCGAATACATTCTTGACACAATGATGAGCTGGCCAGGGCCAGCAGGGAGCTCGCAATCTCCGACATGTTGCAGCGTAGAGATATTTCGATTGCTCCAGTTAATGGCATATTGTCAGCTTGTTTTATAGAGAAACTCAATCTCTTTGGCAGCAGAACGGAAACGTTCAATATAGCTAAACTCTGCTGGACAGGTATGAACTTGTGTCCTTAAATCGCATGGCCATCTATCTCACACCATCACGATTATTACTGGCCATCGTCCTCGTAGTAGACCTACTTGTAGTACGTGTGTAGTAGGCAAATGACTTCTGCATGAGCTGTTGGCCTGAGGAGGTGAAATAGATTCTGCTTCACCTCATGTGTCAGTGCCGTGTTGTTGTTTTATGGACACAAAATTTTTTGACCTTTCACTTCTGATGTCAAGATCTTTTATATAAGGACTGCTGCTGTAGCAATATTTATTTTAGACTCGCGTTGTTTTTCTATAGAAAATGTTTGATCATACACGCAATACATGCATAATTGGCCATTACAACCCTTTAGTCAGAATTACGACCTAGTTTTTCACACCACTTATGTTGTGTGTGTTAATTTTATACAAGAGTGGCGGGACCTGCAGTTAAAAGTCGACTCCGAACGACAGATTTTTGAGAAACTCTCCATGGCAATTTTATTTACTCTCAGAGTATTTGCCAGAAATCTGCCAAAGAAATATTTTTTCATACTTCGTACTGTTTGAGATGCCTGACCTGGGGTTTGAACTGAGGCCTCACGTCTAATAAGCCAACACACTGCCTACTACTGCAGTAGCAATATTTATTGCTGCAGTAGCAATATTTATTGTAGAATCGGTTTGGTTTTCTCTAGGGAATGTTTGATAGCCGGGTAAAATTGGTAGTGGTATCACAGGAGGCCTAAATGCTGGCCTAAGTGGGACTTCTTCCTTTAAAGGAAAAACCTAAGCTAACCTAACTGAATCTAAAGCTTTTCTGTGGCGCTCCAAAGCCGGTATTATTGTTATTTATTACATTTACTTGTTATTATTGTAAACAGGCTATTACATAAATATCCATGTGATTCAAAATTGTAGGTAATTAATAATCAAAGAAACGTATTTTCTAGAAGCCTTGTTTATCTCATATGGTATAACATTCCCTAGGGTAGAAGCTTTTTGGTATCTTTAATTACCATACAAGCTGAAAGTGATTGTATAGTTTTGTTTCTTTTTTTCGTACACGAACGCTGTTGAAAAACTATTTCAATAAACTTTACTTTGACTTAACGTCTCAGAAACATAATAACACCGCAAATCGTTTCTCAAGTGTACTTGTCCAAAGCCGTTATTTACCATTCCTAATTTACCTGCCGTTAATTTGATGTTTATTCTACAATATTGAATGCTTATCAAAAAATAAAGGAGAATAAAATATTGGTCAATACGAGTATGAGTATGTGTAAATAATAAAAAAAATAAACAACAATTTCATTATACAATGACAATTGATGTGAGATTATGTATGTACATATGTATAGTATTTTTTGTTAGAATGTTTGTTTGTGTAATGATATAATGAATGATAAATGTTATTAAATTACAAATATTTGCAAATATCTCTATGCCTAGTGCTGTATTAAATTTTATTTTCATTTAATTTGCAAACAATTTACCTCATCTAATATCATTGACAGTAGTATGTGTAGCATGTGTTTACCATCATTGCTATTCTTATGAAATGTAAAAGGATATCGTATAGCAAAGCTTATTCTCTAATTAGATTCTGCGAAATTTATTTTTGCATTTAATAATGTTCAAATCCGCTACATGTATAGTTTAATGCAAAATGAATCTGAGGTTTTAATATAATTTCATGCATAGAAACTCTGATTATAAAATGGAGAAATGAATAGAATATTAAAGATTAAATACAATTCGCGCGTTGTATGGCAAAATCTTCAAGGATTATACAAACGTAAAGTTGTGAGAAAAATGTAGTGCGTTTAATAAATAAATGTAGTCTCAGAAGAAATTCAATTTTTTATTTTAAAATTAAGCCGAAAGGCAGCCAAACAACCTGGGTTTACTTGAAGTAGTGGCAAGTACAACTTTCGTGTATAATAAATTGGAGTACAGAACAACATTAGGCATTAGATAAGATTTTGGCTGAATATAAAAAATTGAAAATTTAATTATCAAGACGTGTATTAAAGGGAATCTCGGCCAACAATCTTCCAAACAAATTTTGTGTTGACTCAGCACAATCGAGGGGGAATACAAATTCCAACAACTAAGGCGACAACGACACTGACACCTGATCAGATGAACGGTTCATGAAGATGATAAACATATTGTTACGAAAATGAAAACTGTGTACATCGTTTAACACTAAAATGAGCAAAAGCTACACAAACAAATACAACGAACTTGTTACAAGTAAACCAACAACATTAGTATGAAAGAAAAGGGGATAGACAAGTAAGCCAGAATGCAACAACAAGCAATGTGAACAAAATACAGAAACAACAATGAAGTTGCGATAGATTTCTCTAAAAGGAGAAACCCCGAGGGCTCGACTTCACGAACCTTCATCTGACTGATCACGTGGGCATATAAACAACCAACGAATGGTAAGAATCCAGTCAGTCTTGTGTGAAAATGCGTTGCATGTGAATAAAACAGTCGTGGTTTGAAGATCGCCATTGAAAAGATCTGAGTAGTAAGCAAAGAAGAATAGCGAACAAGCAATTATTATTGAATTCGTCAAGTAAACGGTGACACACAAAAGTACAATAAGGAGTCTAACTGAAACTAAACACATATTTGCTTTTATTTTTATTTGCAATCAACGAACTCATATTTTAAACGTTTTTAAAAAGGTAAAAACGTATAGAAATGGCTGAACTGTAATGAACATAATGTCTGAGCGTACCGATCTGGTCGTCCTCCTGACTTACTTCTGGGAGGATTTCATAGTTGGACACCAAAGTAATTTTATTGTATGGAAGTCCTACAGTAACTGAGTTAAAAAAAAGAATATACACAGGCCCAATACAATGACCATAACAGCTACACTCTTGAATAAGTATATGAACACTTCAATTATATACCACCGCGCTTAGTAGTTTCTTGAGGTCTAACTTTTCATTTCCTTTTCCTTTGTACTAAAGTACTTCCATACCTGTAGAAATGATATACTTTGACTCCAAAACTCATTTGACGTGCGTGAAAATGGAGGAAGAAAAATAAAGAACTCAAACCAAAGGACTTGCGTGAAATAATTAAGAATAGCTTCGGTAGTACAATATTGTGAGCATGTGTATTGGCACCAGATGTGAAAAATTTGGAATTTATTGAGCGAATAATAAAGAGAAAGTATTTAAACATTTTAAAGGACAAAAAAAAATTACCAAAAGTTCGGAAAAATTAAGAATTTGTAATTGGTTTTTACTTCCAACAAGTCCTAATCAAAGTCCCCATAGGCATAATACTCTTGCACAAAGTTGCGATATGACTCCAAGACAGTAGTTAAAAGATCGTTTGGAAGAACTTTTACTTAACCGCTACAGCTAAAGCAAAAGTCAATTGAAAAATGTATTCATGAATGCATCGCGACAAATATTAACAGAAAACTCTAAACAAAACTGGTACCTTCAATAGCAATGGATGAAATGAAGTGCTTGATCTTAAGAGAAATTCTACTAAATATTGGCTGTAACATGAAAATATATTGGGTCTATGAATTTTAAAATGTCTATGAGTTCTGCTTGGGGATACCTACACTTTTACGGTGCGATCGTCGCAAATTTTCCTTGTTTTTCTTATGGTTTGTGAAAATTTTTAAAATATTTTTGTTTTATTTTAAAACATAAATAAATGATTAAAATACATATAAAATGCATCAATTATTTGTACATATTATTGCTTGAAATTCATAAAATTGCCTACAATACATATTGGGATACTAAGGCTTTTGCTGTCCACTGTAAATATTTTTCCAAGACTTAATATATTGATTTTGATTGTTTTTTTTTTAATTATTTATTGGATTTTCAATTAAATTCTAAGATAATATGTAAACATGTGTAGTGTGGTTGTTGTCATTGTAAATGTTTTCACCCAATTAATGGATCCTTGGACACTTATAAAAAAATTAATAAAAAAATATTGTTTTTTTGTTCATTTTCTGGTCAATGCTTGTTGTTGTTTTCATTTCATATTTTATTTTTGGTTGTAATGCATTACCCTAAAAAAAAAGAAATTTTAACATACTTACAGGATATGCCATGTTTACAGACATAAAATTTACATTTATATTGCATGCTCTCGAGCTATGAACTTACATGATTAATAGGCTTTATTGTTGTTACAACAACACCATAAAATAAAACAAAAACAACTACGACTACATACAAAAAAAAACAATAATAAATAAACAAAAACAACACCTTAATACATGTAAATGCACAGAAACCTACATTGCAAAATTTACACGAACTCACCCATACATATTGCATTACTTATGGAGTCAAAGTGGACAAGCATTTAAAAAAAATCGCTGAATATTTACAAGCAAAATAAAAGCAATAACAACAACAACAAATTTCTGCGAGAAAAAAAATCAGGAAAAATATTGTTTGAACTCTTGCATTTAAAAATAAAAGTCATTGTAGTTGTTTTTATTATTATTCCGTTGGTTTTTGTTTTTCGATTTTTTTCTATAAGTAAGCATTTACATAAAACAATACATATACTCATGCACACATAAATATGCTATAAAAAGTATGCATAAGAAACAAAACAAAAAAAACAGAAAAACAAAAAAAACAAAGCCTGTAAAAAAGGTAAAGTTTATGGTGCTTAAGCAAAGGACATCGTGATTAATTTTTAATGGATCAGCAAAAGGCAATGAAAGCATTTTAATATGAGGATTACACGGAATGCTTTTTAACGAGTATGAGTGTTTTGTTTATGATTCTCAATTTATTACTCATACGCCATGACGGATGGTTTAAAACAGTTGAAATCTTTGTTCCACAACAACGTAAATTTTAATTCATTTAACGAACTATTTAAACAACTTTTATGAATTAAGTGGCAAGGTGCAGCTACAGCAATAAATGTAAATAATTATACGTACATATTTATTGAATTATTAAACAACAAAACGAAAGGGAAGTTGAATTTAATTGTTTTGGAAAATTTAATCCAATTGTCAGCACTTTATGGTTTATGTCATGTAATTCAATTGGTTTATTGTTAATAACGATAATGTTTAAAAAGTAGTGTGTTGGCTTATTAGATGTGAGGCCACGGTCAGACGTCTTGAACAAAACGAAATATGAAAAAAAATATTTCTTCGGCGACTTCCTCTCATTAAATTTCTGGCAAAAATTCTGAGAGTAAATAGAATTGTCATGAAAAAGTTTCTCAAACAAATCTGTCATTGGGAGTCGATTCTAAACTGTAGTGGACCTACAATCTTGTGTAAAATTAACGCATACAACATTAGTAATGTGAGGAGGTAGGTTATATTCCTGACTTAAGAGTTGTAATGACCAATTAAGTAAATAAGTAATGTTCCAAATTTTATTTATCGAATCTTTCATTAAGCATTTCCTATATATGTAAGAATTCATTAAAATTTCATATTAGTTTGGAAAAACCTATTGATGCCATTATGCGCGCAATATAAATCCAATGCATAATCGGCGGAACTATGTTCAACGCTGATAAAGCCGAGGAACATACTTCAGAGATCTTTGAAGCATTCAATGGCTAAACCCCCTGTATAACTGTTGGCACCTGGGAAGATCGTTTGGTGATTGACTTAGCTAATGGTACTATTGACGGGGTTATCTTTGAACTTACTAGTATTGACAGTGGTTGGTTTTAATGCACTAGTAGCACACCGGTTCTGAAGGCGTTACTATACTAATTGGGTTTTCAGTTGCGTGCAACTGACAAAAAATTGTAATTGATACTGTAGCAGAGTTTGTATTTTTGGTTTTCCACTCATTATAGCGAAATGGTGGAGTCTATATTTTATGACTACTGCAGGACTAATAAAAACTGCAAATTTATAAAGGGCAGACACAAAGCATTAGTCGCTCCTTCTGAGTATAAACGCTGATGTATGAGAGATTGTGGACAGAAAAGTCAACTTAACTAGAGAACGATTTCATTCGAGACAGAAATTGTTGTCTCTTAGCAACCATAACTTGAGAAACATACGCTAATAGACACAGGCATAGTTCTTAGTTTTTTACACATAATTAGCTATTACAACCCTTCAGTCATGATTACGGCATAGCTTCTCACACCACTCATGTTGTGTGTGTAAATTTTAATACATGAGTAGCGAGACCTACAGTCTAAAGTCGACTGCGAACGACAAATTTTTGAGAAACTTTTCATGCCAATTTTATTTGCTCTCTGAGTTTTTTCAACGACAGATTTTTGGGAAACTTTTCATGGCACTTTTATTTGTTCCCAGATTTTTTGCCAGAAATCTGCTGAGAGGAACTCGCCGAAGAAGTATTTTATCATATTTTCGTTTTGATGTCTGGTCTGGGGTTTTAACCGTGGCCTTCTAATCTAATAAGCCAACAAACTATCTGCTAGGCTATGGCGACTTCTTAGTTTTTTTTCTCTGCTCGACGTGGGTGACCCTACTTTATGGCGACTAATTCACTACCTTTAGTTCGACTGTAAACATCACAAACAACCTAATCGTGAAGCAATCATTTGCAATTATATGCTGATAATTATTCAGTATTTTAAACTAAAAAAATTAAATTTTTATAGGACAATACACACATTGTATGCCATTTGAGACACATGATGGCTGTAATTTGATTATTATTATCAGCAATAATCCGTTTGATGATACTTTTTGTTTTAATATTCGTAGTAATCTTTTATTGTAGCTTTCACATGTTAAACAAAGTGGCAATATTGGGACATAAATAATTGACATTTTGCAACTAACGGTACTTGTAATTATCTACACATTTACGAAATTTGACTAACTGCAAAAAATACAAATAATCGCTTAAAATATGCCAGAATCACAATTTAAAATATTTTGTTTTTAAATTTCTTTTTTTTTGTCTAAAACATACAAATACTCGTAATTTATAAATAGCATTTAAAAAAACAAAACAGTATTATAAATTATACAAAATAAAAACCATAAGAGAGAAAAAAATTTATAATCATTTGTATGTCCGTGATTTTAAACACCACGAAAATATAAATTACAACAAACATATTAATATGTACATATCTGTGGTAAATACACGGAGAAAAAAATTTTTAAAATTTATATTAATTTTCCAGTAGCGAAATGAACTCAAGTCAAACCTAAGTACTTAATTTCTTAGCTTTTTTTTGAAAAAAAAAAATATAATTATCATTGTGTACGGACAGCCTATTTGCTTAACGATTAGCTTTCCTAATTTCTTCAACTATATTTTCATAAAATATGTATTTGTGTACATAGAAAATTAGTTGTAATACATCATCATGCACTTTTCAAAAAATGAAAATAATTCGTTGTATCTAACGATGATCCAGAGATGGAAAGCGGAAGATGAGGGAAAAATTATAACACTGAACTACTACTGCTAAACAACATGATTAATTGCAATAAAGATTTCTGTTTAGTTGACAAATTATGGCGCATAAGGCTCGCAATTTAGCACAAAAAACATTCAGTTGCACATGGAAATGAAATAAAATTTGAAAAAAAAAAATTGTTTGCGTAATTTTATTTAAATGAAAACAGATTATCAGTATTTAATCTAAATAAAAATAGGCGACGAGGTTCAATGGTTAAGGCCCCTACTCAAACAATCCTGGTTCAAAGTCTGGAACAGCCAATAAAAGATAAAAATACGTCAGCAGTTGCAGTTATACATTCAATAGAAATATTGTGATCAAATAAATCAACTTAAGAAAATGTTCTTCAAGGTTGTAAACTAACTTATGGTAGACGATACGATGATTGCTGTATTCTGCAGCCATATCAGCAGGATGCGGTAACATTCACATTTCAAATTTCACCGTCGATATAGTGTGCAGTACCGTCCTAGAAAAGAAATCCAAAGAAGCGTTCTCAATTTATTAAATAATAGCAGCAAAGGTGTATCAAAATGTCGATCACAAGACCGCACAGCGTACTAGGTTATTAGGTCACACAGATGAAGTCTGTCAGGGATGTTATCGGCACCTGCATCGATTTACTGTAAGAATATTCGTATGTTTCCAACTTTACATTATGACAGATTCACAGAAGAACGTTTAAAGAAGATTTTTGGCTGCAGCCAAAGGCTTGTAAATTTAATTACCAACATGTGCCAATCAACTGGCAAATGTAATAACGGCCAACTGCTTGCGAGACGAATTTTATGCAGGATCGTCTCAATCGAAAGTGAAAACAGAGCACTGAAATCACTAGGACAACAACGAAACTGACAGGTGGCCAAGTGAACGGCTTATGTCGAAGATAAACATACAGAGGCTAAACAGCAATGAACATGACATCTATAACGTTCTGAATGGCTTCCTGATTTTAAATGCACTTAAAAAAATTTTCAAAGGATGAATTTAGTGACCCTGGCAAATACTCTCTTCAATAATAGGACGTTATCAATTGCCTCAAATGAAATGTTCTTTTCCTAAGTGCACATGAAAGAATTTGTTCTCCAATTTTATACGATCGTATATGGTATACCTACTAGAGATTACGGCTTTTCTGGGTAGAGCGCCTCTAAAACGTAAAATATAAAATATTAAATAAATTCCAATAAATCGGACTGAATTTTACTAATAACAGGGGTTGTGTTTTATTTGTAGCGCTCTGTGGTTTATGGTTTCTTTGCATATGTCTGCGACTTCAGAAAACCTCACAAGAAAAGGTCTAACGATGTCAAATCACACGTTCTCGGTGTTTAATTCATATCACCACGCCGTTAATTGGCCATGCCTACAAAGTATTCGTGCAGAAAATCAATTGTGACATAACCTATGCGATACAGAGCGCCGCCCTATTGAAACCCCAAGTCAACGATAACTAACCCACCTATAGTGCTCGACATTGTTAGTTGTTGGACGATCATTGCTCAACCATTGAAGATTATCTACTGCGAATAGTCCCCTTAGTAGGATGATTATGGCCATCGTAAAATGGGCACATAATTATTGTTTGCACGTACTATTGAATGCTGTTATATCCGTCCATTTTAAACTAGGGAGAAGGCAGATCTTCTGTTGCCTTTTATCCATTATATACTCTTTCTTATGTAGACCATTTTATCACTAATGAGGCGCTGTTTAAATAAATAAAAATATTATATACTTTACGCCTTACTACCTCTCTTTAGAAGTTAAATTGAAATTGACAATTTTGTTGTTTCATGAAAAACTGAAAACAAAATGCAACCGAGTGCAGCAAACGTTGACTTTTAACAAATTAAACAGCGAGTAATTCAAACGAACTCTTTCTTTTGAGAGCAAGCATTTAATTTGTCAGAAATGTAACACAAAATGGTACATAATTATTTCTGAAGCATACTTAATATACTCATTTTATTAAATTAAAAATTACAGAATTTGTGAACAAAAATGTACAAAGTTGCCTATAGGCAACATCGGGCATGAAAGGGTTAAGGAAAATATATGAAAAAATAAAATACTTTCTCTATTGGTATATGGAAATATAATGATGTTCAGTGGCATAAGTCTGGATGCAGATTTGCAGGTTATTCCAACGCACAAGCAAATAATATGACTTGTGTAAATCTTGTGTAATGGAATGCTCTTAAATTATTGTGAGAAAAAATTGCATCACAATATCCTTTGCAGTTCCATTGCTTTTCAAGCATAACGAAATGATTATGGTCGTAGTCTACCGAGCAAAATATTGAGAATTTACATCCAAACGACTGGTGGCGTTACATGATGTTTCCCATAGCAATATAAGCATTGCCGTAAATAAAGCGTCTGTTTGAGAAAGTTTGGCGGATAAACAGAATTCGTTTCTTCCGCAATGAAGTACATTTGTCACTTGGTGGTTATGTCAGCAAAATTGTCAGATATTGAGTTCGCGGTGCACATAATGGTCTGCAGTTGTCATTGAACATTTTTATTTGCGAAAAATTGGGTTGAAAAACTATTGCCATAAATTCAAAGCGCTATGAGTTTGTGTCATTAGACAATAATCTAATGTTAAACATAGGGAAGCAAAATTTTGGTTTGAAGGATCAACTTTCAAAGTATATTGCTGTATATGACTCTGTATCTCCTGACTAAGTTGATTTAAGCACATTTTTCGATGGCGTACAACCACCATGTTTTCTCATGGTTTTTAAATATTTCATGCTGTTCTACTCAGTGTCTTTTATGTATATCACAGAATGGTTCCTCCCTTAAAGAGAGTATATTGCTTTCAAATTGCCATTTTCTTTGTGAATATTCAGTCTGTACGAGTATGTTCAGTTGGGTGGTGGGATCTACAGTTTAACTCTGAATCTTAACAGCAGCTTAAAGGAATTTTTCATTGTAATTTTAATTTACTGTCAGAAATGTTGCCTGAAGACTGCTGAAAGAAAGCTGTCGAAAGAAAGTATTATAGTTATATGAACAGTATTGATTGATATAACATATCATCTTATTGATTTGGTTTCTAAATATATCTGTTGGGTAACATAATTTGCTCCATTTGGACCATGGTTATGTATTCTACCCTTTGTATCAAAACATTTATAATCTAATATGAAAAATCTTACATCATGTAAGGTATTTATCCTTCATCTTGATCACTAGTGAAATCACAACATAAAATGCCGGTTATTCATGTGAAATCAACTTCCTCTCTCTCCCCCTCTCTGCTAAAGAATTCCATTATTAGGAAAAAGATATTCGTGTAAGCCGGAGTTTAGTTCCATAATTTCTTTTTCTTATAAACCGCAAATTTAGTAGAGTTTTGTAGACCTGTGGCTCCTTTGAAAACAGAACACAATTAAACTCTTATATTCCTACTAACCTTTTGTCACTGGGTAACATAATGGGCCCTAAGGGTCACCGAGTGAACTTGCCTTGCCGGTAACCAAACCGAAACTAACCTACCACTTATGGGTGTAACTGTATACCTTGTAGTTCATGGTTTTCATTGATAATTTATAATCTACTCTTTCCATTAGCGATGAAAGAAAAAAAAATTCCACAAAGTTTTCACATTCAGTTTTCTATTTTACTTCCAATAATTTCATTTCACAATATTTATTTATCATCGTTTGCAAACATCTATTCCAGTGAGAACTTTTAATTACATTTTGCTGCATCTGCTTTAAAATTTTCTCACTGTCATCCATCTTAGTGTTGTGAATTGGTCACACATGTGGTAGTCGTAGTACATTGAAAACTAAAGAAATTGAATTTTTTTCCATCCTGCCATGTTCTACAATGCAATTCGTAGAAAAGTTTTTCAATTTTCTCTCTGCTCATATTTTTATTCACTTTTGACCTGCACTTTGTGTTCTGTTCACAGTAAGAAGAGAAAAGTTTAGAGGTTTAGTTTTTTCTTTCTTTCTTTCTTTCATTTGTATTTGAGAATGCATTTTTCATTATATTTATAGCAGCAGTATTACGTTTACGTTTCGTTTGTCTAATGCAGCTGCACAAACATTGTATTTGTTAACGAATATAAATTTACACTATTCGTCCTTTCCATCGTTTTATTTGTATCTGTGTATGTATGTACGTTTTAACATGTTCATTTTAAGTAATTTTTCATTTTCTTGTGACATACCAGTACAGTTGCATGAACACACATTCATCTTTACTTTTATTCTGCTGTAATATGTGAAACTAAATACTGTTTTGGTTTTATGCGAGGTATAATGGGAAATTCTTGTGAGCAAAGATTTTTTTTTTTTTTTGAAAAATTCATAGGAAAATTTTGAATATAATGACAGTTGTTGCAAGTACAAGAAAGACAACCATATATTTAGTAGCCGCCGTAGTCCAGTAGCTAGTGTAGTGGTTTATTAGACGTGAGTCCACGTTTCAAAGCTCAGGTCAAACATCTGCAACAAAAACAAAATATTAAAAAATATGTCTTCGGCAACTGTCTCTCAGTAGATTTCTGACAAACTTCTGACAGTAAATAAAATGTCCATGAAAAATTTTCTCAAGGAAATCCGTCGATCGGAGTCGACTTAAAGTGATACCTTAATTTTGAAGATACTGTAACGAGTAATTACTTTGTGAACTCTTTTATTAACAGTGGCAACTTTAATAAAGTAATTACTCCGTAAACCTTTCTAATAACAGTGGCAACGTATTGATTGACCAATAAACGTAGAGATTCTAAACTCCTACTTAACGAAGTTCGTCAAGTTATGATTAGTCAATCGGAATCGAGCTTTTAAAAATTAGTCTAAAGTTGTAATGAAATTTTTGCAAAAAGAAACCCCTAGAAAGGAATCTGCGAAAAAAAAACAGACCTTACGGCTAAAAAAAAATTAAATAAAAAAAAGTTAATTTAAAATAATTTAAATAAAACAAAGGCATTTTATCTTAGTTTAACAATACATACGTAAATAATTACGCAGTATCAGTACAGACTTGAATCAATTTATAAAAAGAAAATATACTGGCACCATATTAGGGTCACGACAAAGGTAACATTTAACATGTATGCCAACATTTCATATTAGATTGTAATCTCATTGTTACATAAACTTAATGTACAAGATTAATTTCATTTTTGGTTTTCATCCGAATTTTTTTTCTTCTTTTTTTTGCTGTAAATACCATAAAAATTATTCTTCTGTAATATTTATAGTACCATGTACATAAAATGTAATAAAAATATAAAAAAAAACAAATGAAATTATTTTGATATGTATCACCGAAGCCATTAAAACAGACGAGCCAGACGAATACCACAGATATTTGAACTACCTTACGTAGACATACGTATACAGTGGACAGCAAAAGTATAAGTATCCCGAATATGTTTTATCAATTTCATGAATTTTAAGCAATAATATGTACAAATAATTGATGTTTTTTATATTTCGTTTAATAATTTATTTTTATTTTATAATAAAACAAAAAAAATTTTAAGATTTGTCACAAACCAAAAGAAAATTAAGGGAAAATTTCTATTGACTCCTTTCTTTTGTAACGTTAGATATAAGAAGATTGGAATTTATTGAGGAGATAATACACAAGGGAGATTAAATAAATATTCTAAAGAACAAATTTACCAAATGTTCGAAAGAATTAAGAACTTGCCACTGTTATTACTTCTAACAAGTCAATGAACCCAAGCATAGTGCTGCTAATGTAAAGATGTGCTTCGCTTTTCAAAGTGCCTCCAGCTGACTAATTACATACATAACATACATAATTGGACATTACAACCCATCAGTCAGGATTATGGACCTAATTTCTCACACCACTTATGTTGTGTGTGTTAATTTTATACATGAGTGGTGGGACCTATAATTTGAAGTCGACTCCGAACGACAGATTTTTTGACAAACTTTTCATGGTAATTTTATTTGCTCACAGAGTTCTTGTCAGAAATCTGCTGAGAGAAATTCGCCGAAGAAATAATTTTTCATATTTTCGTTTCTATGTCTGACCTGGGATTTGAACCGTGGCCTTACGTCTAATAAGCCAACACACTACCTACTAGACCACAGCGACTTCATATTATATATATATATATAAACTTCATTAAATTGCCTACAAATATTGGGGTACTAAGACTTTTGTTGTCGACTGTATGTATGTACTATATATACATATACATATGTCTGGATGTACACGTGTTAAGACAACATATAAAATATGCTATCGTATCATATTTTACAGATCCATACGAATGATGTTATAATGCCATACTATGTATGTACATACATATCAATGTGGATGCCCTTTGTATATCAAATACGAATGTACATGTACATAGTAGTATATATGCATGTTTAATATATGGTTGTACGTACGTACTTAAATGATAAAGGTTAAGAAACAGGTAAATTTATGTATTATTCTATATAATATTGCTTAATAAAAAAGCCATAAAAATTTATAACAACAACAACAACAGCAATATCATCATCAGCAACAACAACATTATTAAAATGGATAAATAAAATATTTTACGTTAAAAAATAAATCATTTAATAGCCCTGAACAATTCATACAGAAAAACAAATATTTATGATAATAAATGTTACGTTATGATGCGCAAAGTAATGTAAAATGTTGAAGGAGATTCAATGCATTCACAAAAAGGATACAATAAATTTCAGGGTGAATTTAACATGTGGCAAATAAAGCAATTTTCATTACCAAAATTGTGGTAACAGAGAAAATCCTAAAAGCTTTCATACATACACATAAGTCCACACATACACGTATATGTTTACATACATACATATATATATATAGTATATACT
The DNA here is from genome assembly GCA_958299815.1 of Sarcophaga carnaria. Lineage (NCBI taxonomy): Eukaryota > Metazoa > Arthropoda > Insecta > Diptera > Sarcophagidae > Sarcophaga > Sarcophaga carnaria. The sequence goes on from OY283150.1 coordinate 140,048,761, forward strand.
CGTATGTACATATATGTATGTATATTAAAACATTGTCAAAGTATTAAAGATATTTTGATTTTTATATCCATTAAATGAATAATAAAAGATTGATAAATTTGATTGAATACATTTAAAAATAAACATTAAAGAGAATTTTATTACAATGATTGGAAATTGTCTTTAATGTCGAGTTAAATACACATACATACATACATACATAATTGGTCATTACAACCCTTCAGTTAGGATTACAACCTAACTTCTAGCACGACATACTATGTAGTGTGTGTTAATTTCTATACATGAGTGGCGGGACCTACAGTTTAAAGTCGACTCCGAACGACAGCAGAAATACAGAAAGAATCACAGTCCTGGGTATGATAAAGAAAAGTGATTGCAAATGTCATAAATAGCAGACTTGCTGCTGTTATTGACAAGAAATTTCTTTGCGAACAAGCAATGTTTAGAGCCATAAAATCCTCTGTGGGTGATAAAGTCGCCGTGGTGTAGTAGTTAGTGTGTTGGCTTATTAGACGTTTTTTACCCGATTTCCTCTCAGCAAATTTCTGGCAAAAACTCTGAGAGAAAATAAAATTGGCATGAAAAGTTACCCAAAAATCAGTCTTTCGGAGTCGACTTTAAACTGTAGATCCCGCCGCTTATGTATAAAAATTAACGCTCACAATATTGAAAGTGGTATGAGAAACTAGGTCGTAATCCTGACTAAAGGGTTATAATGACCAATTATGTATGTATGTATGGGTGATAAAGACAGCCTTCGTACTACAATATACAAATCCGGGAAACGTAGATTTCTATTATTTTCACAGATTTCTTTAGAACTTTTCGTCTTCAGGAGAGTAATAGGGAGAGGACGGGAATTTATTCGATTTAGATCAGGTACAATTTTATCCCGATTGTAAAAGTTTTTCGTATAGTTCTACGTACGTACGCAATTGGTCATTACAACCCTTCAGTCAGCATTACGACCTAGTTTCTCACACCACTTATGTTGTGTGTGTTAATTTTATACATGAGTGGCGGGACCTACAGTTTAAAGTCGACTCCGAACGACAGATTTTTGAGAAACTTTTCATGGCAATTTTATTTACTCTCAGAGTTTTTGCCAGAAATCTGCTGAGAGGAAGTCGCCGAAGAAATACTTTTTGTATTTTATTTTGATGTCTGGCATAGGGCTCGAAGCCTGGCTTTCCGTCTAATAAGCCAACACACTACCTACTAGACCACGGCGACTTCGTATAGTTCTAGTCAAAATAAATTCCTTCTCGTAAATATCTCCCAGGAGATAAGTTCATAAATCTCATTATTTGTATGTACATATATGTACTTATGCCGCTAGTATGATTACGACAAACATTTTTGATAATAAAACTAAAATGCATTGAGGATCACAAACCATTCTATTAATTTTGAAAAATTTAAGCATAAAATAGTTCAGAAAAGTTCCAATAACTTAATGGAGATTGTTGCAATCCGTTCTACTTAAAATGTTTAAATTATCAAATACGCATGTTATTATGCTTTATACTTATTTATATTTGTTTTAAATATAATATTGCAATTATTTTTAATTAACCTCAAGTTATATGATCAATAATTTATGACAAAAGTCAATACAACTGCGCAAATATTGTGAAAATTATTGTCAAATATAATAAATATGGATGTACATACATACATATGTATGTGCATTTCAGTTTAAAACAAAGGAAAAAAAACTATGGAATGGAAAAATGTGGCTCAATATTATGTCAGCAATGTGGTAGAATATGTCAGCAATTTTTATTTGAATTATTGTTATTAATTACACTAGGCAACAAACAAAACAAAATTTTTAATACATCCGAGTAACTACATAGTCTCTAAGTTGTAAATTTAATTGGGTAGAGCTCAAATATACTTTTTATATTTCTTCAACCCTTCAAACTTGTTTTATTTGACAAAAACTGTTTTTCTTTTTTTAAGCTTTTCCCATAAGATTATTGATCACCTAAATATTTTTCAGCCGATTTTGTAAAATTAAAGTATTTTGGAAAGGGGAAAGATAAATGTTTAAAACAGTATACATAAACCTATTGTTCAAATTTATATGTTATGAGTTTTGATCAAGTAAATTTGGAAAATATGATTTTTTTTCTTATTTTTTCAAGTTTGAGCATTTTTAAGTGCAAAATTTAAATAGGAAAAATGAAATAAAGGCTGACAGTTTTGAAGCACATTCTCTTGTGAACAGTTTGATACTGCGCTTGATAAAATCGGACAAAAATTATCGTAATTATTATTGAAGGTGTATAACAGTCATGTCATATATTTTGTATACGTTTATTTATAATTGTTGTATATGTAAGCAATATAAATCAATGCTCTTTTTTCCGTTTGTCGAATTCATTTTAAAAAACTATTCGAATACAAATTTTACGAAAAAAAGTCAATCAAAATCGTTGTCGGAAGAACAATTTAAGTAATGAAAGTGTTAAGGAAAGAAAAAAAATTTGCATATCACATGCGCAGAAATTAACACGGAAACAGCTTCAATATGATCGAATCGATGAATGAAAAATAGAAATGAAAGAAGAAGTTAATAAAACGACAAACTTTCAACTTGTATATGTTGAAGGATATACAGTGGCTCACAGTGAAATGGGTCTACTTATCATTATGGACTTTAAAGTACTAAAAAAAACAGGAAAACTAAGAAATCTGTATTAAACGTAAAATTTAAGTTCCCAGTCAGTAGGCTTAATTTATTCAAACGATATATAATATATATATAAAAAAATATACAGTGCATTGGTCAATTAAAAAATAATAATAAGGTCAGGTCACAACAAAAATCGTGCATTTAAACATTTGTTCGAATTTCTTTGGGTAGCATTCCTGGTGAATGACATGCTTTGGTGCAGGTTCAGCAAGATTTATGGAATATTTTGGGGACTTTTTTTATTTCACTACTCCAAAAGGAAGGGACCTTAGTTCAGCTTGGTTCCAAATAGTGTGTTTTCGTATTTAAATTTCCAGTTTTCAACACAAATTTCCGATCGTGTACAAATCTTGTGTTTGGGATTGATATTTGATAACTAAGTTCTTAAGTTGTGTTGTGTGCTTGGAATCATTATCCTGGTACCATTCAAATGTATGCTTTATGCCATTTTATATTAGATTTTCTTTCAACATTTTTTGCATGTTGTTTACATTTCACCATGTTTGACAGGACGACACAAGTGCCTCGAATTCATCTGCTTAAAAGCTCAACAATAAAATAACTACAACTAAAACTTAAAAGTAAAATTTAAAAACCTTTCAAAATTTTTATAGGCGTTAATATTTCCCGCATAAAAGCTATTATATTTCAACCGCCGATTAATAATACAAATTCAAACCTACAAATTAATCTAAAAGTTAAAATTGAAAACTTACACCCCTCAATTACGTTTATAAACCCATTATCGCTTTCAAATAACGCCCAGACGAATGGAAAAGTAAATGCAAAAAAACAAAAAAATAAGAAGAAGATGAAATTACAACTTTTAAATTGATTTCTCATGTTCAAACAATTAGTTTGGCAATGAATCACGTATAAAAACACTTGAAACTTAAAAACGAATTGTCTGTGAACATGACCGTATACCAACACCATCACCACCTTCTTGCAAACAATTTCTACTTAAGACATTGGCAATAGTTTTTAGCCTATGAATTATAGCCACTTATATCTTGATAACACCATCATCATCATCATCATCATCGTAATTGAAACAGCCTCAGCTGAACCTGGGCCAAATCAAAAACAAACAAAAAAAATCAATCTTTCGACATCTTTTGGCAGTAAACAGATGAAACGCCATGGCACGAACGAATTAAATTAAGCTGCGATAAATTTTAATTTTCACAAAATTTAACTTTAACTTTTGTTTCTTATTTTCTTTTATTGTTGCTGTTATTTTTATTGTTGGCACATGGCCATGTTGGCGAAAAAGTTTATCGTCAAACGTTTAGTAAATATTTATGCCTGATACGACGGGGGCTGTATGTTTGTAAATATAAACTTATATCGCTTGGAATTCATTGTCATTTGACCAATACCAGCAGCTAAAGATGCTAAACAAAATGTTTATTCATGAGAGTCTTTTGAAAAATTACAAGATTAATTAGAAATTTAACATGTACATGACATTGATGGAAATCCATTGCATGGCAATGAATTCGAATTGATAAGTAAAATAAAAAGAAAAAGAAAAAAATAAATTAATTTATTTCTCTCGAAACGAACTCAAAATAAATCAGTATTTGAATTATTTATTAAAAATCAAAGCCGCTCACATTACTGGAAAGTTGCACAAAAACTTTTTCAATCAAATTTGTTTTTATATTGGGTACCGTCGTTGCACAAGTTTGACAGTTAAAAAATACTTTTTGATGGATTTTCTTTTTATTCAAGTTCATATATCTGTAAACTTCACTTTGAAGGATTTAAATATTAAGTAGGCTAGACGTCATACTCATGCCATGGTCCAAACCCAGGTCAGACATCTCCAACAAAACCATAAAAAAAAAAATATTTCTTCGGCGACTTCCGCTCAGCAGATTTCTGACAAGAACTCTGAGAGTAAGTAAAATTACCATGAAAAGTTTCTCAAACATCTGTCGTTCGGAGTCAACTTTAAACTGTAGGTCCCGCCACTGATGTATAAAATTAACACACACAACATAAGTGGTGTGAGAAACTAGGTCGTAATCCTGACTGAAAGATTGTGATGAACAATTATGTATGTATGTATGTAGATATTAAGAATATTCTTTATATAGGGTGGGCCATATAAAAGTTTAAATTTAAAAATGCTTGTTTGAAGTGTTGTCAAAAAAATTTTGTTTTGTTGTAAAGTAAAATTTCATATGGCTGTCGCGGCTGGCCAAACAGCACCTATTCGATCGGATCAATTTTCGTGCACTCTTTTGAGTGTATGGGCTTGTGTCTCGGCAATGGTATCACGAATGTTGGCCTTCAAATGCTCAATTGTCTCAGGTTTGTAGGCATAACAGTTTTCTTTAACGGCTCCCAATAGAAAATATGTCAATGGTTTCAAATCGCAGCTTCTTGGCGGTCAATTGACATTACCATTTTGTCTAATTAAACGGCCATCAAACGTTTGACGCAATACACCATACTTTTGAAACCAAACATCGTTCACAACAATAACATGAAGTGCGGGTACAAAAAAAAATCGGTTAACATAGTGCGATAGGTGTCTCCTCATTTTCAAAGAAATATGGAACACTGATGCCTCCGCTCCACAAGCCGCACCAAACAATGACTTGCAATACGTGCCTTGGTTTCTGTAAGATCACATGTGGGTTTTCTGAGCCCCAAGTACTGCAATTTTATTTATTAATGTACCCACCAAGATGAAAAAGAGTTTCATTCTGAAAGATGTTTTTTTTTTGCAAAATCGACATCATTGGGCAGTTTCTCGTTGGTGCAATAAATCCCAACGTTGCTCAAGCGTTCATTGGAGATAATATACTGAATTTTGTGACAGTATAGAATGACATAAGTATTGCCAGATTCGAATTAATCGATGGTTCAAATTTAAACTGATAGATGGTCCACCCGATAGATTCGTTCCCAGTCCTTCGTTCGATCATTCTTTATACAGCATAAACCATTCGCCTACTTACTTACATGCTGTCTGTATGTGAATCTTATCATGAAACTCATTTATTTATAATTTCCTTATTGTAATTAAATACGCCAGAGAATCATGCTTAAACGCACATAAAGCACGTGTAATGCCTATATCTGCCACTTGAAACGTGTTAAATTTAAGGACCAAAAAATAAAAAGAAGAATATTAACACAGTAATGGTCTCTCATAGGCAGATATTTAAATTGATACCATCCGCCGGTATCGTTTATTTGTATATTTTTCTCATTAATTGCGTCTCTAGATTTTATTGTTAATCAATTATATAATAAAAGTCGATCACATTAAGCGAAATTAATGTTGGTAGTAAAATTTTAATTGTGAAAAGAAAAGCAATTTTTATTAACGCTTTCATTTTCATCACTCCCTTTTGCCGTATGAAAAAATCACGAAAATTAAAAAAAAACGAGGAAAAGAGAGCCAGCAACGCAGTGACAGTGTCGGAAAATGTTATTCTAGCTATTAAATTCATATTTGTAAATGGTTTGTACACATACAAATAAAGGTTTTAAGGTTTTTTTTTATTATTATTTTGCAATTCACATTTATTTCTTGCAAATGGTCAAATGTGAATGAGTCTGTACATGCACAAGAGAGAGTATCTATCTGGGGAACATTTTCATTTATGTATTTAATCAACAGCAATTTTTAATGACAACAGCACAAATAATTCAGTTAAAAGTCAAAAAATCATCATCAGCACTCAATACCACTTTAAAAGACATTCTGGTTGGTTGGTTAAAAACATTCTACAGGGCTGTAGCGTTGATAGCAAATGGCTTTATGGGGGGAAGTAAGTTTATTACAAATATTTAAAAGTAAAGTAATTACAATAAAATTTATATAAAATTAATCAAATTAAAATAATAAAATAATGGAATTGGTGTACATGCTTAGCTGCTTATCGAATAAGTAAAAATGGCCTACAACGGTGATTGTAATTGCAGGCTCTAAACAAGCAACGATACTGATGCGTAATATATGTACATACATACATAATTGGCCATTACAACCCTTCAGTCAGGATTACGGCCTAGTTTCTCACACCACTCACGTTGTGTGTGTTAATTTTATATATGAGTGGCGGGACCTACAGTTTAAAGTCGACTCCGAATGACAGATTTTTGAGAAACTTTTCATGGCAATTTTATTTACACTCAGAGTTTTTCCTAGAAATCTGCTGAGAGGAAGTTGCCGAAGAAATATATTTTTCATATTTTTGAACTGGGTTGTGGAACACGGGCTCCATTTCAGCAATATGGCCGCCACGGCTGTAGTATATGTATGTGACTGTATTTCACCAATAACTCTTCGAATGCTAATTTTCAGATGTTCAGTTGTCTTTGGTTTATCGATATAGTCAAGAGTTTTTAATCCGATAAGATTAATTCATCCTATATTCTATGAATAAAAGCCTGTGGTATTCTTACTCATAATGCGACAATTCTGCTTATTTACGTACCCATTTAGACAAATGGGTCCCTTGGGAAAACAAATTTGTTCTTTTGCTGATTGGAAGGCATATGTCGATGTCGCTAGGCATTAATTCCTGAACAAGTTGAATTTTGAAAGCTTCTAAGTCAGTATATTTTCATAAAATCTTTTACAAAGTGTAAAAATACAGTCCAGTTGCTGAGAACGTCAACGTATTAGCCGCTCAATTCCGAGCTTCTTTGGTCACTTCGACTTAATATCGAATAAATTCGAAACCTGCTGAGAGGAAGTCGCCGAATAAATATTTTTTCATATTTCGTATTGATGTCTGACCTGGGGTTTGAACCATGGCCCTACGTCTAATAAGCCAACACACTGCCTACTAGACTACGGTGACTGCATAATTAAATTTTTATAAATTAAAAATTTCTCAAATTCTTTTCTATGAAAGCTTGAGCTCGATACTTAAATTAAACATCGAATTCTTGTCGCACAAATCAAACATATCAAGGCCCTTTAAACTTTTCATTCCTGTCATGTTTTTCATGGAAATATTTTCAACGATAATTATTGCTTTTATCTTATCCATTCTATAGTAGAGTGGAAGTTTTCTATACACTACTTACATACATACATCGGCATACACTTGCAACGAATCATTGTTGGTATTACAGTTCATATCTCATGGTTCATGTCAGCATTTAAAATATGTTGACAATGCGTCCGTCTACTCCATTGAGTGGTCATCAACAGCAATGCCATCACTAACATCATCATTCTTTTAAAACAATTTTTTTTTATATTCTGTGTGAATATATCAGTGCTACGCAAAGAGTCGCGTGTTTTATGTGCACACGAGCAATTGTACAGAGTTCCCTATAGAATTGATTTTGCAATTTACTTAAATTAATGGCTGTACATTAACTCAAACAAACCTCCTTTTTTCTCGCTCTTCTTTATAGATTTTAAATTATTTTCAGAAACTTTAATTGCAATGAAAGTAAAGTAATCAGAAATATGGATTTGCAGTATCAGTGGAATTGGTAGGTGATGTGTTAGTAAAACGAAAAAAAAAAACATTTTGTTTTTAGTTTGTCATGGAATTTATGACCAAGTGAGAATGAAATGAGATTGAAAAGAATTTTCTAAAGAAAACAAATTGCAAGTGTGTTCCAGTACTTTAGTAGATGGTATGCCAAATTTTAAATATCTAGGAGTTACAGTGTACAGAGTGTAGCCCTTGCGCTGACCAACTTCTTCTTCTTCAATGGTTTGGTATAACTTGATCAGAACAGGGACTGTATTCACCTGTGACGTCACAACGGGCCGCTATACGTGCTCAAGTGAGCTTTTAGCATCAAAGCTACCACTCCAACCTACCTACCTACAGTGTACAGAATATGGTCCTTAGAAAACCATCACCCTAATAGACCGCCAGATCGATAGCTAAGCCACCGCATCGGTCTTATGCATTTCACTTACGTTTTTATCCAATATACGACGAATAATGAGTCATCCAGAAAAAATTGCTAATCGTCTGTTTACTGTATAAAACAGTCTCAGAACTTGTGTCTCTGGTCACCACTGCTATAATTGCCAACTTTATGCATTTAAAACAGTATTTTGGAGAGTTACACGGCAGCAAAATCTGGTTACAATATAAAGAGCCATTAAAATTATAACGTCACGTTTAAAGTCTATATATACACATATCCTCACGTATAGCAACTAGTCCCGGTTTGATCAGGATTGTCAAACTAAGATGTGTAATTGGTCATAACAGATATATAGCCCAAGACTTCAAAACTAATGCGTTAATCATACAGGTTATTAAATATATACTGGCGATTTAGCTTCCTGGCTTCCTGGACCATGCATTCGTTCATAGCCAGATGCAGGAGAACCGCCCATGCAGTATACGCCTCATGCAGTAGGTGCCTCATGCAGTACGCGCCTCATGCAGTACCCATCTCATGTAGAACGCGCCTTACGCAGTACGCTTAGAATCACTTTAACAACCTTCTTATATATTCCTAGTATATCCCTTTAAGCTCTTAATTACTTGTCATTCGTTTAGTCTGCTTTGCCAAATCACCGTAAATCATCAAACTCAACGATATAATTACACTGAATCACTGTTAAGTGTGGTTATTATGCTGACGGTCCATAATTACCAAATTTTTTAACCTGAATTTGATGATCTAGACACCAACGCCATATGGTTTTCAACAGGAGCTTTGTGCCAAATTGGATATTCTGCACGAGCGATTTGAATGCATGATCATCTAACTTGGGGGTGAAGCAAATTTATTACTGAGATAATGTGCTTTGACCTTGTTTGACTTTTTGTTGTGGGGTTTTCTTTAACCGCATGTATATGCGATTATGTGACAAATGAAAACGGTTCTCAAAGGTAACATTTTACATTTCGGATGCGTTCCACCCAGAGAAGACGTAGCAGACTTTAAAACGATATATTCTACACATAGTAGCATCAATAAACGAACTACAAACTGTTATCTGCACCCCGTTCAGTGCTTTACACTGAACAATTTTCGATCTCTTGGCCAATCGAATCTTCATGAATGTGCGGTTGTTTTATTGTTTTAAAATTTTGTCTTTCATAAACTCTAATCAGGGTAATGTACCTGCTCATTGTTTCACTGAAAACGAACTGTATTCAGGGAACAGCATCTCTTATATAGTTTTGTTAATGTCAATGGCATATTGTCTATTCGATCTTATAATTACAGAAATAATGAATTTTCTTGTGTCGTCCACATATTTGTTGTGATAAAAATAAAATTGCCATTATTGCTTGAAGTTTTCCTATTTCCAAAGGCTTGCCTTCAAGCTATTTATGCTTTGCTTGTTATGTGCTTCAACTACTCTTCTTCTTCTTCTATCTCTCTACCTTTAACATTTTTGGTAAAATGTTATAATTTTAATGCCTAATTACACATAAACTTTCTATAAAATTAAATATTTATCATATCATAGCAAAGTTTTTAATTTTTTGTTGTTTTTGTTTTTGTTTAGCATAAAACGAAATGCATGAAATGAAAATCTTCCATCTACAAAGTTAATATTCATTAACTTTATGCAGCTGATGGAAATTAATTCATAAATAAACAAAGGAAAATTAACCGAAACGAATGCAACAGTATAGCACAAAAGCAATCTATCAGACACATTTCATATGCAACGGAAACAACAAACCTCACTCACACACGCCCATACACACATACATGATAAACACTATTGAATAGAAATGACCAAACCCTACTAAATCATGGACAAAGAATCTCGAAGATCGTTAAATGTAGAGAACACAACAATTACAACCACAAAAACAATGCCTTATTATAAGACATTAAAGGTAACGTTACGGGGGATATGTTTGACAGACAGGAATTGCAAACGAAAACTAAATGACTAAAACTAACGAAACGGAAACAGTAACAGCAACAGCAACAACAACAGCAACAGCAAGAAATGTTTCTCATTATAATGAAGGCAAAATGAAAGAGTCTTGCAGACCAGCCATTTATAAACACATACATAGACACACAAGAAGAAAAAAACCACATCAAGTCAAAAGCAGAGGAAACCAACAAAAGGAAGAAGGTAAAGAGAGAGAGAGAGAGAGAAAGAGAGTCATTAGAGCAGACAACAAAATGCATTATGCGAGGTGCGATCTTTAATAGGTAATCTGTGGCAACCACCTAAGTCTGTTAGACATCTTCTGGTCATTGGTGGGTGTGAATTGTGTTCGTTTGTGATTAAGGCTTTACACTTAAATGTTTTGCATGTGTATGTGTGTGTGTGTGTGTGTATTTGATGGTATAATATTCAGCATCATAATGTTTTAGGTTAGAAACAAAGCAGCATGGGATGTGTGATGTGAGCAGGTGTATGTAATTCGTAGATGTATTTACAAAAGCAAGTGTTTGTTTACATTATCACATAAAGAGCTTAAGACAAGCATTTGTCGTCCTTCATTCTCATTTACTCAAACAAATTTTTTTTTTCATTTTAGAGTGTAATTCTGGAAATTGTTCAATTAAAATTGGATTGTCAATAGCTTTTGAAAACCACAATTAATTGTGGTTTAAATAAAAGCAAAATTACAAAAAAATTTTCAGAAAGTTTTCCCTTTTTCATTGCAATAATTTTCTTTGTGTTTTGAACTGTGATACACAGTGCTTTCTCTAGTAAAATTTTACTGTCGTTAATATTCACATAAAGAATGTTCAATCTGAATGCAAGAAATTCTAAATAACAAAACTGCAATTCTTTTAAAATTTTCTTAGAATTTTACAATATCAGAGTTGTGGCTAATAAGGTTAGGAGACTTCCATTTTTACAGTATGCCCTCTATACCAGTTGGTAAACAAACAAACAAAATCATGGAATATGGAATGATAATTATCAACATGAGATCAAGGCGTCTAACGAATATCGTAAAGCTCACTGTAAATACAGCACAGAAAATGCATCTGTGTATTCAGACACAATTGGTCATTACAACCCTTCAGTCAGGATTAAGACCTTTCTTCTCATGCCACTTATATTATGTGTGTTAATTTTAAACATGCCTGGTGGTACCTACAGTTTGAAGTCGACTCCGAACGACAAATTTGTGAGAAACTTTTCATTGCAATTTTATTTAGTCCCAGAGTTTTTGCCAGAAATCTGCTGAGAAGTAGTTGCCGAATGAAATTTTTTTAATATTTCGTTTTGTTAAACATGTCTGACCTGATGAAGACGTACAGCGAAATTTATTCCCAGCACAGCAGGGTGGATTCAGAAAGATTTTGCAGAAGTAAACTACTTACCGGCTTAGTTACTTTCGCAAATATTTACACAGCATGAGCAAAGTATGTAGCACTGGTTGCAATGAGTTGGTGCAGTTATGTTCCCCAATTCGAGACAGGTAGCATGCAGATAATAAGCAAATTGATGATATTATCGCCGGCATCAATATAAAGAGAATTCTGGAAAGAGCGACCAGATGGGATGCATAAAATTTCTTTATATGCGTGCCAATCTCTTTCACTCTAGTTCGTTTATAATAACCAAAATCACCACATAATGTTCGAAATCAAACAACGTCCTAGACTGTAAAAAGGTGATTAACAATTACTCCAGCCATGGAATGGTACGGATTATATGGGTTACTAGACATCAAGAAGTGATTGGAAATAAATAAATAAAATAGAAGTAAATATTCTCGCTAATAGAACTAGATACCATAAGCAATTTAATTCAGTAAAGATCAATTTGGGAAAGTGGGTGAAAACGTCACATCTAAAATTGAAGGATAATGACACAGTCGAGAGAATTACAAAAATACTCTGGGGCGATTCTAATGAGGAGAGAACCATGAGTATTTTAAAACTAAATAATGAACGTACCCACGGGAAACTCCGTCTTACATGTACACCGGCACTGTATTGACGTGGTGGAAAATGATGAATGCAAGGGATGCGGTGCAAATATCGAAACGATGGACAACTGTTTGTATCACTGCCCAGCTTTCGTAAACTGGAGATACCAATATTTTGGACATGACATTATACCAGATACAACTCTTCTCAGAGAAGTGAAATGCGACATGTGTTAAGCAAGTTTAAACAAGATACTGACTTTCTATAGAAAGTAAGGTTGTATTCCTAACGTTAAGCGTACAACAAGCCTACATGATGGCTTAGGTGTTTTTTAACAGGCATGATATCTTTGATTAGTATCCTACCCGTTAGCTTACCTGCCTACATATCTGCCCCGTTGTTATACCAATTTTAAGTGTTTAATTCTCATTTGTTTGGCGATTTATTTCTACATGTGTACAACTGTTAAGATATTTAAATGTGTGTGTATATATTATGTATGTTTGTTTGCTCTTATGGAAATGCGTACAAGCACAGCATGTATGCAGGTATGCAGTTTCAGTTTTCATATAAATATACGAGTGTGTAGAGTAAATGTATGAGTTTTCACTTAAATTATGGTCACTAAATATCACAGTTGTTCCTGTTGTTGACATCATGGTCTCTATGGAGTATCCTTTATATAACATTATCATATCTCCTGCTATTATGCATGTGACATTGTAGTCGTCATAAGTAGACTTTAGTTTTTTTTTTTTATTATTTTTTGCTTTTTTAATTCCTGTATGACAGTTGTTGTTGTTTGCTAGTACGGTTATTGTTGTGGCAATATTGTGATGGTAGCCTACTAGTGTTGTTTCTGTCACCAACACTATGATTGTCAACATAACCGTCGACTTCAATGAAGAATGTCATCAGCATTAAACTTTTAGTTACTTATGCTAGTGTTGTTAAAAAAAAAAAACAATTAAAAAAAACAACAATTATTTTCCATAATATTATATACTTTTTTATCACATGATGTTAAAGTTGTTGTTGTTGTTGTGGTTTTTGCTGTTATTACTCTTGCTCTTGTTGAACTCTTGAACATGTGAGCTTATGTGTGCACATTTTCCTTCCAAAGTGACCAGGGTTATTATATTACAGGTTATTTGTATGAATATGTATGTATGTGTATATGTATGTGTGTGTTAAATTTGTATGTATGTATATCCTTATATAAAAATCTATACGATACAATATGCTTTTATACGGTTTGTACGTTTGTGTTTGAAAATGTGATTCTGAGGAGAGGTGTTGGGTTGGTGTTGTGTATGTCATCATTATTACTTTATGGTTACACTTTGTATGTGTTTATATATACATAGATATAAGCATTTAATTAATTAGTTTGATATACTGGTTTTTCCTTTGTTTGTTTGTTTGTTTGGTATGAAATGTATGTATGTTCTTTAGCTCTTTTCATCACTCACACTATTCTCCTCTTATTTTTTCATTTTTTTTATTGTTACTCTTACCTATTGTTTGCTTAGAAAATGACAAACTAATTAAAGTGTGCTCTGTGGTTTTTCTATTTTAAGCACCATGAAAGGTAATTAATTTTATTTAATAAATTAATATAAAATTCAATGTGTGTACAGTGACTTATGCAACGAAAGAGGTTTAAAGTATTAAACGGATAATGACATTAAAGCCTAAGCCTTCACATTTATAAAAAAGAAAAACAAAATCATTGCTTCTACGAAAATTATTTCCACTTGGTTTTTTTCTTTTTGTAAGTAATATTGGATTAAACCTATTTTAATAATCATGAACGTAAATTAGTAGAAAACAAATTAAATTGAACACATATGGTTAGGTTACGTTAGGTCAGGTCGGAGCGGTAGCTCTGATATCAAAAGCACACTTGAGCACGCATATCGGCCCGTTGTGACGCAATAGTTCTACCAAACTAGGCAAGAAGAAGAAGTTGGTCAGCGCAAGGGCTGCACATCAAAAGCGCGACTACCTTACGCTGTAAAACCAGAACGAAAGTTTAATAATCGAAGCTATATCCTTGACATCAATAGATGATAGCTCCGTCAAGCTGACAAGAAATGGAGAGTGAAATAACCTATATTAACACCTCGCAAGAGATCGGCACTGGCAAAGAAAGAGGATAACAGTCTCTTCTTCCTTAGCGGATCTGTACCCACGCCAGAAGTTGTCCGCGTATCTACCCATTACATAATGACCTGTGAGCATGGCCACTGTGATTGAGGCATACCCAAGTGAATTGAAGAGGATTCGCTGGCGAGCTCGTCAGCCCTGCAGTATTTCGCAATGTCCGGAATGTCCAGGGACCCAGACCAGTGAGTCACTGAAGCGCCCAAAAAGAAGGTCGAGAGAGCGGCGACATTCCCTACCGATCCTGGAGTTATTCACAACGCTCGACAGAGTTCTTATGGCGGCCTGACTATCAGAGAAGACCGAGATGTGGGTGAAAGAAAATGTAAACACAAATGAGTATGCAGTATTTGCATTATTTTATATCTGTTTTGAACTAAAATTTAAATTTTTAAATTTGCAATAAATAATATGAATGACTTGAAATATAACGAAAGCCAGCTTTTTTGTTAATAAAGGAAATGAGAATAAATTTTCCTTAAAATTAAAAAAAATATTTTATATTTATACGTTTTCTTCTCTTACTCTCTTTAAATTTAAATAAAACGAAGTCGTTTCAAAGACTTGTTAATATCACTATGTGTGGAGTATATAACAACGTTCAAATGCTCGCCCGGGTTCTCCATGCATTTAACCCATGACATGCATTGTATGGGCTTTGAATAGTGCTGTGGTTTGTCGTTTATTTCACTTCAGGAAACCTGAAATGGAAAATTTTAACGAATATTCTATACGACATGTCTTTGGTGTGCAGATCTTTTAATTCGGGTCAAAATAAAATTGCAATCAACGATCTATAGTTGACATTAATGGCCTGGGCAATGTCATTTTCAATGAGATATGAACCGATAATGCCGCCAGCGCAAATTCTGCAACAAAAAAATAACATTTTCGGGATTCATTGAACGCTCTAGTGTCTTATACGTGTTGATATCACATCAAATTCGATCATTGTCGATTGGTGTCAGCTCAAATTCGATCATTCGGCTTGTTCACATACAAATTCAACCAGGAATTTGTATGTACCGCTGATGATGGTTTTTCAATGAAAATTGCCAGCAGTTGCCATTTGCTATAGAACTCATTCCGTGAGAACACTCATGTATAAAATTATACCACACAACATAATTAATCTAAGAAGCTAAGTCGCAAACCTAACTAACGCGCTGTAATGGCCATTTAAGTAAATAAGAAATATAATTTTGGAAACGTTTGCCCTGGTAGTCTAGTGGGTAGTATGCTAGACTATTAGCGTGAAAGTCGTGGATTCGATTCGCACCAGAGTCTCTGGTCTGTGACACTACACCGAGCATATGGTCATTTTACTCAGCTCGTATATAATTGGAATATAATTTGTAATTGTATTTTAATTAATAAATAAAATAAATAATTTTGGAAACTACAAGGTGACCAAAATTGCAACATAATTTTAACTAAATCCTGAGATAAAACAAAAAATCTGATGTAGTAGCAGGAATTGTTATACCAAGAGTTTACTGGATCATTGCGACATAGATGATGTTCCGTAGAATTTTTGTTTTTGCCGTCTCATTGTAGCTTCTGTAGAAGCCGACTGTGAGGTATTCCTAAAGGTTTGTCTGGCCTCAATGCAAGTGATTGTATTGTCACATGTTTCCTTTGAAAATGTGATCGTTTATTTCAATCCCTAAGAATTTTTTGAATTTGTACCAGCCATAACAGCAAGGACGTCTGTTTTGTTGTTATATTAAATCATATTTAGCCAGGATACTTGGTATTCTGCGATGGCCATTATAAACCATTACCATATGGAATTCGACCGGTATTTACTTCATAAATGATCGAAAGCGTATACAGGTATGTAGTTAATGTGACACCCATCATATCAACCATTTTAACAGGACAATAGCTTCTGTACTCCAATACATACATATATAATTTTGAGATATTTTTATGAAGTAAATAATTTTGGTAAATAATTCTCATACAATACGGATCATGTTGCTTTATTTAATGTGCACTATTATGTACGTACATATATAGTTTAAACGCCTTTACAATTATCTTCTTGTAAATTTTAATTACTCTCATTCGGATTTATTTTATTTTTTCTTTTCTTTTCAATATTTTTTTATTTTTAATTTTTTTGTTCATTTTGTTGAACCTTTTCTTGTGTGCTCTCTTTCTAGGAAAAGTATTCATTACAACTGAAAAGTTAAATGTTATAATAGGAAACGATGAATAAACAGGAGGTTAAATGTTTAACGCTTTTCAAATATTATTGTGTTGAATTTTTTCTCTTTCTAAACTTCCAAACAAATTGCAAACTCATTAAAATTGTTTTCATTCCTTCATCATTCTTATGATTTACTTGTGTTTTATAAAAAATTTTTTTTGTTTTCCTTTTTTTATTTTTTTTTTTAATAACTAGAAATTTTTTATTTGATTAAAAAAGACCTTTTTAGTAAAAACAACAAAATGAGCAAACAAAACAAGTGGAAAATTATAAAAAAATTTAATGAAACATAATATTATCCAGAATCATTTTTTGTTTTGTCTTGTTTTTCATTTAATCCTTAAAAAGAAATAAAAACGCTTTGGTACATTTTAGTGTCTGTTTACACTGTAAACTTTACAGGCAAGCCAAACCTAAAACGCTCACATTAAACACACTTTCGCACATTTCCACGAATAAAAAATTTCAAATTAAATTGAAGCTTTTTTAATAAAATTTTATTGCATTGAATTTTTAAAATGTTAAACAAAATTATTTGTATGTACGTACATAATAATGCTGCTTGAATTGTGATTTACAAAAAGGAAAAAAATGGTACGAAATATTGGATCATTGGTATATTTCATGAAATTGGAAAAATTTTATTTTTACTCCATTAAATTGCGAAAAAGAAGATTTTAAAGAAACAAAATACAAGAACCTGAATTTATTGGAAAACTTGTAAATATTAAAAATACAGTAATCCTTCGCTCTACGTCGCCTCGATTAACGTTGTTTCGATTTACGTCGTCAAATTTTTTGTTCCCTCTAACTTCAATTTGTGTCGTAATTCGATTTACGTCGCCTTTTTTGGAACCAACTGCGACGTAAATCGAGGGATTACAGTAATTTTTTTAAGTTACTTGTTAAAAACATACTACTTTGTAGTATGAGCAATATGAAATTCGATTTACGTCGTTTCGATTTACGTCGCCTTTTTTGGAACCAACTGCGCGCGCAAATCGAGGGATTACGGTATCACGAAGGTTAATTAATAATATTGTCTAAGTTAATTGTAGGTTCTTTACAAAGAATATAACATAACATAATTGGTCATTACAACCCTTCATTCAGGATTACGACCTAGCTTCTCACACCACTTATGTTGTGTGCGTTAATTTTTATACATGAGTGGTGGGACCTGCAGTTTAAAGTCGACTTCGAACGACAGATGTTTGAGAAACATTTCATGGCAGTTTAATTTATTCTCAGAGTTTTTGCCAGAAACTGCTGAGAGGAAGTCGCCGAAGAAATATTTTTTTATATTGCGTTTTGATGTCTGACCTTGGTTTTGAACCGTGGCCTTGCATCTAATAAGCCAACGCACTACCTACAAGATCCAGGTCAGACATCAAAACGAAAATATGAAAAATATTTCTTCGGCGACTTCCTCTCGGCAGATTTCTGGCAAAAATTCTGAGCGGAAATAAAATTGCCATGAAAAGTTTCTCAAAAATCTGTCTTTCGGAGTTGACTTTCAACTATAAGTCCCGGCACTCATGTATAAAATTAACACACATAACATGAGTGGTGTGAGAAGCTAGGTCGTAATCCTCATTGAAGGGTTGTAATGACCAATTATGTATGTATGTACGAGTATGTATTGATCGAAAAAGGATTAGAATGGTCCACAAGGCAAGGAAAAATAATTCTGCAATGTGACAATGCATCTGCATATTAGGCACAACCGGTTCATAATACAATTAAAGCATTAGACTGGGAGCTGTTACTCCAACCAACCTATTCACCAGACTTTGCTACTTCTGATTACTCTTTGTTTTTATCCATGTAACACGCATTGGCTGAGTAGCACTTCGATTCCTAGAAGTAAATCTCTAATTGAGTGACTAATCGATTTTCTTTAAAAGACAAACAGTTTTATTGTCGTAAAATCCATAAATTGCTTGAATGATTGAAAAAAATCTATAGCCGGCAAAGGCCAATACTTTGACTTTTCCATTAAAAATTAATTTAAAAAAACGCTAAATAAACTGTAGATTACTTCGTGCAGCATTTCATATGAATAGACTGACCCTCTGGCATTTTATTTTTCATTATTCGTCTCAATGAAATATGGTCGATTGTTTTAAATTCCAAGAAACACTTTAAATACGTAAATTAAACAAAATGCATGACCTGCCATCATTATCAATATCTAAACGAGCGTGAGACTTCAACAAAAAAAGAAAAAAACCGACTGTAATAAACAAATGAAAAGACCTTTGATTTTTACGCCATTTTATTTTATTCTTATTAGTCTTATCTTTATTTCTCTTCCTATATTTAGCTTATAACGGGGGGTGGGGGGCTTAAAGTTCAAACGTATTTATTTGTAGTAAATTTTTGCTTAATTCATGAATACGCCATCAGTATTTATACTTCTTCTGTAGGGTTTATGACTTTTAGTCTTTAGCTTTCAACATACCACCACGTACAGCTGCCTCCCAAGGCATAGTCCTGGCAAATAATTCGATACTCTTACATTTTTAATGCCTCTCTTATACATTTTATTTTATATCCATGACTTTATGGTTAGGGCGGTGGAAGTATGGCATGGAATGTGATGGTGTGTGTGTATTTTATGAACGTATTTGTTTATTATTTTTTATTGCACTAATGTTTTAGCCGTAGTGAATAAGTTATTGATTGTTATTTTAGTAGTTCTGTATGGGGCCTATTACGTGATTTTTCTTTTTTTTGTTAGATGCAGTGTTTTAGTACAGTTAGTGTTTATGAAAATCGGACAGAAGAGATCAAGCAAATGTATTGTAATTCTTTTTTAATTTTGACAAAGAGTAGAATTAATTTTGATAAGAATATTGCAAATTAAAAAATGTCCTTGAAGTATTATGCTCATTATAAATAATACGCAATTGTACGATTTTTACTGGCTTTCACTGTATTTACATACATATAAGTAATAGCACACTTCATTGTTATTTCAGTTTCGTAGAGTGAAAAAAAAACAATAAAAGAAGCAAAATTTTTATTATCTTCGAAGTAACATTAAATTCCAATATCTAAGTAAAGCTTCTTCGGCAGTTCAAACAAATGAAATGAATGAGTTAGTAAAAAATTTAAAGCAAAGAAACATTATTACGCTTTAAAATTAATTATTCTACTGGAAACCGCGTAAAATATTGACTCGGAACGAATGTAAACAAATGAGTTTTGATTGCATTTTGTAAGCATTAAAGCCTCATTCAATGATAGGTTGAGACAGTTCATTAATGTGACCTATGAGATAAAAATATAGCAATTTTTTCAAGTACTTTTTATTGTCGAAAGATTTATTGTTATGTTAAAATGTTATTTTCAATGACAACTTTATTTCATAGAAGATAATTTATGTAAAATTATGCGTTTTGTTGTACAGGTAAAGTATGTTTTTAAATATCACGCGTATTTGACAAATTCATCCAGAACTTACGTACAGAATTTCAACACACAAAGTTGTTCTCCAAGCCCAATTCATAGCATACATACATCATTGGTCATTACAACCCTTCAGTCAGGATTACGACCTAGCTTCTCACACCACTTGTGTGCGTTAATTTTATATATAAGTGGCGGGACCTATAGTTTAAAGTCGACTCCGAATGAAGGATTTTTGAGAAACTCTTCATGGCAATTTTTTTACACTCACAGTTTTTGCCAGAAATCCCGCCGAAGAAATATATTTTTCATATTTTCGTTTTGATGTCTGATCTGGAATTTGAACCGTGGCCTTACGTCTAATAAGCCGACAAACTACCTTTTAGACTACGTCGACTACGCAACTGCTTACTCAACTGTTAATTGGTAAACAGGGAGCTAACATTTGGACCTTATATATGCTATGGTTTGAAACCTAGAATAGCTTAACAATAATATTCATTCGGAAGAGAGAAGAAATCAAGTTGTCCAAGTTATCATTAATGTTGTATTGACGGTAAGCTGCGAACAATAGTGCCAGGACAGATTATATATATTGGTCCGGTACTATTTGCCTTACACCTCTTGTTAGCTGCGCTGTAAAGCATACAAAACATCAGACAGCAGAGCGTAACGGTTACTTCTGGCTCATTTCGAAAATAATAAGAACAAGTTATACCGCCAACGTATAAACTGCATCAAACAGCCGATTTAAGTAGCCGTTTTGATGATTCATAAAATTCTTATTTATGTAGCCTTTTAAGCCTCATAAGCCTAATAAGTTTCACTATTGAACACTATTCTCTGATAAAAGTACTCTGCTTCATCTAAAAGCTAAAAATGCTCCTCATATAATGGTCGTTTGGTTTCATTTTGTATACGAACAGTATTTTATAGGCACGTAAGCCAAAATCCTTACGTAAAATTAACCACGATGAAGCGGCATCTTTTTAAGTTTGCCGTAACAATATTCCCGTCGTTACGCACATTTCTTTGTCTCGTTTTAAAGGTTTTGAATTGTGAAGAGTACTAATTTACAGGCCCGTAATTCAAAATTCTCACGTTAAATTTACCACGTAGTTGAAGGACAAAAGTCAACAAATGAGAACGAAGATGAATCGGCGTCTTCTTCAATATTTTAAGTTTGAAAAAATGCTGAAAACGATAGTCCCCGGACATATTGTTTTTTATTTTTATGTGGCGTGACCAATAGTTAAAATCGACTCCAAACGACAGATTTTTGAGAAACTTTACATGCCAATTTGATTAACTCTCAGAGTTTTTGCCAGAAATCTGATGAGAGGAAGTCGCCAAAGAAATATTTTTTTTTCATATTTTCTTTTTGATGTCTGACCTGGCGTTTGAACCGTGCCCTGGCGTCTAATAAGCCAACACACTACCTACTAGACTACAGCGACTTCGACTATATGCCATCTGCCATAGGTGAAAATCGAATTTGGAAATAATAATTGTGAGGAAAAAAAATATCCTTCTTCTGTAGTTCTTGGTATCATAAAAAGCTTTGGTAAAGAGGGGGGAGGGGAAATAAAACAAATTAGTTTTTGCTTTTTTACAATGACAATTTGTATTAGATTCTCGTAGTATTAAGTTTTCACAAAAAAAAAAAAATTGAAACAAAAATAAGTTTTAATTAATTGCATGATAAATAATACAATTTAGAGTTTAGTTAATTGAATTTAAATTATCTGACTTGATAAACAAATATGTACGTTATAAATTTTCAAATAATATTAACAAAAACTAAATAAAATATTATAAAACCATGGAAATTTATATTATTTTTGTTTAAATAGTTCTTTAATTAATTTTTTCTTTATTTCTAATTGGTTTTTTTCGTACTCTAGATAAATGTTTTTTTTCTTTCTAAAAAAATAAAAAAAATTTGGATTCGTATACATTATTATTTATTATTGAAATTAAACCAATTATTTTAAATTTATTTTTTCAATTTGTTAACCTAAATAAAAAATAAATATTTACTAACTATTAAAATATTAAAAAAAAAACATTCTTATCAATTTATGTACATTTACAATATGTATACATATATGTATGTATGTTTAGTGTAATATTTACTCTTTTTATTTATTTAATTATTTATTATTTTTTATTTTCTTTTTATTGACTTTTTTCTAAACAATTTTTATTTTATTTTATTTAAAATCTATACAAGAATGTGGTTTAATTTAATAACAACAAAAAAAAACGAAAATGTTGCTAAAAATTTATTCGAATGTTTTTTTACACACAACTTAAAGCAAAAAAAAAAAACAAAAAACAAAAACAAATTGCATAAACGACTAAATATTCACAAACAACCATTACCCCAACAGCCGCACCAGGGTATTTTTCCACCCGTATGGGAACTGACAGATAATTTACGCCTTTGTGAGCGCATACTGAAACTGGCCGATGACTCCCTGGACGAAGCTAAACTGTTTGAATTACGATCTGAGTACGATGCCACCGTTTCGTGATTACTATCTTGGCGGGAATGATGACTGTGATGTGGGTTCGTTTGGCTTACCAACGATGAGCTATGCTGGTGGTGATGATGATTGTGAGTGTGATGATGATGCGTACCATTGGTGCCACCGCTGGTGTTACTAATGCGTTGATTCGTGTGTGAAACCGTACCATCGGAATGCCGCCGCGAACATTTCGTACGCATGGCATTGGCAGCGGCACAAGCAATTTCAGCTGCACTAGCCTTTATGGCATCTTGACTGTTTTTTCGCGGTTGCTGATGCAGTTGTGTCAGCGGCGACACTACATTCGGATAACTATTGCTGTGTACATGATTATGTGCTAGCATTTGTGCAGCACTATTTATACTAGAGTTCGTACGTTGTAGATGTGGTGGTGTCGATGTGGGTGTTACCGAAATTATGGGCAGAACAGGTGGCGTACTTAAAGGAGAGCTTTCGTGTTTTCGTGCGGAATGTGGCGAATTCGGTGTGCTCTGGCTAGTTTGTTTGAGATTACGTAGAGAAGGATTCGATAGCACCGTATGTAAATCCATACAACTACCACTGGTGGAGGCCTGCGCAGCCAATTGATTACGTATAGAAGGCATTGGTTTTTCTGGTGTAACCGGGCTATCAGTATCATTACATACAATGGAGACTCTTCTCGCTTTTCTTCTGGCATGCTCGGCAAGCTGAAAGTAGAAAAACTCAGACAGGATAAAGACAAACAACACCTCTAATAAATACTTACTTCCTTATCTTCCTTGGCTGTTGCCAACTCATTTTCATTCGTATTGTCTGGCACATTAAAATCGTAATCAAACGATTTGGTCAGCTGTGTGGGTTGAGATCGAAATTGAGCTCTTTTAGCGGCTGCATTTGCCAAGGCGGCATATAATTGACTTTTGTTTGGTGATACACCAGCGAGTACTGGAGAATTCGTATTGGGCTCCTTTGTAGTTGGCACACTGCCAGTTACCGAGTTACTTCTGGCTATACCAGCACATTTAATATTCAATGGTGAGGGATATTGTCGAACAGGTGGTGTTGGCGGAAAACTTTTACCATTCGCCGCCTTTTGCCCACTGATATTGGTGACTAACGGTGACAATGGTAAATGTATTCTTTGTGTCGTTGGTGAATTTAAAACTGGCGACGTTTGTGTAGCCGTAGCCGCTACATCTGGTGCTGTTGTGGTTGCAATTACGGCTGCTTTATTTAGACGATCAAAACCAATATATTTACGATTGTCCGGAAATGGTTGCATTGGATCGGGTATATTTGGTGACGGACTATCCGTATGATCTCTTTCCAATGAACGTGTTCGTCTGGCCACATTGGAATTTCCCGAAATTTCTTTGTTACTTTCAGTAGTATTTAAAGGCTGTACTGGTTTTATTGTTGGATTATTATCCTCATAGGTGAGCAATAAATTCATTTCTGATCTATAAGGCTTTGTATTTTTATTTTTTTGCTGCAGTGGCTCTATCTCAGTTTTATTCACCTCATCTGTCGATTTTTTATTGAGATTATCACGTGATTTATTTTTAACCAACTGTATCGCTAAAATGTCCTCTGAAATAGCTTCAATATCATTTAAAATTGATTCCAAATTGGCTGAGTCAGTCTGTAAATAAAAATTTTTTAAAATTGATTCATAAAACAAAAAATACTTCTTTTTTTTTTGAAATTTGTCAAGATTCATGTTTTCGGTTTACATTTGAGTTACAAAATCATGCAGAATACTAAGTAAGTAAGAAAATTAAGGCCCAATGTCTTATAAAGGCTTACTTGAATGATTTGATTAATACGACGTCTCTATTCATCAGTAACCGAATTTAAATGTACATGGCGCCATTAATTTGACCAGTAAAAATCCTCATTAAAGTTGTAATATCAATAGGGATGGCATTTAATAATTAGGTTGGCAACGTGCTCTTTACATTCCTTCTGAACTTACTATATTAAAAGAGCACTTCCGTTCTCGATATCTAAGTGACATCGATCAGCGCTCTCAACTATAATGTAGAATGTCTAAAATGTTTCTGGTAAGAACGAAAACTCTCTTGTCGTTCTGGTAGAGCAGCGACTAGACTTCTAACGAGCATAATTATCAGTCGCTGTATGTTTTTATGTACTCGTCGTATTCTAGTAGCCTAGCCTCGGTTCAAACCACAGGTCAGACATCCCCCCAAAGAAACGAAATATGAAGAAATATTTTCTTAGGTGACTTACTCTCAGCAGATTTCTGGCAAAAACTCTGAGAGTAAATATAATTGCCATGAAAAGTTTCTCAAAAAATTTGTCGTTCGAAGTCGACTTTAAACTATAGGTCCCGTTGGTCACACCTAACAAAAGTGGTGTGAGAAACGAAGTCGTAATCCTAACTAAAAGGTTGTAATGACCAACTATGTATGTATATATGTTTGGCCTTATGTTGAAACCTATGAAACGTTACCCTTATTGTTTCTATTGTACTAGAGAATAGGATGAGAAAGAGTAGCAAATGGTACAACATCTTTTAAGTGACTGCTCCGTGGTATTGGATTTTAGATTTAGGTACCTTGGTGACTGTGTCAATAGTGTACCTCTAACAAATCCGAACAATGGTAGCGCTTGGCTGTAGTGTTTAGCGCTTTTCGTGTATGTACCGAGAACGAAACGCTGGTGCTTTAATGTCACCACTTGCAAGCAGTAGATCAATAATGCTGAGGCCTGCTTTGGCAGAGAAAGCAGTTATTATGATTGATTGTGTAAGGACGTATAAGTAATCCTAATACTATGTTGGGGTATGCACTTTCAATCAAGTCAATATTCGGTTTATTGTGTACAATATTTCAAGTGTTCAGGCATAATAATATACGCAGTTCAGCTGCTTATTTAATATTCATTTGATAGATGGTAAACAAAACAGCTGGTTGTTTCAAAAACATTGTTTTGATTTTGTTTTTTTTTTTTTTTTGTTTGTCGTTGTTGACATTGACATGAGTTGTCAAATATAAACAAAAAGTGTTCGGATAATTGTACTATGCTCACTGAACATACCTATGACAGTGCTGCATTTTAAGTTTTACTCAATTTTATAACAACTTACGTATTTATTACGCAATTATTAATTGAAGCTTTATATGAAATATTGAGCACAATAATGGCGTTTATGAAGTCGCTGTGGTCTAGTAGGTAGTGTGTTGGCTTATTAGACGTAAGGCCACGGCTCAAACACCAGATTAGATATCAAAACGAAATATGATAAAATATTTCTTTGGCGACTTTCTCTCAGCAGATTTCTGGTAAAAACTCTGAGAGTAAATCAAAAAATTGCCATGAAAAGTTTCTTAAAAATGTGTCGTTCGGAGCCGACTTTAAACTGTAGGTACCGCCACTCACGTATCAAATTAATACACAGAACATGAGCAGTGTGAGAAGCTAGACCGTAATCCAGACTGAAGTGTTGTAATGACCAATGATGTCATTTACGTATGTCTTCGGAAATTTGTTCAGCAAACAACTGAAAAAATGTGTTTGTACCTGGTCTAAAAAAAGTTGGTACAAAGTATGCTCCAAATTAAGTGAATATAAGTAATTCTCAATCGATCAATTAATTTGCGATTAATTTGCAGTGTTAAACGATCTTTGATTAAATTTTCTGTAAACAATTAAAAAGTTCTAGGCATTGTCATTGAGCCGGCTTGAATTTTTCTATCGGCTTAAGCTTTACTTCTGTCTATTTTCTGTTATTGTTGTGTAGACTATTAGGATTTCAGTATAATTTGTGATGCAAACAAAAATTTTGAAAAAATTTTAATTTCACAATCCAATATTCCTGCACCAATTAAAGCTGATGATTAAAATAGAAATCAGTTCGTAAAGTCTCACCTGACACATGGTATCGACAACAATTGAATTTGTTGATGCGGTTGGCATTGTTGTTATTGGTTTTTTAATACAAGTCGAAGAACAAGAATTTTTTGTGAAATTACATGCAACACTTGAATATTTTGTTAGTGAAGAAAGCATTACATTGTCGACTGATGGCAGTGGAGGCATTGTAACAACGCCACCATCATCATCATTACATACCACACCCTCAACATTTCTGGCAATCTTGTCGGCAGCTGTTGTAGTGCAAAAACTTTGAATTGTTGTGGATGATGATGGTGATGCAGCTGTTATTAGTTGTTGCAATTGTTGTTGTTTCGCTATGCAACACTTGACAATCGATGACATCAGAGGTTGGGTAACAGCAGAAGCTGTGATTAAATTTTGACAAACATTTTGTGCGATTGCATAAACAGGATCATTAGGTTTACGAAAGTTAATATTGGAATTTATAAACTTGAAGCACGCTGATGGCGGTGGTGGTGATGGTGGTGCTGGTGCTGGACATGTTGGTGTCAAATAAACCATTGTCATTGGAAGGTAAGTTGCTGTTATTGTTGCTGCTGCACCAATTTCTGCTGTAAGTGCTGTTAGTGACAATGAAGGCGATGGTGGTGGTGGTATTGTTGACAGTAGTGGCGATGATGATGATGATGGCATTGTTGCTGTTGCTGCTGTTGTTAGTAGTAATGGATTTAAAGTATTACATAAAGTATTAGATGTTAAAACAGTTGTTGTCAGAGGACAAAAACTTTTCAAATTAGTTTTCATGCTGGTGCATAAACTGTTGTTAGTTAAATTTGTTGCTTTTACTATAACAGTGCTGGTAGTTGTTAGTGTTGTTATTGAGGTGGCAATAGTGACATATATTGCAGGCATTACATATACATCATTGTCATTATCTTCATCATTATTAGTAATAACAAGATTATTGTGATGTTGCTGATGCTGATAACGGCATATTTGATGCATTCTACGATGTGTATGTGTTTGATGCTGATGCTGATGCTGGTGTGGTTGATATTGTTGCTGTTGTCTGTTTCTTTGACGTTGACTAGAACTTACTTGTGCTTGCATTGTCGTTGATGTGCTGGTCAAACGTTGTGGTATAGGTGGCGGTTGTACTGTTGGCTTATTCGGTGGTCTATACGGCGTTGCCAATCCATTGGTCACATATATGTCAGGTGGTTCACATTTTTGTTGTGTCCCCAATGATTGCGTTTGGGTTACTGGTTCATTAACAAGTGGAGGTGCAGGTGGTGGCATACGCTTTTGATTTGCCAGCGCTGTATTTAATTTTAATTTCGGTTTAATTGGTGCAAAAAAATGTTTAGGCGTAGTACTGCCATTATTGTCACTGTTATTTGAAGATGTTGTTACTTGCTGAACTACTCCACCATTTGGTGGCATTGTTAATATGGGTACAGTTTCTATTGCTAAGGGATTGTGTTGCATATTTAAGCTGAGTTCGGTAGGTTTCTTTGGCACTAAAGGTATTCCATTCGAAGTATTCACATCTGTGGTGGCAGGTGGTGGTGGTTGTGGTGGTGTTACCGTGGTCGTAGGTACAAAAGTAGTTAAAGTTTGTGCTGAAGAACGTTTTGACATGATAGGCGATATAGAGTTGACTGGATATCGTCTTTGAGCAAAAGGTGATTCTAGATTGTAATCCCAACCATTAGTATGCTTTACAATAGTTTTACCCGAATTTGTGGTAGACGTACTTTCGGGAGTGCTACCTGTAAATACGCACTGCAAGATATTTAAACGAACCTAAAATAAATGTATTCAAGTACTTACCATAATTTACATTCATATGCTGTTGCACAATATTTTCAAAGTACGACAGTGGTGGCACGACAGCCTGTAAATCATTCAATTCATTTGCTACCATTTCTACAGGTGTGAGCGGTGTCAAAGGCCCCACAAGGCTAGGCAATGGAGTTTGAGAGCCACTAATATCGTGTGTATAGCTTAAAAGATTCTCCGATTGTTGAACTGACACCACTTCACTGTTGCTTAAATTCTCTTCGGAAACAACCGACAAATGATCAAAATTTGTTAATTTACTTGTACCCGCTGGCACAGATTCTGTTGCACGGTTAATCACTGTTTCATTTGACTCATTTACTACTGTTGGTGACATACATTCATTACTGTTTGACATATTTTTACTTTCACTACAGTATTCATCATTGCAAACAACTTCTTCTTCGTCATCATGACAACAGCAAGAATCACATGAATCGGAATCCTTTAAAATTATGAGAAAAGCATGTGTAAATTGTAAGGCAATAAATTTAACATTAAAAACAAAATACTTTACCTCACTGTTACATCTACTGTGTACGAGTTCACAACCGATTCCATCATTGCACTGGTAAGTGCAGCCATTGCCACCGCTACATCTCGCACTGTACACACCCTGTTCGTGTTCTATGAATTTCGCTTTGACTCTTTTATTAAGTCGATCACATTCATCGCGCAACGTCCAGATTTCACGTCGTAATTGTTCATTTTCCTTGCGTAACCGTTTTATATCCGTCTGGCCTGTAAAGTAATGTAATTGAAAACATATTTTTATTCTGCATTGTATTCAATTATTATTTCATTTATTTCTATTTTGCCTTGTACCCTCTACAGTAGCCTGTGTGGCTGTTCGAATTCAAGCAATATCATTGCCTGTGCAGTGGGAAAATCAAATAATCTCATATAGACCAAGGCGAATTCATATATTCATTAAATTCGCCCTGCATACAGACTGGTATGCTGTAAATTTACTTAAAGCCTGACGAGAGTTCATCCTAAAAATCTCAGGAATCAAACCAAGGATTAATGACTAATTTTTATTGTCATAATTTGTTTTCTTTCGAAAAATTATTCCAAGCAACAAATCTCATTTTTGGCTAAAAGATTCTTAATTTATATGCCGATTGAAGAAGACCCAGAGGGATGTACTGTAATATGTAATAATATGCGATTTATACACTAACGGTATAATTGGATCGTAATCCTTGAAGAATGAAAGGAATTTTAATTTAATTGTCATTGGATACGATACGATATTTAATAAGTGTTTGTGCCAGAAACAGTAGAATTCATAGAGTCGTCATGGGATTTCAAGCAGACACAATCTCATGAACCAATCTATAGGCGAGCTTGGTAACAGATTAAACTTATTTTTTGTTTGTTTTTGAGCCCTAATTTGACCGCCAAGATCATTCGATTTGATTACTTTTTTTTGGACAAAATTGTGGACATCAATTGCATAAAAGGACGCGTCAACATTACAGCTATCATTGGTTACAACCTGACCGAAATGTTAGAACAAGTATAGTGGAACTTATGGTATGACATACCATAACTCTGGTACACAAATTTTAAGTTGACGGCTGCTGTTTGTGCCTTATTCGCTTACGAATACGCCTTAAGAAAATCCGACATTAAAATGTCTAACAGGGTCAAATCTCCCCACCTCGGTGGTCACTTACATGTGTATGGCCCCATGTCGTTGGTGTTCAAATCATCCAAATGCGAATACATGTCTGTAAACGTTTACCTTCAGATCCCGTATCATTTCAATTGTATGAGTGCTGAGCAAAGTCACAACACAAAATACGCCAAGCTATGATCTGTGAAAAGCCGAGTTCTTGTTAGCAACGCGAAGTCGACTGTCATGATCTTCAATTTCCATTCAAAATATTATTCTCCGATGAAACCCGCTTTTTGGTGAATGGGTAAGAAAGAGCAAAATCTTCCTATTTGGAGTAAGATAAAACACAAGATTTTGATCAAACATCATTACCTAACATAACATAATTGGGCATTGCAAACCTTCAGTCCGGATTCCGACCCAACTTCTTATACCACTTATGTTGCGTGTGTTAATTATATATGTGAGTGGCTGGACGACAGTTCTTTTTTTTAGAAACTTTTTCATGGCAACTTTATTTTCTCTCATAGTTTTTGTTAGAAATCTGCTGAGAGGAAGACGCCTTAGAAATATTTTTTCTTATTTCATTTAGTTTGAGTTGAGGTTTGAACCGAGGCCTCATGTCTAAGAAGCCAACGCACTACCTACTAGACAACGATGACTTCGACTGCCATTAAATACACATCAAATTAGTATTTAGTGCGATTTATGGCCTGTCGGAGTTATTAGTCTATAAAAACAATGACAATCAAAATGTTAGTCAATGGTGAATGGTATTGGGACATGATGACCTGTTAACGACTTTATGTTAATTAAAGCACATTTAAACAGAAGAAAACTGCAAACGTAAATGGTGTTTCAATTAAAATAAAAAAAAAAATTATTTAACACTATACACCATAAATAATATGCAACGATTGAAATTGTTTATATTAAATGTTAACACGAAATTTAATTGAGTGTTTACAAAACCACTTGAATCAAAAGGCAATAATTTTTGTTAATTCTGCAAACAATTAGACAAGCTGCAAGCGTATATAAACAATAACAATAAAAAGTGCATAATTCTTGACAACAATGCAAATACAAACGATATGAAAATATTGTTTATTTAGGGGGTCAAATTAAAAATAAAATTTATAAATTTGATCAAAATACCCATGTAAGTAAATGGTTTTCTTACCTCTTTCTACCTCAGCATTAATGTTGATGGTACGTAGTCTTAATTCTTCATTTTCATAGATCATGCCACGCGATGACTTTCGATCCAATCTGAAAAATTTAAAACACGGAAATATTATTATGAATAATACTTATACATATACATGTTATGTCTAATAATGTTAAATTATAAAAAAAAATACAAAAACTTTGCCTTCTCAATTTATATGGAGTAAACTGTCGGCCAAGGTCAATTATCATTTTGTTTCTCTTATTTTGTTTTAAAACGAAATTCTCCTTTAAATCACAAATTATTTTAATTGAATATTTTAAAATTACTATAAACACCAGGGGGGAAAAATATCTTTCTTCTTGGTTTGAATGTTATAAATAAACTAATTTGGCTTATTTGGTGATCGATAACACACAATAAAAAAAAGATAAAAAACATACAAATATTCACTCTATTTGGTTACCAAACATTTGTGTTGTGTTTTCATAAAAAAAAAACATCATTTAATATGTATTTTTGTTTTTGTATCTTTTTTTATCAACTCATAAATTAATTTCGCTGATTTTTATTTTATTTTTTATTTTCTATGTTGTTTAGCATCATTAGGCGATTAATGTAGGCGCTTCCATAATCGGTGGGCACGTTTGATTTGCTCTAATGAGACGAGTAAATATTTACAAATAAACTCTTAACCAACCATAACCTGTTGAAACTAATTCACACAACAGCACGAGTATTGTTTTTAAAGTATTCTTCACAATACAGAAGAAAAAAAATATGAGACATTTGTAAAGAAGAAATATTTATTCATCAGCTTAATATTAATATGCCTCGATAAGTTTACCCCAGGCCAAATATCTCGAACAAAATAAAATATGAAAAAAATATTTCTTCGACAACTTCCTCTCAACAGATTTCTGGCAAAAACTCTGAGAGTAAAGAAAATTGCTATGAAAATTCTCTAAAAAATTTGTTGTTCGGAAACGACATTAAACTACAGGTCCCGCCACTCATATATAAAATTAACACACACAACGTAAGTGGTGTGAGAAACTAGGTTCATTATCCTGACTGAAGGGTTGTATGACCATTTATATATGTATGTTTACTCTACAGCAGTGTAAACGACGAAATTTTATTATTTTTGACCTGATGTCAGTAACAACAAAATAATTAACCATGACTTACAGTTAAAGAAAAAAGTCTACATGCACCACTGTACGTAGATTTTTTTTACACTATTACCCAATAATTTCTACATTATATTTTTTTTTAAATTTGCTTTTAATTCAAACATTCGTAATTGCAAATGTCTTCAACAACGCTATAACATTTTTGTCAATGTGGAAAAAACCAGCAGGAAAAAAGTCTACATACGGTTGTGTACGCAGACTTTTTTCTTTGACTATAGATCGGCTGATTCATTCAATGTTTAAAAAATCGACAGTCTAGCTTTTAAATATCTTTCTTCTGAAATGTCATTTATTTAGTGAAAGTTTTGTCATTTGCGAGTGTAGATCGATTAACGAAACAATGACACTAATGAGATACGAGGTTTACGAGGTGGCGATGGTCGAAATAATCCACCTATTGTGCAGGAAATATTGAAGATTATAAACAAATTTTAAGATTTTCCACACAATCAACAGTCTCAAATTCCTGATCAGGATCATGTTTCTCAGCATGCATAATACTCTCAGCTCCAGTTAATGACGTTCCATTACTATTTGCTCCAATACGGCGACTACATCTCATTCCATAGTTAAATCTGTATTCCTCGAAATCGCCGTAGCCTAGTAGGTAGTGTGTTGGCTTATTAGACGTAAGGCCGAGCTTCAAACTCCAGGTCAGACATCACAACGAAAATATGAAAAATTATTTCTTTGGCGGCTTGGTCTCAGTAGATTTCTGGCAAAAACTCTTAGAGTAAATAAAATTTCTATGAAAAGTTTCTCAAGAATCCTCGTTCGGAGTCGACTTTAAACTGTAGGTCCCGCCACTCGTATATAAAATTAACACACACAACTTAAGTGTGGAACCTAGGTCGTAGTAATGACTGAAAGGTTGTAATGACCAATTACGTATGTATTGCTTGGGTTAGAAGTCAAATATTTGTGTCACTGCAGTATGCCAATTTTTGCTCGGTTGAATTAATAATTCTGTTCTGTTCTTATAATAGGTTTTCATGATATAATTTGGCAGCAGAAATTCTGCTCTGTCCCCATAGATTTTGCCTTTAAATTTTCTAAAATTTAACAATTTAATTTAATCGGGAAGCTAAGTATATATGTATGTACACTTCATCGAGAACATGTTGTTCTTTATCAAACCCAACATTCAGTTGGATTTGCTGAATAACTTTATCTTAATTATTGTTGAGCGAGTATTCGCTTTCTAATATTTCTGGTGAATAGACAAGGGTGTAGTTTAATGTTACAAGGTTTAAGACAAAGGTTTTCCATGAAAATTCAATGGAATCTGTACGAAGAAATTGTAAAGTTTTTATTATCGATTTTGATAGACAGATGATAATTATTTTACCTCAATCAATACGAAAACAAGAAATATGGTACCACAAAATTTAATTAATTAAAATTATTAATAAAATTATACGTATTATTCAACAACAAACTATACATACATGCGTATTCAGACATCTTGTCTAACAATAATTGAAGCATCATCATAAAATATATGTTTATGGTTGTGAAAAAAAAACAAGATCGATACATACATTCATTAATTGCAAATAAAATATAATAAAATTATAATTTTTTCCCTCTAAAAAATTCATAAACAAGCCAACAAAAATGCTTTAAAAAAATTATAATTTTTTTTATTTTTTGTGTTGTTTTGAACATAAATAAACAAAACATTAGTGCCCAAGCAATGACGATTTACACAAATTTTCTTATGAATAAAAGGTGCGAAAATTACAAAAAAAAATATGTATATACGAGGGATGGAAAATATTTTTTTTCTTTTTATTTCTGTATCTTTATTTACAATATACTATGCCGTTATATTTATTTTAAATAACCCTGAAAATTTCAAACAAGTATACTGTAGCCTCGGAAAGAGAGAAAATAAAAATAAGTTTACAACGATACAAGTCGTTTTGTTTGTTCTTAAATATTTTGCTAAATTTTATTGTTATTTTCATTTTTCTTTCGTTTTTCGCTTGATTTTTACTCCATTTTCATCTTTGTTTATGATTTTAAATTGTTTAAACATCTACACGTGCAAGCATTTTACGTGCAAGTTTGCCTTTGTTTATTAAAACTGTGCGTGACATCCTCACTGGAATGTAAGATTAAATATTTTGCGATTTCTTAAGTCTATAAGGATTTGAATTTGAATTTCCCAAATAAATTGGTATTCTTTTTTAAATTTTCTATTTTGTTTTTATTGTATTTTTTCTGCATTTTTAAAAAGCAAAATACATACATAACAGGTCATTAGAAAATTTAGACATTGCGAAAGCATGATATCGTGTAATGAATACATCTTTTTTCTTAGAAATTTGACCACGTAAAAGTTTATGTTTCCAAAAAGTTTAAACTGATTTCTTGGTTTGTTTTAAAACAGCAGGCATTGGAAACTGAATACAGACTTTTAGGCAGACATTAGAGGCTAGTATTAAATTGTTATTATGCAATAAGAGTATAAAATTATTGCATCAAACTTAAAAAGTTTGATTTCCAAATCAAATCAAAAGCTTAAAAAATTCATGGACTGATTAAAAACAGTATCACTTACAAAATATTTGACAGATCATGATGCGACTTATTTACTTAATTGATCATTACATCCCTTGTGTGTGTGTGTTAATTTTGTTCATACTTGGCATCGCCTTTGATCGACAGATTTCAGAAACTTTTCCTGGCAACTTTGTTTATTCTTAGGGCCATTATTACAACTTGCCGTTAAAGTTGGGTTTAATTTAAGGGTAACTTCAGCTAAAGTGAACTTTAAAGTCACCATTAACTTCTTTTTGTTATTATAACTCACAGATAAAATAAAGTTAACTTTTTCAAAAATATGGCTGTGGCGGAACAATGTCAATTAATTAAATTAAATTAAACAAGTTTTTTTAATTGCCGTGGGGCAATTTTTTTTGTTGTTTTTCCTCACTTTGTTTATATTTGAAGTTGCCATATTGAAAATAATATATAATGTGGCAAGTTCGAACATAAAGTGAACTTTAAAATCTTCCCTTTAGATTAACGCTCACTTCTATCTTATCGTCCACTGATAATAATGAAAAACAATCTGCCCGTTAAAACCCTCCCTTTATTTAACAGGAAGTTGTAATAATGTTGTAATAAAGTTTTTGTCAGAAAATTGTTAAGAAGTTGCCGAATGTAATATTTTTTATATTTCATTTTGTTCGAGCTGTTGAACTTCGGACTCTCACCTAACAAGCCAACAAACTGCCTGTTAGACTACGGCGACTTTATCCTGATGCTACACCAGAGACAAACTATTCATTTTATTGTTCAACTAGATATCTTTGGAGACCTATACATTACCTATAAAATAATTGAGAACGAAATCATGCTGGAAAAATAAGTTATTTATTGATCACTTGAGAACTGTTGTCACCCACTGCCACAAAATGTTAAGCTTCGTGTAATACCGGAAAAAAGGCCATGCTAAATATGTAAAAATATCCTGGCATGGGCATATTCATATCATGCATACAGATCCCTCTCATAGATGTTCCTGAATTCATCCCTATATGCGTACACCTAAGCCATCAGGTCAGCTTGTTGTTCGCTCACCATTAAGAGGTATCAACCCCATAATCTTTAGGAGATCAATATCTCGTACAAGTTTCCTTAACTTCTTCAAATCAACTGCTCTGAATTGAGTTATAGTACGTGTGCTATTCCCCATTCATAATCCGTTTCATGATTCTATGCCATGGTTTTCATATTATTTGAGTTCGCCATTATTTAGTGCGTAGGATGTTGGGGTGCTATACGAAAGCTTGATAGTTTAAAGCTCAACTCTGACATCTTGAATAAAAACTTATTACTTACTTTCGGCGACCATGACCAAATCGCTGAGAGCAAACTAATTTCAATGACAAAGCTTCTCAAATCTTTCGGTCGGAATCGACTTTAAAATGTATGTAACGAGGATTCCCATCAAATAGTCCAACAAACTCTTATACTCACATCTTTGCTGTTCTACTTTGTCTATTAAATGCGATGGACTAAAGATATTTAGAAATAAAAAAATAAATATTTGCATTGTTAAGTGCCCAAAATTATACGGAGAATGCCCGTATAATGTTGAACATGTGACCAGTCGTGCGTATGGAATGCTTAACGCGGTATGGCTATTTTCTAACTCTCTAGTGAACATACGTTCCGAACACTCAGTGGCAATGTATATTTATTGCGTTAAGTGATTAATTGGTTGAATGAAAGAACAGCACGTAGGAATGAAGTTTAGTTAACGTTAATGCCCACGTAAATACAAGCAGTAATGTTGAGTCAAATAACTAAACGAAAAATGTTTAAAAAACATAATGGAAACGTTTCCTTCATTAAGCTATGCTTACTAATTTTAAAAACCAATTTGATTTTACTTTTACTGTTATTGTAGTTTTTATTAGCTGTTTAAGATCAAGTGGTTTTAAATGAAAATTTAAAAATGTAGAGGGATGGTCATCAATGATGTGCACTGGTCAACAAGATCGTGCAATTAGATTCTTCTTGTGGGATGTCCTTAAGTCGCAGGTGTAAGTGAGTACGCCACAATCAATAGCAGTCCTCAGAGACCGTGACCATGTCAACGGTTGAATTCAGCCTGATTTAGGCAGACTTTGTTATATTCCATACATTATCCCTTCAATACGTCTTTCCGAATGTCGATTATATTTCACACTTAAATTTTTTTAATTTAAATTCAAAGTTAGGAAGTGCTTTAAAAAACACCATTTATGTTTATAGTAGTCGCAGCAGCATAGGGCCCATAATTTATGATTTCATTCGAGCTTTTTCTTGCTCTTGAAATTTCAATGTCTTGCTGTCTGCCTTCGCTGGTGAGAACTCTTTTCTAATGAAAGATCATCGTCATATTTTTTTCATAATTTGACATTCATTTGAATTTGATTCTACTTTTACTCGCAAGGAGATGACACAACTTTTAGTTTCCTGGCAATTTGTCGGAGAATGCTACCCAAATCGGAGAAATGTACAAAGGCTTGGAGCTCCATTCCAAGCTTCTCACATAACTTATGTTGTTGGTGTTAATTCTATACATGAGTAATGGGACCTTTAGTTTAAAGTCGAGTCCGAACGACAAATTTTTGAGAAACTTTTCATGACAATTTTATTTAATCGCAGAGTTTTTGCCAGAAATCTGTTGGGAGGAAATCGCTGAAGAAATATTTTTTCATATTTCGTTTTGTGGCCTCACGTCTAGACTACAGCATTTCACATTTAATAATTAAAAAAAGGTATTGCATTTCTATAAACTTGTGTTTAGAAATACTTTTCATTAAAAAATTCACTTTTTTCCCTTAAAAATGATTACCAGTTAGAAACAAAGCAAAATAAAAAAACACATACTTTGAAATCTTCTCGGAACGTTTGCCACTTTTACCACGTTCGGTATTTCCATATTGCTGACGTACACTTTTCGAACTTTTCATTTAAGTTTAAAAATAATTTTTTTTTTAATAGAATTTTAACGCCTTCAATAAAATATTTTTCAAATTATAAAGCCATTAGACATGATGTTAAAAAAAGAATATAAATTTATTTAAATGGCATTATACAATTTAACAATAATTTAATTTTATTTGCATAAATTTTTAATTTTTTTTTAATTTATTGAAATTTAAAAAAACATTTTTGCCAAAAAAAATATGAATATTTCATAATTTTCTCTGTGGATTTAATGCCTTTGAAGAAATTCACAATTTTGTCACTTAAAAAAAATGATTTTTGGTTTCTTATTTAATGAATAATTTATGCGTTTTATCTTTCGAATTTAAAAATAAACAATAATTGACATTTCAAAATTTTATTAATAATTTCAATCGCTTTTGTGTTTTTAAGATTTTGGAATACAACACTCGAAAGCACTCTCATACTTTTTTCTAAGACTCTACGAACGATGGACTAGTATACAACTAACAAAACCGTCCAACCGACGTAATCATGTTGTCTGTAAAATCTTTAATTATTTTTCTGTTTCTGTTTTTGCTTTAAATTCTTTCGTGTATTTTATTCTCTTAAACCTTTGGCGGCTGCGAATTTATTTAACAGTCAGTCAGCTTAGACTAAAATTTGTGTTTTTTTTGCTACACTCAAGGCATTAACGTGAGACCGTATATACCAAAAGAAAAGTTATCAGAAAAATTTATTTTTTTTTTCTTCTTTTTTCTCTTCTCCTGCTGATGCTGCTGCTGCTGTTCTATTATAGTGGAAATTTATGAAAGAAGAATTTCATTTTTGTTTGATTATTATTAAACAAAATAGAATAAAACAATATGCCATAAGGCATAGGCATCAAACACACCAATAACTATACATAGTATATACAAAAATTGAAAGGCCGGACTAAATGTGATTTTCTATGTCTATTGGAAGAATGAAAAGTTTACCTCGAACACAACAAATCATCATTTGCAAATCGACTGACTCGTCGTCGTTGTTGGGGAGTAAAAATGTTTTTCACACAATATATTTAAAAAAACAACAAGAAGAAAAAAAAAAAACAAAAATATATAATAAAATTAAATTCGGTCAAGTACAAGTATGGCATGAGCTATAAATTTTAAAGCATTTACGCCAAAAGACAACCTGTAGACTTCGAGGGAAAAACATAAATTCTAACATAAATCATGCAATCGTTAAAATTAGAAATTTATGATGCCAACGACCTTTAAAAACAGCAAACCTGAACGCGATAATGAATAAATAAAAAGTGTTCAAAAACATTTTCAAATTTATTGTCATTTTATTATGCCTGTTATAGAGTGTTTCGCCATTGGTCAACCTTAATGCTTGGTTATCCAAATAAAATAAAAAAATTAAAATTTAATTGACTACAATGCGTTTATTTCTTTGAAAATTGTTCTCAATATTAAGAAAAAAAATTGAAAAAGAAAACATTTCTATACAAATAAATATTGTGGAAATGTCAGTGATTCTTAACTTATATATAAACAGGCACAACAATTTTACTTTTTTTTCAAACTGCAATAAAATCAATTAAGCTCCCCCAATAAGTTATCAAAAATTAACTTTGAATCAATAAAAGACAAAAATTCTTTTCTTACGAAATTATTTTCGTCTTTATTTTTCAGCCAACATACATACACAATTGGTCATTACAATCGTTTAGTCAGGATTACGACCTAGCTTCTCAAACCACTTATATTGTGTGTGAAATTTATATATGAGTGGCGGGACCTACAACAGTTTAAAGTCCACTCCGAACGACAGACTTTTGAGAAACTTTTTCATGGCAATTTTATTTACTCCCAGTCTTTTTGTTAGAAATCTGCTGAGGGCCAGACGCCAAAGAAATATTTTTTCAAATATTTTACCATAATACCCGACCTGGTATTTGAACCGATGCCTTACATTTAAAAAGCCAACACACTACCTACTAGACTACAGCGACTAGTTTAACCTAGTGTGGCCTAAATAGAGTAGAGATAAAAGTAGGTCGTCATTAGATTTTAAAGCACTGCTTTGGTATATAAAATCTTTTAGCATGCATTGGTTTTTTACAAATCAGGCAGTGTTAATGACGCAATGACTGGCTTACTTAATTTTTAGATTAAAACACACAATAGAACCCCATGGGTTCATATGATTTTAAAAAACCGAGTTGTATATCAAAAATTTTCTATTTATTGCTCTCAAAAAGTCAAGAATTTTGAAACGATTTTAATAGCCATTATAAGCAGACGTCAACACAAAGAGAAAATGATAAATATATAGATATACTTGTGAGAGGCATGTATGTATGTAACCCAGAGAATAATTATTAGTAAAATTTTCAAGTGTAACCTACTAATATGTATATGTTGTGAAAAATATAGAAAAAATGTATAGCGCCAAGTCCCTAAAGACTGCGTATTTAACTTGAGAATTATTCTTCCATAAATGGAGATCATTTCTCGTTGTTATTAGTGAATCTCATTGGAAAATAGTGAATCCTACTGTAATATTTTTTCGGGTGTTTCATTCAAAACTTTAAAAAAGCCACATAAACCTTCTTCTTTAGAAGCTGACAAGCAACTGAATGCAATTTTACACGAAAATTGTTGATGTTCGCGTCCTATGTGTGTAAAAAGCAGATGTTCGGCCCCCGGGGGCTATTGGTGCCGACGTCTGATTATAAGGTCTTCCAACAGGAACTTCAGAACTTTGACAGTTCATAATGGCTATCTTGTTGAATGTATATCAGCCAAGTTTGATTTCTTTTACTCAGTTTATCGTCACTGAACATCATTAAAGGATAGACATGGACCATAGACTACGAAGTGTGTACGCTAAAATGGTTCTCGAACAGTTGACAACTGACTCTGGTTATCATTGAAAACTCATTTTCAAAATTGTAGAATTTTTTTATAGCATGATGTGAGACTTGAAATACATATCAAACCGCAGAGAACATCATGTGTGAAGTCTTATCAACTATATACGTAGTGAGCTTCTTCTATCTACACAACAAATGAAGGGCTCAACAAAGCAATACATACATAATTGGTCATTACAATCCTTTAGTCAGGATTACGGCCTAGCTTCTCACACCACTGATGTTGTGTATGTTAATTTTAAATATGAGTGGCGGGATCTACAGTTTATAGTCGATTCCGAACGGCATTTTTTTGATAAACTTTTTCATGGCAATTTTATTTACTCTTAGAGTTTTTACCAGAAATCTGCAGGGAAGGAAGTCGCCGAAGAAATATTTTTTCATATTTTCATTTTGATGTCTGACCTCGGATTTGAACCGAAGCCTCACGTCTAATAAGCCAACATACTACCTACTAGACTACGGCGACTACAAAGCAATAACAACAGTTAAACGGTTTCATTGTGAACCAGTTTTTAATACTCATCATTTACTCATAGTCTGATCTGATACAGAACTGACTAGTACTGCAGAAAATTTTACAAAACTACAGATATGTGTGTCATAGTCATCTAAAGAACATTCTAATCGAATACCATTAGCTACTAAGGAACTGTGCAGCTTAACTAACGTTTTAGCCACAGGCAAGGCAATCAAGCGTAGAAATTGGAAATAGACCAGAGCAAGCCCGATTTTATTATGAGGAAGTCGATAGAGGACATCGCCAAGCTTCAATGAGTCTTAGGGAGCTGACGCACTAAAACATATGGTCCAACAGTAAAAACCGTGCGAGATCCTTTGCAAAAGTTATATGTTCCCAAGAGTGAAATGCGAACAATTTATCAGTTCTTAACTTCTAAGAGATTGAAACTATTGCCAATCTCGCTAGAGAGGATTAAACTCTAATGAATTAAATTATATCCACCCATTGCATGCAATATATTTCAATGATTATTTCAACCGTCCATTGATCTTTAGAATGTGTTGGTTAGATCATCGAATATGATTTCATTGACTAAATGCATAAATGCTTTCAAAGCTTTTCAATTAAATATTCGAAATGATGAAAAACAAAGTGTAACAACGTGTCAATTACATGTCTCGTAAAAATTCCAAAATAACAAATTTAAATCACTTTCAAGTCAAAAACAATTTACAAAACAAAATAAAAGAAATGAATTTAATGAATTTAATTTATTGAACTCAATTTATATTTGTATGAATCAATTATACGTTTTTTTTCAATAACATTTCGATAAACACAACCTAGCTAGCTAGAGACATCTGTTTATTATTTATCGATTAATAAACTTTTTATGCATGTTTTATTATATACGGTTTTGATGAAACGTTCAATATCGTAAGGTTAATGAGCTACTTTGCTTCTTTATGGACTTTTAAACAAATGCCGGGAATAAATTTCCAAGTGGTTGAAGCGAATAAATTTCGCACAAACAGCAGCATTAGTGACGAATCATTTAAAGTATCATTTGGGGATTAATACCTGTCGTGAAAAGTATGAAAAATTGGAAAATATGTTTTGTGGTTGTGTTTTTTTCTGTTCTTTCAGCACAGACTATAAAATGTTTACTTAAGATTTAAATAAATTTTTTTAGACACATTTCTTTAGATCTTACAAATTAATATTATTGTTTTTAATACAGGGTGCATAAATCAAGCTGAATTTGGCCGATGGTAAGGATTACGTTGAGTTTAAGGGCCACTGTGGTTTATTGGCAATATCTGCGTATTAGGAAAACCTTTCAAGCTTTCTAAATAACCCTGCATCTGTTTTATCGAATTTAAAAAGTCTTCGACAATTTACATAACTGCCTGTGAAATTGAGCATAACGCTTTAGCCATCACGATAAAAATCGAAATCGTTCCTATTCAAGGTTGTGTGCATGCATAGTTCTTAATGGACAGACATGGGAGAATGAAAGGTCGTCTAAACGATATCGATTCCTCAGAAAATATATGTGTTTTAGTTCAATACTTCTGAGATCTGGCCTCTAATCTACAGGTCATAATAACTGCAACAAGATAAAATAAATTTCCAAAATGCCTGGACAAGCGCAGAAATTAATAATACATAGAGCACGACACATGTTATGGTCAGCCTTCTTTATAACTGCGAGTCATTGGCCCGTGACATTCAGAAAGTACAGTTGTTCGTGAATCAATATCTTTGCGAATATACTGACCCAGAACAATTTCTAAGAACAGGGTTTGAGGACTATCAAAACAAGTTGTGGATACTTGATAATCAGTCAAGTCATGGACAGTTTCTCGTCGTTCAAAAAACATAAGCGAAAAAAAATTTGTCACGGTTTTGCACGTAACCATTTGTTGGTTCACGTAACAATTTATCCAGAAATGTGTTTCATCGCTGAATACGAATATTCGTTGAAAATTATGGTCAGTTGTCAACTGCTCCATACACCATCCAGCAAACACCCGTTGTTGTCCATGTTAGATTACCATCAGTTCCTGGGTCAGTTTAATTTTCGATTGCCTCTGATGCTCTTATATATTCATATTGACAGCGACGGACAGGCGGATCTTGTATCGTATTGACGTACGGGTGTTAGTTGATTGTTTATAGAAACTCTGGAATCGAATTTATCCGTCATATTAAGACGGATGATTATAGCGGTCGAAAGTTGGTTAAAAAAATTAAAATTTGGTTAATTAAAATTAAAATTAAATTTGCACATGTTGTTAAGTCCTATATCCGTTTATGCTGATTTCTTCATAATTCCAAT
Source organism: Sarcophaga carnaria (assembly GCA_958299815.1). NCBI lineage: Eukaryota > Metazoa > Arthropoda > Insecta > Diptera > Sarcophagidae > Sarcophaga > Sarcophaga carnaria. The sequence goes on from OY283150.1 coordinate 140,092,476, forward strand.
ACCATTGAGCGAACACAAGTCGTTGTTTATGGTCGTCCAAAACGAAGTATATGTTGTCGACAAGTAGGGACATGCGGCTTATTTGATCCCAGATTATGCACGATAACTATTCTTTCCATGTAGTCAAGGAATTTATTTATCTTGGCTCCGCCGTTACCACCGAAAATGATAACAGTCTGGATATCAAGCGTAGAATACGTTTTGCCAAAAAGTGCTACTATGGTCTCAGTGGGAAATTGAGTAGCAGAGACATCTCTCCTACGACAAACCTAATACTCTACAAGACGCTTAACCTCACCGTGCTTCATTATGGCTCAGAGGCATGCACACTATTATACACTAATACATACTACATACATACATACATAATTGGTCATTACAACCCTTTAGTCAGGATTATGACCTAGTTTCTCACACCATTTATGTTGTGTGCGTTAATTTTATACGTGAGAGGCGGGACCTACAGTTTAAAGTCGACTCCGAATGACAGATTTTTGAGAAACTTTTCGTGGCAATTTTATTACTCTCAGAGTTTTTCCCAGAAGTCTGCGGAGAGGAAGTCGCCGAAGAAATATTTTGTCATATTTCGTTTAGTTGGAGAGGCCTGACCTGGGGTTTGAACCGAGGCCTCAGATTGTTCCAAGGTTTAAATCAAATGATATATAAACGTACTCAGATAGATACTGAGTATTGAAAAAATTTTAAATGAAAACTTTTTAATTTATTTTTAAATTTCTTAATTCCTGCATATTGTTTTTACAGTTGGCCACCTTAATAGTCAGAGCTTTTACTTAACTTTAAGGTTAATAACTTTATAAACGATCCACAATAAATTGTCGATATTATTGGAATCGATAAGTCTGGCAGCATTAGGCGTTCTGCTTAAAAAGCTTTTCATACAATATTTGCTTAGAAATTTTAGATAACATTTATAAGATACAAACAATTATGTTAATAACAATAACGCACGTAGCGGCGTGGTGAACTGGCCATCCTGTTATTTGCTCTCGTTGGACATTTTCTTTGGGGGATTTTCTATAGTCGTAGGTGTGTGCTACTGACCACAGCGGTCCATGCCATAGCTTAAATTCAGCCTGATTTTTGTGCCAGAGTTATGGATAATTGGGCGTTTTAAATGTGCTTATATTGGCATCAATAGGTCTTTAAAATGAATAAAAATTCTTCGATGATGTCTCACACTCACTTTATTCTATAAAAATTTAAAATTTAGAAGCTTTTAAGGCCTATTTTTACTTGTTCGAAAACAACGTATGAGTTACTTTACAGTCTTTAATATTATGTATACGTCCCAATGTACAGAATTAGCAGCAGTAACTTAAATAAATATTCTTGAGAAATGTTAGAAAACTTGAAAAAAGCTTTTCAAATAAAATAATTCAAACGACCTGTCTTCTTTTCATTTGAAAAGCTCCCTATACGGCTGTTATGCTAATACACATGCGCAATAAAACATTTAAAATCAATTTAATGTTAATTTAATGTAAACTTTATAAGCTTAAATATGAAAACTGAATGACAAAAACGAATCAAATTTTAAAAAATATTTTCTTCATATATTGTAGAAAAGAAATAAATGCTCAAAAAATTTGTTAAAATTATTTTAAATTAAATTTTTTTTTCGTTTTCACTGAAGATATTAATAATTAAAGAAATGCTTAATATGAAATAAAATTCCTTACATACCTATACAATTAAGTCTTTAGTTAAAATACGAATAAAAATAATCATAATGATATATTAATATTATTTTTAATTATTATTTTTAATATTTGTAATCTAAAATAAAGAAAAACAAGCAGGGAATGACCACTATTCCCTGAACAAAATTCTGTAAAATTTTAAAAAGAATTTTTTGGGCACATAAAATGGGTATGTGTAATTTAGCAAAATGGCCCCTTAAAGGTAAAATTTTGAAAATCTTTCTGGCATTTTTTACGATTGCAACGACTTCTGTTGTGACCGAATTCACCACAGATATGATATGAAAGCTTTTCGGAAACGTGTTCGACGCTGTCTTACTGTAATCATACATACATGCATCCATAATTAGTAATCACAACCCGTCAGTCAGAATTACGACTTAGTTTCACACATTGCATATGTTGTGTGTGTCAAATTTTATAATTTAAAGTCGATTCCGAATAATAAGCAAAAACACCACCTAATAGAACACGGCGATTTACTGCGACACATATTTAATGAAGAAATACGAGTAATATAGTTTGTTTTTGTTAATTACATATATACTTACATACATACATACATACATATATACATAATTGGTCATTACAACCTTTCAATCAGGATTACGACCTAGCTTCTCACACCATCTAAGTTGCGTGTGTTAACATTATACATTAGTGGCAGGACATACAGTTTAAAGTCGAACGACAGTTTTTTTGAGAAACGTTTTCATAGAAAACGTTTTTACTATCAAAATTTATGCCAGAAATCTGCTGAGAGCAAATCGACGAAGAAATAATTTTTCATATTTATTTTTTGGTGGTCATGTTTGACCGAGAATTTGAACCGTGGCCACACATCTAATAAGCCAACACACTATCTACTAAACGAAGTGGACTAGATGTAATCCTAAAATTTAGTTATTGTTCTCGAAATAGTTTTATTCACTGGAATAATGCAAGAGTTAAATCATATCTACCATATGAAATGAATGAAATTTTGGGAATGTATGATTTTGAATCCAGAATCATTTCTATCGCGTGAATAAAGATGCTTAGAAAAATATACTAAACGTAAGGAAATATAGAGAGAAGCACAGAATCTTCTCCTTTTTTGGGAAATAACAATAAGAAAATATTTGTGTCATTCAACAGTTACATGGGGTATAACAAGAAGTTAGTAACCAATCATTTGACAGGGCGCTATCATGCTACGCTTATTCAGAATGGCTTCTTCATATAGGTATGTATGTATGTTGCGCCATGTACGGCGGTGAATACATACATACATAATTGGTCATTACAACCCTTTAGTCAGTATTACGAGCTGGTTTCTCACATCACTTATGTTGTTTGCGTTAATTTTTTTTATACATGAGTGGCGGGACCTACAGTTTAAAGTCGACTCCGAACGACAGATTTTTGAGAAACTTTTCATGGCAATTTTATTTACTCTCAAAGTTTTTGCCAGAAATCTGCTGAAAGGAAATCGCCGAAGAAATATTTGTTCATATTTCGTTCAGTTGGAGATGCCTGACCTGGTGTTTGAACCGAGGCCTCACGTCTAATAAGCCAACACACTACCTACTAGACCACGGCGACTTCATCTAAGAAATTTGTACTTTTTATTTGAAATGGTACTATTTATTATTCGGAGAGTCTTTGCTTATAAAAGCAAACATGTGTGGCCCTAAAAGTGGATGGAAAATTAGACGTTTTTTGTGGTGTATTTTTTACAATTCATTCGCAAGCTATTTGGAATGCATTCAAATATGAATAAAACGAAAATACGTATGCAACTAGTGTGTAATTTTTTTTTTATTTTTTTATTTTTTCAACAATATTTTCACAATGTTTCGAATGTAAAAGAAAACATTGTAAAACATTTATTGCAAGTGCTGCCATATGCTAAACGAAAACTGTAATAAAAATATACGATTTCTCTATTTAAAAACACTTAAATAATGTAGAATATTAAGAACATTGATTTACACACACACACACACACGCACACATGTTCATATTTTATATGAATTCAATTCAATTTTGTCTGCTTAGTATCAGCACATGTTGTCAATACATCACAAGTTTTGGAAATAAAAACAAAAGGAAAAACTGCATGTAAAAAACAAAAAAAAAGAAAAACACTTTGAGTGCAACCACGGATAGTAATAGGAAGATAGGCAGTGAATGGAAAATGTAAACAAAAATTACCTGGTGTTTAGTTTATAGTGCGCATGCCGTCTTCGTTCTCGTAGCATTGCCGTGCGTTAAACGTTCCCATAGTATGAAAAAATAAAGAAAAACCAATAACAACAAAGAGAAACAAAAATAAAGAAAATCATAACAAATTGGAAAAATAAAGAAAATATTGGAAAATTAATACCAAAACAGAAAATGTAATTCGAACGACAAAAGGAAAATTCAATTAGATTAAGAGTTTAAAACAAAAATTTAAGAGAAATTAGAAATATAGAAAAAGAGAGAAGAGAAAAGATAAAAGAGAAGAGAAATTTTTACACAATTTGTTAGTTGAGAATATCTTGAAACAAATAACGTACGTATAATAAAGAATATTTATGTTTAATGTCTTATTTTGTTTAATTCTTGTGTTTATATTTTCTTTAGATTTTCCATTGATTTGTTTATTTTCTTTATTTAACACTTGTAAACTATTTATTTACGTCTCTTTTATAAGTATGTATGAATATAGTTTCTAATACAAATATCATGTTTTGCTTCGTTTTGTTTTTGTTTCTTTTTATTTTTATTTATTTATTTCTTTAAGAAATATTTACTTTAAAATTGTTGACAGTTTTTGAAATATTCGTTTCAAGTACTCATTAAGAACTTATCAATTTGACATATGAATAGCATTCATGAATACCTTTTAATCCCTTTAACAACCGGGGCGGTTTAATAATAGGAAAGAGGTCAACAGTGTTAGATTAAAGAATTAAGAATTTTGCTTTTAGCCCTTATAACTCAAAATCATGAGAGCTATAGAAGCTTACAATAGCGTAGCATTTACCCAGAAACTGTCCATGTAACCATTATTACTTTGAGCAGAAAAAATACATGATGTTGATGTTTTGGGCACCCTTTCCATATGAAATGAAGATTTGCAATTGTTCATCTAAAAATATCACAACTTGGATTATCAAATTATATTCGATGAACATCGTTCATCTAAGAAAGTACTTGACCTAGGGTCTTCTTGTGAAAGAGTACCTTCAACTCTTGCTATGTGGTTTGCTTAAAAACTAGAATCACTTCAGTAATGGAAGTTATAGTTAATCTCCATATAAAGGAAACATTTGCTATTTGATTTTAAATATAATCATTTAACATTTAGTCACACAGATAGTCAAACAACTATGCATTAGAAGAAATGCTAATTCCTTACATTACATGCATTTTTGTACATCTTCCACCTTTATGTCAAAAGCTGCATATCTGGTTATGTTTTTACACTGTATCTCTAAGACTGATTTTAATGTTTTCCTGAAACTTCATGATATCCTTACTAGAAGTGTTCTGATGTTTGAATAAAATTGGTCAAATCCAATAATTGTCTATAACATCATCAACATACTCATACGTCATCATCATATTCATACGTCATCACAATAGTATTCGCAAAGTCATGAATAAACTCATGGATGCCCTGGTAGTCTAATGGGTAGTGTGCTGACTATTACCGTGAGGGTCGTGGGTTCGATTCCCACCAGAGACTCTGGTCTGTGCCACTACACCGAGCATATGGTCAAGTTACTCCACTCCACTAAATAAATATAAATAAATAAATTCATATCCACTGGTTCTGTCGAAAACATCGCCTCAATTTAGAGTGTGGACAGAATTCGAGACAGTCGATTTCGTATCGCTCCCAAGATCTCGGCATATCGCAAACCACAGCGAATTTTGCACAAAAACTTGTGCCGGCACCCGTTTAAAACTGACCCAGTAACTGAAAGTAAACAACGAACGACAACGACATAAGAACGGTGACATTTCTATGATGTATTTTCCGCATTTAATGGCATCAATTGGTCTTTCAAACAAATAACAAATTTCGATGGTATTCTACACTTCCTTTGTTTTATTAGGAAGTGCTTATTGAGAGATCCTCTATTTCTAGGCAGATAGTTTGTAAAACTAGCTCGAATGATTTGGACACAACTAGCTTATGCTCATGACAGAGCACTATGGACGAATTTTGTCACGATGTTTTATTCTACAGTATAACCTCTGTAGTCAGGGTAATATAGTAGGCAGCAGTGTGTTGGCTTATTAGACTAGACTGTGGTTCACCGTCAAACAAAACAAAATATTAGAAAATATTGTTACTCATAGCAATCTTCTGCCAAAAACTCTAAAATTAAAACAAAACTGCAGGCAAAAGTGTGAAAATCTGTTGTTCGGCGTTAACATTAAACAGTAGGTCCCATCTTTCGTGCATAAAATTAATACACACAACATTAATGATATAAGAAGCTATATTGAAAACCTAACTAAAGGCTTGTAATACACAATTAAGTAAGTAATCCGTATTTGAAATCTTTTCTTTTACATATAATAAATTAAAATCGATTCAAATCTAATATTCACAAACACTACTCCCTCTTTCATTCCATAAACCAATATATTTATTAAAACTTAATGCACTGAATGAATGCGAACCATAACCTGAGGGTTAGTGTGTTAGCTTACTAGACGCAAGGCCAGGGTTCAAACCCCAGGTCAGACATCAAAACGAAATACAAAAAGTATCTCTTCGACGACTTCCTCTCAGCAGATTACTGGCAAAAACTCTGAGAGCAAAAAAAAATTCCTTAAAAAATTTCTCACCCACCACCCATGCATAAAATTAACACACACAACATAAGCGGTTTGAGAAAATAGGTCGTAATCCGGACTGAAGGGTTGTAATGACCAATTATGTATGTATGTAAACAACCCAGAATAATATACGAATTTTTATAGAGAATCTGGATCAAAAATTACTGCGAACCTTTTGGCGCATTATAATAATAATAATATTCACTTGCCGGTTCATTTTTTATAGCATTTAACCATGTAAACATGCATGTAAAGAATTGTTTTTCGAACGATTACTTCATAGTAAAACAAGAAAACGCTTTCTTTTCAAATAAATTTACATTTTACTTACCCAGTATCGTAATATGAAGCCATAAGTGAGGAAACAATTCAAAATTAAAATATATATTCAAAACAAAAATTAAACTTCTAAACTTCTTAACTTCAGTCTATAACTTCAGTTGTTCTAAACACCTCTAAAGAATGAGTCTACGATGTATGGATTTTCCCCATTTAACTAAATTAAACTAAAACATTACTCAACAATTTGACCATGAACAATAAAAAAATTGTTTTGATTATATCGATTCGAATGTATTTACTTACTCAGAATCATAAAATGAACTCATAGGGATGTTAAAAACATTTAAATTTCCTTTAATTCGTTTTTATTAATTTCAATAAAAACTTTCCCATCAATATTAGGAATGAATAAATATCATAAAAGAAATACTAATCGTTCTGTTCTGTTTCTATTGTATTTTAATTGTAGTTTCTCAATAAATTCATAAATATTTGGTTAAAAACCGCGCAAATATTTAAATATTTATTTCAAGAATAATCATTAAAACACACACACAAACACACACAAATATTTTTATAGCATTTTCACTTTTTGTTGTTGTTTGCCTTAAATTTCATTTAATTTTTCGTTTTCGTACTTTTCAGATTTTCTCGTTAAGAAATCAGAACTTTTCGTCTAACACAACACGCACGCGACTAAGATCCAACTGCACGATGGCATGGCAGAACTCTTTGATTTGGATGCGTTTGCAACTTTTTTGTTTTTTTTTTTGTTTTTTTGTTGGGAAAATGTTTGTACAACCAAATGAAAATGAAGAAGAAGAAAAAGAAATTCTATTTATTTTTCCGTAAGTCTGGCGTTTTATTTTAAATGTAAATTTTTCTTATTTTTTTTTAATATTTTTTAAACAAATCTTGGCCAACACCACTAGAAAACGCAGACGTTACGCATCTAAACAGTAATCATATTCACGCTGTTGTCTTTTTATATTTCTATTGCTGAATGTAGTAAAAAACAAAAATTGGTTGTTATTTTTGTTGGTGTTTTCGGACAAACTATATAAATGGCTGGAAAAAGAATATGAATGTTTTTGGCTGGCATGAGGCGACAACTCACTTACTTTTCAATGGATGGATCACTGCTTCAATTATAGTAGGAAATTGGAAGAAATTAACACGGGAATGATTTAAATGGCTTAAGAGCCGTTTTTATAGCACCAAATAGATGTTGAAATAGGCCCTTATAGCATAAAAAGATAATATTGAAAATGAAAATATTTATTATCAAATCAACTGATATTAGGTCAGATGCGATTACACGTAGAGTTTGTACTTGAACGAGCACAACAAACTAGCTTTCACTACTGGCGATAACTATTGTTTTGCGTAGACTCCAAACGATAGATTTGCGAAGCTTTTTAGTGCCAACTAAAGAGTCTTTTATTACTGAATGCTTCCTATCTTTCAATTTGAAAAAAAAACAAAGTGTGTGTAAGATATCAATGAAATTCTTTATTGCTTTGAAAGACCTTCCATCATTACAACTCTTCAGCCAGGACTACAACCTAGTTTCTCACACCACTTATGTTATGTGTGTTAAATTTATACATAAATGGCAGGACCTCCAATTTAAAGTAGACTCCGAATGGCAACAAGAACACATCCAACACACTAGCTACTAGACTACAGTGACTCCAAACGTCTGGCATGGTTTCTGTGGGTTAAGCGAATCCGAAATGTCCATGAATCAGACTCACTATGACCGATGTAATATAGCCTCATCGGTTCTCTATGTGTGCCTTATTCATATACATCTGCGACTTAAGAAAATCACACATTAAAGAATCTAACGCAAGATCTAGGTTGTCAGCTCCCATCTAAATGAGATGACAATGCCCTAAAATCGCGCATGCAGGCATGATCTGTGTGGCATCAATATACATTTTTCCAGAAATTGCCCTCATCGCTACTCATGGTTTTTCAATGAAAATTAGGGTCATTTGTGAACTGCCCATAGCCATTTTTAAATACACTTCGTTGTCTATGGCCGTTTGCCTTCAGTTCCTTGGTTAGTTTAACTTTGTACGTATACCGGCCCAAGCCTTAACACAAATTTTATCAAATTGTGGTCTACAAAGGGACGAGTTCCTGTGAGCACGAGGAATCCTATGTAGTCGGAAGTTGAACCAGTGGATTTGAATTTATCCATCACATTGCCTACAGGCCTCTCGGAAGGCGGATAGTGATCGTAAAACGAGTGTGGTGAGCGATATGAGCAACGCTTTTGATAAAACAATTTTATTATTTGAATGTGCTGTTAAATCCTATATCTGTCCATGAGGATTTGACAGAATGACTGAATAAAAGACAAATATTTTGATAGATATTAAGTCGCCTTGGTCCAGTAGGTAGACGTGAGGCCCGGTTCAAACTTCAGGTCAGTCATCACCAACAAAAGGAAATCTGAAAAAATATTTCTTCTTCAGCAGAGAAAGTCTGGTAAAATCTCTGAGAGTGAATAAAGTCAAGTTTTTAAACTGCATGTCCCGCCGCTCATGTATAAAATTAACACACACAATATAAGTGGTGTGAGAAGCTAGGTCGTAATTCTGACTGGAGGGTTGTAAAGACCAATTGACTCTTCCCACAGATATTATTTAAACCTCTTGATGGATTTTATTTACGAAATTTATTTCCAATAAAGACTTTAATTCTCTTGAGTTGCTATTACAACTCCTTGTTACAAACGACTTAAGCAACGGAATATATTGTTTAAAAAACTAATCAAAAAACTAGAAAAGGAAAGAAAAGAAAAGAGAACATTTGAATTTTGTTTCAAAAATTAAAGTCAACAATAAAAATTTGTTTAGACAGAATCAAAGAAAACAAACCACCCAGTTTATTCGCATAAATATTTAAGTTTTCTGCTTCATTAAATTTGTAGCATGTTGTAGCGCTTTTGGTATGCTTTGTACGGCGCACAGATAGTGTGATAGTCGTTAATAGCAAATTAATATGAATAAAAATTATTTTGTATATTAAAATATGTTTTTTAATGAAAAAACAACAACAAAAAATGAGGTCAAAAAATTACATTTATGATATACATATGTATGTATGAGTAATTACCACAACGTATTGAAAATTGTTTTTTTTTTTATTTATAAATAATCTATGCTTGAGAATACTCATTGTAATACAGGGTGTTCTTTTGGATGCAAGAGAACTACTATCGATATAATCGATAACTAACTTTTAATAGCATTGTTGACATTCCTGTGCAGTAGTCATTCTAAATAGTTTAATGCCAGAACAACGTTTTCGAGTTGTGTCTGCAAAGCTTACATTAATCATACTTAGCCTTCTGAGCAATCGAGTCGTACAGTTATCGTTTGTAAACTAGTTCTAGTTCTCTTAATACAAAACTACAACAAAACAATGTGTCAGAGAATATTGCTGCCATAAGACATAGTATTTTGAAGACATCGCTGAAATGTCGATACGACGTGGATCTCGATTTGTTAGGCTTTGTTCTTTGCCTGCGGGGAAAATTTTACGCAAGGATTTTGGCTTACGTGCCTATAAAGTACAACTCGTAAAACAATTGAAGAAAAACGAACAAAATATGAGTATTTTTCACGAGCGATTTGAGGGCATGGGCATTTCATATAGAGGTTCAGGGTACTGTCCACGAAATGTCGTGCGATTTAACCCCGTGGACATTTCTTATGTCGCATGTGTATGCGAAGTCGCAGGTGTTGAAACCAACAGTCGTCAACGCTACAGATAAGTTTTCAATGAAAATTAGGATCAATTGCTAACTGCCCATAGCCTATTCGATGAGCACATGCCGTTTGCTTTCAGTTCTTTGGTCGGTTTAATTTTGTCGAATTATTGTTAGCGACATGAAGCTGAATTCCTCGGATTCTTCGAGATGTTTGTTAAACCAGAGGACTTGAATTTATTCACCACATTGTCTATAGAGCTTGTAACATGAGTGTAGGCTTATTACACGTGAGACCACGGTTCAAACCACAGGTCAGACATTTCCAACACATCGAAATATGAAAAAGTGTTGCTGCGGCGATACCTCTCATCAGATTGCCATGAAAAGATAGTCAAAAATCGTCGTTCGAAGTCGACTTTAAACAGTAGGTCCCGCCACTCATGTAGAAAATTAATACACACTGAAGGGTTTTACTTATTAATTATGCATGTAGGTATGTAAAATCTGATATATACGCCAGAGTCATGGACAATTTGACATTTCAAATTCACTTCACCTGCGACGCCAAAGAACACGTATGCGTTTCAAATACATAAAGAAATCGCTGATATCTCCCGTGCAGGAACAGAAATTTGTAACAAATTTATTGTAACAGCAAATATTTTTTTCAGTGTACTTTCAATTTTCTTACATTCCTGACTTATTATAGCCCACCAGCTTCCTTAAGCAAAAAAAAAACGATCTTTCACAATATGTGTGTACATATATGTATGTACCGCTCTGTACAATAGAATTTTTTTTATTTGTTTTGAGTGTTGAGAGATCGTCTATAAATGTCTTTCCCTATTAAAAATCTATATTTCTACATGTTAAGGTGACTGGGAGCCAGCTTCAAAAAAAAAAAGCCTAAGAACTGAAATTGTCTAACAAATCACTTTTCATGACTTTGACGTGTAGCGTTTTAGTTTTTAGTGTCTGTGGCCGCAAAAAATAATCTTTTTTTTATTTATTAGAATACAAAATCAGCTTTACATTCCAATTTTTGTTGCTGACAATATTTTTATTTGATTATATATTTCAAAATTTTGTTTTTGGTTTTTTTATTTTTATTTTTATTCGTGTGAATGTACCCACTTGTTTCCAAAATTTATAATATGAGGAGAAATATTTAAATTAAATTAAGTGGGCGTATGAGGGGAACAAGTTGAGCGTATTAATTATTTAAAAATGTGATAATAATCAAAAAACTGTAAATAAATGAAAAATGCATTTTTAAAAAGGCGGGGATGCAATATAAGGGACAACAACAAAAAAGTAATAAAAAATTTTAACATAACCATAAAAGTGATGAGTTAAACAAGAAATAAAAAAACGAAATATAATAAATGCTAATTAAAATTAATAATCAATTCAGAAACTCATAAAACCATTAAATGTGAAAAAACAGAAACTTTATTTTGCCAATTTAATTCTGTTTAAAGCGGACAATAAAAAAAATCCATCCAATCATTCTTAATAGTGCCCCTGCTACAAAACTTCTTTAAAGTTATACCCCAACACCGTATACAGTAATGAGTGGTAAACAAAATTGAATTGGAGATAGAATTTTACAAATTTTAGTTTTCTTTTGTTCTCGTTAATGCCCGTCCGCTGGCAGCAAATATACAGTAAACTGAACAAATGGAAAGTGGCAGCCAAAAAGAAAAAAATAGTGAAATTGTGGTATTAAATTTAATTTCCTATTTTAGTTTTTTCAAATTAAAATAAACGATTAGATAATGATATAAGTAAGTCCAAGATAAATTTGTTCGCCCTTTTGCGATCCTTTGGATCATATGCTCCATCTTCTTAATTCTTAGCCTTGTTTTATTTTCGTCATCATCAATTCTTCCAATTAAGCAGGTGATTAGTGTACTGCAGCATATTCTAGAATGATAGGCTTGCCATTTGTCCAGGCGTAGAATAAACGCCATCTATGACAAAGCATTGGATTGTTGTACTATAATAATGTAGGAATCGTAATGTTACTCTTTATGTTTTTATAACATTTATTGATGGTGTTCTAGAGGTATTTTAATTCTAAATAATCCTGGAAGCTTATTGCGGTAGGATATACCTCTCGACTCCGAAGGGATTACTTCTGACAGGTTTCCTTGACATTACCTTTGAACGAGGTGATTCGATTGATTTTCAAATGATGGCAAATTACACGCGCCTAAGCTTACAGTAGAAATTATAACTCGACTGCCAAAGAAGGGCAATAAACAAATGTCACATCATGTGCCATGTAGTTTGAGGAACGAGCAGGCTGTTTTCAGATACCTACGATGCTTATCCATCCACAGCATATTAGAGTAAAGCAATACCACGAATTGTAAAAATCGTTTTATCCATGTTTTGTATAAACTTTACGACACTATAAAACTACATGCCCAAACAAAAACTTGTATAACTACATAATCTACAGAAGAAGACACAAACAAAACTAATAAAACACGTATTTATTGGGATTTCTATGGTCTAATCATGCAACAAGTACCAATTCAGTGTGGAATTAAATATGCGCCAAATGGTAACCACGGTTATAGCTGTCGTCAAGAAATTTTCCATGTTTTTTTATAAAAATTCGTTACGGATGACGATCTTGGTGGCCAGTTGATATCATAAGTTGTTGCGATTTTTTCTAGAAATCGTTGCTGCAAAAATACAATTTCTGTATGCACAGATATAAAAAAGACAGACACAATTGCAACTTCTCAGCAGACATTAACTCGTTGTGGGTGCATTTGTTTTTCTTATATTGCACGACGATTTTCTGGGTCTCAAATTTGATAATTTTGTGTATTCACTAAGCCATTGAGATGTAAATACTCTACATCAGCAAGAATAACATAACTTTCTAAAGTTTTGGAATTACTTTTTACAATTATAACTCGTTGACTCATTGACTTTTAAATAATCGGAATGAACATACCTATGGGACAGTTGCACTAATATAAGATTAGCTACTTGAAGAAAAGAATATGACACTAAATTTAAAAAGTGCACTCTTTACTAAGACACTCTTTATTCACACCAGTTCCCAATGCAACTTATGAGATTGTTCATAGTGTTCGATAACATTGTGCTTGTGGAGTTATACATATTTATTCGTGGTCTATTTTTAGTCAATGTCGTAGTGCTGAATACAAAAATATTTTTAAACCTGCTTACACATAAATGGTGCGCCTGTATTTAAGGTGTAATGTTTAAAATAAATTCCTGCTAACTCGCCGCTGTTTTTTTCGAGCTTAAAAATATATTTCCGGGAATAGTCAGAAGTAATTAAATAATTAAAACAATTTATGTTTTACAACTTGAAAAATATGAACAGTTTATCCACTTAATATTTTACACGGAATGCGTTATAGTTACTTTAGGCATTCCCTTTTATTCAATTTATGTTCTAAAGCTCATTAAATTGTATTTAATTGAAAGCAAAAAAAGTAATTAAAAAATACACCATAAATACGCACGTAATGCTTTACGGTTGAAAATTATTTTCTCGAAAATGATGTATATTTCCACATGTATTCACTACAGTTCAGTTATTTTTTTTATAGTCGCTCGAAAGTATGAAAAAAAACTGCGTTTGTAAAGCAAAATATTCTAAGAATTATTTTCTTTTTTTTTCTCAATTTCAGTTTCATTTTAATTATTTTTTTTTGTTTTGTTTTGTTTTTTGTCTATGATTTTTAATAACATTGTTTGGGCCACAAAATAAAGTGTAGAAAAAGAAACAGAAAATATCGTACAAACACAAAAAAAAATACGAAATATTGTTTATTAAGGCTCATTATTTTTTAGTCTTGTTTTTGTGGTTAGAACAAAAAACAGAGAAAATATTTATTACGGACACATTTTTAATTAATTAAAATGTCATAAAGAAAAACGTGTCGAAAAGAGAATGATATAATCTTGCAAACTAAGTAAAAAAGAAATAGTATCGCGTTGTCTACAAAAAGTATTTTAATGTGTGGCATATTGATTACATATTTTAATTTCACATTTTTAAATACACATTTGCGTTCATTTAAAATGCTTTGTCTTTTAACCAATACTTCAATTAATTTTATTCTTCCTTTAAATTTACTTAGTCGGAACATCAAATCAAATAGAAAAATTTAACATACTAAGGGCCATTATTACAACTTGCGGTTAAACTTGGGTTTAGTTAAAGGTACCTTTAGCTAAAGTGAACTTTGAACTCACCACTAACTTATTTTCGTTATTACAACTTACAGATAAAGTAAAGTTAACTTTTTCAAAATATGCCAGCGGCGGAGCAATGTCGATAACACTGCTCAAATTAGTCAAGTTTTATTTAAACGTAGTGGCAACAACGGGCTTCGTTTCTTTGTTGTATATGCTCATTTTATTAAAATTTGAAGTTGCCATATTGAAAATAATATATAATATGGCAAGTTCAAGCATAAAGTGAACTTTAGAAGTTAAAGGTAGGATGACCCTCTCTTTAGCTTAATGCTCACTTCTACCTTATCGTCCGCTTATAATAATGAAAAACAATTTATTTGCCCGTTAAAATCTTCCCTTTAGTTAACGGCAAGTTTTGAATAATGGCCCTAAGTTTTTTACCACACGTTTTATAATATAAAATATGAATCAGTTTTCTCCAAGCAATAGTGGTAGTAGATAGTGAGAACCGTATCGCTATAACAGCACTATTTGTGAGTGATATGAGAAATAAAGACATTTTTAAAACGCTCCACCCGCTCTGGATTAGTACATAAAACATTTTAAAGTTCAAATGACGCAAATCAAATCAATAATTCAACGAAATCCACTCGGTAAACAAAAATTATGAAAAATCCGTAGTGCCTAGCATACTCGTAGCATACTTAGAGATTCCAGTGCCCTTTCACTGTACCACAGTTTACATATATACATACTTGGTCATTACAACCCTTCAGTCAGGATTACGACCTAGTTTCTCATACCATTTATGTTGTGTGCGTTAATTTTATACATAAGTGGCGGGATCGACAGTTTAAAGTCGAACGATTTTTGAGAAACTTTGATGTCTGACCCCGGGTTTGAAACGTCTAATTAGCCAACACACTACCTACTAGACTACGGCGACGCCATTTTTGTTTGTTTTTTACTTTCCCATTTAAAAATTCGTATTTGATTTTCCCATAAAACAATGCTCACTTCATGCCGGTACTCCTAAAGTATGTATGTAAAAAGCAATTGGCTTCAATTGTATTTAATTTTATAACATTAAATTCGTGTAACATATTTATGTCTATGAATTCATTTATTTTCAATTCAATTGTTTTCTTAATGTTTTGTCCATTAGGTGGTTGTGAATTATTATATTATGTATCTGTATATACATATGTATATGTATGTATATGTATATGACTTTAATTACTTTTGCAATTATGGTTGTTTATAATTTCATGGCAATGGTTTTATGCAAATGAAACTGTGTGTGTATTTTAATTATCCATCGAATGCTAAAAACTTATTTAACTATTAAAAACGGATTTTTTAATTATTTTAAATTATATCGTATGGCATTCGAATAAGCAAAGTATACGATTAATTATAATCATAATTTGTATTAATCATTAATACAAAGTATTTTAAAGATTTCTATCGATAACTAAATGAAATGAAATGAGATATTTTAAACGAAATAACAATTTATTGGCATATAAAGAGAATATGAATCAATGATTAAATGTGCCAATTAATAACACTGTATTAAAACTTATATATTTATTTGAATAAATGTTTGATCAACGTCGACCATATTTTAGCCTACATATTTTAAGATTTTTTTTCATTCCTTTTCAATCGTTTATGGAACATTTCCCCAAATTCGTTTTTACTTAATTGCTTTGTTTTAAAATTATTACTGAAGACCAGACACATAAGCCTAACAAATAAAGTGTAAGCTGTTTGATAAATTACTTAAGTTTGTTAGTTAGTTGAACTAATGTCAATTAATTAATACATACATACATAATTGGCCATTACAACCCTTCAGCCAGGATTACGTCCTAGCTGTGTTAATTTTTATACATGAGTGGCGGGACCTACAGTTTAAAGTCGACTCCGAACGACAGATTTTTGAGAGAAACTTTTTATGGCAATTTCATTTACTCTCAGAGTTTTTACCAGAAATCTGCTGAGAGGAAGTCGCCAAGGAAATATTTTTTCATAATTCGTTCATTTGGAGATACCTGACCTGGGGTTTGAACCGATGCCACACGTCTAATAAGCCAACACACTACCTACTAGATCATGGCGACTTCGGCATCCTATAATCCCTTCAATCAATCAATATAAATAGCAAAGAACATATTTTAAGAAGATATCTTGAAATAACTACAAACGTAAGAATAGTGTGTGTGTTCTATTATAGAAAATAACTTGTTTTCATTCATGGCAATTTTATTTACTCTCAGAGTTTTTGCCAGAAATCTGCTGAGGAGAAGTCGCCGGAGAAATATTTTTTCATATTCAGTTTTGATGTCTGGCCAGGGATTTGAACCGAGGCCTTGCGTCTAATAAGCCAAGACACTACCTACTAGACTATGGCGACTACCTAATAATTAATACAACCAAGTAAATGCCTCAACATAAATTTGACTGCAGGAGGTAACGCAACATTATTGAACAGATCCATAGCAACAAAATCTAGCTTGTCTAAGTATAGATGGGGTAATTAAAACCTGTTATACAGCTCTGTTAGTTTTTATTGTATTGTACATGGTAGTGAAAATCAGAGTTATATGGGACACAAGCTTATCACGAGATTCATAAGAGGGCTTCTAGAGCTAATAAATTGAGTTAGACTTGGAAGCACAAGTGAATGAAGACCATATGATATTTTAAAAGCAATGTGACCGTTTGTCGTCTAATGGAGAAACTCACGAGTATCTTCCTGGCAGAAATCAATAACAAAAATATACGTATTCTCAAATCAATTTTAAAGAAAAGTATAAAGGACGGGACACTGAAATAATATCCGCCGTCCGAATCTTTGAGGTTAACCCGAAAATAGCACTAAACAGCCTGGAGAAGCAGAATCTGACTAACGGATATTACAGGCCGTGTGGCCTCAATAACCTCAATAACCAGCCAGATGAGCTTGCTAGAAGGAGGGCTTAAACGCTTCTGATAGAGCGTTAAGAAATATTTGCAAGAGGACACTCAACAAAAGGGAAGATATAGAGAATCAAAGAATTTTCTGAAACCAAACGGGTTTGAACCGTAGGTGGGTGAAGATTTCAGTTATGCATCAAACCAGCAGGGACAAGCTGAGGTACATAAGTAATTTTCCGCCGTTTACAGTGATGGTCTCGCCAACATTGTTCTTAAAAAGAAATTGACCGATGACGCATCCAGTCAAAATACCAAACAAAACAGTGACTTTTCCAGAATGCATTGAATGCTCTTGGATCTCATGTGGATTGGTATCGTGCCAAATTTGATCATTTTATTTATTCACGAATCCATTTTGTGAACACACGTAGTGCGTAATGTCGTCTGTAGTCGTTTATTTTCAGTTTCTGAATTAGTTGATTATTGTACAAATGCAGGTCCAAGTCAGGACGCAAATTTCGCTAAGTTGTGGCCTGCGAAAGGACCAGTTCTTGTCAGCAATACGAAATCTACTGCTACGAATTCGTGCCTGGGAGATACATATTTGTTAATAATTTGACAAGACACAGAAAAGTTGCAAAGTTTCCAACTTTTTTCATTGGCTTACACACCCTCACATATTAGAAAATTTATGGCGATCAACTATTGCCCAATGTTACTTTCCTTTGCTTAATTTTTTATTCTCTTGAATCTCTGGAAGCGAATTGTTTACATCTGCAGCAGCTTGTTGAATGATAACTTGCATATCGCCGTGATATTGTATTGGAGTTGTTCTCCAAGGTGTTGCGGTGAGAAACTTTTGCCTTCTGGGTCCCATGATTTTCCTGCAAATGGAGCTCTCTATATTTATGTTACTATATTTCAGATCATTTCATATCACCCATATAAGGATATATAAATAAAGCAAAATTCTAACTTATTTTCTAAGTCATATACATACGTACGTACGTTGTCGTTTCGTGTCATTGCAACAATTTAAATTCATTAATAAATATTGAAATTAATTGTAGTGCATTTTGTGCAAAACATGATATTTGTTTAATTAATCGGATGTGTTAATAAATAAATATTTATTTTACTGTTTATTTTAAGTAAATTTCACAATACGTATTCAAATGACTTTTGAACATTATTTATCCACAAAATCTGTATTGCCATTGCTATGGCACTGCTTCATAATGCAAATACAGATCAAAATGTTAGTTGTTTTAACTGACAAATATTGGTCAACAATTTATTTTCAACAACAAGTATTTGATTTATTTATGCAACAATTGCAAATTACAAATTAAATTCAATTCATTTCAATTAAATTAAATATGTTCTCTGGTCAGCTGTCTAATGCTGTCTAAAAATCTATTGATTTGTACAACAACAATAGCAACAACAGTAGCAATATGCCAATATAGGCATTTTAATATGACATAAGGAAAGGAAAACACATTTCGTAGCCACAAGATAATTACATTTGATTTTATAATGATTTACGATTAAACGAATCATTCAGAGTTGGTCGGTCAATGACTAAAACCAAAGAAAGGAAAAGAAACAAAAAAAAAAAAATCAAAATCAAAATTTACATACACTTGAATTAAATCACTTGCAATCGTACGATTTCAAAAAGATCAGTGAATTGAATGAAAACAAGCACACACACACTATTTCAAGTAATCTTCTTAAAGTATGTTCTTGGCTATTTGATTGATTGATTGAAGGGATTGTAGGATATCTTATAGCAATATAGCATTATATTGAAAGACGATCATTGATTCAAAATTCGATTATTAAACGCTGCTTAAAGATAATATTTGGTGGTAATAGGGACTAAATATTCATCTTTTTAATCCTATACTATTATATTTACCTACTATACTTCACTCTAATAAAGATTATTAAGTATTAGAGTGGAAATTAACGTATGTATGTATTAGATATATCCTTTGCCTAACCTAACCTAAACTACAATTTAAATGCGTTAAAATCCCGACAACACAAAGAAATATCATTAAATCATATCTCATCATCATCATCTTCATATCTTTAAATTTGAACAAAACAAAGTGTGGGTGGGATAGTCGCCGTGGTCTAGTAAGTAGTGTGTTGAAAATGAGGACGGCATTACCTTTACGGTCAATGGAGATACCTATTGCATCATGATAACCGATTTTTTTGTATGCGCACTTCATGGTATTGTTCTGAACGATGTTTGGTTTCAACAGAATGGTGCAACTTGTCACACATCTCATGCCACAATCGATTTATTCCGTCAAACGTTTGATGGCCGTTTAATTAGACGAAATGGTGATATCAATTGGCCGTCGAGAAGCTGTTGGACTATTTCCTGTGGGGCGCCATTAAAAGAAAAGTGTTATGTCGAGAAACCAAACACAACTGAGTATTTGAAGGCTAACATTCGTGATGCCATTGACAAGATACGAATCTATATGAGATCTAATGAGTTACTATGAGGCCAGCCGTGGCAGCCATATGAATGAAATAATAATTTATTTCTAATTTTTTAAATTTAAATTTGACAAAATTACAAACCATTTTTGTTTTATTGCATTTTTAAATTTAAACTTTGAAACGGCTCAAAAAAATATTTTTTCGGGATTTTCTTTAACAGCAGTAGTCTGAAAAAAATTCCGAGAATGAATAAAATTGCTTTGAAATGCTTCTCAAAAACCTATCAGTCAAAGTCGACTTTAAACAGCAGGCTTCGACACTTATGAATAAAATTAACTCATACAACATTAACTCATACAACATAAGTGTGAGAAGCTAGGCCAAAATCCTGGCTGAAGTATTATAATGGTGGTTAATTAATAAGAATTTCTCCACGCCCTTTGTAGCATATGCTGTTGAAATCATATGTCAAGCGAGGTTGGAAGCAACTAATTGCGGTCAGGAAAAATCTGAAGTCTAATCAAGTCCCCATATGCATTTGGATTGCTACGAATGTTATTAATTTAGACTAGAGTTATAATGAAATTGTTTTCTTATTTATACAATGCCTTTGAATTTTTTTCTGATACAATAATGGTCGAAATTTCTGATTAATTCGTTTTATAGTGCATATGTATGGGTAGGTATGTCTATTCATTTCAAATAAAAATTATTATTCGAAATCTTAAGCAAAAAAAAAATATTATTTAGAAAAATTAAAATAAAAAAAAACTGTTTCTATTCAAAATAAATTGCAATTGTTTGGTAATTTTAGAACGAGCGCTTAATTTTTATGGCCGAAATATTCTTAATAACTCAAATACTTGTTGATAATAAAGCAATAAAAATTCAAGTGTTTATATTGGAAAATGAACACAGTAAAATAAATATTTTTCAATAATTTTTAAAATGTTCTTTTTTGTTTTTAATAAAGAAAAAGAATAAAAAAAATAAAAATCAGAAAATAATATTTTTTAAGCAGAATTACTTGCTTTTGTTGTAGCGGCTAAACCTCGTAGATGTTGAGTCTTGCGATTCGATGACCTGAAACCGCTATTGATATGGCTGGATGATGAGGTGGAAGCTTTTGATATGCGGTGATTATTGTCGCTCAATTCGCCATTGCTGTCGGCACTGAGAAAGGAATTATTCATTAAATTTTCATCGAATGTAAATCCATCCAACCAATACATGTCATGGTATTTTTATTGTTCTCCTTTTTTATTTATAAAGACATCCTTGATTTAGTTTTTCTGCTATAACTGTTATCGTTTATGTTGGAAGTTTAAAATGTTTTTCTCTTTTCAATTTTTATTGTTAACAAAAAACTCTTTGCAATAATCGATTTTGATTTATTTGGTTATTTTTCCCCGTTTTTTTATTATTTTATTTTATTTTTTTTATTAATTATATTACATACATATGTATGCACACATATGTGTGCATTTATTGAAATTTTTCTTATTTGTTTCTCTTTTTTTGTAAACTGCATTGATAACTCTGTAAAATATTTTTTTTTTCACTTTTAAAATTTTTTTCATACTTTCACTAACATTTTTTTAACTTTCATTCACTTCTTTTTTTGTGATTTTTTTTTGTTCTGCAATTCATCAATAAAAATTCGTATAATTTAATGCCGCGCCTTTAATATTTTCAGTTAATTTACGTGTGTGTTTCGTGTACAATAATGTACTGAATTATGATGGTTTTTTTGGTTTCAACACTGTAGACTCTTTTAGAAATTAAAAAAAAAACAACACAACACAAATAAAAAAATTAAATGAAAATACAATTTTAACAAATAAACCATACAGTAAAAAGAAACAACAAAAACAAAATTGAAAAAAAAATTGCGAACGATTTCGATAATTCCTATCGATTGATTTGTTTGTTGTATGTACATAAAAATACAACTTGTTCTCGTACATGGTTCAAGTGTTACAGTACAAATGAAATTAAAACCAAAACAAGCAACAATTGTTCATGACGATGACGACGACGATAATGATGATGTTGCTTGCCGGTTGGGTGATTGTGTCGGCCGATTGTTGCTGCTGTCTAGTTAAATACTATGACTGTATATACATTTTAAAGATTAGTGTTTTTTTATTTTCGTATTTTATTTACTTGTTTTCATATTTGATTTCAATACAATTCCTACTAAATGGATGTATTTCTTCTGTTTTCCTTTAAAGCGTGCGATACATTAATAATTGCCTGAAAAGGTATTATTATCAGCCATTTTGAAAAATAATACAAGTTCAGTTTTCCTCAATCAAATTTTACAAAAAAAGAAAAAAAAATTATATTCTTCAGATTTAAAATGAATCTCAAATTTTTGTATAAAAAGACGTTTAACTTTTTAACAACTTATGATCATGCTTTGCCAAATTGTTATCCTTCAAAATAAAAAAGGCCCACGTTTTAAGCATGAAACTTAGAAACACAGATTTGAATATCTTTTCATAGCAATTTTATTTATTCGCGTAGTATACCTCATGGAAGAAACTAAAATTCCTAAACTACATACATAATATACATAATTGGCCATTACAACCCTTCAGTCAGGATTACGGCCTCATGTTGTGTGTGTTAATTTTATACATGAGTGGCGGGACCTACAGTTTAATTTACTCTAATGGCAATTTTTGTTTACTCTCAGAGCTTAAACTGCCCTCAAAAACAGCGAATCCAACTCTTGAGTGACTTTCTGGGCAATGCAGACAAAAACACCATGGGGGTTTAAGAAGTAAGAAAAAAATTTTGCCTGAAATTAAAATTGCTTTATCGCATAGCTTTTGCGCTAGATGTTTAGTTCGCTAAGCTTAGGCAATCCTGTTGTAACAAAAATAATATTTGAACACCTAGTTGGCATCTTTCAAACATCCCAATAATTTTGTTTAAACCACCTTTGGCTATATTTGTTCTGTTAATAACTTTTGGCTGCGCAAGAATCTTTCACTTCAGATTTCTAAGAGGACATCCTGTGGTCTGCTCTTTTGCGTATGCAATTATAGAATTCGTTGTGGGGTATTTCGAGTATGCACCCAATAGCCTGTATAACATTATCACTGCTTTGAGTTTCTTGGAATAGAGTCTAGTCAGGTTTAAAACAAAATTTGTTCTGCATATATCCATATCGGGCCAGAACTGTTTGGATTCTCTTCAAGTAACTACATTATATCATTCTGTGCCATTTGTATGTGATCATTTTACTAGCATTTGCTAGTGCTTCAGCTTTATTCTAAATTGAATGGCTCTGGGAGAGTAATCGATAATATTTTGCTATCACTTCCAAATATTTTGTATATATGTATTATACTTACTTATCAATTCTTCTACCTATAAACTGCTTAGTAGTGTTCCGAAATTTTTTTGCAAAATTCATCACTCTTGACTTGTCTTAAATTTCAACTTTAACTTATATTTCCGAAATAGAAATTTTATACAATCAATATTCTTTCTTTTAAGTTTACATAAGAAAAATAAGTTTCACTTTATTTTGGAAAATATAAACATAAAATTCTTTTGATTTTTAATAGAAACAAATTTGACAATCTTCTTTTCGAATAAGTTTGTTTAAGTGTACTTTACTTAATACATAAGCAAAGATGTATGGTGTTAGATACATTGATATTCTATATTCAGCTATGAACAGAACAAAAACATATCGGGTCTTCCAACAACAACTTCCGAACTTAGAAAGTTGAAAACTACAAATACATTTATTCAGGCCGTTTTGCCAAATCCCACTGCCCATGCAAATAATAAAATTGTTTCTATTAAAATGTGTGTTCTGTACGTTCAACATTTTCACCGAAAACTCATCTTTAGGGCAAGTGGACAAAGGAAATTGTCGAATTTGTGACGACACTAATCTACATCCGATTCAAGAGCATACACTGAAAACTTCACTGTCTGGTTTGATTTTGAGCTGGAGGCGTTATTGGTTGATATTTCTTTCAGAAAATTAAATTAAATTAAATTAAATTAAATTAAATTATTGTTTCTCAAAAAATTCAAAATTTCAATAAATTCAACAATAACACGAGTTATTTAAATTTTAAAATAAAATATTGTGTATTTTGTTAGTACCAGGCAATAGTAGGAAAGAAACATCAATAGAGGGCACCGGTCTCCGGTGTTTCCCTTAAAAATGTTGATACTTTTGTAGATAACAAGTTTTTTTTTTTGTAAAAAAAAGGTTTTTTAAATAAAATTACTGGCAACGCTGATCTAGACTCTGTCAAAAATTTAGAAAAAGTTAGAATATCACACAATCGTTAATAATCCGTATTCCTATTTCTTATTTCTAGTGAATCATTTTCTGATGAAAAATTCTCGTTCACAGAAGTGAAAATTGATTGTCAAATCTTTTTTTCCCAATAGGGTTTTTAATTGGAAATTCACAACGAATTAATAAATGACAACAAATTCTTGAACTCGAATATTAGTTTATTTGTTCTGTGATCTGAATTTTCTTAATTTGATTTTTCAAAGTCAGTACCAAAATGTTTCATATTTGGTTTCTTGTCTTGTAAACATAGCTTATAATGACACTGAATTTATTAAAATGTCACTCAAGTGATTGTTTCTTTTAAGAAATCAAAAGAAAAATAAATTCCTTTCATTGATTGAAAATATAATTTTTGTTTTTCATCTGTATGGGGAGGAAATCTGGCACAGTATGTACTTTTACTTTTCTTTTCAATTATTTTCTTTTCATTTTCATTGTCTGGTTATAATTAATCTGTTATTGGGGGTGTTTAACCCTTACGGTTAGAAACATATTTATTTCGGTTCAAACACGTCATTATTTAATTTATTTTCTTTTTAATGCAAAAAAAACACCAAATAAAAAAAGAGGAAAACAATCACACGATCTTGACGATGTTTTTGTGTTTATTTATTGTTCCTTTGTTTTTTGCCATTAGAAAATGTATGTATGTATGCTTGTGTTAAAATTGATTTCTTTACTTGTTGTTTTCAATTATTTCCAGCAACCCAACTAAATATAAAGTAATCTACACATTAGAAGATTAATGTACATGCACATACAATATTTATTTACTTTCTATGAAAACAGATTAAGAGAGTGAAAACACACATTTTAATTATTTTTTCTAAATTTTCGAATTTTTTTCTATTTTTGTTTTTCAATGAATTAGAAACACACAATACAATACCACACATACTATATACATGTCATTTACCATTTAGCAGCTTATAAAAAAATTTTGTATTTGTTTTTACAATAATTTTAAGAATTTACATTTTGATCACGACTGGTCTATATTTAGTCTGTAAACAAATCATTGCTACACATATAAACACAAAAAAAAGTACACCACATGACTGATGACGAATTAAAAAATAAAATGAATACGCTATGCTTAGTTAACTGGAAAATGCATTGATTTTCATCCAATTTCTCGAAAGTTGTTAATTTGAAATGTTGATTTATTTAACTGAATAAATATTAATCGACTGAATTGGTGTGAAGTATTATATCTCACCGGATGTAAACCAAAATTATCATGCGTAAATAAATTGTATGTCTTTGCAGTATGTCTACTGTCTTCAAAATGACATGGCGTTCGGGAGCAAAAAATGCATTCAACAGTGTGGTATACAGTGGACAGCAAAACTTAGTACGGCAATATATTTTAGCAATTTCATGAATTTTAGCCAAAAGTTTGTATAAAAATTTATAGTTTATATATTTATTTTATTAATTTATTTCTGCTTTATTATAAAACAAATAATTTTTTAATGTTAAATGTTATCCCCTGTATTTAGTAGAAAATCCCTTAAGGTCAAGCACTCCATTTAACTCATTTGGAAATGAATGTACACGTTTTGTTCAGTGTTTTCTGGTGGCACTATGAGCAAGTTTTTCGATGAACTTTTGTAAGAGGTTTAGCGATTACGTAACCGTTCTTTCAAATGATCTCCTAAATACACTCTTGAAGTCATATCGGGACTTTGTGCAAGAGTATTAAGCCTGTGGGGACTTTTTTTTAACAATATATTGCCGTAGTAAGACTTTTGCTGTTCACTGTATAGGTTAAGAAATATGTTCTACGCTGGAACTTTATGTATACGTCAATATGGGTACGCCAACAAACAAGAAAATCGTCGAATTTGTGACCTTTGAGAAGATCGATTACTAATATCTTTTAGCCTGAACTGAATGATCTGGACACCAACAATATGCGGCTTCAAGAGGACGACGCTATGTGCCACACAGCGCATGTTACATTGGATATTCTGAACTAACTATTTAAAGGCATGTCCATTTTACAGGGAGGTTATGTGAATAGTCACCGAGATCGAGCAACTTGACTCCGATAGAATTTTATTGGGTTTTTTTTTAATATGCAGACGTATGCGAAGAACTCACCATGGTCTAGTAGGTAGTCCGGTGGCTTATTAGTCGTGAGGCCTCGGTTCAAACCATAGGTCAGACATCAAAACGAAAAAATATTTCTTCGGCTACTTCTCCTCAGCAGATTTCTGGCAAAAACTCTGAGAGTAAATAAAATTGCCATGAAATGTTTCTCAAAAATCTGTCGTTCGGAATGAACTTTAAACTGTAGGTGCCGGCACTCATGTATAAAATTAACACATGTAACAGTAATGACGAATAAGCCACGATCCATGCCGTGGGCCAAATTCAACCTGATTTACAATGACATCAGTAGGTCTTTTAAACGAAAATAAACCGTGGTATCTCCCATATATTTTGTTTTATCTAAATTTAAAGAAAGACCCGATAGTTAATCAAATGCACTTAATTTAATCAATCTGAGAACATAACGAATGGTGGAATTATGTTTGACAATATTTTTGAATAGAGGTTGGTCGTTATTTTCTGTTTCTAACTAATTAGTAAATCAGTTTCAATCGTTACTAGGGCCAGCATATTACAGTAATCTTAAGAGTAGTATGTTGACTTACTAAACGAGATCTCAAGACTTCTACATACACCTCGAAAGTCTTGAAAACAGAAATGTGAGAAACATTACTTTCAGCGTCCCCCGCTTATCAGTAACTAGTTGGCATGAAAATGTCTTACGAAACTGTGGTGCGGAATCAACGTTAAACTATGGGTCCCTCAACTCAAGAATACTATTAACTCACACTAGAACATGATTAGTGTGGGAAGATAGTTTGTTATCCTGATTAAATGATTATAATGCCTAGTTAAGTAAATAAGTAACATAAACAATATTTGGTTGCAAAAAATAATCGATTTAATCTAGTTTTACAGAAGTATGTACGGCCTATGTACTGCCAGAGTCCGCCCGGATTTTCTTTTTATGGGTACGAAAGCTAATACTAAAGCTGTTATTGATGCCATACGAGCAGATTCATTGGAAATGGTAGTTACAAATTTAACTGATCAAAATTTTTTTTAAAAGTTTTTTTAATTTTGATGACGTTTTTATATGCTGTGTAGCAGCACGATTTCACACTTTTGTTTTTTGTTTCCTTTTTTTAATTATTTTCTTGTTAATTGTATTTTTCCTTTTCTTACTCAGGCGTCACACACTATCACTTTCTTATGAAAGAAAATTTTCAGTGACCACATAGCACAACAAAAAAAGAAAGAAAGAAAAAAATTATCATAAAATATTTTTACGATTAAAAAAAATAAAAGAAATATGTATATATTATTATGCATTCCGATTTTACATGCTTTATTTTTCTTTTGCAAAATATCTTTTTTTTTTTCTTTGTTTTGTATATTTATTTTCTTTTATACTTTATTACCCAATTTTTTACGCAGTGCTATTTTAATTGATTAATTGTATTGATTTTATTTTGTTGTATTCATTGGATTATTATTTCTTTTTTTCAATTAAAATTCACGAATTCTTTTTAACAACATTCAATACGCCAATGTATGGGTGAAGTAATTAAAATTGTTGCAAAGATTAATGATCGTTTACAATGGCGATCAGTAGTAAAATATTTATATTGCAAGAGAAATTGCCTTTCGAATTGTATGATTATTATTATTACGTTTGCAATTATTTTAAATATTTAATTTAAAACTCGTTCCAGACATTCTTTAAACATAATTTATTAAACAAATTTATGTATATATTTTAAATTCTTTTTTTTAATAAAATTTTTTAATTAGTATTCCACACATATTTGTTTAAATTTTATTAATTCCTTTTTTTCTTGGAAATTTCAATTTTAACTCCTTTTATTGCAATCGATATTTATTTTTCTTTATTTTCCACTTTTTTATTGCCATTTTCACTGGGCAATTGTATAACATTACTAACTGTAAACCAATTTTATTACTTAATTGACTTTTATTTTCACTGATTAAAAAAACTAAAATAAAAAACCATCTAATTCGTTGGCATAGTACAGTGATTGTAGAAAATAAATGAATATATTCCAGATTTGATTTTTTTCTCTTTTTTTGGCACACACATACACTATATAGTAATTACACTATACGTTGCAAAGAAATAATAGCATTTGCATCGAATGCAAGTATGTATAGTCAGTCTATCATCGAAATTGCGTTAAAATACTTCCGTAACGGCGCGCTTGAAATACTAAACAGTCTGCGTGTGTCACACCCTTTCATTGTTTTTGTTCTTTCAAAATAATCATGTTAATCTGGCTGGAAAATTGTAGGAAAATGAAATAGATGGCAACTAAAATGCAAACATGCACACACCCGCACACATACACACGTAAACATTCTATTGAATGTGTTAACGTACATAAACCCACCACAGCAACAACAACAGCAACAACAACAACAACAAAAAAACAAAGACAAACTAAACAAAAATCCGTTATAATTTTCCACGCAAATATAAACAACTTGTCCCACTGAATGAATGCAACGAAATAACTTTAAACAGCTGAGTCCAATGCAGTAAATGTGCATATAATGGACTCACTCAGTGCTTTAAGGCACCATCTACAAATACATATACACCCGGTAACACATACCAACAAGCCAGCGTACGTTAAACAATATAAAATGCAAATGCATATATAAAAAATAAATTAAGGCACAGTGGTACGACTTCATTTAATTATTAAGTTTCTAAATAGAATAGCAATACCAAGTTTGCTACAAATATATGTGTACATTCAAAGGGTTATTCATTAAATGCTTCATATCATACATACATACACACATAATTGGTCATTATAACCCTTTAGTCAGCATTACGACCTAGTTGCCCACACCACTTATGTTGTGTGCGTTCATTTTTATACATGAGTGTCGGGACCTACAGTTTAAAGTCGACTACGAACGACAGATTTTTGAGAAACTTTTCTTGGTAATTGTATTTATTCTTAGAATTTTTGTCACAAATCTGCTGAGAAAAAGTCGCCGAAGAAATATTTTTCCATATTTCGTTTAGTTGGAGATGCCGGCCCTGGAGTTTGAATAGAGGCCTCACGTCTAACAAGCCAACACACTACCTGCTAGACCACGGCGACTTCCTATCTTTAAATTTAAATAAAGCAATGTGATCAGCCCTATCAGGCCAAAAGAAGTTGATAATCATCGAACTATTGTGCTAAACGTTGACAGTGATATTCTGGCCAACGTCGTATTCAAAGAAAAGATATGTGGACCGATGAAGATGCCAGCCCATAGTACACACAAAATATAACTTTTTTGGATGTATGAGACCTAATAACAACTTTTCGAGAATATCTACTTATTCTCCCTAAACGATTTGCTGGTCACATCCTTTTTGTGAAGTCTTTTTAGAACGACCCCTTTTAC
Organism: Sarcophaga carnaria; assembly: GCA_958299815.1. NCBI lineage: Eukaryota > Metazoa > Arthropoda > Insecta > Diptera > Sarcophagidae > Sarcophaga > Sarcophaga carnaria. The sequence continues at coordinate 140,122,432 of OY283150.1, forward strand.
GTGAGCTATGCGGGCGATGCGTTTGTCGGTTTCTTAGTGTGTTAGTGTGTTAATCCAAACAAGTTTACGTTCCTTTTCAATAGCGTACAGCATAGTCACGTGCAATAAGTGGTCTCGAAATATGGTGCAGGAACACTCCATGCCAGGCATACTAAGCAGATATTTGCATGGCTCCCGCGGCATGCCAGTTTTCACATTCGTATTGGTCATTGCTATACTTTAGCCCATGATCGTCGGAACCTACGATCTACGAATGGATTCTACTCTTGCAATTCATTGCACTGGAACTGTAATAGAAATATAATTATGGGAAGAAAAATAAAGATTAATATGTCGAATATAGATTTAAATATGTTGAGAAAGGAAAGACGGAAGGACAGAACGGGTATTCCATTGGCCTATCGATCACGCACGTATGTGACTTATGTGACAGATGTGAGTTACGTAAACACCCTTTACTATATTTTCCTCGAACACATTCCGTTCAAAGTAGAAATTAAATAGCAAAACTCAAACCATTTTGCGAGGATTCTGCAATGAATCAATTGAGTTGGATACTCTACTATCATTTGCTCTCTATGTACGCGACCAAGACATTTAAGATATTCCATACCTAGGAATACATAGGTGGTGTAAATCTTAAGACTGAAGATTTCTTGCAACGCCTTAAGAAACTGAGGCACTTGAATGCTTGTTTCTACGTTTTTAATATCAAAATTAGATTATCTTCGGTGTGTTTATTTTCTTTGACTCTTGTCTATTCTACTGTTTATACATAGTAGTTTAGCTTCCAATATATATCGAAATCTTCATCAGTCAGTACGACTATATCGTTAACATACCAATACGAGATTATGGGCCAAACTTTAAAATTTTCAAGAAAATCAAATGAATTCTTTGATGATTTATTTGTAGAGTGCTGTCTAAAGAAACTCACTTACTTATGGCCCTTTTTTGACACTGTGCAACATTGTCATCACTTTGAACTAAACACACAAATATTTATCGACATACATCTAAATACAGGGTGTTTTGTATGCGTTTTTTGGGTTGATGGGTTTCTTCTGGTTCTTGTCGGTCATATGCTTTTCATGGGTATGTGCGTTTGTTTATGATAATTTTAGTGTTTGAGTATCCGTCTAATAGTCTGTCCAATAAATAGATAGTTTTAGTGCTTTTATTTATTTTTTTCTTTTTTTTGTTGTTGTTGTTATTGTCTGTATGCTAAACATGATAATCACTCACTTGCTCGCTCGCTTACTATCGATAACCACAGAGACAGTTTTACAATAAACGTTATACATTCTATTATGATAATATTTAATGTTGTTTGTGTTGTCGTTGTTGTTGTTAAAATTTTTTTTCTTTCATACTCTTCTTCTTCGTCTTCTATAATAGCATTTGGCTTAATGCCTTATTTTCTTGTCTTTATTCAATTTTTTACAATTTCTTTCATTTCTTTCCTTTGCTTTGGTCGTACTTTCTTGGAAATTTAAAAGATTTTCTTTAAGGGTCTGTTAAGTGTTACACTGGATATACCATACATACATATGGATGTACTCCTATATATGATTTGGTGTATGAGTTTGTTATGTATGTGTGTTTATTATTATAATAATTTTTGTCTTTTTTTTGGCTTTGGACTACAAGTATTTTTTTGCACAGACATGCAGTTTACAATATCTCTATTACTGCCGACAATCGATTCATGCCTTATGCCTTGACATGTAGTGATCGATTTATAAATAACCTCGAAAATTGATAATTAAATCATTATTTATGTGCTATGGTGTGGTTGTTGTCCATACTATTTGGCGCGAAGATATGTATAAATTGAAATTTATATGAAATTGGCATCAGCTAACATCCAATACTAGTACAATAAATACATCCTATGCTTTAATGATGTTCTCTTCTGTGTTGTAAAAATTTAAAAAAGAAATCTAATAAATCTTAGCGAATTCCATATATAATTCTCCAAACTGATAATGGCTTTTATAACATAACACTGTGGAATGTGGGCTGAATGGACAATTAAATGTGGACAGATGCAGTCAGCTGAATATACACTCTAAATGGGATGCATTGCACGTTCTTATATTTCATTCGAATTGGTATCAAGTTCCAATTTCTACATGGCTGAGGAAGAAAACTGTAATCAGTTGCAAACTGCTGCAGCACCTATTCAAGAAATACACATCGTAGTCTATGATAGTTTAACTTCAGTTCCTGGTTCAGTTAAATTTTATACGCATACAGACCACGTCATGTTATAAAATTTGCCCAGTTATTATCTGTGAACAGAGATCAGGAATGAGTATTTAAAATGATGAGTAGATTCGAATCATACTCATAATTTCTGATACTTATACGTATTCATACTTATTTTAATATCATACTCATACAATTCATATTCAGAGTTTGAAGTACTCATCGTACTCACACTTAACCATACGCATGATATACGAATCACAAAATAAGTATGATTCGTGTACTCATACTCAAAATTTCATGAGAACTTATGAGTAGCGGTAAAACTATTCACTGCTGATCTCTGTCTGTGAAAGGCGAAATCGACTGCCTCGGATTCTTCGCACGTTAGTCAGTAATGGAGGTCTTCACAGTATAGAAATACTGGGTTGCCTACAAGCATTCGATTTGTCTGCAAACACTTGGTTAGTGTATAAACACATATTTTATCTTCTGCAGCAGATATTAGGATGGCAGTCATTTATCGTTGCCTGTGACATGCGTACGTAATTGGCTACTACAACCCTTTCGTCAGGATTACAACATAGCTTCTTACACCACTTATGTTGCGTGTGTGATTTCTGCGAAACTTTTCATAGCATTTTTATTTTACTCTCAGAGCTTTTTGCTAGAAATATGCTGAGAAGAAGTCGCCGAAGAAATATTTTTCATATTTTCATTTGAACCGTCGCCTTACGTCTAATAAGCCAACACACAAACTACTAGACTACGGCAACTTCCTGTTGCCTGTGAGTAATGGGTTTTTATACTGGTTTCTATGCAGTCAGAAATTTTGATCGTTGTATCCTACTCTTCCTCAATAGTTGCAGCAGTCTGACAATGAAACGAATTTTACTTTGCACGTAAACCTTGTTGACGTTGTCCCTTCTGGGGATTATGAATAAGGGACTTCCTGGATGAATTATTTGGAGGGGAAGAGACTTAATTTTTCCAAAATTTAAAACCATAAATTTCCTTCTTCTGGATTCGATGCTACGTTACTCCGGTTTATGGTCACTTTCTAATAATTTTATTTCCCTTCGTAGTGTCTTTAAAATTAATTTTTTTTGATTAAATCATGTGTAAACTCTTTAAAAGTTTCACAAATAAATATTTAAAGTGAAATGATTTATATATGTATGTATTCTACATTCCATTTACATTACAATCATTTACACACATACAATCGTATGTAAATATACCGCCTACAGAAATACTCTTGTTAAACAACGGATACTAGCGATTGTTTCTTGAATATTGTGTAATAAAAATCAGCTAAGCAAATAACCACAATACATATGTACATATGTATGTACATGAAGTGCAACTGCCTACATTTGGATCCAATATTTAATAAAAATTCACGTATGAAAGAAGTGAAGGCATTCTCCTTCCGTTTCAGGATTTTTTTTTTCGTTTTTCGTTTTTCTTTTATTTTTATAAATTTTAATGGCAAAAAGAATTTATAGACATTGAGCCGTCAATTTAAAAATGATTATCGATAACAGGGTAACATGAAAGAGAAAGAGATAAAGAAAAATGTTACAGACTAAGTAGCCACTGGCAGCAAAACGTTAGCAGAGGAGATTTCAAAAATAGTACACTAATTAAAAAAAGTAAACACTCGATAATAAAGTGGATAACAAAATATCTCTTGAAAGTTTTAAACAATGAAAATTAGATTACAGTGATAGGTCTTCCAACAGGGACTTAAAATTTTGAAAATTTTGAAGATAGATTTGTCAAATTAGTGGTCTGATTTGCCAAATCCCCATGGACGGATATTGCATACAACAATACGTACAAATAATGAAATGGTTTTCTATCAAATTGGTTGTTCTGTTCGGGCAAAGTACCGTACCTTTCGCCCTTTATCCGATCGATCAGCAATGTGATAGATATACCGACCAACCAGTACTTTGACGTAACGCAAAATCTGCCGAAAACATTCCCTCTGTTCGTAAGATCTCTAAGCAAAAATTTTGCGTCGTGACGTGAGCTTGCATTCGTACAAAACACAACTGACTCAGGAACTGAAGAGAAACGACCAGAGACAATGAATATTTGCTGAATGGGCTCTGGAGCAATAGGCAACTGACCCTAACTTTTGAACATTTTTAAACCATCTTCAGCGATGAGATCTCTTTCTAAATGAATATGTATGTGAAGAAACAAATTAGTTGAGTTTGAGCCGATACCAATCCATGTTAGCCAGGTCAATGAATATCAACTTCACTGCTCATGACACGTGGAGCTTTCTTTACGATAGATTTGGGTTCATGATCATCTCTCATGAATGCGATGTGTACAGTTTAAAGTCTACTCCGAACGCCAGATCTTTGAGCAACTCTTCATCGCAATTTTATTTACTCTCAGAGTTTTTGCCAGAAATCTGCTGACAGGAAGTCGCCGAAGAAATATTTTTTGATATTTCGCTTTGCTGGGTACTGTTTGATCTGGAATTTGAACCTTGGCCTCACGTCCAATAAGCTAACGCACTACCTACTAGACTACGGCAAGGTTTGTGAACTGGTCACCGAAATTGTACGATTCGAAATTCGTCAGATTTTTTCTTGTTGGGTTTTCTTAAGTCGCAAGCGTATGTGATCGTCAGATCCAACGCTCTCCTGAACAGATAGCTTGAATTATTCCTCTCAAAGAACCACATTCAGTACATTCAGTGTTCATATGGTATCAAGCCCACGTCACTACATGTATCTCCCTGTTGTGTAATTTAAATTTTTTAGCCTTGAAATAGTGTGGAAGTTTTTTTTTCGATTTACTTTATACGCTGACTGTAAAACAATCACTGCATTCTACTTGTATTTGAAAACTGTTTGTAATTAACACATCAACACGCCACATGTGTATGACATGCATTGCAGATAGGAAAACACACAAACACATGCAAAACCTCTAGACCAACACCAGTTGTGGCAAATGTATGATGTAAAAGGAAGTCTAAAGAAAAATACGATAGCCAAGAAAAATACGATAAAGACGGCCAAGAACGCTATATGATGCTCTACACCTGTTGGTTGCTGTAAGCGTATTAAAGTGTAAACAACAAATATTTTCCTTTCCATCGAATTTTAGCAATATGGCCAGAGAGACAGAGGAAACATTTATGGCAGCAACAAATCTTTCTCTACATATTTATTTGGCAATAAGTTTTCTGATAATCACACTCAACAACTTATAACACTATCCTATGACGTAGCGCTCCTAAACACATACACTTACCGAGTCTCCTGTGATTTGAAAGAAATTCATTGAAAAGATTATCTACGATGATTGGAAGCAATGCAGTGCTGAGAATGGGGGATGGAGAGACATTCACCATAAAACATTGGAATTTTTAAATTGATTTACATGGTAAGAATATTTTTTCAAAGATTATTATATAACGTGTGATGGAAATCAAGGAAATACATGAGACATGTCTGAAAGTGAAGATTAAATTGATGACATAAGACTCAATATTTATAACGTGTTTGTACTCAGCACATGCATATGAGGTTAAATGAAAGAAACTTAATGATTTACATACACAGTGTATTTAAAGAAGATATTTTCATTGAGAATCTGTCTATTCATAGATTTCAATGACAAAATTAACATCAAAATGGTGTATGAAATTATTAAATATTTTATTGATTTTTACAAGACATTTTATTAGAGATGACAGCGAGAAATGAAAGAAAGGTTTTCGCAATTGTTTATCAATACATGCAGGTAATAATCTGTAAATTACAATAATTTTAATACATACATACATACATACATAATTGGCCATTACAACCCCTTAGTTAGGATTACGGCCTATCTTCTCAACACCACTTACGTTGTGTGTGTTAATTTTTATACATCACAGGCGGGACCTACTGTTTAAAATCGACTCCGAACGACAGATTTTTGCGAAACTTTTCATGGCAATTCTATTTACTCTTAGAATTTTTGTCACGAATCTGCTGAGAAGAAGTCGCCGAAGAAATATTTTTCCATATTTCGTTCAGTTGGAGATGCCTGAACTGGGGTTTGAACCGAGGCCTCACGTCTAATAAGCCAACACACTACCTACTAGACCACATTGTTTTAATGAATTTTAAAGATAGCAGGTACCTAGAAAAGGCCCTATACATAGACGATATTACATCGTTCATTTTTCTGTGAACGATGGAACTCAAGTACACTAACACTACCAGCTTTAGAACGTAGTAAATTCTCTTACATGAAATAAAACACTTTTGAACTTAACAAGATAGTTAAGAAGATATCGAAGGGGTTTTATTGCGGTATGTTGAATTTTCTATGGATCTGGCGCATAAATTAGGCAGAATGGTAAGGAACCCATAACCTCAAATGTGGTATGAGGTGTGCGGCACATAGCACCGTCTTGTTGAAATTACATGCAAATGCTATTCAGATTATTCATTCGGGTTATAGTGTTCGTCGTTCATAGTAGTGACCTGACAAGCATGTTACACAAAGCAATATGGACCCATGACACTTTGGGTGTGGATTGATATCGTCCCAAATTCGAAAATTTTGTTTATTTAGTGACCCATTTATCCAGAACTAAAACTCATCAATAAAGATGATTTTTCAATGAAAATTAGTGTCAATTTCCAATGGCTGTAGAGCCCATTCAGCGAAGATGAATGAAATGAGACTGGAAAATGACAATAAATTTGGCGGATTTAACTTCAATACAACGACCGATATCAACAGTCGACGTGCGTAAGCACTTGTTGGACGTACGTATATTAACAGGTTGATATACATACATACGAACGCGACCGATTCTATATATATTCTATATTTTAAATAATTTTCAGTGCTTTTCAAACTAAACAGTTTATTGAAAATTGTGTACTTTTAGGCTGCTAGGAAATGGCATCAAGAATTTGTTTCTTTTAAAATAAATGCTGTCGGAATGAATTTTAAATTATACTATCGTATAAAAAATTTTAGCCGTTAGTCAATTTTAAAGTACTCAGGATACCTTCCCATCAGGATCACTCCAGCGTTATTGTAATAATCTGAAGCCATCAGACAGTGGAGTCTCCGTGGTCTAGAAGGTAGTTTGTTGGCTTATTAGACGTAAGGCCTCGATTCAAAGCCCAGGCCTTTAAAAGACTGATTGCACCTCAAGGAATGGCTGTGTGGATCAAAGACCGATACCATAAAGGGAAAATCATCTGCAACCCACATAATTGCATTTCCTGCTACAATATTCCATTGTAAGGGCAAGAGTACTCCAAGTATTATTGATCCACATGCTAATAAAATGTAATTTACAAAGTTTTTGTTGTACTTAATTTGTAGCAATATTTGTAAACATTTCATGTTGCAATTTTTTAAACATGACCATAAATTTTGTTTTAATTTTTGTTGTTTGTTATTTTTTTATACTTTAGAAGTGTAATTTTATTGCCTGATTTTATATTTATTTGAAATAAAAGTTTTTGGCAACAAGTGATTTTTTGTTTTTTGGTTTTGATTTAGTATTTCGTTTAAGTTGTTTTGCTTCTAATAAAATTGCATGTTAACGTTTGTAAACCTTGTTGTAATTTTATTGGCCTGGTAATATTTCACTGTTTTATTACAAATTGTTTATATGGGTCTCGAACACTTCAATAACAAATAATTTTATTTTTATTTGCTTTAATTTTGAAACTGTTTTTAAAGTGTTCTTCATACTTCAAATAATTCTTTAATATTCTTAAGTAATGCACTTCCATGCTCTTCGACAAGATTTCATGTTCTTGAATAATTTAAGGCTTTCAAGAAAAAAAGGAAAAATAAAATAAAAACAAAATCAAATTATATATTGCAACAGGTGCTACAATAATGTCTTACAGGGTAATCAATAACACGGTGCGACAGTCAAAATACAGCCAACTAATAACATCCAAACTTGTTTTATTTGACAAAAACTGTATTTTTTGATCTTTTCACACAAAATTATTGATTACCCAAATATTTGTAACCTAATTTCTAAATCCAACGTTTTTTGAAAAGGGGAGAGATGAGCCCTTAAAACGGTATACATAAATATATGGTTCAAGCTTACATGTTATAAGTTTTGATCGGGTAAACTTGGAAAATATAATTTTTTTCTTATTTTTTCAAGTTTAGCTATTCCTTATTGCAAAATTTAATTAAAAAATATAAAATAAGTGCTAATACTTGACACTTTGTTTGATAAAATCGGACAAAAATTACCGTAGTTATTATTTAAATTGTATAACAGTAGTGTTATATTTCAAATGAATTTTCAGTTCAAAAATTTTCAAAATTTTTGATGGATTTAGATTCTTTACCACAAAATACGTCAATTTCACGTATATATAAAAAATATAACACGACTGTTATACTCTTTAAATAATAACTACGGTAATATTTGTTCGATTTTATCAAACGAAGTATCAATCTCTTCACAAGATAATGTACTTTCAGAATGTCTTCACATATTTTATATTTTTTAATAAAATTTTGCTACTATGATTGGACAAACTTGAAATAAATATAAAAAAATTCGCATTTGTCAAGTTTACCTCATCAAATCTCATAGCATATTAAGTCAAATAATACATGTATGTATACCGTTTTAAAGGCCCATCCCTCTCCTTTCTAATAAGGTTAAAATGTTGGACATCGGTTCAGAAATGTTTTTGTAATCAATAAATTTGTGCGTAAAGTCAAAAAAACAGTTTTTGTCCAAAAAAAAAGTTTGGAGGGTTCAAGAAATATAAAAAAAATATTTTTAAGTTCTACTCATCAAATCTTACAACATACACAATGTCATTATCTGGGTGTATTTCATTTTGTTTATTTTGAAGCATAGTGTTATTAATATATATTGTTGTACATACACATTATATGCTAACAAACGAGATCAATTTATAAATCTTTATTTTATTATTTAAAAAATATTTTTGAATTATACAATTTAACACTGTGTAGAGAAAAATTCCTTAACCGTTTTCCTTCTTCCATTTAAATTTTATTTTTTTTTTATAAATTTTTTGCTTACCCTGTTTATGTACTATTAGCGTGTTTACAAGTGTTTCTCTGGCAATATTGAAAAGTTTAATATTTATTGTCTTTAATGCTGTTGCTTTTCATTTTATTTTATTTACACATTTCCGTTTGTTCTAATAATGCTCTGAGTAATATTGCGTTGAAACAAGTATTGTAGAGCGTCAATTATAGAAAATTTGCAAAATTTTAATATAACAGCAGCTTTGAAACAAAAATTTAAAACATTGGATTGGAGTTAAGCCAAATAATGATCTTAGCGAGCAATTTTGAAATAATTTTGCAAAACAGACACATATTGTATATGCTATGCCTTGATGCTATAAGAGTTGCGAATAGTGCACAGCACTTAAGGGCACGATTTTACGACTATTACAATATCTAACCTTGAATAAGGTAATTTGAAGTAGTGAACATGCTTTCCTATTACTTATTACAGCTTAAAGAACATTATAATGGGGTGAGAGTTATAACTCAAGCTGCGGTACTGATTACTTATCACATACTTATCTTTTGTGGCAGTCAAGCTACAATCTAATCTTCTTCTAAACTGGTTGACGTAAATCGGAATTACTTCGTGCATTTTGCTTTCCATAAATTTAATTTAATATGAGGAACATTTCTGGTAATTGAATTGGGCATTGCTGATGAACTTACTAGACCAGTGTATACCAATACACACATATTTTTACCTCTTACCTCTGTTAGGTTGTTTATCATGCAAATTCTGGGCTGAGGAAAAATTTAAATTATTAAATAATAAATAATCATCATATCTATTCTCAGTTATTTATCTGCAAAAGAATTCTACAAAGATTGTAGTTTTGTTTAGGAGTTAAAGGGCATTTTTCCTTTTGTCTGCCAGGATTCGTCTTCGTAGCATAATCTTACCTGATAGTCTAATGAATAACCATTACCTGACATCAGATCGATCATTTTCAAATTGTTTCTTGGCCATTATAACCGTTTAGTCAGGATTACGACCTAGTTTCTCGCACCACTTATGTTGTGTGCATTAATTTTTATACATGAGAGGCGGGACCTACAGTTTAAAGTCGATTCCGAACGACAGATTCTTGAGAAACTTTTCATGGCAATTTTATTTTACTCCCAGATTTTTTTTTTGCCAGAAATCAGCTGACACGAAGTCGCCGAAGAAATGACATGACATCGGTCAGACTGATTAGTGCGTCATGAAAAATTGAACATTTCTGATGCAATCTATCCAGAGAAACTTTTGGCGGATATTTAAACGATGTTGTATTCCACATATATTTCTTTCAAAGAAAAACCCGACATACATACATATATACAATGTGGAAACGTTTATTATTGTATTGTTCAAATAAAAATATTATTTAACTTTATACATGTAACCACTTACAGTTTTCATTTGAACTTAGAATTAATATTTCAAATTTACTCGCAGGATTCGAAGAACATATTTTTCATAAGAAAATAAATCCAAAAAACAGCTGGGCCACCAGTACCAAATCTAAATTTAATAAATAAATACGTATAAATTTATTTAAATCAAAACAAAATCTAAGCAATGAAATGTTTATAAAATATGAATACAATACATACCATATATGCATATATTTACTCACATGTAGTATGTACATATGTATGGTATACTGTTATGTACATCTGTTAAAAATAAGATTTACATTTTGCTTTATTATCATGATTGATATACTTGCCGTTCATACAATTCAAGTGCAGTTTTTCTTTTTTTCTTCCTTATTTCGTAAGCTAAAATGAAACAAAACATCATCTGTCTCTCTCTCTCTCTCTGTGTGTCTGTCTAACTGAACAGTAGAACAGTAGAGAGAGAGATTAATACAATCAATCATCAACAAATATGGGAATAAATGGAATTTCGTAGTTTTCGACTTGGAAAAATGTGTGAGAAATATATCAAACTTCGCTTACAAAATATTGGATTGTATTATGTATTCCAACTCCCATGTGTCACTATTTCGACATAACAGCAGAAAATAAAAACAAAACTTATGTTATGAAGTGTGAAAAATGTTCTTCATTGAAATTTCAATGTAACAGTGTTACGAGATATCATTGTGAAAATATTCTGTTCGTTTTCATTGAATTTATTACGAAAATATTTTATTTTAATGATTTCCCAGGATTTATGAAATCCTCGATTATCAATAATGCCTCCATAAAGGTATTGAATTTAATTTTCTTTTGGTAGTATTGATGCATATATTAACACATTTGCATGAATATAGAATTCTGAAAATTTAATTAAAAATGTCAACAACCAACAAAATATAAAAAAAAAAAATAATAAAAATCCACGGTTTTGGTTTTCGTCATTTGGTCCAGTGGAACAGCTATTTAATGAAATTTGTATGACAATTTGCTTGTTTAAGTTTGAAAACAGTTTTACTACAAAATTATTTTGTGAATATTCATGATCGATTTGTTTATTTTCAAATTAGTGTTCTCATCCCGTAACGTACATCTTGCAAAATCAGCTTTAGCGACAAGGCTCATATCTGGATCAATGGCTACATAAGCGCCATGAAATTGTCGATTTCGGAACGATTTCTCATCCACATAAAATTTAAGAGTGTTCATTGCATTCAAAAAGGTCACTCCTAGATTTGGATTTGGCGACGTCACTTTAACAACGAAGTTGGCTAGTCAATCGCCAAAAATTATATACTCGTGATTACCAACTTCATTTGATCTGAAGTGGATGATCTGAACACCAATGACATATGTTTTGAACAGGCTCATGCCACATTGGATATTATGGACTAGCCATTTCAGGGCATTGTCATCTCACGTGGAGGTAGCCACCGAGATCGCGCGATTTAACCTCCTTATATTTTTTCTTATGGGATTTTCTTAAGTTGCAGCTGTATGCAAATAAGCCGCAAAGTACAGCGGTCCACAAAGCTAACATAACCCAGAGGCATGGAAAATTAGAGATTTATAATGCCTCTATAATTAGAGATTTATAATCCAGTGTGTTGGCTTATTAGACGTAAGGCCACTGTTCAAACCCCAGGTCCGACATCTCCAAATTTCCTAGGTTAATTATTTATTGTAACCCATTAGTCAGGTTTACAACCTAGCTTCGCACACCATTTATATTGTTTTATCCATGAACGACAGGACCTACGACTGAACGTCGACACCGAACAACAGATTTAAGAAACTTTTCATGGTAATTTTATTTTGCACTCATTTCGTTTTGTTCGACGTATTTACACTGTGGTTTGAGCCACGAACTGTCGTCTATTAAACCAGGATATTAAATGCGGTGCTGAAGTAAAGTAATGTCATGCAATCAATATTCACAAAATTTCTTCATACCTTTTGAACTAGCAGATGCCACTGTTTAGTCACCTATAGGCACAGGCAAACTTTTTCTGTCGAAACCCAAAAATAAAAGTACATCTGACATAGATATGAAATTATCTTTACCATCGATATAGGTGTAGTATGCTATCCAGTTGAGGTTTGTCTTCTTGCATCTTTCTTGCCAGGCATCCGTTGGTTCGACCACGGTTATGCATATTCATTAAGTCATGTTTTATCTGTGCCACATTTTCTTTACTACAAGTTGACAGGACAATGGAACTCCATTGCCATTGAATTCATTTGTATGCGGTAAAAATGATTTTATCGTTTAATATTAAAACATTAAAATATTATCATAAAAGAAAAAGAAATTAATTTAAACTCCTTTATACGATTTATTTTTACTTCCAGAAATTTTCAACTTTCCGTAAACGCTTTCTGGCCATAACTTAATCACTGTTTTGCATTTATCTGGTGTATGTAAGTGTCATGACTTATGTACAAACGTATTACAACTCATCGTTTCCCAACTCAAGTTAATCCTCTTCAGGTTACTCTGTTTTTTACGTATGTTCTGCTCATGTATTTTTCTTAAAATCAATGCAACCAAATAAGCGAATACTCGCATGAAAAGAAAACCAAAAGGGGATTTCCATTGATTTTGATTGGTATATCAAATTGCCACTTCTGTTGGATGTGTTGTTTCTGTTTAAAAAACAAACAAAACAAACCAAAAAATTGAAATAAAATTGAAACAAGAAAAATGTTGTAAAAAAACCTAAAAAAATGCAATCAAATTGTTTTATTCAACTGCTTACTCGGGAATATTGTGTTTTTTATGAGCCGTTTTTGGGAGACCATAAGTGTGTGCACGTTATAAATAGACACAGTATTGTTCTACCAACGAAAAGAAGAAGAAAAAAATTATATTTCCAGTAGGAAAGCTGTTGGCATTCTCTATAAAGAACAATTTAGATTTAAGGTATGTATACATACATATATATTGTACTGTAACAATACACGTGTAAATTGTGTATTGTGTTATTAGATGTGAGGCCTCGGTTCAAACCCCAGGTCAGGCATCTCCAACTGAACGAAATATAAAAAATATTTCTTCCACGACTTCCTCTCGGCAGATTTCTGGCAAAAAGTCTGAAAGTAAATAAAACTGCCATGAAAAGTTTCTCAAAAATCTGTAGTTCGGAGTCAACTTTAAACTGTAGGTCCCGCCACTCGTGGATAAAACTAACACACACAATATGGATGGTGTGAGAAGCTATGTTGTAAATTTGATTGAACTGTTATAATAATCAAATAAGTAAGTAGATATCAGACAATCGTGTTGTCTACAGTGTGGCTCCCGGGAAAAAGTTACCGCTATACTCTATATGAGCAGTAAATGGCTGCTGTGTAGCACAACATTTCATGAGAATATATTGATCCCGTCATATGGCTAAGTAAGTTGTCATTCACTCCCCTGAGGACGTCGAAGGTTTCCTTCATTTGTATATCTAGTCATAGAAACATAGCAGAAAACTGTATTTCAGACAGACGAGTTGATTAGACAACCCCCGATGTAACCATTGTCTATACATATTTAATACTGAATGGGTTATTTGAAGGACGACAGCCATAAATTTTTCAATATTTAGAAATTATGTTAAACATACTTTCTTTAAACATATGCCATGAATAGAAGATATTATCACATTATTAACACTACATAAATCCCCTAGAATGATAGATAACATATCGTTTTTGTAAGATGTTGCCGTAGTCTAGTAGGTAGTGTGTTGGCTTATCGAAAAATATTTTTTCGGCGACTTGCTCTCAGCAAATTTCTGGCAAAAACTCTGAGAGTAAATAAAATTGCCATGAAAAGTTTGCCAAAAAATCTGTCATTCGGGGTCGACATTAAACTTTAGGTCCCGCCACACATGTATAAAATTAACACACATAACATAAGTGGTATGAGAAACTAGGTCCATAATCCTGACTGAAGGTTGTAATGACCAATTATATATGTTTTAGTGTTTGAGTACTAATTGTCGATTTTATTTGAAAATCGAAAATTAATCTTTTAGTTACAAGGCTTACTTGGCAAACTTAAAGTCTGCTAAGTGTACTCAAATTTGCCAATATAAATCCTCTATATTCCCAATAAATACTGGGTTTTTAGTATGAAATAGTATTAGCACAACTAATAACAGCAACATTTTTAATATTTTTTGCAATTTTTTATGAAAGTGCGTTCAGAAAATTTTTCTGATTCTAATCAAAATTAAACTTTTAATCAAATGGTTCAATGATTAAAGCAACACTTTCACCCTGACATGTATAGTGTCAGTATAAAAAACACGTAAACAATTTCTCTGTATGATGGTGGGAAAAAATATGGCAGCAACCATAAAAAAGAGAGAGAAAACTATTATAAACGCTTTCACGCTTTCTACAAAAATCCAATTTATTTTTCAGTCAATAGTGCGTCACTCAGTTGAAAGGGAACGTACATATGTAATTCCTTTTTCATCCAATTTTTTTTTCTTTTTCTTTTTCTACTCTTTGCATTCTAATTTACTATGTTTTTTTGGCTCAGCAAAAAGCCAAACCGAATGATGAAATGACAGGCAAATGCTTAAACTGAATGTCAGTATCTATGTACTGCATGTGTGTACGTACTGTATGTGTTTCAAATACAATCCTCGCATGTATGGTTGGTTGTTGAAATTGATATCGTGAAGGAATTGAGTTGAAAATATTGTCTCTCGTTTTCTACGAAAATCCTTTCACTTACAAAGAGTAAACGCGCACGATGACTGAACATATTGACAGAGAAACTGAAACGATTTGGAAAATGACTTGTTAATTAAACAATGAAACACGCTAAGGAATATCATTTTATAAACAAGACATATGCACAAAAATTTCAAGATCAATTGAGGGTTAATGGATATTACAAAATATTTTCTATTTTCTATACGTAGAAGCATATTATTTATGCTAGTGAGCAGAATCATTACGTTTGTAATGAATATTCAACAAATAGGGTGTTTTTTAATTCAAACTTATTTGCCAATTCCGCTTTACATGCATACTGAGATTTTTCTTCGATTTGGCAATTTTTTAAATTTTTTTATTCTTTTTGTGCATCAGTAATGCAAATGTGATGAGCTTGTCATCAGAATACTTTGTAAAAAACACTTCGAATAAATTAAAACAAAAAAAAAAAAAACAAAAAACAAAACAAAAAATAAAGAAAAAACTGTCACCATCATTATAAGGATGAGCTGATTTAAAAGTCAATGTCATCAGAAAAATGTCAACAATGATCAGATGTTAAATTGATTTTCTCGTTTAAAGGGCAAGATATAAAAGAAATTTCTTTTTATTACTGAGCGATTCATATTTTTAAAGAGCGACAAAAACATATTTAATAAATTATCAGATCAAATTTAAAAACTGTTCTTATAACTTAAATATGGAGATTGTTTTGGTATCTAAAGGGTGTCTTAGTAAAACTACACTTAAAAAATTATGTGTATCTTTTCCTCAAGTTGCAACTCTGGAATTTGACAGCTGTCAAATGTGTTTAACGCGATAATTGAAAATGCTCAAAATTTGTTACAAAAATGGACATTAAACCACGATGAAGTCAGAACATATATACATAATTGGTCACTACAACCTTTCAGTCAGGATTATGGACCTAGTTTCTCACACCACTTATGTTGTGTGTGTTAATTTTATACATGTTTGGCGTAAGTTACAGTTTAAAGTCGTCTCCGAACGACAGATTTTTGAAAAACTTTTCATGGCAATTTTATTTGCTCTCAGAGTTTTTGCCAGATATCCGCTGAGGGGAAGTCCCCAAAGATATATTTTCATATTTTCATTTTGATGTCTGACTTGGGGTTTGAGAATCACGATTAATATGCTAACTTTCCAAAAAAATCCTTCTTGTCCGATTAAGTGAAATTTTGAATGAAAATTTTGAATTTGGTTCACAGAAAAAAAGAAAAACAAATGAAACCACAACAAACAGTATGAACGGCATCATTTACAGATGAATGAAAACACAGTTCTTGTGGTTTTAACGGGACGGCATGAATCTGGATGAATAGGGTTTCACCAAAACAGCGTCACCTGTAACACTGCACGTGCAGCATTCAATTTATTATAACAACGATTTCTAGAACAAATTATCACAGAAAAGTTCTGATGCGAACTATAGTCACTAGATTATGCAATTAAATGTGATATTCAAGCAGGTAGTGTGTTGCCTTATTAGCTGTGAGGTCAAGGTTCAAATCCCAGATCAGTCATCTCCAACAAAATGAAATACAAAAAAATATTTCTTCGGCGACTTCCTCTCAGAGTAAATAAAATTGCCATGAAAAAGTTTCTCAAAAATCTGTCGTTCGGTGTGGAGACTTTAAACTGTAGGCCCCACCACTCATGTAAAGAATTAACACACACAACAAAAGTGACGCGAGAAACAAGGTCGTAGTCCTGACTGAGGGTTGTAATAACCAATTATGTATGTACGTGTATGTATTTTTCTGTGGGGTTTTGTGAAATCACGGAGTTATGAGAAAAATTCAGAAACAATTTCTGAGTTTAAATCAGAAATACAGCCACATTTATCAGAAAAGTTAAGCAAAATTTCATTATGAGAGTAATGGACCATGTATCATCAGGCGACTGAGAATAGATCAAAAATCATTTCCGACTAAAATCAAAATCGGTCGTCATCTGAACCAACTCTGACTGCAAAGACATATTTAACGCCAATCTTGAAAAGGGGAAAAATCATCAATAGCGTCTATTACACAGCGGTTTTGGAGAGTTTTTCTCTTTAACTACAAACTTTTAAGTCCAAAATACCAAAATAATTTAAAAAATTTTAATTTGATTAACTTAACTCTCATGTCGAGTCCGATATTGTAGGGCCCAAAGAACTTTGCCAACTATTCTCAACTTTTTTCAATCGTAGCTGTATTATTCTATCAGTGATGTACTGTACTCTACCTATTACAAAATCTAATACATAAAGATCTCTATATACGAGGATTGATCACCAATTACTTTTTGAACGTAATATTGTTAATGGATAAAAAGAAATTTTTTTACAACATGAATTCTAGAACTTCTCGTGATCTTCAAAATATCGCATCATTTTCGCGGAGCCATTCGGAACTTAATTTAAGTTTATACAGGAGTGGCGTTTCTACAGTTTAAAGTAGACTCCGAACAACAGATTTTTGAGAAAATTTTCATGAAAAATTTATTTGCTCTCAGAGTTTCCTCTGCTGAGAGTAAGTCGCCTAAGAAATATTTTTTCATATTTTGTTTTGTGCAGGTGTCTGACCTGGGCTTTGAACTGTGACTTTACGTATAATAAGCTATTCTTTACCTACTAGAATACGGCGACTTCTTCCATAAATCAGTCTTCCATAAATGGCGGTCCAAATTTTGACTGATTCTTATCAGTTCATAGGACCTGTGTTGTTTTTCCTGTTGAAAGTTGGGAAATTTCAAAATAATGGACCTTTTAATCCAATCTCGTTATTTCTTTAAAACATTTTGAAATGATATGCTTCCCTTTCATGAAAAAGAAACACACAAGTCTACATTTGCATATAAATTAATAACATTGACCTGTAATACTAAAAAAAAAATACAATGAAAAAAAACTTCTCATATAAAAAGCATTCACGTTTTGTAACTATAAGATGCACTAAAAATAGCACAGTGATGCAGTGTAGTTTTTTTTATAGCATCTCTGCCGTATACATATCTACACATGTGGACGAGATACACTGTTATAGAAAGTGTAAGGCCAATGAACTTTGAATTAAATTGTACGTAATTGTGTGGAATTATAAAAATTGAGCTTATGTGATACACACTTAAAATTGCATCTACAAAAGACTTGATGTTGCCACACCATAATCATCATATATGCCATCATATGTGGCATATATAGGGTACACAGAACTAATTTTGTTTTCTCGATGTCATGTGTTTTTCGGTAGGTGTTCTTAGGAAATAGAAATGATAAATTATGAAAACGTAATTAGTTAAATAAATACTCTTAAATGAATGCATTTTATCGACAAATAATACATTCAGCACGAATCTCTATCCATAAAGAATGAAAAGAAATTTTTTTTATTTTGTTTTGCTACTCGAGAAAATCTATTTTCAAAACAAAAACACTTGGAATGCAATTATACGGACCCCTTACCAATAATGATCGTTTATTTTCATTTCTATCTTTATCGGCCGAAAGAATTTTTTGTACGTCTTTTTTTGGAAATGTGCACAAGCATTTAAAAATATTTCTATACATTTTGGTCGAACATACATCGTACAGTGTCGTTCAAAACTAAGTATACTAAAACTATGAAATACGTATACGTGTGGAAACTTCCTAATGATTTTTTTTTAATATGTACTCTGGAATTTGTTTAACAAAGTTCACAGCTTTCTTATCAATTATGTTCAAGCATTTATTGCCTTTTGCTTTTTACATAAAGATTGACGTATAAATTAAAATTTGTTCAGTTAGTTTTCACTGACACTGTATGTATTGCATAGAAAGGGAAATTGTTAAATTAAAACTAATTATAAACAATGTTCAAATGGGCATTGCCAACACCAAAGTAAACAAAAAATGTCAGAATGAAATGAATATTCTAAGAAACAATGCCTGCTATACACTCTATCAAAGGAAGTATTAAAAGCAGGTAAAATTTTTGGTTCATTCAATTTCAATTTTTTAGTGGAAATTAATAATCCAATGGATTTTTCAGATGAAGCAGATTTTCGTCTGAAATAGAAATTTCGTCTCATTACTGCTTAGTTCCATGTAATCTCAATGGGCATTTCGCTGGAGGTTTGTACTTTCGGGTGAAAAGTAAAATTTCCCTTTTTCCGAAATTTACATCCAAGATACAGTAATGCTCTCCAGAGCAGGTTGTATCCATCCTGTTACTAATATGATTCGAAAATCTACTCGAAATTTCGAATAGTATTTCATGTGCACCACATTAGGGTCGATTATATGATTTCTTATAACTTTCCGGATGTTCGGATAGTGCCCTTTAGTTTTACATTGATGGCTCTTATGGCAGGGTCTGCTGCAATGTATTTACGAAGGGTCCTGGTATTAAATTTTTTTTTTTTTTAGGTGTTCTGACCACTTCCGCGTTTTCCAGGCAGAGGTCACGGCAATTTTGAAAGAGGCGCAATACTTGTTGGGTTGCCCGATTTTCTCTGAAAATCTCTTGATTTTCTCAGATAGCCGGGCCAATTAAATCCCTAACGAACGTAGTCCATTCTTGTCCATGAATGTTTACTTCATTCAATCTCTTATATGGCTTCTGGGACATGGGGCATCGTTTTAAATTTCGTTACTGATTACCAGGCCGAAAGTCTGATAGGTCTGACGAAAGACTTGGCATTCTGGCACATGACTTCTGCAGGAGTTGTGGTTCTGAGGAGGAGGAAGAGACTGAATTTCATCATCATAAAGAGTCATAGGTTTTTGATATCTCATTTTCGGAAGTCTTTGAACGAACACTCTAATATAAAGACCGCTGCAATAGCAATATGTATTTTGTTTGTTTCTAGGGAATGTTTGTAGAGAAGAGTGCTAAAGTCGAGTGTTATTCAATTAATCTTTGGACGCAAGTTTGGAAGGATAAGATAAGATGAAAAATCTTAAATATGTATGTAAGTATAATTCTCTTCATAAATTTGTTTATTGCCACTGAAAATATATTGTTTGCTTAGGGGTATACTTCGGTATGAAAAATAAAATTAAAAAATAGTTTAACTTTGTAAGAAAATAAATTTAAAAAAAAAAAAGAAATTTTTGCTTTTAAATGCTTTGACTGAATATGGAAAAGTTAATGTTTCAAGTTAATACTTTAATAAAAAAGCAAAGAATATCATAAAACTATGTTTGATTTTCTAAAGACTTAAATAATTTAAATATTTTTTATTTAGAATCAGAAGTAGATTAAATAAATATAATTTTTTGCTTAAATAAAAAAATAAAATAAAATAAAATAATAAATGAATAAAATATTTATATGAACTATTTAATACAATAATAAGTAGAAAATTGGAAAATTTACATTGAAAAGATGACAACCATAATGTGATTTGGTGCACCTAGAAATGTAAAGGAATTCCTCTGAAGCACATATGAGTTTCACTTGTAGGATAAAACCTGAAAAAAACAGCTGAGTGATATAGTTCTGGACGCATTGCTTATAAGAGCGCTCGATAATGTCAGGAGAATAGTGTGCTGGTGCCAGAGACACATAAGTAAACTTGAGTACGCAGATGATCTGTTTCTATTGACGCGAAGCTACTTTGACTACTTTGCTTTTGAAATTACGAAGCATTTGCATACAGGAAATATAATGTACAAAAATCTTACGTAATACCTTAAGATTTCAGCAATTTTTGCTTTCTTATTTACTTAATTGGTCATTGCAACCATTCAGTCAGTATTACAAAATAGCTTGTCAAACCACCCACGTATTGTGTATGATAATTACCTGCAATTTAACGAAATACAGATTTGAGAAACTTTGCATGCGAATTTTTGTTTTCCCAGAAAACTTTTTCTCCCGTGAGCAAACAAAACTGAAAGAGTTGTATTCCTTCATCCGTACAATCCTTCAGAAGCAGAACTGCAAATGATTTTGCTTTCAAATATAACGAATACATATTGACCAATTCTGTATCCGTTATAAACAGAAATAATCATAGAATTGTTCATAATAATAGTTGGCAACCCTACAATTGTATACAAAATAAAAGTTCAGAGCACAATGAGCCAAAAGAGAAAACCCCAATTGATAGAGAGACTAAGATTTATTTTCTTCAGAATGATATCAAGAAGATGGAAAGTAATTTTACTAAAAACACAGCCAACGCATTAATTTCTAAACAAAAATTTTCTTGCTCACCATTTGTCAATAACAAAACAAAAAAAGGAAAATAGATTTTCATTGAGTTTCGGAAAATTGTGTTTATTTGTTTGTCTCTGTAGCTAGTGGAAGAAAAGCAAGAGTATTAAAATGTGCATGTATTGCTGACTGCACCGGCTGTTTTAGTTGTTTAGGAAACAGAAAACAGAAATAATTTTTTGTTTTTATATATTCCAACTCAGTGAAATAAGCATTTCCATTTGAATTTTGAATTTGAATTTGAATTTGAGGGGATTTTGTAGCGAAACAAATTTTCAACATTGTCAGTACGGGAGTAAAAGTCGGCTAGTAAAGATCTCTTAGGCCGATACGATCGAGAAAAAAGTGTGTTCGAAAACATAAAAATAAAAAGAAATATTTGTATATATACATATATACTTAAAGCTATATATACATACACATTTGCTGTAGTGGTGAAAGTGTGAACAGAAAGTAATATAATTCTATATATAGATACAATATATAGATACAGACAAATTTTTTTTGTTAATAATCAATTTTATATGATTTCAAAATAAATCATTACATAGTAGAAGAGAATCGTATAAAAAGAAAACAAAAAAATTAATCCAAATAATCATGGCTGAAGTACCCGAAGCCGTTAAGAAATGTGCCTCCATGTTAAAGGTCACCAAAAGTGATACGGAGAAATTTGCTGCCTTGTTTATGGTCACCAAATTGGTTAAGGGCAAGGACTGTAATGCTGAAGCCAAAAAATTACTGTTTGAGGCCATTGGCCTGACATTCTTAAAGAAGTTGTTGAGCGGCAAGAATTTACCCAATGATTGCCCACCGTTAGTGTATAAGAGTGTGGCTTTGTCTATACTGACCTGCTTTTGCCAGGAGGAAGAATTGGCCACCCATAAGGATATTTTGGATGTTATACCCACCTTATTGGAGATTGTCGAGCAAGCCGATGACGATGACTGTGATGATAATTTGATTGTTGTAAGCGAGGCTTATAGCTGTTTGAAATTTATTGCCTCCTATGAACCTGGTCAAAATGCTTTAATGACCATGAAAGCTATACCCAAAATGTCTCAAATTTACTCTGCACAAAGCTTCCAAACCGATGAAGCCTTGCAATTGATAGTCTTGTTGGTGAATAAGTTTGGTGCTGCTTCTTGGACCGATGATCCTAAGCCGTTCCATGCTTTGGTTCAGCGTATTGCCTTGGATATGGAAACAGAGAATAATGAGCGTAAGTATGAATTGTGCAAGATCTTGTCGGCCATTTTGAAGACCTGCAAAAAGGAATTGATTCAAAACTCCTTGGAAGGTGAAATATGGCCTGAGAGTTTATTCAAGGGTTGTGGTGATATTCTGAAAAGTAAAATTGGCCCTAAACAAAGAGATCCCACTTTACACTTAATAGCCAGCACTCTTAAGGTATTGGGCATACAATGGGCTTTTATGGATGATGGCAAACAGTTTTATTTGATGATCCTGCAAATGGCCGCCATCGAAGTGAGAATGCAAATGGATGAAAAGAAATTGGAGGCAACTTTCCGTAACAGCGAGCTGATACAATGCTGTTTCACCATTTTGGAACAATGTGTGGAATATATGGCGAAAGATTTATTGGATTTGGAACCCAAAGAGAAACAGACCACTTATACCGCTTTAAAGGGTGCCTTTAATCAGGTTTTGGCTGTACTTACACGCGTTTCGAATGATAAAATCAAAGACACCAGCAATCCCAAAGAGAAAGCCTTCATTAGAGGCACTGTACGTATTTTGGCTGCCTGGTTGGCCCAAGAAACGACTGCTATGCGGCCTGCTATTTATAAACTTTTGCCTTTTATGTTCAAAGTAGCCAATGAATCGTTCTATGAACTTAAGGAATGGCGAAATGGCCCTAGAACTACCGAGGCACCTGAAGATGTGCTCAAAGTTATGTTACCAGCTTTATGTCACTTGGTGGTAGAAGATGATGCCAGGAAAGTTATATTCGCCACTAAACAAGAGGAAGTTTTCTTGGAAAGTTTAGAATTTTATTTCTCCATTGCTCACTATAAGAGACCTCCTATCCCCAGAGCTGAACGTTTGAAACGCATGAATGAACCGGATCCGGTACCAACACCCGAACAGCTGGCCGAAATGAAACAAGCTCGTGCCGCCATTTGTTCCTTGTGCAACAATTTAATGAACCTGACTGTTTTGGAACCAAAGCTGGCTGAAGATGCTCCCTTCTTTGCCAATCTCTTCAAATTTGTGGTTGAACACTTGCCAGAACTTAAAGATACCCATGATAATTTGGTAATGCATGGCAATTTGTCTGTTTTGGGTCTGCTTTTACTGAAGCAACAAGCCAGAAAAGTTAAACAAAATGATTTCTCCATATGCCGTTATATACAAGCCACTATACGTTTCCTATGGGATGCCTATAATATCGATGAGTCTAATGATCCCACTGCCTTAGTGGTATCCATTGCTTACAAAGAATGTTGGATGGAATTGTCGGAGTTATGGTTCTTGGGTATGCAAACAATGTGCGGCATTTTGCCTTTAGTACCTTGGATCTCTGAGTTTGCCATCGAGTCTGGTTGGGCCGAAGGTATTGTGCAGACCTTGAAAAAAGTTAAAATTGGTACTTTGCCAGCCAATGTTAAGTCAGCCTATGAAGATTTCCTATCACAGTTAGTAGAGGTTAACTCAACCGTCGCAGCTGTTCTTAAGAAGGCCGATGCTTTGAGAGTGTGTCGTAATCATCGTATGATGGAATTGGGCAAAAAACTTTTCGGTGATTAAGAATATTTAAAAAAAAAAAATACGTACGTTTTTTTAATGGTCCTATTATACATACATAAGTTTAAAGTTCTTTTTTTGTATGCCTTAAACTCTTTTTAAAAATGTCTTTTTTAACTTGAATATGAATAATTTTATATAAAAAAAAAGAAGATACTTTTTATATGCAATTTTGAACAATTTTCTTTTAAATGTTGAATAAAAATTATTTTTAATTAAAGCCAAATGCTGTTCACATACATACATATTTATTTATGGTACAATTACTGGACATATTTGCATCATCGTCGTCTTAAATTAATTTTCTAGCCATCTTAGCAATATGCTGCTGTTTGTGGTGGTAATGCTCTGGCCTGG
The DNA here is from genome assembly GCA_958299815.1 of Sarcophaga carnaria. NCBI lineage: Eukaryota > Metazoa > Arthropoda > Insecta > Diptera > Sarcophagidae > Sarcophaga > Sarcophaga carnaria. Next base: position 140,147,175 of record OY283150.1, read on the forward strand.
TATGTCTGTATAAATATATAGAGGAACACCGCCCACGTTTACTGATACAGATTTGATTATTTTTTTTAACGCCTGTTGCCAAAGACTTTCTCCTCCAAATTTTTTTTAGCACATATGTACGTACCATGTCATATATACGAAATATAAAAGCTGCCGCTACTACACTAATGCAGATTTAAATACATAGAAATTTTCAAATTGTGTAGAAATATTTGAATAAATATCGTGTTATAACAGTTCAGCTGTTGTTTACATTTGGTTTGTATTTTGTGATTTTTTTTTTTTGGTTTTGTTCCTCCTACTTGTTTTCCTCTTTTTTGGAAAATAAAGTGTGACTGAAAATATGTGATACAATCAGTAGCGCTATATACATACATGTATCTAATATATATCGAATCGTTTACATACACATACATAACAATGCTCAGTAATAGGTATTAATCTCCAAAAATGTTGCAGTCACCATAGTCTGTTGGCTTATTAGACGTAAAACCAGGGTTCGAGTCCTAAGCCAGACATCACGACAAAATACAAAAAGTATTTCTTCGGCGACTTCCTCTCAGCAGATTTCTGGCAAAAACTCATGAATTGCCATGAAATAATTTCTCCGGAAGTTTGGGACCAGAATAATCCACATGAAATTCAAGAAATTCCTTCTTTGGTGAGTATTATGGGCTGATCCATATTTTTTTTTTAAATGACGTTGGTTAGGTCTAAAACTACCAACTTCTGTTGGCCTGAGTTGGATGATCTGGACACCAACTACCTGTGGTTTCAACAGGATGGCACTACGTACACCACAACTCATTTCACATTGGATGTTCTGCACTAGCGACTTGAAGATATGAGTGAATAAACTACAAACCATAGCTTATTAGACGAAAGACAGTTATTCAAAACCCGGCATAGACATCTCGAACAAAAATGAAATACGAAAAAAAAGATTCCTTTCTGCTACTTCCACTTCAGGCAAAAACTCCGAGAGTAATTGATTTCTGTCGTTCGGAGTCGAATTCAAAACTATAGGTGCCGCCACTCATAATAAGTGGTGGGAGAAGGTAGGTTGCAATCCTGACTGAATGGTTGTAATGACCATTTATGTATGTATGTATGCTTGTATCATATATCTATATTTAAGCCAAAGAATAATTAACATTTCTGAGATAAAATCCAAAAGACAGCTAATAAAGTAAAGTAGGCGAATACGAATAAATATTTCATAACACAAACGTAGATAAATTGCCGTTTGGCGAAAATTATAAAACAAAGTATTTTAAATAATTCATCATTTTTGTGGCGAAAGTCATAAATACTTATTTACAATGTCCACAAATAACATCGCAATTTCCAATTTCATTTTATTCCTTTCATTTCATTTCATTTCATTTTTATATTTTAACTTTTATTTTGCGCCTGAGTTGAAGGTTTTTTTTTTTGTTTGTTTAATTGTATTATAAATAATATCGTATATGTTTGTATATTTATTTATATTTGTATTTAGGTTTTTATATAAATAAAAAAATAAAATATTCTATTGGGTCATTCATACATTTTTTTCATCATTTTGCTGATATATTTGTGTTTTGTTGTCGTTTATTTACGAATAGTGGCACTTTGCTTATACAATAATTTACACTTTTACTTGTTCAAACAGTGATTATAAATAAATACATCATAACAAATAAACATATAAATTTATTATTATATTATTATTATACATTGTTAGATAAACATACATAAATACATAGATAGATATCCATCAATTTGATGACTAATGTGAAATATTTTATATGCTCATACATTTGTGACAAACATATTTACGTAGATTGGTTGTTATTAAAATCGATTTTCAAAGTATATCCTTTATAAAAAGGTGGAATTTACTAAGGTATGTATGTAGTCAGACTACACAATGTGGTCACACTATGTACAATAAGAGGTGATTTTCTAATGGTTTAGTGTACAAAAATTGAGAATAAAATCGAAAAATTTACAAAACTAGTAGGTAGTGTGTTGGCTTATTAGACGAGAGCCCTTGCTTTAACCCCCATCTGAAACATCTCTAATAAAACGAAATATGAAAATATTTCTTACAGTGTCTTCCTCTGTGCCGTCTTTTGACAAAAACTCTAAGGGCCATCATTACAACTTGCCGTTAACTAAAGGGAGGCTTTTAACGGGCAGAAAAATTGTTTTTCATTATTATAAGTGGACAATAAGGTAAAAGTGAGCGTTAAATTAAAGGAAAGATCATCCTACTGGTAACTTTTAAAGTTCACTTTATGTTTGAACCTGTCATATTATATATTATTTTCAATATGGCAACTTCAAATATGTATAAACAAAATGAGGAAACACAACAACAAAAGAAGAGGCCATTCGTTGCCACTGCGTTTAAAAAACTTGTTTAATTGAGCAGTTTTATCGACATTGCTCCGGCACTGCCGTAGTTACGAAAGAGTTAACTTTATTTTATCTGTAAGTTGTAATAAAGAAAAGAAGTTAAAGTTAGCTAAAGTTACCTTTATTTAAACCCAACTTTAACGGAATGTTGAATAGTTTCTCAACTTTCTCATTCGGAGTCGAAATTAAACAGAAGATCCCACCGCTCATGGCCAAATTAAAACAGTATTAACATAAATGATGCGAGAAGCTAGGTTATAATCCTATCTAAATGATTATAATAACCAATTAAGTAACTCAATTGTAAGCACGAAAGATTTGAACATTCCCGCGGCTCTGTTGTAGGTGGTTCTTCGTGAGCAACAATTTGTCATACTTTTTTCAAGATTTCAAACGGTATCTCACCAATGGCAGTTGAAATGTTGTCCTCCAGGCATGAAACTGTAGGGAGTTTACCCCCGTATACGAGAGACTTTACGTTCTCTCACTCAAAATAGTCTAGTGCCAGTAGGATCACATGTTAATCCAGTTCAAGTCTTATATTTTAGACAAGCCAATCATATCCTATGGTGTTCGATTGATTGTTAAGTTGAGATTCTCATCCTTCTTGAAGCACTGCATCTTTAGTGATACATTAGCACTCCAAAACTGTCTCAATGAGTAAACATTGCCGAAATTGGAGTGAAGAGCAAGTAGGATGCAGGATGAATTATATGGTGTGGTTTGACGGCATATTTGGAACGAAATTTTCCAAGAACAATTCCAGTGTTGCTATTGCTGAAACGCTAACCGAAATTCTATAAAAAGATTTTAAAATTATTTTCTAACGGGGATCCATGGTTTGGTTGATTTATAGCCACAATGAAATATTTCACTTATTTTTTTTTAGTCTTCAAGCATTATTTGCAAATATTCACATTGCCACAATAGAAAAAAGAAAGTGAGAATTATTACTAAAAAAAACATAGTATGTCGAAGATATATACACTGGTCATTTAACAAAAAAGTTATCGCACACTAGCTCGTCTTTACTTTCTCCGTTTTCCTATATTCCAACACAATGCACTGCACAATGTGTAGTAGGGGTCATCCGCTGAGTGTTGGTCTTAAAAATAATTGAAATTATTTAATTTTCTTGAAAACCAATGTATGGAAGAAATTTATTAAAACGATGTTGCATTATTTCTAATACAATAACCTGCCTATGTAGGGGACATCCTCTGAGCATTGGTCTTAATTAAAAAATTACAGACGTTGGGGGCATACAATGCTAATTTAAAAATTAAATTTTAGTTTCATAGTGTTTCTAATATTTTTGCCAGAGACTGTAGATATTTATTTATTTTATGGTATTTGAATGTTATTTTGCTTCTTATTGTATGTGAGTTGATATAAATAAATTATGACGTTTTATTTTTTTGTTTCAAATGTTTGTTTTCTTGTTGTTCTATATTTTACGATTTGCACTTTTTTTTGGCCAAAAATTAGCCATCATTTCCTGTTTTTATTATTATTTTTTTGTCATTTTCAATTGTTCATTAAATTGTTTTATTTGTTAAATGGATTTCTCTTAAAAGCATCAGAGCTCGAACACAAAAAACCCACGCATATTATGGTTAATTTAGTGTTTGGACTGACAATTTTGAAGGCACATTTTTTTGTTTGGAATAAAAAAAATTTGATAAATTTTTAACAAGAAAATAAAAATATTATTGTGATATAATTTATTTTAAGGGGATATTGGTTTTAAAACTATGATTAGAATGTATGGAAATTAAATTTGTTTTAAGCCATTAGCAATTAACTGATTTGTGTTATATTAACAGAAATCTTTTACATTCATCGTTGCCTACAAAGAACGCACACTATGAAAATGAATTCTTTTGTCATAGTGGCAAGAAACTTTTGCCTATGGCGCCGAAGTGACTTAATTTAATTGAATTAAATCGTTTTATACTTAAAATTCGAATACCGTAATGAAAATGTTTCACTATTATTCGAATTAAAAGCTGGTTGGCACGACTTTGTGGCCTCTATAGTTCCAAATTTAATCAAAACTGATATACCGGTGGTCACCGCATAATGAGTAGTAGTCTTCTACTCATGCAGCACATTTTATGGAAATACTGGAAACTTAGGTACAGGAGGACGGAGCGCAAGAGAGATGTGTGAGAAATTGGTTTTGAAATAATATTTTTTAATTTTTTTATTTGTTCTCTAATAGGCAGTTAGTATATCCACTGAAGATTCCGCAATTATAAATCAATGGACTCTCCCGATTTTATTCTGCTGTGTGTCCACCAGAATTCCACTTAGAGATTCATATGAAGTCAGAAATTAAATGACTTTAATATATTCCTACCTTCAGATTTTTTCCAAAAAAAGAAGGTCCCGAATATAACGAATCGAACGAATCCAGTGATCCTTATGCAAAACTCATAATTTTTGCTAGTAGTAGGTTAGTAGTTTACATCTTAGCTGCTACAAAAACTGAATATTTGGATCATTGTGTGTTGTATTGTAGATGTCATAGAAATATAACATATAGATTTGTTTATATTATTTAATTCAATAATTTTTATTTTTATTAACGTTTTGAGGTACTAAATACCCACGACTCAACTATTTGCTGTACTGCCCTCAACCTATATGAATACCCTTATGCTGAACCTAATCACTAAAGATAAGCCTCTGCCTGGTAATTGATATGTACCTTGATATCGGCATATCGTAAATCAGGTTTCAAGTATTTGTCTAACCCTTTAGTTGGATTTCCATTCTGTACCAAAACCACTGGGGTCTACAATGACAAGTCAGAGTGCATTGCCTCATTGCCCAGGTTATTTTGAACCATGTGAGCCTTTCTGCCTTAGTTGTTTTAAAATTCCTTTTACTATTATTTTTAGTTAGATAACATTGGCAGCGGTTTCCAAAAACCTAGCTGACTTGGATCCTACAAAGTCCCGATGTATACCTACACCATCATTCAACCATTAGACTCGTTGAGTCTTTTCACGGTTGAATAACTTTCAAAAGTTAAGAAACTTCAAATCATTGAAACTACAAGGGAAGAAGGTACACATCTCTCGGCTGGCATTACTCAATCATCACGATAAAGATGTAAAGCCTTCGTTTTAGTTGCCAAGTGACGAGAAATGAAAGAGAATATGTGTTGTGGTCTCCTTTCTTCCTCGTCATTACAGATATTGCTGTCGTTGTGAGGTATCCGTGTGTACCCAGAGAGCAGCCTTCTATTATAATTGTTTTTTCTTTTTAGCTGCTGTTGGATTTAGATAAACTATTCACATTAAATAATTTGCTAATCGTTATGCGATGTGACACCATTGGCGATTTCCACGTATAATTTTGTATCTTCCTGTGTGGATAAATTTCATTCCTTCGAAGAACAAGCTACTTTGTTATCCCTTGGATTTTGGTTGGCCTTTGCCCCTTGCAAGTTGAGGTTATCTTTGCCTACTTCCGTAAGTAAGTAGTTAAAAAATAGGTAGTGGTAGGCGAGAGTCCATTGCTGCAACACCCAGCTGAGACAACTCTAACACAAGAGAGAATGAAAAAAATCATTTCTTTCGGCAACTTCCTCTCATCAGTGCTCTGGCAAAAACTTTGAGAGTAAAATACAATTGATGAGAAGCTAGCTTGTAATCTTGACTAAATGTTGTAATGATCAATTAAGTAAGTAATTATTACTTTTATGCCTCCAGAGGGTATGGGGTATAGTATATTTTAGAGTTGTTCATAAAATCGCAATAAACGTCATTATTGAGCTCAATATTTCATATAAAGTTTCAATTAATTATTGCGCAATAAATACGCAAATTGTTATAATATTGAGTAAAACTTAAAATGCAGCACTGTCATAAGTATGTTCAGTGAGCATATTACAATTATCCGAACACTTTCTGTTGACAACTTCCTGTATGATAACGTAAATGTCAACAACGACAAACAGAAAAAAAAAAAAAAACAAAACAAATAAACAAAATAAAAACAACAACCAGCTGTTTTGTTTACCAGCTGTCAAATGAATATTGAATAAGCAGCTGAACTGCTTATGTCTGAACACTTAAAATATTGCGCTCATTAAACTGAGTATTGACTCAATAAAAGTGCATAACTGAACATAGTATTATTAGATGAATTATCGGCAGAATTAGTTGGTGCATAACAATCTATTCTGGAACGACAGATATATGCCGGAACTTACAAATAAAATTCTTGTAGATACCGCCTTAAAATGCATAAAAGAATACCCGCCTAATTTCCTGAACAGACAATTTTTCACCAAATCTGTGCTGTAATAATTCGTATGAAATCGGTTTCAAATTTATTTCGTCAACTGTAGGAAGTGGTGTTTATTTAATCTTTTCTAGAAAAGAACCTATTTATTCTCCATATAACCGCTAGAAATTTATAACAAACTAAACATTTATTGTTATCATAATATTAAAATTTATTAACCATAAATTGAAACGATAAATATTTTATAAAATATCGCATAAATCGCTTAAATGAAATCAGCTTTTAAAGTTAAATCTCTTGATTAACACATAATCGTTGACAATTTTTTGTTTGTTTTGTGTTCTCGTAGCTTTAAATACTCCAGAGTCTTTACAGCTTTAGGCCATATTTTTAGTAAACAATGTACACGTGGACTAATTTATTTAATACCACGCTGTAGCCAGTGGTAATCATTCATTCTAACAGCACAATCTAGTGGCTCAACAGTAAGCAACATTGTCAAAATCAAACAAGGACAACAATTACGAATAAAATACCTTTTAAACAGAGCTGTACATCATTATGCACAACATGGCTAAGTTCAATATGGTTGAAGTCGCTGTACTACAATAAAATTAATTCTTGTACCAAATGCTGGCTAAAGCCTTCACCATGGGCCTAATGCATGACACTGGGAGTAAGACAATACAGTTTGGCTTAACGTTGAAAAATCAAAATGGTAGCAGCTGCCAATAAATTGTGTTAATAAAGCAAAAGTTGTTAATTTAAAAGATTTATAACAATGTAACGGTATTTTGCACGATAACGTATGTTTGTGATGGGCTGCCTAAGACACCTTGACATTCACGAAGAGCACCAACAAGGACACATGCCAAATGCTACTGAAAATACGAACGAAACGAAACAAAATGAAACCTAACAACCAAGAAGTGGAAACAAGAAATTACGCAAATTAAGCGTAACCGTAAAAGAAATAAATGAACAGGAAAAATAACACAAAATCGCTTTTACGTTTGTCCAAATGCATTCCCACCATAACAGAAGGCTTTACTACTGTTAAACCGGTTAAGGAAGGAAGGAAAGAAATATAACCCCAACGAAACACAAAAGGATCAGCAAATCTATGGAGCCGGAATCAATAAATTATGAAACTAAACATCTTTTCTCTTCACATAGGAAAGATTTTCAGTAAAGGATAGAGGTAGACTGTGCTGCTGGTAAGCACATCTGTTCGCTAATATATCTCACAGAGACAAACCATTATTAACGGCTTTCGTTGTCATAATATAAAGACATTGTGTGTTTGTGTTAGTTTTTCTTTCAATTTAAAACGTTTAAATGGAATTCTTTTGTCTTTTGATTTTCCACTTTTTAGGCTCCATGATTTCCTTTTTGTTTTATTTTTTTTTTTTTTGTTTTTGTTGTTATATACAAATCAAAATTTATTGTTTTATTGCTAATTTAAATAAATATTAAAAAAAGAAATCTTTACTCTCTACACACAATACAAATGACAATTTATTTGTTTGTTTATTTGTTCTCAGCTTTATTTATGTTTTCTGTTGCTGTTGTTATTGTCTCGTGCCCTATATATTTAAATTATTTATGAAGTTGTTGTGTTAGTGTCTTGTTTTAACGAACAGTGGTTAAGAGGTGAAGTAGTACGAATAAAGGTTACGTTTGTTAAGCTTGTAATAACCATTTCTGATCAACTTAACTATAGGTACAGGGCCATACGGGAACAAAATTTAGTGCGTCCCATTGACAGTCAGATATATTTGATGACCGCCACGTTTTTAAAGCTACATCTGCCAAATTGACTGTTATTTATTCAATCTACATTGCTAGATCACCATGGAAGATGAAAAATAGCGCCTTGTGTTCGCTGAATGGGCTCTGGAGCAGTTGGCAACTGACTTCAACGATAAATCCAATTTCTGGAAAATTGTTTGGCTGCGACTTCGGTCCACACTTCTTTGACACGACGTTGGCCAGGCCATTATTGTCAATGACGCGCACTCTTTTAATTTCTTTTGGCTTGAATTGGATGATCTCGACATCAGCGCTACGTGTTTTCAACAGGTTGTGCCAAATTGGATATTCCGCATGAGCGATTGAACGACGAAGTTATCTCACGTGGAAACGATATGAATTAGCCACCGAGTTAGCGCGAGATAGTCGCAAGTGTACGCAAATTAGCTACAAACTAAACGACAACATAACCATTAAATCGTTCAAATTTGCCATTATAACCTGGAAAATTGGAGATTTCGGGGGTGTCGGTATGTGCCTTCGCGGAGGAAGTTCTAGAACAACAGAGGATAATGGAGAGAGCAAGAACAGCAGAGTTCAAAAACAGCAATCGCTGAATCCCAACGACCCCCGATGTAATACCTAATTGTGCTCCCGGGGGGTACGAACTACGTTGGGTGTAGTACGCAGGTACTTACCAAGCCGAGAGTAAGCCTGTGGCGACTCGTGCACATTGGGTAGTCTAGGCTACCAATGTCTTTTGAAGATTCACAGCCTTTAGCTTGCATAGCCATCAAAGAGAAACGTCCGAATTTTAAACATTTACAAACTATTTCACTGTGCAAGAAATTAGAAATTATTGTGGCTTTTGAAATATTTTCGAAATATTTAAAGAGCACAAGAGCAGATAAATTTCTTTGTTTTATAAAGTAAATGTCCTTTATTTTATGGTTATTCATACAATAAAAATATCGATTGTTCTCAAGTATTTCTTACATCCTTCCAATAACGTTTTACTGTTTCCATTCTCGTCCTTAGGCTTTCATTCCATACCTAATTTATTGTCGTTTTTATATCGCAATGTCAAGCGTACTGCTGTGTATGCCGTTTTTGGCCTCTTGGTAGAGCGTAATGATTTTTTATTGGCTTATTATGTTCGTCTACATTGTTAAAAAAAATGTGAACATGGAGAGTCAACATCTTTTTAAATATTGTATACGTATTGATTACGTAAAATTATTGTTATTGTTTGTAAACAATTTTATTTCAGGCCAGAAGATATTACAGTGAAAAACAAATTTGAAAGGAAAAATAAACCGATTGACATGAGTACAGGTTTTACAAAAAAATTTTTTATTAAAAAATATGGGGAAATTTGAGAAGAATTAACCATAAAAAGCCACAAATATTTTAAATTTAATCAACAACAAACATTTTTATTTTTGAACATAAAAATTAAAAAAAATAACTCAAGCAAATCTAGTAATAGTAATCCCAAATTTTATGCTTTCATTACCACCCTTGAGTGCATGAGGTTTCCACAAAACATATTTTCACTAATAATATTCCAATAACCTAACTATTGTATTGTATGTCTCCAGTTGTTTTTTGTCCGCCTTGGCTTCCTGAGCCTTTAAAATTCCAATTTCGCGATATGCTGGTTAACAGTCAGTATTCTTTTTGATAGTATGGCTGATCGACCTTCATTTTCTCCATTTTTTCTAAAAAAATATGAAATAACGAATAAATTTCGATGTATCTGATTTCCATGTATCTGCTGTTATTCGACCAAAATATCCTGCATACGATCCCTAGGCACTAGCTGATAAGTAAGTAAATAAGGTTTCACTTCCGTACAAAAGAGTTGACTGCAAACACTGCATATACTGGTTGTAGTTATCCTAAAACCGCTCTCGGTTTGTGCGGATATTCGTTGTCACTGTACTTATTGGATAGCGGAAGCTATACACATACTCGATGGGTTCTATAAGTGACTATGTAAAACCGATATTAACCATTCCGTCATGAATATAGCTGACAATTGACCTCTCTAAATCTTTCAAATCACATGTCTAGTGACACTTTTTGTCACTAAATTCTGACTGTCCAAGAATTCTTCTTCCTAGGCTCCCAAGCGCCAGCGAGTATGTTCTGTGCTCTCTTCTTTGTTGTTGTAGATTCCTTAAATGGAATCTTGACAGGTTTAATACAATTTTCGTTCTTTCTATAACCATAACGGGTCAGACCGGTCTGGTGTCTGTATAAGTGCGCTTATTAACCCACCTTACCTTTGCCAATGAATGATGTTTTTGTGATACCATTTATTTGCCTCTCTGCACAAGAACGCCTAGTAATTAATTTAAATTTTCTGTGATGTCAACTTTAGCAAGGGCATCTACTTTGTTGTTTAGATCTAGGCCCCCTTGTCCAGGAACATAAGTTAGAGTAACAGTCTTGAACAATCTTAGAAGTGATGAGCACATTCTCTATTGATCTAATAGCCACCGTACTGTCGGTAAATATGTTTATATTGCCATACGATATACTCTGATGTCGAATCTCTAAGAGGCGAATTTTCTAAGGTTCTATTCTTCCTGACTGACAGCGACCTGTAAGCATGGTCACTGTGACCGCGGTGATGTTTCGACAAAGTCCAAGTAAGTGGTTGGTGCGCCTTCTATCCAGTGAGCCTAGCGGTGGAGCAGGACTCCTCATTGATGGCGATGGCCAGCTTAAAAAAGGCAAGTTGGTTGAAGAAGATTCCGGAAGTAGTGCACCAGCTCTGGCAAGCTCATCGGCTCTCCAGTTTCCCGGAATGTCACAGTGTCCGGGTACCCAGATAAGTGTGATACTGAAGTGCCCAGAAAGAAAGTTCCATTGAGGGGCCGGGTAGATGGCCATTACTTCCGACTGAAACACGCTGCAATAGTCCGGCAGCCGGAGTGAAATATTCAGGTCCAATATCCCACTACCTACCCCGGCATTTAGTTTGGAGCCGTCGGTATACTCATCCAGGAGTTCCGGGAGGACGATCGTGTCAGGGGTCCAATCACTCTTGCTCAGAATCAGGAAGTTGAAACCCCTGTTAAAACAGTATCCCACAGGGAGATAATCGATATCCAGTGGGGCAACAGGATCAATCTCAAAAATAGAGGAGTGACCGGACGGGACGACTCGCCAACGAGACAGGGCATTGTCGCAGTGAACTTAGCCACCTACTTAGCGAGAAACTCAGTAGGAAGTCACTTAAACATTGCGAACAAGGCCTTTGTGGGGGTGGTGCGTGGAACACCAGTGATACGAATAGCGGCGGACTTTCTAATTCCGTCCAGGAGTCTGACGTTGTGCAGCTTGTCCAGAGCAGATACTCGCGAGTTTCCTCATAGGTTCTGCTCCTGTTCTAAGATCTATTTTTGGCTCATCCTTGAGCCACAAAGTCGTGTTTGTTTTAAGAGAGTATGTAGCTTACAGATTTATCAAAATCATACGCTTGGCCCAGCACCGTTGTGAGGCACTTTCTCATCGCCCTTAGGCCGACACACATTAGTCTCTTATTCAACATCACTCGTTAGAAGTGCATCACTGCGATTGGTTGGACAGTTGCAATTGATGAGATTGGAAGCCGTTATATGAACTTTCTTTGCTTGTTTACCTTGCGGTTGGTGAAGTCATTAAACTGAATGGATTGTTCGATTTTCTCAGATATTGAAAAGATTTGTAAATCATCGTTTTATATTCAATACTTTAACACTATTTTCCGTTAAAACTTTAAATCTATTCATTATAGGAGAAGACAAAATGACAGAAAAGTCAATTCTGTGATTATGTTTTGCCAATATTTTCTACTTTCTCCTATAAGCAACAAAAATACGTGTCTAAATATCATGTATTTAATGTATGTACTTTGCAATGTATAGTTGAAGGAATATATTGAAATTTTTAACACTTTCTGAAATTAAATTTTACAAAAATATTCCCCATACATGTTGATACGCACTTTCTCAGCCAATATGTAAGTATGTATGTGTGTGTGTAAATGTTTACCAACACTATTATGAAATACCAAAACCAATATTTGCAAACTTAATGTTATAAGACTGAATGCAAACTATTTGTATGGGGTTTAACACAAAATCACGTGTTCGATGACTTAAATATTCAACCTTATGCACATAAAACTGTTCATACATCTATAAAGGCAAAATGGAAAGCTAACTGAGTATAAAGGATAGAAATGTTATTCGATTTTTTCGTTTTTTTTCGATTTTTATGAATTTTTCGAATTTTTATAAAGAATACAAGTTAAAGTGTTGTATTCAGCATATCCGAATATCGTGTACCCTTTGGATGTATAAATTGTTGTATAAAAAATTCTACACAAGGGACCAGTACTATAAGTCGGCCAGTCTAACTATGATTTATTTGCCTATGTGTTACGTATGTGGCTTTAGTCAGATATTCGTACAACGACAAGCATTGTCGTATTGACTTAAAATGCACAAATATTTTACAAAGGCCTCTATGAATTTTTCATTTCATTTATTATTATCGAAATGTCACAAATACTATGTATGTATGGTGGGTCATGTCAGCCAGCAACTTAGTTGTTTAACTGTACAATAACTTGCACAAATATGACTGTTACAGTGTGGATACAAGAATTTTATTTTTACGAATTTTTTCATAGCATTGGTACCGTAAATTATAACGGTTTTATTCTAAACTGAAAAGTCTTTTGGAAAGGTATACTCAACGAAAAGAATTTTTAAACGAATAAAAAAATCTTCTTAAACGAAGACAATCAAAGCTTTTCTTGGGAAATCATAATAAGAGGACATTTAAGTCATGATTCACACTATCCAGGAGTAACCTGAGATTGGTAAGCGTTGTTTTGACAAAGCACATGATAAGGCTTCGTTTGGGAGACAATAACTCAACTTTTATTTCATATTCAACTTGTATTTCATATTCCAGCACAATAATTGTTTAAAACTCGTTGAATAAATGAAAATAAAGCTCTACTTAGAAGTAAAATCTACTGTCAGTGCTGTATTTTTGTGTAGTGAGTGCTGCTTGTAGCGGTAAGACATAAATTGCTTAGAGTCTACACAGTGCTCTTACTCCTGCTTGAATCACATCCAGGTGCTTGTAGTTTTTAAATGATTTCGCAAATAATTTCTGCGTAACTTCAGGGCGTTATTTTTTTCAAGGCCCATCAAAATGCATCACGATATATCAGCACTACTTTATGGTTTTACAACAGCCATTTTCAAACTTCAACAGCTGATAGCTGTCTGTTCAGTTCTTTTAAAGCTTAATCTGTTTAGTTGTCTCATGGACTTTTTCCCTAAATAGGCTTTGAAGCAGTTACCAATTGATTGTAATCTTCATCGAAAACTACAGCTACAGCGTTAAGGTATGCATGAACAAATACAATTTCAGAATTTGTGACGAAACCAAGCCACATGAGATATCAGAGAGTTCAATGTATCCCTGTTCAGTTTTGATTTAGCGCTGGCGGCGTCATTGATCAATTTTTCTTTCAGCACTAGGCCAATGATTGTCCATTTGTTCTGAATTCGATTATATGGATACCAATGATACGTAGTATTCTATGCCACGCAGCTTATGCCACACAACCGAGATCGTGTGACTTAACTCCGGTGAGCCACAAACCTCAGCGGTCCTCAACGCCAAATTATCTCCTGGCATCGGTTAAATTCAGTCAGATATATAAGCCAGAATAATGGAATATTCTACATTTCCGATGTAATATACTCTAAGCAGCAGTGATGAATATTTGAACGAATTTTATTCCACCCCACAGTCAGGATTACGACCTAGCTTCTAACACCACTTATGTTGTGTGCGTTAATTTTATACACGAGTGGCGGGGCATACAATTTAAAGTCGACTCCGAACGACAGATGATTTCATATCAATTATATTTACTTTCAGAGTTTTTGCCAGAAATCTGCTGAGAGGAAGTCGCAAATTTTTTGTTTTGATGTCTGACCTGTGGTTTGCATCGTGGCCTTATGTCTAATAAGCCAACACACTACCTACTAGACTACGGCGAATAGATCCCTCCATCAATTAAAAAAATATCGATGATATATCACCTGCAACAAATAAAAATAAATGTCGATGACAGACACTTTGTTTTATTTGAATTTAAAGTGGTTAGCGCTTAAAAAATACCCTATATTCGCCCTAGTCTAGACAAAACGACTACTTTTACTCCAGCTTTCGTTGTATGATGTTAATTGTTGATATCACCCTTAATGGGGAGTCTGAGAGTAGAAACTTCGTTTAGTATGAAGTGGATTCGAAGTTTCTTGGTTTTTAAAAATAAAAAACCATGAATAATTTTTTTCCCCGGAATCGATTCCATACTGCTCAGGTTTGCAGTCAGGTGCTTCACCCTCTCTACTACACTAGGTTAGGTTAGGTTAGGTTAGAGGACGTGTACTTGTCAATTAAGACAATTACATTACCCGGAGGTCGAATTGACCCATTGTACAACGTCCTAGTTTCTCACACTGTACTACACTACCTCTTGTCACATTTTGCCACCATTTAAACCAGCCACCGTTAATATTTGAGTAATAAAATTTGAAAAAAGAGCAGCTACTACTCTATTACGTAGACCAAGATGGAATATTAGGTTTCATAGAGATAGTTTTGTAGTGATTGTTTTAATGCTTTCTATCTTCTTTAGAATTAGACATATTCCCAGAAAGTCTAAATGGTTCCCATTTTAAATAACCAACAAAATTATCGTGAATGAATATTCAAATAAAATTTTATGGACTGTAAATTATGATTTCTCTCTGTGGGACAAGGTAGCAAAAAAAAAATATTACAATATAAGCTTGACTAGGGAAAAACTTATGATGAATTATACAATTTAATATTGCTAAAGAATTAAAGATTAATGTCTAAACAGATTGTCATTTCCACTTATTTTTCAAACAATGTTTCTATTACGCTAGACATCGACTGTAAATTGATGTGTGTGTGTGAAGTAAAAAATAAAATGTAGCTTTTGGTTTAACGAAATGCAACTTTTAAAGGTTTATCTATAAACTATTTTTTATAGATTTGTTTACCATTCCACAAATGTATGCTTGTGTATGTTTGTTTACATAACACTTATACATTTGCACTCCCTTAAAAAGGCATTCATTGTTGTACAGCAAAATATAAGAAGGTACCCCTTGGTGTACGTTTATATATATATTCACTGCAATATATCAATAGCTATAGATGTTTAATAATACTACACACATGTACATACGTCAGAGAAAACTTGGTCATAAAAGCATTTGGTGGAAATGAATTTTTCAAAAGAGAAAAAAATGAAACCCAAAATATGTGCAAAAAATTAGTACCTTTTTTATCCCACAAAAAATATGTGAAGGGATTTTAGTTTTTTTTTTTATAAATTTTTAAATTCTTGTAACGTTTTGCAATATAAGCATATAAATATATAGGTATGTATGTATAAATGTGTGTTTATTTTTTACATACGTATACAAAGTAGGTATACATATGTGTTTGTGTATAAAGTGTTGTATATACTTTTATTTTTAAAGTGTGATTTCTTTTTAACACATAAATTTTACGTGTGTGTGTGTATATATACATGCACCGAATAGCCTGGTTAGGCATACAGTTATGTCAAAATTAATAGCAGATGAAATGAGTTTTTCATTGTTGTTATTTATTCATTTAAGGTTGCTTGCTAAGGTGGACAAGATTTCTTAAGAAACTTTGAATTTAAAACTTTTATTTAAACTCTTGATATTGCCTTCATAGGAATGAAATCACTTCAATTGATTATGATTCTATAGTAGTAATGAATATTATGAACATTTTCATTTTCCTTACTTAATTAGTCAGCATGCGTTCATTTTATATATATATTAGTAGCGGGACATAGACTTTAAATCGATTCCGAACAACAGAAATTTTTCGTGGCGTTTTTATTTTAACACTCGGTGTTTTTACAAGAAGATTGGTGAGAGGAAGTCGCCTAAAGGAAAATTTTTCATACTTCGTTTTGTTTGAAATGTCTGATCTAATGCCTGATTATTAATTATGTAAAGCTGGGGAGATATCATACCTGAGAGGTGTCTTAAAGCAGTTTGAACTTTGTGCGAATTATGTATTGGTGAACCGTCCTCAATAAAAATTTAAAAGTAAAAATTCTTTATGAAATAAGAAGAACTTATGTTTAATAGATTACGAATGTTTCCACCTTTCCTATATTCCATCAGAAGATTCCTAGTTTCTGAGTTTAATTTCACACTAGAATTCGAATTGGAACAAAATTTTTGGAAAGTTGCCTTAGTCTATTATTGGTTACGATATCTCTTCGAATGCTTTTCTTTTGGCCAAGGTAGTATAGCAATAAATCAGTCTGAGTAACTGGTATTTCATAAGGGATCTCTAACTACTAGCATTTCAATCATCTCTGTTAGCCAAGCGGCAGTCTTTTGAATGCAACTTTCAGTTTTCAACTGCTTGGTATAATTTGCGTGTCCCTGGATCGAGTCTTAAGACATTTCTATATCAATCTTGAATGGATTTTTGTCTTATAGACGTGTAAATATTCTTCTGGCTGTTGACATATTTTGGTCTAATTAGGACCAAATTGAATATCGTGGTGACAATTCTGTCACTGTATCTATTCTCCTTATTTTTCTTATTTCCTTTAAACGCATTACACCGGTAAATTGTAGTCTAAAGATTTTCCAATTAATTACATGTCATTCTAGATTGATAAGTTTTTTTTTTGTATAAAAAAGTGTTTTACAGTTGTGTTACGCTCTCCAATAAATGTACTGATTAACATACAATACTTTTGTGCTCTTATTTTATCTCCAATCTGTAAACATCTTTGTATACGGAATAAGAAGAAGCATTTTAACGTGCTTTTTTTTAAGAATGAATTTAATGGCGTTACATTTTACAAATTCAACGTTGCGTTAAACCTTAAACGACAGAGGACAATGCACGATAAGGATTTATTATATTTATATGTGTATGTATGCTCTTGCAACCGTACACATGTTTATTTGTATTCGTACAACACTAAACATACACACCACACAAATATGTAAGTATGTAGTAATTTGTGAGTTGGTACATTAAATAAAAAGCGGTTAAGGTGAACACTTTTTGAGCCTTTTTTTTCTTGTTCTCCCTCTATTTGGTTTCAGTGCACACCTTAACACACAAATTGGTATTTATTTGTTTTAAAATTGCAATAAATTAAAATCTTTACTTCGGGTGTTTTGTATTGTAAACCGTTAATTTTACGAATACATGGAGTAGAAAGTGTAGAACTTTATATCGTTCAACTAATAAGTACGGAATGTGAAACAAAACCAAATTGTGGGCATTAAGTTTCAAAGGAAATATGTATGCATTGAGCATAAATTATAACTGAGAGAGGCTTAAGTATCAGCCACTGTAATTATACTGAAATAATAAATAATTAATTAACAACGAATCATTTTAATTTGCAATAAGTATCGCCTTACATTAAAACACAGTGTAAAACAGATTGGAAATGCTTAATAAGAGTTTTCGGCTTATGAATTATTTAATATAATAAATAAATTAATCTAATAAGTTTATTATAAATTTAATAAATACATATATAACATACATACGTTACTTACAACCCTTCAGTCGTGATTACAATCTATCTTCTCACACCACTTATGTTGGGTGTGTTAATTTTACACATGAGTAGCGGGACCTACAGTTTAAAGTCGATTCTGAACTACAGATTTTTGATAGAAACTTTTCTTGGCCATTTTATTTACTCTCAGAGTTTTTGCCAGAAATCTGCTGAGAGGAAGTCGCCGAAAAAATACTTTTTGTATTTTGTTTTGATGTCTGGCCTGGGGCTCGAACCGTAGCTTTACGTCTAATAAGCCAACACACTATCTACTAGACTACGGCGACTTCATTCAAATTTAATAAATAAATGAAAAAAATTCAGAATCAATGGCTAGTCCTTATCTTCAGTAAGGGATATACGACTTTCATAAAGGATGTCACCAATGCTGCTTTTAATTTTTTCTTTGCTTTGATCCACATACTGTCCTAATCACTAGTACTCTCAGTTCCATTCAGACCAAGGCATTATTTGTTATACACAATTGACACCGCTCTGGCCTAAACTTGTTGCAGTGAGGCTCAATGCAATCAATGCTGCCCCAATATTGACTATAGACAAGCTGCTATTCTGGGAAAACATAGACACGTTAGAGCCCATTATATGATTCCTTATAACTTACTGAATAATGCATTCAATTTTCGACTTTCAACTAGGCACTCCTGAACGGAATACCCGAAAGAAGTCTAAACTGATTGCTCAAATATATTTTTAAGGATTCTGCCCGACCACAGAAATTTTGAAAGCGAGAGTGGCGAAATTTTCAGTGAAAATATATTGTGTTACTTAGGCAGCAAAGCTGTGATTAAGTCTCTAATGAACGACGGAATCATTAAATGCCGGATTTCTCAGAGAATGAGTTCCGAGATATAGGAATATCATTGGAATTTGCACTGCTTACGGGCTGGCCAAGACCGGTACGGAGCTCACAGTATTTGATATGTTACAGAGCATATGTATTCCTATTACCTCAATTAATTTCTATACTAAAGTCGACGTAGTTAAGTAGGTAGTGTGTTGGCTTATTAGACGTAAGGCCACGGTTCAAAATTAGAAACGATAATACAAAAAACTTTAGTAAATTCCAACTTTAGCTGCAGTCAATGTGGAAGATGTTAGAACTTTAAAACTAATGTTGGATACAAAACATTGAATTGATCCTTAAAAGTCCCCAACCGAGCACAGACAGTAGTCATTAGCTTATTATCTGCAATATATCTACAGCATACGAGTATAGTAGTAGAGATCAAGAAAATGTTAAAATTTATTTTCTTTTTATGCTGCTCAATCTGTTGAGTTAATCTTATTTTCCTATAATCCCATAACAGATGGCTCAGATTAGGTTTTTCTTCAGACAAAGTAATATAATCCAAAAAAATAAATATTTTCTTAAGGATATTTTTGTTGGTTTGCTCATCTTTGTTTCTTTTTTTTTAAATAAAATAAATTATGTGCAGCAAAAGTTTTCTTAAACAAAAAATGCAACGAAAAACTTTAATATCTCACTACAATAAAGCTGCTACAGTAGCATTAAGCAAAAAAAAAAAAATTAAAGAAAACATTTCTTTGAAAATTTTCCAATTTTTTTCAACATTATTCATGTTTATTTCTTCTTCTGTTTTGCATCTTTAAGATATGCGTACTTTCTTAAGGGTATACTTTGCAAGCCAAACAACCTTGAAGTTGAAAAGAAAAAAAAAATTAAAAAGAAAACATCCGGTTTTTTTTCTATCTTAACTTTACGTTCTCATACTTTTCTAATTTTTAATCAAGAGCAATGAACAAAATTTTTGACTG
This sequence comes from Sarcophaga carnaria, assembly GCA_958299815.1. Lineage (NCBI taxonomy): Eukaryota > Metazoa > Arthropoda > Insecta > Diptera > Sarcophagidae > Sarcophaga > Sarcophaga carnaria. The sequence goes on from OY283150.1 coordinate 140,167,081, forward strand.
CTTTGCTATGTCTATGAGACGTTTGAATAATTCTTTATTTTCATTCGTTCTTTTCAAAGTTTAAAGTAAGAAACTGCAGGACGAAAGTCCTTTAAATTTAAATTACATGAATTGTGATTCGAGAAGAAAGTGAAAGATTTTATGTTATTTTTTTTTAATTTTTTTATTATGAAGCGTTGCGTAGCGTAGTGTTATTTTCTTTAGGATTTCTTTACGTTTCTCTAATTAATTTAAATAAATATTTGCATAATGATATACAGTGATTGCTTCTGTATATTATTATCAAGTCAAGTTGTACTTTCTAACACAAATTGCAAGTGTACTCTTTAAGTGTACTCTTTAAGTTGAAATAATATTACACCGCTGTTTGTAATTTATTCATTAATATATGTATAGTGGGTAGTGTGCAAGACTATTAGCATGAGAGTCGTGGGTTCGACTCCCACCAGAGACTCTAGTTTGTGACACTACATCGAGCATATGGTCGAAGTTACTCAGCTCGTATATAATTAAAATATAATTTGTAATTGTATTCTAATTAATAAATAAATAAAATAAATATTCATTACAATAATATTGTATCCATTGATTCGATATAATGGCTCGGATTTACTCTGGTCCTCATCAGGGAAAATCATATTTTTTTCGTTAACGGGTTTTAGTTGTAAATCCTTTAATTCTGACTAAGTGCACAATAGACTTATCTGCTTGACTTTTGGAATTTAGTTGATATTTAGGCAATCCTAGAGTACACATACATTCATAATTGGTCATTGTAACCCTTCAGTCAGGATTACGACTTAGTTTCTCACACCACTTATGTTGTGTGTGTTAATTTTATATATGAGTGGTGGGACCTACAGTTTAAAGTCGACTCCGAACGATAGATTTTTGAGAAACTTTTCATGGCAATTTTATTTACTCTCAGCGTTTTTGCCAGAAATCTGCTGAGAGAAAGACATTAAAACAAAATACTGGCCTGGGGCTCGAACCCTGCCTTTACGTCTAATAAGCCAACACACTAGCTACTTGACTACGGCGACTTAATTGTCCCTTAATTATCATGGGTTAATGATTAATGATGGTCCTCACTTTAAGAGAGTATAAGAAGTGCGGTTTTTATTTTTCTTTCGAATGATGCCGCTTCCATTCAGGAATTCAAGCGACATAAGCTATTTTATCAGAAGTGAAATACATTCTCATAAAGCGCCTTCGACGAGTAATTCTGTTCCTCTCATGAACACATGTTTCATTTCCACTCTATTGTTTTTGATTTTTCGTAATTTTTCGTAACCCCTTCCTGTAACAGCGGAATAATTATAATTGTTTTAAAGTTAAAGTGAAGTTAACCTACCATATTTTGTAATAAAAAAATGTAATTTCGTACTTTTTTCTTATACGTTATGCTTAATTTATAGTGTGTAAGTAATTTGAAAATGTGTTATAAATGGAATGAAGTTGATGATGTATTTCAATAGATATCGCATAAATATGTGTCTGTTTTTACTCAGATTCAATTAATAGAACAAAACAAAAAAAAATTGTTTTCCTTTTTGCAACTTCTAGACCCAAAATCTTATTTTAATAATTTCGTAAATTCTTCTTGGCTGAAATACTTTCATACTTACATTCTTACTGTCTGGTTAAATGTTATCAGTCCCTTGAAAACCCATAAACGTATTAAACACAACGCAATCAGTTCTGTTTTCCTCCCAAAAGGTACCCGCAATTGTTTCAGACGTTGATGGAAATTAAGGACACAGAACAAACACTTGCTGCTGGTGATGGTGGTGGTTGATGATGCTGATGACGGTGATGATGATGATGGCTGGGTTCAAGTAAAGAAAATATACATAAAATTTGTTTTTGTTTATCACGTATAAATGTGTGTACAGTGTGTACGTACGTTTCTGGTGTAACTGCAAAACCCAAAGGCCATCCAAAACACATGAGACATGAGACAATACAATCTGTTAAAATGCAAACTTTTTCCCTTTACGTTTTCGACATACACTCGCATACACTCATTGGTATGGTAAATACATATTTATACATACTCGTAGCAAATGTTTTCGTTCTCGTGCAGTCGTTAACTATGAGGCATACAACGAGTAGGCATGTGTTGTCAAGTCAAGTCAAGGCCATATACGCAGACATTGGCAACTTCTTAATTTTTAATTCACAATTAGAATTTAATTCACTGCAGTAAATTAGCATACTGGCATAATTTAAAACAAATACATGCATACATACATACATACATACAATACTAAAGGAAATCATGGAAACGACTGTCTAGCGTTATTTTTTTTTCTTTTCGATTGTTTCAAGGAATATATCCTCGACCTAATTTAATACACATATACATATGTATGTATACATATCAATAGAATACCGTGGAATAGAATTAATGAATGAAAGAATATTAAAAATACATTAGTATATACATGAATGTACACAGTCTACGTATGCATTTATATACGTAGTAGTCTGTTGTTATAAATTGTTATTAATCGATTAATTTTCATTTGATTGCTTTAAAACAACAAAGGTTATTAAAATATTGCTTTTATTTCTCATGGATTATGTATTGAATTATTGGTAGCATGAACGATCATTCTTATTGAAAACAAAAAAAAAATGCTTTACTGAGAGTTTTTTTTAAAGATCATGTCATTCAAAGCATTCCCCATTTTTTACAACATTTATGGCTTCCGTCTAAAAAAAAATTGCTGCTCTTTTGAGACCAAAAATTAAACGAGTTAATTTTTGTTATCCAGCTCTGAAATAAAGCATGAGAGTGTTATACGGCGTTCAGACATGCACCTTTATTGCGTAAATTGCTCAATATTTCATATAAAGTTTCATTTAACAATTGTGCAATAAATACGAAAATTGTTATAATATTGAGTAAAACTTAAAATGCAGCAATGTCATAAGTGCGTTCAGTGAGCATATTACAATTATCCGAACACTTTCTGTTGATATTTGACAACTCAAATGTCAACAAAAACAACAAAAAAAAACAAAAAAACAACAAAACAAAAAAAAAAATTAAAAACAATGTTGTCGAAGCAACCAGCTGTTTTGTTTACCAGCTGTCAAATGAATATTGAATAAGCAGCTGAACTGCTTATATTATTATGTCTGAACACTTAAAATATTGTACTCAATAAACCGAATATTGATTCAATAAACGTGCGTATCTGAACATAGTATTATGCATCGATCAAAAAAGGGATGAGGTCTGAAATATACAGCAAGTGAGGTAAAATATCCAGTTCCACAGTTTTTCAAGTAGTTTTTGACCAGCGTTGGAAAAGGTAACCGAGCGTTTTCATGATGGAAAATTACGACCACGTATCTGGATGTGTATCCAAAGCATTTTTCGGCCAATGATGGCTTAAAAGCAACTTAATGTTGTCTGTCTAATTCTGGCCCGGTTTTGGCAAATCATAATGGATCACACCCTTCTTAATCCACCAAATACAGAGCATTACCTTAGCGCAAAAGATATTCTGCTGGGTTGTAGATTTTTCTTCTTGCCTGCCCTTTACATAAGTTTTCTTACGCTTGGTGTTATCACAATAAATCCATTTCAGGATTACGGCCTAGCTTCTCTGTGTGTGCTAATTTTATACATGACTGGCGGGACCTACAATTTAAAGTTGATTCCGAACGACAGATTTTTGAGAAACTTTTTATGGCAATATTTATTTACTCTCAGAGTTTTTTCCAGAAATCTGCTGAGAGGAAGTCGCAGAAGAAATATTTTTTCATATTAGGTTCAGTTGGAGATTCCTGACCTGGGATTTGAACCCAGGCCTCACGTCTAATAACTCAACACACTACCTACTAAACCACGGCGGTTCCATAACAGTCCGATAAATACACTTAACTATCTACATGCATATTTCCTCTCCTAAACAAACTAAAATGATTTTTTTTGATTTTTTTTTCAGAAAATATTGAAACCACTTAAAATATATTTACGTATTGATTTATAGTGAAAAGAGAAGAACAGTTTTATTTAACTTCCTATCTTATCATTTGGCCCATTGTTAAGATGTCTTTAGTTCTTGTTTAGCTTTGAAAATAAAAGTTTTTCAAATCTGTAATCAATATAAATGATAAATATTTTAGTTGCCTTGGAATTCCAACAAAGTGTGAGTATGTGTGGCTATTTAAGTCAGCTTCAACTATATATATGTGTGGCTGCGTTAAAAAAGGATTTACAACAGAAATGTGTGACACACCATAATTGAAATAAATCGTTTGACAAATGATTACTGCTACAGCAGAACTTATGGAAAAAATGAACGAAAACCATTTGAAAAACTTGTCAAAATAACCCCCAAAATAGTTGATAGTAAACGAAAAATACATGGAAGTAAAACTGTTACATAATTTTTATCATTAAATATTTAATACAACAACAACACACGCACATAGAGACTCTATACTATGTCCGTGCTACTGCCCATGCACAGATTTACTGACCCCTAGACGTAAGAAAAGTGACCATTCAACAGTATCCAATACGAGATGGGTAGAAAAAATTGGTTGAATGAAATCTTCTTTGGAAAATATCACACACTGACAAGAAAATTGTTAAGGAAATAAATTTTAAGGGGCTTTTGTATACCCATATAAAGGAAACAAATACTAAATATGTAATAATTCTTCTTTACTATCTTTACAATAGTTTTTCTTCTTTTCGATGCCTTTTATCAGTTTTTTATTTTTTTTTTTGTCCCTTCTAAATGTCACATAGTTACCGACATACAGACATCTCTTTATAGATTCTTTTTCCTCAATATTGTATCTTAAAAATGCTACAGAAGAGAAGAGGTATTAAAACTTTTATCAATACTTTCAGCCACATTACTTACAATTTAAGAGTTTATAAAACAGTTCCTTATTCGCATATTACCAAACATTGACAAATGATTCTGTTTATATGTATATTACGATACGCTTTTATAGCTAAAATAACGAAATACCAATTTTGTTTCAATATGTTATCTACAGGGTCTTCCAAAAGGGACTTCCAAACTCGAACTTTGTCGAACATAAAACCACAACAACACAACAGCATCTGCAAATAATAAAATCGTTTTATCAAAATGGCATCGCTTTGCCCATAATGGTCGTACTTAGTGGACTATTGGCAATGTGGTGGATAAATTTAATTTCACTCGTTCAATCAACGATCTCCCAGCACCCTTATGGCGATGAAAACCGAGATCAGCTGAAAACATTTCTGTAAGAATCTGCTCGAAAATTCGTAATAACTGACTCCACTTGGCTCACAAGAACACCAACTAAGGTCTGCAACCATACAAAATTCAACTGACTCAGTAAATAAAGGTTAATGCCCCTAGACAACTCGAGAGGAGCTGGTAAATGAATCATGAAATCATCTTCAGCTATGAAGTGAATGGATACAAACAAAATTTTTTGAATTTAGCACGATTCAAGAGCGTCCAATGCCTACCGAAAAGGTCACTGTTTGATGTGGAATTTGAGCTGGCGGTGTCTCCGCTCCACATTATTTTTATGAACGACGTTGGCCAGGCAATAATATCAGCGGTGAGCAGTGTAGAATTCTCTTATCCTAAATTTGATGATCTGGACACCAATGAAATGTGCCACATTGGATATTCTCCACGAGAGATTTATGAACGCAAGTATAGGCGAATAATTCGAGTAAGTCAACTACAACGATTATCAAAGTCAACATAACCCATGCTATCTGTCGAATTGAGGCAGAAGCTGTAGCATATACTTGAACGATCTTATATTCCACATATAATGGCACCTTTAGGGTTTCCAATGAATAAAGAATGTCCATGATATCTCTCACGCACATACACTCTTGGTTTTATTTAAATTTTAAGAAAGATAGCGCTTATGAAACCGCTGATATTATGTGTACCCTTGTATTACATTATGAAAGTATTCGTTCAGAAGTTTTCTTAAATTCTCTTTAAAATTTCCTTTCATTTTACACAGCAACGTAGTTTCTAATGAAATTCACTTTAAAAGTGAGCAAAATATGTGATCATTACGAGTTCTAAGGAAAGTCTGTTTTCTTTAGAAACTTTTAAATTCTTCAAGTCCACTGTACTGAGGTGAGTTATGTTTTGTATACTGATACATAGGCTGGACAATGATGTCCACTAGGCGTACAATGCATTATCCTCCACTTCTAGGCGGGTTAAAATCCTCTTGATCAGTGCCATATAATGCGTACTGTGATATGCATGGAGATATGAATGCCCAAAAAGAATCAAGAATGAAGGTAGCAGAAAACTTATAACGATTGGATGATAAAATATCGCTTGAGTCGATCAAAAAGACTGGTAACGTCATCAGGTTTATATAAATTAATGTCCAATACTTTGCCGAAGGAAATAATGAAGTCCATCTTCTGAGAAGACTTCTGACTGTCACGTAAGAAGACTGATCAGTGGCTAAGAGAGCCAGAAGGCAAGTCAGAGTATGGTATCGCTATATTTTTTTAGGACACGAAGTTTTACCTCTTCCGGCAGAAGTACGGTGACTGTCATTGGTACTGGAGTATGCCACCAATGCATACAAAATCATGTGTGGTATATCGGGCACCTTAGCATGTATTCTATATACTTAGTCCAGTGAAATTGCTAACTTTCTGTATTTAAACTCACTAAACGGAAGAATGTTCACCCACAAAGCAAGAAAAATTGGCGAAAAACAGGGACAAAATATGGAGAGCTTATATAGAGAGCATTGCCTAAAGCCTGCCTTAATTACATGCAGACGGCTGGAAGAGACGTGTAGGTGCAACTCAAAAATGACGGGTTGAATACCTACCACTAAGATACTCAGGCCAATTGTTACTTGTGGTGCAAAAGTCTTGGCAGTCAAGACGAATTTGAAAACCGCTAAGGTGAAGTTGGATAGGGTGGACAGACACTAGCAAACGTTCGAAATGAAAACCTGTCCTATAATTGCGCTTAAGGTTCTGACGTATTTAAGCCCATTGTTGTGATAGTCACCGTAGTCTAGTAGGTAGTGTGTTGACTTATTAGCCGTAAGGCTACGGTTCAAACCCCAGGTCAGAATCAAACCAAAAATATAAAAAAATATTTATTCGGCGGCTTCCTCTCAGCAGATTTCTGGCAAAAATTCTGAGAGTAAATAAAATTGCCATGAAAAGTTTCTCAAAAAATCTGTCGTTCGGAGTCGACTTAAAATGTAGGTCCCGCTACTCGTATGTAAAATAACACACACAACATAAGTGGTGTGAGAAACTAGGTCCTAATCTTCCTAAAGCGTTGTAAGGCCAAACACATGGGGTTTATGGTTATAATAATAGAAGACATTTCTAAAATAAGATTTATTTATTTATTCACATTGACTTTAATGATCCCTCATTTTCCACTGGACATTAGTATAACGATAATTGAAAATGCTTGTACTGAGTGGTAAAGGTAAATGAGCTACATGCTGATTAGATATTATTTTAAGAGAGAAGCAAAAACTAGTGAGTATATTCAAGTGACAGTTTACTTCAGTGAAAGTTTACTTCAATTCGAAAAAAAGTGACATTGCAATCCTCTCTGAATACTTAATACTTAGAATATCGAATACTTATCTCCTATGAGTGGACTCAAGATTAGTATGGAACGGTGTGGGTAAGAATCCATGCTTGAGCTGGCAATGAGTTCTCTACAAAAGGAGCTTCTACACTGATGATGGAAATCATACGTGTTTAAAACAATCAAAACTTATGCTTCGTGAAATTAACGGGACAAGCCTCTAGTCTTGCATCAGACTATTTACAGACGGTATGAGGAAATAGTATCAAAGAATATTTGTTCAGAAAAAGAATCGCTTAAAGCTTGATATTGGGATAATTATGGACGTTTACCTCTTAATATTAATTTAAAATTAAGAAGTGATCTGTTATTTATAATCAGGTCCAATGTAAGTATCCCATCTTAAAACCAATGATGTTCAGTCCAATGGAACAATACATAGTATAATCATTGATACTTATTAAGGCAGCGAGATTCGTTTTCATTATTTATATTTTAAATTACAAAATATGACTCTACTGACTGCTCGTTCAATCAAAATAAAAATAAAATAAAAAAAAATAAAATGAAAACAAAATGAAATGAAAATATTTGTTCAAATCCTATTACAGTTATAAATATGGGTCATTTAAAGTTTGTTAATACAATTTAACTTTTTGCCGTCATTTCAAATTACGTCCACATATACATGTACAATAAATATACAATAATTTGTTACGTTCTTCCAACCATAAGAGAGCTTAAGAGTGGGTAGCATTTGTGTTGGCTGGAACACATGTAAACATTTTAGTGGAGTGCCTGCAAATGATGCATAACACGAGGGTAAAACATTTATAACAACACGGTTATATCGGAAATAGAAATTCAAGTTGATTTTTATTTTATTTTCTGGACGATTATTGTAAAATTTTTATTTTAGTTTCAGATGCACGTGCTACAAAATGACACACAGAAATTATTTATTTGATAGTAATTTTATTAAATTTATTCGCATTTTATTGAATGAAATTGAAAATCATGTCAGCAAAATTTCGTTCAGCTTTTTGGTTTAAAACAAATTCTGACAATGTTTTACGTATTGTTCGAAGAAATTTAAATTTTAAAAATGACATTAAAAGACAATAGGTGCCCCGACTTCAAGTGTCGTATCGGTGAGTTCAATTCGCACCAGAGAATCTGGGTATTTGTAATTGTTTATCTGCCTTTATATATGTATGATTACTCACAATAAAAAAAGTAAGTGAGAATTATTACCAAACGGCATTCTGGCTGCATTCTTTGTTAACAATTACTTTGTTAACAATTACTCTTTGTGAAACTCTAAGTTTAGAATGAAACACCGATGTACCTACCAGTACGTTGAAGTACAGATGTCTTACTGTGTATACACAAGCCCAGACCTTTTTCCGAAAGATTGCTCAAGCCTTCTTATATTTTGATTATTGCCATCTGACACACATAAACTGTTCGTGATTTGCTAATCAATTCGATTTTGATTCAAAATCTACTCAAAAGAAAACAAAAATCCTGTTGATGTACCATAGTTAAATATTTTGAACCCCTTACTATATATTACTATCGCTTCTGATATGGCCACTACTGTTCAAAATTCACGTCAACTTTTGCTTTTGCTACAGCTATTGTCAGGATCCATCATATATCCCTGAATTGCTAAAATCAGTTACAATTGAAAAATGGAAATGGATGTCGACACTTTGAACCACTATTTAACGAATCGTTTATGTCAGATCGGAAATCCATTTGTCGTCCTAAGAAAAATGTAGGGTAAGTGTTGCTGATTCTCATTTGTATGGTATAGACTTATAGACTCTTATTGCTACTACAGTTCTCACCTTTGATTGTTAATAAAATCACCATTAATGCGTGGTCATTACGTCAGCCAATCATTTTTTGTTTTGGGTCATTGAAAAACAAGAAGAAAATGAGAATTTTTTCTAAAAATATAACCTTCAAGCCGCATTTGTGGTAAACTGTATCCAATTGTTATCTCAGAGCAACCATTACATGCAAAAAAAAAAAAACTTCGGTGGTGCGGATTAAGGTCCGGCGAAATCATAGGACCTTACTTTTTTCAAGACGAAAATTTAAATGCGATGATGGTGAATGCAAATCACTACAGCCTAAAGATATGAAGCTTTTTATGGCGAAAAATTGATGATTTGGAGGTAGAGAATATGTGGTTTGTACAGGATGGTACCGCTTGTCACACAGCAAGATAATCAATGGACCTTTCGAAAGACAAGTTGGAATATCGCATTATTTCGCGTAGGGGATGAGTAAGTTGGCAACCAAGATCGTGCGATTTAACACCTTTAAATTTTAAGCTTAAAAATAATATTATCGAGCAAATATCAACCATGAGCAACAGTTTATTGGAAAACGTGATTGATAGTTTTGGTAGAAGATTGGGAGTCTAACGAGCAAGTACTCTCGGTCACTTAAACGACATAATTTTTCATTTTTAACCGGAGCTGTAATTAAAATATTTTTAATTTTTTATTAACATTCAAATGATACCTCAATTTTGGACTCCATTTTAAAAAAAAAAAGAAGGCCATCTGTGTTAATTTTTCTAAATTTTCAACAACCATCTTAGTTCGGCCCTAGACGAAATTATTTGTTGTGTTCTAGTAGTCTAGACGAGAACATTTAGTTTTCTATATAAAAAGACTTTATTTTTCGACGTTCTTATGTTCTGTTACGAATTTATGTTGTCTCTGATAAATGTAAAAAGCTTAAAAATTGTTAAATTTGTACTCGTTAGTAAGTCACTGAAGCTTTAGATCCATAAAAGCTTGTTAAGCACTTTTTAACTTAAAGCGCTATTTTATGTTCACAAAAGCTTGTAAAACACTTTTTAATTAATGTTATGAACAGTATTCACATTTAGAAAGTTTCATTTATTTCAGTTCATTTATTAAAATTAAACTTAATGTGATAGCAATTTTATTTTATGCACTTGAAAATAAAGAGCTTTTATGGAGACTTAGTGCTGGCGTTACGGTTTGTAAAGGCTGTCAGCTACTAAAAATCTTTTTTATCCGTAATTACATTTATTTTGTTAATGATTTGCACTATACGAATATAGATAGTTTTTAGCAATTAATGAACGCGTAAAAATAGTTGGAACTTGCTATAGAAGTGATGATTGCAAAACGGCCACTCACGAGACTTACGGGGTATTTATAGTCGTTTATTGTAACAAAAACTGGCAGGAATACAAAGAAATTTAAAGAAACTGAGTCAATGAAGTCGTCGCATATGGGGCTATGGAAAATCCATTGTATCCATAGCTCCGGTCTTTGTATATTTTCGAAATATTTCTGAACGCACCGTTATTACGAACAACTTTTTTATTATTATTTTATTATTGTCGTGAGTAGGTGGCTTAATACTGTATACACACGTTATGTTTTACTTCCCTCCAACTTTATAGGGTGTCCCTTAAATGTCTTCTCCCAGCCTATTGTCCTGAAAAACTTCACAAATGCCTCACAGGATTCAAGAATGTGTTCCGATTATTCAATTTCATTGTCACAGAAGCTATAAGCTTTGCTCGAGATAACCCACCTCTGAACTTGGAGAAGTCGCTTGAAGTCGCCGTGGTCTAGTAGGTAGTGTGTTGGCTTATTAGACGAAATGCCAGGGTTCGAGCCCCAGGCCAGACATCAAAATAAAATACAAAAAGTATTTCTTCGGCGACTTCCTCTCAGCAAATTTCTGGCAAAAACTCTGAGAGTAAATAAAATTGCCATGAAAAGTTTCTCAAAAATCTGTCGTTCGGAGTCGACTTTAAACTGTAGGTCCCGCCACGAATGTATAAAAATTAACACACACAACATAAGTGGTGTGAGAAACTAGGTCGTAATCCTGACTGAAGGGTTGTAATGACCAATTATGTATGTATGTGAACTTGGAGATAGGGCTACGGCATTATTCGTTCACACCCGATAAGAGCGTTCACAAGTGGAGTTGATAAGTGCAAAAAAAAGACATACGGCATGCCATACCACGATTGTGTTTGAAAGCGATTTTGACAAGCAATTAACGAAACATTTTTGAGCAGTTCATTTGCGTTAAGATTTTGCAATTTCATTCCATTGAACTTTTATTGTAAAAAATTTGAAGTCTCCGTTGAAGTCTTGCACTACGGCTAGATACTGTGTTGGTTTATTAAATGCAAATCGTGGTTCAAACCCCAATGCAGACATTTCAACCAAAACGAAATGTGAAAAAATATATCTTCGGTTCTTAGCAGTCTTCTGGCCCAAACTCTGTGTGTAAATAAAATTGTGTTGAAAAGCTTCTGAAATTCTGTCATGCGGAATTGTCTTTAAATTGTAGGTCCTGCCCCACATGGATAAAATTAACACACTCAACATGGGTGGTATGTAACGCTTGGTCGTAATACTGACTAATACGGTGTTCAGATATGCAAATATTGAGCTCAATATTTCGTATAAAGTCTCAATTAATTATTGCGCAATATATACGCAAATTGTTATAATATTGATAATATTGCTGCTTAAAATCCGAACACTTTTTGTTGATGTTTGGAAATTAAAATGTCAACAACGACAAAAAACAAAACAACCAGCTGTTTGTTTACTTGTTGTTAAATGAATATTGAATAAGCAGCTGAATTGCGTATATTATTATGCCTGAACACTTATAATATTGCACTCAATAAACCGATAAACACCATTACGTATAAGTGCTTCCGTCTATAATTATATTTCTATCTCTTATAAATTTAACGCAGGAAACTTAAGTTGAACTAAAACAATATCAATCCCTTCTAATGCCAATAATAAATTGCCAAATTGAATATTTTGTGGTCGAAATTAATTACACGCACGCAATTCTAAATAACACACACAGATGTGACTTTTCGTATGAATCGACGGACATAAGCCAGGGAAATTAAATCAATTTAAAATTTATCTGATGGTGGTTTATAATTTATTGTTATTCGATTTGTAGTTTTACTGGAATCCTTATCAACAACAGCATCAATACAGCGTATCTATTACGAGTAGTTGTTTGTTGATGTTTAATGCCATAGATTTTAACGCCCATAAATTGTAAAACAAATATTTGCATTGACATCAACACGTTCAAAATTTCGAATTGATGCTGCCACGTAACGTACTAACATAAGAGGATTACATGCTGGTGGAAATTTTAGGCTCAAACAAACATTAAATGTCAGTCATTATATGGATTATGATCGATGGATAGAAATTGTTATTTTTAAATTTACATCAAAATAAATCCCCTGTTGTAGTCTTTTAAAATTTGCTTTAAAAATTCTGCAAAAAAATTAAAAAATTTACGCACGTAAGATATTTTAAGGCATGTTGACGTACTAATACATCATTTGTTAAAAAATAGGAGAAAACAAATAAGAAATTATTTAAAGACACAAAAAATGTTGCAATATTTACAGGTGTTGTAATAGGGCTCTGTCTTGCTTTCAAATTTCCACAATTGCCAAATACATCTTAAATTTGCAATTCTGCTAATCAATCAAAAACAAATTTTTTCTTTCCTAACAGGCTGCTGGTATTTTGAAATTGAAATTAACACACATCATAAACAACAACAACAACTCAGTACTCTTATCATCTGCAAAGCCAAAAATTTGGGAAAATCTTTTAAACTAAATTATACTAAAAAAATTCTTCCGTAAACTGCTGAAATTTCGAAATCATTGAATTTAAGCCGACAGGAATGGCAAAAAATGTAAGTATAATTCGGAAATGTATGCTGCAAATTTAACATATTAATTGCCACAATAATATCAGAAAAATTTTCACATGGACCATGGTAACTTTATTAGATAATTTAGTAAAAAATGTATCAAATGCTAAAATTCCCGGAAAAACACTATTTTTTATGTCACACATACGTATAAAACTTTTTTCTCCAAAAGCCGTGGCAGTCTTATGTGTCTGACGCATCCTGTTGTTTTGAACACAGCGTTGAACGCATTGTGTAGGAATCAGTGGTACGTTTAGCATTTACCGAATAACACCTTGTTACTGTGACTATTTCTTTATAAATAAAATATCTGACATGGCTCATGTAGAACTTCTTAGTGTCAGACACATATGACGAACATGGAAATTAACGTGTTAAAGAAATCTGACATTACAATAAAAAAATTTGCAAAACTTATGACCACTATTACAACTTGCCGTTAATCCCGCGTTTAGTTAAAGGTACCTTTAGCTGAAGGGAACTGTAAAGTTACCTTTAACTTATTTTCGTTATTACAATTTAAATAACCTTTTTCAAAAATATGGCAGTGGCGGTGCAATGTCTGTACAAAAAACTGCTCAAATTAAACAATTTTTATTTAAACGCAGTGCCAACGGCAGTCTTCTTGGTTGTATTTGCTCACTTTGTTTATATTTGAAGTTGCCACATTGATAATAATATATAATATGGCGAGTACAGACATAAACTTAACTTTAAAACTTACTGGTAGGATGATCCTCCCTTTAGCTTAACGCTCACTTCTACCTTATTGTCCACTTATAATAATAAAAAACAATTTATTTGTCCGTTAAAATCTTTCCTTTAGTTAACGGTAAGTTGTAATAATGGCCCTTAAGCTGTTCAAAACTCATGCCACAGTAGAGATGTGTGTTATAACACATATTTTTGAAGGTTATTACTTCAGTTTCTTATTTTAAACCGAATATAATTTATATCTTAACGTTATTACTACTGTTTAACACACAGTACGTGTGAATTTTGTTATTGATTATTCGGCAGTACAGTGGATAAACTTTTATTTGAAGTCTAGTCTCATAAAATTTTTTTTCTGAAGAGAAATTTTATAAAAAGTGACAAAATGCGATTATTAAAGTATTAGAACGCTGATTCCATTATAAAAATTCTATCATGAATAATTTCTATTCACTGTATTTTATGAGAAAACTGACTTAACTTTGTGCTTAAATACATTGTGGCCACATTAATGCATTTCTAGGAAGTATAATAAAACTAAACCAAAATGCTTTGGTTTTTAAGATTTTTATTTTTTCCTATATGCGTGCTTTATTGAACACTTTTGTTTTTGTAATTTCAATAAAAATTCCATGCTTGTAGTTTTAATATTAGTTCTTGTGAAATTTGTGCGCGAAAGTCGTGACATTTTGCAAGAGTGTTATACGTACAATTAAAATAACAACCCGAACATGTAGTAACATGCAGCACAATTCAATTGAACTCTTGCACATTGAAACAATAAAATGAAAACCAAATTGGCGGAATTTATCACGATTTAGAGAAATATGTTTGTAGGAAGGAATACAAATATTTATATTATTTATATAGAAAATGCATGTACAGTGGACAGGAAGAGTCTAGGTACACTTCTGCGTGCTCAAAATATGGAGTCACCAGAAAGACTTCCTTATTTTTCTTAACAATAACAATAAAAAATTTTCTTGTTTCATAATAAAAGATAAATAAATAAAGAAAATAAATATAAAAAATATGAATATGAAATATATTGGTGTACCTAGAATTTTGCTGTCCACTGTAGATGAAAAGAAATCATTTAGAAATTTGGAAGACATTTGGAATTTGCATTAAAATATTAATTGCGGTTTAGTTCACCACAATATTTTAACGACAGAATTTTATGAATAAAATAACCATGAGTGTCTAATAAAACTAGAAATTCAGACATCATTTAGAAGAATATGTTTGTTTAGCTGTGCCAATAATAAATGTTAATGGGGTTTGCATATACGCATTAATAATTGAAATTTTGTATTTTGCTTAATAGCTGTCATAAGTAGATAATAATTAATCCATAAGTCCGTGACTATTTGATTCAAACAGAGATCAAAATAAAAATAATAAAATAAAGATTGAAGCGATTGCTCTGCATCTGTTTGGAACAACACCTTCAAGGAAGAGCCGAAGATCTATCGGACAATCAATATGGATTTCAAAGAGAACGCTTAACTAGAAACGCAGTTAAGAAATTGGCAACGTAAGTATGCATGGATGCATGGAGAATAACAATTGAAATTCAGGTATAATTTGAAGCTATCTCTCGAAAAAAAATACTATATCTTAGCGGAATTTCACAGACCTCTGTATTAGGTCCACTCCTTTAGAATACATTCTATGATGCATTATGGCTAGCAGAAGGGGTTCGAATCAAAGCAGAAGATTGTTAGCAGCAGGAATCGATAATAACATATGCAGTAATAATTATAAAGGTGGGTTGGTAGGTAGAAGTGGCTGCCCCCCAATAGAGTTATGGACGGCCACACTTAGGCCACACACAGAGCCCATTGTGATACCACAGTTTCATATTTTCCCCTAGTCCAGGAACCACTGGAACTCCCGATGAAGCGACGCAGGGTATCAATATCAATATGCAGACAGTTCATCCAGATGCTCCACATAATAGGCATCCAGGTGCCTCTTTCTCCTCCAACCAAGTGCCGGGCATGTACACAGTAGGTGAAGAACAGTCTCATCCCCTCTCGTCATTTACGCAGCTTCTGTAGAAATCACTTGCAAGGTGTACAAGAACAATACGCCTCGAATGCGTTTCAATAATACAATGCCTCATAATAACAGTGCTGAGTCTACTTCTCTGGAGTTTAAGCAGAGCTGCCAAGTGCCTTCTATCCAGCGCCGTTCTGCCTATATCCGAAACCGCCCATCTACTGTTGATAAGGTGCACGATTGCATTGTCAACTATAAGCTTGCAGGTACTTAAAGGGATCCACAATGTCGAGAATTCATCAGAGAGTTCGATGGTCGTGCCCCTTCCGGCCTGTTCATCCGCTCTACAGTGATACAAACATCATATCGATTCGCCACTTCGTTAAGACATCAGTGAAGTCGTATACCGTCTTGCAGTTCATTACATTAGAATCCAATGCTATGATAGAATGGCTATCGGAAAGTATGGTAGTTCTCCGGCTCGGAAGATTTTCGCCCACAATAATTTTACACCGCAGCATACATAAAATCATATGGGCACCAGTATTTGGTAACAGACCTATAAAAGTTGCCAGTAGTTTTTGTATAGTGATGATATGACTGCAGGATACTAAATGATTTTTATTAAAGGAACACAACAACCGTATTCTGCTATGTAGCTTTAAGAGGATGGCGCCTTCTGACACCTACAGACGTACATAATTGGTCATTACAACCCTTCAGTAAGGATTATGGACCTAGTTCCCCACACCACTTATGTTGGATGTATTAATTTTATACATGAGTGGCGGGATCTACAGTATAAGTTCGACTCCGAACGACTGATTTTTTGAGAAAGTTTTCATGGCAATTTTATTTGCATTCAGAGTTTTTGCTGCTGAGAGCAAGTCACCGAAGTAATATTTTTTTCATATTTTCGTTTTGATGTCTGACCTGGGGCTTGAACCGTGGCCTTACGTCTAATAAGCCAATACACTACCTACTAGAGTACGGCGACTTCTTTCTGGTACAATGTTTTTTATTCCTTGATTAGTTGTCTTCTGATATAATCTCCAATCCAAACGTCTTAACGATTTTTTGATGCCAATAAGTTAGTTTAATACAGTTTAAATTGATCATTTGACTCGAGACAGATTGTTTGACGATTTCATTTTCCATGTCTAATTTGCAAAGCAATACAATCTTTAAACCTCACACTGAAAATAATTGTATCCAGTATTCTTAAAATGAGATGGTATTTGCAAAAGCCAAACAATATTTTTAATATTAAAATTTATGCAACTGACAATGTTGCCTCCAGCTGGTTAAATGCTGGTTAAATGATTTTTTTTATTCATTTATTTTATCAATTTTATTGGCATCTTTAAGCTGGTGGCTTTCTTCAATAAATAAGGCAGACAATATAAAATATTTATTCAAAATATGTACGTATACATCTTAAGGGCTATTCAGGCAATATTTTATCTACTTGCCGTTGATTGTTTTGTTGCTCGCCTTCAACCAGAAGCACTTGCTGTCAATCTCTCTCTTTCTTTATCCACATTTTATTATTTTATTTTCTATATTTTTTTGTTGTTTGTTTTTCATTTGAATCTGCTCTATTATCGATTCCGCTCTTTTTTATTCACTGTCATGAAAATTGTGCAATAAGAAAGAAATGCACACTTAAAAACAACTCCAACACTTCCATTGTGAACTTCTGACCGCAAATTGTGTGATAAAAAAAAACAACAACACACACAGAAATAAACTTTTTAACTGTTTATTTGCTTTTACTCGTTACCAGTCGCCACAATTAAAATGAGAAGGGAAAAGTGTTGGTACAGATTATCCAGGCATACGAGTATAATAAAGTCAATAAAATTATTTCAGCGGCAAATTACGTAAAGTGTTTAAAATGAAGCTTAAGGAGAAATGAGGTTCAATGGCTACTACACCGCGTTCAGGATAGACGCGGTTATGTATTGAAAACTGCATTAAATACATAGAGAGAGGATGGATGGAGAGGATTAGCTTAAAAACAACGAGGTATTACTCATCCAATGAAAGAATAACAGCATTTGAACAATGCTTACCAATCATGCTTTCTATGATTCACTTAGTGCTTCGCCATCAAATGTTAAAGACACACAGCTAGACGACACCGATTACGTTCCCGAAAAGATTTAAAATCGTTTCCGTTGTATCATCTGCTTGTAAGAAAATACTTGACATTTTTAAAATTTCACTTATAACTATTCATTGCGCCAATTAGGGACCATTCCCTTTTATGTTACCAACTGAACTCTCAATATCATATAAATTAAAAATTTTTGAATGAAATGCAAATAAATTGAGAGCAAATGAGTGTTCTGGAATTTTCCATAACTTCCAGGGCTACCAATACGCTCTTCCGAACTTTGACAATTGATAACGGCCATCTTGTTGAAGGTACATCTGCGCAATTTGTTGTCAGTTACTGACTACAGACAACGACATATGTTCGCTAAATGGGTTTTAGAAGATTTGGAACATTGTTGCTTATTTTCATTTAAAAATTATCTGCAAGAATAAGAAGCATTTCGGTATGAATGGGTATGTGAACATATAAAATTATCAATCCACTCAAACTTCAAGAGCGTACAGTGTATCCTCAAAAATTCACTGTGTGGTGTGGATACTAGATATCGGTCTACTTTTTATTGCTTTTGGCCAGTATAGGTCGATGTGATTTCTACAAGACGGCGCTGCGTTTCGTTCAACTCATGCACGAGCCATTTGAGAGCGTCATTATCACTACACCGATCATATGCTCAAAGCTACTCAGCTCGTATATAATTACAATATGATTTGTAATTGAATTGTAATTAATAAATAAATAAATAAATAAATCGTATGCTATGCGGTAATCTCTGGCCAGCATCAGTATTTCGACGATCGAAAACCCCTTAGTCTAGAATAAACTGTATACTCTTCTGGGGTCCTATAATACAACTCAATAGCATTCACAAAATTTACAATCACCCAGTGCCTACCACCGCTCAGGGAATATTCGCTAAACTTCCACTGACAGATCAAGAAATATTTACATTTTTGATTGACCCTCATACTACTCGTTTATTGTAGTGTTATTCAAACAGAAATAATGATTGTAGAGACAGAGGTCTTCCAGACATAGTATCAAAGTATATTGGATATGTCTACACACATATTTTATGGCATGAAGCTGGCCATTAGCGATTAGAGACACTGAAGAGAATGTTGATAAAAAGTGACAAAATGCGATTATTAAAGTACTAGCACGCTGATTCCTTTATGGAAATTCTATCACGAATAATTTCAATTCACTGTATTCTATGAGAAAACTGACTTTTCTTTGTTCTTAAATACATTGTGGCCACATTAATGCATTTCTAGCAAGTATAGTAAAACTAAACCAAAATGCTTTGGTTTTTAAGATTTTTATTTTATTCCTATTTTTTTTTATTTCCTATATGCGTGCTTTATTGAACACTTTTTTTTAATTTCAATAAAATTGTATGGGAAAAAGGAACAAATCACAACGATTATCGTAGCCAATATAACTCATGCCGTATGTTAAATTCAGGACGATTATGTGACCGAGCCATAGGAAATTATACATTTCAGATGTGATCCAGCTTCTCTGCCATGGCGAAACGATTTTATCGTCATGGAATTCAAAGAAGACATACGCCTGTGTAAACATTTTAGTGGAAATCGAATACACGACCCTCACGATAATAGTCTAGCATAATACTACCATCGACCATAGACTTATAGGGCACTCATTGCAAGTAAAGTTATTCTGAAGAGTCTGTATTTGGTTACTCAACTTGTTTTTATATTCTGTTTTTGTTTTTGCTTATGTATGTAGGTAATATAAATTTAATTATTTGCTTTAAATGATGCGAAAACAATTTAAATACTGGAACATCTCTTTTGTAAACATCAACTTTAATAATTTTACAATAAACCAATACGCAAGCATTTATTTTAAAACTGACTGAGTCTGCTGCAATATGCTGAGTAGACAGAACAGAATATTGTTAATAACGTATAAAACGTTTATTTTTTGTTTTCCTTGTTTCCATGAAATAAATTTTTATCGTTTTCAATCCCCCTTTTCCTTCCTTCATGTTAAAGAGTAATTTATTTTCATTATTTTGTAAATTTTTGTTGTTGTTGTTTATTTTTGGATTTTATTTCAACATTTTTACATCAAATTGAAGAGAACATAATTTCAGGAATACTCTCGTATACTTTTGAAATAAATGATGCTTATGTATGTATGTGTATGTAGATTATGTATCCTAAATTTATTAACAGTTTACTTTTTAATGCCACTCTCAATTGGTTGTTAAATCTTTAAGAATCCCTTTTTTTTGCTTTAACTCTTTGGCTGTGTGAAAATAATGAGATTTTTTCGTCAAAAGGAAAATATTTTGTTGTTGATTTTTTTTCTTCCAAGCTAATCAAATTTTACATTTTACATGTTCAAGACATTATTTTCCAAATCAGTGACATACAGTGCTGTAGTAGTAGTAAACATACAAACATTTTGCAATTGATAAATAAAAATAACAGGGTGACAAAAATACCGATACAAATGCATAATTTTAGCTCTTGCAACTGGAACAATAAAACCGCAATGGAGTGCACTGGAAGCAGGAACAGCTTATGGTGGCCAAGGATTGTAAAAAGGTAGTAATTTAAAGGATATCAAAGCCTGGTAAAAACTAGGAGAGTTTGAATCGTATGGCTTTGTTTAACTCCTGCGTTAAGCTATACGTTTTTATGTCATTTATACGCGGCATATTTCGAAGATGCGAAACTGTGTGCAAAATAGTCAAACATTTTTGAGTGGAGGCCAAAGAACCCTAAATGTGAGGCAATGATTCAAACTGCAGATCAGACATCTCCAACAAAATGAAATTTGAATAAATATTTCTTCGGTGGTTTCCTCTCAGCTGTTTTCTGGCAAAAATTCTGAGAGTAAATAAAATTGCCATGAAAAATTTCTCAAAAATCTGTTCCGAATCGACTTTAAACGCACACAACATAAGTGGTGTGAGAAGATAGGTCGTAAGTCAATGAACCTTAATCCGATTTATACCACATGGGGATGAAATTATATGATTGAGTTATAAAATGTAGTGAAGAAAAATCTAGAGGTCTTATGATAAAGTACAGGCCTACAGGCACTGCCGCAATAATATGATTCCTACTTAAAAGCAACGAATAAGGACAAGAATATTAGCTGAAGTTGATGATTTTGTTTCGGGTGCCACGATGACCTAGTTGGTAGTGTGCTAAACTTCAAGCGTCGAGGCGGTGAGTTCGATTCACACCAAAGGCTCTTGGTGGTTGTGTTTGTCTGATTAACTGTTTCCACCACCAATACAGGACCAGCCATTCATGAAAATTAACATACTTTCCACTAGACTACCGTGTAATTTAAACAAAACGTGTAACGGAACTAGAAATCTCTAAATAAATACCCATACTTTATATCCAATCACCTGTACTGTACTTCATACTACCAGTTACACTTTCACAAAGTCTATAAAATAAAATTTTAGAAATCAACTTAAAAGCAGAAGAAAAAAAAAAGCTACTCTTAGAGCTGGTGTATGTACAAAAGATTACTTATGTTATTGCGTTTGTTGTTGTTGTGTGTATGCATTATATATTCCTGTATTACGACACACAATAAATTGCAGAGCGTTCAAACTTGTACGACATAAAGGACATGACGTGCTTGTTGTTGGTGCTATCGAAACAAGAAAAATGCTGTGATTTAATACACTCCATTGAACTGATTTTTGCTGATATTGAAAGGGGTGAATAACATATGTATATGAAATTTTAAGTTGATAACATTAAAATTGATTTCAAATAAAATATTTATTATAACATGAATTAAAAGACACACACACACACATACGCGTAATTTGTTGAAATGAAATATAAGTTATAAGCGCGCGACTGTAAACTCAAGCAATGCTGCTCCAAATATCGCTGAAGGCGGAAAACCTTAATCATGGTTATTGAATTTCTAAAATCGAGAGACTTTAATCACAATAAACATCATCACATCTATTTACCATCGTGCTGGATGGCATTATGAGAAAAGTCTAAGGTCGGAGAGCAATAATATGCACTACCACACCCCAACTCTAGTATTCGGAATATCGGGACCATACTACTCTCGCATAGGATTTTTCATATGCAAACAAAGGTAACCGAAGCCATAAGAATTATTTACATTAGCATCGAAAACATCACGTACAAAGTCAATAGAGTAAAGTAGAGTACGTAGTAGGCTTCAGTTAGTATGAAGTAATTCACAAATATACAGACAGACAAACCAATCTTATAATATTCTACGCCTGTGTTAAGCGCACCGTGTTTTATGGAAGTAAAACTTGATTATCTTCGAATAACATTCCGTAAAAACTACTGAAGTTCATCAAATGCCTAAGAATCGTATGCATTATCCTCTGACCTAATAACATACATAGAGACCACTAGAAAACCTACATCGATCAGATCGAAGTTGAGTATACCTACTCCAAACTCTAAAGCCTTGGGAACTGATAATCCTTGAACCCTCTAAGGCCATTGATATGGTCGATTACCTCATTCCTATGAGTAACATCCTAAAGCGCTGGACTGTTAATTATCTGGGAGGCGTTTGTTGTTTTTAAAGCACTAAAATCTTCATGTTGTAAGATAAAAATGGGCTGAGTTCCCGTCTCTTATCCTCTTTAACATCTATCCGAACCTTTTTTCCGAACCCACTTCCTAGCGTCCCATACAAACAGTGGTAGAGAAAATATCAGTTTCAACCACAGTATCAGATAGTGAAGGACAGCTACCCAGGAGAGCAAGTGCCATCTTAGCACAGCTGAGGTGCGGCTGATCGAACATATTAAACTGCTACCCAGAGAAGACTGTAAAATGCTATCCATCATGTCACCAGGGTCCATACGACTGCTCGGCCAAACCCACAAATGTACGACCAGTGGACTTGTGGCTAACAACCATACACGTAGCGTAATGCCTTGTATTGCTAATTATCTGGCACCCATCTACCATATTAAAAGCTCATTCCATTACATTTCATCTCATCTAACATTTGACAAGGCATACAATATATTACATATGTACATTTGAATTAAATTTTCCTAATTCTCCAACAGGAAAAACTTTCGGGCACAGCAGCAGATCTGTTAAAGAGAGATTTAATTTAGTTTTTTTTTACAGAAATTTTAAAATTGTGAAAAAAAGAATTATTTTGTTCTCTGGAAATATAAAAATTCAAAGTTTCTGTAGGTGACGCATATTTTCTTAAAATTAAATTTGTTGTTAAATAGAAATAAAGATTGGAATAAAAATAAAATAGAGGAGATATTTTAAATTCAGAAATAATTTTTATTTCTCTTTATTTCTTATTCAAATGTAATGTCATTTACAGCGGCTTGAAATTTTTAAACTACAGGACGTATAAGGCATTTCCAATTAATTTAAATATTGCTCATACGTTAGAGTGTATTTTCTATGGCGTACATACCACATACTGTTGGTTAAACGTAAACTTTAAAATTTAATTTTTTAAAAATTTTTTTATGTTCTCTTTCTTATTCAATTGAAACTGTTTTATAACCAAAGCTAAAATCCTTGGTGTGGTGGGCCGTAGAGCTTCAATCACACCTGCAAGCTCTCCTCATTGAAGTTGTGTAACTCCAGTCTGTTCCCCGTTTAGTTCCAGTTTCCGTTATTATTCATTTCGCTTTCGGGTCCCGCAGCATGTTTATTTATAGATTTTTTTTCTTAAGCTGGTATGATATTTTTTATCTGTGAGTGCACATAAGGTCGAGATATTCGGCAAGAACCACCCCATCCGGCGAGCCACAGCCCGGCAAAACGCGAGCATACCAGCGACGCAGATTATCTGGCCACACTGGCTTCAGCTGCTTAATTCTCTAAGCGGCTTTAGCACAATTTTCAATAGCGCATCGTTACTACAGCGCTCACAATAAAAATGGCGCCCAACGTTGGGCCCGAAAGTGAATAGTCTCGTCCGTTTTTGTTTAGTTTTTTCAGTTTTGTTTTCTGTTGTATACGTAAGTCCCGTCACATATTGACTGCGTTGTAAAATAACATTCCTTCCTACAATTTTAAAAGCTGAAGCTAATTAAATAAAGGACATCTATGTTAGAGTGCTTTTTTAAAGAGTGATGTGGAAACTCTGATATTTGGCACCTGCCACATATATTTATCCGGACAGGTTTCTGAAAGAACAATGCGTTTAAAAAGAGAAAACTTGGAAAGCTATGCTCAGACTGCCTATAATTCTCGAAAAACTTTTAGTCGAGAATGTGCACCTAAGCTGCGAGGAATGTTCACAAAATTTGAAGAAACTGCGTCACATTGCTGATGCAAACGAGTGTCTCTTCAAAATAAAAAGAAAAAGCATGCGTTGTTACTCTCAACAACTTAAAGTTTCACGAAATACTACGCAGAGTCAAAATCCTCCGTCTTCATGCGTACAAAATTTTGCTTATTTAGGAACCCAAACCAGCAGCCCATGCAAAGGACAGGCAATTTGCTCAATAAGTAATGGAGCAATGGCGCAAAGTCAAGTCAATGGCAATTTTTGAAACAAAAAACATTTTATTCAATGAAGTGCATATACATGTGAATAGAAGCGCATTTTTATTATATTTGAAGGTTCAGAAAATCTTGAAATGAACAGAAATTGTTAGTGAAGTATTTATTTATTTATTAATTAGAATACAAGTACAAATTAAATTATAATTATTACAAGCTGAGGCCATAATAACTGGTGGGAATCAAACCCACGGCTCTCACACTAATAGTCTAGTACCTTAGCCAATAGACTACCAAGGCACCTTATTATAGTTGCCTGTATACAATGTTTTCTGTGAAAATGTAATGCGTTTTTGTATGTTTTTTTTTTGTTATTGTTTACGTTCTAGGCAGTCTGAGGCGTTCCTATATTTTTTAAGCAGATTAGGACGTCTTTATTAGTGGATCTAAATATTCGGCATTACAGCTGAAATCCATATATCCTATATCAACATGGCATACGAAATAATAAATGTTTCCAAATGACTTGTCCCTAAGAGAAGGAATCACAAAATTTTTTGTAAAACTGTTTCGGGTAATTGTTGTAAAACGATGGAATTCTGAAATTGATTCATAAGCATACATAAGTAATAATTAAAGTAATAAACGTATACAATACAATTTAAGCACTTCTATTAGGGATTGTTTTGTATGTTGTTTTATTGTTGTTTTCTTTTCTTAAAAATTTCTCTTTAATTAAATGAAATATTTTAAAAATTTCACAAAATAATAAATGACTAAATGCAGATGTCATCTGGAGTGGAGATGAAAAAATATGTGAAATAAAATGTCTCAATAAATATGCACACAACATGCAGAAAATAATCAAGAACAATTGTTTTTTTCTTTTCTTTTTTAAATAATAAAATAATAATAGATTTTCATTAAAGAACTCCATCACATACATACATACATACATACATACATACATACATACATACATATACTCAACAATGGTCAAATATTTGTTTCAGATGTATAAAGAAAGGCATTTCAATGGGCATGTGTATGGGCACAAAATTTTTTTATATTTAAGATTTTTATTTATTTATATTTCCAAGATTTATATTGTCCCCAGCAAAGAATATCATATGAAATGTTTATGACAAATCAAAAATCTGAAACCGTATATTAAATTTACAACCGGACCATTCGTTTCAATATTTAGTAAGAAGTTCTCAAACTGTTACAATAGATTGCCACACAAATTATGATTTCATCGTATAATTGAGTTAAACAGCGCTTCTCTCCATGGTGTAAGGAATGTCTTTCGGCCAATAACACAAAATCGACTCCATTTACTTGCTCGTTGTATAATTTCTGCTTATAGACTGAGTTAATCACCATGAATAAAGTCGCCGTGTTCTAGTAGGTAGTGTGTTTGCTTATTAGACGAGAGGCCACTGTTCAAACCCCAGGTCAGACATTAAAACGAAATATAAAAAAAAGAAAAAAATATATCCTCGGCGACTGCCTCTCAGCAGATGTCTGGAAAGAACTCTGAGAGTAAATAAAATTGCCATGAAAAAATTTCTCAAAAAATCTGTCGTTCGGATACGACTTTAAGCTGTAGGTCCCCCAACTCGTGTATAAAAATTAACACACACAACATAAGTGGTGTGAGAAACTAGATCGTAATCCTGACTAAAATAAAATATAAAATATATAATACCTACAGAAATATTATCAAATGATACTTAAAAGTTCTGTTAAAAAACTTAACGTAAACATTTCTGTAGGGCCTATGTACTAGTATTGATTCTTAAATAGTTCTGTTCGTAGTTTACTTGCCCATTAACCGCATTGGTGTGTTGGAAAATGATGAATGCAGGAAAGCTATTTCGTAAATTCGATAGCGCAATACTTTTGGGATGAGACTATGTATACCCGACATTAGCTGTATCAGGGATATAGACATTAAGTCATTGGTTGGTCTCCATTCCTTCAACCCAAATAGAGCTGGCGGCATACTATGGTACTATCATTATGATTTTAAATGCTTATGTTAGTTAACCAGCGCTTGTCGTTAACAGTGAAGGCCTGGCAAAAGTTATTTTGAGAGATATATGTACCAATGATACCGTTTGCCTGAAATCTACGCCAAGCAGCAATCTTTTTGGAATGTACTGGACGCTCTTGCATATAATGCGTATTCATGTCATCCTAATTTTATTTTCATGAATGATTTGACATTTGTTTTCAAAAATATTTAAACTTCAATTTTGAAAGTTTGCAGACCTCTGAGACTCTACTAAGTGTATTTGTTTTATTATATATGAAGACAAATAATATTTTATGGTTGTAATAAACATAAACGAAAAGAAACATACCAAATATTTTCATTTTCTATACGTATGAAATTGTATTGAACAATTTGATTTATTTTAAATTGATTAAGAGAATCTATCTGTGACAGCAATGCTGTCACATTGAATTTTACTTAAAAAAAAAGAAATTTTTATTTCCTCTGCATTTGTTGTATAAGAATTCTTCAACCTTAAATGTGTTCATAGTTTATTTGTGTTTGTTATAGGCATACATACATATTTGGTTAAGCTGTTGATTTAGGATTCTTCAAAAAAGACTTCATTCAGGCTGAAAATAAAATTAAAAGCTTTTCAATGAACTAACATACATACACATCCACATATCTGGATGAAACATTAGTTTTAAAAAATTTATTTATTTATCAAAGTAACGGACTTATGGATTTTATTATATTTATTGAAAATGACTAATCATGAATTATTTTAAAAACAATTTTCAAATTTTATAAAATAAATGAAAATCAAAATTTTAATCATCTCTTTTGTGTAACATCATATGCTTTAATTGCAATTTTAACCAGAAGATTGAGGAAGTTTACGAATGAAATATTTTTCATAGAGAATTGTATCATGGCTTCTCAGCAAACTACATACTAGACTAAGACGGCTTCATGCTTATTTCAGCTGGAGTTTAGAAGTAAGATTCACGTTAAGGCCAAAAAAAATTAAAAATTTTTATTTGAAGCCGACTAAACTTTTTGAATTTGCTTCAAACCCTTCAATGTCAGCAAATTTGTATCGATAAGGGAACTATGTAAACGATGGGCAGAGCTTCCGCCAATTTACTATAGTCCCCATACTTGAGACTCAGTAGACGTACAATTATTGATTTCCCATGGGATATGAAATCGCCAATGACTAGTAGGTAATGTGATGGCTTCTTAGACGTAGTTCAAACCACAGGTCAGATATATCCAACTAAACGAAATATGACAAAATATTTCTTGAGCGACTTTCTCTCAGTAGATTTCTGGCAAGCACCCTGAAAGTAAATAAAAAATTGCAGTGAAAAGTTTCTCGAAAATCTATCGTTCGAAGTCGACTTTCAACTGTATTTCCCGCCATTCATATATGAAATTAACACACACAACATAATTGATGTGAGAAACAAGGTAGTAATCCTGACTGAAGGGTTATAATGACCAATTGTGTATGTATGTTACTTAGTTTATTTCGCAAAATCACCATGTACGGATGGATATAGAATTCAAAAACACGTTCAAATAATAAAATTTGTTGTATCGAAGTAAGTTTTGGCTTCAAACCCCAATAATCATTGAAATTCAGTCATCAGCTCTGAAGTCCAGTGCTGAATGAATGGGAACGTTAAAGATCAAAATCAAGTGTATGACGATATCAATCCACATGAGATGCTTACCAATGCTTACCGAAGATATCACTCTGTATTGTGAATTTTGAATAGACGTCGTCATGGATCCATATTTCTTTGAGAACGACATTATTAGGCCATTAGTGGCAATGGCGAGCACTGTAGGCCGATGATTGCCAACTTCTTTTGGCCTGAATTGGATAACCTGGATGTCAATGACATCTGGCATTAACATGACGGTATTACATATCTCAAAACATGTACGTGCAGATATTCTGCATGATCTGTTTAAAGACATGGTTATCTCACGTGGAGGATATAAGAATTGATCACCAAAATCGTTCGACTTGACTCCTTTAGACTGATAAGAATAAAAATAATGTTATTGTCGAAGAACTGGAGCTTACAATGAATACTTCATACCATTCGTATAAGCGGTAACTGGGTCCATCTTTCCAATGCACTTAATATATAAAGTTGAGACTATTGTCACGGTTCGTTAGATATGCAACTGTTTGGTTTTTATGTTTGCAGTGCAGTACAGTGCAGTGCATACATTTGAACTATAACTTGCAAAACCTGCAGAAAATTAAAACTTTCTCAAACAGTTTAATTTCATCGACTAGAGGTATTCTTTCCCATTTCAAAAAAAAAAAATAAAAATTTTTGCTCCAATTGCACTTTGATTCTTTTCAATAAACAAAAACAAAATCTAATTATTACAAATAAAAACTATTCTATTTCTCAACTTGATTTGCACAAAATCATTTCTAGAACAACAAGTTTTTATTGAATTTCCGTAAAAGAGACAAATAAAAATCAAAACGAAATATAAAATATAAACAAATAGAAAATAAAAAAGAAATCAAAATAAAGTTCTGCTGTAAATGTGATAAGAAGAGAAAACTTTTTCAGATAAATAAATTGTTTGAACTGCTAAAGTTTGCATATGACAATTTTCGTTTTTATGGCCGTAAAAGAAAATGCGTAACTCTGACGTAACTTTCATGCAGCAGCAGGCATAAGTAGGAGAACAAACAAAAACTTCAAAAGAATATCCGTAAAATGACTTATTTGATGTTGATTGATTGAGATTTCTTTATGGGGGCTGCATGATAATGATAACTTTGGCTCGCATAATATTATGATTGTGAAAGAGTTTAGCCTAACATTACTATACATTTAATCAATAAGACTTTTTAATTTCCAACTATCAATTCAAACATTTTGGTTTGTTTCGATCTTCATACATAAAGATACGTAGGTTTCTAGATATACGATATTTACATCCAAAATACTTCTTCACTTTAATAAGAACATAATATAATACTATGTTCAGATATGCACTTTTATTGAGTCAATATTCGGTTTATTGAGTACAATATTTTAAGTATTCAGGCGTAATAATATACGCAGTTCAGCTGCTTATTCAATATCCATTTAACAGCTGGTAATAAAACAGCTGGTTGTTTCGCCCCCTGTTTTTTGTTTGTAGTTGTTGGCATTTTAATTGTCAAATATCAACAGAAAGTGTTCGTATAATTGTAATATGCTCACTCATTTTAAGTCTTACTCAATATTATAACAATTTGCGTATTTATGGCGCAATAATTAATTGAAACTTTATATGAAATATTGAGCGCAATAATGGCGTTTATTGCGATTTACGCAATAAAGGTGCTTATCTGAACACCGTAATTTTCTATGACTCTGGCGCATATACGTTGATTATTGGTAACTACAACCCTTCAGTAAGGTTTATTTGTGTGTGTTAATTGTATACATGAGTGGCGGGACTTACAGTTTAAAGTCTACTCTGAACGACAGATTTTTGATAAACTTTTCATGGAAATTTTATTTACTTTCAGATATTTTGCCAGAAATCTGCTGAGATATCCGACAAGGGGTTTGAACCCTGGCCTCACATCTTATAAACCAAAACACTACCTAGTAGACTGCGGCAACTTCAACCTATTGATGCCATTATGTGTGGTATACAACGTTAAAAACGTTTAAAAGTCCACCACGGTTTCTTTGGGTGGTGATCATTCAAAATGTCAAATTTTCCATGACTCTGGCACATACATCAGGATGAATTTGGCCAAAGGCATGCGTTATGTTGGTTGTTGTTTCGTAATTATTCACATACACTACAAGAAATAGTTTAACAGCGGCAAATCGATGATCTCGGTGGCCACTACACTTTACCTCCCTATAAATTGCAGAATATCCAATTGTCACATAGCGCCGTCCGTCTGTTGAAACTACATGTCTTTGGTATCCAGATTATCCAATTCATGGCAAACCAAGCTCGTTGTTGACAGTGATTATCTAGTCAACACCGTTCTCAAAGCAAATCCACATAAAGCAGTCATGTTTTTGGAATGCATTGAAGGGTGTAGAATGTGTATTGATATCGTCTCAAATGATTTGCGATGAAAATTAGGGTCTCATATGTCCTTGCCTATGGTTCAGGTTTATTCATCTTTGGCGAAAATCACTTACTTAGCTTGCAAACTTTTAGTTAGGATTACGACCTAGCCAGTTGGGATTACAACCAACCATGTTTTGTGTGTGTTAATTTTATGCATGACTGGCAGCACCTGCTTTTTAAAGTCGGCTTTAAACGACAGATTTTTGAGCAACTTTTCATTGAAATTTTATTTACTCTCAGAGCATAACACTGCAGAGAGGAAGTTACCGAAGAAATATTTCTCATAGGATAGGGTTTGAACTTAGGTTTGACGTCTAATAAACCAACACACTCCTACTAGGTATGAATAAATGACAAATTAAATCATTAAGGCCTATCAAAGTTCCCATGTTGGAAGACCCTAATATAACAACTGGTATGATGCTAAACAATGCTTAATAGTAAAGGAAAAATGCAGTTCTAACGTAAGCATCCTTTCAATTAACTATCAAATCCATTAAATATTCTTCAAATGCAATTGGGATACATGCCATACTCTCCACTTAATCTAATTGCTTCCTTATTTGGAGTATGAAGCAACAGCTGAATTTATAATACAGAGCGTAATGCATTAATTATGCTTGGCAAAAAGAAAAAAAAGGAGAAGAACAAAAACCGACAAAACAGTACATTATTGCACAAAATTGTCGTTAACAGATGGTTAAGCCAAAAGAGGAACTAAATTTTAAGTTTATACTGTATATGCATGAATGTACATGATATATGGTAACTGCAACAAGCTATACTTTGGCTAAGAAGAAAAATTTACATTTTATACATGCCACACAATATATCTTCCCTTCTACTCTTTCTAAATTATAAAATAGTCAAGTCATTCACCAAAAAAAGAAGAAAATATAGAAACAGGAACGATAATAAACTACCACAACAATACCACTTAACCTAATTAGACAATAAGAGTGCACTGGGGTAGTAAATTAAATACCAACAAATTATAGTGACGCATACATACAAACGTATACCAAGGACTTGCTACAGAGTTCAACACATACATATAAGAGTGTGATGTAATTTTTCTTTAAATTTGTTCAATATTTGGTAATTTAGCGTAATTTATTGCAAAGAAAAATGAAAATTAGAAACAAGAAATCGTTAACACAGCACTACAGATATTCAATTGAAAGTAATTTTCTTGCACACATATTTTCGTTACATAGAGGCGTGTATTGTATTTTAACTTTTTTGGACAAACACATGTCGAACTTCCTTTTCTTATGTAATGGAGCTGTAAACAAAACTTCACTCCACTTTCAGTACAGTTGTATGAAGCTTAAAGAACATACATACATTCATACATAATTGGCCATTACAACCTTTCAGTGAGGATTACGGCCTAGCTTATCACACCACACATGTTGTGATGGTGCTAATTTTATCCACAAGTGGCAGGACCTACAGTTTAAAGTCGATTCCGAACGACAGATTTCTGAGAAAATTTTCATAGCAATTTTATTTTACTCTTAGAGTTTTTGCCAGATATCTGCTGAGAGGAAGTCGCCGAAGAAATATTTTTTTGATGTCTGGCCTGGGGTTTGAACCTTGACCTTACGTCTAATAAGCCAACACACTACCTATTAGACTACGGCGACTTTCAGGCTTAAAGAACAATGCTGTTTATTTGATTTTAATATCTTTAATGTATCCATACAAGGATACTTGGAGAAGTTGATATTGTCGGTAGCAGTGACTACATGACACCGCGATATGACTTCTCAATGAATTTTAGGACACCCATTCCGGAAAGGGAGGACTGCAGGAATGGTGCGTCGTATCTCGCAAGGGACTCCGCAAAATTTACACAGATGGCTACAAACTGGAAGGAGCCGTTGGAATTGTAATTTATTCGGAATGAAATCTCCAAGTCTATAAGGCTACCGAATCACTGCAGCGTCTTTCAGGTGGAAGTATTAGCAATTCAGGCTTCGGTGAACATTATTGTGGGCGTAAATGTTCACAGGCGGAAAATGACCATACTTTCCCTTAGCCAAACGGCTATCAAAGCATTGGATTCTAGTGTGATAAACCCCAAGAAGGTGTACGATAGTCGCAGATATCTAAATGATGTGGCGAACCGATATGATATTTGTATCTTATGGGTACCGGGACATAAGGAAAGCCGCAATGAGATAAAACAAAGCAATGGATTGTAAAGGCTATAAGGAGAGCTATACAGAATGTTCCAGAGGTTAATTGTGTATTCTATTGGTATCAAAAACATTTACATTGAAATGGAATTGAAAAATTTTTGGAAAATAAACTTGATTGACCTCCAACATTAGGTGCTCATAAGGAAAATTTATTGGTCAGATACATATTGGAAGCACGACAAAGAAATGCGTAGACAGATTACCCACATCTATCCTGTTCTGTTTTTCTTTAAATTTATTTTTTCTTAAGGCTTTTTGAAGGTACATAGCCATTGAAAGAGTACTTTAAGTAAAATATTACTAATAAAACTGCAACTGTTCTATAACGCTTTGTGTAAATAATTTTCAAATAATTAATCCTATTAACATTAACTGTTTACTTTTCATTTGTTTCACAATTAGTTCTTCATTCAAACAATTTTCAAGTGTATTTAAACATAAAATAATGACTTTCTGAGTAGCAGTTGTCATAATGAAATACTACTCAAATGAAGATAAGGCAGAACAAAAAAAAGCAACTCAAATCCATTTTTGTAAAGTGAATGCAAACAGTTAGTAAACATTGAAATACCTGTTTAACTAAACTGTGTTTTGAAAAATAAAAACGCATCTAAAGCATCAGGATAATGTAAAGGGGTATGAGCTCATTTACATTTGGTTTCATTCAACAAACTCAAGTATATTTAACTGCACTTGGCATAAATATTTCCTCTTATTCATGTTATAACAGCGGATACGTTGAAATATAATTAAGTGTGTAATTAAGTAATGAAATTAAATACTAATTATTGTTAGGGTCATTAAATATTGTGGCAAAAGGAAGGCAAAAAGTAAAAATAAATATTCTGTGTATAGTTTAAAATATAGTTTAAATATAAATTCATATTGTATTTATTTTTCTAAATTGTTTGTAATAAATAATATAATTAATCCTTTAATTGACGGTTAAATTTTTAAATCAATTTAGTTTTATTTACCACTAGAGTGATACTTAACTTCAACAACAGCGGAATCCCTTAGGGAAACTATTAGGAAAGGCAAGGCTAAGATCAGCTGGAGAAATGTACAATTTAAGGAAAAACACAAAGTTTGCCGTAGTCTTGTAGGTAGTGTGTTGGCTTATTAAATGTAAAGACACAGTTTAAACCCCAGGTCAGACATCAAAACAAAATCTGAAAAAATATTTCTTCGGCGACTTCCTCTCAGAAGATTTCTGGCAAAAACACTGAGAGTAAATAAAATTGACATGAAAAGTTTCTCCAACATCCGTCCCTCCACTCATGTAGAAAATTAACGCACACAACATAAGTGGTGTGGGAAGCTAGGCCGTAATCCGGACTGAAGGGTTGTGATCGCCAATTATGTATGTATGTACAAGGTTTGCAGTCGAAAATAAATGCGCCAGGAGCTTTATACAAATCCTCAAACAATGGATTCAAATCAAATGCAATCAAGAAAGCAAAGAAGAAAAAAAAACAATGGTGAGAAGATTTATGTATCAATTATGAATGAAACGATTTTATATCAACAAGTCCCACATAAAGTAATGACGAAGTAGTTATGAGAGACCCGATAACATTTTCTCTGTAAGCTTGGAAACCTATCGAGAAAGGCTCTTGAGCACCCAGTATTTATTGACAGAACGTGCATGTGAATAACACCCTCAGAATGGTTTAAAAAATGCCCACAAAAAATTTGAATTATTTAACGGAATAGGCAATATCGGTCTGTCTGAATACCAAACTCTGTCTTAGATAATACTGTTCATTTAAGCCGATTGCTCTCTTACAACATTCAAGAGTACTCAACACAGATTTTAAAATTTACCAATGAAATTTTGAACATTGCCCGAAATTGCTACTGCCACGTAGGACTACAACCTAGCTTCTCACGCCACTTATGTTGTGTGTGTTAATTTTATACAAGAGTGTCGGGACCTACAGTTTAAATTCAACTCCGAATGTCAGATTGTTTGAGAAACATTTCATTGCAATTTTATTTATTCTCAGAGTTCTTGCCAGAAATCTGCTGAGAGGAAGAAATATTTTTTTATATTTTCTTTGTGATGTCTGACCTGTGGCTTTACGTCTAATAAGCCAACATACTACCTAGTAGACTACCTACGGCGACTTCAATATAACTTCTCGCTTTAATATGTATATCTTCAATGAAATCATAATACAATGTCTCTTTCTTAGTCCTCCTTCAATATTCCTTAAATCTTAAGTTTTTTATTGAAAAAATAAGGAGATTATGCGATTTGCTTGCTTGTCTTTAAGTACTTTCTTAATCTGATTGCGTCTTTAGTTATAAATTTCAATTTAATTGTTTTAAATAGTTTTGTATTCATTTAGTGTATTAAGTAGTTTAAAAATTCATAGAGGGGAACGTTTAAATGAACAATATTTCAGCTGGGGATACGAATTTATTTAACAATAAATGGTTTTTAATCTTATTTTCTTTTGCTGATTAAAAATTGCTCGTTCCCTTTTGCATTTTTTTTTTATTTTTTATTTAATTTCCTTTGACAAAATGGTAAAAAAAAGAAACGAATTGTGAAAAGGAAAAGTTGTGCCTCTTGATAATAATAAAAAAATTATGAAAAGTTCTCAAAAAATAAAAAAAAATAAAAAAAATATAAAAGAAGTCGTTTGTGTTGAAACTTTATAAACTATGCACTTATAATAGTCGTAGTTGATGCAAGAAGGCACACAACGAGTATAACTATTGCCATGAATCAATTTAAACTCATTTTTATGTGCATTTCTTTCGTTTTTTTTTTCATTTCTTTTTTTTCTCTCATTTTTCATTTAAAATGAACGAAAAGAACTAAATGTGTCAAGTATGAATGAATGTTGTATGCAACATATAGCATATGAGTGGTGGTGGTAACAACTTTTTTATATTGGTTCGGTTTGTCACAACAGAGTACAGAGTATAAAGTACAGACTAGTACCAGTATAGGCGAAATATGTAAAAATAATTTTAGAATATATTTACATACATACAGAAAACAAATACACACATACATACATACCATGTTATGATCTATACATTTGTGTTTTTTATTTAAAATCAGACAACACTTGAAATATGAAGTGTTTGATTGCAAGAAAAAGTGATAAAATTCATTCCCAGTTATTTTAATACTTTGGAATTTGAAAAAAAGGTTGAAAAATATTTAAATAAATTTTGTTATTGTTAATATTTTATATGTAAGTATATGTAATACAAAATGCAAAAAGAAAAAAATTCTATTGAATGGCAACCTTAAGTGGCTTTATATTATACAATTTTCTTTTCAATTTTCCATAGAATTTCTGCATAATTAACAAACCGTAAGTGGCTAATAAATAATATCAAAAATATTCACTTATTATTATTAAAAAATTATAAATTTATTTATTATTAATACTATATGTATATACAATGTATACTGATGTAGTATAAGTATAAGTACGGTAAGCGTCAAAATAAAAATTAAATTTCGAATTTATTTAAATTTAATGTTTGTTTGAATGCTGGAAGTATTTGATCACCCTCTTCGTTAAAAATTTAATCTCTTATGGAATGAACATAAAGCAATTGGTTTCATTTTCCGATTATCGTATTTCGATTTGCCTGTACATATGATTCCAGGTTCCTATGCCTTCGCCAGTTGGTCACACTAATCTATGACAGGGCTTTTTTGATCCAACACAGACAAGATCATCCTCTACGCCGACTTTTGTAAAACTCCTCATCAAATACCCGTTCCGATGGAGCATCTTCTATCATCGGAATGATGTGGCCGAGCCAACACAGCCACTGGATGTTAATGCTCAGCACAACGTCCATGTCGTTAAGGAGCTCATGCAGCTCATTGTTGGAATGGATGAGGAAATCATCGCTAATTCGATTCTTACGTATGACTTTTCTCTCGAATTCTCTCGAGACTGTTGTATAGGTTATTGAAAGCTTCCATGGTTCTGTGCCATAAAGAAGCACTGGCAGGATGAGCGACTTTTTGTACGAGAGAGGCCTCTGTTACTCAATTGTTTATTGGGGCCATAATAGCACCTACGCACATACTTTCAAGAGTGATCCTACGCTTGATCTCCATACTGGCATCATTTTTGCTCTGACAACATCAAAATTATTGTTATCGCCTGTAATCTGAGATCCAATATGCCACATAACCCTACTTGACGACAACATATTCTTCGTTTTTCCCTCATTTACTACCAGACTCCAATTTGATAGACGCCCGTTCATTAGTACTAAAGGCAGTAATAACAACGTATGTAAGCAACTGCACACTTTTGCAGGAAATTGTGCCATTTGGATGTACTCTTGCCTTCCAAAAAATACTGTCCATAAAGAAGTTGAAGAGGTAGGAAGATAAGGGATCACCTTGTCTGAATCGTTGTATGGTATCAAAAGGTTCGTAGAGGTCATTCTGACAAGCCTTATCAGCTTCGCAGGAATACCGAGCTCAAACATTCTAGTCGACAAAAAGATGATGTGTGCACATTTGTTTTTAATGGGTCTTCCCCAGAGCTTGACGTAATGTACGGATTTGGGCGATGGTGAACTTATCAAGTCTGAAGTCACACTGACGAACGGCTTCAGCCATATACATAATACGCCCGTAAAAACCTTATATGCGATTGGGAGAAGGTTTATAACTCAGTAGTTGGCACATATAGTGGAATTTCCCTTTTACAGGACAGGAGAATATCATCGTAGCCGTACGTTCATATATTTAGTAATAAACGTTGCACTTTAAAATTCGATAAATTTTGGTTACAGCAAATGAGTTGTGTAGGAAATTTCAAATGAAATACAAAAATATCTTTAACTTTAATGCAATGAAAAAACTTTGCTTTGCTCTTTTTTATCTCTGTTAATATATACAAAATTCATAGAAAATTTGTTTTAAAGCATGACTTTAGGCCGTTCATTAAACCCACTAACTTAAATTGTGATTAATTTCAATGGACCACCATTTTTTTCATTTCCGTTGTTCTTCGACATTTTCTTCTATTTTCATGATATTCTTGCTTTCACTTTTTTGTATATTTATAGCTTTTCCTTTCCACGTTCATTATTAGAAGTTGAAACCGCACATAATCTTTCAACACTTTATTACTTCTTCTACTTATTGACCATCAGCATTACCAATATTTTTACATTCCTTCCCTTATTTCGTTGTATCTTTTATACTTTTTTTCTTCCTTTTTTCTTTGCAATTTTATGTCTTTTTCTCTTCATAATTTTTGTAATTTTTCTTGTCGACTGCAAACACATTTATCATGGTTAACACTGGTAATGATTGAGAGAAAAACTCCAGCATTAAGATGTCGTTCAGAATGTTATTACTGGCCGGTGTGTCTTTTCCTTCTTATGCTTCGCAGAAGATTGTGATGTTTTCCGCTGTATATCAGAGTGTTGGTAATGTTGTTATAAAGCGGCAAATGACATTAAAGTTTAATGAAATTTCAAATGATTATTGAAAATCAATAACAAAATTTTTTTTAAATATTCCAAAGGAAAGGAAATTTTACATATGAATGTTGATGTCAAATGATGAACAAATATTGACAACTTGGTAGTGGAAAACAAATGCCTCATCATCATCAATGAAATTTTGAGCAAATTCGCCCATACGTAGATAAATATTTAATAGTCCGCTGATATGTACATATGAACGTATTGCCGTTTATGTGTCGTTGCTCTTATTTCTTCCTTCATGCTGAGCAGACCATAGCGTAGTGAACAATGTCTCGAATTTGAAATTTGTTGGTTAACTTCTCTTAACTTAAAGCCCTCCAAGCAAATGTTTCTTTTCAGCAGAATGGTCTTAAAACTAATGAATTTAAATGCTTTACATTATATTGGGTCTTCCAATAGGGACTTTCGAACTTTTACAACTGATCATTTATTCAGACTACATTGGCAAATCACAGAAACTTCGTATCGCCCACTTTGCCTATTTTACGATTGCCACAAACGCCTAACCGCGAGTATTTTTTCAGCGAACGATCAACCGAACGAACATCGCCGCTGCCTAAGAGAGTGCACAGAAAAGTCAATTTTGAGTCGATTTGCGTCGTTCCAAAGAACTTGACTTTTCGTAGACCACAACCTTGTGAATTTTGAGCCGATACTTGGGCCTACAACATTCAACTAACGCAGGAACTAAAGGCAAACAACCAAAGACAAGGAAATTTGTCCGCTAACTAGGCTTTGATCAATAAGGACCACTTCTGCATGAATGGGTACAGGAAAAAAAGAATCAAATTTGGGACGATACCACTCCACACGAGATCCAAGACCACACAATGCATCCCTGAAATGTTACTGTTAAGTGTAGAGTTTGGATTGGCGGCGTCATCGATCTATATTTCTAAGAGGTTAATGTTGGCCAGGTCATCACTGTCAGTGACGTGCATTACAAGTCTTTGTATACCAACTAAATTGGATGATCTGTAGATCAAGGACATGTTGTTTTATCAGGAGAACGCTACGTGCCATACAGCGCATGCCACTTTGGCATGGTCAAATTACGCAGGTGATGCGAACTGGCAACCCAGATCGAACGATTTGATTCCGTTAAGATATTTTATGTGGAGTTATTTCAAAGTCGAATAAGTTACAAAACGACAGCGGCCCTCAAAGATAATATAATGCAGCAGAGGCTTATAAAATTGAAACTTTTGGACCACAACATTACGAGCCTGTTCGTAAATGCATTACTGCGCTGCAAATATGATTATTTTGCGCTCACACTGCTAATCGCCTGTTGCTGTTGCTTCTGTTTGCTAATTTATTTGTTTGCATTTACGAACGAACAAACACTACAGAAATGGAAAAATTATTAAATTTGAATTTTGAACTGGACTTGATAAAATGTTGTTAAATGCACAAAAAATAAGACATTTAAGGAAGAAAAAAAGAAACTTATTGTTAAAACTCTCTCTCTCTCTCTCTCTCTCTCTCTCTCTCTCTCACTCATTCAATGCATCAACCATTTTTATGATTAGTGTTTTGTGTTTATTTGCGCATAATATGATTCAATGTTACATTTACGAACATTTGAAAGCTGCAGTGCTGTCAAGGTTTGCATTTATGAACATGATGCGCATAATATGCAGCGCAGTAATGCATTTACGAACAGGCCCGACCTTATCACAACACTTTATCCGATGCGTCTAAATGAGCCTTAAAACTTATACATATAGTGGCGATCATCGAACAAATTTCTGTTGAAGAATAATAAAACATTTTTAAACATTTTACTTTTAACAAGAATTTTATTTATTCCCTTATGTTTCATTGTTCTGAGGAATTAAATTTCCAAAACATGAATAAATTTAGTTTTTTCAGAAAAATTATAATCTTGCTGAGCCCTTTTTATAATCAAGATATAAAGTTTTGAATGTAATTTGTTTTCAATTCAAAAAAAAAAACGCGGAATATTTCGAAGGCTAATAAGTTTAGTTGAGTATGCTAATTAAATTTGAGCAGTTCGTTGAATTTTAGAAATTTCAAAAAGGTCCATTGAGTGTGGGGCTACCCTTTAAAATTCCACTTATTTTCACCTCAACAACAACACTTGAATATTTAAAGTAAAGTTTTCATATACCTACAGTTACTATAAATAAATATTCGGGGTAAATAAAATAAGATGTTGGCAGTAATTATGTCAACTCCACCTACTTGAAAAAATTTATTTTACTGAGAAGGTATGAAATATTTAAATTACTGTGAATAGTAGGAGTAGGGAGGAATTGGTTTTTGAATTGTTTTTTAAGACATTATTGGCTTTCTTTTTTAAATATTAATGTATCACCCACTTCAGCTATATATATATACTGCTAATAGAATAATAGTTCCTTATATTTAATAATTCATTCATTACTCAATACAGACTGTATATAAAAAAGGCTTGCAAACATTAAACTGACACTAAAGCAATTAGTTTATATGCTGCATAAATATTTTATTTCCTTATATTCTCTTTTGGATTCAAGGATTAATTGATAAACATATTATAAGATTTTCTCAACTCAAATCCTACAGCTCCCATCCAACCCTTAGTGTGGTGTTACTTATAAAACTTTGTTTTACTTTTTTATAAATTTTAAATTCTAAATATTCTATACATTCATACTAAACTTACGCTGTAGCCTTTCTTTTTTAAGGAAATAAGAAAGAAAAAATATACGAACTTGACATATTGAGCATGTTAAGCAACCTAAAATATTCCCGCTTCTTTAGTAAGCCCTTATAAACTATGAAACATAAACAAACTAAACGATTTCACTTTCATTACAAAATTTTCCTTCACATCTTTCGGTGTTATCTGCAAGATAAAAGCTTAAGGCTTGTTGTACTAAAAATTCTATTCTATTTTGTTTCATATACCGTTTGTATCCGAAAATTTACTCAAAAAAGGTTTGGCATCTTAATGGCATTGAAACCCATATGTTTGATTTTTTACGTCTGCGCTTTAAAATCAGTTGAATTGAAGACAAAGAATTTCATAGTAAAAGAAGTTAGTAGCGCTTCAGTAGCCGTACAGGCATGAACATGATTGAGGGATATTGCTTGGTTTTTAATAAAATTCTTAAATATGTATGTTCGCTACAAATTACGTTTTCTCAGTAACGTAACGTATGATTAATATGATTTTATATTTACATACATAATTATATTAATCATACGCATCAGTGTTTCTTGATTTTTTTTTTACCCCATATTGCTGAAAGTTGTAGGCATAACACAACGTAATAATTCCATCATTTGTTTTTGTTATTTACGCCATAGATAAACTAAGAGTGGTGGCAACATTAGTTCACATTATACACTAAAATTTCTTCGAAATGCTGATGTAAATATTACAGAAAACACCATAATTTACTACTTCTATGCAGACGAAAACACAGGCAGGCACACAGGTTTTATACGTAATAGTGTAAAAAATGTAACGAGTATTGCATGATCATTGAAAGTTAGCATTGAACATTTTTTGATTAAGTGAAGAGCAACCTACACATTGCAAATCGAATTGCATAGCCAAACGTCAAATGCATGTGGTGTGTGAGATCACAAAAATCAAGATTAAGATTGAGTTGATGATCTGGTAGGTTTTCAAATTTTTGGAAGGATTGCTAAGCTACTATTTAGAGTTTGGGTCCCGTCAGAATAAAGCCAGAGTTTAAATTCTGTAATTTTAACAAATTGAGTACCACTTATAGCTTTCTGTGATAAAGAATTTTCTTTAATTAGGAAGCCTTGAAAATCGATGTCTAAAGTCTTTTTTCTATAAAAAGAAACAAGAGCATCTTATGCGGCTAACTGTGAACTGCAGCATAACGAAGAAGAAGTAAAATGAGAGATAAGATAATTATGACTTAACTAAAGGGGCTTTCATTAAGCGCTTGCTATGAGATATAGTTCAAAAGTCCGAGGCGCCTCCTCTGTGCAAGTTCATCCCAAATATTTAATTTTCCATGACTCTGGTGCATAAATCGGGGCGAATTTGACTAACGGCGTGCGTTATGTTGACTTTGAACACCGTTGTGGTCTAGTAGTAGTAGTAGTGTGTTGGCTTATTAGACATGAGGCCTCGGTTCATCCCCAGGTCAGGCATCTCTAACTAAAAGAAATAAGAAAAACTATTTCTTCGGCGACTTCCTCTCAACAGATTTCTGACAAACCCTCTCAGAGTAAATAAAATTACCATGAAAAGTTTCTCAAATATTTGTCGTTCGGACAACCACCACTCATGTACAGAAATTAACGCACACAAGATAAGTGGCTTGAGAAAAGAGTCGTAGTCCTGACTAAAGGGTTGTAATGACCAATTATGTATGTATGTATGTGGTTTATGACTTTTTCGCATAAAATGCAATCTTCCCTCCATGTAAGATGACCATGCCCTCAAATCGACCGTGCAGAATATCAATTGTGCTATTAGTTGTATGACACGTAGCGGCATCCTTTTGAAAGTACTTGTCGTGGGTGCCAAGATCATCCAATTCAGGACAAAAATAGTTGGTAATCATCATTCTATAGTGCTTGCTGTTAATAGTGAGCGCATGGCCAACGTCGTCCTCAAAGAAATATTGGTCAATAATGCCGCCTGCACAAAATCCACACCAAAAAGTAACATTTTCAAAAGGCATTGGAGTCTCTTACTTCTCTTGTGAATTGGTATCGTTCCAAATTCTACAACTTTGTCAATATAACCATTCATTCAAAACCTCATGCTTATACCTCAAGTTTGATGATTTTTCCATGAAAATGAGGGTCAGTTGCGAACTGTTTCAATGCATTCTCAGCGAACATACGCCTACGTTGATTTGGCAAACAAACTGAATAAAAGACAACTGATTCGACAGCTGCAATAGATGTTAGGGTACAAAAGCCCTTTCTGGAAGATCCGATATTACGTTAATGAGTAATACCCAACCGGCTATAAATTTTCTACATGAAAAATTAAGTTTTGCTTACCACAGTTTTTTCTTCGTTCAAATATTTTTTTTTCTTTCATTTTTTCTTCAACTAGTATCTCTTGCCATATGTTGCATTGTTTGGAAAATGTGTTTACATAGATTTATGAGTTTTTAAGAATTTTCTGTAGTTTTCAAAAAGAAAGGAATACAACTGAAAAGAATTTTATGCATGGCAGTCATATTTACAAAATGGAAAAAAGATTATGTTTTATAGCCAAAGCCTTTAAATTATTTGTTACTTGTGAAAAAGAAATGCTGTAAGCATCAGCAAATGTAGAAAATTTTACTCTAATGGTACTGGTGTTTCGCTCTTACATCGCTTAACATTAAAATTATAAATAAAAGCTACAAAAACAAAACACTGCAGTAAACAACCTGTTTACAAATGATCGTACTGCTTAATATCACAACAAACACCTGCATAAAAAATGGCAAACAAGTAAACAAAAATCCACAAACAACACTACAAGAATAAATGTAATTGTAATAAGTACACAAACAACATTAATGGATGTGTACAACGATGTTTACATTTATAGAGATTTCAAGAAGGCGATTCTATTCGCCTTCAAGACATCAGACTGTTTAGCCTGCCATATAAAAGGCAAGGCAAAGGCAAGGCGAGTGAGTTAGTGAAGTTCAGTCAGTCTTGTGTGAAGACGCGGTGCGTTTGAAGGCTTCCGTTACAAAGATCTTTCGAATAATTGTCTAGTAATTGTTATTGCTTATGTAAAGGGTGTAAACAGAGAAATAATAAACAAAGTAAATTGTTATTGTTTACATCAAGTTTCACATCTTGTGGCACACAGAATTTTGCGAATAATAAAGAATTTTAATTAAAACTAAACACAAATTTATTTTTATTTTATTTGCAATCTACGAGTCCATATTTTAAACGTTTTTAAAAGGGGTTTTGGCCCCAAAGGGGTGTACACTTAAAGTTTATCGATTTAGTTTGTTCTCTCCCAACATTAGTACTCGGGGCGATCGCACGTTCCACGAAGGTGTTTGTCCAATTTAATTTCAATTTAATTCTTCGATAATCAGTTGATAACTTTGAATAGATTATTTGATGTCTCCATTATAAAAGTTTTATGTCCTCGCACAAATTCTAACCTATATTAT
Source organism: Sarcophaga carnaria (assembly GCA_958299815.1). Lineage (NCBI taxonomy): Eukaryota > Metazoa > Arthropoda > Insecta > Diptera > Sarcophagidae > Sarcophaga > Sarcophaga carnaria. The sequence goes on from OY283150.1 coordinate 140,211,743, forward strand.
TGGGGATTGGTCAGCTTAGACTTCAGCTCCCTAAATTCTTAATGTGCGTTTTGCAGAAAACTTTTTAACGTAAAACTGTGATTCATGATTACTTTTGTATTGCTGCTGAGTTTAAGACGTACTCAAAAGTTTTTAATTTCACTCATAAGAAATTTCTCTAAAAGGTTTTGCAAATGATGGTGTGATTGCTCCCTCATCACATGCCACATGTAAAGCATACGATTTGTTTGGTGCTCTATCACTAGTTTAAGAATTTCAAGTTTTTATGGACTTTTTTACTTTCAGTTCTGACTTAGCAGTACATTTTCAATAATTCACCACTACTAGGATGTGTTTTTTTTTTTTTTTTTTTTTTTTTTTTGTCTTGAGCCGGAGGTGGGAATCTTCGAAAGACACTTTTGTTCCAACAAAAGAGTGCACGATTCACCATCACTGGTGCCTACGTACTAAACCCACCCCCTACACACTTCAACTCCCTCCGCTGGACTGCCGTAAGGTATTACTTCGCGGAGAGCTGGTTAGCTTGAAAGCTTTATCACGTTAATTCAAATTTCGCCTCCGTTCCTCCAGTCTTCGGAGTACTATCAAAACTTCAGCCATTCTCTGGCTATATTGACTCCATAGAATCCTACGATTCAACAGCTCTTCCATTAGCCGGTTTGGTCCTAAACTCGTTTCCCCGGGCCATCTAAATCTGGGACAGCATATTAGAATATGCTCCGCATCTTCCTCCTCATCTACACAGTTTGGGCATATAATGGAAGTGTCATGACCAAATCTGTGCAGGTACTTCCTGAAGCACCCATGACCAGTTAGGAACTGAGTCACGTAGTAGTTCAGCTCGCAATGTTTGTTATTCATCCAAAGGGTTACATCAGGGATAAGGCGAAATGTCCATCTTCCCTTTAAACTGCTTTCCCATCGTGACTGCCACTTGTGCATGGAAGTCCTTCGTTCCTCCGCTTTTATAGCTGCTATTCGTCCCGGGTGCTCGAGACGGCGAAGGTATATCCTCCTCATCTCATCCGCCAATATATCTATTGGTATTGTCTTTGCCAACACCAATACCGCTTCATCAGACACTGTCCTGAAGCCACTTATCCGTCTAATCGCGCTTAGACGATACACCGAGGACAGTATCCTCCTTGTCGTCCCCACGGAGAGTGCCTCCGACCATATTGGGCAAGCATACAGCATTATCGACGTTATTACCGCCGAAATTATCCTCCTTTTGAATGGACCTGGTCCTCCAATATTTGGCATCATCCTCGCCAGTGCTCCCTGTGTTACAGATGCTTTTTCGCCGATGTATTTCACGTGCTCCTTAAAGTTCAACCTGTCGTCGATAATCACTCCCAGGTATTTTATCGCACTCTTCGATTCGATCCTTGTGCCTCCAACGGTCACTTCCATCTTCTCCACTATCTTCCGGCCGCTTATCAAGACGGCCTCTGTTTTATGCGCAGCAAGTTTCAAACCTGCTTCATCCAGCCATGCTCCAACCTTTCGAATCGCTGTGTTCGTTTTCTCCTCTATTTCCCTTACCGTCTTAGCTACCGAGACTATGGCTATGTCATCTGCAAAGCCCACAATTGTAGTCCCGTTCGGCAATCGCAATCGAAGTACTCCATCGTACATAATGTTCCATAGTAGTGGCCCAAGTACAGAGCCCTGCGGGACACCCGCCGTCACTACGTATTCCTGCTCTCCTTCATCCGTTAGGTATATTACCTTCCTGTCCTGAAAGTAATTGTTCAGTATCTCCATTAAGTATGGCGGCGTAGCCATGTTAAAGAGGGCTCTCATAATCCGCCCCCAATTCGCTGAGTTGAACGCGTTTCTAACGTCAAGTGTGACAACCGCGCAGTATTCCTTGGTGCCAAATCTCCACCTTTCGCCCTCTATTGCATCTCTTGCAATGTCGACCACTCTTCTTATCGCGTCAATAGTGGATCGTCCTTTCCTAAATCCGTATTGCAGGTCCGAGAGAGCTCCTCCTGCCTCGGCACACGTCAGTAGTCGATTGTATATAATCCTCTCCAGTATTTTTCCCATCGTGTCAAGTAGACAGATGGGCCGATACGACGATGGTTCCCCTGGTGGTTTGCCAGGTTTTGGAATGAGAACCAATTTCTGCTTCTTCCATCTACGTGGAAAAACACCCTCGACGAAGCACTTGTGGAACACCTTGGCGAACATATCCGGTCTGAGCCGGATAGCCACCTTAAGTGCCCTATTTGGGATTCCGTCTGGCCCCGGTGTCTTCCTATCTCCTATTCCAGTGCATGCTGCAAGTACCTCCTCTCCTGTTACCTCGGGTATGTTATGAATGGCCTCCGGCTCCCTACTTATAAAAGTGTAGGGCTGGCCCCGTGGGAATAATGTACCAATGATCTCCCGTAGCAAAACTGGACAACCTAGTTTAGGCTGTTCTCGAGCACCGATTCTCTTGCAGACGACTCTGTACGCCGTCCCAAAAGGATTGATGTCAGCTTCCTGGCATATCCGCTGAAAGGATAGTTTCTTGCTCCTTTTAATGGCTCTTCTAAGTTGATGCCTTAGATCCTCATAGGCAGCCCGTTCGGCTTCCCATGTCGGTCTTCCTCTCGTACGCTGGGCCCGTCTTCTCGCCCCAAAGCATGCCGACCGCAGTCTTCGAATTTCGTCATTCCACCAGTAGCAGGGGGAACGTCCCCTACACACAGTTCTCCTAGGCATAGCAGCATCACATGCAGTGTTGAGCATTTGGTATACGCCACTCACTAATTCTTCGACCGTGCTGCCAGTTGTATGAAAAGACGACAACATCAATCTATGCGTCTCCTCGTCAAAGCGGGAGTCCTTCCATTTCAGTCCCGTAAACTTCGGCAATCCGTTTCCTCTCGTGTTGCGTCCAGTAACCGTCATCACGATTGCCTGATGGTCACTATTCGTGAAGTCCTCAGTTAGCCTCCACGCGGTCCGCGAAACAAGGCCATCGCTCACAAACGACAAATCTATTATTGAGCTCGATCCAGCTCTCCTAAATGTGCTTTCTCTTCCGTCATTCATCAGCGCCACAGGAAGGGAAGCGAACGTTTCCAAGAGGCACCGACCCCTGGCGTTAGTATATCTACTACCCCATTCGGTCGCCCAAGCGTTGAAATCTCCTCCTATAATAACGGGGGTGTTCAAGCGCACGTGTGACGCCAGCCTCTCCAGCATATGTCGGAAGTCATCCATTGACCACCTCGGGGGAGCGTAACAGCTGTAGACGAAAACTCCCTTTATCCTGGCCATAACGAAACCAATGTCCCGCCCATAGGTTTGCTGGAAGGGTAATGAACCACAAATCCATATAGCAGCAGTACTAGATCCGTCCGTGATCCAAGTACTATTCCTCGGTACCCTATAAGGTTCGCTTATGATTGCGACATCGATATTCTCCTCCTTTACCCTCTGAACCAATAGGTCCTGGGCTGCTTCGCAATGGTTCAGATTAATCTGTATTAACCTCATCTCCTAGAACGTGATTTAAGAGCGCTAAGAAATTGCGGACACTTTCCGCTCCCCGCGATATGGTTGGCGGATTTCGGGTCGTCCACTTTGCAGAACATGCAAAGAGGTTCCCTTTCGCAATTTCTGGCAATATGCCCCTCCTGTCCGCACTTACGGCAAGTTCCAGAGCGGTCAACCTTACTCCTACACTGACGAGCCATGTGCCCAAACTGCAAGCACCGGAAGCATTTCGTCGGTATGTTTCTCTCGCGAATCCTGCATATGACCCAGCCGATCCTAATTCTTCCTTCCTTCAGGAGAATAGCTGCAGCGTCCGCGTCAAGGCTCACTGTGGCAGTTTGCGTCCCACCATATGCCCTCCTAAGGGCAACTACGTCGGGCTTACCGAAAGTCTCGAGGGCTGGAATCTTCCGTAAAGCCTCATATACATCCTCCTTTTCCGTGATCTCGTCGATGTCCTTGATCTCGATTGTCCTCATATCCTTCAGAGTGCGGACGGACGCGCTATCTCCTAAGAGCTCTCCAATGGCTCCCCTAAAGTTCTCCGTGTGCTCCCCGCTCCTGCTTAGTTGGAGTAGTAAGCCACCCTTGACGGATCTCCGAATTTTGGTCACATTTTCTCCTAATTCACAAAGCTTAGGGTCCGTTTTAACTCGCCTCAGAATGTCGGCATACGACGTGTTATCTTTTGTCGCTATCACGATCGCATCCGGCTTCGTTTTCTTCTCCTGTGGTTTCTTGTTCCTCCTTTTTCTTTTCGTGACTTTCTGCCACCCTGGTTCTTCACTTAATACCTTAGTATCCTCCTGCCGGCTCAAGGTCACATCTGTAGTCTCCCTCGTTGGAGCCCTTGGTGCAGGATTCGGAGTTCTCCTTTTTGGCGCAGGAATTTCAGAAGTCTCCTCATGTTTCCTCTTCGCCTCCTGGTTCCTCAACAAAGGCGATGTTTGTGTAGCAGAACTACTGCGGTCAGTCGCCTTGGTAGTTTGTCCCTGCAGCTCGCTTGCGTACAGGTCGTATAGGGTTTTGATAGAGTCAATCGCATCCCTCATCGGCTGATGGATTGACCTCCTTTTCCCATCCTCTAACATTTCAATCAGATTCTTGATTTGGTCGCCGAGTTGACCAAAAACACCACTGGCCGCTGACTTCGTGTCGCTTCGCGACGGTTCCGATCTCAGGACCACTAATTCCGAATCCTTCCCGTTAGCTGGGGATCTCGGAGTTCGCGTGCTCTGTCCAAACGGGCTTATTTCCCGATTTCGCACCGGAGACCTCTGTATTTTCGAGCTCTGCCCAAAAGCATTCAGTTCCAAAGCGTTCATCTCACATGAACTCGTAGATTTATTCGTAGTTTTATTCTTATTCATCATTTTATTTGGGCCCCAACTCTCGGCCGCTGTCCTAATCCATCGTTGTAGTCGTCACAAAAGACCCCGTGGTTATCTATGCATAAGCAGGGAGGCCACGCGAGGGTTGACACATAACCTCATGGGAATACGTGTTCAGAGCCAGGTCGACGTAAACCAGGGATTCGCATCTGGTCCTACAACACCAACTTAACGGTGATAAATCAGGAACGTACCGACAGACTTGCCATCATTTTAACGGGGCGGGGGCAATGACAGCATTAGCCCGACAGCCATTTCAGCCAGCTTTCACACCGCCTACTAAAGTGCCGGAATACTGCCATCGTCAGCCTATATCACCAATTCAAATCCAATTTCCGGTATACCATAATTAGAACCTTACCGGGCTCGGTTCTAATGCCCCAATCAAGGGCGTCGTAGTTCGCCGCTTCGGTGGAACTGAGGGAACCACGGAGTCGTTACTCTCCTATTTTCCCATCTCTTGAGGGAACCCCCTGTGGGATGATGCCTAGTTAATGGCGGCATCGATTCGCCATGTCGCAGATAACGTCTTCGGTCACTTGTACCCTTTTGTAGTACGCCTCCGTATCTGCCGCTCTTGGTCGGGGACTGCTTATTGGTTATTCGCAGCTAACCTACCTGGGATAGGCCGTTCAGTTATCCGCCACCTACTGCCCCCATGGTAGCCCGAAGCTAAGCCCCATGACTACTAGGATGTGTGACCATAAATTTATGTACACCACACACACACACACACACACACACTCCTTAGGCAATTGTAAATGCATGTTCAAGTCTGGCACAATCAATATGTAATCGGATGAAAACAAGTCGATTTATACACGCATTCCCATTAAGCAGAGATTCCCAAATTAATATTGGTTGTATTAATTGTTAATCCAGTTTCAAAATGGGATCATGATGTTAAATTGAAAATCACTTTCTACCACAAGTCGCATTGAATGCATACATGACTGTGGTTATGTTATATATTGTCGTTAGAAACCCTGCTCATTGCTGAATTCATATGGGGCAGCATGCATGCATTCTTCGCATGTGTTTCACGAAAAGTGAATCGTAATTTTTTATTTGTTTCACAACTCAATGTTTTCTAGCATTTATATACAATACGAATTTAGGGCAGGCAGGTTAAAGGAAAGAAAACCGACCAACAGTCTCATGCATATCGGCATGCACCTATTATATCATAGTAGACCCACCATTATGGGATAACAACCAAACTTTCTATTGGAAGTCTGTATTTTATACAAATTTCGTTAACTTCCAGTCCAGCCCACTCCTCTTAGACGAGTTCTGTCTGTCAAGTAAGTATTTTGCTTGATATAATCAGAAAAGATTTAACGAACAGCGCCTATTCTAATGCAAATTGGGATGCATGACAATAATAAATCGGATTCAATTGCCTACAATTTTCATAATTATTATACTCTTAAAACCTTCTCCTGTTAATTTTTTGCAATAGCAACAGAGCCAATATTTACACACATGAATGCATATTTGTGTGAAATGTATTGTACGAAAGGTGTTAAAGTTTTTTTTTTAAAGTCATATTGTTTTCAATACTTCAATTCATAATTCATATCACTAGAGATCTATGAATTTAAGAGCTTTGCAAACGAACCAAAACCTTTTCCAAGAGATTTGTATGTTAAATGCCATACATTGTGTATAAGAAAAAATCCCCACTGTTTTTTCAAGATAAAATCAAGTTTTGAAATCAAAAATTCAAATTGTTTACACGCTCATACGATGTACACAGTCAAAGCAGACGATTTTTGAATTTGTATTTGTTCAATAGGTTGTCCATTTCCATGTGACTGAGCTAATACATATATGTACATATGTCGCTAGATATACATTCATAGGTGTTGGTTAAGTCTGTATTGTTATAGATTAAAAGTTGGTATGGCGAAGCGTGTATGAATAGATATTCTCCATATTTCCTGTTTCCTTTTCCTGCATAGACAAACTTTGCTTCGTCTCTTTGGTAAAGTAAACCGAAATCCATTCCATTAGTTATGCTTAGCTTATTCCTACACAGACACACACCCACCTACACTTAGAAATTAAAACCGAGGTTGTGTTGTGTGAAATACGTGTATAAATCTTTATGCTTTTGGTTGATTTAATATTTAAGGATTTTTGTGTTAAAAATTTGAAAAATGTTTAAAGTTCTGAAAACAAATAAAAAATGATAGTACGTACGCCATAAATACATCAAGATTTGTTTTAATCAGATAAAATATTTTATATTGTTTTTAAGACTTGGTATACAATCTAGTTAAATTGTAAACTAAATTTACTACCATACAAGCACTATGATGGTAGGTCACAATATTAGCTACAAGGCATTTAGAAAGTAACGAATAATATCGAAATCCTAGAAAATATGTCACTTCTATGTATGATTTAGTAAGACATACATACATACATAATTGGTCATTACAACACTTTTGTCAATATTACGACCTAGTTTCTCACACCACTTATGTTGTGTGTCTTAATTTTATACATGAGTGGTGGGACCTACAGTTTAAAATCGACTCCGAACGACAGATTTTTTTTGAGAAAATTTTCAGAGCAATTTTATTTACTCTTAGAATTTTTGCCAGAAATCTGCTGAGATAAAGCCGCCGAGGATGTGTTTTTTTCATATTTCGTTTTAATGTCTGATCTCGGGTTTGAACCGAGGCCTCACGTTTAATACGCCGTACCTACTAGACTACGGCGAATTCGATTCTGATTGTATGGATGATAATTGACGATCTACTCTCCCATAATATATATAATATACAATAGAGTCTTTCATAAAAAGCAGTCTATTTTAAAATTTAAATAAAACATTTATCGACATTTTTTATTCCTTCGAAATCGTATCGTTTAAATGTCCGCCGTTAACATGTCTGGGTGCAGGGTACCTGAAGTATCACAATTTTATTAATTTTGTCGCATAAATCAGAGCGAATATGGACCAATGGAATTTTGTAGATTGTGTTGGCTTTGAGGAACGATGTGTTTTGTGGCTTATTCGCAAACACCTGCCACTTAAAAACACACCATAAGAAATAGTCAATCAGCTCAAAACGCACGATCTCTGTGGCGAGTTCACATCAGCTGCTAGTGAGATGACCGCGCCCACAAGTCATTCTCGCAGCACATCCAATGTAATGAAGTTGTGTTTTCCATTTTAAACCATATGTTGTTGGTATTCAGATCACCCAATTAAGACTAAAAAAATAAGAAATCATTGACATAAACCTCGCAGTTAATAGTGATAATCTGGTTGTTTCAGTCTCAAAGGTTGCAAGACCCTATATAATCAATGTAATGTTCGAAAACGAGCACCATAAGCATCTACAAAATATTATGAGATAAATTGAAAGCAAATTTTTTTTGTAAAAAAAACTACAAAAAATAAGGGCAAAATAAAAAGGCACCTTATACTCGTATGATGCTTTAAATAAAATTAAACAATAGAAACAAATTAATTAAATAAAATATAAACCATGTGTATAGCGAACAGCAGGAAACAATAGAGAGTGTGTTTTTATCACTCTGTTTTTTTTTCAACATTGTTAATGTTAACAATTTATGGTAAATAATTGGTTATGTTCACTTCCGCAATACAATCGAAATCCATTAGAATGAAAGCATGAATAACTGGCATATAAAAAATGAATTTATTGTCAATATTATGACAAGTACAATTATAAAAACGAAAACTCACAAAAACAAACGAAAAACTCAAAATTAATTGAAACTGACTTTATGGAACCTTGTACTAATAGGTAGTGTGTTGGCTTGGCTGGTCAGACATCAATATAAAAATACGAAAAATATTTCTTCGGCGACTTCCTCTCAGCAGATTTCTGGCAAAAACTCTGAGAGTAAATAAGATTACCCTGAAAAGTTTCTCAAAAATCTGTCGTTCGGAGTCGACTTTAAACTGTATGTCCCGCCAGTCATATATAACACACACACACCATAAGTGGTGTGAGAAGCTAGGCCCTAAACCTAACTTAAGGGTTGTAATGGACAATTATGTATGTACACATAAGAAAAAAATCATCTTTTCAAATGAAGCTCATTTTGATCTTGGCGGGTATGTAAACAAGCAAAATTGTCGCATTTGGGGCATAGAAAACCCCCACGCATGCATTGAAAAGCCGACGCACCTAAAACGAGTCTCAGTGTGTGGTGCGGAGTTTGGTCCAGAGGCATAATTGGGCCATTTTTCTTCGAAAATGAGCAATGAGTGGCCGTTACAGTCAATGGCGATCGTTATCGGGCCATGTTGAATGAATTTTTGTTCACAAAAATTGAAGAGGAGGATATTGGCAACATTTAGTACCAACAGGACGGCGCTACGTGCCACACAGCCGAAGCTACACTCGATGTTTTGCGCCCTGTTTATGCAGATCGCATTATCAGCCGCAGAACTGGTGTCGTCTAGCCACCTCGGAGCTGCGATTTGACACCGTTGGACTATTATTTGTGGAGTGCCGTCAAAGATAAGTGTTACGCCGGCAAGCCAGAGACAATTGACGCTTTAAAGCACAATACTCCTGAAGCCATTGGTGAAATACAGCTGCACACAATCGATAATGTGCTTGGACCGATCGTGTAGGCTACTGCATGGCCAGCCGAGGCTCCCATTTGAATTTTCCATTATTAACCGGAAGGATTGTACTTTCAAATAAAAAAAGAAATTTGAGAAAATATTCAGTAGTTTTTCTTTTTAAAGCATTTTCAAAAAAAAAAAAGTTATTTGGCGGACTCTTTATGTTATGTATGTATATTACTTACTTACTTAATTGGTTATTACAAGTTAGGATTTCAACCTAGCTTCACATACCTCTCAAGCTGGGTGTGTTAATTTTATCCACGAGGGGCAGGATTTAAAAAACTTTTTAAGGCAATTTTATTTTACTCTCAGAGTTTTTGGCAGAAAACAGCTGAGAAGCAGTCGCCACATTTCGTTTTGCCAGAGATGTCTGAGCATGTAGATGAACAACGGTCCCGCGTCACTACTAAATGTATCGCATATATTTTTATGCTTCAAAATATATTTCTCATAATGCTTTGTAATTAATAGCAATGAAATATAATTTTTTTTAATGAAGTATTGTTTGATTTAAGTTAAGTTGAATTAATTTAACTGGCAATATTGACAATAGCTTTAGTTTTTCAATTTTCTGTTTAACATTCTTCAGAAGATTCATAACAGCCATTACATAAATAAACAGCCATAAACATAAAAGTTAAATTATAAAACGATTCCTTTTTTGTTCGTTTTTAATTAAATGATTGACGAATACATACGATTTGCAGAAATCAGTTTACATTTAGTATGAACCGAATAAATTTATTCTCCTACTTATATATTATTTTACTTCTGTTTTATAATTGTATGACTGACATAATATTGTACGTATAATACGAGATCCTTTGGGTTTAAAAATGAAGATTGACCTCAATATTTGCCAAGATTTTATTATTATTTATTTTATTAAAACTGATATTAACTGATGTTGCAAATAACAGAGGAAATATTGAATGAATGGTTTTTATTTGAATTCATATCAACAGAATTATTGTTGGTTAAATGGAACGCCTTTCACTTTTATATTTCAGACGAAACCATATCTGTTATACAAATAAGCGATTACAGTACAGTATGTCGTTGATAGAATCAGGGCTATGTTGAATTTGTAGCCAAAATATTCATTTGATAAACTAGGACTCATCTACATTAATTAAAAATTACAAAATGAAAAGTTCTATGCGATTAGCATTGCTTTTTAATGAAAAAAGAGTATTAAAGTTAAGACTTAACTCGGTAAACATTTTTCAGAGGTTGCACTAGGAAAATTTACAATTGAAAAGTGAAAAGTTCAAACGAGGCGAAATGTGTGCCCAGGAATATATACACTGTGGACGCTAAAAAGAGGCTTTGTCACTAACGAAAACATCACAAAAAAGTCTACAAAATATTTTTATATGAGTGCGAAGTGAAATTGATCCAGATACATAACTTACATACATACATAATTGGTCATTACACTTAGGATTATGAACTTCGTTCACACCACCCATGTAGTGTTTGTCAATATTATCTATGAGTGGCGGGACCTTCAGTTTAAAGTCGACTCCGAACAACAGATTTTTGAGAAACTTTTCATTGCAATTTTTTATTTACTCTCAAAGTATTTGCCAGAAATCTGCTGAGAGATTTCTTATATTCGTTTTTTTTTTTGGAGTCTAATAAGGCGACGCACTGATGCGACTTCATAATTAAGCGAAAGCTCATTTCAAATTGGATGATCACATTGGACCATAAACAATTCCAAACTAATGATCCTAAGCAGTGCTTGAAACAGATCCACCATAAAAAATTCTGAATTTATGCAACAAGTGACAATAGATGAATCATGACTTCATCGTTCAAACATCATCATGTTCAGACATCAAAACGATTGTCATCGGAAGGACAAGTACAATTTGCCATAGTCGTCCGAAATGTTTTCGGCATCAGTATTTTATTATAATATTTTGAGAGTATCTTTAATAGAGGAAAATTATCAACAATGATAATTACGTTATTGGAGCGTATGTTTACATATAAAATTATCAGCCCAGCTGTTATATTTCTTGTACTTTTTATTGTTTTTCTCAAAGCTGCATCTGCTTATATCAGAAAGGCGATTTACAAGTTGTTGTGCTAGTCTTCTTTCGAAGCGAATATTATTTATTTATTGTTAATGAATTCAACTCTACCAAAATTATCTTTAAATTGAACATTGCACTAGTTCTCTTGATCTCTTGGTATAGTAGCAGAGGACATCAAATACAGGTGAACGTATTACTTTTCTCAGCACAATTTCTGATCTATGATTTAAAAGCACTATTTTTTGAAATAACGACAGTATTGCCAGCAATAAATATGTCAGTAGGATATTCTCTTCATTGTCGCTTTTCAGAAAACGAAACCTGAATTTTTTTTTAATATGCTTTGACTCTGCTATTTCTGGGAAATTTTTTTAATTTAATTTACTTTCATTATAAAGGAAAACTTCATAGTACATATTTCGAGTAGCCTGGATGCTGTCATTCACACTAAAGGTAGACATGGCACACAATTAAATTTTTTTCTTAAAATCGAAAAATGTTTTCAACACCAGAAAAATTTTACTATTTTCCTACTTCGACAATCAATCAATCTTATTCAGTGTAATATGAAGACAAATTTTCAAATCTTCTTCAACTTGATTCACACAGTACATGGTTAACATTAACCAGAAACTGATTATTTTGTACAGAATATGTTGTATTTATGGTTTATAAAATTTCTACGAAAAACATACTTGTGTTCTCTTGTTTTTAAATTCATAAAACATACATATATGATATGTTCGATATTCGTGCCATAGCAATTGAATACGAAATCGTTTGTTTATAAGTAAATAAACATGTTTTCATACATTTACATCACACAAATTGCTAAAAGAAATATACATACATTACAGATTTGTTTGTTTATTTTTGGAAGGCAATTGTTTTACATCTTGTTAGTTGGTGTGTTGTTGGCTTAGGGGAATAACTTGGAACTTTTCATTTAAAACTAAAATTTAAACATGACTTATTCTCAAATAGGTGAAGCTATGAAATAAAACTTAAATTGAGAATTTAAAAATTGCATTTATTGAGGTGGAAATCCTGCAATATCTGCATTATTAATTCTTTCATTCAAATTTGGTTTGCTTATGATAAAATGCATATGTTTATTGGTATAGAGATCTATTCAAACACATACATATGTATGTTCTAAGGAATTTATATCTTTTCTTTTCTCTTACTATTCAAATATGTACATATGTTCTAAGGAATTAATATATGTCCTTCACAGAATAATAACTACATAAATAAACTACACTACATGATATAAGACTTCAAAGAAAAAGTTTTATCAAATAATATGCCAAAGTAAAGTAGCACTGTTCATCAATCAATAATTCTGATTCAATGCAGCATGATTGTGGTTTGCTTTTCTGAAAGCTAAGACCGAACTAAAAACGGCATTCATTAGAGAAACATGAACATGAATTCGGACTTCAGCAAAACCTCACCACCTGCCACACTACTTTTGAAGCAGTAGATTCAGTGCAACAATGATTTTCAGATTGAATTATCTCAATAGTAGTGTTAACTGGCCACCAAGATTCTTTGATTTCACATCGTGTGATAATATTTTTAGGATTTTTTGATCTCTGGTTTATGCGAATAAGCCAGAAAGAATTCTTGAGTTCAAATCTGAGATTCCACACTTCATCGGTGAGCCACATCTCTGTATAAATCTCTAAATGACAAATGTATGTCTCCGAGCCGTGAAGGAAGATAGAGGCCTTCGCAGTATATACATTATGTTCAAGTTTGTCCAAGAATTGAGAATGTTCCTTTATACTATGTTCAGATATGCACTTTTATTGAGTCAATATTCGGTTTATTGAGTACAATATTTTAAGCGTTCAGGCATAATAATATACGCAGTTAAGCTGCGCATTCAATATTCATTTGACAGCTGGTAAACAAAACAGCTGGTTGTTTCAAAAACATTGTTGTTTCTTTTATTTTTTTGGATTTTTTTTTGTCGTTGTTAACATTTGAGTCGTCAAATATCAATAGAAAGTGTTCGAATAATTGTAATATGCTCACTAAACATACTTATGACAGTGCTGCATTTTAAGTTTTACTCAATATTATAACAATTTGCGTATTTATTGCGCAATAATTAATTGAAACTTTATATGAAATATTTAGCTCAATAATGGCGTTTATTGCGATTTACGTAATAAAGGTGCATATCTGAACACCGTATTACAGTCAGAGAGTCATTTAACTATTACGCTCATATGGTTTCCTAAACACTACTCTGAGACATTGAATGTAACAAGAAGGATGACGCCCTCGTAAATGTTGGCACAACAAAAAATTCGTATGAATTCATATCTTAGATTAGCATGAGGGGCGGACAAATAAATACATTTAAACTTTACACATTTGCAAGGGAAAGACCGCATACTTAAACCAATTATATGAAGACCAGATAAATCCGAACTGCTTTGTGGAACAAAATTGGCGTTAACACTCAGAAAAGGTCATCTTAGGAGCCTTATATAGCAGCTCTAGGTGCACAAATCCTATGGCTGTGAATACCATAGAAGAAGAAGTTGCAACAGAATATATTTTCAGTCATCGTCCGGCATTGGGAATCTGAGGCTAAAGATTCTTAGTCTAGAATCCCCAACTTTATTTAACTATCGAAGCCAGAAGTTATGTTATGAACGTGTCTGTAAATTTTGATTAGAAATAAGGGCAACGCTCAACGCTGCTGAGTATGTAGTTTTGTATGTAGTAAGTAGTGTAGTCGAAGTCAACTGACTGCATCTCATCTCTTGCAATTTGTAAGGTTGGCAAAGCGATTACCATTTAAATGCTTTACACGAAATGAACATGTTCAACAGCTAAATGTTTAAATGTCATGAAAATAACACAATTTTTTACACTTTACCAAACAAAATAACATTTAAATACAATACATACATATATATATATAACGATATAAGTATTATAATCAAACATGATTTCAATTAACTGTAGAAAAGAACAAAAAAAGAAATGCATGCATATGTACGTATACATACATACATATACTGACTATCTGTTTCGAAGATATTAAAATTCAAATATCATCAGTGCTCTGTATGTATGCATTGCATGTTATGAGTTCTATAATCGTATTATTCATGGCTTTAAACATGCATTATTGATGGAAGAATGCAAATGCAATTTCACAATTTGTATTGAATTGTGATGTAGGAAAACAAATTATTGCAAAATGATATGACAATCAAATAATAGAAGAAAACAATTTACATTTCAATTTGGAAAGAATTTCATATTACGCAGTTGATTGTTATACCCCTGGAGTAATTGTGGTTATCTTTGTTTTATATTTCTCTGAGTATGTAGTCAGACCCCATAGTGTTTAATTGAAATCAACTACGATTTATGAAATTTAATGAAATGCTATGAAATCTATATATTATATTGTTACGAAAATGAAAAATCTAGATACTGGTGTTTTGCTTTTATATCGCTTAGCTTTAAAATTATAGACAAAAGCTACGAAAACAAAACAATGAAAGAAACAAACCTGTTTACAAATTATCGTACTGCTTAATATAACAACAAACACCAGCATAAAATAATAGTAAACAAGTAAACAAAAATCCACAAACAACACTACAAAAATAAATGTAAACAAAATACACAAACAAAAATAATGAATGTAAACAACGATGTTTACATTTATAGAGATTTCGAGAATGCGAAATCACAAACATTCGCCTTCATGAACATTTATTACTCTATTTACCCTGCCATATAAAAGGCAAGGTAAAAACTCGATGCGTTTGAAGAGAGTAATCGTGGTCTGAAGATCTCCGTTACAAAGATCTGTCGAATAATTGTCTAGTAATTGTTATTGTTTATGCAAAGGGTATAAACAGAGGTATGTTATTGTTTACATCAAGTTGTGAACAGTGGCACACAGAATCATGCGAACAATAAAGAATTTTAATTAAAACTAAACACAAATTAATTTTTGTTTTATTTGCAATTTACGAGCTCATATTTTAAACGTTTTTAAAAGGTAAGAACGTAACAATATTCAAAGATTATTATACAATATTACTTATTTGCATTAAAAAAGGCATTATAGCCTAAGGACTATAACATCAAAATTATGGGCAAATATTGTCTCCAAATTACATATGTATGTTGACTAACGGTCAACAGTTAAAATCATATGCTATTCAAAATTTTAAATTGTACGTTTAGCAGATGGACCGGCATGTTAATTTTCTGTTGACCTTTATCAATATATTGATGAATGAACTAATTTATAGCTAACCTAGGGAGTTTTACAAATGAATATAAGAAATGGAATCAGTTGAGTGTTAGTAAAGTGAATTAAATGAATTCATAAAAAATATTTTTATTTCTAATTTTCTTCTTAATTTCTATAATAATAACTGAATCATGTTTCACTACCCACATACATATGTACATACACATTTTTATGCTGTAATTGACATGTACGTCCTTAATTACTCTTACCTAAGTGGAATATCCTTATAAAAAGAAACTGTCGTAAATTAAAGATTAACCTACTTTGTCCTCTTATGCAACACCTGCACTTTTGAAATGTATTTAACATCACCTACATACATGCATAGTTACTTGACTTGACATTTCTTTCATTCACTTCCACTTTCAAATACCTAAAACTTACTTACATAAAAACTTACTTATTAATATGTATAAGTAATCCTGTAATGAGGTAATGTAATGATAACTCTGTTATATAAATAATGCAGCTGTTGATATTTTCAATGTAAGAAATCCTTCAAATAGAACCTTGGAAAATATTTGTGTGATATTTCTTCATTTTTAGCTTTGGCATCATTTAGAAAATTATGATATGAAAAGGAAATTAAAAGAAAAAGAAAATCCTTTTAAGAGTTTCTAAGATGCATGATAACGTACGTATTCATTGTCAAGATTTTCTTCAAAAAATAATTGTAGATTTGGCCTTGACTGAAAATTCTTGCTCGTTATACCTTTCTAAAGATGTGAAATATGCTTGTAAGAAAGAAAGACAAAAAAGTAGAAAGTACCCGAGATTAAATTGGTTCCAAAGGTTTGTTTTGTTTTAGTCCTAAAGGAAGTTATAAATATGCATGTTTAATTTACTTTATTGTTTATCGCTTTTCAGATTTTAATAAATTCCTTTTTTTCTAATATTTTTGAATTTAAAATGCTATGAAATATTCCTTAAACACAGTTTAAATAGCGAATTGTGTTTTAAATCATTATTGGGCGTTACACTATTCATGAGTTAATTTGACATACATTGATTACATATCATCTAACCATTAACTATCTAAAATGTGCCTTTCAGACATAGATTTCATTGTCTCAAATATACGTTAGAATTTTTACTGGACCTTGAATTCTTTTTCGAAGAGATTTGTTTTTTTTTCAATACTAATGGAAAACAGATTGTGATGTGCATACAGAAGCTTTCAAACGCATTCCTCACGGTCATTAACCCTGGATGGTTACTGTTCGTCGAATCGACGAGGCTCATTTACTCTTTATCATATAACTCCTTTATGTTTGATCAAATTTCGCTCTTTTTTTCAACAACGTTAGTTGATAATGAAAGCTTGAAGTCAGTAGACGAAAAAAAAATTTTGTTTGTTCGTCAATTCAACGGAGAGTAACCTTACTGTACAAAAATGACCATTCAGGATTAAAAAAATGGGTGGCCGTGGTACGTTTACTCACTACAAGCTTTCATTATCAACCAAAATTGTTGAAAAAAAGAGCGAAATTTGATCAAACAAAAAAGATAAAGATTAAATGAGCTTCGTCGATTCGACGAACAGTAACCAATTAGGGTTAAAGTGTTCGTCGATTAAACGAAGAGTAACCCTAATGTACAAAAAAGATGAGTATCTGTCCAGTGTTAAAAAGATGCTAAACAGCAAAGTATTCCCGGAATAGCAAAGCTGTCATAAGCCCCTTTCCAATATTATCCATGAATGCTCGTAAACTTTGTTAGAAACGATTCTATCACTGGGATAAGTTTGTCTACTACTCGACTGGTAGAGTTCTCCAATGTTAAGTGAGTAAGAATAAAACAGCAAATTTTTCTTATATATGTATATACTCGAATTCTTGGAATTCCTCAAGTAGCTGTCTACAGTTAGATTAAGAACATGGCTCAGCATACAAAAGATTTTGGGCTGATTGAGTCAATAAACTCTTTCTGTTAGTAAATATCAGCGTATCGTCGCAATGTACCTACAACCCTCAGTCAGGATTACGACCTAACTTCTCACACCCCCATTGTTGTGTGTGTTAATTTTATACATGAGTGGCGGGACCTACAGTTTAAAGTCGACTCCGAACGACAGATTTTTGAGAAACTTTTTTCATGTCAATTTTATTTACTCCAGAGTTTTTGCCAGAAATCTGCTGAGAGGAAATCGCCGAAGAAATATTTTTTTCATATTTAATTTTGATCGAGATGTGTGACCTGGGTTTTGAACCGTGGGCTTACGGTCTAATAAGCCAACACACTACTTACTAGACTACGACGACTTTATTACATTACATTCATTACATATACAGAAAATTACTAATGAGGTTTGAACAAAGGCTTATGGATTATTTACAGTCTAGATATGATAATTCTGTTTGGTAACCTGTTAGGTACTTAAACCTAATCAATCAAAAATGGACTTTATCGATAAATAAAATTTTGAATGGATGATTTATTTTGATAAAAAAAAATGTTAAATTTGAAAGCGTTAAATAGATAGTCATATTGTAACTTGATGTTGAAGTGAACACGAATTGTTATAGAAAAAGAGGACCGTTTATGATGGCATCCAACAATGTGTTTTCAAATTCTGTTAAAAACAGTCTGACCAACATACACACTATCGTTCAATATTGGCTGCCACAGCATACGTAAAATAACCATAAAATTCCTTTTATTTGTATGTCTTGAAATCATATAAATTTGCACATATACACACACATTTTTCAACACACATTTATAGACACGTCCCAACAGGACGACATATAATAAATTTTATTCTGCATTATATTTTGTTTCATACAGAATGAAGACAATTTGCTGTGAACGCAGCTGCTTGTTGTTTTTTTCTTCTATAAACTAAACATAACATGAACTAAAAATGTTTTCTTTCTGGTACAATGAAACATAGGCTACGCCCTTTATTTAAACAAGCAAAAATTATAACAATATGTACGTTTTGTTTTGTTTATTATGCCTTAAGGCGTTAGCACTCATAATGTCATAATGGTGG
Organism: Sarcophaga carnaria; assembly: GCA_958299815.1. Classification (NCBI taxonomy): domain Eukaryota; kingdom Metazoa; phylum Arthropoda; class Insecta; order Diptera; family Sarcophagidae; genus Sarcophaga; species Sarcophaga carnaria. The sequence goes on from OY283150.1 coordinate 140,230,596, forward strand.
GGTATTTATTCAAGAGTTATAAATGTTCTCTAATATTTCATGGGCTTTACGTGTGAATGAATACGTATGTGGCAATGGATTTGACATTTATGACTGACCTCAAAATAAGTTTATTTTAAGAGAATGATCCGCTAAGCAATATCTTTAGAAACTAAAATGTATTCATTTATTTATTTATCACTATACCATTATAAATTATATACAATTATTACGAGCTGAGTAGTTTAGATCTAACAGAGACACAGGTGGGAATCGAACCTACTACCCTCACGCAAATAGTCTAATGGGTAGTGTAATGGACTACCAGGGCACCCAATGAATAAAATTATTGAAAATTAATAAATTTTAAAATATTTTGCTTTGAGAAATTATAAAGAAAGTTAATTTCCAACTTATTGAACACTTCCCTTAAAAAGCCTTTTGCCGCGATGTGTTGAAGCATAAAAAAATAATGAAAACGAAAATAATTTCAAATTTATTTATTAAGCAACAATGTTACAATAAACACACGCACATACACACACACTTATCAGCCCAACAGTGTTAAGCCGTTACAGGAGAATTCGAATGATATGAGTAGTGACACGTAAAGTGTGGGATTAAGTGCCTTAAGGTTAGGATTTCGTGAATGATTGTTATGATTTTTCTCATGATGATTTCATTGTTTGTATTTAATTGGCTTTTGTGATGCGACCTTTTTATAGGAAATGCTCATTAAATCAAGTGTGTATAATTTAATAAAGACTTTGTATCGTTATAAACTAGAAGGATGGCAATGGGAAATGGGAAGTGATTTCATTTATGACAACGATTTAGTAAATATTAACTTGAAATGCGACAAAGAATTAATTTTACTTAAATAGTATATTTATACAGTAAGTAAGGCGTTATAATGAAGACAATTTCTTTTTGTAAATAATTAATGGAACTGGCTTTAATATCCTTGTAAATATTTACTTTTCTACATAAAGATTTTTGTCATTTTTCTGAAATAATGTATAATGTGGGAGCTGTGTGCTCTGGTATTGCTACGCTATCAAAAAAAGAAAGATGTGTTAAAGCTGCTTAAAAATTAAACAGCCAAAGCCAGTGTGGCCAGATAACATGCGTCGCTGGTATGCTCGCGTTTTGCCGGGCTGTGGCTCGCCGGATGGGGTGGTCCTTGTCGATTATCTGAACCTAAAGCGCACTCACATGTATAAAAAAATCCATACTAGCTTTAGATTGAAAAAAAAAACATGTAAGGGACCCGAAAGTGGAACGTATAACGGAAACCATAACTGCCCCATACCGACTGAGGTTACGCAACTTCAATGAGGAGAGACTGCATATGTTATCGCAGCTCTATAACCCACCCACAGGGATACAAAGGATCCCACCTTGATAGCTCTAGATTTTCGGAACCATCCCTAAATCGACTTAACCTACGCTTACCCTGCCACCATCCTATCGACATACCTGCTTTCTTTTCGAAGTTTGTTCTGTCCCGTTATATTTTTTTTTTCTTTTTACAAATGTATGTTTGTCTCTTTTCTATTTATATCTTTATTTCTTTCATTCAATTTGGCTTGCCAACTGATATTTTCAAGTCCTCATGCGTAACTCACATGACAAATGTTTATTTAAAGACAAAGCAATAAACTATAAATATTAATACAAATATCAATAAATAAATTTTTTTTACATTTATCAACATTCTTTTATAATATTTCCGTTTTATTCACTCGAATCACTGTCACACCCAATTTTTTACACGTTAGCAACACTACACAGCATTTGATTCTTAATACATTGTTCTCATACCTAATCGTGTCAACCTGTTGCTAACGTAGTACACAACCTTATCAATTTCAAGGGGATACTGAAGTAAGTAATTGAGGCACAAACACGATCTATTCATGGCTGTCAAATGGTGCCTTATACATAAACGGATTACCGCCTAGCTTCTCACTCCACTCATATTGTGGATATTAATTTTATACACGAATGGCAGGACCTACAGTTTAAAGTCGATTCCGAACGACAAATTTATGAGAAATTCTTCATTTCAATTTTATTTACTTGCAGAGTTTTTGCCAGAAATCTGCTGAGATTAAGTCGCCGAAGAAATATTTTTTATATTTCGTTTTGATGTCTAACCTGGGATTTGAACCGGGGCCTTACGTCTAATAAACCAACACACTATATATTAGACTACGGCGACTCCGTGCCTTATAGTCATTGAAAATATGGTGCGCTGTGTGGGTTTTAAGATACTCCAAGATGTAGGTTTCTGTGAAGAACATTTCGATGGTACACTTACCTGTAATCAGGTAAAGTCCAAAACAGAATTAGAATTTACGAGAGCGTGGAAGCTCATATCCCTGTATTTGGTGACTAACCTCTACAACTCAGCTGATTGGAGAACTTGGGTGTTACTTTTTCAGAACAGGATGGAAAACAGGGTACCTTTTGCTAGAAACGTTGTCTATTAGAGCACAGCTCCTAGTTGATCCACCGATTCAGACATTTCGAACAAATCGAAATATGAAAAATATGATATGAATGAAATATGCAGTATTTTACTAAGTACGAATCAACATAAGAATTACTGTCTTATCGCATGATTTTGCAACCTTGCTCTATCCACTTTTCTAAGGTCATCTTCGGCAGTTGAACAGAGACAGCTATCCTATGAAGAATCGAAACACTTTTCAAATTGTCATCCTTTAAACTTTTCCGTGGCTGTCGACGATTAAGGTCTAGTATTATTGGACAAAGTTTCTGAATAGTTGTCTCAAGCAAGCGTGTGCTAGAATGCTATCCAGGAATAGCTGCGTGGAGACTATGGATCAACTTGGATACGGCCATAATGAGATATGAATTTTATTTTCTTTGCATATCTCTATACGATGTACAAGAATGCTTTACAAGTCATTATCGATAACAAAAGCTTAATTTTCTTATAATTTTTTGTTGGCACCCATGTGCTTTATAAGTTTTTCGTTTTTCGAAAAGAACGTAAGTAAGTATTGATTATATGTCTGATTTAAAATTAGATACACAAGTGGAAACCGTCTGGTTACCAAAATATGAATAATGAATGATGTTTTGTAAATTATTTTTATTTTTTACTAAATTTTAGGAATCACAACACAACCATAAAGAAGTGTTCGACCCAAAAGTTTGGCATTTTAGCGTTTCTGTTAGCCTTCGCATGGTGTAAAAAACTCATTCTGATCAAAATTACATTAAAAATTCTTAAAAGCTCTTCCGTTTCAAATGGAATGCCAATAATTTTTCTTTTGATTTCAATGGTACTTTAAAATAAATCCATGTCACGTTTCTAAAGATTTTACCAGTATTTATTAAACCTTTAGAAAATCTATTCGCATAACTGTACATACAGCAAAAATATGTATACTCGTATATATATATTGGGTTCTAAATGCACACACATATACATATATATACTAAATATATGTATATGGATACACATGTATGTACATACCATATTCATGCATGTATCGTTATATTTTTACCTTTTACCTGTCATGTTTTGTACATGTGTACATATTTGTATGCGGTTTCAAAAATTTAACATGGCAGAGTTGATTGTGTTTAAATAAAAACCATTTGCGGTTCAATCAAGTGGTACTTTTTCCTTTTTCATCTTTTACCTTTTCTGGTGCTAAACGCCACATGACTGCTGAGTTTAGTATGATTTTCCTTTTTTTTTTTTTGGCATTTCCTTTTTTGCTAACGATTCACCACTTTCCATTTTCCATAAGAAGAGGTATAACAGTCAGAAAACTGTATTTAATTTACAGATTTATTGCTATCGATAAAAGGCAAACATCGTATCGTAACTAAAGAAATTCCCAAAAACATAAAAAAAGAAAAAATAAGAAAAATAAATGTTACGGGACCACAAACGAGAGTTTATTTATAACGAAGCTTTTGTATATTTAATAGCATTCATGAATACCATTTTTCCTTAGCTAATATTAAATCATCAAAATCATAACGAGAAAGGAAAGGATAGGAAAACAATTATTTTTATACTGCGATTTAATGAACTTTAAGATATGGTTGTGTATGTGTATGCACAATTTTGCATTCACTATAACACTATACTCACACTATACTGATACACTATCTGATCTCATTCATCTCTTTATATTCCTCTACTACCCTTCTCTGCAATCACTCACACGTGTGTAAAAGGATCATGAACATATCAACACAGTATATGATTCATATGATATCATATCATTGAAGTCGCCGTAGTCTAATAGGTACTGTGTTGGCCAGGGTTCGAGCCCCAAGACAAAATACAAAAAGTATTTCTTCAGCAGATTTCTGGCGAAAACCCTGAGGGTAAATAAAGAATTGCCATGAAAAGTTTTTCAAAAATCTGTCGTTCGGAGTCGACTTTAAACTGTAGGTCCCACCACTCATGTATAAAATTAACACACACAACATAAGTGGTGTGAGAAACTAGGTCATAATCCTGACTGAAGGGTTGTAATGACCAGTTATGTACGAGTATGTATGTATGTATGTATGCATGTGTGTTTTAAGAAATACATGCATGTTTTAACGAATGCATGATTTATTCACCATTTGATTCCATTGCTACGCTGTATAGGGGAGAGTTATTCATATTCAAAAGAATGAATTATTTTTGAATAAAGTTTTCTCTCTGTAACTCAATGCGTATCTCTATGTTCAAAGTCATTCGTTTTCTTTTTACCTTATCTTACCAATTTTGTTTTCGTTTTATTAAATTATAAGATACTAATCAACTGCACACATAGAGAAGAGAAAAATAAATTACGTTGTCGGTGCCATAAGTCCTTCTACAAAGAATGTTACTCATTTTAAAATTTCTCTCTTTTCTTTCTTCTTTTCTATTTACAAGGAAATTACATTAAGTTGTCATCTTCCTTAAAGAAAAATCTCTATTAAACCTGCACCTTGCAAGAAAAGCAATACACTGAATGCATGTACTTGACATTACTGAGAAGGTGATTATGTTGCAAAAGATTTTTTATTAATTATGAAAAACTGACTCGAAATAGAAAAAAATCAGAAGGAGAAAAAAAATATAATTTAATCACATAGTTTTATAACAATTTCTCGCTTTAACCAAGATAGATGACTTTTTAATTGCAAATGTTATACGATAATCTCCTTTGCAAGGACAAATGGACTTTTAGAAAACAATTTATTCGCAGATTCAATAAAATTTTGTATAAAAAAGTTTGTTGGATGAAGGATTACCCTCAATTCAAAATGCTGTGGCAGTCACATAAGCGATTTATCTTGATCAGCGATTGATACCACAGAACTACGAACCTTATTGGTTCCAGAGGGGGGATGGTAGACTACTCTGAATGATATACACACTGTCATACTTCTTGACAAGGTCAGAAGGTCTGCTCTATGCACCACTCCCACAAAGTCCTTGTTCGCAATGCTTAACTGGCTTCCTACTGTGCTTCTCGCTAAGCAGATAGCTAAGTTTGCTGCGACTAGACTCATTGCCCTGTCTCGTTAGCGCATTATCCCTTCTGGTCTCTCCTCTATTTTGGAGGTTGATCATGTGAACCCACTGAATACGGATTATCTCTTTGTGGAATATTATTTTGACAGGGGTTTTTACTTTCTGATTTCGACTAGGACCCTGCATGATAATCTCCCCGGAACTCCTGAATATATACACTGGATATTATCTAAAGTCGATAATGGGGTTGGTAGCGGAGTCTACTCTGGGAACTGGACCTAAACATTTCCCTAAGGCTGCCGGATTATTGTAGCGTGTTTCAGGGGAAATAACGGTAATCTACCAAGCTGCTTATCAACATGCTCAATCTTCTCCGATAGTCAGGCTGCTATAAGAATTCTGTCGAGCGTTATAAATAACTCCAAGGTCGTTAGGCAGCGTCTCCGCTTTCTCGACCTGCTTTCTGAGCGCTTCAGTGTCTCACTTGTCTGGGTCCCTGGGCACAGTTATATTCCGCCAGGGCTGGTGCACACTTTCCGGAATCCTTGTAAATCGATTTGGATATGCCACTTACCTCGGTCAAGTTGTCCATTGCGCGGAAATTATTTCGTGACGCCAACCTATCCTGGGTCAATGAGGAGTCCTGCTCCACCGCTAGCATCAGTTGGCCCTCGATGGATAGAAGGCGCATTAACCAGTTACTCGGACTTGGTTGTAACGTCATCTTGATCACAGTGGCCATGCTTACAGGTCATTGTGTTATGTTAAGACACGCGGAAAGAATGCAGCTCTCATTCAACGACCTCTGTTGTGGGTGCAGATCCGCTGAGGAACAGGAGACTGTTATCCACTTTCTTTGTCAATGCCTCTCTCTTGCGAGGTGGAGATATGGGTTAATTGGCTCTCCAATTCTTGCCAGCTTGACGGAGCTATCGTCCATTGATGCCAAAAATATAGCTTCGTTTATCAAACATTCGGGCTGGTTTTTCAGCGTAGGGTAGTCGTGCTTTAAAACTGGAGCCCTTGCGCTGACTAACTTCTTCCCTAGTTTGGTTGAACTTGGTCAGTACAGGGGCTGCGTTTACCTGTGGCGTCACAATGGGCTGCTATGCGTGCTCGAGTAAGCTTATATTATCAAAGCTAACACTCCAACCTACCTTCCTACCCAACTTTCTGATACCAATCTCATTATACTATACTACTCGCTCTCTTTTACACAAAAACTTGGCATGTCGTTCGACTTCTGTAGCTGTCTAAATACCCCTTTATCTGCTCAATTATTTCTGTGGGAATTACATCGGGAGCTTTATTATTGCTTAGTTTTGCCATTTCCAAGTGCATCTCTAAAGTTTGTAGTGAATATGTTGCTATTGATAACATATACTTCTTAAGGTTTTTTTTTTCGCATATTAAAGTTGCAAATTTTTTTTGTTTATCCAATCCAATTTAGATTTTTCGGACTTTTTGTCTTAAAAAAAAATTACATATGACAGGATAAAATAATCATACAAATATTACATACCGCGTATCCACAGATTTACTGATACAATACCTACAATCTGAAGTAAGCTCTTAAGTTGTAAAGTCTTAATTATGGTATGTAAATGTGTACCAGCCTTGATAAATTAACACTATCTATTGGCAAAGAATATTAAACTCTGTTAACTTCAAGCATATATCGTATCGTAACATCACGGTAGGATTATAGTGCAGATGAATAATGATAACGTGTTTGAGTTAACAGTATTTGAAAAAAGTTTAACAACATTTTTCTTCAGACAAATATTATTTTGTTCTTAAACCATTGAAAACTTTTCCACTAAACCTAATGCCTTCAACTCTACTGTTAGAATGCTAAGGATTGAGTGTTATTTATGTTATGATTTATGGTGTTTGCTTTTTTCACATACTGTACGTTGCATATTTAGTATTAGAACAGCAAATGTACATATGTATTCTAAATGTATTAGGGTTGCCAGTTTTGTTCTTGTAACGTAAAGAATCCAAACATTTGGATTTGAGTTGGATTATTGACATTATTGCAGGACAAACGAACGAGGAAAGCCTTTTCTATGTAAATAATAGTAACACTCATTCTCATAAGAAAGTTGGTTGAAATTTGCATTAACATCAGCGGATACACTGGCTCAGACATGTTGTTCGAATGAAAGACAATATTCCGATAAGACGTGCATTTGTTGTGGGAAAAATTTTTTATTAGTTTTTTATCCAACTTTATTTGCCTCAGTGCACTGTGTGATTTTTTTGGTCAGCATAATAGATCAAATGTATCCACAAGCAGGAGAATTGTGCAAATCGGGTCTGTAGGAAATATAAAAGCACCAGTGCATGTTTGCCTAATACTCGTCTCGTTTTCGTGACCAACAATTGAACATCTCACAAACATTATTTTGAATTTACCCGCTTACAAGGTTCAATAGGCTAAAGAGCTGAAGCCTACTAAGCATTTCAAACATTGTCAATACGCCGAGTGGTTGGTTGAACAGCTTGAAGTGTATGGTGACTTTACAATAAAAATCATCTTCAGCGCATTCGTTAACAAGCAGAATTGCCGCATCTGTGCAAATGAGAATCCACGAGTTAATGTTAAAATTGCTATACATACACATAAGTAACCGTTTGGTGAGATTTATGGACTGGCGGCGTCATTGGGGCGTATTTTAGCAAAATTGAATTTGTCCAAACACTTATCGTTTGCTACCGGGACAGCAATTGTAGACAGAAATTTAGGATATGGATCTGGACTATATGGCAATGGCTCTTTTGCACGAGAAATTCAATGGCCGTGTTATTGCATGCGATTGCAATATCAAGTTGCTGTCACGATTATGTGATTTGACTTCTTGATTTGGTGATACTAGATAAGGTGAAGTTGATGTAGTCTTGTAGGTAGTGTGTTGGCTTATTAGACGCAAAGCCACGGTACAAACTCCAGGTCAGACATCAAAATGAAAATATGAAAAAATATTTCTTCGGCGACTTCCTCTCAGTAGATTTCTGGCAAAAACTCTGATAGTAAATAAAATTGCAATGAAAAGTTTCTCAAAAAATCTTTGGTTCGGAATTGACATTAAACTGTAGGTCCCACCTACACACAACCTGAGTGGTGTAAGAAGCTAGGCCGTAATCCTGACTGAAGGGTTGTAATGGCTAATTATGTATGTACATATATACAGTGGTGGCCTTATAATTAGAAACGATGTTTCTGGAACAGAGTTCTCTAGAGTTACGAATCTAAATTTAATTTGTCCCAAACTGATGGAAAAACGTATGTAAGACGTCCTCCAAACAAAGCCTTTGATCCCAGGTACACAGTGAAAACTGTAAAACAAATTAACAAACATACATGTTGCTAAGTCGTTTCTAATTATAAGGCAACCACTGTATGTAGATAAGGTGTAATTCAACCAGCCAAGAACAATTCAAGAGCTAAAGAACGAGAACATTTCGCATATTGACAACATAGTACCTCAATAAAAATATAGTACATCGGTTAAGGGTATGCCACCGAAGCCGTGGTTAACATTTAGCCGATATTTTTATCACACAAAAATTGTTACAGATCCCTTCTGAGATAACATATAGAATTTAATAATTGAAATAATTCTCTGAAAAATTTTTCATTTAATTACAATTAACATCGAGAGTTTTAGCTGCATCACCTTTTAGAACGTTTACAAGTTGGTGGCTGGAAATACACGCTTGAATATGAATAATTTTATGTTTTTATTTCATAGTACATAATGTATAATCCTCACAAACAAACGCTTAAGCTTATTCTTTTAATTATGCGTACCTTTTTAATATCCTTTTTATTATAATTACTTAATAAGGCAATCAAAAACTATAAAAGCATCACCATAATAACTGACATTTTCAATGGAGTTAAAGTAATAATCGCAAACGGCCCATGTTCTACAGCCTTAATGGGTTCATTGGTAAACGAATCGCATAAAAGAAACAAAAGAAAAAGAAATCTCTCTCGCGCATTTAAAAAGGCTTTCAAGATATAAAACTATAGAAAAAAACAGAAAATGATTAGAAAAAATAATAATACTTTGAAGTAAATCCTTATTAACGGACTAAGGACTACAAACACTTTTAATGCTTTTGATATCATTAAAAATGCACATAAAAGATAAAAAACAAAATGTATAATGCGAATGGAATGGTAAAGGTATAATAATGTTGTTGAATAAAATTGAGGTAAAAAGGAGATTAAAAAGTTTCTTCTTCTATTCAAGCACATTTTTTTTTTCACGGATTATGAAATTCTCTTCATTCAATTGAAAATTTTTGAAAGTTAGTTGCTTAAATTTTTTTCAAAATAACATTAAACTTCAATAATCTGTTTAATATTTCATTCTTTTACATGACTGTTGTAATCAATTCGTTCTAATATTATGAACCAATCTAGAAATAAGAAACCAAGTCCCCCACCTGGGTAACTATCTTGTCGCGATGTGGGGGCTTAAGTGTATCTATCCCCAACCTGTTGGGGATGTGGTGCATGACTAAAGGTTACCCTAATATTGTGAGAGACTGTCTTCGAATTTATGTCTCTGTGTGATCTCTTCGACTAGCCGGATCACGTATTTTTCTTCTATACCCCTAATCCGGAGTGTTATCGGGTGGTTTGCAGTCGGGGTTCTAATCCGACTGTATTATAACGGAGCCTCACTTTCTACCAAGTCCTTGTGATGCTAGCGGTGGCTATGGCATGATTGACCTCCTTTCCCCCTCACTCGTGGAACTTATATGGACAAAGAATACAACACCTTCACTCGTATCCAAATTGCTACTGGGAGCAATGAGGTGGTGACTTCCCCTTCAACGAATGTTGATAATGAAAGTTGATAATGGAAGCTTGCAGTCAGTAGACTAAAAAAAAATTTTTTCGACTCAACGAAGAGTAACCTTACTGTACAAAAATGTAAAGTAACCGTCCAGGGTTAAAGAGATGGGCCATAAGGTATGGGAAGGACATGTAGGGTAATAGAAGCGTTGGTATTCAGTCCCAAATTTAAATAATCCACGGGGAAACTCGCAAATTGCTGCCATGGTCGTTTACGTCATCAAATACTATCCGGTTAGGGTGTCACCATGTAGTCGCCTTGGTCTAGTAGGTAGTGAATACTTTTTAATGACTTCAGCAGAATCTGCAATGACGTAAAAGAAGAGGGGACCACAGAAAATTATGGGCGTTGAGAACCTAAGAAGAAAAGTCTTGGACACACAGAATTTTCTTACACAAAAAGTCTATCCACAAACGATTTGAAGAAAATCCACATCTTCATAAGACCCTCGGGATGATTAATAAATTCCAGACAGGATATATAAATATGATGGAATAGGTAGTGCCCGAAATAGCTGTGCTCATTTAGGTGGCTGCCTGTTTAACCTAACATAGTGTTAAATCGATCCAACATTGATTGGGACTCATTGCATTAAAAAAAAAAAACTAATGTCCACCACTTCTCTCTATGAAAAGACCGTCCATAGAATTAATTTAATTTTTAATTTTTATTTTTGTAAATTTACAGATTTGGCCACTTGCTATCAGTTCAGTTAGAAATTAAAATAATTAAAAATGAGTTCAAATAATTTATATCACCAGCTGTTTATATCAGATTTATTTATTAACACAATTCTAGCAAAATAACATAAAATGACAAGATGCAACCATAATCTGTTCTGCTTGATTATACTATTAAGCGCCAACAACTATTTTGCGAGCATCATGATGAAATATGTTGTATTTTTATTTGCTTAATACTTATTATTATTTTAATTTGTTTATCAATTTCCTTAAAAGAGGAAGAAACAATAATATTTCATTTTTTGAATAAATAATCGATGACAGTTAAGCTCACTCGTGACTACATATAAACTAATTAACGAATATAAAATATGTTTAAACATGAAATCGAACGTCCCCGGCCTCACACTAACCCACCCTCACCCGACCGCGGAGGGCTCGTCCCCATTACGTAGGGACACGTACACACTACAGTCCGGACTGTTTCGTATTAATTGCAAAATAAATACATATTTTTTGTGGAGTATATATGTTTAAATATTTATTTAAAAAACGAAAATTTCTTAAATCGATTTATTTATTTATACTTTGGCTACATATTTATGTATGTTCGTAATTTCTTTGGCTATCTTTGGCATGCCAAAAGATATCATGAGTAAAAATAATGTTTCAAAGTTTTTGGTAGTCAAGAAAAAAAAAAAAAAGATGAAAAACGTGCAGATAACAAACGCGTAATAACATTACTGCTGTAGTATCGAGCATTAATAGCCTAAAGAGCCTATTAATAATTCCACAAGGAGTTTTCTCGTGTAATCCCTGGGCTTATAATCGCATCTGTTATTGTCTTCAGTCATAGAAATGTTTTGCCAAACAGAACACGTATTATGCTTAATAATGGTGTTAATTGGCGTTATTCAACTTGAAAAATACATAAATTATTGCCTGAATTCCATTCCAGTGTTGCTTTATTTTTGTCAAAAGAATTCTATTAACTTGTTTAAATACATGTTTTTTTTTGTTTTTTGGCTAAAAATTCAACATTGTCTTAAAGTAATGACCTTAAGTGACTACAAAATATTTTAATATACTGTAATGCAAACGGTGTAGTGATGTTTCCATTATACAAAGCCCAAATGCTATAACAAGTACAACAAAAACTTTCAGTACCAAGGAAATAAATTTCCATTAAATCAAGACACAAATCTTGTTACAATAGCCTATCAACACCACTCATGTTGTGTGTGTTAATTTTTATACATGAATAGCGGGACCGAACGACAGATTTTTGAGAAACTTTTCATGGCAATTTTATTTACACTCAGAGTTTTTGCCAGAAATCTGCTGAGAGGAAGTCGCCGAAGAAATATTTTTCATACCTTCGTTTTGATGTCTGACCTGGGGTTTGAACCGTGGCTTCGCGTTTAATAAGCCAACACACTACCTACTAGGAATTGACTATCGGCGCATACGATTATCGTTTGACTTTAAAAATCGAATCTTGAAAAAAAATTAATCTTGAACGCTTTTAAGCCAATATTCTTTCGTTTAATCTTACTGCGTAGGACGACGAATTGATGCTCACGAAGAAGAGAAAATAATACAGTAGCTAGTGTGTTCAATCCCCAGATCCGACGTATCCAACAAAACGAAATATGAAAAAGTATTTCTTCGGCGACTACCTCTCAGCAGATTTCTGATAAAAACTTTGAAAGTAAATAAAATTGGTATAAAAAGCTTCAAAAATCTCTCATTTGGAGTCGTCTTTCAACTGTAGGTCCCGCCATTCATGTATAAATTTTATACGGTGTTATATATAGATATGCACCTTTATTGCGTAATTCCCAATAAACGCCATTATTGAGCTCAATATTTCATATAAAGTTTCAATTAATAATTGCGCAATAAATACGCAAATTGTTATAATATTGAGTAAAACTTAAAATGCAGCACTGCCATGAGTGTGTTTAGCGAGCATATTACAATAAACGAACACTTTCTGTTGACAACTCAAATGTCAACAGCGACCAACAAAAAAAAAACAACAAAACAAAATAAAAACAATGTTGTTGAAACAACAAGCTGTTTTGTTTACCAGCTGTCAAATGGAAATTGAATAAGCAGCTGAACTGCTATGCCTGCTATGCCTGAACACTTAAAATATTGTACTCAATAAATCGAATATTGACTCAATAAAAGTGCATATCTGAACATAGTATTACTCTTAAAATTTATTGAGCAGATCTTTCGATGACATCAACTTTCGCTTTATTAATTATAATTGGTGAAGGCTTTGAGTATAACATTACGGAGTCGAATGCCCTTGTTTTTATACCACTATATGCCCTACACCCGTCCGTATGCCATAGAATGGCTTCTGTGTTAGAAGAGTATGTGACAGCTAAATTAATACATATAGCTACACACTCTCATTGCGAAACATTGTAAATAATTAATTACCACATTCAGTTTAGTTTTGTTCATAGCACATAATATATATGCAGAGTATCCTGTAGTTGGTCTTAATCTACTAGAAATCATTTATTTTTCATTTCACTTCCTTTATTTTTTGGTTTGTTTTTGCACAGGATTACAGTTTATAGCGGAGGTAAAAATTCATTCGTCTACCTTCCTTTAAATTAATTTATTTTTTATTTCCCTTTAGTTCATGCTTTGAAATGCACTTAAGGCATTTTTAATTAGAAACTCAAAAGGAATGCTAATAAACATTATAATGGCAGAAAATCGACATTTTTTAATTAATCGTAAACTAGACTCATTCAAGTACTAATTGGGTGTAAAACTAAATGAGGATTTTATTAATTGCAATACAGGTAGTAGTGATAAAATGTAGTAAATGCTTAAGAAATGAAATGACAGTACAGTATGCCAAATAAATAAGTTTACTTCAGAGCGTGTATTAAAGATTTAATTTTTAAATATTTAGGCAATTTGGGTAATAAAATTTCAATTGAAAATCGTAAAATCTTAACATTGAATCAGAGCGTGATTCCTTGTAAATTACATGATAATTTTACGTTTATAGGATTCCAACTGGGAATGTCTTGTATGCCATATCTAAGAGAAGAGAAAGTGAATATAGTTCCTGTATAATTTTCTGTGGAATCTTGGACCACACAAAGTAAATACAAATACATTTGCTTTTGTTTATTTATCGTTTTCGTGCTTTTAGACATACTATATTACCAAATGCCGCCCTGCGCATAATAGCGTGTAGTCATCAATAATTTCCACAGACATACTCTCAGCTTTCGTAAACATCTCCAACTCCCTCATTAGTGAGGCTACCATATATCATGCTATTAACACTATTAACGTGCTTTATCGCATACCTTAATCTCTTTGTCATGATGATGTTTATTGTGTTGATCGTTGTCATTATGCAAGGCTCTCAGAGCTTGAGTGTTTTGCTTTCATTTAGGTCTGGAAAATCATCAGCAAGGGCAATAGAATACAGTAATCAGTGTTGCTCCTCAAGCGTTTTTTTTTTTTACATTGAGTCCTGGCACTAGTCTTTTGTGAATATATTTGTCTTCTTAAGAGCGAGAAAAATACTTCTTACGAGCAACTTTCAGCACGGTTTGGTTAAATTTGATATTTTCTCTGGATAAACTTGAACGGAACTGCTAATAGGTTATATTTTACATACAAATATGAACAGATTTTTCCATATAAATCATGTAAAATTTTAAATCACCTTGAAAGTGTCGCCTGGCACCTTCAGTTTACGGTAAAATTTTTCGAAATGAGTGAATCGAACTGCAGAAAACTCTCAGGAAAAAATAATCTTATTCGCACTAGAATTTTGTTCGGGCTACATGGGTGAATCCAGCTTTATTTTACTTGCAATCTCTATGAAACAATTAAAAAAAATGTTTTCTAGCAATTTTCTATTTTTTTTTTATTTTTAAAGAGTTTTACAAAACATTATTAAAAATTTTAAAATTTCTGTTATCTTTATTCAATATGTATAAAGTTTTCATTTTTCTTTCTATATCCTAAAATATATTCATTCTATTATAAAAATATTTTTCTACTGTGGAGTTTATTATATTTTTAAGATTTATTTCATATTGCTTAGCCGGAGGCATTCACTTCTATGTGTTTGTACGAAATTCAATGCTGTAATGCAATATTCAATAATTTTCAATTGAGTTCTGTTTTTCAAATAAACATAAGCTCTTGAATCAGTTTGTAATAAAATATTTGAAATCATTTTTAAGCAGAAGAGTAAAGCAGAATTGGAAATCAGTACATAGCTTAAAAGAACATATTTTTTAGACTAAAAAATATATTTTAAAGTGAAGTTCGTATTGAAACAAATGTTCTCTTAAAATTATTTGATTATTAAGAAAAATAATGTTTGCACGGTATAATTTTTCAACAAAATAATACAATTTTTGATAGCAACATGTCCTCTACGTTAGATGACCAGTCACTCAAATCACCCGTGCAGAATATTCAATGTGCATTGAACATCGTCGTCCAGTTGAAACCATATGCCGCTGGTGTCTAGATCGTCAAATTCAAACCAAACGAAGTTGGTAACTATCAACCTATAGCGTTCAACGTTGACAGTGATAGCCTGGTCAACGTCGATCTCAAAAAAATATGGACAATGATGCCACTAAATCTAAATCCACAGCAAACAATGACTTTTTCGCGATACACTGCACGTTCTTGGATCTCACTTGGTTTTTTGCAAATTTATTGCTTACACAAACATTTATAAACCGATGGTCAAAATTTAAACCTTGTTAGAAAGAAGAGGAAAGGGCCTTTAAAACGATATACATATATGTATTATTTGAATTATTATTCTATCAGGTTTGATGAGGTAAACTTGACAAATGTGAAGTTTTCATAATTTTTAAAGTTTGTCCGTTCATAGTAGCAAACTTTAATTAAAATATATGAAATAAGTGATGACATCCTAAAAGTGCATTATCTTGAGAAGAGATCGACACTTTGTTTGATCAAATCGGACAAAAATTATCGTAGTAATTATTTAAAGAGTATAACAGTCGTGGTATATTTTTCATATAAATATTTTTTCAAATGAACTTTTAGTTCAAAAATTTTCAAAATTTTTGTTATATGTATATTGATTGTTTATCGGAAAATGTGTCAATTTCACGTCTCAATGACCATCAGACTTTGACTAATGTTTGCGCAAAGAGAAATAATAATATTTGCAAAAAACGCAAATATTAGTCATCTTCTGGTAGTCGTGCAAACGTCCAATTGACCCTGAAAATTCATTTGATAAGATGATATATATAAAAAATATAACACGACTGTTATACTATAACTATACTCTTCACAAGATAATGCACTTTTAGAATGTCATCACTTATTTTATATTTTTTAATTAAATTTTGCAATTAAGAATAGATAAACTTTAAACAATAAGAAAAAAAATCACTTTTTCCAAGTTTAACCGATCAAAACTCATAACATGTAATCTTGAACCATATGTTTATGTATACCATTTTAAAGGCTCATCTGTCCCCTTTTCAAAAAACTTTGGATTTCGTAAATAGTTTAAAAACTATTTAGACAATCAATAATACCGTTTTTTTTTCAAATAAAACAAGTTTGGAGGTTTCAAGAAATATGTATAAAAAAATATTTTTGAGTTCTACTCAACAAAACTCACAACCTACACTATGTCATTAGCTCGGTGTATTTTGACTGTCGCACCATGTTATCAATAATTTTTAATTAATTAATTATTTATTTGTAAACTTCTTGAACACGCCCTAATCTAGTAAGTAAAGTATTTTCTTATTAGTTCTACCAATGGCGCAGACATCTTGCACTTAACAAAATAAAAATAAATTTTTCTGCGATTTTTTCTCAGCAGAATATTGCGATAAAAAGTTTCTGTCGTTTTACAGGACTGCATTTTCTGACGCTTCTAAAAGAAAAAAAATTATTTCCAATAAAACGTACCAACCATTTGAAGAGAAGGTGCAAACTTCTAACGTCTTTTAGGATTATTTTCCCATAATTTCTCAAGAATTTAACGAACTTATAGAAGGACAAGCAAAATTGCAAAAGAAAAAACTTATTTGCCAATCAACATTGTTCTCTAATTATAATGCAGCAGGTAAAGTGTTATAAAACATTACGAAAATAACTGCGGCAAAACTTTAAGTGTTGAAAATAATTGTCTGCCACTTAAAAACTCTTCTTAAAGTTCTTAAAAATATTTGTGGTGTATTTGTGGTGTATTTGTCGTCAAGAATTTTGTGTTTAAATAAGTTTTATTATTAATTATAAATTAATTATAAATTATAAAGACAGTATTTATTTATCGTTACTAATAATAAAAAAGGAACAAGACTCCCTAAGACAAGTATAAGAAAGTATTTTTGTTCTATAAACTATGGTTTGATATGTCAAATACATCTTTTTGCTCTTTATCTGATAATAATTTACGATACCTTCCTTAGTGTAACAAATTGTATCAATTAATGTAATCTTTTTCTTACTTCCCGTTTAGTTTTTTCGTAGGCTTAATACAAACGGAAGATCAAACAGTAAAGATTGTTGTTAATAAGGATGTCATAGCAATTTATTTTCACACCAGGGTAAGTATGGGTGCCGATTGTTGTCAATTGTTACGTGGGAAAATGTTGGTTTTTAATACTCCACACCACAGTTTTACTATCTTTTACTGTCTTTTGTAGTTAATATTTTCAACTGACCAAGAAACAAAATCATAAACGCAAGAACCACCTAGCTATGCTTTTCTTGTTTGAAAACAGACTCCGAACCCCTGGACGTCTACTTAAAAAATATAACAATACATTTGTAAACTAGTTTGGTTTTACCTGCTTGGGGTCGCCAGTGATACAGTATGTGGGTCTAAAATTAACGGTATACCATAGCAAATACATTTAAATGAAATGAGATACCAAAGTACAAGTATTTGTCCATTATAACCAATAATAATACAAATAACGCATCTTCGCTCTCAGGGGTACCTAGTCACGTTTTTAGGGACATTGGCTCTATTTTTTCGGTTTCAGTACTAGTTGCGTATTTATTATGTAGAACATAAAATATTATAAACAGTATGGCCTTTAATTTGATGTATGACACGGGCAAATAGCTTTAGTCGTTCCAGAGATATGGATTTTCGAAGTCGCAAAACTGCCAAAAATCGAGATTTTCAAAACTTTGATGCCCCAGTGGCACGGGTTAACATCTTCCAATTGTGCTCAAATTTGGCAATCCTAAAATCTGACAGAAAGAAACATTTTAGGGGGGCGCCCCCAAAAAAATTCGGACATTCTTTTTTACCCTATGAGATAAAACCACCCTAATGTATACACAATATAAGTGGTGTGAGGGCTAGGTCGTAATTCTGACTGAAGTGTTGTAATGACCAATTTTGTATATATGTATGTATGCGTGTGAGATACCAACGAAATTTTTATTCATTTGAAAAACCTATTCATGCTATTACATGTGAAATATAATATGATTCAATAAGCCCCCACTGCGTCTCTGGCAGAAGCACATCCAAAATGTGGAAATTTGCATGACTTCCGTGCATAAATCAGACCGAAGCTCAGCGATGGCATGGGTCATATTGTCTTTGTGGATCGCAGTTGCTTGTGGCTTTCTCACATACACCTGCCACTGAAGAAAACTTCAAAAGAAAAATAAGTCTAATGGGATCAATTGGCACGATCTCAGTAGCTACTTTTCATCATCTCCATGTGAGATGACAATGCCTTCAAAACTCTCGGGCGGAATATCAAATGTGGCATGAACTATATGGCACGTAAGCCGCATGTCCTTGTTGCCCAGACCACCCAAATCAGCCCAAAAAATGTTGGTAATCATTGACAAAAAACAAACACACAGAATTTCAATTTGGAACATTACCAGTCCACACAAGGATCCCGAAAAAATCACTTCTTGGTGTGGATTTTTAATTGATGGTTAGATTGGTTCACTTTTAATTAAGAACGACTTTGGCCAGGATATCAACAACGAGCACTGTAGACCCATGACTTCCAATTTATTTTGGCCAGACAGTTAAAGAAAATAAGCTTTCTGTTCTTCCATCTTTCAGCTGCGTTATAGTGTTTGTAAGAGTTGTATTACTTTAAGTCTTTTTTGGTTTCTTAGACTTCTTCTAGAACTTCTTGCTTAAAAGCTTAAAATCATTGTATTTCCTTATTGTATCTGCTAATATTTTCAAATTGATTTGTTGCAACAGATAAAATATTCGTTGTATCATCAAATCATGAAAATCTAAAGCAACTGCCTTTGTATCAGTACGTAATTTTAATAATGTTTCAGGGTGCCCTGGTAGTCTAGTGGGAGTGTGCTAGACTATTAGCGTAAGGGTCGTGGGTTCAAATCCCACCAGAGACTCTGGTCTGTGACACTACACCGAGCATATGGTCGAGTTACTCCGCTCGTATATATAATTAGAATATAATTTATAATTGTATTGTAATTAACAAATAAATAAATAATAATGTTTCATTTCTGTGTGAATAATTACTTGTTTCACTGTTAACTACGTGTCTGTTAACAAATGTCTATTAACGAATTACTAAAAACTTGAAAGTGTAAACGTATGCACTATGACGCATGAATGGAAAAACTACAAAGCTATAAATGTTGTGGATGATAAATGTTCAGTACGAGTTTGAATATAATCGATGGAGTTTATGACAATGACAATGATGTCGACAGTAACAGCACGAGATGATGGTGATATTTCAAAACTGCGTCATATTGAGCGAGCAATGATGCAAGTGAAGTGAAAACAGATTTTGTTATGAAGGAATGTGAACAATACGTTATTGTAAGCAAGTTGTATGTTAATACACTACAGATTAAATCGTATATAAGGGCATATAAAGGTTTAATCACCGGTACACCTAGTAGATAGTTTGAATGAATAAAACAATTTCTTTTTGTCTAAAAATACGCTGGAAATATAAAAAAAATCAGAAAGCAGGCTACTAGATATAATATAGCTTGGTATTGTATTTTTTCGAATGCAATCGATTCTTAATAAAAATTTCACGGTTCTCTAAGTTACATATACTCACATACATACATAATTGGTCATTACAACCCTTCAGTCAGGATTAGGACCCAGTTAGTGTGTTGGCTTATTAGACGTGAGGCCTCGGTTCAAATCCCAGGTCAGACATCAAAACTAAAATATGAAAAAATATTTCTTCGGCAGATTTGTGGCAAAAACTCTAAGAGTAAATAAAATTCCCATGAAAAGTTTCTCAAAAATCTTTCGTTCGGAGTCGAATTTAAACTGTAGGTCCCGCCGCTCATGCAGAAAAATTAACGCACACAACATAAGTGGTGTGAGAGACTAAACCGTAATCCTGACTAAAGGGTTGTAATGACCAATTATGTGTGTATGTATGTATGTATGTAATTGCGTTATTTTATAAAATTATACTAATTAAATTATTTCTACATAATTAATCATATTTTTATATTCGTTAAATTTTTTATGGTGTTTTAAAATATTTGTAAATATTTTGCAATTATTTGTATTGATTATTTAAATAATTCGGAAAAGAATTTTTTTCAGCAAAATTGTTTTCAAGTGTAAAATGTTAATAACTTTTATAAATATTTATGTATACAATATTTAAATTTAAAAATATTACTACAAAATTTTTCAACTATTTTCGCATCATCAATTCTGCCGTGAAATTTTTCCAATGACTGAACGAAAAGTTATAAATTATTATCGTTATCGTTATGTTTTTGTTAGTTTTGTGGCATCAGTAATATCTTTAACACTCACTGCCTTTGTTCTTCTTATTTTTAGTTACGGTGCAAAGAAGTGTAAAATAGTTTTTCTGTTTTTGTCAGTTGCGTTTCGTTTTCTTCTTTTTGCAAATTTCTATTGCATCATTTCATTGCATCTGCACAGTATAAAAATTCAATTAAGTTAAGTGTTAAGACAAATTTCTAATATTTTAGGTTACACAAAATATCATCGTTAGTTAGATATGAGCGAATTTTGATTATGCTATAACTGAAATCATCATTAACCATTACAACTCTTTACAACGGCGCTACAGACCATACGTCACCGTCTTCGTTCTCGATAACGCAAGTGAACATATAAATGATTTCGGTGTATATGAGGTATCGGTCTCGGTGGACCAATAAGTAAGTGCCGTATTTACACGACGTCAGCCTCTGTGACCAAGTGACCACGTGCGGCATGTAGTGCTGTTTTTTAAAACCGTACGCTGTTAGTGTCCAAATTGTCAAACTAAGGCCGAAAGAACTTTTAAAACCATTGATCTACAGTGCTGGACGTTAATAGTAATAATCCGAATATGGCGTTAATTATGGACCACACCAAACGGTGAAGCAAACATTGGACGTGTTTGGATTCAGAAATGGGCCTCGTCGCTGAAGATGTTCACTTACTTACATAATTGATCATTACAACCGTTTAGTCAGGATTATGAACCTAGTTTCTCACACCACTTAGGTTGTGATGGTCCTAATTTAATCCACAAGTGACAGGGCCTACAGTTTTAATTCGACTCCGAACAACAAATCTTTTGAGAAACTTTTCATGGGAATTTTATTTACTCCGAAGAAATATTGGAATTCACAAGAAGTCAAACAAAGTCTAAGTCGAACGACAAAAACACGGACAAGAAGCTTGTTAGACAAAACAAATTTTATTGATAGAGAACTAACCAAACGCACATGCCAAGTTCGACTAAAAATCGTAATAAATTCTGGAAATTTTGTAAAATGAAAAAAAATCAAAAATGGTTGCACAATTCTTTTCAGTATGCATTGCAAACATTATCACAAACCTAATATACCACAATTAACTACAATAGAGTGAGTTATCAAAAAAAAAGTAACTGGAGTCCATTGAAAATGTATAGAGAAGTGTCATAGCGTGAACAGGAATCGAAGTGTAAAATTGGGGCATCAACTGAGTTTGTTTTTGAAAAGCTATGACATTTTAGATAAACTTACATTTCGTTTTACTTATAAGTGTTAAAAAGTTGAATGAAATAATTGATTTAAAATAAATTTATGAAAATATTGAAATATTGAACAGGTTATTCACAGCAACAAACTTATTTATTTGTTTTCTTGTTGAGTTTATATGTACGTATACGGTTGGCAGATATATTTTATTGCGTGAGTATCTTATGTTAATTATAGGATTTCAGTTTTTGCCAACAGCAATTATGATTCTTAACTACATTGAAACGTGTTCTTAGGATTGTTCCTATAGCAGCAATACCCGTTCAGTGATTGGTAATATGATGATAGAATGACTTTTCCTTTCCATTAGTTCTATACCCTCAACTTTGCCATTCAGATTGATTAGAGTAGTTTGTACTTCTGCGTGCGCATACTATCTCTAAACTATATTGTTTATAAATGCAAGTCATTGATTAAGTATTAGAGTATGACCACGTCCATTTTTTGATAATTTTGAGAAGTCTTCTGCAAAACCTCAAATCTGTACATGTTTGCTATTTGTTTGCTGTTTTATGTGTCCACAGTAAAGGAACATCTCGATTTGATAGAGCTTTATATTTGAAAGATGCTGTTACCATATGTATGTGCTGCATATGCAGAGTCCACTGGAGAAGCAGTAAGACAATAAATTCGTTGCCAAATTTTTGGGGTATCCGGAAGGCCTAGCTGTCAGTGTACTACACCTTAAGAGCCGAGGCCGTGGTTTCGATTTGCACCAGAGACACTGGGTGTTTATTTGTCTGACATTATATTTGATTATTCACAATAGAAAAAGAATGTGAGAATTATTATTAAAAAGCAATTTTAGAAAATACAGTGACGAAAGTGTCTCGCTCTCTACCCCCTCTTTTCTTTCTCCTATAAATTATGTTCATTGGGGTCAAAAAAACCTGACGATTGTACAGACTGAAGCACAAATTGGTATTGGAGCTCTGTTTAGAATTTTTTGTTCAGGTAAATTACGCAAATAAGCAGAATAATTTGAAGTGACGATAATCCAGAAGTTCTTGAATAGAATGGAAAATTACAGCTTTGCTATGCTTTATAGATTGGTGGTGTCAAGTCTAGTAGACGTCGTACTCTAGCAGATAGTGCGTTGACTTACTATACGTGCTGCCACGGTTCAATCCTCATATCCAGACATCTTTTCTTGTGAAAATTCTGAGAGTAAATAAAATCGCCATGAAAAGTTTTCAAAAAATCTGTTGTACGGATTCGGAGTTAAACTGTAGGTCCCGTCACTCATGCTTGTTTGTAAACCTATTGTAATGACTAATTAAGTAAGTAAATAAGAGTCATTGTTACTGTCAATGGCGAACGCTGTAGGGAAATGATTAGAAATTTGTTCGTACCGCAATTGACTGGCATGCATTTTGCTGACATGTGGTTTCACATAACGCTCGCTACCTTTTTTTTTATCGTTCAAAGAAAGTTTTGAAGAAAAACTAATTTCACATAATGTTCCAATTGTATGTAAATCGTTTCGATTTGTATGCGTCAGTCATGAGTGCCACAAGGCCGAAATCATATTCAGACCTTAACGTCATAAAATACTGTATAAAACAAATCATCTTTGATTGGCATTGAATTTATTCTTCTTTGTTTCATTATAATTTAAACTAGCAAAACAGAAACTGCACTAATAAGTAACATATTAAACATTTTAAAGCATTGTTATTAAATCTTTTTTTCTTCAAAGAATTTATTGATTTTATTAAACAATTTGTGTATTACCAGAGCAATTTTCAAAACCTTTCATTATATTTCGATTTCTATCTCTATCTCTGTCTCTATGCTTTACTGTTATTTCAAACATGCAACAATTTCCAATTTAATTGTTGTTTTAATATCAGTTTTATTTGTTTAAATATTTTATTACATTAGATTCATAGTTTTTTCATTTCATTTCATAGTTGGCTGCTTAAGGCAATTTTGTTTTTTCACAATAGTTTGTATGTTCAGTATGCATGTTATTTCTAATATTTATAAACTGAAAATCGAACAAAAAAGTAATAACTAGAATATATGTGCAATGTATTTTAAATAAAATAAAATAATTGTTAAAGAATAATTTATAAAAAAAAATATATTTTTGTTTATATTTTATTTAAAGCTTAAATTTAATATTCAAGCTTTAAAAAATTTTTTATTTAAAACAAACAGTTTTAGGGCAAACAGACAAAGCATTTGTTTAAAATATCTCCCAATTATTAAAGTAAAGGTGATGACTTTAACACAAGGTTAATATGAAATTGAATTGAATTGAAAATATCTCTAAGAAAACATAGCTTCTCACACCACTTATGTTGCTTGTGTTAATTTTTATACATGCGTGTCGGGACCTACAGTTTAATGTCGATTCCGATCGAGATATTTTTGAGAAACTTTTAATGGCAATTTTATTTACTCTCAGAATTATAGCCAGAAATCTGCTGAGAGGAAGTCACCGAAGAAATATTTTTCATATTTCGTTTTGTTGTCTGACCTGGGGTTTGAACCGTGGCCTTGCGTCTAATAAGCCAACACACTACCTACTCTCTAAGAAAAAGTCAAGGAAAATTTTCTAGCGAAAGTAATGGCATGCCATTACAATACTTTATTTCATAATTTCCCAAAACAAGTTTCTCTTTTAGCAATTCAATTGAAAACAATTAAAAGTATCTCAAAAAATGTATTCTTACCGAGACACACTTTATATATTCTTAAATGGAATAAATAGTCAAAATATCTAAACTTTTATGCTGACATATCATCTGCGAAAAAACTTAAAAATTATTTTTTTGAGTGTTATTAGTCTTGGGGTTGAAATTTAAAAGTCGTGTTAAAACAAATATTATTAAAGAAAACAAACATCATTAAAAATCAAAATTTCTCACCTGTTTACCAATACCCTTTTTACCTGAATTCGAAAAAAAAGGAAAAAAGTAAAAATTTAACCCGAAGCATACAAAACATTTCTACTGACCACACAACTTTAATGCCTGCTTTCGACATATTGTGTGTGTTGCTTTATTGGGAATTTAATCCGAAAGGACTTATTAATACTTAAATGGTTTTTGTAAACACACAATACAGATTTTTTTATTTCACACATCAGAACATGCTTACAAGAGTGTCCATATGTAGTAGGTATGCTCGTTATATGGTGTGGCTTTGTCGTTAACACAAATTGACAATGAGAAATGAGAGAAAGTTGTCCTTTCTTGTTTTTCAAATATTCTGTAATAGGTATGAAAAAATTGAAATATTGAAATATTATCCTGCAAATACTTGAATGGATACAGTAGAATAGCGATAAACAAAATTTAATCGTATTTGGGTTAAATTTGTTGAATCATAGGACTTTGGATCGAATTCTTATCCTTTCAATAAAGTAAACTTCATCAGATCCGTGGCAAAAAAGCTCAAAATCAAAAATCTGTCGTTCGTAATCAACTTTAAATTGTACGTCCCGCCACTCATGTATAAAAAAAATTAACTTACACAACATGAGTGGTGTGAGAAGTTAAGCCTTGATGTTGACTGAAGGGTTGTAATGACCAAATATGTACGTATGATAGAAAGTGCTTAAAGAACGACCCTCACACCACACGGCCACAGACAATGACAGACGTGTGTCTGGTTCGATTGGAAGGAATTTGTTTAAAGTCAGCTGATGCAATCTGGTTTGTTTTCAACACATCTAATATCAAGAGTTAGCATTATTGAAGCAATCAATTCAATAAAAATGGTTGGATTTGATAACAGGAAAGGTGTTGTTTATCATCGTGGTACCATCAGACTACAAAGATTTTTAATAATCCCGAAGAATCCCTACAAAACTAATACTGGCTTGTACTGCCTGTCCTACAAGTATAAAATATAACTTTAATTTGCTCTTCAATTAAAATAAATCATTAAATCTCCTGATATTTGTGTTGGACTTACCAACTCGGTATTAAATAAGATTCGTTTGCTTTATTATAATTCCATGGCATATTTTGTCATTTGTACTAAACAAATTGCAAAATTCCTTTGTAAATTTCCTATATGTTTCGTAATTAAAACCTGAAGTTTGCACCCCAAAATGTATTTCATTTTGTTTACAATTTTCATATGCAATCGTAATTATAATTCTCAAGAGTTGGCATTCTCTTAAGTGTGACAATTTTCAAAGTGTTTCTCCACAAACAACACTTTAAACCAAATTTTAATTGGAGTATTTCTTATTAAGAAACCTTGGCAATAACTACTTAAGTTGGCTTTTTTGATGTTAGAATTCATCATACTCGTATAATATAATTAAAATTGTTCACCATTTTAATTATGTGTTGATGGTGAAATAAAAATAATTATTCCATCGCTTGGCAGGTGACAGAAATGCAATGCCAAGAAATGCTGGTATTGCAATAAAAGAAAATTTAAAGTAGTTGGCGGCGAATTGATTTACGACCTTAAAAAATAATTTTTTTTTATAAAGTTTCTTAATCCGGGCGGAAATCTATGGCATCAGAAGTACAGGAGACCAGATGTGGGATTTTAGGGCTTCGAATACTTTCAACAAAGGCAAGGTCTATGTACTTTTGGAGATGTGTAGTCATCTTACGGCCTGATACGGCGTCTTAAGCACAAGTAAACTTTAGGGCAATCGGTAGTGATTCAGTCACTAGGAACAGAGTTGCTAATTCCAGATGAATTTAAACTAAAGACGAAGGTGAAACTAGCCGTTGGGCAATAAGCTCATATTTTCCTAATTGAAGCACACCAACATTCGAAGTGCTGTGAAAAGTTTGTAAGAACTGCTGTCGCGTCTTTCACGCGCCAACTGTGGCCGCCAACTGTTAAATAAATTGTAATATCGTGGGAGTAAAATATGTGCACATCTATGTCAAACCAATATTTTTTATTTGTAGAATAATAAACATGAAATATTTCATTATTCACGTGTGCATTTTTAATGTGTAATATTTTCCAGAATTCCTATACTGACTTGAATGCTTAAAAAATTCATCGCTTTTAAATTAAAAAATTCTAAATTTTCATTAAAATGAGAAAACGTGTTAACCGCATGAATACTATTAAATATATGAGTATTTATATGTACATGAGCGTCAAAATTAAACGCACATCATTTGGAGAATTTTACTTTCTTGACTAAGTCAGGATTACCACCTTACTTCTCACACCACTCTTTTCTAATTTTGTGCAAGAGTGGTGTACAGATTTGAGAAAAACTTCACGACAATTTTATTTACTCTCAGATTATAAGCCTGCAGACTGCTGAGAGGAAGAAATATTTCTTCGTATTTCGTGTCGTTCAAGTTGCTAGAGCCACGATGCCTCGTCTAATAAGCCAACACACTACCAATTAGACTAAGGCGACTTCAACTTTCCAGAGGTGTTCGATGGGTTTTTAGCGTTCAGGGGTTTTTAGCGGTTGTCATAGAGCCATTCAAATTCATTATTTTGTTCGCAAGTGATATCCGCCGTCTATAATCCGCATTTTTCTGCAGCGGCAGGTAAGTTAATGATTAAATTGTTTCTAAAGGATTGAGCAGTCCTCGTTACAAATAGTTTGAAGAATATTCCAACTTCCCAGGTCAGACATCAAAGTGAAATATGAAAAATATTTCTTCGGCGACTTCCTCTCAGCAGATTTCTGGCAAAAACTGCCATGAAAAGTTTCTCAAAAATCTGTCGTTCGGAGTCGACACTCATGTATATAAATTAACGCACACAACCTGAGTGGTGTGAAAAGCTAGGCCGTAGTCTTGACTGAAGGGTTGTAATGGCCAATTATGTATGTATATATATTTCAACTTCCTTCGCGGCTATGCAACCGCATACCATCACAGATCTGACATTTTTTGCACATAAATATGTTTTATGGACGGAAAATGACTGGGAGAATGTTATTTAATCAGATGAAACTAAATTTAATTGTCTGGGGTGGATGACAAAGGGTAGTATTGGTAAAAGCCACTAAAAACTTTGCTAAGATCAAACAAAAGTTCGCTTATCAAGGCTTCTATTTTGGAATTCGACCATTCAGTACATTTTCATATAACGATTGTCTCTTAGTCTAGCATTTGATCTTATACTTTTAAAACCCGGACAAATCTCTAACATGGTTGGATGATGATGGTTTTAATTACATAGAGTTGCCATATTCTAGTATGTATTGCGATTTCCTCTCAGCAGATTTCTGGAAAAAAATTGTGGGAGTAAATAAAATTGCCTTGAAAAGTTTCTGAAAAATCTGTCGTTCGGAGCCGACTTTAAACTGTAGTTCCCGCCACTCATGTATAAAATTAACACACAAAACATAAGTGGTGTGAGAAACTAGGTCTTAATCCAGACTGAAGGATTGTAATTATCAATTTTATGTATGCAATGTATTATGATGCAATTTTTAATTCTGCTGGATCCATTCCCTCATATCTTGTGGTTAATATGCTCTTTATTTAATATTTCAGCTCTGAAATAGAGGCCAGTTTAATGAGATACGAAATATATACGAAATAAATACGTTATTATTAAAAAAATTATGGTGTACACTTTCTTTTGATAGTCACTGTAAATTAAATCAATTTCATATCCACGTGTACCCATATTTTCACATTGTCATACATGTTAGAAGTATTAATGAATTCAAAACAAGACAAAAAATTTTTAATAAAAGAGATGAATTTCGTTTCTTTACTTGTATTCATAGAATAGAATACGTACGTAGAAGAGAATATGTACGGCATTAAATAATCAAGCAGTATTTCGTCGCATATTTTGTGGTTGTTGTTCATATTTTAATTAATTAAAAAGAAGAAAATGAAAACAAAAAAAAAAGAAAATATTACTGTACCACGTTTTTCATGTTCTTTGTCAAAATAAATAATTACTTTCAGCAAAACTCTAAGCTACAAAACAAACAAAAAATTAAAAACAAAATAAGTCGTATACATGTATGTATGTATGTGCCATTTGGAAAGAGTTCAAAGACATGACAAAATACAGAAATCGCATGTATTTTCAAGTTTGTTAAGAAATCACAAATAAAGACTTACAGAATACAAAAATTTTAAAATCTTTTAAACAATCAGCGAGTAATTTATTATAAAAATTGTCAAACAATACAATGAAATATAATTCAAAGAGGCAGCAGGATGGGATTTAATAATTTTATTTGCAAATTATTTTTCGGAAAACACATTAGCACTGTGCTATAAGAAACCGTATTAATTCACAAGCCTAAGTAACCACATTATGTACATAAAATGGAGCACATATGTACGTATTGTTACGAAAATGGAAATGGTGTTATATCGTTTAACATCAAAATGATAAACAAAAGCTACAAAAACTATGGAATTGTTTACATGATCAACAAATAAACAAAAATATAGCAACAACATCATTACAAAAAAGGGATAAACAAGTAAACAAACAGGCAACAACAACACTGCAAGGACACGCGTAAACAAAATACACAAACAAAAATAACGTAAACAATATGTTTACATTTATAGAGATTTCGCGAAGGCAGTTATTCTCCTTCAAGAGCATCTTTTAGACTGTTTACCTTGCGATATAAAAGGCAAGAAAAAGCAGGCAACGGGATCAGTAAAAATTTAGTCAGTCTTGTGTGAAGACTCATTGCATGTGAAGAGAATAATCGTGGTTTGAAGACCTCCATTGTAAAGAACTAACGAACAATTGTTAGTGTTTACTCAGAAGAATGTAAAGAAGAATAACAAACAAAGCAAATTGTTGTTGTTTACATCAAGTTGTGAACAATGGCACACGGAATTGTGCGCACAATAAAGAATTTTAATTAAAACTAAACACAAATTTATTTTTATTTTATTTGCATTCTACAAACTCATATTCTAAACGTTTTTAAAGGGTTAAAAACGTAATAGTATTTCACACCGAGAACAGAAAATTTTTTAGAAAAAAGCTATTAAACTGACACGCAATTTCCACATTTTAATATGGCACAGGGGCTTATGGAATTTCACAGTTTATAATGGCCATCTTGTTGAAGCTGTATTTGTCATTTATTCACTCTGTGATCTTAGCCGAATGGCTTTGGAAACCCTAATTTTTATCGAAAAATCATTACGGCGATGAGGCCTATTTTTGAATAAGTAAACAAATAAAATTTTCAAATTAGGTACGATGCCAATTCACATGATATTTAAAAGCGTTCAACTTATTTTGGCCTGAATTGTAACTGGACGACATGTGATTTCAGTCAGACGAATTTACTTAACACAGTTCACACCACATTGTCTATTCTGCACGAGCAATTTCAGGGCAATGCTTATCTCACGTATGCGATTAATTTACAAACAACAGCAGTCGTCAAAAGCAAATACGTCTATTACAACCAAATCTATTTGAATAGAATAAGGGAATTTGATATGTACACAATTGGTCTTTACAACCCTTCAGTCAGGATTACGACCTATGCTTCTCACACCACTTTTTTTGTGTGTGTTAATTTTATACATCAGCGGCGGGACCTATAGTTTAAAGTCGATTCCAAACGATAGATTTTTCAGAAACTTTTCATAGCAAAATTTTTTAGAAATCTGCAGAGAGGAAGTTACCAAAAAAAAATTCCTGGTTTCGTTTTGTTGGAGATGTCGAACCTGGGATTTGAACCCTGACCTCATGTCTAATAAATCAACACACTACCTACTTGACTGTATATACCTTGCGCTTCTTCCCCAGCTTGGAGGAACTCGCTCAGTACAGGGACTGCGTTTACCCGTGTCGTCACAAGGGGCCGCTATGCGTGCGCAAGAGTGCTTTTGGTGTCCAGGCTACCACTTCAACCTACCTAGCTACCTACTAGACTGCGACGATTTGGGGTACCTATCATTGGTCCCATTCGCCAATGTGTTAAGTCCCTTTTTTCGAATTTTACAGGAGACAAAAAAACCATGGCGGCTTCTTCAGTTTTTAAAATTTGTAAACTTTTTAAACGCAATTATTTTTACAAAATAGCTCTCTTTAAATGACCTTGATCAAAAATGAAGAATAATTAATAATTAATATTCGTGGAGTTAGCACGTGCTGTTAATATTTTTCGTAGTTTTGTGGACTTAGCGTTTTTGCAAACCACAAAATTACAACAATTTTAAACTACATACTGACATTTTTTTTGTCGTAAAATATGTATTTGGTATAGTGCTATCGTTTTGCATCAAAATCTCAATTTTGGAAAAAAGTAGACTTAGCGTCTTTGCCAATTATACTAACGATATAATTTAAATTAATTTTAATCTTGACTAGCTGGCTTATATTAAAGCATTGTAATGCTATTGAACTCAAGTATGTTTTGATTTCATTTATATAAAAGAAATGTGTGAGATAGCACAGGTACCATAGATTTCGTTTCACTATGTATGGAATATAACCTCGTTCATATGTCCGCCAGGGCTATTCTGGGTGTGCGAAAACCCTACATGAATGGTCTTCTTCGGCGTCAAATCGCACGATGACCAACGTCGTATCAAAAGGAATAAGGACCGATGACTCAGTCTGCCTAAAATCGACACCAATCTTGCATTTGATGCTTTTGGGTCTTATATGGATTGGTATCATCCAAAAATCAACAGTTTTGTGTGTTCACGTAACGTGAACATAGATCGTAATGGAAGCATTTTGGTTTCTTTGTTCCAACTTGAAGTTAAAGAAATAAATATAATTTATTTTGTATTTTGTCTGTTAAGCCAAAAAAAAAATCTTTCGTGCGAACAGACTGCCGAAGCAAAAGGTGTAGTTTGCTTACGCAAAAGTTCCGTTTATAATATGATTGGTTTACTTAAAGCCTTTAAATTATTGAATCTAAGGTTTAAGTCTAAAAGTTGATAAAAAATTTAATTAAAATTTACGAATGTACGCAGCATAATTATTTTTTATTTTTTTTTATTTATTTTATTTTATTTGATTTATAATGATCTACATAGCACAACAAGATACTAAATCTTATAAGTGACAGTGCTATGTTTACAATCAATAAGGTATAAAAAATTAACATTAATTAAATATAAAAAATTAGAGAAAGTTATAGGTAAAGTATAAAAATAATAATAATAATAATAATAATAATAATAATAATAATAATAATAATAATAATAATAATAATAATTATAATAATAATAATAATAACAATAACAATAATAAGAATAATAATAATAATAATAATAATAACAATAATAATGATGACCTAAAAAATAAAATCACAAAATTTACAAATATGAGATTAAAATTTTAATTATGAAAATAATTTAAATAACTCCTTTTTGAACGCGTTTGCATTGCCCAGATTTTGGATGTTATTTGGTAAGGAATTCCAAAGACTAATGGTGTGTATAAAGAACTGTCGCTGAGACAGAAGAGTCCTGAATCGTTGCTGTATAATCCCCACACGCCGGTGGGATCTGGCAAACCTAATTTTACAATATAAATACTTCGGCTGTTTCGTGTAAATTATTTTATGAAGTAGAAGGAGGCATCTAATTTTCAGGAGATTATCAAATTTGATACCAAGAATCAGGTAAGCTAAATGAGAAATGTGATCCCGACGCCCCTTAAGGAAAACATACCTGGCTATGTTATTGTACGCCAGGTTAAGTTTCTGATTGTCATCATAACTGCAATTTGCGTATATCTCACATCCATATAAAAGTACCGGAATCAAGTACGTTTTAGCAAGTTGCATGCGAATGACAAAAGGAGTTGAATCTATGACAGCCCACAAATTTCGAAGCATGCCATAAATTCTGCCAACAATGACACTTATATGGGTAGACCACGATAATTTGTCATTAAAGACAATACCCAGATTAGTAGCCGACCTGACAAATTCAATTTTATTTCCCCTGATACTCAATTCAGGTATGACAAATGATCCGTTTGTTCTCGAAAGTGTAATACATTTAGACTTAGAAGGATTGATACATAGTCCATTGGCCGAGGCCCATCCGTCAATCCTTGCTAAGTCACGATTAATGTAGTCCAAACAAGAATAAATATTCTCCCTTGGAGTATATGTGTAAAGCTGCACATCGTCAGCATACATGTGAACATTACAGTTAACCAAAACATCAGGTAGATCATTTATATACATGCAAAACAGCAAAGGTCCAAGTATAGACCCCTGGGGAACACCTCTACTAATAGTAAGTGGATCCGAAACTTTGCCATTGAAATGAACCTTCTGAAATCTGTTCGTCAAATAAGAATAAATTAGATTACAGGCAGTTTCGGAGAAATAAAACAGTTTTCGGAGCTTTTTCAATAGAACCGCATGATCGACTGTATCAAAAGCCTTAGAGTAATCAAGCAGAACCAAGAACGCCACACTATTCCCATCAAGTTCCGACCTAAGTTCCTCAACTACATTTACCAGAGCGGTAGAACCTTTCATGAAGCCCGACTGATTAACAGTTAAGAAATTGTGGCCCCTCAGATATTCATCTATTTGTCTGGCCATGATGTTCTCCAATACCTTGGATAAAAAAGGAAGAATTGCAATTGGCCTGAACTCACAATTAGTTTTGGGAATGGGAAGGATTTTAGCCAGTTTCCAACTTTCAGGAAAAGAAGACTTAGTCAGAACTGTATTGAACAAGTAAGTATAGTAAGGCAAAAGTTTAGGAGTCAGAGCCTTCAAGAATAAAGGATGCAAATCATCAGAACCAACTTCATTCGATTTTACCGCTGAAATACATTCCAAAACCTCAAACTGATTAAAGAAAAATTATCCCAAAAAATTTTATCAACAAATTTTAAAGTTTAAAAGTTTATATCAACCATATTAGCTTAAAAATCTGAATGTGGGTAGCAAGTACTTTAAAAATTTATGCAAATAAACGTTTTTAATATAAAGTAGCGGCTTTGAAAAGCACTGTTTGATTTTCTATGTATAAGAGCCTTAAACTTTTAATGAATTTGAGGCTTTGGAAACAATTTTCACCTAAATCCTCTAAAATATTTCGCTACAATCACAATATTTTTTCACTGTTCATCATACAACAGTGCCGGAAGCATACTTATATGTATGTATTGTATATGGTGTGTGTGCTGGAATTTTATGTGATTATATTTTAGGAAAGCTTTTAGATTTCTAATTAAAATGTTCGTTTTTTTCTTTTGGAAAATCCAAAAGCATACAATGTGTCCTCTGTGCATGTTGATTTTATCTATTTTTGAGAACCAAATGTTAATCCTGTATTTTGGTTTGCCTCGCTGCAGGAAGAAGTGGAATGTAAATATTGTTTTAATCTTGACATTTTTTTATCTCTTTTTCGTTTTTCATAAAAAATATTATGACAGTTTTAATTAAGTCGATTTGATATTGTACACAAAACCAAAAGGAGACTTCAACGACTTATTCAAAACTGAATAAATTTTAAAAGTGTTAAGTAAAGGCATAAGTAAACAATGGAATGTTTATTTGAAAATAAAGAAAATCCTTAAACTTACAAGGTAAAAGAGATTTTAGGCAAATTTAGTCTTGATTTAAAACATTTCAAACTGAAAAAAATAAAAATTTTAAATCTTTTATTAATTACCATTAATTATGTGGACTTTTCAAGAAAGAACTTTGATTTAAAAAATCCCAGAAGTGGTACAGTAGGACCTTGATTATCCGTGATTCGATTATCCGGCAACATCAATTATCCGGGATGGAAAAATAAAATTTTTTGCAGCGACTTAATTTTATTTTGGATCGACGTAAAAAAAGGGGAATTCCCTCTTTAGTATACGATGAGTCAGAAGCATACATGTAAACCTGTTTAATTTAATTTAGAAATTTGAGAAGTGCGGTTTTTTTATATTTTTGAAACATGTATGTGTATAAAATCCTTGAATTATTTAGTTTTTATATAACTATGTACATATTCATTTATTAATTAATAAAAATATCTATTAAAAAACTAGCCAAAATTGGTACTTAATTAACCGGGAAAATCGATTATCCGGAATGCTTCCGGTCCCGACCATCACGGATAATCAAGGTCCTACTGTATTACAAAATCAAAAAGTAAAAATTTAGTCAGTCTTGTGTGAAGACGCGTTGCGTGTGAAGAGAATAATCGTGGTTTAAAGATCTCCGTTGTAAAGATCTAACGAACAATTGTTAGTGTGTACACGGAAGAGTACAAATTGTTGTTGTTTAAATCAAGTTGCGAACAATGGCACACGGAATTGTGCGATTAATAAAGAATTTATTTAAAACTAAACACAAATTTATTTTTATTTGCAATCTACAAACTCATATTTTAAACGATTTTAATAGTGGAAAAACATAACAACAACGACATTAAATTAAAAGAAATACGGAAAATATTAATCAATCAGAAAACATTTCTTTACAAGATCAGTGAGGCACAAATTAATTTTATTTAGCAGAAGCTCTATGTAAAGTTTAACGTCCTTTCCGAATAACATTTCAGCTTCGCATATCAGTTGATCACATCAGGCGAAGTAGTGGCTCAAATCAATTTTATCCAGCAGAGGCTTGATGTACAGCTTCGCACATCAGTTGATCATACTAATCGATGAACTGTCTGTTGGCCTCACAACCCATTTGTGAGATTATGACCAGCCTTAGAATTTCCTTTCAATATTTCCATCATTCCTTTCAACCACATGGAGCTGGTCCTTATTCTTCAGACAAATACCCGGAACATACTCTTACATCTATACGATATGGTCAAGCCACATTAGAAAGCTTGAAACACTTATGGAAAGCCACTTTTGCCATCAATAAATCGGTTGTTAAGCGTTCTGTATGTCAAATTACGTTGTATGTCTGACACTAGCATCGCTTACACTTTGGTGACCAATTTTTGAAGATACGAAATCAATTAGAATGGCTCAATAGCGCTCGTTATCCAGCTTAGCGGCAACTTCTATTTTCGCACTTCTGTAAAATATTTACTCTTTGAATGAAAACATTCATTTAAATTATTCATTTAATTTATTGCTGTTAAAAACCACCACCACGTCATCATTAAACCGTATGTTCACCACAAAACATGTGAAATAAAAGGTAGTTTCATATCTGTAGACGACCAGTCATGCATCATTCTGGTTAAAAATTCTAAAGGCTTACAAAAGCCGCTTTCAACAATTTCACAAAATGTGTAAAACACTTCGTTGATTTTATGCGGCAACTGTTAATTGTGATATATGTATACAAATATTACATATGTATGTACAGGATGCATTTTGATTTTAAAATTTGCCTTTTTGTTTTTTGGTTGTAATTACCTGGTTGCACACATTCTGTTTAATTATTATTTCCACAGCAATTTGTATTTAAATTGTGGTGTTGGAAAATAGAAAGATTGTGCACAATTGAAAACAATTATAAAAAAATGTTCTGAAATGCGCATGAGAGTAGTACGGTTTATTCTTTTGATGGA
Organism: Sarcophaga carnaria; assembly: GCA_958299815.1. NCBI lineage: Eukaryota > Metazoa > Arthropoda > Insecta > Diptera > Sarcophagidae > Sarcophaga > Sarcophaga carnaria. The sequence continues at coordinate 140,267,119 of OY283150.1, forward strand.
ATTTATCCAAAGCAACGTTATAAAACCGCTGAAAACGTTTAACCATTTGCAAAACTATAAGCGTAAAATAGGTAAGAAAAAAGTCTCCGTTGCTAAATCCAAACGAACTTTTTATATCTTAAATATTACTGAACACCGTTAGAAAACACTTGTTTTCGCTGCCAATCCATCACATGAACCTGAGGATACACAATGAACGTGATGATAAGCCCGGCAAAGACAACCAAAGGAGGAAACATCCTAAATTGAAGAATATTCAACAAGTGGAGTATCTAGACATAATACTGGATAATCCCCGATCTTAGGACAGGCCAGGCATGATATAACGAGACTATACATTCATAAAATACATAATTGGCCATTACAACTCTTCAGCCAGGATTACAGCCTAGCTTCTCCCACCACTCATGTTGTGTGTGTTAATTTTTATACATGAGTGGCGGGACCTACAGTTTAACGACTTTAAACTCCGAAGGACAGATTTTTGAGAAACTTTTCATGACAATTTTTTATTAACTCCCAGAGTTTTTGCCAAAAATCTGCTGAGAGGAAGCCGCCGAAGAAATATTTTTTCATATTTCGTTGTGATGTCTGACCTGGGGTTTGGACCGTGGTCTCATTTCTAATATGCTACCTACTAAACTACGGCAACTTTACTGATAATTATGATTATTTAAGTAATATTTCTGATAATTTACTTTTATATGAAACAAATACTCGTTAGTGTAACAAAAATTTTAATGAAAATTTTAGTTCAAAACAAAACGTGCCTGTAATAAAATATTTATAAAGTTAACAATATTGAAACATTTTAAAACTAATTTCATAAAATATTATTAAAATTATTTTATAGAAATTGTACAACAAAAAGTAAAATCAACATACAAACAAACCGCATTTAAATGTTAATCTAGCATGTTGGAAAAGAAATTTTCAGGTTATTATGTTACTGCCACAGGAAATATTCCATTGTGTATAATCCAAACAAAAGTATGAATTTCGAATATTTTTATTTCTTTATAGGAGAGCAACAAAAAGAAAAAAGAAGAAAAATAAATAAATAAAAAGTTTAGATTGCAAAATATGCCCAGAAGTCTAGAAAGTTTTTGCAAAGTATACGAGCTGCAACTAACAAAAATACAAAACACACTACCAATTAGTCTCCAGGGAAACATTAAAAACAAAATAAAACAACAAAACAAAAGCTTTTATAAAAATCAGAGCAACTTAAGCTTTATAGACAATAGCATAATTATTTTTCAAAAGGTATTTACAATTTTTATTTTATTTGCTTATGACCACTTTGTTAGTGTCTTTTTTAATTGCTTCTGTATTATGATGAACGGAAGAATATTTAATATGATGTTCAGATATGCACCTTTATTGCGTAAATCGCAATAAACGCCATTATTAAGCTCAATATTTCATATAAATTTACAATTAATAATTGCGCAATTAATACGCAAATTATTATAAAATTGAGTAAAACTGAAAATGCAGCAATTGTTTGTTTAGTGAGCATATTACAATTAACTTGTAACTTTTTGTTGATATTTGGCAACTCAATTGTCAACAACGACATACAAAAAAAAAACAAAACAAAATCAAAACAATGTTGTTGAAACAACCAGCTGTTTTGTTTAATAGCTGTCAAATGAATATTGAATAAGCACCTGAACTGCGTATATTATTATGTCTGAACACTTAAAATATTGTACTCAATAAGCCGAACATTGACTCAATAAAAGTGCATATTTGCTTGATAGACGGCCATTTTGCAGAAATCTTAAGTATTGTTGGTTGTATGAAATCCACACAGTTTATACGTTTTGGAAGAGAGCTTTAAATATTTTCCAAAAAAAATTTTTTTTTATCTGTTTTATTTACAATTGAATGCCATATCCGTCTATGGTGCTGGTTTTACTGGGTTGTTGCCTCCAAATTAAATCACATCGCTTTGTTTAGCAAAAACTTCAAGTATTACCACAACATTGTTCAGATAAATAACTATCGATTTTAAAACCATCACAATCGTCCTTTTTTCTTACACTAACGAAAGTAAAGAATGACCGCTAAAAGATTACTAGGATATATCAAAAGTTTTTCTGCAGACATAGACTTCTACAACAGAAAGTAATTTTGTAGCCTACTTTAAAGTGCTTTTTTCCATTTGCTCTCAGATGTAACCCTTAGTTGCCTGTTGAAGAAAATTAAAAATTTTCCAACCTTTTAGATTTGTTTTCTGTATAATGAAACTGCATTCCTATATGTTAGAATTAAAATCCAAGTTTCATATGAAAACATAGAAAGAAATATTCTTTCGCTATAAGCAAGTGTTTCAATCAACTTTTTTTTTAAAGCAGAATCTCTGTGACACGCACAAGTTCATTAAAGAAACGAAAAGGATGTTGGCACTTTGTTAACTAATACTGCTGTTGTCCTTTTTCTAACTCAACATAAAGGGCACATAATTTAGAACTTGTCATCCATGTTAAAAGCTGAGTGTAAAGCCAAGTGAAGTTGATGACAACTTGTTATGATTTGCAACTTCTGTTAATGTTTCACCAAAGTTTAGTTAATATATGATGACTTTTAGTTAAGACATAAATCTAAAGCAGCTATGCATGTGTAGTTTTAAATTGTTGTCAAATTTGCATTCATTGTCTTCACATTACTTTAATAAAATACTTTTGCCACCATCGAAACCAATCTAATTATTAACTATCGGAGGAATAAAATCACTCTATAATAAATAAATAAATAACAAAGGAAATACTTATTTAGTATGTAGCGTGTTAGCTTATTAGATGTCAGACCAAGGTTCATACCCCAGGTCAGACATTTTCAATAATTACCGATTATGTCGGTGTGTAGGTAAATTCCTGTTGCTGAAGATTCTGAAGAAGAACTGACGTCTTATGAACCGATTGCAGCGATTTTTTATACAGAAAACTATAAAACTATAACATTACCCACATATTCAGTTTACAATGAAAGGACAAAAGTGGTTGGCTTCCAGTAGTAGGAAGTTGTAAGAAGTTCTCAAAGCTACATGAAAAGTTCCAGGCGAATCTGCATTAAACATACTAACGGTATATAGACTGCCCGAAAGATTTGGGTTTTTTCTAATTTTCTGTTCATATTTTATACAAAATTTTATTTAATTTTTAATGGCCCCACACCACCAATACAAAAAAGCAGTGCGAGATGAAGAAATGCAACTTCAATGAAAAAGTATTAAAAATACCCGGGTATCAGTTGGGCATATAAGGGATACATTTTAATATGTTCGTTTTATATCATATAGAATATCAAAATTAATTTTCATATTTTTGCTTTTACTCTAAGTTTCCTTTTTTTAAACTTTCTTATTTAATTTTGAATAGAAATAAGAACTCTTATATTTTTATATAATTTTTCTATTTTCTTTCAGAAATTTAATATTTTTCGAATAAAAAGTATCGAATTATTAATTAATTATTTATATTTAAAGCAGACGGATAAAATATATATTATTTTTTCTTTTTAGTATCTGGTACATGGTTTACTTACAAGAACAATGTTTACATGTACCTTTTACTTTTTTAAGTCTTTGATATGCAATACATTTTGCCATTACCACATAATATGGTGGCGTATGATTAATATTAATTTGCTGTTTAACAACGTATGTATACGCATACGTTGAACAATTACAAGAAACTAAAATTAAATAAATCTGCTAATATTTAGTATTTTACTATTTGAGCTCAATTACGTATTTAAACTTTAGCGTGATTTTGTTTATAGAACACGCAAACTGTCGTTTTCGTAAAATTAAAAGAATCATTAAAAGTCCGTATTGTCATAAAAGAAGTTTTCAAGGATATTTTTTATGTGCCCATAAAAACAAATGCATTCTACTTTTAAAATAACCACAAAAATTTTGAAATTTCAACTTTTTCTTTCAATTAAAACAACATGTTACCGCACACTATGCATACATATTTTTGATTTATTATTCCACATGCAGAAATTTATTATTTCCATTCAAGAGAAACTAGGAAACATTTTTTTTATATGTAGTTTGACAGCTCTCATCTTGAGAGAGAGAGAAAAAGAAAAATTTTCGGTACGAACAACCCTCAACTCGATTTGGTTTAATTTTATATTTTGTCAGGACAAACTTTCTATACAAAATTGACTTGATTAGATCGTATAAATCTTGTAAAATTTCAGTTTGCTTTATGAATGTCGTATGACAACGTTGAATTTTTGAAATGAGCAATAGTGCTGAAGAAGTTTCTCTCTACGAAAAAAAAAAACACTACAGTAAACAAACCTGGTCACAAATTATCGTACTGCTTAATATAACAACAAACACCAGCATAAAAAAATGGTAAACATGTAAACAAAAATACACAAACAACACAACAATAATGAATGTAAACAACGATGTTTACATTTATAGAAATTTCGAGAAGGCGAAGTCATGAACATTCTTCAGACTGTTTACTCTGCCATATAAAAGGTAAGGCAAGGCAGACGGCTCGGGGTGTGAAGTTCAGTCAGTCTTGTGTGAAGAGGCGGTGCGTTTGAAGAGAGTAATCGTGGTTTAAAGATCTCCGTTACGTTGTCTAGTAATAGTTATTGTTTATGCAAAGGGTATAAACAAAGGAATAACAGAAACGGTCCCTTTGTTGTCGTTTACATAAAGTTGTGAGCACTGGCACACAAAATTGTGCGAACAATAAAGAATTTTAATTAAAACTAAACACAAATTTATTTTTATTTTATTTGCAATCTACGAGCTCATATTTTAAATGATTATAACACGTAAAAACGTAACAGCAAAATAGTCAACCTTATTTATATGCAAATTTAACACAACCATTCAAGACTTATAAACGACCTTCACTCATTCTGCAATAACATATTAATTAAAAAAACCGTTATTTATTTAAATGTACACAAAATTCTGTATCGGGATTTTAAAACTTAAATTGATTTTACTCAAGGTAACGGTAGTAATAAAACTTGTTCATGTTTTGCTTTGCCTTTAATCATACGTTGGCTGCAACATGCTGAATACATATATAATTGCGAAAAAGTAAAAGTTATTAAAAGTTAACCTGTTGATGACTTCTGCATGTTAATATTTGCACGTTCTGAAAAGGATTGCAGTAACCATACACTGAGCGCGTAAATTAATTTTCTTCTGCTTGTCGATAAAGTTAAACCGTTTATTATATGAGTAACTGGTAGTAAAGAAAAATGATTAAACATTACAAACATTTCTGCGAAAATATAAATAAGGACATGGTGGAATGACGAATCAAACTACCACTGCAGATGTTTCTTCATTAAGTTATCACCTCTAAGTCTAGTACCCTTTGGGCGACTACTTGAACAGCTATTTCTTTAACGACTTCGTCTCAGCAGTATCTGGCAAAAACTCTGAGAGTAAATCAAATTGTGATGAAAAGATTCTCAAAAATCTGTTATTAAGAGTCGACGTAGGTCTCTCTACTCATGGATATAATTAACAAACACAAAATCGATGGGATGACAAACTAGGTTGTAATCCCAACTAAAGGCGTTTAATGATCAATTAAGTAAGTAGGTAGTGTCGCCGTAGTCTAGTAGGTGATGTGTTGGCTTATTAGACGTACGACATCGGTTCAAACCGAGGTGATCAGCAGATTTCTGGCAAAAACTCTGAGAGTAAATAAAATTGTCATGAAAAGTTTCTAAAAAATCTGTCGCTCGGAGTCGACTTTCAACTGTAGGTATCGCCACTCAGGTTTAAAATTAACACACACAACATAAGTGCTGTGAGAGACTAGAGCGTAATCCTGACTGAATAGTTGTAATGACCAATTGTGTATGTATGTATGACAGTGGTAAAGAAATGCTTGGTGCAGCATTTTCTGAGAGAATGGCATGATTTATAAGAAACCGGTCTTATTACACAGGTGCAGGCAGAAGCAAGTGGCCTGAATGTGGAAAGTGGATCTGAATGTGATTTATCAAGATTTCAAGTATGTCCTAGGATATGAAGTGAACTCGATCGGTAAACTTGCGGTGATTCGTGCAAGAGATATACATACAAAATGTGTTGACAGAGATTCTAGACGAAATGTTAAGGTAAAGCCGATAGCAAAATAGCATACTGGCAGTTTTCGATTTAATTGTAATTTTACTAAAAGAATTGGCAAAATAGTGTCTATTTATTCTTATAATATTAAATTACTTTAAATTGAATTCGAATTGCTTTAATACATGCTTTGCATAATAAATTAATTTAAGGGCAACAGTATTTCGTTCTTCTTCTTTTTTCTTTTTTAAACATACAATTAATTCTCATTTAAATAGTGATTAAACGCAATGACCCTGTTGAATAAATTTCAAGGGTATTGTGCAATAATGTGAAGATAAATGTAATTAATGGGATAAATGAAATGCAAATCGAATAAAGAATGGAATCGAATAAAAGAATGGAGTTGAATAAAAAAATAATGAAATAAAACATGATTCAGCTTTTACTTGAAATGCGATCAGGCGATTTAAAGTCATGTGACTTTTTTCTTTGTGGTTTATGATATGCGAATGAGTCGGGAACAATTTTAATCTCAAATCCGAGATGCAACGTGTTATCAGCATGTTATCAACATCAGAGCCATAGCGGCCATTTGATGGATATTGTCACGTTTTTATCATTTTAAAAACGTTTAAGATATAAGCTTGTAGATTACAAATAAAATAAAAATAAATTTGTGTTTAGCTTTAATTAAATTCTTTATTGTTCGCACAATTCCGTGTGTCACTGTTCATAACTTGATGTAAACAACAACAATTTACTTTTTTGTTATTCTTCTTTACACTCTTCTGCGTAAATACTGCGTCATACCATGATTATTCTCTTCACAAGCAATGGGTCTTCACACAAGACTGACTGAATTCTTTCCCATCTTGTTGCTGTTTTGTCTTGGCTTTTATATCGCAGGGTAAACAGTGCTCTTGAAGGAGAGTGACTTTGCCTTCGCGAAATCTCTAGAAATGTAAAGATGTTGTTTACATTATTGTTATTTTGTGTATTTTGTTTACGTTTGGCCTTGCAGAGTTGTTGTTGCCTGTTTGTTTACTTTGTTTATTCCCTTTTTTATACTGGCGTTTGTTGGATTATTTTTGTTTATTTGTTGATCATGTAAACAAGTCCATTATTTTTGGTTTTTGTAGCTTTTGTTCATCATTTTAATGTTAAACGATGTAACACCATTTCCATTTTCGCAACAATATTTTATTTCATACTTTATCGGAACATGTATTCTTTATTTAAAAATTAAAAAGTGTATTCATACTGAGATGCCCTTTCCAAATATTAAAAAATTTTCACAAATACATTTCAAAGATGGGTTTAGTTTATTTCAAAAGCTTCTCCTGACTCCAGCCTATTAAAGTGTTAAATAGTGTAATAGTTGTAACACTAATTATTTTAATATAAATAAATGATACATATATGATGTTGTAAAACTATTAAATTTTGCTTACAAACAAATGCCACACAGTTTTAATAAATTCAATTGGAAATTCTTAAATAAAACTATTGCTGTCTGCCCCAGAAACGGCACGTTTAAACATCATTCGAACGCAGCTGTAAGTTTAAAATAATGACCGATAACAAAGCATTCTCCAAAGAGATACTTTATGTAGACGCTTGTGTTAGTGAAAGCAGAACTTAGTTTTACGTGGCTAAAAATATTACAGGTAATAAATTTTGAATATTTAAAGATTCACCTGAGAACTCTTTGGCATGATAACATATGTTTTTGTTCAAAGCGGACGATGCAACTATTTTGCATCTCTTTACTTATTTTCTTATTATTTTTTTTCTTTTGTATTCAAGGGAATGTAAACTATTGATGTACATTTACACATTTATATCACGAATATAAATTTGTTTTGTAAAAAACAATGAAAATTTAGTTCAATTTTGTTGGGCTCATTTGGTTTTTTTGGTTTAATAACTTTTTATTAAACATCAGTGAATATTAAATAAAATGAATATATGTATATGTAATTGGCCATTACAACCTTTCAGTCAGGATTTCGGCCTAGCTTCTCACACCACTCATGTTGTGTGTGTTCATTTTATACATGAGTGGTGGAACCTACATTGTAAAGTCAATTCCGAACGACAGATTTTTGAGAAACTTTTCAAGGCAATTTTGTTTACTCTCAGTTTTTTGCCAGAAATCTGCTGAGAGGAAGTCACCAAAGAAATATTTTCATATTTTCGTTTCGATGTCTGTCCTGGGGTTTGAACCGTGGCCTTACGTCTAACAAGCTTCTTTTATCAATTATTTCATGGTATTAAATTTATTGTTTTGTGTTTCATTGTGTAATAAAGATAAAACAACAAAATATTCCTCTTCTTTATAATTATTTGAATTAATGTTGTAACATATTTAAAGGTACGCCCACTTTCACATTTGCTTGCTAACGTTTTGCAAACAAATAATGACGTTTGGTCGAATGATATTTTTACAACGTTTTCTACAAGTAATAAATTTATTCAATTTATTTTTATTAACAATGAAATAAAAAAGAAATTTAAAACAATAAAGAGCAGCTGTATTGTTTTTCATTCAGTTCACTACATCATTTAATGCAGTGCCAGAACAAGTGTATGCGGTTATTGCAGTACAATTTCAGCAAATAAAGCTTAAAGTTCATAAGGTTATAACAAGAGTAAAAGCTTTCCAACCACCCGCTGTTATTGTGTATGAAATATTGCATATATTTGCGTGACGTAGTGTTTTTGACTGTAGTTTACATATATACAAGTTTTGTGGCAAGCACTGCTACATTCGTTAAATTTTTGGTTTTTGTTGAAAAGTATTGATTATTCTGCACTGCTGGCTGTATATGACGCCATTTAGTAAAACTGAAAGTCCTATTTTAGCGCATTAAATGAAAAAACTGAGTGAAAGTAACCTTTTGATCATGTAAAGCTGTCCTGCTGCAAGCATTCAAGTTATAATAGGGCCACCATTTTCCTTGCATATCCTTGTAAAGTAGTGCACTATGTGAAGTGCTTTAAGGAAATGATTTCTGGTAATACCTACTTCACCTCCAGGGAGGGACGAAATTAAATGAAGCAAAAAGTGAGAGACTACTTTCTGAATAATACAGAACGTGCCCATAGGCTTTTACTGAAATAATGTATAACTTTTTGAAGGGAATCATACAATCGGAGAATATTCACTTGGAATGGAGTGAAAAGCCTGGTAAAATTTTTCCAAAAACACGTGACCTAGTACCGGTAACTAAGACGACGTTGCATTGTCTAAAGCAGTTAGCAAAGTATTTAATAAGATGCTGCTCAAACGAATAGCCAACTACATAGATCAGTAGTTAAGAATAAAGCAAACGGGGTTTCGAACTAACAGATCTGAGGCTTTAGGCTGATTATAGAGTAATCCCTTAACAACTCTAAAATGTGAACGATGAGGGCGACTTTGTTCTTTTCTGATTGAGGCAAGAGTACATACCTCAATAGATGACAAAACACGATTGAGCACAAGTATTACGAAAGCGAATTTCTGTATTATGGCCTCTACACAATTTCACATCTACTCCCCGAAAACGTTGTATAGTTTTACTACGTGAATACCGTCGTAACATCTGATGTTGTCGCATCACAAGATGTGGAATGTCGAATAACATAAGCGAGGCTGATTATCATCTGATTTGACGTATTTGAATCAAAATACGAGTATATAATGCATAAGTTAACCTTTGTCTTGCTGTCAATGATTCGGTGAAATGGCTTGCCTCTACGGAAATTATATGCCGTTTTCAAACCTTCACTAACTGATGTTTGAGGAATATTTTAAGAATATAGTGACCGCGTGAAAAATCACATGCGATGAGTTGCTTCACCTTTTACATCATTCATAATACATACAAAATTGACCATAACAACCCTTCAGTCAGGATTACGGCCTAGCTTCTCACATCATGTGTGTTCTCATGTTGTGTGTGTTAATTTTATACACGAGTGGCGGGACCTCCAGTTTAAAGTCGACTCCGAACGACAGATTTTTGAGAAACTTTTCATGGCAATTTTGTTTTACTCTCAAAGTTTTTGCCAGAAATCTGCTGAGAGGAAGTCACCGAAGAAATATTTTTTCATATTTTCGTTTTGATGTCTGACCTGGGATTTGAACCCGGGCCTTACGTCTAATAAGGCAACACTATCTACTAGACTACGGCGAATTCAACCTTTTACATCATAATGATTTTAAACCTTATTTGACTTGCTACATTTGAATGAAGCCCACAAAGCTGTTTCGACCGCGGAGGACCTAAAACTGCATGGATGCAGTGTAATCGACCAATCTTTGAATGAGTTTATTATTATTTAAAAATTATTTAAAATTCCTTTCAAATCGAAATTGAAAGGAGACACTCATTACGATATTAAAAAGTCAAGTGAAATAAAAATAAATAAAAAGTTAACTGTTAAATGTTATAGAAATTAAAGTAATTATTTTTGTAGTCTATGAAGCTATTTGAGCTTTAATTAACAAAAGTTAATTTCTCCAAGCCAAAAAAAATTTAATTTTGAACCAACAATTTAAAACAAAATTTAAATCTTACCGAAGAAAAATAAAATGAAGGTTTAAGGCAAATAAACAGAGATTTGATAAGAAATGAATATTTTTCTTTATGTTGTAACAACAAAAGGCCTGGGTTTTATTGGCAACTTAAGTGATTCGATATTTCAATATCACGTTATCACTATGGAAACATTGAGAGTCTGGCAAAACAAAAATAAAAATTATACTTCAACTAAGAAAAATAAAATAGTTGGCTACTGTTTATCAGTCACCAAAAATGTTTGATAAAAGCGTAGAGAAAAAATTGTATGACGGACATTAGCATGATTATAGGCCTCATTAACTTTGCAATTAGCCTACGTAAATTGCTGTTAAGGCTTAAAGGGCTACTTGAAATATTTGCTGTTGTGAAGATATTAAAATTGTTTTGGTCTGATATTCTTTTGACTTCTAAAAAAAAAAACAAACAAGAAAAGTAAATACAATGAAAACAGACATTTAATATTGGAAATAATACTTGGAAATATTTTAATAGAGACGAGTATGCTATTGAACTACGATACTAAAATACCATTTTATTTAATTTCGTATACAAAAGTGTTTATAAGATTGTACATAACCTTTGTGTTGGCTTATTACCGATTAAGTAAGTATGTAAGGAAAACAGCTGGAAGACCCCTTAATTCGCAGTTTTGAGAAATTATTTTCGTGCGGTTATAAGCCTTTTAGCAAGGATAACAACATAGCTTCACACATTACCCATGTTATGTGTGCTAATTTTGTTTTTCTGTTTTAAATCGATTTCAAATGACAAATTCTTGAGAAATTTTTTATGTCATTTTTATTTACTCTCAGAGTTTTTCCCAGAAATCTGCTGAGAGGAAGTCACAGAAGATTATTAATATTTTTTTTCATATGTCGGTTTGTTGGAAATGTTTGACATAGGGTTTGAACCGTGGCCTCCCGTCTAGTAAGCCAACACACTACCTACTAGACAGTGGTGACAACAATGTCGGTTTCCTATATATATGTATATCTACATACAGTGAACGTCAAAAGAAACTATACACTATGGATAAAATTCTAACAATCATCAAACTCAACTTTTACCACTTAAGGAAGGTGCCCTGAAAAATTTTACAATATTTCGAAATTTTTTGTAACTTTTTTTTGTTTTTGTTTCAATTTTAAAAACTAGCAATGAAACAATTTTAAAATAAAAATAACGTTCGTTTGTATATAAATCGCTTTCCCATTATTTCGATATAAAACAATGTATTTCATTGCATGCTTAACTCACATTCATTAGCATTTGCTGATGACAATGAGTGAGAAATTACATTCTCTGTTACAATACAGTTACAAACGCATCATTTTAAATATTACCATATACGATAATTTCAGTTAAAATATTTATACTCATACAACTACAACTGTAATATAAAAGACAAACATAAGAATGTCATTAATTCGTTTTGACTGCATTCGTTTATTGAGGCCATGCATTTGGTTTAAAAGTTCTTTCCACAATAATTACAATACTTTCCGGTGGTATGACTTCCGATATATTGTAATGCACATTCATAAAGTATCTGCATCTGTACAGTATATCTATACATACATATACATACATATGCCCTATTTAAAAATAATGTTATATTATAAATTTAATATTCAACAAATGCAAAGAGTGTTCAAAAAGCATTACGAGTTTTCATGGCTTAACTGGTTTAACTGCATTGAAGGAAGGACTTCGTATGTTGCAAAAAGTGTTGGCAGAAGTATTTGTATTTTTATTATTGAGATATTGTATTACTAAGTCTATTCACACAGATTTATTATTGCTTATATTGTATCCACTGTTCTCTATTTCCTTGCATTACGTAGTTTTCTTTTTCAAAATTGGCATTTTTTTCCAAAATAGGAAAACAGTTACTTTCCACAATTTATCCTATCATCCATATTTTCTTCATTTTATTTCAATGCTTATCTCAGTCTAGTTAGTTAGTTGTATGTCTTAGTTTGTCGTTACTTATTGTTCGTGCCCATAGAATTCTAAGAATGCCTCAGGTCTTGTTTTTTTTTTGTATTTCGATTATTATTTTGTTACGTCTGTAACAAACCTCTATATGGCTTTTTATGGTTGTCAGTAGGGTGTTGTACAAAGCATAAATGCGCCTTTACATTAAGACTTATTATCTTACTCCCCAAAATATCAGGCTGAAACTTCATGTCTCGATGCCGGTACTTTTCGTAGTATAAGTCCAGTAAAGAAGTGAAATATCACAGTTCTGCTTAACTCCACCGATTAGTCAGTAATGAATGATTTTAGCAATATTTCTTTCATTAAACACTTTTTATCTTTAAATTTTAGAACATCGTTTAAAATGCCCACTACAGCTTCTTTATGGGGATCGCATCCGATATGTTCAAGCAATTTTCGAACTGAATTCGTCGGATGGCATGGGTAAATGTCTCCCGCACGTTCACGATAATCAGTTCACATGAGCTCCACGCTAGATGAACATGCCCTTACATTTCTCTTACAGACTATCCAGACCAAAAGGAGGTTACAATAATCAACTTAAAGTGCTCACCGCTAGCAAAAAATTCACACCACACAGTAACCTTTTCGGGATATATTGCACACTCTTGGATCACATGTACCACAATTTTGTTTGTTCATGTATCCATTTATCCAGAAAAGTTCCTCGTCGCTGAAGATGAATAGTCGATGCAAATTAGGGTCCCCTACCAACTGCTCCAGAGCCGCTTCAGCGAACACACTTCGTTGTCCGTGTTAGTTTACTTATAGTCACTGAGACGGTTGAATTTTGTATGGCAAGTCACGACGTAGTCTAGTAGGTAGTGTGTTGGCTTATTAGACGTAAAGCCAAGATTCAAACCCCAGGTCAGACATCAAAACGAAATTTGAAAAAATATTTCTTCGGCAGATTTCTGGCAAAAACTCTGAGAGTAAATAAAATTGCCATGAAAAATTTCACAAAAATCTGTCGTTCGGAATCGGCTTAAAACTGTAGATCCCGCCACTCATGTATAAAATTAACACACGCAACATAACTGGTGTGATAAGCTAGGTCGTAATCCTGACTGAAGGGTTGTAATGGCCAATTTTGTATGTAAGTATGTATGTATATAAGTCACGACGCATATTTTGCCTGGTTTTGGTCAACAAAAGGCGCAGTAGACTCGAATTTATCTACCACTTTGAGAATAAAGCCTTTAGTAGCACGATTATGATGATCGTATAGTGTGCAAAGGCCGAACAGAACATTCATTTTGATGAAACAATTTCATTATTTGCATATTCTGCTGAATGCCATATCCATCCATGACGGTTTGCAAAACAGATTAAATAAATTACAATCAACAGTTTGGCCGTTATCAACTGTTGGAGTTCGGAAGTCCCTGTTGGAAGTTTTGATATCTTGCCTAGAATTCCGTTGGCTTTTAGTGTAGCAACTCGGTAATAATGGGCAGTAAATTTTTTGAACAAACCTCGCATGTGCCATTATTAATTAATAAAATCAATTAAGGATATTAACTCCTGCAGCTTCGGATTGTTTATTTAATTCGCTGGAAAACACGTCATCATAGCAAACTTATTACAGATGGCGAACGTTTGTTGTGTTTATACTATGGTTTGTAACAAATAAAAAGTATCCTTACGGATTAATATTTTTAAAGGAGAATATATTAAACTTATTAATATATTTTCGATGTATTTATTATCAGTCTCTGTAGTAATAGCAATTGAAAATGCTACAAGTAGCATAAAAATGTGTCATAATTTATCATATCATATCATATAACATCATAACAGATTTTTTGTAAAATTTTTAACGAGTCTAATTTAAACAAATATTTGATGTATTTAAATAAATTTAATGGTTTTCCAATTAAGGTTGAACAACACCTATATATTTTTTATATTTTTAACAGCTTTCTGGATAGAAATCAATGCTCATTTTGATTTTATCTGGTAATACATTTTACAAATTTTAATTGACCTTATTTTAATTGACCTTAACAAAATGGTTAATACAATGGTATGTGTGCTGCAGGTACAAAATAGTGTTGTACACAGTTAGTAGCAATTGTTGTTTATTTTCTGGGTCAATGAGAACAATTGAAATGAAAGAACTGGTTAACGATTTGTACGTAGTTAGCAAGTAATTGATGTGATATAAAAGTTAGCAATCAAATAATTGTAAGAATACATACGTAATTGTTCATTAAAACTCTACAGTCAGGATTATGACCAAGCTTCTCGCACCATTTACCGTGTGTGTGTGTTAATTTTACGCTTTTTTGGCGGGATTTACAGTTTAAAGTTCGAACGACAAATTATTGAGAAACTTTTCATGCCAATATATATTTACTCTCAGAGTTTTTGCCGGAATTATGCTGAGAGGAAGTCACCCAAGAAATATGTTTTCAAATTTCGTCTTGTTGGAAATGTTTAACCTGAAATCATTTTGAAGAATATGTTGTGTAATATACTTATGTATTCTGTCCAATGATCAGTAACGTTAGAAAAATTAATTTTGAAATTGGTACTTTAATTTCTTTTCTTAATTGTGTTTGAGTACATGTTAAGAGTGACTATCTTAGCAATAATAGTTCCCAAGATTGTGCAAATATGATTAACCATTAAATTGTTAAGTGTCTGTAGTTCAAAATTTTTTCAGTGGTCCGTTGGGACCTGTAAATCAATGTGATAAGAGCAAGTATTTGACAGTGCAATCAATACTTATTGAATTTCGGAATTGTTACTCACTTTTCTCAGTTTATATCGAAGATTCTCATTGATCACATTACATGGGTTTTCATAGGTGAAATACCATCAGACGAATTCAGAACCAACTCAAGTTGTGGCAAAAATTCGAGGGGTATTCCACGATCTCTCCGTCTATACTTATTTTAGAGTTTGCCAAATCGATTTTAATAAAAATGAAGATTACACCGTAACTGTAACTTTATTGGAAAATATTTACGGTTTAGACTTAAGGACTAAATAATAAATTTCGTTATCTTTTCTAATATTGAAAATAAACATATAATTTACCACAATTACATACATATTTTTTAATTATATGGCCACCACTGTATATACAGATATTTCGTGAAGAAAATTTAGTTCTTTGAAAACGTTTAATAATTTCCTGTGTTTTAAACATTTCTAAAACATTTGAAAATGTTTTAAAAGTTATTTATAAAGGAATTAAGAAACCAACTCCTTCGAGTTAATATTGTTTATATTTATTAAAGGAAAAAAGAAAAACTTGCATAGCAGATTATTGTAGGGGTTGTTACTGCAAGCGGACTTATATTTAAAGATAAACGAGAATAAAAAAATTTACATTATATTCATACAAAGTAGAAATAAAAAACTTATA
Source organism: Sarcophaga carnaria (assembly GCA_958299815.1). Taxonomy (NCBI): domain Eukaryota; kingdom Metazoa; phylum Arthropoda; class Insecta; order Diptera; family Sarcophagidae; genus Sarcophaga; species Sarcophaga carnaria. Next base: position 140,283,143 of record OY283150.1, read on the forward strand.
TCTTCCTAGAAAATCCTGAATATATGCATGAGTATCTAATCGTATATGATATACAACGGCTTTGCATTCTTTTGCTCTTATAGTTGTTGATTTTCGTCTAATAAAAGGATATTTATTTTGCAAGGATTTTATGAATAATCTTTTTTAAACACACATGCATAAGCATATGTTAGACTGAATATTTATATTAAATTTATATATTTTCTATTTTGTTTTTTAACTTATTTTGTTTTCCTGGAATTGTGCGGCATTAATTTTAGGCAAAAAAAGTTTCCTTCCAATTTTGATTTGGCTTTAAATGGGTTAATTACGATTAATTTGTCTGCTGACAGGAATTACAGAAAGTGATGAATGAAAGGCAATCATATTAAAATTAATTAATTTCATTAATTAATGTTATTTAAGCTTAAGGTTAAATTCAATTAGCAGAAGTTAATGATACGAAGGCTAATGTATAATTTTATTTTTCAAATAAAATACAAAATAAGTCCTTAGTAAGAGATACGCAATTTTTGCAATTTTCATATTATTTAGCAAAGACAAATAATATTTCATTCTTAATCTTTACAAACATATAATTTCAAACGGGAGCAGAATTGAGTACATGTCGTTAGACTATTGTCAGTATTAAGCAGATCTTTTTCCTTTTTTCTTTTTTATTTTGAATTACTATGGTGAATGCTGCCTCTCTTGCCATAGAACCAAATCAAATACAAATCGGAGTTTAGGCGTTTCCGCAAATGATTGTGGACTATATCGTACTCTAGGCAACATCAATATGGGAATATAATAAAATTTGCTGTAATGCACGCAAAGAAGCTTAATAGGCTTAATAATATGAAATAAACATGAATGCTACCAATTTCATGTATTGGGGTCGTATATTAGAGAAGCTGTTTCGTTAAAGACCAAGTGTGAGATCGGATGATCTTTGCGCAGAATCAGCATAATCACATTCGAGAGGGCTACAATAAAACTGACAGGTTGTCACGGTGGAGGCAATTAAACTATGAGAGCTTTTGTTGCTCTCTTCATTTCTAAACAGGCCATTGAAAAAAGTGGTTGTTCATCATGGCTCTGCAAGGCAATAGCTGAGCTGGAGATAGGCCACTAGCAGACATTGTAATTGGAAATTTATAAATGGCATGAGATGGTAATCTGCAATCCTTATATCTCATCGACACTCGCCATATCACTTTATGCCGTATTGAATTACCATTCTACCGCAGAGCAGAAAGGAATGGTTTTCACAATTGGCCTGAATTCAACGAACTGCTGACCTAACTAAAGCAACTACGTAGACATAATAGGCTTTTCTTCCTCGGGATTGGTTGATTGTATAATCTCTCTCTCTCTCTCTCTAAAGTTCTTAGACACCATTTTTCCAAGTAAAAACTTCTGGAATAATAAGCATAATCAAGAAAATATAAACCAAGAATACGAAATTTGATGGAAAATGAATATGGTATCGTAATTAAGGAAATACAAACATTTATACAGACATCGAGATCACTTCAGTTTTTTTCCAAGTGGAGGTCATGATTGTCATCATGGCAGATACATATGTATATAGTTACTCATTACCGGAGTAAACCCTGGGAATATACTGATCAAATCGAATGAATTTTACCTCCAGAAAATGGCGGATTATTCCGGAATATCCGTTATTTTTGTCCCAAAGAACATATATTGCGGGTGAATTGACCAAAACCGGTACCGGACTGGACAAACGTCTATGTAATCCGCACACAGTATCTCTTTTTGCCACTATTAGGCTGGACATTTTAGAGATTGAAACAGCATATTTTGTTTTATTGACTGGACTGCCTGGGGCAGAGGCAAGCCCATCGGCTAGGCGCTTCACTCAATTTCTGTAGAAACTGTAGCATGGAGAAGCTCTGTCCACTAAAGGCTTTTAAATTCGTATATTTCAACAATGTTATAGATAATGACATCATAGGTCTTTAAAATGGATCAAAAATGTCGATGGTACCTCACACATGATTTGTTATATTTAGATTTAAAAGCAGAAAGCGCTTCAAAAAAGACCCTATATTTTAACCATATTTTTTCAGTGCGCAGAAACATTTTTAATCTCCTTGCCAAGAGGTCATATTATTGTCTACCTTATGTATTTATTTTTTAATATTTAGGTGATAATATCATTTGCTTTTTTCATTTGATTTTTTTTTTGTAGCGTCGACCATAAGTGCAAATATATTTACAAAAAAAAAAAAAAAAAAAAAAAAAAAAAACAATTTAATTGAAGTCGAAAAAGTTGGCCTACCATACATATACTTCCATATAATACATACATATATGTATGTATGTATTCCATTAACATAGCAATAAATTTTATTTGGCTAGTTTTAAATTGTTATGTGTAAATATTTGTCTGATGATACTCATGTATGCCACACAAATATTTTATGTTAAAACATAACGAAAAACTTTAATGGAAATTTGTAATGAGCTTTACATCATGAATAAGTTTCTCAAAAAATCTGTCTTTCGGAGCCTACTTTAAACCTTAGGTCCAGCCACTCATGTATGAAATTAATGCAGACAACATAAGTGGTGTGAGAAGCTAGTTCGTAAGCTTGACTGAAGGGTTGTAATGACCAATTGTGTATGTATGTATGAATATATATGATACCAAAACTTTGCTGTAGTGTTGCAAGTAGTTAGTCAAAGTCTTCTGCAATTCCTATAGACACATAGAGCATTAAATATTCTAAAATTATATGTTATTTTCTTTATATCATAAAGAGTTAGAGGTGTTTAATCATGGGCTCTTAGCCTTTCCGATAGTTATATGCAGGCCCACTTTATACGCAATATGGTGTTTCCTGCAGTCATGCTATCATACCTGATAGGCAGATGGTATCAGAATTATTCTTTCTCTTCTTACTGAGGTTTCTTATTATAATATGGAGTACCATGCTGAACAGTGACTGAGAAAGAACACAATCTTGATATAATTGTGTTCTTAAGCCAAACTTGGTGGCCATTAAATGCACGAGAAGGTCCATATTTCAATTGTTTTTTCTGGTGTTTCATGTCAGTGGAATGCTTGCCCATTCTCTATATACAACCTTTTTTAAATAATATTTTGCACAATTGGCAATAGCGTTATGAGCCTCTCTGCAATCTATTGGGTCCTCCTTTCGGGGTAATTTTTTATTATGCCTGCATTGCATACACAGTGCGAGAGTTCCAATTTTCAATTATGATATTTCCTATGCTGTTCTATACCTGTTATGGGCTCCGCTGAAGTCTCTATTGTGTCCAAGCAGTATCTACTTTTGTGTGCAACACTGTGTTTTATCATGCAGTATATAGCGGGGTATTCGTATTGAAGTCATATCTTCGATATTCTTGTCTTTACTTCACTTAATTCACATTTAACTTTCTAGTCAGAATCACAATCATAACTCCTCACAGCATCCATTGTGTGCATGTTAATTTTTGTCACGAGTGCCAGGATTTATTGTCGACTCCAAACGAGACATTTAAGAAAATTTTCATGGCAAGACAATGTTTTATTTTTCATTTTTCGTTTTGTTCGAGTTGTCTCAGCAAAGGTTTGAACCAGTGTACTGGAACTCGAGCTGAAATTGGCTTAATCAGTAAATGTTTCTTTCATTGTACTCCACTGTCACTGTTGGCTGTCATTTATACTTTCATGGTGACTTTTTGTGATTCTAAAAACTTTTTGCGTATTTCAGGAGATTCAAAATTTCTAGCATCGTAGCCTTGTGGAATAGGCCATATGGTTTACGATGACTGCAGATAGTGATATATTCCCTACAGAAAACCACCCTGAGTCCTAAATAAATCTTTCACTTGCAGCAATCTTTATATTAGAGAGCTCGGTCAACGATGTCAGAAAATAAGATGATAGAAACCTCCGTCTCTTCATGACTAGAGCAGGGCACTGACACATGAGGTAGAAAATATTCAATTGAATTTAAAATGTTAAAAACTTAAAAATCTCATACATTTCATTTCATTTACATCAATCATGTCCTTTGCCACAAAGCCCAAAATAAACAATGTAAATCGCCATGGTAATATGAATAATTGTTCGTAATTATTTCAACTAAACTTGGCAGAATGTTTTCGCCTTAAACTTTTCTTATGATTTCTACAACATATTCATTTTCAAGTACCATAACGTTTTTGTTTTGGCTTATTAAACCATCAATACAACTCGCCTTTGGCATTAATTAAAATGAAAATTTACACTTCGTTACATTTGCCTTGAAAGACGTGTAGAAAACTTATGGCAATACTAAGCCAACCAATAAATATGAACCAGCAGTCATAAACTATGCGAAATCAACAAACTACTCGTACATTAAATATGCAAGAGAAACCTTTTCAAAGATGTGTTGCTTTAATAAACCAAATAATGTCGAGGTGTAAACAATTTTTATGAAGCACTCCAGTTGCTTATATTAGAGTGTACTTTAAAGAAAAAATAGAAAGCAAAACTAATAAATTGTATGCATCGTGTTAAAATACACATCTAAGAGACTAACAACAAATATGGGTCTTCCAACAATAGTACGAGTATTTTTGTCAATATCCAAAAAGCTAGATATCCAAAAAGGTAGATTTTCTTGTTGCCGTAGTTTAGCAGGTAGTGTGTCGGCTTATTAGGTGTAAGGCCACTGTTCAAACCTCAGGTCAGGCATCATATGAAAAATATTTCATCGGCGACTTCCTCTCAGCTGATTTCTGGCAAAAATTCTGATAGTAAATAAAATTGTCGTGAAAAGTTTCTCAAGAATCTGAGTTTAAACTGTAGGTTCCGCCTCTCATGTATAAAATCAACGCACACAACTTAAGTGGTGTGAGAAGCTAGGTCGTAATCCTGACTGAAGGGTTGTAATGACCTATTATGTATCTATGTATGTGTAGATTGTCTTGATATTTAATTAAGGAGTGTCTGTGTAATGACTGCTGCGGCTTGCAGCTTATTCGTACACATCTGAGATTTAAGAAAACTCCACAAGAAAAAGTCTGACAGAATCACATCCTCGTGCGATTATTTTACCCTAAAATCGCTTGTACAGAATATTCAATGTAGCATGGGCTGTGTAAAACTTAGCGCTTTCATGAGAAGGCTTATAGTGCTTGTTGTTGGTAGTGATTGCCTGACCAACTCTTTTCTAAAAGGAGTATAAGCCGATAACGCAGTTCAAAATCTACAACAAACAATGTCTTTTCAGGGCTGTATTATACGCTCATGGATTTCATACGCGTTGGTATCGCCTAAAATTCGATAACTATGTTGGTTCGTGCCGAAAATGGCCCTCAAATCTGAAGTAGAGTTTAAATTTGGTTCCTTCATTTCACTATTCCAAAGCGAACTGACCAAACATACGTTCTTGACTTGGCAAAACAGATTAAATAAATGCCCACTAATTTGATATATGTACCTTCAACAAGATACCCGTCACCGTCAAATTACAGAACCACTTAAGGGAAGACCCTACATTTACGTTAGTTTGTGGTGTAAAAAATTTAATGCAAATATTTTGCATTTCAGTTCACTTTAAAAAATTACATCCAAGTTAAAAAATTCTCTTTAAATACCCCCTGCTTTGAATATACGTAGTCTCACTCTCTCTCTCTCCCACTGTAATGAATCTGACATTCATAATTCTTTATTGTTTTATTTTCCCTCAAAGATAAAAAGTAAAAACATATGCATAATTGGCTGAGAGAACAGTAACAGACAGAGAAAAACTTTTAAGAAAAAGGGAATCAAAAAATAAAGAAAGAAAGAAAAAAAAATTATTAAATTAAGATCAACCACAGATTGTCTGACTGTGGCAGTATAGCATGGTATGTGAATTGAAGTGCAAAATTAAGGCATCAACTGAGCTTGTTTGAAATAAAATTGCAAATGACATTCTGGTTAGGAAGGAGATAAAATTGTTATACTTTCTAGGCAAAAATAATGAAATTTAAAACATGGGAAGCGATTTTTTGTGAAAAATGCTGAAAAAAATTTACAGAGTGATGTGATTTTATTTATTGGTTGGTATGGCTAATGGCTTTAGAGCAAATGGTCGTTTATTGCCATTTGACATTTGACAGATTGAATAATTGACAACTTATTTGACAGTTGTAGGTTGAAGAAGATGTCAAAATTGATGTCCCTTTTAGAAGAGCCTGTATAAGAAGCATTGTTTCTTAAATTTAATAAATTTCACTTGATTGATATATTGTTTCAATAAGAGGAGTTTATGGTTAATCTCAAGTGTTTAAGCATTTTATTGACCCCTAAGAACAGTAGACTATTTGTGATAGAGATGCTTGGCTGGCTTAAACCCCAGCCTTGGAAAATAACACATCAGCAACGTTGATTGAAATACTTACTTACTTTATTGGTCATTATAACTCTTTTGTTTGGAATTACAAAAATTCTACAAGCATTTGATGTTACATTGCGTTTTTAATAAATTTGTATTCATATTGAAATACATACAGTATTTACCCGATATAAACACCCCGAATGTAATAATTCCCCACTTACTAGCACTGAAACTTATGCAATCTTGATTTTTGCTTTAAAATGTACTGAAACTATTTCTAATATGCATACCGCTTTTAAGCATTCCCCGCCTATAAACACATAATTGGCCAATACAACCCTTCACTCAGGCCTAGCTTCTAACACCACCACCAGAAATCTGCTGAGACGAAATCGCCGAAGAAATATTTTTTTACATTTTGTTTTGATGTCGGACCTGAGGTTTGATCCGTGGCCTTACGTCTAATAAGCCAACACACTACCTACTAGACTACGGCGACCCCGTCTATAAATACGAAGAAAAATTTACTAAAAAAAATTCGTTCATATGCACCCGCTTTGTGACAACTTTCTCTCCTAAACTGATCCTGTTCACTGGCTGCTTCAATGGGGAGTTTAAACGGTTAGAAATTTTTTTATGGGGATTCCGTTCAGAAATTTCTTTGCAACGTTCCTAAAGTGATACGGGAGCCCAGAAAAACAACAACGATGTACACCACACCATGTTGTAGACGATGATCAAGCTGGCATTCCAACGAATACAAAGCCAGTGCTGACAATAAGACAAATAGAATTCTATCAGCTTGAATGACTCGTGGCTATTTGTTCTTAGGAATTAGGAATTTCGATACAAGAATTCCCCCTATAAGCACTATCCTGCAAGCATTTTTGCAAGTGTATATGAAATATTTTCAAGTAAAGCACAAAAAATTACGCCACTCTTGTTATTAAAAATACCACAGAATTTCCTAAACTCTTGATTGCTATTATTTTAATTGAATTATTGTGTGTACAATACAAATGTATAAACATATTTAATGGAATACAATATATATTCATTTTAATGGAATTATTGAAATATATTATTGACATGAATTATTTTTTATTCAAAAAACCATTGAATTTTTGACACTTTATTTTTTATTTTATTTCTATTCTTTTTTTGTTTTAATTGACTTCAGCATAATTTTCATACGCAAATATTTGTTTATCGTGGTTTTCTGTATCAATAAAAATTTATGTCCGCATAATAAAAAATTAAAAATTTATGATGTGTAACATTAGGAAACAATAATAAAGCAAATGATTATCTATTGTAAGCCAAGCCATTGCTTTTAATGAAATTATTTTGGTGCGGAATAACGCCACAAAACTGTTATATGTAATGGAGGAGATACAATTACAACGAAAAATGTTTTTGTATACCATTCCGTAGTAAGTTTCTGTTATTCTAGATACTTTGTTTATGTATTCAACACAATGAATTGAATGATCTGCACACCAACGATGTGTGGTTTACACAGCTCATGCCAAATTGAATATTCTGCACAAGTGATATTAGGGCATGGTCATCTCTCGTGGAGGTAATATTAACTGATTACCGAGATAGTGTGATTTATCCCCGTTAGACATTTTCTTGTGGCGTGTTCGATTTTCTCCCATAAAGTAGAAATATCTAAAAAGGTGGCGTAAAGTGATAGACTACAGTTGATAATGAAGAAAATAAAATTTTTTATAACAAAATTGAATGATTTGTTAGTCAATTCATGGTGAAATGGTTTATCTTACCTTACATTTCTGTAATTTTCATATGTTAAGAATGTTTTTTATCCTCTAAGTTACCAAATGAAGTGAACCATTTAGGAATGTGGTTGTTAAGTGGCTGCCAGCGAACTTGAGTGTCATGTATAATTTTTCTAAACAATTTTTACATGAGTTCTATGTGTAGTAATTACTTGAAACAAACACCTGTTACTTGCTGAGAAGTAATACAATTATTCGCTCATATTAAACTGGACTGGGAATAGTCATGCGCATTTTGAAAGTATTTAATGCGTACAATTTCTTTTAATCTGCTCATACATATATGTAAAGGTCAAACTGCTTTTATTTCTTGCCAGTGCTGTTATCAATTCTTAGAAAATGATTAAGAAATTTTTTCAGAGCGCTTTTGCACCCCAAGTTTTACAATGTGAGGTCTGAATATTTTTTTTACACAGTTACATAAATAACAATAAAATGATAAAAAAAAATTATTCAAAGTAAATTTTTCAAGTGTATAAGTTAAAGGGAATTTAAAAGACTTTTCGGAGAAATATTTTTGTGCGAATAAAAAATCTTGAAAATATTATCACACAAATCAAAAAATTGGGTTCACCAGCTTATTCGTCATGGACAGAAGTTTGTAATTACAAGTCGATAGGTCTAGACTGCCTATTTTTATTTATTCCTTTTCCGTTTCTTTTAAGCCACTGACGACTAAAACAAGTCGTGCTTTTTTCAATTTAATTAAAACAATTTTTTCGAACTATTGGTTGGTCCTAGGATAGTAGCAGATCCAACCGACGTTTGGCTAACCACAAAACCTTCCTTGAATATACATATATTGTGTATAGTAGTTCAATGATGTTTATTGTCGCAGTTATACTCTCTGACAGGAATAATTGTTAGCCTTTTAATCGAACACTGTGGGGAAAATGTATTATCTGTCGAGGTATTCTTTTTCGGGACAAAGGCAGTCACGGAATGTAAAAAGGTGGTTAACCAGATATGGAACACTAGGCATTATATGGGTACTTAGCTACCAAGGAATAAACGGTAATAAGAAAACGAATATTCTGCACAGCTCAACAATCCCTAAATTAATTAAACAATTAAATCTACATAACATAATTGGTCTAGTTCTACAATACTTACCTTTATGAAAACAAGAAATTTCGTTTACCGATATGAAAGTGTTATACTATGTTCAGTATGCACTTTTATTGAGTCAATATTCGGTTTATTGAGTACAATATTTTAAGTCTTCAGAAATAATAATATACGCAATTCAGCTGCTTATTCCATATTCATTTAACAGCTGGTAACAAATCAGCTGGTTGTTTCAATAACATTGTTTTTATTTTATTTTGTTGTTGTTGACATTTGAGTTGTCAAATATCAACAGAAAGTGTTTGGTTAATTGTAATATGCTCACTAAACACACTTATTGTTATTATAACAATTATTCATTCAATCATTATTATAAAAATTTGCTTATTTATTGCGCAATTATTAATTGAAACCTTATATGAAATATTGAGCTCAATAATGACGTTTATTGCGATTTACGCAATAAAGGTGCATATCTGAACACTGTATTAATAATAAATGAAATAATTTTTCAGTATCGAAAGTATATTATTTGACTAACGAATTGTACAGTTAAATTAACTTTTTAAGGGCCATTATTACAACTTGCCGTTAAACTTGGGTTTAGTTAAAGGTATCTTTAGCTAAAGGGAACTGTAAAGTTACCTTTAACTTATTTTCGTTATTACAACTTACAGATAAAATTTTTCAAAAATATGGCAGTGCCGGAGCAATGTCGATAAAACTGCTCAATTACACGAGTTTTTTTAACGCAGTGGCAACTGCGGGCTTCGTTTTTTTGTTGTATATGCTCATTTTGTTTAAATTTGAAGTTGCCATAATCAAAATAATATATAATATGGCAAGTTCAAACATAAAGTGACCTTTAAATGTTAAAGGTAGGATGATCCTCCCTTTAGCTTAACGATCATTTCTATCTTATTGGGTACTCATAATAACGAAAAACAATTTATCTGTCCTTTAAAATCCTCCCTTTAGTTAACGGCAAGTTGTAATAATGGCCCTAAAACTTTTGTATTCAGGCAAAAACAAAAACAAAAGCAAAATTAACTTCATATTGTATCCTCTTCATCCATTATGCACCGTATAATTAATATAATTGTATCATACATTCTCATTCCATATTGAAAACAAAGTTAACATTATTGAAAATATATAGATACGTACACAAAAAACTAAAAAATAAATACAATTTAATTAAACATTTCAAACAAACATGATGATAGGAATTATGCTACAGGGTAATTGAACTTGTCAGTACATCACTATTTCTTATTTTATTTGTATTTTCATTTTCATTTACAAGTTTTATGTAAAAAAACATTTGATAAATGCAACTTAACATAATTAAAACGAACAAAGTAAAATAAAACATTTATTTAATTAATGTAATATCCGTTTAATAAAAAAGGAAAAAATGTTAATAATAAATTAATTAAGTAAATAAAATTGTATATAAAATGTATAAATTAACAGAACAAAGTGCTTGCGGTTGGATAATTAAAAATGTTTTATTGAATTCAAGTTAAAATTATTTAATTTTGATTTGTTAAATAAATATTAATATATACACACTTATCTTTAAAAGAAAAAAATATAAAATTAAAATTGTATATAAAAGTAGAGTACTTCACCACATACAGAGGACTAATTTTCATAGCATAATTAAAAAGAGTTACAGTATTGGTCAAAACATTATTTCCTTACAGGTAAGGCCGGTTTGTGACCTTGCTTCTCATCTCACCGATGTTGTATGTTGAGTTTCTGATGAATGTTCCTGATGAATGTTCTTGAAGGCGAACGTTAATGACTTCGCTTTCTCGAAATTTCTATAAATGTAAACATTGTTGTTTACGTTTATTATTGTAGTTGTTGGTATATTTTTGTTTACTTGTTTACTTTTTTATGCTGGTGTTTGTTGTTATATTAAGCAGTACGATAATTTGCAAAGAAGTATGTTTACTGCATTGTTTTGTTTTTGTAGCTTTTGTTTATAATTTTAATGTTAAATGGTGTAAGAGCAAAATACCAGTATCTAGATTTTTCATTTTCATAAAAATATTGTTTATTTGTGATACTTTAAGTATTCTATTATTAATTTCATTATGCTTTTTGTAATTTAAAAAGTTGTCCTCACATAATATAATTCTGTTGCTAATCCATGCTTTTAAAATATCTTATTTAAAATTCAACCTTAATTTCAAATTACATTTTTGAGAAAAACATTTTTACTTTACTTAAAAAACAAAACAAAACAAAACAAAACCCCACTAATAAGAAAATTTTCCAATTTGTATTGTACAATGTCTCTCGTGGCAGCTGTTGTAAATGGTGAAGTTTTGAAAACCATGTTTGTAAACGATTTCGTAGCGTAAATTATTATGAAGGGTGTCATAATACAAGCAAATATTTTCTAAAATTTGTCACGTAATCTATGGAAAGTAGTTCTCATCTGTCTGTCGTTTCCCTAAAAAAAAATGTTTGAATAATATTCGCAAAAACAAATAATATTTTCTATTTCCATTGCATTAGAGAAGATAATACGTTGTATGAAGTTTCTTCATGTGTATGAGTCTTTCAAAGAACGTATATTCTCTCCAATATGTATAACAAATGAAATATTTTTATACGTAATTATTATCAGTTCACTTTAGTATAAAATCATGACATGATATTATATTTCAAAATACTGATCTCCAATATGAAAACAAAACTAGAAACTTTAAAAAGTTGGGCGCGTATTTTTAAACCTGGGGTTAAATTTCAAATGCTGCCATAAAAATAGTAAGAGAATATGTAGTCTACTCTGTTGTATAAGAGTGAAATGTGGCTTGTTTCGAACAAGTTATAGAAGTTACTAAATCACTGTAGTCTTATAGGTAGTGTAATGGCTTATAAGACGCGAATCACATAGTTCAAAGCTCAGGTCAAGGATCTCGAACAACACGAAATATGAAAAAAAAATATTTCTTTTGCCAGTCGTTTAGCAAAAACACTGCGAGTAAATAAAATTACATTGCAATGTTTCTTGAAAATCTGTCTTGCTGAGTAGACTTTAAACTGCAGGTGCCGCCAATCATGAGTAAAATTAACACACATGAAAAATTAAATAAGTAAGTATAGGATTTTATTAACAAATTCCTTAAGACACTTGTTAGGTATGCTGGTAAAAATTTTAGAATTTAACCAACAAGGAAGTCAAACAGAAGGCGCATTGGATAATAATAGGATCACAACAACGCCGCTAGACTGGAATCATCAAGATTCGAGAAACAAAGCTCCACCAAAGAACAAATACATACATACATACATAATTGCTTATTACAACCAATTAGTCAGGATTAGGTCCTAATTTCTCACACCACTTATGTTGTGTGTGTAAATTTATATACATTAGCGGCGGGACCAACAGTTTAAAGTCGACTCCAAACGACAAATTTTTTTTGGGAAACTTTTCATGCCAATTTTATTTACTCTCAGAGTTTTTGCCAGAAATCTGCTGAGAGGAAGTCGCCGAAGAAATATTTTTTCATATTTCGTTCAGTTGCCTGACCTGGGGTTTGAACCGAGGCCTCACGTCTATTAAGCCAACACACTACCTACTAGACCACGGTGACTTCTACCAAAGAACAATTATATTTCAATATTCAATTTTAATCAGATGTCTGGCTATTTATATACGTATGTTTGATTAGAATAATATAACGGCTAATTTTCTTTTAATATTTGATACCGATTGATTACCGATTCAACAGGTGATAGTAGCCTTATGCTCAGATTGGTTCAAACATACTTGCATACAAAATACAAATTCATCGTGCACTTCGTCTATTTTGTTGCATACATAATTGTCCATTAGAGAGACTAATTCGAATAACAATGTATTGTTCTCAGACCACGTTTAATCCTCACTATAATGTGCAACCCATAAGACATCGAACGGTGCACTCTGAAGAAACTCTATTCGCTGTAAAGGGCAACACTGAAGCAAAATTACCACATTTGGAGTGTTTGATGCAGTTTACGTTCTGACTGCACTATGGGTTCTCATCTCTTTCGAAATGAGGAAGAAGGTGCCATTACAGTGAACTACGTGCGCTATCGAACAACTCTGTTTGAATTTTTGTTTTCCAAGAAGTATTCAGCTAAACATAAACGACATTTGATTCCATCAACACGGTCCATCTTACTATACAGTGGGCTTAACAATCGATTTACTATAAAGTCAACTTGATGACGGCTATTTTTCAGAAATGGCCTTATAAACTGGTCCCCACATTGATTGATTTACGGTCTCTCGATTTATTTTTATGGGGCTATGTTAAATCGCTTGTTGTTTACATTTGAGGCCAAACCACCATTAAAGTTATCGTATACTCGTGTGTGGTGAACATATACCAGAAAACATATTTTGGAAATACATGTCATGAAATGGTAGAACCTGACTAATCAGAAAAATTTTATTACAAAATTACATCTGCTTTGTATTATAATTTTACGTGCTGAGGCTCTTAAACAAACACCCTATATTCGTGATAACTTTATATTATTGTTTTAGTTTTCCAATAACTCAATTAAGGTAATAAAAGTTATTTCTTCTATCAAATAGAATTACAGAAAATTATTTGTAGAATAAATTTTCCATTGATTTTCCAAAATGGTAAATAACGAAGCAATATGGACATACGTTTTTTTCTTCTTAGGAAAACTTTACACATAAACAAGTTATTTGTAACAGCTAAAGTTTTTGTTAGACGAAGTTCTTTTGAGAAGTTCAAAAAGAAAATAAAAATTGAATATTGTATGTGAAAACAAAATATACAAAATCTTATTATTATTTTATAATAAAACAAGATGACCGATTGATTTGACAAAAGCTTTTCAAAACATCTCTCCTGCAGTGGATTACCTTTTAGGTGCTGGAATACTCAAAATGAACGACAAATCTGAGAACGTTTTCATGGCAATTTTTACTTAATCTCATAGTTATTACCAGAAGACTGCTGAGAGGAGAAAGAAATATTTTTTCTCATAAATCGTTTTGTTCAAAATGTCTGAACTGAGGTATGAACCAGGGACCCTTATCTAATAAGCCAATACAACACACCTCTGTTCAATTAGTTGTTATATATTCAGTCTTGCCAAATTTCGCCAAATCACCGTAGACGAATTACAGCGTTCAACAATATATTCGTATATCATCACATAATCGGTCATTACAACCCTTCAGTCAGGATTACGACCTAGCTTCTCACACCGCTCATGTTGTGTGCGTTAATTTTATACATGATTGGCGGGACCTACAGTTTAAAGTCGACTCCGTACGTCAGATTTTTTGGGAAACTTTCCATGGCAATTTTATTTGCTCGCAGAGTTTTTGCCACATATCCGTTGAGAGGAAGTCGCCGCAGAAATATTTTTTCATATTTTCGTTTTGATGTCTGACCTGGGGTTTGACCCCGGGCCTTATGTCTAATAAGGCAACACACTACCTACTAGACTACGACGACTGTGCCCATTGGTTCATTAAATCTATACGTTGACTAATCGTAAGTTCTATCGATTTGCAGATTTGCCTAGAGTGTACAAGAGAATCAAAGGCATTCGATTTCACAAGAAATCCATAATTTGACGGATTTTGCGTCCTATCTAAAATCAACAAGTTTTTTCATTTCTTTTAATATATTCAGTTAAGTAATAAACCCCACTTTATTTTGTAAACAATTTGAAAGTTAAACTACGCTCTTCTTATATTTCCAATTCAAATTTGGCGTTCAGAATTTAAAGAAACATTTAAACTTATCAGATCGCATTTATGTAAGTTTGTTCGTGTATTTTCTTGTTTTCATGCTTATAATACGATACGATAAATAAATGGAAATGAAAAAACAGGAATAGAAAAACTTATGCCGCAAACCACAAAAATACAAGTTGAAAAGGTATGGTTGCAGGCAATAGCTGGTAAACCTGTGTCTATCAATGTCACTTCCAAAGAATTTCATCTCAAAAAAAAAATGAATCAAGATTTTAAATGTGATAGGCAAACGCAATATTGGGATTGTGGTTTGAAAAATTTCAATTTCAATGTGATGGAAGTGATTTAAAAACAGTACTTTTTCAGAATTTAAATTTATTTAGAATCTTTCAATCACGCTTATAAGCGAATATAATTTTATATTTAATTTAATTTTTTAGTTTTCTTGATTCACTCATACGAGACAGCTGTGGACGTACATTGGTCTACGAAATTCTTACCTACTCACGCTGAAAGCACTTTACTCTCCTACACTGGCAATTGGTTCAGCAAAACTGTATCACGAACCTTTCATAGTCAGCATTGACATGGAGGAGGCGGTTATTAGATATCTCAAAGATCTGTCATCCCGAAAAAGTTTTTGTGAATGTGGATTTTAGGCTGGCGTGATGACCTCGCCCATATTTTTATGAAAACGACACTGGCCAAGGCAACACTGACAACGGCAAGTACTGTATGTCGAACATTATTAATTTATTTTTATCTGAAAGGGATGATATGGACACCAACGAGATGTGGTTAAAAAAGGACGGCGTTACGCGCAACACAACTCATGTAATATTGAATATTCTACTCAAGCGGTTTGAGAACACGGTTGTATTACGTGAAGGTGAGGTTTCTTAAGTCGCAGGTTTTGTACTATGTACAGATATGCACTTTGATTGAGTCAATATTCGGTTTATTGAGTACAATATTTTAAGTGTTCAGGCATAATAATCTGCGCAGTTCAGCTGCTTATTCAATATTCATTTGACAGCCGGTATGTTTCAACAATATTGTTTTTATTTTGTTTTCTTGTTTTGTTGGTTTTTTTTGTTTGTCGTTGTTGACATTTAAGTTGTCAAATATCAAAAAAAAGTGTTCGGATAATCGTAATATGCGCACTGAACACACTTATGATAGTGCTGCATTATAAGTTTTACTCAATATTATAACAATTTGCGTATTTATTGCGCAGTGATTAATTGAAACTTTATATGAAATATTGAGCTCAATAATGGCGTTTATTGCGATTTACGCAATAAAAGTGCATACCTGAACACCATATTATGTGAATAAGCCTCAAATCACAGCGGTACTTTAGCATAATAGAACTTATGTTATCGTTATAACTTAAATAGAAAAACCTAAAACGTTTTAATAAATGTTGAAAAATTCTGTAAATTTTTACTAAAATTCAGTTTATCTTGTCTGATACTCTATTAAAAAATATTTAAAATAAAATCTTATAGTTTTTCAATTGTAAAATTTTTCATAAAATTACGTCATTCTAAAATTTTCTACTCATCTTCATAAACTTAAACTTTTCACCTTCGCAACGAAACAAATTTTCAGGCCACAGTTTTGAAATATTTTCACCAAAAGGTAGAATATAAATCTTTTATCCGTATTAACCATTACATAGACACACACATACACACACACACAAAAAGGGCTCATTTGCAGATAAATCTTTTGAGCGTGCCAAACTGCAAAATTCTACAGAGTTTTTTCATGTAACGCGGTCAATGTTACAAAACCAAATAATTCGCTAAAATTATTTGGGCTTTTATGGCTTGGCAGGCACACACACACATAGCAGTTTGCTTTTGGGCATTATTATTTTACCTAAAAAGCATCTAAAGCCACACAGCATGCAATAAAATCCCAACCGAAAGGCAAAAATGATTGTATACTTACGTATGTAATACACGTATTTCACTATTTTATAATGGCTGGAAATTTTTTGGCTATTGTTATGAACGTAATTTTTAAGAGGATAAAGCTATTATACGTATAAGAGATATGTATACCACATACATATACTACCTCTGTGCGTAGTTTGAAATGAAATCTGCAATGTAAAAAAAAATTCTATTTTTTATTCGAGGTAACGTTTGCTCAAAAGATATACAAGATCAGTAAAACAGTCTCTGCTATGACACTCAAAACAAAAGATATCTGAGCAGAGTGAAAGGTATTCTTACGGAACGCTCAACCATATAGAAGCGAAGAATAACAGCGAATATGAGACAGGTGGATTACACTTTTGGTAGTCGCCGAAATCTAGTAGGTAGTGTGTTGGCTTATTAGACGCAAGGCCACGGTTCAAACCCCAGGTCAGACATCAAAACTTAATCTCAGCAGATTTCTGGCAAAAACTCTGAGAGTAAACAAAATTGTTATGAAAAAGTTTCTCAAAAAATTTTCGTTCGGAGTCGACTTTAAACTGTAGGTCACGCCACTCATATATAAAATTAACGCACACAACATAAGTGGTGTAAGAAGCTAGACCGTAATCCTGACTGAAGGGTTGTAATGGCCAATTATGTATGTATGGATTACACTTTTACGGCTTCTTCACATACTCTTACTCGACTTAAAAAAAATCATAAAGAAAACTATAATGAAATAAAATCGTACGATCACGGTGGCCAGTTCACATCACGCAAGATGATCATGACCTCAAATTGCTCGTGCAGAATATCCCATGAGCCGTGAGCAGAGTGGCGCGTTATGCCACATTATTCAATTCAGGCAAAAAAATTTAGTAATAATCGTTAGCTTGCCATTGGCAGTGATGATCTGGTAAACATGGTGCTCAAAAAAATATGAACCAATGATGCCGCGATCCAAAAACAGTGATTTTATGGCGATGTATTGAATATCAATTTTGGACAATTATTTTTGTCCACGTATGTATTCATTCATTTATCAATCTAATCACTGGAAATTATTTTCAATAAAAACAGAAGTCAATAAACAACTGCTCCAGAGCCCATTCAGCGATTACATGTCGCAAACGAAACAGTCTAAAACCGACAACTAATTCGACGGATGTAGAAGATGGTTTCAAAGTTCGGAAGTCTCATACTTCTTCAAACCTCCGTTTTGAAGTAATCATTTTCAAAAATCATATCACAGACCTCATTATTTATTCCTTTCTTATTTCCCATAATTTTCTCAAAGTTTCTACAGAAAATTATTTGTCTTAATATGCCATGGCATTTACAATTTTTCAATTTGTTTGCAAATGTTAACAATTGATATGACATATTAAAACAAATAATTTCTTAAAGACATAAATAAAAACACAAACAAAAATAATTTCTAAACATAATAAAACTGGAATAATAATAAAGACTGGAAAAAGAAAACCTAAAACCTAAAACTGTTCGCTACAAGTAGAATGAAAGCAAAATTTGCAACCATTATTATACAGGCACACATTCAGAACACTGTTCCAATTTACATGCATGTTCATGCTTTATGCATATACACTGGCTCAAATAAGTCTTCGTACACAGAACAATATTTCAAAAACAACTTGCCAGATTTTAATCAAATAAAATCGTTTTAAAACATCAAAAATTTTGTTTAATAAGTTTAATTTAATTTTTATAGCAAAAATTCAAAATCCAATCCAAAAAGTTAACTCAAAAAGTGTCCGTAGTTTTTGAAAGAGTATATAAATTGCTCAGCTTGCTTAGTGTACATAGACTTATTTGAGTCAGCGTATATACACAATCGTTGCTGCCATAGTTTTTATCTCAGACTATAAAACTTTTTGCTGATAGAAAAACCTAATAGTCATTGCTTTGTATTGGTAAGGAAATTGCATATCAAATGGTAAACCATATAAAATTGTTCAACATTCAAATATTCAAATGTCATGAAAATACATTTCCACTCTACCAAACAAAAGCTGCAATAAAATGCGAAAATGTATGCAAAACTTAAAAAAGAAAGAAATACAGAATAAAAACTGCACTTTGCATATGTATGTCACGATGCAGAAGACCACCACAAATACAATTTTGCAATGTCAAAGCGTAATCGTATTACGCTCTTCAATATGGGTTAGTAGTGATGAGAAGACAAAACCTTCAAGTTCAATATTATTTAATCGATGTTAGCAAGCAATTTAACTCTTAACCCTTAGACGTCAACGCTGTATGAATATAACAACTGGAGGACTATATGAACCACAACGATGCTATAATTTTTTCCCTCTTCGTACAAGATACCGGCGAAGGCGACACTCCAATCAAAGAGAAGAATCTAATACGATGTTCAGATATGCACCCTTATTTTATTTATAATTATTGCACAATAAATACGCAAATTGTTATAATATTGAGTAAAACTTAAAATGCAGCGTTGTCATAAGTGTTTTTAGTGAGAACTCAAATGTCAACAACGACAAACAAAAACAAAAAACACCAAAATAAAAACAATGTTGTTGAAACAACCAGCTGTTTTGTTTACCGGCTTTCAAATGAATATTGAATAAGCAGCTGAACTGCGAATATTATTATGTCTGAACACATAAAATATTGTACTCAATAAACCAAATTTTGAGTCATATCTGAACATAATAAAAGTATACAAATATAAATGAATTGCCCCAAGTTTATTGTTTAGGCTGGCATTGACTGCCTAGAGTGTGCTAATGATAAACTTCTGATGGCCAAAGGAAAATTTGTGATTGTAAGTCGATAGTGAATGTCAGTGACGTTGAGGTTAAATCCGATTTATGAGAACTTGCAAACTTCATACTATAAAAAATAGTTGACTCTTGGGTGCAAAAATATTACAAAAACTGGATATAAATTATCTGACGGTATCACTGGATAGTAAACTGCCACTGAAAAATCACGTAGAAATGTAAATGCCAGATGTGCCGTAATGGTAGGATAATAGTAGAATAACTTAAGGATAGAATGTATACCTTGATTGTCAGACTAGTACTGAACTATGAAGCCATTGTCTGAGTGAACAGAACAATTTAAAAACAGCTGATCTCAAGGTCAACTGATCGACAGGTTACAGCATGGATGTGTGGCCAGCGAATCAAACCTTCACGTTACTTTAAATACTGAAAGAAATTCAAACACATAATAGCTTTTCTACAATCACCGGGATCGGGACATCTGGAATTAACACTGGCAACAAATTTTGTTTGTTGACGGGATCACAAAATAAAAAATAAAATCCTCGATTGCTGAGGAAATTGAAAGCCTGCTGCTAATCCATTAATCCGTTGACTGCAACGTTCATCATCACCGCGAGTTAATGTTAAATTTTTAACTTCAAACGAAATAATGTGTGTGTGCGATACCATCAACATTTTTTATTCTTTTGAAAGACCTATTGATGCCATTATTCGTTGAAAAGTCTGCCAGCGTTTGTCTGAGTGAAGCGCATTTGAAAGGTTAAATTTTCCATGACTCTGGCGCATAAATCGGCTTGAATTTGACAGTTAGAATGGGTTGTGTGTGCCTTAACCGCTGTGCTTTGCTTCTTATTCGTATTCACCTCTGACTAACGAAAATCTCAAAAGAAAAAGTGTAATCAACCAAGGCCCCAAATAAACGATGCGACCGCCCCAAAATTCATATCAAACAATAACTTTTAGGTATGCCTTGATGCTCTTGTGACTCATCTGGATTGAATCATCCCAAATTCAACAATTTTTCTTGTTTATCAACCAGAAATGGGCCTTATTGCAGAAAACAATTCGAAAAGTTACAGAATAACCGTTTTGATGCAACGATTTTATTATTTTTACGTGTTGTTGAACGATTTATGCGTTCAAACTGAATAAAAGACAATTTGTTTGACAAGTGTAGCTTCAAAATATAGTCGAAGTCCCCATATAAATTTTGTTACTCCCCTCAGGACGAATATGACATCTACTAAGTGATTCAACATAAGATGCATTTGACGATATTCGTATTGAAATCAAATTGAATTTAAAATTTACAAGATTGTATAATCCAGCTGTACTTACATGATTTATTTTTAAATTTTCTATTGCATTTCAAACTGAAAATACCATAGAAATCTTTTTAATCGACTGTGAAACTTCAGTTTACTGCACATTAATCATTACTACGCAGTTTTGCCACCATCCTTTTTAATACTATTATCAGTATCATAAATTCTGTCGATAAAACTCATACTCAAACTCAGCATTTATCATTTGAGAAAATTTATCATTCATTTCTTACTTCTTTCATTCAGTCTTTGTCATGCACTGAATACAATTTGTACGTGCTTTAACACTACAAAAAAAAATCTTTTTTTTTTATTTCGTTTACAGACATTAGACGTAGACATTCTCTTACCTACGCATTTCGATAGTGAAGCATGAAATAATTCTTACAAAAAGCAAAAAAAAAATAACCAATTTTATATGTTACGTGCTGATGGACAAATTACTTTGAATTTTTGAACAGATATGGGATAACTAAGGCCGTTCAGCATATAGAGATCTATGGCCAGACATACAGTTTTCTAATGGACACAGCTCTTTAAAATAACAAGATGTTAAGGGAGTAAACAATTAATTGTTCTAGTAAAGAAGTTCTGTCTTTCAATTTCCTTTCCAGAAAATTACCTCCCCAAAAACATATCCTTTGAGTTCCTTATGGTAGTTGGGGAAAACATAAAGACTCTTTATAGTCAAGTAACACAAACAAACCAACTTCCAACCTTCATAACAATCCTCCCGTCAAACCATAGCTTCAAATTTCTTTTGACAATTTGGTATCAATATCAAACCCCAGGCCAGACATCCCCAACGAAACGAAATATGAAAAAATTTTTATTCGGCGACATCCTCTACAGACTTCCTCTCTGGCAAAAACTCTGAAAGTAAATAAAATTGCCGTGAAAAGTTTGTCAAAAATCTGTCGTTTGGAGTCGACTTTAAACTGAGGGTCCCACCACATACATACATACATAATTGCAACCCTTCAGTCAGGATCATGGACCTAGTTTCTCACACGACTTATGTTGTGTGTTAATTTTTATACATGAGTGGCGGGACCTACAGGTCTACTAGGTCCATAATCCTGACTGTAGGGTTGTAATGACCAATTATGTATGTTTGTACGTTGTGTTTGTATACATACATACGTAATTGGTCATTACAGCCCTTCAATCAGGATTACCAACTAGTTTCTCACACAACTAATGTTGTGTGTGTTAATATTATACATGAGTGGCGGGACCTACAGTTTAAAGTCGACTCCGGGCGATAGATTTTTGAGAAACTTTTTCATGACAATTTTGTTTACTCTCAGATTTTTTGCCAGAGATCTGCCAAGAGGCAGTCGTCGAAAAAATATATTTTTCATATTTCCTTTTGTTGGAGATGGTTTGAACCGTTGCCTCACCTCTAATAAGCCAACACACTACCTACTAGACTAAGACGACTATCTGTAAACACTTAGCGCCTTGCCAACTTTAAAATGATATCGGTGGCAAGTAAAGGCAATTATCTTTACGAGGTCCGAACAAAGAAATTCTAAAGAAATACTTTTTTACACTCAATTGATTCCGAATCATTTTTGATTCTAATAAAGCTCAGCAGAAAATGAAAAAGTCGTTGTCTCTTTAAAATTCTCCTGAAATTCTTCTTAATGAGACTGATTCTGTCCTTACGTCAAATGATTAATCTTAACATTGTAGTTTTTCTAAGAATTTATAAGGCTCATGACACCAATACAGACACGATCTTTCAACCCTCTTCACTGTATCAAATTGATACATAAAAAATAGCATTTTTTTCTGAACTGACTAAATACAATTAAATCTTCTCTAAATGACAACAACGAATTTGAAAATAGAAGAGAATGTATGAAAGGAAAGTGGGGTGGTTTACTGATATGGCTGAATGCAATATCAACAAGATGTCACAATAAATCAAGAAGAGAAGGTTGGCAAAAGCAACAAATTAGCACAATAGTGGAAGATGTAGAAGACGATACACAGCAGAAGATGTTAGTTAATGAAAATGATAACAAAGTTAAAGCTTTAAAATTTAAAATCTACAGTTTTATGTTTTATGTTTTACACTTTATATTCTTCTTTCTAAAAAGTACTATTGCAATCGGACATAAAGTGTTTCAAATAAAATATAAATTAAGGGAGCATTTCGTTAAATAACCCCGCAATGCTGTTTAAATCGCTTCATTTGGAATGATTCTACAAAATTATTATGAAAATATTTAAAAAAAATTTTATGAAAAATATTTCAAAATTACTTAAAATGAAGATCCTGGAAAAATAAAATAGAAATACTGTCGTATATTCTTATAATAAATTTTAATATTTTAAATAACATAAACAGTTGATCACCATAATCTTGTTGATTTTCTTCAGTGTGTTTGGCAAATCATCATGTACATATACCCATATACGACATCTGTTATCTGAGTGGGCTATGAAGCAGTAAATAACTGACTTTAATTTTCATCGAAAAATCATCATTATCAGATAAGGAGCCCATCTCTGGGTGAATGCGTAAGTAAGCAAATAGAATTTTCGAATTTAGGAAAACAAAGCAATCCACAAGACATGACTTTTGATCACTGTTTGATGCGTTCTTTGAGAACAATGTTGGTCACTATAAGTCTATGATTTCTAACTTCTTTCGTCCTCAATTAGATGATCTTAACACCAAAGACATGTGGTTTCAAAAGGACGGCTCTATATATTACACAGCTTAGGCCACATTCGATGTTCTGCACGAGCGATTAGAGAGCATGGTCATCTCTTGTGAAGGCGGTATGAACCGTGTGATACTGTGTAATCTAGCCTTGTACAATATTTTTCTTTTGTAGGTTTCTTAAGTCGCATGTGTATGCAAATAATCCGCATGGGTGGGTCCTCAAATTCAGGCTGATTTATGCGCTAAAGTCATAGACAGTTTTACATTTCGAATTTAAACTACATTTAAACGACTTTACACTCCAAACATAATGGAATCAATAGAACTTTTAAATGAATAAAAAATGTCGATAATATCTCACACACTGTTTGTTTTATTTAAATGTATGTAAATAGAGAAGCGCTTAATGAAAGACGTCACAACCACATTTTATCCATGTGGGAATTATTGAAATAAGTCTCCATGTTCATGGTCTCTTCTTCTTATTTAAACATATGATTACCTTTTGATTGCTATTAAGCTATTGGCTCTATGCAATTTCTCTGAGGTGGGCATTTCAACAATTTGTCGTTGTCAACACTTCTCTTCATTTATTGGAAAAGGTAACTATAGTACCCTTTGAATAATCCTTTAAGAACCACTTACATTGCCAGACCTCTTCGATTAGTGGTTGACTGATGTCATAATTGTGTGACATAATTCCCTCTAAACTGAATGAATATTTGTTCTAGTTGTTGTATTCATTGGTAACAATTCTGTTATAAATTCATGCAAGTATTTCTTTCCACCTTAAGGTTTGCTTTTCTATTGTGGTGCAAAGTTCTCCATTACAGCCTTTTATTGTGTTGTTGTAATAAATAAAATTAGTTTTAAAAGTCAACCAATAATTTGCTTTAGTTTTCGCGTCATGTTTGCTCTTCTCCTTCTCCTTATTCTCTGTGAAGTTTTCGTAGGTTTATCGAAGCATTTAGATTGTGTTTCTGATCTATTGTTCGGTCAAGATTAAGTTCAAGTTTCCAATTTTATCTAAAGTTTCTTCACATGATCTATAATAGACGTCAATTCCATTACATTTTTTTTCGTGTTTTTTACTTCGAATGCCTCTTATAAAGCAACAGGAAATTGTTGCAAGTATTAAAGTTGTCTTCAGTTACTCACATTAAGTTGCAATAAAGTTTAACGAGTTTTTATTAGTTTGAAAACGAAACAAATCTGAAAATTTTTATAGTTTCAGATCCGGCCAAGAAATATATTATAGCGTCCATACTCTGCTTTGTTACAATAACGAATTGATTTCTAAATCTATATCTAATATTAATGCCACGAATTTCATCATTTCATTATTAAAAAGCACTTGACTTGCTGGCTATTTTTATATTGCATTCTCGCTACATTTTATAAGCATGAATGCAATGTAAATGCCTTAGGTTAAGTATTATTAAAGAAATATTAAAGAATTTTTAATAAAGTTCAGTCAGCTGGCTACTAGAAAAATATTTGTAAAGCAGAAAGAAGTTTTTCTTTTGCCAGGAAGTAAAACAAAAGAAATAAAAATGTTTAAAATTTTATAGTTTTATGAAATGGCAACACAATGATTATAAGGTATAAAATATTAATAAAGTACCATTTGCGAGAAGGAGGATAGTTTCCCAATGGGAATAGTTCCTAGGAATACCACTGAACTGTAAGCAGTCATTGAAGGCATTTCAAGAAAGGCCATAATCATATGCAGAATACTTGCTGGGAAATCTTGGAAGGCAATCAAAATATTATGCAATGGATGTATACTATGCTGGTCAGGTCAATAGTGACGAATGGTACTATTATTTAGGTATGCAAAGGAAATCTGAAAATAGTTAAGATGCAGTTGGACTATCGTGCGTTGGAATAGCCACAATGATGGAGTCCCTTCAGTATTCAAATGTTTCGTATGTGACAGTGAGTATCAGAACAGAATCTTAACCTGATAAATCAAGTGATTGATAAATCCCGCCTTCAATGTACTCTTAAATCTTCTTAAATTCGAAAAGCACTTCTTCAAAATGGGGATTTACTCTCACCCAAAATATGATGATTTGTGATATGTGATGATAATGAATCATTAGTACATTTTTTATATAAAATTTAACAGCTCTTTTCTTGAGGGGATGAAAATATTTTTTTACGAATAACTCTCAGCTCGATTTGGTTATATTTTATATTTTGCCTAGACAAACTTGAACGGAGCTGGCACTCCATCTATTAAAAAATATTTTGTTTTTGAGGACTTCTATGGTATGCGGCTTATTCGCATACACTTTAAGAAAATTTAAATTTAAGAAAATCCCACAAAGCGTGGCCAATTCAACATCCATGTGAGATGACCTTGCCCTCAAATCGCTCTTGCATAATATCCAATGTGTGCATTATTATTGGTATGCAGATAATCCAATTCAGGCCAGAAGAAGTTGGTTATCATAGGCTAATAGCACTCGTCCATGTCAGTGATGGCCTAGGCAACGTCGTTATCAAGGATATATGTACTGATGAGGAGGCCAGACCAAAATCTCCATTAAACAGTGATGAGTTTATTCGTAATTCTTATTATCAACTTCTCTTTCAAATGATATGAAGGGAAATATAAGAAAAAGCAGTTACCAACCTTACTTAAATTAATTGGACATTTCAACCCTTTAGTCAGGATTGCAAGCTAGCTGCTCACGCTATCCATGTTATGTTTGTTGATTTTATCCATGAGTGGAGGAGTCTTACTATTCAAGGTCGAGTCCGAACGACATAGTTGAGAATCTGCTGAGAGGAATACGCCGAAAGGAATATTTTTTTATATAGGAGTACATCTCGTTTTGTTCAGTGTATTTAAGCCACGGGTTCTTGTCTAATAAACCAACACACAACCTATGGTACCTTAATGTATGTATAAATTCGTTAGAACCTTTATAGAAAAATTAATGACCAAATGATACCGCAAACTTTCAAATGTGATTATAATTTTTTTTTTTAATTTTTATTTTGAAAATCAATAATAAAATATATTTTGTAAATAATATATGTATATTAAAATTGCTAATGTATTGTTTGTATTGCGTGTTAAAGAACAAATTAATTTGTATTTGCATTAAAGAACCGCAATCATCATTATTAATTAATTTAACAGGTTTCATATTATTGTTGTTATGCATTAAAGCCAAACTGTTAAACATAAAGTGACAATAAGCATTATGCAAATATTTATTTACACTTAAAATTGTTGTTTGTCATTTAAAATGACAATTCAGGCCACCAGTTGGTGGCCACGTATTTTATTAAATACGAATTATTTTCATAAATAAAACAGCTGGGTAAATAAATTGTACATTAATGCATTAAAACTAGTAAAAAAAATACTGTATAAGAATATGTATCTTCATTGCTTGTATCACACAGATCTCATTACAAAAACATCTTTGAAAACTTTGTTATGACTTGTTTCAATAAGTTAAGGTTTAAACGCACGCCCACTACGAACAACACTAATTGAAAAACTACTTTTTATTTACAGTTTTTTTTGCATGCATGTGACAAACGCTTGGTTTGCACTAGATCGTTGTCGGTTCTTTCATTTGCTGTGCTAAAGAGCTTTGAATACGGCAAGTAAATAAGAAATATTAAAGATTATTTCAATTTACAACATTCATTGCTTTATTCCGACTCTTTATATCCGACCTACCTACATATCAGTATCTTGATTTTTGTTTATGTATTCATTTTACCTTTTAATTTTCTTTCTATTTTCAAGGAAAACTTCCTTTTGTGAAAGAAAAAAAATCAAAAAGAGATAAAAATGAAAAAAGCTTTTGTTTTATATTCCATTGAATTGAATTTATTTAGAGAAGAGAAATAAATACGTTTATTTTTAACCTTTTTCCTTTTTTTTTCTTCCTTTTGCAATGTTCTAATTAGTTTATTTATTTTGAATCATTCTATTTAAACATTTGAGTAGAAGAACAGTCTACAACTTTGTTTCCATTTCCAGTCTTTATACCACGTTTGCTTTTGTTTTGCTGGGAATTATTTTAAAACGATCATTAATTATCTTTAAAACCTTTAAAGACTTTTTAAAAGCTAAAAACTTATTTTAAACAAGTGTAAAGTATTTTAATATTCTGTTTCACTTATTTTATTTATTTATTTATTAATTACAATACAATTATAAATTATATTCTAATTATATACGAGCTGAGTAACTCTGACCATATGCTCGGTGTAGTGTCACAGACCAAAGTCTCTGGTGGGAAGCGGACCCCGACTCTCACGCTAATAGTCCAGCACACTACCCAATAGACTACCAGGGCACTCTGATTTTACTTAATCAATTGTTAGATCTTTTCTTGAGTTCTGATAAGCGCCAAGCATAAAATAATACGTCTAATAAATATTGAAAATCTCAAGAATCACGTTACCGATCTATGGAAACAATACATGCATTGAAATAAAGGAAATGAAATGGAAAATATCTGCGAATATGAGTTATACACTTTTATAATGGTGTGCTTTTCATATTTAATCCTAATCTTACTAACACGAGTCTATGAGTTTCATTTTGATGATCAAATCATTGTAACAAAAGGAATATCAAACATACAGTAAGACCCCGCTTAACGCTGCTCTGCTTAACGCTGTTTCAGTATTACGCGGTAGTATTGGAATTTCCCTAACTCGCACACTGTATTGATACTTGTTGTATATGTGTGCAAATGAAACGGCCATGCATCAACCAAAAGCGGTGCACTACATAGCGGTAGCTGTGTATACCATGTATCCTTATCAACGCTCTTTTGTTAGTCTATCAAAAATAAAGATTCCAACTATATTTTTCGAAGTCGCAATCACAGTACGAACGCTATTTATATGAAGGAACCACAAGACACGACAAGGTGATGCAAACTTTTTCAATTTTGTGTGAGATGTTATAGAAATGCTTGATTAGTTTGAACAACAAATCGCGACAAACATGTCGTCTCCACATATGAAATTTCAAAAATTTCACTACTCTGGCGCATAACTATTTGTTCAGTAAAAGCTCTTTACATATTTTAAAGAAAAATAGCTTAAACATAACTTTTTACAAGAGCAATTGGTTTTCTGTCATAAGAGATGCTAAATTTTTCAAAGTCACGGCCTGACCTTCGTATCCTATGGTTAGTCGCAAGCTGTTTATGTGTGCAAAGTCTGTCAACTGGTACTACAAAGTGTCATAAGTTTTGAATAATTTTGTAGCAACATTATCAGTAATGGACGTCTAACCATTTTTCAAATGGCGTGTTTTGTTTACTCCATCCTTCCGTTCTAGTACAAATTTTACTTAACGGGCCCGCATATGGAAATAATAAAGACCAAATGCGCGATACATTCCATAAATTGATTAAAAACGCTCTTTTTATAATGTGTGATATATTTTTTCTATCTAACGTAGAATATTTTGCCTTTAACCTTTATGTCTACAGCTGCATACCCGGGTAGATATTTAATTTTAAAAACTGTGTATCTTGAGAAGTGTTTTTCATATCTCACTGAAATTACTTGATATCTTCACTAGAAGTGTTTTCTACAATTGGCCAAATTAAATAATGTTACGTCAACAGTTGCTTACCCACGTATGTATGTATATTAAAAGAAATAAAAATAAGATTTAAGAATTTTCATTAAATTACAAAATTATTAGCATAAAATCAAGCAGTATTTGGTGTTAAGACAGATCAAATTGTTCAGTCTTTGCTTACATAGTCTGTTCCACTTTTATAGGGTATTTCAACGAGTTCTTCGTCATCTTTAGTTTCTTCTTCCAGGTAATAATCTAGTCACTGGATTTTTTTGACGTCTGACTAATCTGGAGTTACGTAAGCTAAGCTTTCCTCTGCAATACGTCGAAATGTAATTGCTTCACAATCGCTGTTATCTTTT
The DNA here is from genome assembly GCA_958299815.1 of Sarcophaga carnaria. Classification (NCBI taxonomy): domain Eukaryota; kingdom Metazoa; phylum Arthropoda; class Insecta; order Diptera; family Sarcophagidae; genus Sarcophaga; species Sarcophaga carnaria. Next base: position 140,312,756 of record OY283150.1, read on the forward strand.
TGTAACTCTTGAAGTCTATGTCGAATATACTGTCTTGTTGCTGAGTTCTTACTTATCGCGGCGTAAGCAATTCACCGTCTGTTTGAAGCCTTTGCCGAATATACTCCTGTTGCTTCTCGTAATCAATAGCTCTTATTTTGCAGTGTGAGCTATTCGCCATTATTTAACACACTAAACCTTCGTATTTCTTTTCAAAAATTTTCTTTAATAATTTGCCAAAACTAAGCAGTTTATTCAAGTGTCTGCTAAAAGGCCCCGATTGTAGATATTTATTCATGGAACCAAAAACAAAATGCATAAGTCTTTGCTTAAACAACTTTTTTTAAGTATTCATGAATAAAACAACATTAATGCTGGCTTGGTGCCTGTACAATACAAATGAAAACATAATAGAAATATTGTTAGAAACATATGAAGTCCCATATAAAATGTGTTTGCATACTCAGGTATACTTTCTATTGACGTAAGAATTATTTTTTCAATAAAGGTTAAAGGATAATTCTACTGCGCTTAATAATAATTTTTTTTTTGTAATGCAATGAGCCATTATGACTTTAGTTTAATTTAATTTATATGTACAATAATGAAATTTAACGAAGTATGCCATTGTATCCTTAAATTATATGTTGAATATCGTAAAACGTTAACACAAAATCCACACACACACATTTTATCTTTTCATATAAAATTTCTCATACCACCACTTATCGCTATAAATGAATGCTTTTTAAACGATATTAAGACGAGAAAAAAAATTGTATTTCCGCGTTTAATTATTTCGATAAATGGCTGTTGAGATAGCGTTAAAATGAATAAAAGCAACGCTCTTAATGACTTAATGGCATAAGAGGAATAATTTCTTAATGTTTTTCCAATTAAATGCATGCCTAGCATGAACAATAAAAATTTTTCCTGTTTTTATCAGTTTTAAGTATGTATGCAAAATAAAACTGTATACAGACGTTTAACCCTATAAACAAAAGAAGTATTTTATGTAACAATGTTGATAAGCGGAATTTAAGAAATAAACCAAAAACTAATCTTTAATTCTCTCATTGTTCCCAGAACTTTATAGGCATTTTTAGCAATTATTTTCGATGTTGTTTTATCAAAAGATAAGTTTTTAATATGCGTAGCATATTTTAGTGGTTCTGTATATGCCAGTCGCTTCAACGTATGCCAGAGTTTCAGAGAATGTTATCATAAGATTCGAACAATTCAGTCTTGGAATTTTCTAAATTAGCATGAACTGTATACCACGTAATGCCGTCCTGTTAAAACTACATGTCATTGGTGTTCAGATCATCTAATTCAGGACTAAATAAATTGGCAATTTTCGACATATAGTACTCGCCGTTGTTAGTGACGGCCGAGTCAACATCTCAAAGAAATATAAATCAATAATACCGCCAGTCTAATATCGACACCAAACAGATTTTCGGTTTGCATTGAAGGCTCATGGATCTCATGTGGATTTTTGTTTATTTTAACAAGAATTCCAGCAATATAATGCTCAAAGGATTTCTTTATAAATTTAGTTTCATTTAAGATTATATTTTAAAATTACTTCCACTTTCTCTAAGTCGATTTAACTGGAAGTAACGCCGTACTAAGCTAAATTGCGTTTCTTTTTAAATTTTTTTTTCATGTTTCTTTAACCAGTATTTCATTAGAATACTCTCCGGCAACATTGTGTTCGTGGAAAAGACAAAGTAAAATGAAAAATTAAAAACATGACTTACCAAAAAAAAAGAGAAAACAAGGAAAAATAAAATAAATCCTAAAGTGTTTTATTGCATTTTGTTTGTGTTGCTGCTTAGATTGCTGTTTCTTTGTTATTGCCATTCACTCACACCTTAAAGCAATTATCCTGCAGCAACAAAATACATACATCCACGTTGTGTTAGTTAATTTTTAACGCAAAACACAATTAAATTAAATGAACAATTGCAAACACTTGGAAACTTTGCCATAGGATAGAGTGAAAATATGATGTGACATGAAAAAGCAAAGCAAAGTCGTTAAAATTAGGAGACACTTAAACAAATTAAACATTGACTTTAACAACAACAACCACAATGACAACAAAAATGTTTCATATAATTTTGCTGTATTTGAATACAAAGTATTTACTTTCATGTGCGTTCATAAATAATATTGATTTAAAGGAATTACAAACAGAAAACAATATTCTTTCTAATTCTACAATTATCTGTGTTATCTGCAAAGGAAAACGTAAACAGCCATAATGTAGATATAATTTCTAGCAGTGGGAAATATTTGTTAATTTAATGACTGTGTTTTATTTTACAATTGATTAGGCTACTGAGCATAGCTTTCTAAATGTATAGGTTAGTTTATCAAGACTATCTTGTCTGTCTGCTCTAGACAGCACAGTACAGAATTTTTTAATATTGTTGCCCAACTTCCAATGGCTTTCAAACATCATGTGGCGAACAACATTCCATTCACATGCGCTCCTAGTAGACAATGATTAGTAATCTATCATCGTTACATACGTTATTCTCTTCAATACTAGTCTCTGCAGATGACTTTTTACTATCATAGACCACCGTGTCTGTACCGTTTTTCTACGCATTAATTCGATGCCCACAATAAATCAAACATTTGTAACTATGCGTCCACTATTCGAAGCATAATATGTAGTGCATTATGCTGCATTAGCTAGATCATAAAGCATTCCTGTATCAAGACTGATATCATAATTACACCTTTAAAGGCATTTAAAGTTACTTGACTATTTGCACAGGTCTGAAAGTTAAATTGATTAATTGATTACACGCTTTAATGACAGCAAATCGGATTCCGTATTATCAAAGCCTGTAGCCTAAAATTATAAGAAATAAATGGTAATTATGCTACCTTGTTTTCCTTGGCTTTCGTAAGTAGTGCAATCTAATTAGGAATCGAATCTAATCAAGTAACAGTATCAGGATTTTATAAAACATGTGAAAAACTTTCAATTGGTACACATCATTGTATAAAAATCAATTGATGCAATTGATAACAATATAAGCTTGTGGCACCAATTCCGCATGATCAACCAATCACCAATTCCGTTAAGATCAATGTCAATAAAACTAGATAACAAAATGTGGAATGGTCTCTCTGCGTGGAAGCAAACCTTGGCTCTCCTAGAACCAATCCTTACTCTTGAGGTGCAGACCTTTGAAAATAGCTTCCTGTATTCTATTTCCTATTTGTGGTGGCTACACTATATATATTGGGATGTAGACCGGATATAAAATTTGCCCAGAATTGAATTCAATCCATTCAATCATCTTAATATTTGTAGCCGTCCATAAATGAAATACAACTCACTTGTATGGTCGTAACTCGAATCCTATTGTGTGGCTACTCGACACAGATGATGGCGCTAGATGACACAGAAGAGTGCCGAACTTTATTGATTTATTGAAGCACTGTTGCAATGTGTCTTGCATTTACTACTCATTCTACGGAATGTGTTTAAGGGAAATAAAAGAAGTTGTTGCTTGTATGTTCGTATACTTATACGACTGTTAAGGAATATTCGCTGTTGCAGGCAGAAATCATTCTCAAGCCGCACTATGGTTATGTGGAACTCTTCTTTTTCTTATTTGTAATATAAACAGATTCCAATCCACTACCGATAAACTCCCTTTTTCCACACTCTAAAATCCTACACATTGCAGAACAGTCTCAGTTCCAACACATTGCACTACATAAGTAAAAGCCATCCTCTTATTTGTTGTTGGAAAACTATTAATGATACTTCGTTTACTTCCGACTATCCCATTCTACTTTCGCTTTTTACCCAAAAACTTCGAACTTTAAGAAAAGTTTTATCTTGCGGAACAAGCTTTACATATGAAACAGAGAAATTCGTTGTAAAGATAAAAATCCAATTCCATACCATAAGAAATGCTGGTGGACTTTAAGGCTTTAATCACTTTTCTTGTAAAAATTTGTATGAGCTCTAGTATGAAATCCAAATCCAAAGTAGACAAAGCCCATCAAACGTAAATAAATTTGCTTAAGGAGAGTAAATCTGCTTTTTTGAGTTGTGCTTGCGGAATTTTTTTTTTGTAATTAGTCACATAACTTGACCAATATGGCAAAATAATGTGGAATAATGACTAAAATAAATGCCTGGAAATAAAGAATATAAAATAAAAATATTTTTTCTAATTTTAAATTCCTCTTAGTTTAACTTGTTTTTATTTTTATTTTAAATATTGTGTGTTTATTTTAAGGAAACGTTTTTATTTAAAAAAAATCTCTGTGACAGGCGCCAACAGTCCTGATTTCTTGTCTGAAAAGAGAACAAAATACGCTGTCAGCAGTGTGTTTTACTCAAATTGTCATTTGTAGCCAATTTAAACAATTTTCTGGTTTGTTTATTTAACTTTTCCGTAATGGATGCTCATTAAATAATTAACCACATGAACGTATAATAAAAAGAAGAGAAAAATTGTTCTCAATTAAAATTGTGGGGGTGAGAAATTCAATGAAATCATATATTTGATTCATTAAGTCAGATATAGATGGCAATATGCTCTTTTGTCATTCCTAATATCTGCAATGTATTATGAAATTTACTTTTATACTTGAAAACATATACTTTTCGCACAAGCCACGTAAATGTCGTCTGCACTTTTATTTTAAAATAATGCTTTCATCTTGAAGCGAAAAAGAAAAAAATAAATAAATTTGTTTTACTCAAGAACTTAACCTCATTATAAATGTTTACCACAAGTAGGAGAAATAAAAGTAGAATCAATTCGTTTCTTGTTATCTCAGCACCACAAGTTGCAAATATATGTGGGGACCAAAAAAATGTAAGTAGCTTGTAATATCAACTTTAAAGGAACTGTTACTTATTATATGGTCAACAAAAATTAAATTAAACTTTTATATACGTTTACTTGCGCAAAAATAAAACATGCTTTCCATTAACTTTGTCGAATGCACTTGCACAGTAATTTCACTTACTTATCGCTACTCAAATAGTGCGTTTTTTTTTTGGAACTAAAAAGATTTGTACATAAAAGAACAGAAGAAAGATAAGGAAAAGAAATATGTATGGACATTGGATTTGGAAACGTTATAAGAAACAAAAAAAGATAAACGAATAAAAGTATTGCTTTGCTACCATGCGTAAGTAAGAGTAAGTCAATGAAACGCAAGATCTGCCGAATACATAACCACTTTCTATGAGTGTACAGGAAAATTTGAATCAGTCGATTTCGCAATGCTAATGCTCAGTTCCCAATTGGATTGAGGTCAGGGCGTTGAGCTAGGCAGCTTAAAATATTTATGTTTTATTCGTCTTGATGTATGTTTAGGTTCATAACATGGTGTCTCCACTTGAAAAGCAATACTTTCTGTAGATAATGACTTATTTTGTAAGAAAATCGAAATAGAATAGAACAATAAAAAAGGAATCAAGTGTAAAAGAGCTCAAATTTATATTTTCAGTGAAAAAATCCGGTTCTAATATCAAGAAATCATATATTGGGTTGTTCGGAAAGTAATTTCGCTACAGAGGAAAATAAAATATGGAGAGCGATAAGCAGCATTTTCGACATATCTTAATGTTTTACTACAGAAAGGATAAAAATGCTGTTCAAACTAGAAAGAACTTGGCCGATGTGTAGGGAGAAGGTGTGTTGACAGTACACCAGTGCCAGAACTGGTTTGCTAAATTTCAATCCGACAATTTTGATGTCGAAGATGCACCACGTACGGGAAAGCCGGCTGAAGCTGATAAAGACGCAAAAAAGGCATTAGTTGATGCGAACCGGCGAATAACAACACGGATTGATCGGATTGAGATTAAATTTATCAAATTCAACAGTCTATGACTACTTGATTGATATTATACGAAAACTGTATTTCATTGCCACAGAAAAAAGAAATTACTTTCCGAACAACCCAATATAAAACCGATCAAACAAGAAATCATATTTTTTGTTTAATTTAATGTCCACCACTGTATGTTGCTGTCTATGCAGTGTACTATGCTGCTTTTTATTTACTTACACACTTTCTACCATAAAAAATTGTTGACCATGATCTGACATCCTTGTCCTTGAGTGAAACAACTTTTTTCTTCGCTAAATCCTCTAAAATTTTTTGCCATTTTGCATTTTATATCTTCCTCTTCGTCAAACTTGTGGGATTTTAAATTCCTTATTTTCGGCAGCAAGTTTTCTGAAAAATGGATGAAAATTTATTTTGCTACTCTTCAGCTATGTCTTGAGCTAAAATTTTGACAAAAAAAAAAAACTGGAATGTAAAACCAACTTTTCTTAATTTTTCCCGCACATAATGGGAGTTTGTTGCACAAGTTTGCATTCAATTGAAAGTATGAACAAACTCTGCTTATAAACTATAATGGAGATCACCAAACAAATATGCTAAAAGCATTTAAAGGTGTGTATAGCGTTTTTATGCTTCTAAAGGATAAAGAAAGCACAAAGTTGTTGAAAAAGTTATTGCGGGAAAATTTAATTTTCAAGGTGTTAAATAGATTAGCGTGGTGTTTGTGGCGGTGCTCTAGCAATACAAACAAAATATTACTTCTGTGAGTTTCTCTGTAGTGTTGTTTAAATTTGGTAAAATGTAGGAATAAATATGGGAATTTCTGCAGCATTTAATTTGATTATCATACATATATGACGCATACATAATTGGCCATTGAAAACCTTTAGTCAGGAACACGACCTATCTTCTCACGCTCCTTATGGTGTGTATGCTAACTTTATACATGAGTGCCGAGACCTACAGTTTAAAGTCGATTCCGAGAAACTTTTCATGATAATTTTATTTACTCTCAGAGTTTTTGTCAGAAATCTGCTGAGAGGAAGTCGCCGAAAAAATATATTTTCGTATTTCGTTTTGGTGATGATATATGGTGATATGTATGGGGTTTGAACCAAGGCCTCTCGTCTAATGACCCAATAAACTTGCTACTAAACTACAGTGATTGATTGACTATCAGGGTTACTAAAATTTATCAAATCCATCGTTTCTCTTTCCCTCATTTCATCTAGATACACTATTTATTATTGGCTGCAGAATATCCAATATGACATGAGCTGTTTGGCACGCAACGCCATTTCGTTGAGTACACATGACGTTGGTATCCAGATCATACAGTTTAGACCAAAAGAAGTTGGCAATCGTTGTTCACAGTGGCTAACATCGCTCGCCTAGAAATATGGACCCATAACACCGCCAGCCATTCTTGATTCTCTTGTGGATTCGCATGAGTTGTATGATTCTTCGATGTAAATTGGGGTCAGTTGCTAACTGTCTTTAAGTTCATTTAGCGAACACACATTGAAGTCGCCGTAGTCTAGTGGGTAGTGTCTTGGCTTATCAGTCGTAAGGCCATGGTTTAAACTCCAGGTCAGACATTAAAATGAAAATATAAAAAAAAATATTTCTTCGGTGGCTTCCTCTCAGCAGATTTATGCCAAAAACTCTGATAGTAAATAAAATTGCCATGAAAAGTTTCTAAAAATCTGTCGTTCGTAGCCGACTTTAAACTGTAGGTCCCACCACTCATGTAAAAAATTAACACAGAAAACATAAGTGGTGTGTGAAAATAGGTTCATAATCCTGACTGAAGGGTTGTAATGACCAATTGTGTGTGTGGGCATTTGCATAAAGTTCTTGATTCAGTTTAATTTTGTTCGGGTGTCGGCCCAAGAGTGATGCGAAATCAATTACCTCAGATTCTTCTGCACACTCTCACAGACAGTGGAGTTGTTTCCTGTAGAACTTCCATTTTGTCAATGCACGGGTGTTTGTCAATCGTTTGTAGCGGCAAGGGGCCCGAATTTATCCACCACATTGCTAATAGTGCTCTCGGTAGGATGATTATGACGATGGTAAAATTATAAATTTTTTTAATATCTATTGTTGCATGCTATATCCGTTTATGGTGATTTGGTAAAACAGTTTGAATAAATGATAACAACAAAAAAAATAAAATAAATACAGGGTGAGACTGTTATAATTAAAACATTATTTCATATTTTATATCCCTTCACGTATAATCTTAATAATTATTTTTGACGTTAAAAGTCAAATTAATAACCATACACAAAATCCTTGATATCTTAATAAAACCACGTACAATATTTTATATAAACTGATGGCACACCATTTCCTTGAAAGAAAACACAGAAGCAATTAACAAAATGTTAATTAATCGTGAAAATCAACACTTTTTGTTATTAGAAGCTGTACATTGTGTCTAATGGAATATAATAAATTAATATGATGAAGAGTAAAAGAAAAAAACACATAAAACTTGAAGCTAATTTGAGAGTAGAGCTTAAGGTGTTAATTTTTCTTAAAAAAAAGTTTGAAATATGGCAAATAGTTCATACGCGTACAAAAGAAGTAATCATTGCGTGTTCTATTTAGACTGACTATAGTACTCTGATAGTAAATAAATTTGTCACGAAAGAGGCTTTCAAAAATCTGTAGTTCGGAGTCGACTTTAGCTGTGTAGGGCCCGTCACTCATGTATAAAATTAACAAACACAACATAAGTGATGTGAGAAGATTGCTCGTAATCCTGACTGAAGGATTGTAATGACCAATTAGGTATGTAAAAGTATGTGCTATTTATTTGGACCTGATAAGTTTAAAATTCCCCACTTAAAGTTATGGGCTTCGTTTATCTCTATTTTACCCAATTTTCCCTCTTTTTTTATAAGGTCCGGGCTATACGGCTTTACATCCATTGTTTTCAAAATAGTTTCTGAGTAAAGGCACAATAGTGTTATGTTTTTCCCCTTTTATAAGCGTTTAAAGTATGAGTTCGTACATTGCAAATAAAAATAAAAAATAAATTTGTGTTTAGTATTAAATAAATGATTTATTGTTCGCACAATTCCGTGTGCCACTGTTCGCAACTTGATTTAAACAACAACAATTTGCTTTATTTGTTATTCTGCTTTACACTCTTCCGCGTACACACTAACTATTGTTCGTTAGACCTTTACAACGGAGATTTTTAAACCACGATTATTCTCTTCACACGCAACGTGTCTTCACACAAGACTGACTGAATTTTTACTGATCCCGTTGCCTGCTTTGTCTTGCTTTTTTATATCTCTTGAATGAGAATGACTTTGCCTTCGCGAAATCTCTATTAATGTAAACATATTGTTTACGTTATTGTTGTTTATGTATTTTGTTTACGTATGTCCTTGCAGTGTTGTTGTTGCCTGTTTGTTTACTTGTTTATACCTTTTCTATACTGATGTTGTTTCTATATTTTTGTTTATTCGTTGATCATGTAAACAAGTCCATTGTTTTTGTTTTTGTAGCTTTTGTTTATTATTTTAATGTTAAACGATGTAACACCATTTCCATTTTCGTAATAATAGGTATGCGTTCAAGGCGTTTTTCAACGTTTCTCGCTCCAAACGAATTAATTGTTGTTTCATGCAGCTTATAGTGGATGACATGACTTCAGAAAACACAAAGCAATACCTTAGTTCAATAAATCTTTACTTGTCCGTGTTTCACATATGATACTTGCATTTGAGTTTGTCGGAATGAATGCAATTTTCAATGCAAAAGTGATTTATTTTTCAGAGTTATAAAATCATATTTCCACATTTCTCGGCTTCAATTCATATGGCACCAATTTTCTTAACATTTTGTTGAATGCTTCTGATTTTATACGCTTTCAGTTGCGCCCATTGCTCTTTCAACTGTCGTATATTGCATTGATATACGTAGCATAAGTGGTCTCAACAACCCTTACTACCTAGCTTGTTATATTGTTATAAAACAACGTATAACCAACCCAGTGGGACCATCTAAAGTAACTGACTAGCTTTTAAGTTACACTACCAATATCGTGATAAATTATACATTTATAGGTCTTATCCACAATTGCATGCATTTTTTGACTTTATCATGTCAATTTCGAAAGCAGAAAATATAAAATAATTTTTTTTTATAAAATTTAAGCATTTTAACTACCCCGTTTATGGCTACAGTTGTTTGTGTTTTTTTTAAGCTTTCAGAAATATATTGGAGTGTGCATATAGGCCAACAATCATTGTCTATGTGCTCGGAATACGAAATTTATTTTTTGTTTTTATAGACAATAAATTTGTCATAAACGATCTGCCAGAGTTAAGCATTTATTGATAAAGTGGTGAATCGTTAAAATAAGAATTTATTGTTAAAATCGATTTTATAAGAATTAAGCCAATCGTTTGCAATGACATAAAATGCAAACAGGCATATGATGCTTAACATACATCAAATAAAATATAATCCAAACTGTAGTGTTTAAATTCCATGCAAATATTGTGGAAAAAATTTAATATCAAATGAAGCTGTGTATACTTGCAGTTGCCTAAAGTGAATGTTATTGAAAAACGCACATTAAATAGCTGCCAAATAATTCCCAAGTTTTAATGGCACATCAATTTCAGAATTGAAGAAATACAAAGAAACAGGTTGGATGACGTCCAGCAATGAAGTAATACTTTAAAAGGTTAGTGACTTTAAATATAAGGCAATAGTTAAGTGAGTAGAGCACTAGAAAAGGTGCAGTGGTGAGCACAAAATGAATGTGAAACCGGGTTAAGACAATATCAAAACACCCCATTTATACTAAAGAGACCTTGAAATGCATGCACCTGCAGTAACTGCAAATTTATTAGTGAAATAGTACTGTACATACATACAGACATAAGTGGTTATTACAGAACTTTAGACAGGGTTACGACTTAGTTTCTCTTACCACTTATGTTGTGTATTTATACATGAGTGGCGGGACTTATAGTTTAAAGTCAATTCCTAACGACAGATTTTTTAAAAACTTTTCATGGCAAATTTTATTTACTCTCAGAGTTTTTGCTAGAAATCTGCTGAGAGGCAGATATCGTTTCGTTGGAAATACCTGAGCCGGATATTATTGGGTTGTTCGGAAAGTAATTTCGCAATTTTCTCGACAGAGTATTTAATTGTATTTTTTTACACCCAAACTTACACTTAAGCCGTATAATTTTTATATGCTTTGATAGCTCATATTCTCAAAGCTTGTATGTGAAAAATTCCAATTAATTCTGCGCAGTAGTTTTTGATGCCCTTTTAAATATGTTGAGCGATAAGCAGTATTTTCGACATATCTTACTTTTTTTACTACAGAAAGGGTAAAAATGCTATTCAAGCCAGAAAGAAATTGACCGATGTGTATGAAGAAGGTGTGTTGACAGTACGCCAGTGCCAAAGCTGTTTTGCTAAATTTCTATCCGGCAATTTTGATGTCGAAGATTCACCACGTTCAGAAAGGCCGGTTGAAGCTGAGAAAGACACGGATTGATCGGATTGAGATTATATTTATCAAATTCAACAGTTTATGATCACTTGATTGATATAATACGAAAACTGTCTTTCATTTCTACAAAAAAAAAAAAACCAAATTACTTTCCGAACAACCCAATAAAAATCATATCGGCCTGTATTTTCTTTAAATGTCATTTTTCATGAACATTGAAGTGACTTAATTTTATGAAAGTATGTATACCAAGGGTTTTCTTTTAAAACCCATTGAATTATTTCCATATTTTATTTCAATATTAACAACAGCAGTTACGTCACTGATTAATATGTTCACACAGAATGATATAAATTGCTAGATAGTATAGAACGCCTTATCATTTAAATTATATACATGTGCATGTTTCAAGTCAATCGTAATATCCTTCTAATACTCTTAACATACTTCCTTTCAAGCTAATATTATACGTTGACGTAAAATGCCACGTAAACTCTTTAATATCCGAAATACAAACGTGCGTAAATTTCACACTCGTTAATAAAATACAGGGCATTCTACACAAATGTATGTAAATTTGTGTACACATTTGAATGTGACAGAAAAACCTACACAGGCATTTACATTTTATGTCTCATTAGTATGCATTTTTACGTCGTTTGATTTTGAACATTTCATGCGAAAGTATCGAATATCATGTGGAGTGGATCGCTTGGTTTACACATTGAAAATTTCACGTCCGTTTTCCACAAAGTTATTTCGAATTAAAGTGAAAAGGCGGAATGTTTGTTTCGCATTCAGTTGGCACATTGGTTTCAGCATGAAATTAAAATTCCATTATAGTAAATGTGAAAATAAGTAGCATTTCTTAAATATGTTTACTTGATAGGATAATGGTAGTCAGGAATTTTAGTTCAATTAATTTGAAATTTTAAACAGGATTAATAGAAAAATTTTTTTTTAAATAAAAACAGTTTCAAATATGATTGTTCTTTGTTCTGTGAATATTATGAATTTTGATTTGTGAAAATCATTACAATTTTAATAAAAATCTTCAGTTTTCCAAATAGTTTTGAACCGGCATTGCAATATGTGGCTGAGCCTTGTCATGATGGAAAATTACTTCATCGTTTCTGGTTTCGTGTGTGTTCAGGGCATTATTCGACCAATGTCCTCTTAAAACAAATCACTTGTTATCTGCACAGGCGTCTCTTGATTATCGGACCACTAGTCATTTAAATGAATTAAAATTACGTAACAGAATTGATAGAGACAGAAGTGGCTGTCCCCTCAATGGAGTTATGAGAGGACACACTTAGGCCACACACAAGGCCCACTGTGTTTAAACGGAATTGAATAAATTGACCAAATTTAAATGGGAAATTCAAGCTCAAAGCATTCCAATGTATTCCACTGATGTGCTACTTAAATTTCATAATTTAATGTTTATGATTCTGTTGGCTTTTGCGAAGAATGTCTGTAAAGCTCAAAGTCATTTGTCACAACTTTGTGGCATAAATTTAAATTTTTTTATATTGTTCCATGGCCAATAATATCTTGCATCTTTATGTGTGAATATGAAAATTCTAAAAATATTGTTAATCACCACAATAGTTTCCTTCTTTAATGCGGACAGGCTTATACTATGTTCAGCTATGCGCTTTTATTGAGTCAATATTAGGTTTATTGAGTACAATATTTTAACTGTTCAGACATAATAATATACGCAGTTCAGCTACTTATTCAATATTCATTTGACAGCTGGTAAACAAAACAGCAGGTTAATTCAACAACATTGTTTTTATTACGTTTTTTTTTGTTTTGTTTGTATTTGCTGACATTTGAGTTGTCAAATATCAACAGAAAGTGTTCGGTTAATTGTAATATGCTCACTAAACGCACTTATGACAGTGCTGCATTTTAAGTTTTACTCAATATTATAACAATTTGCATATTTTTTGCACAATTATAAATTGAAACTTTATATGAAATATTGAGCTCAATAATGACGTTTATTGCGATTTACGCAATAAAGGTGCATATCTGAACACCGTATTACTCCTGCAGAAGAATTTGTTGCAATAACGCTAGACTGTACTGTTTGTCTGCAATATACTATAGGGATATTATTAGCAGAAATGCAAAACTTAGAATGAACTTTTTTATTTTAAAATTATAGTACGTACACAAGTTCAAATAGCATACATAAATATTAAATATATTTCTCAAATTTTATACCAAAACTAGATATTAAAATACATATAAATTGCATTTCAATAACATATTTTGCTGTGTCTAAAATCTAATGTTTCCCATGGGCTTTATTTACAATATTGAGCATTAGCACAGGTTCTTACACTAATAAATACTTGTATGTAAAATACATATACCTACAATATATACAATACATTTATGAAAACTTCCTACCACATTTTGACAGTAAATGCGATTTGTCCTTATGAAGATTTTATTTTCAGTTTTCTTTTTTAAATTCAAATTCAAAATGCATATTAAAATGTACATTATTAGGTCTAACAATAAGGGATTTCCGAATTTTGACGTCATGTGAAGTTACATTGTCAAATTACTTGTCATTTATTCAACTTGTTTTGCCAAATCAGGATGGTCGGATATGACATTAAACAATATAAAAATGGGTGTTCTATGCGGACAATTTTCCGTGAATGGGCTAGTAGTGCTAGTTGAATGGGAATGTGAACAAACAAAATTGTCGCATTTGAGACGTTACCAGTCGACATGAGATCCAAAATTGTGCAATGCATCCTGGAAAAGATACTGTTTAGTGTGGATATTTGGCTGGCGGTGTTATCGGTTCGTCATTGAATATTCTGCACGAGCAATTTGATCGCATTATCCACTTACGTGACGAAGATATGAACTGGCCACCGAAGTCGTGTGATTTGATCCTCTTAGCCTTTTTCCTGTGTGCTTTTCTTACTTGCAGGTGTATGTGAATAAGCCTGTTTACACTGAAGATTTTTTTAGTAATATTTTTTATATTGTTACGAAAATGGAAATGGTGTTACATCGTTTAACATTAAAATGATAAACAAAAGCTACAAAAACAGAGGACTTGTTTACATGATCAACGAATAAACAAAAATATAGCAACAACATCATTACAAAAAAGGGATAAACAAGTAAACAAACAGGCAACAACAACACTGCAAGGACACGCGTAAACAAAATACACTAACAACAATAACGTAAACACCATGTTTGCATTTATAGAGATTTCGCTAAGGCAAAACGATTCTCCTGCAAGAGCATTCATCAAACTGTTTACCCAGCCATATAAAAGGTGAGAAAAAGCAGGCATCAGAAAGAATCCAGTCAGTCTTGTGTGAAGAGAATAATTGTGGTTTGAAGATCTCCGTTGTAAAGAGCTAACGAACAATTAGCGTGTACTCAGAAGAGTGCAAAAAAGAATAACAAATAAAGCAAATTGTTGTTGTTTAAATCATGTTGCCAAAGGTGGCACACGGAATTGTGCGAACAATAAAGAATTTATTTAAAACTAAACACAAATTTATTTTTATTTTTTATTTGCAATCTACGAACTCATATTTTGATATATAATATTTCTTCGGTGAATTCCTCACAGCAAATTTCTGGCAAAAACTCTGAGAGTAAATAAAATTGCCATGAAAAATTTTCTCAAAAATCTGTCGTTTGAAAGCGACTTTAAATTTTAGGTCCCGCCCGTCATGTATAAAATTAGTACACACAACATAAGTGGTGGCAGAAACTAGGTTGTAATCCTAACTGAAGGTTTGTAATGACCAATTATGTATGTATGTGCTATGTATGTTATACAGCTTTCAACAATAATTCACCATAATTCAATTTAAACATTGAAATTAAACTTGAAATACTTTGCACAAAAAAGTATGAGAATAAAAGGAAATTGAATTATCAAATTTGAAAATATTCTTATGTAACAGCAGTATGAAATTAAATTCCGTTGAAATTAAATTAACAAAAAATGATATGAATTTGAATTATTCATCAATATTAAATCTATTTATACAATAATAAAATAATAAACAATATTGACATATAATATTCTTTCTATTCTTTCGTCTTTTATAACAAATAGAAACAAAAAAAGTAAAACAGAGTCTGAACAATAAAATTGATGAATTTAGGCGTTTATTTGTGGCAGCAGGAATCGATATTATTTGCGTTTCCGAAACTTGGTTTCCTCTGGAAGTTCAGGATTCGGTGTACAATCTACAGGGCTTTAGGCTTTTCCGGTCAGACAGGAAGATCTTAGTTAACAATATGGCAACCAGGGCAAAAGGTGGCGGAGTTGCAATTTATGTTCGAAACGGTATTCCGTGCAAGGTAAAATTATTAACAGAAATTGGTAGTCAAATAGAATATTTATTTCTTGATATTTCATCCACCAATAAGAAGAAGGTTTTATTAGGTAGTGTCTATAGACCGAATTCTAATATAAACTTTGATCCCTTTATTTCTATTCTTGAGGAAATTTCTATTCAATATGATGACATTATTATTATTGGTGACTTTAATAATAATCTCTTACCTGATAATGCGCTATCTGATTCAATGTTGTCTCTCCATCTTAATCCTGTGAATGTTTCCTTGCCAACTCACTTCCATTCTTCTTCCAGTAGTCTAATCGATCTAGTATTTGTTAATGATATGACTAAGGTACTGTTATATGATCAAATTTCAGCCTCTTGCTTTTCCAATCATGATCTTCTTTTCTTAACTTATAATCTGTCTACGAGTCATGAGGACAGGTATATTACATACCGTGATTTTAAAAGTATCGATTTTACAGTTTTGAACAGAAGTGTTGATGATATCTGTTGGGATCAAATCTACTCACTGGGTAATGTAAACGACCAGGTGGCACTAATTCAGGAAAATGTGCGTCTGCTATATGACAGTTGTGTTCCTATCAAAACAAAACTTGTTAAAGCCAAACACCAACCGTGGTTTAATGCTGAAATTAAAGCATTAATTGATAAGCGCGACATTGCCTATCGGCGATGGAAGAGGTTCAGAACGGATGATCTGAAAGCCGTTCATAAAGCCGCTCGTAGTGAGGTTACCAAACACATTAAAATTGCAAAAACATTGTTTTACGGCAGGAAGTTCGCTTCCGCATTAGATAATAAAGCTAAATGGAAGGTAATCCGCGATATTGGTATTGGACATAAATGCCATAATACTTCTCCTGATGTCGATGTAAACGGTCTGAATGACAAATTTGTTAATATTAATGTTCCTACACCTGACAGTAACCTATATGATGACCTTTGTTTTGTTCCGCTAGAAAACCCCTTTAGTTTTCGTTGTGTTAGTCAGCTCGAGGTTTTGGAATGCTTATCTTCTGTGAAATCGAATGCGATTGGTTCTGATTACTTAGATCCTCTGTTTTTAAAAGCTTTGTCACCTAGACTTTTACCGTATTTTACTCATGTATTTAATTCAGTCTTAACTATGTCCTCTTTCCCTGATGAATGGAAACGGTCAAAAATCATCCCAATTCCTAAATCTAACAATGAATTCAGGCCAATTGCCATTCTTCCGTTCCTGTCCAAAGTTATGGAAAACCTCATAGCTAGACAAATGAACGATTATCTCACGAGTAATAATTTTTTATCTGATAAACAGTCGGGATTTATGAAAGCTAGGAGCTGCACTACTGCTTTAGTCAAAGTAGTTGATGACCTTAGGTTGAAGCTGGATGAAAATTACATAGCGTTTTTGGTTCTTTTGGATCACACTAAGGCTTTTGATACAGTTGATCACAGAATATTATTGAGAAAGCTACAGACCCTCTTTCATTTTTCTAATTCAGCTTGCAGCCTTATACGTTCTTATCTCATTAACAGATCTCAACGAGTTTACCTAAACGGCAACATCTCGAATTCGGTACACGTTGGAAGAGGTATTCCTCAGGGATCAATTCTAGGGCCCCTTTTGTTCTGTATATACATTAACGACCTACCTGATGTTTTGGATAATTGTAGCGTACATATGTACGCTGATGACGTTCAGCTCTATAGGAGCGCTTGTATTGATAATATCCGACTATGTGTAGATACGATTAACGATGATTTACGGAAAATTGACAACTGGGCTAGTGCTAATGGACTTTGTATTAATCCCTCTAAATCGAAATGTTTATTGCTCTCCAGGTCTAAGAGAGCGTTTGACGTGCCGGAAATTATTATCAGGGGGAATAAAATTGATTTTGTTGAATCGGCATCTAATCTGGGTGTTATCTTTAATGGTCGGCTAACGTGGTCTAGCCACATTAATGTCATCGTTGGTAAAGTTTATGGTATGCTTAGGAACTTATGGGCTGTTATAGATTCGACTCCTTTTGCTATACGCCTGCAACTGGCAAAAACGTTTTTAATTCCTGTTCTTTTATACGGATTTGAAATTTTCGCAAACTGTGATGCGGATGATAGGCGGAAACTCAACTTGGCTTATAATAACATAGCCAGATATGTATTTATTAAGGGACGTCGGGACCATATATCACAATTTTCTTACCAGATATGTGGTATTCATTTTGATAATCTATTGAATATTAAGTGCCTAATTCTCCTCCATAAGATTATTACTTTGGAACAGCCAGTATACTTATTTAGCAGGATTAGATTTGCTAGATCCAACCGCGGTAGGAAAATTATCCAATTAAGGCATAGGACTCTTTTGTCGAAACGACAGTTCTTTATACACACCATCAGTCTTTGGAATGCACTACCTAATTATATTCAGAACATAGGCAATGCAACTAAGTTCAAAAAGGAGTTATACAATCTGTTTAAGTAGTTTGTAACATATTTTGATTGTTTTATACATTTTTACTCTTCATTTTTATTAGTGATTAATTATTTTCATTTTTCTAATTTATTATTTAAGTTTCATTGTATCTCATTATATGTATATATATTTCTTTGTTTGTATTTTTCTTTATATTTGTATCTTTCCTAATTTAGTTTTTTACATATACTCATTTTCTTATCCTAATTTTGTTGTATCGATTGCTATTTCCTGAGGTTAAAACATGTTCTTATTCTTATTCATTTTTATTCATAATGTACTTCAAACATTTCATTACTCATATATCAATGATTTGTTATTACTTTTTCCTCTTTGATGTACTCCCATAGCACTTTCATTTATAAGATTATTATCTTGTTGTGCTATGATTAATAATAAATAAATAAAAATAAAAATAAATAAAACTAATAATTATAATAATAAAGAAGTAAAATAAGTTAAATGAATGATTTTGCATAATTTATAATAAGAATTTTTTTGTTTTTTATAAAACATTTCAAAGTGATTTTAATTACATTGTATAACCTTATAATTGCATTGTACAACGACTTTGCAGAGAATATTTAATTCAATTTGAAATACTTACGAGTATGTATGTAAATATTGGATCATACATTAGGTCATGTCAGAAATTATATAAATTTGTACTTAATTTATTGCCCACACAAAAAGTTATATTCTGTTTAGGAATGGGAAATTATTAAAAAAAAATGAAAGAAATGCTTTGAGTAAAGGCTTTACCAGCTTCCCTCCAACCCTTTAGTCAGAATTCTAATCTAGTTTCTCACAACATTCATCTGGTGTGTGTTAATTTTATACATTAGAGGCGGGACTGACAGTTTATGACAGTTGAGAGAGTGTCGACTCCACACAACAGATTTTAGAAAATTTCATTGCATTTTATTTTTACTCTCAGGGCCGTTATTACAACTTCCCGTTAAAGTTGGCTTTAGTTAAAGGTAATTTTAGATAAAGTGCAGTTTAAAGTCACCTTTAAGTTTTTTTCGTTATTACAGCCTAATGATAAAATAAAGTTATTTTTTTTTAAATATGACAGTGCCGGAACAATGTCGATAACACTGCTCAAATTAAACAAGTTTTTTTTAAAGCAGTTACAACGACAGGTTTCTTTTTTTTGTTTATATTTAAAGTTGTCGTATTGAAAATAATATATAATATGGCAAGTTCAAACATAAATTTAACTTTAAAAGTTAAAGGTAGAATGATCTTCCCTTTAGCTTAACGATCACTTTTACCTTATCGTCCACTTATAATAATGAAGAACAATGTATCTGCCCGTTAACATCCTCCCCCTTTAGTTAACGGCAAGTTGTAATAATAGTATTCAGAGTTTTTTATTTTGGCCAATAGATTGCTGAAACGAATTCGCCAAAAGAAATTTTCTTCATTATTCGTTTTGTTTGAAATGTCTGAGCCGGGTGTAGGGCCACAGGCTCTCTACCTACTGGTCTTCTTCTGAACTTCTGTGTGGAATATATTTGTGGAATTTCTGGCTGGAACGCACCCAAAACGTAAAATTTTTTATAAATCTAACCTACAAATGTGGCTGAATTTCACCGACGGCGCTGGTTTCGTTAGCTTTCAGGACTACAGTAGTTTGCAGTTTATTTGCATACCTCTTTAATTTAAGAGAACTACTAACGGAGTGAAATCGCATGATCTTGTTACAGAGCTTTCAATGCGGTATGAGCTGCATTGAAACCACATTTCATTGCTGTTCCTATCATTCAATTCAGAACACAAGAGGTTTGTAGACATCGACCTTATAAAGCATGTCGATGGCAATGGCTGGGCCAACACAACGTGTGTTGGATGCATTGGACGTTCTTGGATTTAATGTGGATTGGTATCTTCCAAAACAAAGATAATAAAGAAATCTGCGCCCACGAATCCAATGTGGAATGAGCAGTGTGTTCCGTTGCGCAGTCCTGTTGAAACCACATGTTGTTGGTGTCCGGGTCATTCAATTCAACCCAAGAGAAATTGACAATCATGGACATATAGGTTAGGTTAGGTTAGAGGACGTGTACTTGTCAATTAAGACAAGTACAGTACCGTTGTACCATTGTACAACGTCCTAGTTTCTTACACCACTTATTTTGTGTGTGTTAATTTTATACATGGGTGGTGGGACCTACAGTTTAAAGTCGACTCCGAACGACAGATTTTTAATTATTGAGAAACTTTTTCATGGCAATTTTTATTTACTCTCAGAGTTTTTGCCAGAAATCTACTGAGAGGAAGTCGCCGAAAAAATATTTTTTGTATTTTGTCTTTGATGCCTGGCCTGGGGCTCGAACCTAGGCTTTTGCGTCTAATAAGCCAACACACTACCTACTAGACTACGGCGACTTCATCGTGGACATATAAGACAAACGAAAGACATCTTCAGCCCAAACTCTATACTAAATATTGAATTTTTCGTTATGTACTCTATTGGTGTTATCCAGAAATGGAGCTCATCGCTAAAGATAATTTTTCTTTAAAAATTATGGATAGAAACATGTCTATTTAGCGAACACACGTCATTTTGATCAATTAAAGAAATACTACAGCAATGGAATAAAGATAAGCAAATTGCATTTCTACCTTTTTTTTCAATATATCATGTGCATATATAGTATCCGCATACATTTTGTCTTCTAAATTTTGTGAAAAATTTGTTACACCACAGTGTTTTATCAAACAATCAATACCAGAATAATTTGTCATTTCTTTTGTGAGCATACATACATTCACACGTTCTTATGCATACTTGAATTCAACGCGTTGTGCTGAAAAAATGTCACAAAAACGATGTCACAGAAACGAAATTTTTGGTGCTATGGAATCAATTTTTGAGCAAGAATTGAAAATCACTATTCATGTTTTCACATATCGACGCCTCTATTCTATAACGTTCTAAGCACACTTAGAACGTTTTTAATGTTCTTGCATTTTTAAATTCTACGTTCCCTATTTTAAATACTTTCAAAATTTGGTTAAGATGCGCCGATCCGTTCCAAAGTTATAGGGAAAAATCTACTTAGAATACACATATAATCGTATAGCGCGTGAAAACTTTGAGAGCTCATAACTCAAAACACTCTTTTTCGACTTAGAATGTTATAGAACGGAGATGTCGATATGAACTCTATATATGTATGTGCATTTCGTGTACTTTCCTTACAGTTTAATTGAGTCAGAGTTTCTGTAACATTATTGCAAAACAATTTCAAGTTTTGTATCGCATTCTAAACTACCTATAGAATTTATTTATATCCTTAAATACAATTCAATTCGAAATATGGGAAAATTAATATATAATATAATCTCTCTATTATACATTGAGAAACACTGTAATTTTATGGATTTTCCTACAACTACACTAAAAATTGTTTGTGTGCGCCCAAGTATCTAAACACCGTGTTGTACTTATAATGAGAGTATTAGGTTGTATGCAAAGTACTGATGGTTTCATTTGAAAAGTTCAAGCAGGATATTATATTAGGGACTCTTGTAGAAAACATGTTAATATAATGCTTGTATCGCAGACACATTTGACGTCAGTGAGAATATGTAAAATTACTTCAAATATCGTCGATGTAGAATATGGGGAGGTTCTGATATTTTAACAAATAATTTATAATTAATTTTTACTGAATAAATAATCTGCATAACAGATGACAAATGAAGCAGGACACCTAATGGCAGATACACAGAAGATACAGGACTTAAATGATTTGCCCAGAAACTGGATTCAAGTTGAGACTTTATTGCATTTGTCATAAGGCTACTCGACTTCCTATTCTTTACATCTCAAACTCCCAAGACGTGTGAAAGAGAGAAAATGTGTTAATTGTTTAAAGTTTACAAAATATCTCAGATTTCTGGCATAAACTCTGAGAGTAAATAAAATTGCCATGAAAAGTTTCTCAATAATCTGTCGCTCGGAGTCGACTTTAAACTGTAGGTTCTGCCACTCATGTATGAAATTAACGCACACGACATAAGTGGTCGTAATCCTGCCTGAAGAGTTGTAATGACCAATTATGTACATACACATAGCCACAAAAGTATACATACGGATAACAAATTTCAGAAATTTTTTTAACTAATCCGTTTTCGTTTAAAATCTTTGTAATTGTCTGACAAGTTTCCTCGATTTTAAGACGGTCTTGGTTAAAAATTTCTGAAATTTGTTAACTTTTGTGGGCCTGATGTACACTTTTGCGGGCGTGCACAGGTCCACAAAAGTTAACAAATTTCGGAAATTTTTTAATTAATCCATTTTTTTGAAAATATTTATAATTGTCTGACATCTTTCTTCGATTTTAAGGCGGTCTTTTGCTTTGGTTCAGAAATTTGTGAAATTTGTAAATCGGATGCATACCTTTGTGGGCCTGTGCAGGGCCACAATTCAGTTCAATTTCAGAAATTTTTTAACCAATGCAAAAGACCGTCTTAACATCAAGGAAACTATAAAGATTTTCAACGAAAACGGATTAGTTAAGAAACGTCGGCAATTTTTTAACCGTACGTATAATTTAGTAACTGTATATATATGTATGAAAAAGGTAAATCACTAAACTGCTTGTACGCTCAAACCTCCTTCGTTAAAGTTTCCCAAAAAGTACTCTTTGCAAAATATTCCGCAGGCCTTAATGCTACACTGTATTCAAATTATTTATTGTGGCGTGCAGCCACGAATTTTAAGAGGCCAGATAGATGTGGCAAAGCAACCTTTAAGAATTTTTACTGCCACTGCCAATTACTCTTTAAATGATAAATTATTTCTTGATCACATAAGAATCGTCTTCCTTTCAAATTTCCGCAATAATACGGATGTGTTTCTAAACCTTGAGAAACTATTGCTGAACTCAACAAAAAGAAATCTTCGGGATTGGATGAAATCAGTAACAAAATGTTTGTAGAACTGCATCAAGAGTGGAAGATTGTACTACTTAAACTGTCTCGCAAGTACATAACTATACATATGCCAGAATTATCATTGTCCTTGCACCATGATTTCTTAATATGTATCGATTTTATTGAGTCTCGATACCTTTTAGGGATAATTCGATAATTAATCTTCTTTGTATATATGGGTAATTACAAATGTATATTATTGGCAATTATTATCATTTTGTTAGGATTAAAACCTAGTTTCTCATGCCATCCATGTTGTGATCATGTATTCATTAGTGGGTGGACTAACAGTGTAACATTGCTTTGAAGATCGCATACCTTTTGAAAACCGCTTTTCACATTTCTTTTTTATTTTTCTTAAAGTTATCAGAAATGAGGTTTGAACGGTCGATCTGCCGTCTAGTAATCCAACACATTATTGACTTCAAAAATTTTAATTGAATAGTTCCACTGTGTTTTATTAATAGACCTCCTCCTGTTAGTTCTTCTCTAAACATTGCAAATTTCATTTACTTATTTACTGATTGGCAGGTTAGAGCCAAGTGGGGCTGTGACATTGACTGACACTAAAAGGAAATCAAGTAAACTTATACTACGCATTTGTCAAGATATTTCACTCATGTTTGAATCAACATAACTTTGCTCATGATGAATCAAATACCTGTCTTCACCAAAGAAATTTAACCTGTAAAGCTACATTTGTAGTATTGGTTGATACATGGACACCAACACTATTTATTGACATGAAATTTTTGTATTCTTTAAGTGACCCAATTTAATCCAGCGATGGGTAATGCCTTTATGAATAATGGTACCACGTCTAAATAACAAAAATAAAAAACCGAAAAAGTTATGGGGAGTTAAAGAACAAAGGATTAAACCTCCTAGGCTTAGCAATTAAATTTTTTATTTTACTAACTTAAGTATTTGCATTAGCTCTTTCTCGGGATGCTATCTAATGAATAAATAAATATAAACTCCATTAAATGTGAACAGCTAATAAACAGTAGAAATGTATATACATACATACGTATGTATGTAGTCACATAAAAGTACAATTATAACATAACTTCCATCTCTGTTACAATCCTTTAAACCATGAAAGGGGGGGGGGGGTGGGGTATGATAAATATGTGTTAGTATGCAGATAAGTATTGTTCTGGCATTACTTATGCTCTTCGCTTGTATTAGAGGTTAGCGTATAATGCACTATTTCACACAACTCTTGTTATTCGAAAGCAACCACATGTTTAAATCGCAATAGCAGTGAATGACAATTGAAATCCTGAACAGAGACAAAGGGAAACACAACGACAAAGACAAAGAAAAAGAAAAAAGCGAGTAAATGTAAAATAAAACCCGACTTACTTAAGCTGCAAATGATTGTCAAAACACAATGAGAAACAGAAAATGCAGGAAATAATTTAAGCATGCCTTAAATGCATTTGAATATATTAAATACCATGTAGCAGGCATCGTACAATGAAATAATGAAAACATTATGCCTTTATTTTCAATGTTCTGTATATTACCATATAAGTTTGTTTAAGAATAAATAATAAGTGAATAAATGAATAAATTAAACTTTGTAAGTACCCAAACCAATAGATATTGGATATACAAGGTCTTTAATAAGTATATAGAATTCCTGATAAAAATTCTCTCATGCGATGAATTAAGTGATCATTACAATGAACGATAATGGTAAACAATTTAGTTCATGCATATCAAGATGAATTTCGTAGCCACAGTCGTTCATTTGATCAAAGTTAAAAAAATTTATTGCACTATAATGCTCGGAACCTGCCATTATGTACGAATGCACAATTTCACTTAAATGACAGCCTCTGGATTTTTGCAGCAGTTCGATATCTTATAATTTTAATTTCTAAACCAATCCAATATTAAAAGATTATCTATGTAGCCATATAAAAAAGTCTAAAGGAGACTGTAAGGTCCGTCTATAAGCTGTGCTGTAGAATAATCTCTACTCAACGAGCCCCAGATGATTAAAATCGACTCCGTACAACACATTTTTTGAGAATCTTTTCATCGCGATTTGTTCTTAGTGTTTTCGCTAGAAAGCTGTTGAGAGGAATTCACCGCAACAATATTTTTTTTGTTCGAGATATGTAACCTGGGATTTCGGCTATGGCCTCACGGCCTAATTCCTCTAATAAGCCGCCACAATACGGCGACTTTAATTTTAGATACACATACATATATACATACATAATTAGTTATTACAACCCTTCAGTCAGGATTACGACCTAGCTCCTCACACCACTCATATTGTGTGTGTTAATTTTATACATGAGTGGCGGGACCTTCAGTTTAAAGTTGACTCTGAACGAGAGATTTTTGAGAAACTTTTCATTGCCAGAAATGTGCTGAGAGAAAGTCGCCAGGGAATTATTTTTCATATTTTCGTTTTGATGTCTGATCTGCGATTTGAACCGTGGCCATACGTCTAATAAGCCAACACACTACCCACCAGACTACGGCGACTTTAACTTTAACTTCAGATGCCTCAGTTAATTCGGATATTGTCCACTCATTTCATAGGGAAGCTCAGTCTCGTTGTCAGCAGTGGGGTGTCTGAAATATTGCTAGACTCTGCTGGTCATATATGTATGCATTTCTGTTCTAAAATCGCATGGCCATCCATCGCACAATATCGGTTAGCACGGGTCAGTTCTCCTTTTGTAGGCATGTAGAAAGACTTAGCTTAGTATGAGGAGGAAGAGTTTTTCACCTTATGTGGCTCTTGTCATAAAGAGACAAAGGTTTTTAAGCTCTCACCTTACGGCATCCTTGACCGAGCTCTCTAATGTAAAATTGCTGCAATAGCAAGATTTCTTCTGCACTCGCGATGGTTTCCTCTAGAAAATGTATGAGTAAAATTGATTGTAGTTTCAGAAAGGGCTTCACCTTTACCTAATCTAACCTAGGCCACTGGCTAACTACTGACATTTTTATATTAAATTCTTCTGGAACCAAATAATATTTTGTGAAAAATTTATCCAAAAATATATTTGCTGAAAAATACTACAGAAAAATTACATTAACGTTACTCTAAATTATAACAAACTATTATAGACTGAATTAACTTCATTAAAAGCAACTGATAAAGATACTAATAATACCCGTTTACACTGAACAAGAGCTGTTTGTTTTTTTTAAACTAAATTTGAAGTTAGGATACCATGATGCTATACAATATTATAAAAAGAAATTACAATTAAATTATTTCTTAAAAGTTCCAGTAACTGTCAACATGACGAAGTATTATATCCAAACTCTTTTTAAAGCTTTACAGTTGACTATAAATAAAATTAAATAAGCCCGAGTGAACATCTTTGTAGAAAAACATGCTCAGTCATAACAATATTAGTTTCACTTGAAGTGTTCATCATGCTATTCATTATACCTGTTAAAACAAACTGTTAAGATTGTTATTAAATTAAATGCTGACATTATGAAAATTAAAAGAACCAGTTATAATGACTTGCTATAGCACAAAAGAATGCTCCTTTCACAGGCGCTTTACTTGCGGTATCACAACAAATATTTTATTGAAAATAATCAGCACACGTGTAAAAAACTTATTGTAATAATGCAATACTGTTTATACCATTTATGAATGATTTTAATGTCTTGCTGTCAATCTTTGCTGCTTCAACGCATATTTTGCGAAAAGATATACCGCGTTCTAATTTTTCTAATTTTCGCATGACGTTAACATCAGGTTAACCATGTTATTAGGTGTTATCTGTTACCTGTGATCCGATTATCTTTTCCAGGTAATATTATACGCTGGCTCCAGCAGTGTGTTCCCAATTTAGCGTTATTTCTGCAATCTCACTTCTATAAAGCTATAAGTTGAAACACCAGTTGTGAGGCCATCAACTGCAAAGAATATTCCTAAGGCAGTAGTTAGTGAAAACCTACAGTTTGTTCGTTGTTTCCGCTGAAGACCAGATTTTACTTTTGCATCGAATATTCATATGTATTTGATATTCGAATATTCATCAGTTGATAGTTGCCCTGATGTTCACTTCAGAACCTTGGGGTTATTTGGCTATCAAGATAAATAAAACATTGTTCTTCTACAACAGATCAACTATCATCAAGAAGGACTGCCGTTTTGGGAGTGGAATCTATATCAGTTCGAAGCACCCCGATGATTGCTACCCGATATATGAAATAGAAAGAGTATATCGTTGAGAGACCCCTGAAGACCCCAATTATGTAAGAAAGTACTCCTAAATGCTACTTTGGAATACTTTATACCTCGCCTCTTTTCTCTCAAGTGTACTTCATATACTTTGGTGCTTCAATCAAGGGCTTCAATCAAGGGTCGAAATCAATGAAATTTATATCTAAAGATTGCTAAAGCTAGTTGATTTGTTCCAGTATGATCCAGAGGTACGCAACAAGATTGTTATGATTGGAATCCTGTCTGTTGGTTTCTGCATGAGGCGTCTATTCAGTCCAAAATTTTTCGTTATAGGAACTTTAATACCACTCAGCTCAGCATGATCCCCCTCAGTTCTTATAATCCGTTCTTGCGCACTTGTTCTTGTCGACAAACGCTCCTTCTCCTAAGTATTTCTAAATAAAGAGTGGAAAGTACGTGCATTAATTTCCGGATCTGACTTACCCTATTCCTGCAACCTTACCCGCTTTAATACCGAAGTTATTTCCGCCAGGTTAGGAAATTGGCTATTCAGACGTGAAAACTTCAGAATATATTCGATGTGTATTGTTGTTGTTTTCTATGGTCGACTACGAAACTACTGCGGATAGTTTCACAGCTAGCCCTTATGTTTTTACCATGCTGCCTACAATGCGGCAATTGCAGTCGAAAAGCAGTTTTGAGTTCATAATTGTAGCTGGTCTTTTCATGTTGCTCTTTTAGCTTCAAAAATCATTTACGCTTGCTTCATCTGCATAAAAAATAAAACATGGCTGAAATAACACAATAAATAACAATATTCACGTTAGTTATATATCCGATAGCTTTTCGTGAGTACAGATTGAAATTTTTAGAGAATTTTTTTTTATAATTACGCAACAAAATTTCTTAACAGTTTTTATTCTGCATAAAAAAAAAAAACGCAAACTAAAAACAAAACCGCATCTGAATCACGATGTTTTGTTCCACATGAAAAATCACTGCTTTTATATGTTTATTTTTTTACGTACGTACAGACGTAAAAATGTTACGGAAAAATTATGTGTTTATGACATCAAAAGTTGTGTATTCTCAGCATTTTATGTTAAATTATTAAATATGTTTTAGTACAGTAAGGATATAAAGTGAAGCATTATTATTTTATCATAATAATATATGTATTATGTTCATAGCTATATGTTCGCTTTTAGCACACACTGTTTTATTTTTTACAAAAGTTCAAAGAATAAAGTTTTTCAACAACGAAACAAAGTACGAGTAATTAAATTTTCGCTGTAATTTTAGTACATGCTTGGCTTTTTATTTATTCAACAAATAACTGAAAAAAAAGAAAAAATAAAAGAAAATGAATTAAAACTTTGTGTTCGGGGAAAATGCGAATTTTTTTTAACAATATTACTGTAGTCATGTTAGAATTTCGTAATTTTGTACATTATTTTAATTAAATATTACATTGAATTGCACTAGCGTACTCCAAAGAAATAATTCGAATTATCAGATCTATGTATAGTATATAGGAGGATGTTAAACTTTCAATTTTATATAACAGCAGCAGCATCAGTCAACTATTGACTATCCTTCGGGATGATATCATGAGCCGAATGTGTTCAGAAAGAAGAGAAATTATATAGAGATTCTCAGGTAAACTACAAGCTTTACATAATGTTTATGATACTTGTTTACTTTCGCATAAGATGCCCAACGTGCGGCATAGAAACAGACGCCAAAGTATTAGCGTTCTTACATGAAAAGGCACAAATTATTGGATTTCCCTATAGGTGCTCCATAGCTGGGGCTGTTGAAAAAGACCATTCTATTAATGCTGTACCTATCAAAATAATTGTCATTTGTTCAGTTTGCTTTGTCAAAACCACCATGGACCATAGGCAACGCTTTATGGGCGCTGAAGCAGTTGGTAACATGATCAAACAATCGAATTGTCGAATTTGAGTTTCCAATTTACATGATTTCAAATGGAGTCCAATGTAACGAGAAAAAATTATTGTTTGGTATTGATTTTGGACAACGGCGTCTAGTATCATATTCCTTTGCGAACAACGTCGGTGCTTACCAACTTCAATTAGCGTGGTTTGAAGGATCTGGACGGTCGCAACAAACGATCCTGCCTGCTGCACAGCTCGTGTCACAATGAATATTCCGTATAAGCGATTTATGGGAATGGCCATCTCACGTGTAGTTGATGTGAAATGGCCACGGAGTTCATGCAATTTGACTTCATACATACATACGTACATAATTGGTCATTACAACCCCTTCAGTCAGGATTACAACCTAGCGTTGTGCGTTAATTTTATACATGAGTGGCGGGACCTACAGTTTAAAGTCGACTCCGAACTTATTTTTGAGAACCTTTTCATGGCAATTTTATTTACTCTCAGAGTTTTTGCCAGAAATCTGCTGAGGGGCGGTCGCCAAAGAAATATTTTTTTTCAAATTTTCATTTTGTTGACTGACCTGGGATTTGAACTGTGGCCTTACGTCTAATAAGTCGTCACACTACCTACTAGACTACGGCGACTTCATATCATTCATTCATTATCAGATTTATAATGCAAACCATTTAATAACAAAAGTCTGCTTGCAACCTTACCAACAAGAAGAGGAAACACTGTCGAGAACATCGTCCTAGGACAACGCAGTGGAGATTTCTAAATCCATTTGGAATATAATGTTCCTGTATAAACGCAATTTCTTAAGTCAGTATTATTTTAGAGCCTTTCTCAAAATATTACTCAAACGAATACAATGTAATGCGAATGGCAAGCAGCAGTAACGTGTCAAATTGTTTATTATAGAAAAATGATTTACACTTAATGCTGACTGACAATAAAGCACTGTTCCGGTTTTTCAACAATAGAGTAAAAAGTTGTTATAAAATATGGAAGAAATAACTTTTAAAATTGCAACAATTTATCGCACAATAATCAATTATCGTTATCTGAAACTGATCTTTCAATTCCATGCAATAGTAATCAATTTTTTTTTAACATCTTCAATTACTACTGAGATTCTTACTTAGAAAAAAACATCTTTTTTTGTTCATTTCATTTTAACAACATTTCATAACAGTTTTGTTGCAATGTTAATTTATTTTTACTTTATTTTGCTGGCAAACGCAATTTAATTAAAATATTTTAAAGTTATAAATTGTTTACATTGCCTTCATGCATGTATCTTTATTACTTTAGCATTTCATTTAAAAGTCATTACTGTCATCTTACTGGATGTAGAGAATTTAATTAAAACTGTCATATATCTTTTCCAAAGAGAATAAAATACTTGCACATGGTCACACCGGAAAGCAAAACAATTGAATTGGGGCAATAACCATCTGCTGTTGATGTCTGAGCATATAAAATTTACTTGATGCATATGCTGTACGTCTATGGAAAATCTAACATTTTAATTAAAAATATTTTTGCTTATAAAAACGGATACAACAAATAAATTAACTTTTCATATTAAATTTTAGGCAGACTATTGAAACTTCTAAAATTTAATTAATCGATTTTTTTTAATATTGCTACGCACATACATATGTATGTACATACCTAACTTACTTACTTTCTGGTATCTGGTAGACAATGCACTGCACAAATTTCCGAAGCTACTTTCTTCAATATTTGCCTACAGTTTGACAACAAGGTGTACTATTAGAAATTTAGAGAAAATTACCTACGTTATCCTTGCATATCGGATATGTTTATTAGTTGCATGAAAATTTTATATCGATTATGGTTTGACATCGACTTGAGTTAACATTTCTGTTCAGTAAAGTTTATCCAGTCTTAGTGGAATGTTCAACGTTTAACGAAACGACGCCTTTAAACTGTGGAAATTTGCTGGAAAGAGAAAAATAACAACTTAGACATGTATTGGGTCTTACATAAAACGCTTCCTATCTTTAAATTTCTACAAAACAAAGTGTGTATGTGATACTTATGAAATTTTTTATTTGTTAAAAAAAAAAATCGCAAGTAAATGAGAAAAATTCACAAATTACAATGATCCTGGCCTTGAAGCCAATATAACCCATGTTGTCGGTACAATATATACATAAATACATACATACATACATAATTGGCCATTACAACCCTTCAGTCAGGATTACGGCCTAGCTTCTGACACCATTAATGTTGTGTGTGTTCATTTTACACATTAGTGGCGGGATCTACAGTTTATAGTAGACTCCGAATGACAGGTTTTTTTTGAGAAACTTTTCATGGCAATTTTATTTGCTCTCAGAGATTTTGCCAAAAATCTGCTGAGAGGAAGTCGCCAAAGGAATACATATTTTTTCATATTTTCGTTTTGATGTCTGAACTGTGTTTTGAGCCATGGTCTTGCGTCCAATAAGCCAACACACTGTCTACTAGACCACGGCGACTACAATCAGTTCAATTCAGACCAATTTATGCGCCACAGTCATAGTGTTTATATTCCACACATAAGGGCATTAATAGGTCTTTCAAACGAATAAAAAATTTTTTTTTTCTACACACACTTAAGGAAAGACCCGAAATATTAGCATCAATAGATTTGTGTTGTGTATGTTGTGGGTAGAAGCTTATTTACACGTGAACATTATCAGTGTTTGTTTATCTTATAAGTTTCAGCAGTCTTTGGATAATTTCAATAGAATTACGTTGCTGCCTGTCTGTAGCGCTGTTAATTATTATTCTGTAATGTTTGGAAGATTATATTTCCTCTTGCCTATTAAATTAAAGGAAACATGTATTTCTCAAAATTCTGCATATCACAACGCTTGTGATAGGAAATGTATTAATTTCCAATGCTTTTGACGTTTGAATATTTAAAGTATATTTCATGATATTTTTGGAATGATTTGAGTTGATAATTTTGTTAAGGAGGTTCTCCCACTTGTTGGATAATTCAACTAGGAAATGATTTTATTCAGGCATCAGACTATCTAGGAATAACATGAGATTAGTAACCGGCCTTTTGACAAAACGCTATAAACTTAAAGAACACTTGTTTAGAATGAGAATTATTCATACGAATACATACTGTGAGGCATTAATTCATTCCCGAAAGTAACTTCTGGGTATTTACCAGGTGGTGGACAGGAAATAATGCTTGTTGACACCGACCAACATCCAGACGTGTGTCAAGCCAATAGGTTTGAGGTACCATAAATTGTATTTTCAAGTTTTATGACACCCATAGAAGACGAAGACAATAATAAAGATAAAGATATATCCAGCATGATCCTAAGTACCACGTGGGGCCATAGATTAATCTTTCTTTTGTCATATAACGCATCTTAACCAAGCACGAAGTCGCCGCAGTCTAGTAGGTAGTGTGTTGGCTTATTAGACGTAAGGCCACGGTTCAAATCCCAGATCAGCGATCTCCAACAAATTGAAGTTTAAAAAAAATATTTCTTCGGCGACTTCCTCTCAGCAGATTTCTGGCAAAAACTCTGAGAGTAAATAAAATTGCAATGAAAAGTTTCTCAAACAAAGTCTGTCGTTCGGAGTCGACTTTAAATTGTAGGTCCCGCCACTCATGTATACAATTAATACACACAACATCAGTGGTTAAGAAGTTAGATTGTAATCCTGACTAAAGGGTTGTAATGAGCAATTATGTATATGTATGTTACATCGTTACAATGTTCCTTGTTCAGACACCTCCATGGATTTAAAAAAGTTTTTTTAAATAAAGAAGTAAATTACCCGCAGACCTTATGCAAGTTAATCCAAAATTAACTTAATTAACTATTATTTGTTTCACTTGCTGCGCTAGTTTTTTGTTTTTATTTTTTTAAATTTTAAAATGAAATTAATAAATTTAAATACAACCGTATTACATCGTTTTCATCCAAAGATTATTATAAATTATTGCATCAATGGACATTATTTTTGATAATCTTAAAGTATTACAACTTAAACACTTCATCCCTCTTCATTCATACCAAAAAGTTTTTAAACACATTCTCTTAAACATTCCGTTGAAATGTGAGTAATTGTGCTTAATTATTTCAATTTAACTTACCAAGATGATTTCACCTTAAATATGCTCAAAGTCTTCCACTTAAATTACGGTTTCAAGTACCACAATTCATTTCAGTTTGTTAAACTATTAATACGAACCGCCTTTAGCGTTAATTAAAACGAAAATTTACACTTCGTTTCATTTCTCATGAAAATGCGGGTACAAAACTTATGGCAATACTACGTCAATACCATAACATCATAGTGAAATTGCAAGGAAACAGGAAATTGCATAAAATATTGAAACAAATCATTTCATTTTCATAATCAGAGAAATCCTCTAAGGGCAGCCAAAATTAAAGTCTAAAGACTTTTTTGCTTAATTTTGTTTTATTATTTATTTATTAATTACAATACAATAACAAATTATATTCTAATTATATACGAGCGGAGTAACTTAGACCTTATGTTCAGTGTAATGTAACAGATCATAGTCTGTGATGAGTCTAACACACTAGACTACCAGGAGACTTTATATTTAATATTATATACATCGCCGTAGATTTAATATGCCTATTAGATGTGAGACCGTGTTTCAAACCATAACCGCAATCGACAGTCTCGAGCAAAACGAAAGATAAAAGAATATTACTTTGGCGACTTCTTCCCAGTACTGTACTGACAAAATTTCTGACATATAAGCAGCTGTTGACGTAAGGGGTAGATATAAAAAAATTATCACACATGCATTATTTGATGTGGCCAAGTGTATTCAAAAATCAAAATATGTTGGGCAACACTGCTAGTGAGAATATCAAAATATTACAGGGAGATATAAAAGCCACTATTCGAGATACAAAGTTTTTAAAAATCAGACAGTTTAACATAAAGGTTAAGTCTATAAATTAGACTAAGTACTGGAGTATACACTAAATTATTTTTGAATTTTTGTTTATATCATGTATTCATAAAAAACAAAATAACAAAATGATATTTCATGTGTTGTTTTATATATCAAACATGGTAATTGGTAGATAGATAATCATACAAAAGAAAATAAAATGAACTTGTATAATACTTCTGAGCATACTTAAAATAAATTTGTTTCCTTAAACTATTGGATTAAATATTAAATAAATATAATGCAAATATGTTCTTATTTATGGAATAATTACAATCTGCAGCAATAAAAAACATTAATATTTTAAACCAAATTTAGTTTAGTTTCCGTCTCATTTACATTGGTTAAGAGCATATTTGTAGATTCTCATCGATCGACTAATCTAAGCTTTTTAATATAATTGTGGTAATAGTGTAGCGGTTAAACTGCTAGACTTCAAATATTTTCTCCGAACAGCATGAAACCTCCTGCCATAAATATTTTTTTATATTTAACGCAAGCAGTTCATGTCGTTTATAGACAATATTTTATTTCTTTGAATTTATCTCATGTATTATTTAGCAGATTTTCAAATTATTTAAAATAATTAGGTATTTTGATTCAGCGACATGTCCATAAAGTTGATTAATAAGTGAAAATGGCCTTCATAACTTAGGAAAAATTTAAACCAAAAAGATACCATAAAATTTTATATTTTTACGAAAAAATAGTGGAATTCTAATGGAATATTAAATTTGTGTTAACAACACGTTTTTACATGACAAAATAAAATTTCATTTGTAGTTCCAAACAATATTCCCTTAGACAATCAATATTTAAATACTAATTAAAAAATTTTAACAATCTTACGTTTTTACCCTTTTAAAATCGTTTAAAATATGAATTCATAGATTGCAAATAAAAATAAAAATTAAATTTGTGTTTAGTGTGCCACTGTCCGCAACTTGATTTAAAGAAAAAAAATTTGCTTTATTTGTTATTATTCTTTACACTCTTCCGCATACACACTAACAATTGATCGTTAGATCATTACAACGGAGATCTTCAAATCACGATTATTCTCTTCACATGTAACACGTCTTCATACAAAACTGACTGAATTTTTACTGATCCCGTTGCCTGCGTTGTCTTGCTTTTTATATCACTGGATAAATAGCCTGATGAAGGCTCTTGAAGTAGAAATTCGCGAAATCTCTATAAATGTAAACATGTTGTTTACGTTATTGTTGTTTGTTTATTTTGTTTACCTTTGTCCTTGCAGTGTTGTTGCTGTTTTTATACTGATGTTGTCGCTATATTTTTGTTTATTCGTTGGTCATGTAAACAAGTCCATTGTTTTTGTTTTTGTAGCTTTTGTTTACTATTTTAATGTTAAACGTGTTATTATTTTAATGTTAATGTTCGTAACAATACGATAAAGCATTTTAAATTAATGAATCACAAACAATTTATTTATTAAAATAAAACTTTATTTCATTCAAACAATATTGGCCACTTTTTTCTTCTCATCAAATGACCATTACATTTTAATTAAATAAATGTTTTATTTGATTTTTAATTACGATTATTTACTTATTTCAATGTTTTTTATATGAATTAAAAGCATAAATAAATTAAAAAACATATCACTGTGATACTGTATTTAATTCCTACTGAATTATGAAGTATTATTAACGGTTTTTAATTATTAATTTCATTTTTATTTTTTTGGTGCCATTTGTATGCTGTATGTTAAATGCAGAACTTTGAAGTTGTAACTACATCTCTGAAATATGTTGTCAACAACTGGTGCAAATAATAAAATTGCACCAGCGCTTTTCTCTTAAAATTTATATTCAGCGTTGAGGCCGGTTTCTTGACGAATGAGTACGTCAGTAAGCAAAATTATAGCATTTGTGACAATACCCATTCACATGAGATACAAGAGCGTTCAATGCATCCCGAAAAAACTATTGTTTGGTGTCGGCTTTGGTCTGGCAGCATCATCGGTTTTTATTTCTTTGGAAACGATATTGGCCAGACCCACAGTATCAAAGGCAAGCGTAATAGCAAGCGATAATTAGCAACTTCTTTTGTCCTGAATTGATTGATTTAGATATCAACGACATATGGTCTCTTTAGATGTTCTGCACTAGCGATTTAAATTGTCCATCGAGATCGTATGATTTGAACCCGTTAAACTTTCTCTTGTGGGGCTTCCTTAAATCTCAGGTGTAAGTGAAGAAGTCACAAACCCCAGCGATCTTCAAAGTCACCGTAACTCTTACCATCCTTCAATTGAAGACTCATTTATGCGTTAGACTCTTGTAAAATTTACACATGTGGTGGCGGACATTTGAACGATGTTATATTACACACATAATGTCAGCAATAAGTCTTTTGAACGAATAAAAATCACATACTTTGCTTTCTTAAATTTAAAAATAGAAAGCACTTAATGAAAGACCTTATATATAAAAAACCATGCTCTTTACACATAGAAGAACTCTGCAGTTGGATATATTATTCAATGCGTTCTATACAGTTTAAATATTTTCCTTTATAAAATGCGTTTAACACCTACTGCTACCTTAACCCATTTAAGGCCGCTGTGCCAATTTAGTAACACTAATTTATTTAGGGCATTTTGAAAAAATTGTACATTGAAATATGCCATAATGAGTCATAAGAAAGGCCAAATCCTTCTCTAGCAGAAGCGATATGCTCGGCAGTGAGTGCATAGTGCTGCATAGGACCTATAACCCTTCCAGAAAACATTTGTATTTCTATTGGGTGAAGGGTGGTAATCATCATCTTAACGGACAATTTCACGTTTAATTGGCTTAACCTTATGCAATGTCGACATTCTGTTGTGTGCTCACCATTGATAGGTAACAACCACTTAAAGCACTTACAAAGGCAGCATCGAATCCATATTTTCTTAACTTCTGAAAATAAAGGACTAATGTAAGTCTAGTAGGTAGTGCGTTGGATTATTAGGCACCAGAACGAAAATATGATAAAAAAATATTACTTCGGTGACTTCCTCTCAACAGATTTCTAGCAAAAACTATTAGCAAAACTCTGATAGTAAATAAAATTGCCATGGAAAATTTCTCAAAAATCTGTCATTAGGAACCGACTTTAAACTGTAGGTTCCCCCACTCATGTATAAAATTAACACACACAACATGAGTGTTGTGAGAAACTAAGTCGTAATCCTGACAGAAGGGTTGTAATAGCCTATTATGTATGTATGTATGCAATATGGTGGGACATTGGTTTACATGGTTTACAGTAGGGTTATGTAACTTAGCCAGGCTCCAGTTCACAACTACCTCCACTCTAAGCTATTTTTAATGTTTTATTAATTTATAAATAATAATTAATACTGTAAGATATGTTCTTCAAGTTGGTTGTATAGAAAGAGATGAGAATTTTTTAGTTGAAATGCATAAGAAAAATTTATCGACACAGCCTTATAAACTCACAAATTCCTTTTAAATGTTATAAATTCAAAATAGGTTTTTTCCTTTAAAATTCAACATAATAATGTAAATATTTATGGGCACAATTTGATAAAGTTTATCTTAATCTAATTTGTTTAACTATTTAAAACGGTCTGTAAAATATTTGCATATTTCTACCCTTTTTTTTTTTTGTTATTTTGTGTTTAGAATTTAAATGAAAAATTATTTTCATCTGATCAGCTTTACTTACCTATTTTTTGTTTGGTTGTTTTTGGTTTGATATGTTTTTTTCCGTTTTTTTTAATACACAATGAAGTAAAAAAGGTTTTCGCTGAAAACCGCAAAATTTTAATGCTAAAATCGTTTTATTTTTCTATTTTGTTCGTTTTTGTGTGTGTTAAACCTTTGTCTATGAATGTCACTTACTAAGAGTGATGCATAAATTAGGAATTCCATACGATTTGAAGAAAAAAAAATATTGTGCTACAGGTATGAAAAACATTTAAACATTGATAAGGATACGTCAAATGCAGGATACGTCAACAATTCGAATTCAGTGTGATAGTCGAAATTAAAATGGAAAATGAAAGAAATGGTCAGAAGTAAAACAACAACATTGTTTATCAGGGGGAGATTACAACATTTCAAAGTTTTGGTAAGTGATTTCTAACTGAACGTAATGGCATTCAAGTGGGTTTCCAGCTGCATTCGCCCTTATACCATTTTCGGCGACATCATATTGAACTAATATTGATTTCAAGTCACTCGATCATCTGTTCTTTCGTGTGACTCATGCGGAGAGAAATATTTATCTCCATTATATAACGCTTCATACGTCGACTTCCAGCGACATATTCTTGAAACATTTTTCAACGCAATTTTCTTTACATTCAGAATTTTTGCCAGCAGACAGCTGAGAGGAAGATGCTGAAAGGAATATTTTTTTTCATACGTTTGTAAGCTCTCGATGTTCTGGGCATGAAAATTCAAATCTATTATCCACAAACACTACTCCGTCTTACCCACTTCACATAAACTGTTTTCCTAATTCCAACTCCAATACAATGCACTATAAACGACATCCCTCTTTCAGAATGGGGTTATTCCAACAATTTTTTTTAATAGAATACCGATAAACTCCTTTTCGGTGAAAGCAAACAGTTTACTCTTTAACATTTAATTTAAACGAAAATAGGATGCAAAACACTTAATTCAACACAAATTCATGACCTTATTGGTTATTGTGCTAAAAATTTTAAGTGTTTTGTGTATTAAAAGCGATCAAGCGATTGCCTCTGACGGTAAATGGAAAAGTTTGATATTTCTTTTCATATCTTACACGCGGACGTTACATGAATGTATGTTCGAATTAAAAATATAATCATATTAACTGTAAAAATAATATTTAAAAGACCACTTAAGATATGGGTTAACAATATAAACATTATTCCAGAAAAATAGCTTTGGTTGAACTAATTTTAAGTAGTCTAGTATATAATCAAATAGT
The DNA here is from genome assembly GCA_958299815.1 of Sarcophaga carnaria. Classification (NCBI taxonomy): domain Eukaryota; kingdom Metazoa; phylum Arthropoda; class Insecta; order Diptera; family Sarcophagidae; genus Sarcophaga; species Sarcophaga carnaria. The sequence goes on from OY283150.1 coordinate 140,351,902, forward strand.
AAGTATCTGTCAGAATACGGAGGTCAACCAAGAGAAAAAAATTAATGCAACTATAATAAGAACGTATCGGACCTCCAGCTCTGGTAAACCTAGATTCAGCCAAGTTGTCCGAAAAAAATATTTCCTGACCAACTTTTTATACGTAGCTTAACTCTGTACTTGAGAGAGAGAGAGAGAGATAAAGAGAAAATATATGTTACGAACAACTACCAGGTCGATTTGGCTGGATTTTATATTTTACCAGTACAAACTTATACGGTGTTCAGATATGCACCTTTATTGCGTAAATCGCAATAAACGCAATTATTGAGCTCAATATTTCAAATAAAGTTTCAATTAATTATTGCGCATTAAATACGCAAATTGTTATAATATTGAGTAAAACTTAAAATGCAGCACTGTCATAAGTGTGTATAGTGAGCATATTACAATTAACCGAACAATTTTTGTTGATATTTGACAGCTCAAATGTCAACAAAGACAAACAAAAAAGGAAAAAAAACAAAAAGAAAACAACAAACACAAAAAACAATGTTGTTGAAATAACCAGCTCTTAAATGCTCTTAATAGTATTAAACAGAAGCGCCAATAGAATATATTTTCCATACAAAGCAATTTTCACCAAATTCATCCGTACACGGTTCAAACCCCCAGGTCAGACAAAAAAACGAAATGTGAAAAAAAATCTTTAATCGGCGATTTCCTCTCACCAGTTTTCAGGCTAAAACAATGAGAGTAAATAAAAAATTGCCATGAAAAGTTTCTCAAAAAACTGTCTTCCGGAATCGACTTTAAAGTGTAGGTCCCGCCACTCATGTATAAAGTTAACACACACAACATGAGTGCTGTGAGAAGCTAGGTCGTAATCCTGACTGAAGGGTTGTAATAACTAACTATATATGTATGTATTAATTATATTTGCAATTGAATTTGAAATCTTAACAAAGAATAAATAAAATAAAATTCGACAGAAGCAATGTGCTAGGATATGTATGTTATTCCATTTCAATTTAAATGGCTGACTACACGACGTATGATTAACATGTTCGTTATAATAAATATCTACGCTCATATTAAGTATACGCCACGGGGTATTAAGTTGCGTTTAACTTGTTTATAAATGTATGAATGTTTATTAACGACTTATAACAGGCTTGGAAATATTAATTAAACACATTTCATTAAAATATAATTTACTTAGTAAAACGTTCGGAATAGTAGGTAGATTTTCTATAAGCCATTTACGGCCACCGTACGAATATGAGAATAATCACTGTAATGAGTTATTATAGGGATACACCTTAATTTTGAGAGGATTACCATAAATCATATGGTCGCAGTAATAAGGCAACTTTTGAAGACAACAGTTGTCTTGAAGATTAAGATCAAGGAGATTCTTTGATAGGTTCCTTCAAGGCTATTGAAGTCTCTTAAGTTTTAAAATTCGAAAGCCTTGACGAACAAGTTTGAAACCTTTTGCCACCACGTACGCAAAACTAGACGCCGGTGTAAATAATCCACTTGCAATAATATAATTATAATACCAAATGATAATTGTTTTACCGACAGCAGATATTTACGCCAACGTTGGCGTTCCATAGGGATGACATGGGTGTTATATTTAATTATTGTAGAGTAGAGATACTTATCTGGTAAATAAATATTATAAATTAATTTTACAAAGAGTGCTTGTTACTTAGTAATCAGCTTACAAACAATTTTCTGAATATTCATACACTATTTTTATACTTCAATGATAATTTATTATTATTTTATATTTTTCTCAATAATATTACATATGTACTCGTACATATTATTGTGTTGTTGTCCTTCATGCATTGAGATTAATTAATAATAATTTGTTTAAACAAGTTAATAAAAATTAATTAATTAACGTTATTGTGTTTAAAAATAAAATATTACTTGACTTAAATGACAGAAAAACTTTTAATATAAATATTTAACAAATAATATAAATATTTTTCAACACTTCATTTAATTGCATTCGCTGGTTATAATCACAAACTGACGACAATAATTTTCTAAGGATCATTTGAAGAATATTAGTCTTTCAACAAAGCCTTGAATGGGGCTAAGTTATCATGATCAATTCTATTTCGTTCTTAACGGACTGAACGTGAGGCGTAGATTGCTGGGAAGACCTCTAAATTTTTAAACAGATATTGCCGTTCTCAACTCAACTCAGTTTGGTCAACCCAACTTTCACTCAACCAAATTATTTTTTGATATTACGGAACTCAACGATTTTTAGTTGTAATTGTTATGGTGTTGCCGATATGATTATGTTGGTAACACCATGAAATTTGTTTGGAAATAGAAGAAATGAAAACACAAAAATAAGTTAAAATCAAGTTTTTGTATAAATAAAAGTAAATTAAAGATGAATTTAAGTGTGGATTTATTTTACGAAGATGAAAATCATGACGCTATTATAAATGTTCTTCGTATACGTAGAAAAATATGCTAGTATTCAAATCCTCTTGAACTACCCAGTGCTATGTAAGAAATGTCCCATGTGTAATTTTTAAAGGCTGTTGTTTATTTCAAAGTTTTTATAAGTATTTTTCTCCAAATTATTATTGCTTTTTAAAAGTTTAACTTGTGTTATTTGCTTTCTCAAAAGTTCTAAGCGCTCTTGTTCTATTGATTTTTTTTCTTAGACGGGATATTTAATATCTCAGGTGCATTTGTAATGACTTGCTTCACGTCGGAATTTTGAGCAGACGCAAAAGCGCGACTGGTTGTCGGAGCAATATTATCAACGTCGAAAGTGTGTCCAGATGAAGCTATTTGGTCATTTAGTGATAACAGCAGGGATACGCAATCCTCAAGGGTGTTAAGGGGAATTTCTTGTGAAGGACCACTTCCTGTTGCTTGATTGTTTTTTATTATTAGCAAGTTTTTTTTTTACTTGCTTTGTAGTGAATCCAAACCTATACGGAGTAAAAATTCTAATAAAATGTCTATTTACAATATTTTAGATGCTGTATACATATACGTTTTGGGCTTTGGTTGTTATTTTCAATTTCCTGCGTATTAAATATTTAATTATTTATTTTAAGCAGAAAGAAACTTACTTACGATTTTTCCATTTTTATCTTTTTTTCTATTATTTTTAAAAAGAAAATGTATTAAATATATTAAGTGAACTCTATAACTGAGAGAGGCTCAACTGCTAATAAGCAGTTGTCTATATTTAACGTTTTTGTCAACCAAACTCATACAAAGTGGAGAACCGCAATACCATAAAACACAACTTAAAAATTAACCGCACAACCAAAAAGTCAACCGCGTTTAAGTTGAGAATGGTAATACCGATTTCTGAAAGACGACCAAACTACTACAAAAGTTATCAACCGCAATAGGGGCAATTAATAGTCTGTTAGTATTCTTGAAGCCTTCATTCAAAATAACCTTTCGACAATGTGATTTCTTCTTCTTCTTCCCACTTTACTTTCTTTAAATATTACGGAAAACGACTGTCACGTTAAAATTCCAATAAATGCTGCGGTGTAGGTTTTCTAATAATGCATTCCCGAATTCTAATGCCCCCGGAAAGGAAGCCTCTAGTCTAGACCATAATCATTATTTATGTGTTTTCTTCTGAAATGTTTCAGACTTTACCTGATTAACAAACGTCATGTGTGGTTACTATTTCCACGCAAGATTCAAATCTTAATTACTTAACTGGTCAGTACAACATCTATGTCAGGCTTACAACCTAATTTCTCACACCAACCATGTTAAGTGCGTTAATTTTACTCTACAGTTGAAAGACGATTTCAAACGACAAATTTTTGAAAAACATTTCATTGCAATTTTATTTACTCTCAGAGCTTTGACAGAAGACTGCCCAGGAAATATTTTTCCTATTTCGATTTGTTCGAGCTGTCTGAGCTGAGGTTTGAACCGTGGCCTCACGTCTAAGAAGTCAACACACTACCGACTAGACTACGGCTGCTTGAAATGAATTGAACATTAATACATTGTACAAAACGCAGTACAACAAGTGTTGTATTGTATTGTACGAATGTACAAACCACCTTCTTTTACATAAATCTGTTGTATGCCTACAGCAGTCATGTGTATTGTAACACATTTGAGGAAACATTGTGTGGTTGGAAATAAATATACACCCATGTTGTGTATATAAATGAAATCAGATATTTTAACTCAAAAAGGTATCTTTTTTTTTGCAAAAAAGTTTTACACAATTTGTATTACAAGCATGTTGAAAACAACTTTCATTTCATTATATCTACATTGTAATTCTCAACAAGATAATGCAAATCATCGTTTTATGAATATCCGAGGTAAACGAACTCGAGGATGCCCTATGTTCCTTATGTACTTCAATGTTCATATAAAAAATATACATAATGCTATATAGAAAGACTTTACCTCAAGTGTATTCAATAACAACAATCACGAGTAGATAATAAAGATAAAAGGAAATAATTTGATAATATTGCCCACGAATGCAAAATTTATTACATACAATATGTTTGTCAGTAAAGCTTCCATATATGTACGTATTTGTCTACATACAATGGAAAATATGAACGAAAGTCTTTTGAGCATTTTGTATTGTTTATTATCAAACTACGAGACATTATCACTGGGTAGACAATTAGGAAATGTAACAAATATTGTTTGGCTGATGAAGTATAAGATTTCCTATCTATAAATGTAAATGAAACAGAAACAGATTGTATATGAGATATAATCGAAATTTTTTGTGCGTCTAAAATAAATTAAATTAAAATTAAAATAATAGTTCGTCGATTCAACGGAGAGTAACCTTACTATACAAAAATGACCATTTAGGATTAAGAAAATGGGTGGCCAGGGTACGTTTACTCACTGCAAGCTTTCGTTATCAACCAACATTGTTGATAAAAAGAGCGATATTTGGTGAAACATAAAAGAATTATATGATAAAGAGTAAATGGGCTTCGTCAATTCGACGAACAGTAACCATTCAGGGTTAAAATGTTCGTCAATTCAACGGAGAGTAACCTTAATGTACATAATGAAGAGTAACCGTCTAGGGTTAATGTCTACCAACACTTCAATCTGATGAAGCCAATAGGCTTCGTTTACTTTCCTATAACTTTCGCGCACAAATCATGCCGATTTTTACCAGTGGCTTGGGCTATGTTAGCATTGAGGCCCGCTACGATTTGTTGCTTTTGTGGGTACAACTGCGACTTAAGAAAACCTCACAAGAATAAGCCTAAAGGAATCAAATCCACGTTAGATTATCCTGCCGTAAAATCGCGGTCGTGCAGAATATCCACTGAGGCGAGAGTTGTGTGACACGTAGACGACCAATTAAAACCGCATGTCGTTGGTGTCTAGATTATTCAGTTCAGCCCAAAGGGAGTTCGAAACCAATGACATATAGAGCTTGCCGTTCATGGTGATGGGTTTGGCCAACGTCGTTTTCAAAGAAATATGGACCATTGATGCCGCTAACCCAAAATCCACACCAAACAGTGAGGCTTGTGGATATCATAGAGATTGTCCCAAATTGGACAATTTTGTTTGCTCACGGACCCATTTGTCAAGAAATAGGTCTCTTAGCTTAGAATGATTTTTCGATAAAAAATTAGCTTCAGTTCCCAATTGCTCTAGAGTCCATTCATCGAATGCACGTCTTTGTCTGCGGTCGACCATGGAGAGAATCTGAAAGATAAACATAACCTCTGATACAGTTTAAATTGCTGCAGTTTAATTCAATAATTTGTTTTGTTTTTTTGTGTTGTCCAAACATTTTTGTACAGAATTATGGCAAAAACTTAATATTTTAACTTCGTTTTAATTTTTAAGCAACAAACTTGTTAAGGTTTGTTGAACTTTTATGTTAAATAGAAAAATAGTGCATTGTAAAAATAAAGATACACCTTAAATTCGTACATTATATGTTTTGATTCCTTGTGTACTTTAGATTTTATCATGCGTTTGCTTGTAAATTGCTGTTTATGCCATCAATAACACGATGGCACTTTGCAACTAAGTATTCACGTGTTGAATTAATCTTTTTATTTTGTAATAAATCTGATGTGAATATTTATAATTTTTTGTGTATTTTTATTTGTAAACAAGTTCAATGCTTCAATTGATGTAAAAAATTATGATAAAATGAAATACAACGTGCATATAGTGACGTTCACTTAAAGGCACTGCGTTCGTAGTGCAATTGTGATTCGACTAACATAGGCCACAGTTTCAATAGATTAGGGTAGACTAACAGTTTTGTGGTCTAGTAGTGGTAGTGTGTTGGCTTGTTAGACGTGAGGCATCGGTTCAAACCCCAAGTCAGGCATCTCCAACTGAACGAAATATCAAAAAAAAAAATTCTTATGCGACTTCCTCTCAGCGGATTTCTGGCAAAAACTCTGGGAGTAAATAAAATTGCCATGAAAAGTTTCTCAAAAATTTGTCGTTCGGAATTAACTTTAAACTGTAGGTCCCACCACTCATGTATAAAAATTAACGCACACAATATATGACTGAAGGATTGTAATGACCAATTATATACATATGTATGTATGTTCGAGTTTCTGAAATATTGTATAATACTGGAAGTCTTTGACGACAATGACCTCAATGGCGTTTCCAGCTGCCTATCTAGTGAACACATGTCGTTGCCTATGATCCTACTCTACCGGTCGATTATGATTTGGTTAATAATAAGGCACAACTAATTTAAGTCTCGGAATACGAAAGTCCCTGTTCGATGACACGATATAACACTTACACAATCCCACTTCTATAGTTTTTTATAGGTATTCCATATCATTCATTACATAACAAATAAAAAGGAGATTTTGTAGTTGTGTTCTACTTTATACTGTGAGTGTAAATTAGTTGTAATAATTATACCACAAAGTCTAGTAAAAATACGGCTTTAAATGTTGCAAGCACACATATTTGTGTAACTTTTAAGCTTATACGTATAAAAAGAGAAAAAAAATTTAATTATACATGCGGAAGAAAACATAAAGTCATGTTAATGATTTTTCTAAAGTGCCTGCCTGTGTTTGAACCTTTTCAGTGCTCTGTGCGATTTGTTGCTTGTATGTTCAAATATTATTTTTATTGTAAAAGTATATTCTAAATGACTACATGAACAGGATACAGAAAATAAATAATTACTACTTAGCAACGTTTAGCTAAAGTGGGCTCAAGTTAAGCGATAGTGTACGTAGTATAGTTAAGTCTATAAAAAGTTGTTTAAGGAGATCAAAGTTTGAACACAGCGTGCAGAAAACCTATCACTTAGGAAGCCGTGTCTTATGCAGTGAACTCCTTAGACTACAAAAAACCCACAAGTCCAGACGAAATTCTCTCCGAAATATGAAAGTTAAAAGTCATGTCAATTAACATTAGAAAGCACCACACCTTAAACTATTAACTTCGTTTAGAACATAAAAAAGAAATATTAATTCAGAATGGTAGAAACACAGTTTGGCTTAAAGACTTTTTAGCGATCAAGCATTAATACAGAACTGCAGGAATGATCAATAGATTATTAATTATGAAAAGTTTTTTGATACAACGTTTACCTCATTTTTTTAATATCCACTGTTTAAAAAAGTGAAAAACGACGCATAAAATTTGCGACTTGAACTAGCTTGTCTTTTCGAAAGTTAAGTTTGAAGCCAAATATCATACTTAGGCCTGTATAGTATCCCATTGGGATACTATAATAATCAACATGAAGATGGCACATGCCCTAGAGGAAACCATCCCGAGTCCAAAATAAACCTTTCTGTTGCAGCAATATTTATATTAGGAAACTCGGCCAAGGATGTCAGAAAGTGAGAGGTTGAAACTCTCCATCTTTTTATGACAGAGCAGGGCACTCTCATATGAGTTCGAAGGCAGTCTCTTTGTATTCATTAGACCCACAACACAGTGGCTTGTGAGAATTACTATTATGCCATGAATGGCCAACAAAGTTGAACACGTTTCTATGCCTCCTGTTGTTATCGGATAGAGTCTGTCTGTTAAACGATTATATTATCAAATTTAACTCAGCTACCGGAATACCTATGCCCAATAACATATAGAAGATTACGATCTCCGTACGATCTCTCTATGTCTTGGAACACATATGCATATGAACCCATTTTAAATGATTAAAAATTTCTTTGAAAAATGCTCACCATTCAAGAGCAAGGACCGAAAATATGTACCTTCGTCAGGGACTTTATCCCAGCTTGGTTGTTTGAATAAATCAAGAGATTTTTATGTAAAAAGAGGTTAAGCAGCACTAAAAAATCGTTTGGATGCATAAATCCCACACTTGGACACTCAAAAACAACTCTTAAAGCTAATTTTACAGTAGAAATCGCTGCTGAGTAACAACAAAATTGAAACGTATCTGGGTCGGATGAAGAATAGCTTTATACATGACGTCAAATAAGATGAGTGGTAGTAAAATCATTCTGAGCTGGTATACTTACAGGATTAATAGAAGGGTGCTGTATGATCTGCTACCAAGATTACTCGTGGCAATTGGATAATTTGAAGGAAGCAATCAAAGAATCTAGGCGACCTAGTCCAGTAGGTAGTGTGTTGGTTTATTAGACGTGAGGCCACGGTTCAAACCACATGTCAGGTTTCTTTAACAAAACGAAATATAAAAATATATTTCTTCGGCGACTTTCTCTCAGCAGATTCCTGGCTAAAACTATGTGAGTAAATAAAACAGCCATGAAAATTTTCTCAAAAAAAAATTTTTGTTGTTCGGAACCGACTTAAATCTATAGGCTCTGCCACTCAAGCATAAAATTAACAAACACATCATGAGTGGTGTGAGAAACTAGGTCGCAAACCTGACGGAAGGGTTATAATGACCAATTATGTATGTATGTATGTAATCAAATCCATATCAAATTAAAGAAAGTAATACATCATAGTCCATAGGCCATCATAAGGTCGGCGTTTATTGGTAACTTTTCTATTTATTTTGTAGTTTGTATTAAATAAGTTAAACCATAAAAACATAAGTATGAACAGAGCATTCCTTTATGCTTTTTAATTTTTCCACTCCTGTCAAAGCATTATAGTTTTCGCTTTGCGCATTCTATAGTATATAATAGAGTCATGCAATTAAATATGGATAATAACGGTTTACTTTAAGGTTTGTGGTTATGTTTTGATATCGGCATCATGTATGTACACTTGATGAAAGCACTGTGTGTGGAAAACTAATACAATAATGGCTGTCGCTGCTTTGTATGAAGGTATTCTGTCTGGCTTACTTGTTTTTATTAAGTCTACCGTGATGATTAAATTTACGTTATGAAGACAGTTTAACAAGGTATTTAAACTTACTGTTTAACTGCATCAAAAGAATATATTTTTTATTAAATATTCATAGATACCATAAATGTACATATAAATTTCTAGTTATATTTTTATTTTAATTTGAGTTGATTGCTTTATTCATTTTATTTATTTTATAGTTTTAAATTATTAACCGTTAAGATTATATTATTTTATTTATTTTATTTAATTAGGATTGGATGTATTGAAATCATTAATTTTTTGCCAAATAAATTTTTTGAAAAAAATAAATATATTTTGTCCAATACTGTAGTTTCTGTAAATGAAAAAAAGTTTAGGCACGTGGTTTTTATTATTTTTATTATTGAAATAATTAATGAAATTAAATTCTCAAATTTGTTGACAATTTTTTCCCTTTTTTCCCACGTGCCTTTTTAAAAAGGATTTTTATTTTCAAGCCCTCCGCTCAGTTTATGTTTTTCGTTGTTTATCAATAACAAAATTTTTTGTTGAAAAATTATATTTGTTTTTTCTTTTCCTCATCATAATTGCGCACTACGTTCGTAATATGATAATTAGAGTTTCTGAAGCTACTGAATAGAAGAGAAGAAGGGAATAATAATGTTATTCGTTCATTCTGGACAATTGAAATTATTGACAATATTGTGTTTTATCGAACTCTGTACAAATAGGGTTCACGGAATTGTTAAGGAAAATCTTTATAATTAGATTATAATTATAATTAAAATCTGAGCTCCTTTGAGCACACAAAGCGGCTACTTATTGATAAACTGATGCCTCAGAAGTCGGGGCTTTATCACTAAAGCAAACCAAAAACCAACTTGGAAATGTAATGAATTTGGTAATCGATCTGATAGCAAGTAACGAAAGATTAACTTTGCCATCTTTTTTTGCAACTGAAAACGCAGTTGAAATTCAGTTGCCGTCCATTATCCACCCGAATTTTTCTTTAATTATTTTTATTTTTTTTTTTGAGTAATAAAACTTTATTATTTAAATAAAATACGGAATAATTCTAATTATATTATACTATAATATTATTATGCAAAACAAATTCAAACAGTTATTGTTATTGCAAAGCCATAATAGTCATTTTAACGTCACCATATTATTTTAATTGCTGGGGGCATATAACCATTAACATTTTTAAATTACCCACGAAAATTGCATATGTATTGTATAACAATTGCTTTAAATTGCTTTTATTTACAAATTATTTCGAAATATTAAAATAATTTATTAATGAGTTGATTGTTATAACCAGCCTTTGTACACAATAATATTAATAAATTAGAGAATACAGGGTGACTCAATAGAAATTTTATCTGAATTTCTTGCATGCACTGTGATATCCTAAAAATTCCAGTAGATTTCTGGCAAAAACTCTGAGTGTAATTAAAATTGACGTGAAAAACTTTCTCAAAAATCTGTCGTTCGGAGTCGACTTTAAATAGTAGGTTCCGTCACTCGTGTATAAAATTAACGCACACAACATAAGTGGTGTGTGAAGATACATAGGTCGTAATCCTGACTGAAGCATTGTACTGACCAATTATGTATTACGTATGTATTCAAATGCCGCATTATTTCTAATGCCAAAAATTCATTCGTGCGATTTCAACTATTTGAATGACTTGATTTTTGATTTTTGGAAAGAATAAAAAATTGCAGAAACCATAACCATAGAAAAACATCTGTTTCACTTTGAAAGTCCTGTCTCTCCCTCTCTCGCTTACAGTTAAGTTACTTTTTTATAAAATTAGATTACACCGTGTGATGAACATGTTATGCCACATAAAGGCCATTGTCTAACGCTGCGCTATGGCCAAAATTTTAAATTTTTCAACACCTTATTTTTAGAAAAATTTTTATAAGGAAAACTTACGACTGGGCCTTTTAATGTGTCTTTGGTAAATTTGTCACATCTCCATCGAAAACATGAAGACTTATTAAAAGTGACCGGCAAGAAACTGTATCAGTAAAGCCACAGAAAGCTTTAATGTTTTTATTAGAAAGCGGATTAACGAAAAAGCAGTATTCAAATATGCATCAATTAAATATAAACCACAATAGCAACATTATGATCCGCCTTCGGATCAAGTTTATGAAAACAAGTCGCGGAATCAAAGCTAATGAATGTTTTATTAAACTTTCGTTGTGCTGAGTTGATGTGGAGGACTCTATTCTAATTTGTAAGATTTATAGAAATGTTTCGACTTTCAGATTTACGAATATATGTATATTTCATGGGCGTGAACCCCCCATTTTAAATCCAATAGAATATTTTAAAGATAAAAAAGTGCATAGCAAATTTAGTGAGACTAGCTTGTCGTGAAGTACTTTTTCCCGTTTATTTGGATATTTCAGCCATAGTGCGCTAGACACAATACTCATTATAATTACAGAATAAAGTTGCAGGTGGTTAAGCACCCAGACGGATACTATCGTGTTCTCTTGTAGTAGAAAGAAAAAATTAAATTAAAAATGTTTTGAAATACTTTTTTGTGTTTCATTGCATCTTAACCGTGAGAATCTGAATCTAATTTCGATTTCAAAGTTTCAATAACATGTTGCATATAATCTAAGCAAATTTGAAATTTTTATATAATGCAGAATCTCTGACAAAATGAAATTGCATAATTCGAAAATTGTGCACAGTATGCATCAACACAACATCGAAGCATAGAGTATGTGAGAACATGAATATTAATGTTCTACTCTTTTTTCAAAATTCGATTTGTACAACATGACGCTTGATAATCATCGGAGATACTTGCTGTGAGATTTTTTCTATACGACATAATATCAGCTTATGGCACTGAAGTCATGAGAGAGATGCATAAGATTTTACTTGATTTTACTTCGTTTTGCTCTTAAAAGAAATTACTTTTCTTTTGTTTTTTTTTTAATAAAACGATGTCAAATGCATGTAATTTCATTTTTAGAAACTAGCGGTTATAAGGATTTTGGAAGAAATGAGCGAAATGACAGAACACTCTTCGCGTGACATAACATGGTAAATCTGTTTCATTCACCATTTAGGTATGGCTGCCCAAGTGATACATTTTTTATTAGATTAGAGTTTCCCCACCATATTTAAAAATTTTTATATTAATTTTACCTTAAAGTAATTCAGTCAGAAAATATCCTGATCACTCCTTAACATCCCTTGTTGAAAAATTTAAAACTTAATGATTAAGGGTTGTCAACTCCACAACAAACAGCATGTCTTCCAACAGGAATCAAACAAGAAATCTACTTTTGTCAAATTAGTTGCGATTTACTCGTTATGCTTTGCCAAATCACCATGGACAACTCGTAAAAATAATAATTTTTTTTATCAAAACAGCGGTTTTCAGATTTAAATTCAGCCTAATTTTTGCGGCAAAGTTGGACTCTTGGGATGCTCTTTACCCAGAGTACCTTTGGCGGACATTTGAACGACAATCCACACGTAATGACATTAATACGATATCGATGATATCTTACCCACTCTATGCTTTATATAATTTTGCAGATAATTAATATTGTATAAACGACCCTTTAAATGCCTTCCATTTTGAAGCAATCTCGGAATGCAATCGCGGGTATTAAGTTGATTTCAATGTTTTAAAGTTCAATATTCATAACTTCCTGAAGTCGCCGTGGTTTAGTATTTAACTATATGATATAGCACAACATAGTACGGCAGTGGTCTAGTAGGTAGTGTGTTGGCTTATAAGACGTGAAACCTCGGTTCAAACCTCAGGTCAGGATCTCCAACAAAGTGAAATATGAAAAGAATATTTCTTAGGCGACTTAATCTAAGCAGATTTCTGGCAATAACTCTTAGAGTAAATGAAAATTGCCATGAAAAATTTCTCAAAAATCTGTCATTCGGAGTCGACTTTAAACTGTAGGTATCACTACCCATGTATAAAAATTAACGCACAAAAGATGAGTGGTGTAAGAGACTAGGTCGTAATCTTGACTAAAGAGTTGTAATGACCAATTATGTATGTATGTCTGCATTCATAACTGCATAATAAGTTAGCCATTAATAATTTGATTGGTGTTCTAGAATAGAATATTCTTACCGCCGGACCCAGCATATTTTTTATGGAAAAAATGCGTTTTATACGGTATTCAGATACGCACATTTATTGCGTAAATCGCAATCAATCAACTCAATTGTCAACAACGACAAACAAAAAAAAAAAAATAAAATAAAAACAATGTGGTTGAAACAAGCTGTCAAATGAATATTGATTAAGCAGCTGAACTGAGTATATTATTATGTCTGAACACATAAAATATTGTACTGAATAAACCTAATATTGACTCAATTATTTATTTTATTTATTAACAAAATTGACTATAATTAAAATAAACAGCCAATTTACAAATAGAGGAGCAATAGCTACAATGGCTTTCAGCTCGCTTAAATTTAAATATTTGATACCAATTGAATACAATACATAAATATAATTGAAATAATTAAATATATGTAATTATAAATATTATTGATTTTTAGAAAAGTTATTATAGTATGTATACTGCCCAAGGTTGGGTTTGAAATTAAATCCAATGGATTTCTATTATTAAATATGTGTAGCCTGTTGTTATGGAATTGGGGACATTAGCAAAGAAAGTGTTCTGTAGTAGTGGGGTTGTTAATATTACAGTTACAGGTGGGGATATTGTGTAGGTTATGAAGAGTTCCTTGGGTGAGACGAGTATTATTGACTCAATGAAAGTGCATATTTGCACATAGTATTAGATTGAAGACAATGCTAACAAATAGTTCAGCTCCGACCTAAGCTTTATACTTAGGAAATAATGTTTTATTTAAAGAAAAGCAACTGGTTATTCCTGTGAAATACTCAGAAACAGAATATTTTTGTTTTTTTATCATTAAATTAAAGATTGAATTTTGAAAATTCATGGAACTTCTATTTATGGTTTTATAATTTTTCAGAGATACTCTAAAGGTACTCTCAATTTTAATTGTCGGTTCATATTAAGAAAAAATTACACATGATTGCTTGAGTATAAAATATTACTGACTATCATTACACAGAAATTTATTTTCAGTACAAGGTTATTGGCATGTATGTTTGCTAATTTTGAAGAAATGATACATTTTGATAAAACTGTGTTATCGAAAATATACATACATGTGCACCTATACATATGCCTGATAACAAAAGCATTTCAATATGTGTGGAAGAAGAAGTTACGGTTGTTCCACACAATAATTTAACTTTTATTTCAAAATTTTGTGAATTGGGAATATTTGCCAAACGTAAAACATACTGTAGTTGATCAGCCTGCTATCATTTGAAAAAAATAAAGAACTGAATAGAAAAACAAATTTCACATATAATGAACTAGACTATAAACAAACCAAAAAGAAATCAAATTATTGACGTGTTGCCTTATGATATATTGCAACTAATTTGGAAAAAAAACTAATTTTTTTTCTTCTCAAGTACAACACTCATGCGAAAAGCTCAGTGAAATCGATTGCCAGCAAATTTGTATGCAAAACATACGAGTTCCTTGTTTTATGTAAATATTTGCTTATTATAGGAATTGTTATATATTCTACATGTGAATTGGTATGAAAAACACGTTTTTTTTTATTTCGAATTTCAATTGAAATTTTTCAATAACAGCAAAGTGAAAAAACCAAAAAAAAAAAATGAAATTCTTTTTAAGATAAATAACAAACAAACATTGTTACGTTTTATATATGAAAATGCAGTGCAAATACATAGACAATATGTTTTTGTCAGATTACAACAACAAAAAGAATAAAATTACAATTTGATTTGTTTCAATTCTCTTTGCATAAACAACAGTCAACGGAATATCAAAAGTCAGTATCGTGTAGATGATGTATTAAATTTCTGACAAAATAAAATTTGAATATTATTACATGTAAAATCACTGAAATCACTGTCACTGCTATAATAGAGGGTTATTGAGAAGAAATTCTTGTAATTTTAAAGCCTTTAGACATTGGAACGATTTTTTAGTTACAGGCGTTTAAATTTGCTGGTAAATTTGTTTGTTTCGTTCCTTTAAGAAACATGGGTATTACCAGAAAACGTCTTTGCCACTCTCTTATTATATTACTTTGCTTGAATTTTCTTTATGAAGATTTTTTAGTTAAATTGGTGATTGTAGCAAACTAATGACGGAAATAAGAACAAGATATTTACTTACTTAATTGGTCATTACAATCCTTCAGTCATTATTACGAACTAGCTTCTCACACCACTTATGTTGTGTTATGTACTCCGAACGAGAGATTTTTGAGAAACTTTTCATGGCAATTTTATTTACTCTCAGAGTTTTTGGCAAAAATCTGCTGAGAGGAAGTCGCCGAAGAAATATTTGTTCATATTTCGTTCAGTTGGAGATGCATAACCTGGGGTTTGAATCGAGGCCTCACGTCTAAAAAGCCAACGCACTACCTACTAGACCACGACGACTTCAACACCAACAATCCATAATGTCTTTGTTAATTTTATCCATGAGTGGCAAGACCCTACATCCCCCAAACTTATCATATCAATTTTATTTAGCCTCAGAGTTTATGCCAGGAGACTGCTAAGAGAATGTAGCCAAAGCAATATTTGTTAATATTTCGTTTTGTTTGAAATGTCTGAGCTGGAGTTTGAACCGTGGCCAACACACTATGTACTAGACTACGGCGGTTCTCGAATAGGTGCGATGTAATTCAGTTACAGTATTATTTCAGATTATGCCGACTTCCGATCGAATTGTATGCCAAGAAATAAGTTTTATTTTAGTTGTTCAATTTGAAAAGAAATTCAAACGATAACTACCTTGAATAGTTTTCACATCGTTGTCATTAGGGGTACGCGTTCGCGCCTAATAAACTAACACACTACCTAATAGACTACAGCGACTTTAATACTTAAAATTTAAAATAATTTCAAGCTATGGCCGTTAACAATACAACTTCCATTGTAACATGATAACATCCCTAACTAAAAATTCTGTGTTTGGTGTGTATTCTGACCGCATCACCTTTGTGAACGATTTTGGGCACGCCATCAGCGGCGAACCTGAATTCTATGATTTACACGCTAACAACATGGGCTTCAAAAGCACGATGCTACATTACTCATTTCTAGTGTTACATTGGGTATTCTGCACTAGCGATGTAAGGGTGTGGTAATATTTTATGGAGAGAATGTGGACTGGATACTGAAATCATACCTTTTGGCACCGTCAGGGTTCGTTGTGAACTGCTCTAGATTCTATTCAGAGAACACACGTGGTTGTCTATGATCACACATTATGATACAAACTGACTAAATGAATACAATTCTTAAAAATGTTCTTGTTAATACACATTTCTATGTATTTATAACTCCATGCTGCGCATATAGAAAAACAAAAAAAAAAAATATAAATTTCTTTCAAAAATAATCATCACATTTATTTCGTAATTTTTGTGGTTTCTGTTTAATTGAAAAACTCTTAAACAATTTAATTTAAACTCAAATGCATTTATTTGCATTTAATATTATTGCCAATGAATTCTTGTTCTAACGATTCACCACTTTATCAATAAACACTTAATCCCAGTAGCTTTTTTATGATATATTTATGGCCTATAAAAACGAAATACAAATTTCGTATGTAGAAATATACTCGTACACCACATAGATTGTACTCCCAAAAAAATATACATTATCGGGCAAACAAAAATAAAAAAAAAGAAACAAAAAAAGTTAAATAAATAAAAGGGTATTAAAAATGTGTTAAAACAATAAAAATAAATACTAATATTGTACACAGTTTTTGTTTGAGAGTAACATGATAAAGTCAAAAATTTTATTAAATTTATTATAACAACTAATTGCGTTAAAAAATAAAAAAACGTAAATAAATAATGGGCATGATAATAGCAACTTGCTGCATGGGCTACAAAAATATTATTAAATAATTATTTTAAAAACATTTTTTTTTGTGTTTAATTTTATTTATTTGAAATTTCAATTGACACAAAAAACAAATCCTATGAAGCTGTATTAAGGCTGATGAAATTTTTTGGACATAATTGAGGTGACCAGGTGATTTGTTGAAGATGTTGGCATTTTTCCATTGCTATGATAAACTCTATTTTGTTTCCGATTAAAGTCCGCTGCACAAGGTATTGAAAACCAAAGCATTGGAAACTATGAAATTCATTAGAGGATTCAAGGGCCATTTGGCTGACTACCCTGGGGATACAGTAGTTTGATCTTGGGAAATGCTTCGCAACACGGCTTAGTAAAAAAATTGAATGAAATAATCTGGAAGCTGCATACTTTCTTAAAAGAGGGACTATTTTATTATACTATAAGTCGCCGTAGCTAGTGTATTGTCTTATTAGACCGTAAGGCCACGGCTTAAACCCCAGGTCAGGCATGTCGAACAAAATGAAATATGAAAGAAATATTTCTTCAGCAACTTTAC
Source organism: Sarcophaga carnaria (assembly GCA_958299815.1). Classification (NCBI taxonomy): domain Eukaryota; kingdom Metazoa; phylum Arthropoda; class Insecta; order Diptera; family Sarcophagidae; genus Sarcophaga; species Sarcophaga carnaria. The sequence continues at coordinate 140,369,722 of OY283150.1, forward strand.
TCTGAGAGTAAAAAAAAAATTCCCATGAAAAGTTACTCAATAATCTGTCGCTCGGAGATAACTTTAAAACTGTAGGTCCCCCCACTCATAAATAAAATTAAAATTAATGTTAGGTGGTAGTCCAGACTGAAGGGTTGTAGTGACTAATTATGTATGTATTTACTATTTTATTTTATACCGATAGGTCAAGATTAGACCTTGGAATAATAGCAGAAGTTTTTGGATATAGCTTGAAATATTCCATATCCACTGGAGAAACGAAAGTCTATGCTTAATTCAACTTGGATAGAAGATACATCAGAGAAGACATAGCAATACGATAATGACAAACAGACCGCCATACTCACTATTATAATGTTAAGTCGAAGGTAAAATGGGACTGTTTGTAAAAACGGAATTGGCTTCTGTGCGCCAGGTCATGTGGGAATCCACAGCTTGCGGGGAGGAGAGCTTCTCTTCGCTCTGATGGTGCCAGAAATCTTGTGTTGAGTCGCAGCAGATATTTGTCGACGTAACGAAAGTTGTCACCGTAGTCTAGTAGGTAGTGTGTTGGCTTATTATACGTAAAGCCAGGGTTCGAGCCCCAGGTCAGACATCAAGACAAAATACAAAAAGTATTTTCTTCGGCGACTTCCTCTCACCAGATTTCTGGCAAACACTCTGAGAGTAAATAAAATTGCCATGAAAACTGTAGGTCCCACCACTCATGTATAAAATTAACACACACAACATAAGTGGTGTGAGAAACTAAGACGTTGTATAATTGACAAGTACACGTCATCTAATCTAACCTCGTGGGTTTGAAGTAACCAAAACTTGTCATGTAGCAGACTATGCAGGAATAACTTCAGGTTAGTTAATGGTCTTTAGACGGTGCACTGCAGACTAAGGGTATACGTATACAGAATGGTGGTCTCCAGAGCATCATGTAGATTCTGTGATGACGGGTACAACTCATCGGAACACATTTTTGCAATCTGTAGGACTAGGAAATGAATTGTTATTGTTGACACCGAGCAGCATACTGAAATTTCTCAAGACAATAGGACAATAAAATTTGATTGCAGTACTAACACAACTAATATTAGTCAGAGTTAGTTCTGCTCTTTCCCTAATGATGACATCAGTTAACGAAACGAATTAACTGATAGAGATACAATAAAATATTTCAAAATTCTTAAAACATGCGATAAAACTTTACATACATAATTGGTCATTACAACCCTTCAGCCAGGATTATGGACCTAGTTCCTCACACCACTTATGTTGTGTGTGCTAATTTGATACATGAGTGGCGAGACCTACAGTTTAAAGTCGAGTCCGAACGACAGATTTTTGAGAATTCATGGAAATTTTTTTTACTCTCAAAGTTTTTGATAGAAATCTGTTGAGAAGAAGTCACCATAAAAATATTTTCGTTTTGATGTCTGACCTGGGGTTTGAACCGTGACCTCACGTCTAATAAGCGAACACACTACCTACTAGAGTACGGCGACGATAAAACTTTAATATGACATATTTTTCGTCTTCTATATTCGAATCTAAAATTCTTGGAGTTGTGGTAATAAACTTGAACGCTATACTATAATACCATCCAAGATATTATGATGAAATAAAAAATTGCTATAAATCTCGGCCATATTTTTGCCATCCTAGCACTTTATCATCATTGTTGGGCAAAGTATAATATGAACGGAATATAACAACAATATGTTGATCATCTTAATTAATTAAGTTTTCACATAATGTTGTTGTCTTTTGTTTCATTAAGAAAAAATTTAATATGAATGGTGTACCATTAGTTTGCATTAAGAATTATACGTGGTATTACCATGATGTTAAGGATTATGTATGTGGTAATTGCACTTTTGACTTTCCATAATGAAAAGTAATATTAAGGAAAATTATCAACATTTATATGCACAAAAATAAAACGCTTTAATTAAAAGTAATGATTGAAATAATACATCTCACTTATGAGATGCTTTTAAGAAGCCGTTCTCATATAACAATTACCTCAACTCTGCTCAATTTTTTTCCCATCAAAAACAACTCTCTTTCTTGGCTTTATATGGTCCTTAAAAAGGATTTCTCTTGGGATAATTATATGATAATCTCAGACAAAATTAATGAAATTTTTTATTATAATTTGCAAGCAATGTATACGCAGGAAATAAAATTGTTTGCTTTTAAGTGCATGCAACCCTTGGTAATTTAATTCAAGCTCCCTACTTTAAACACTGCTTTGCTACAATAACTGAAACTTTCCATACTCAATGTCCAAGTATTTTATTTCAAGCACTTAAGCTTTGAAAAATAACGAAATGCGGTTGATTTTAAAGGAAAATTCATTACGAGAAAGTTAAATAAATAAAGGAGGAAATGGTTTAAATTGGTTACAAATGACATCTTGAGTAAAACACTTTTGTAACGATCCAATGCTTGTTTTAATTAAAACAGGACTGTTGGCGCCTGTCATAAAAATAAACAAAAAAACGGAGAGGTTGACAAATAAATGAAATAATTTTTTTCTCAATTAGAGGTTATTTGTTGGTAAACTAAATTTACTGAAGTGTAAGAATGAATATCAAGAAGTGTATACGATATTCGCAGAAGAAAAGGAAATTTTTTTGTCTTTTGTATCAACGATTGTGCGATTCGAGGTGTTCAATTTAAATTTAGTGAGTTCTGTGTCAACTTTGCCAACGAAATGGTTGAATTTTCTCTATAAGCCGCGATATTGGAAGTTTCTTTATTTTTGCACTAAAGAGCGCTTAGTTTAAAAGTGTTTCAACATTCAATTTCAAATTATCAAGAGTTTTAGAATCTCCTGTACCAGAAAATTCTACTATGTGAAGAAAGTTCATAATTTCCTTCTTTATATCATTGAAATTGTCAGCAGTCCATCTTCAGATGTACATTCAATGCATCAGTTTTATCAAATATTTCGTTTTGTATTTTATCTTGAAGTCGCCGTAGTCTAGTAGGTAGTGTGTTGGCTTATTGGACGTAAGGCTTGGTCAGATATCAAAACGAAAATATGAAAAAAATATTTTTTCGGGTACTTCCTATCAGCAGATTTCTGGCGAAAACTCTGAGAGTAAATAAAATTGCCATGAAAAGTTTCTCAAAAAATCTGTCGTTCGGAGTTGGGTCTAAACTGTATAAAATTAACACACCCAACATAAGTGGTGTGAAAAACTAGTTCCATAATCCTGACTGAAGGGTTGTAATGACCAATTATGTATGTAGGTTTCATATCGTTCATCCCTTGCATTACTGAATTGTAACAGTTGTTTTTTAAAGATTATCGCCTATATAGGTAGAATTATTTACTTTCTTAATTGGTCATTACAAACCGTTAGTCAGTATAACGATCAAGCTTCTCATACCACCCATGTTGTGTGTGTAAAGAAAAAACCGATGAGTGGGGGCAACTACAGTTTAAAGTAAAATTTTTATTAGCACGTTCACAGTTTTTTCCTAGAAGAAACCCAGAAAACTTTCACACAGTAAATGTGTGAAGGTTTTTCACACAGTAAATGTGTGAAGATTTTTCACACAGTAAATATGTGAAGCTTTTGAAATAATAAAAAAAAGATTCCTGCGACTGTCAAATTTGCATCACTATCATCATATTTTGTTTACGTGATGGTATCAACGCACTTCTACATAACAAGTTGGCATATCGTACGGTTTGTATGATCGTCTATCTTACCCTTAAAGAAGACGTCATTCAACTAATCTGCGTATTTTCATTGCAAGTGTTTTAGCTTCTTCATGGATAAATAAAAAATGGGATTTTAAAGTATGAGTGCGGTGTGAGCAACAAATCTTTTGTTTTATAGTTTCGAAATTAAATGACAATAATACTATGTTTAGGTACGAACTTTTATTGAGTCAATATTCGATTAATTGAGTACAATATTTTAAGGTTTCAGACATAATAATATACGCAGTTCAGCTGCTTATTCAATATTCATTACAGCTGGCTGTTTCAACAACATTGTTTTTATTTTGTTTTGTTGCTGTTTTGTTTTTTTTTTGTTTGTCGTTGTTGACTTGTCAAATATCAAGATAATGTGTTCGGATAATTGTAATATGCGCACTGAACGTACTTATAACAGTGCTCCATTTTAAGTTTAACTCAGTATTATAACAATTTACGTATTTATTGCGCAATTATTAATTGAAATTTTATATGAAATATTGAGCTCAATAATTGCTTATAATATATGTATATCTGAACACCGTATAAAATAGCCAATGAATGTGCCATAAGTAGTTCGGCTTTAAGTAATTGAAGGAACTATTTTTTTATTTCTTTCTTGTGTTTTATTTTTTTCACATTCTGGCTATGAAACGTGCTGTGTAATTACAAATAATGAAGAGAATTTTGTCTTACAACATGTAATTAAAATATTCGCCATATACATACATATCTAGAATGTAATTGTACCATGAGAAAAATAAATACTATTCGTTTAATCAGTGACTGGTGTTTATAATTAAAAGGATATTGTGGTTTCACTGGCTAAAAAAAATTAATATGTTCGTTATTGCACTAATGAATCAGACAAATAATCAGGAATTCATTTTGTATTCCATTGAACATTTTACTGAAATCGGCGGTTTTATTTTGGCATATATTGTAATAAATTTTATGAAAAGTTCTACAAAAAAGAATATTTCATTAACATACATATGTATATTGTAACACAAAAAAGTAACAACAATTTCGTAATATTTTATGAAAAAATTATATTTCGGTATGTAATAATTTTGGGATGTAATAAACTGAATGTTCTACTTTTCATGTAACATATATACTTGAAGAATTTTTAATTAAAAAGTAAAATATTGAAACGAAAAATAAGTAATTGAACAGAATAAAATGTGGGAACCATTACGAATAATTATGAAAAAATTCCTTTTTACTCAATCATTGAAACCCATCCTATAATATTTTTATAAGTTTTTTTTTAATAATAAAAACCACAGTAACTGCTTAAACGAATACCATGTTTTTCAAATAGTACACATACATACATGCATAATTGGATTACGATCTAGCTTCTCACACCACTTATCTTGTGTGTGTTAATTTTATCTATGAATGGCCGGACCTACAGTTTTAATAAGACTCCGAACGACAGATTTTTGAGAAATTTTTTCATGACGATTTAATTTACTCTCAGTGTTTTTGCCAGAAATGTGCCGAGAGGAATATTTTTCATATTTCGTTTTGTTGGAGTTGTCTGAGCCTGTCTAATAAGCCAAATACCTATTAGACTACGGGGACTTTGCCACACTGCTTGAATTAAGTTGAAGTTAAATTGAATTATTTTTGAAGGAACAAAAGTCACGTATTCTCTCTCAAGCACTTGGAACATTAAGGAAATTCTTTATTTTTTAACAATTTCAAAGAAATAAATATTTCATACAAAATGTTGCATTTAATGTGAATTGAAATACAGATACAAATGGCAATAAAAAACATTTAAAAGCATACTAAAATACGATAAAAATTTAAATGTTTGTACCTGATAAACATTCAATAAAAATGGCATAAAAACGTACTCGTTTTTGTACAATTGAATAATAAAACCAAAATAGAATTAAATGAACAATTTAAAGATGTTTAAAAGGAGAACATTTCATTTAAATCGTGGTGGTTATTATCCAAAAATCTTTTCCTTCGGAAAAAGAAATTAAAATTAACCAGGTATTTCAAGACAAAGTAGCTGATCTCAATGTAAAGTAGAAAAATAATAATAAAAAAACACCTTTAATTTACAATTTACATAACAAAAGAGAGTAATGAAATGCCTTGTATTGGTTGTAATTTGTATATTGAAGCTCACTTTATATCGGTACACCAGATAGGTTGCCATTTGAATACTTTATTGCTTCATATCAATAAGGGAAGTTTGCTGTTAGGTTTTAAGAAAGGAACAAAAAAAAATAAAATCAAAATAAAATTTTTGCGTTTACAGGTTAATTATGGTCGTCCTAACTAGACCTCCATCATTTCTAGTATTAATCATCTCCGTTAAACATTTGTTAACAGATTTTCAATATTTGCAAATGCTTGTCAATACGTTGAGCATTGACGCAAATGTTACATTAGTGTCTGCAAAATCGAAGAAACATGTTTTAATTTCAAATTTATTTTTGCATAAGTGAACCAAATTATTGCGAAAATCGTCAATACTTTACAAGAAATTAAAAACAACTCACGATGTTTTCAATAACAACATTTAGCAGACGATGTTATTAGGATGACCATTAAGAAAGATTAGAAATTGATTGACACATGACTTTGGGGGTATAATATCGAAAGCAATAAATGTCAAAATTAAGCAAAATAATTGGACTACAGAATTCCAGCTAATAGGCGTAGGCTAATAGTTGTCTATCACAAATTACTTTCATACATAATCGAATTTCAATGGCTTAACGATTTATTCATTAATCAACGAATATTACGTAATCATGATTTCATTGGAAATAATCAAATGGGGGGTGATTTTGATAAATTAATTCCTAATTTGCGACGTGTGAGAAGGGATTATGTAACAAAAATGTATTTATTTGAGAGTAAAATAATACGAAAAAAGAAGAAAGAAGAAGAATTTTACAACATAGTGTATTTTAAATACAGCTCTCTTAGGTACAATAAAATACCAGAAAAATTTGTAGAACAGATTTCATCATCATCATACATTCTATGAACATTCAATGTATGAGTTAGAAGATCCACGAATTAAAGTGGTACCTAACAATTATAGCAAAGACGAATCGAAGCAAAACTAAAAGCGGACTGATATCTAAACTAATGTCTTCACTATCCTTTTACCTTTACTTTCACTTTACAATCCCTTACTATATACATAATTGGTCATTACAACCCTTTCGCCAAGATTACGACCTAGTTCCTCAGATCACTTAGGTTGTGTCTGTCAATAAACTTTTCATGGCAGTTTTATTTCATTCTCAGAGTTTTTGCCAGAAATCTGCTGAGAGAAAGTCGTTTTGTTTGAGATGACCGACCTGGGGTTTGAACTGAGGCTTCACATGTAATAAGTCAACATACTACCTACTAGATAACTACGATTTCCCTTTCTATTGAAGCTAATTAGCTCAAATTAATTTAAAATCCTTTGAATTTTAATGTCCTTCCAATGGGAATAAGCTTGCAACTGAATTTTTGAAAATTTTTACTTTACAATACACAGTTATGATATTCAATAAGGCGGATTTTACGATATTTTAAACATATCGAGTCTTTTCTAAGCTTTTTCTATCTTTAAATTAAGAAAAAAATAAAGTTTGGATGCGATATCGCTTATTGTGGCTTATTCGCAAGCACCTGCCTCTTAGAAATAAAAAAGGACCAGGGGGCTTCATTGATCGATCTCGGTTGTCAGTTTACGTCACATTCACGTGAGGTGACCAATCTATAAAATTGGCCTTATAGAATATCGAATATTGTATGACCTGTGTAGTGCGATTCTATTGAAACCATATGTCTTTGGTGTCCAGATCATCCATCCAGTGATGACCTCTCCAAAGTCGCTATCAAAGAAATATGGACTGATTATGTTGCCAGTTAAAAATCCACACCAAACAGTTGCTTTTTCGGGATGCTTTTAACGCTCTTGGATTGGTATTGTATTAAATTCAAAAAGAAAATTTTTGTTTTCGTACCCATTTATACAGAAAGAGTTCATTGCATTTCATTATAAAGTTCATTACCTTCCATACATACTGAATATTAGCCGAATTTATCAATAAAAGTGATTGCATTCTCAACAATATAGTTTACTAACCTCAAAAGTATAATTTATCATTGTCAAAATAAAAATAAAAAAACAATAATAATAATAACAATAATAATAATAATATTGCCGTATGTGCCATAACTTATGGTAGAATGATGAATATGCCATGAGTCTAGACGTATGAGTAATATTTTATAAACACAATAATATTTATACCTCATGCAACATGCAGTCTGTAACATACATATGTACGAGTATGTACATGTGTAATCTATCTGTTCAATGTAGACATCAGAAAGCCAAGAAAATTAAAATGAAATATTATTTAAAGAGAATATTTTTTTGAATATTGAATGCATCAAAAAGAAAAAAAAAACATTTTTCTGCTTTATGCTTGATAATTAGGATGCCAAATAAACAAACATCATAGAGGAGAGCACAAAAAAAAAATTGGAGTTCATTAAAAAAATTCATTCAAAGAGCTTTTAGAACATTTTTTTAAATAATAAAAACATTTTAAAACGTCACTATAGTGATATTTTAAAATTGCTTTCAGAATATGGAAAAAATTTTAAACAAAAGCAATCAATTTTTAAACTTTTTTTATTTTAATCTGAATATTTATGAAAATATGTAAGAACCTTTGAATACTCGAAAATCATATTGTGACTGACGCAAGAATTTTCGGAATGTTTTATGCTGCTAGTACTAGCGAAAGACGGATATTTGAAGATGTTTCAAAAAAAAAGTTGAAGTCCAATGCATTCCTGCCATTGTGAAGAGCATTAAAGGCATCACAGAGAGAGAGAGAGAGAGAGGGGGAGAGAGGAAATCATTTTATTTGCCGCCATTGTAAAATCAACATTATTAATGCATTAAACTGCATTTGTTGAATTGTATTCAAAAAATTTTAAAATTTTATTGGCATCACTTGATTTATATTTAAAATATAAAATACTTATGTAAACTTGCATTTAATCTATCCGTTAAATGTTAAAATGTTTAAATCTCTAAAATAAAATAATTCGATTTGCCCTTAAAATATATTTAAATGTTGTATTAAAAATATCGTTTAAGAAACAAGACAATTAAATTTGTGATGAGAAGTCCTAAAATTAAAATTAATTAATAAAATAAATAAATAAAATTAATAACTTACTCGTTTATAAGCTAAATCAACTTGGTTTTATAGTTCATCATTATTGAATTGGATTAAATTATATTTGGTAAACAGAAAACAGTGCGTTAAATTCAGGAATACGCAATCTAACTTTATTGATGTGCTGTCAGGCGTACCACAGGGTAGTCTTCTTGGGCCGCTCCTATTTACTCTTTTTATAAATCTGTCATCTAAAATTCAAACAAATTAATGTATTCAGACGATGTTAAGATATTTTTATCATTTAATAACATTGAAAATCAAGTACTTTTACAAGAGGATATTAACTACTTAACCCCTTGGTGTAGTACTAATTTAATGGAGCTGAATGTTAAAAAATTCAAATATATGTGCTTCACTAGATCATCTCCAACCAATAGATTTTATACAATGAATGGTGCTGCTCTTGAACTAGTTAATTCCTTTAATGATTTAGGGATAATCTTCGACTTCAGAAATCATATTACATCAACTGTTAGCAAAGCTACATGTACCCTGGGATTTATCAAACGATGGGCTAAAGAGTTTTCTGACCCTTATTTTACCAAACAATTGTTTACCACATTGGTCGATGTTCTATTGCAACGGGAAACTTTTTTTATCTCACATGACTTTGACAACAAATTTTTCTAACGAGATATAAGTATCATTTGTATCACCAGGTTTCAGCCAGCTCTCAATTGAGAGCGTTACTGACGCGATTGGCAATAAGGTGTTCCATCTAAAAAATTGGAAACTAATAAATCGCCGCAAAGCAAAAGTGCTAGGTATAAAAATGTTACCATTTAGAAAAAAAATAAAATCAAGCTGACATGAAGTTTTTGATTTTTATATAAGAAACCATGCTGCAGTGTTATGTTAGATATGTTAGAATGTAAAATAGTTTTATTAAAATGAATTAAAATAAATAAAAATATTAAAACAAAATCTATCAATAATTGTGACGATTCTATGTACTAAAATTATGTATCAAAAGTTATACATAAGGTGGAATTATGAAGTTTTTTTAAGGCTCGATCTACGGTTAAATTTCATATGGCTTAGTATCTTCCCCAATTTGACAATTTTGATTCTTCATGTACCCCGTTTATCGCTTAAGATGATTTTTTTATGAAAATTATTGTCAATTTTCAACTGCTTCCGATTCCATTCAGCGGATACACGCCATTCATGGTAAATGGATAAAAAAAGACTGATAAGAAATAATTTTACAGATGTGGCCATAACAAGATGGGAGTTATGAACTGTCAAAGTTCAGAAGTCCTTGTTATAAGACTAGATTAGTTTATAAATATTTTTTATACGGATTCTTTAACAGGCACAAAATCCCATAATTTCGTATATTTTCACGTAATAGTGCTGGCATTTTGACATATTTACCACACACGTATTCATATGAAACATTCGTTTTTCTTTAAATATTTTTGTTGCATACATGCATCTTAACGGAACTATATTTCCTTCACTGTACAAATGTGAAATAGTCATTAGAGTATTAAATCCTGATATTGTACTCATGAAAAACGAAAAAGTTACTCCATTACTCCAGCAGACTTTTCCTTATACAACTTGTAGTCGTAATATACGATGTATGTATCATTAACAAATTCATGCACATAAATCTTTTTGCGGGTCCATACATCTGTATGGACTTTTGAGCCATTAAAGAGATATTTTTATGTGCCGTTTCTTTGTCTGCATTTTTTCTTTTGTATATTTCAGTCATGGCACAAATATTTACAGGCTCTTGGCATTGCCTTATAAAAAACATGGCAAAAATGAAATGCTATGTCGAAATTCGAAATAACAACTATGCCACCACTGTACATAGGAAAATTAATTTATTGGATTTTTCGTATTTTTTTTTCGTTATTTTTTTTTGTTTTTGTTTTTATAAATACATGTGGGAGTTTGTGTCCAAAATAGGACAATTTTCTGGCTTGAAGTGATGAAAAATTTTTGCTTTTTTGTAAAATATGTAATGCGTAGGATTGCCTCAACTGGTTTGAACGTTATGTATTCATTTCTTTTTTTATATTTAATATTGACTGCAAGAATCCAATTGCTATGATAGATATTTAGAATAGTTGACCAACATTAGAAAGCATTCCATTTTTCAAAAATTATCCAGAACGTCTATTCAGATAGTAATGGCCATATCCCTTCAATTGAAGATTTTGAACTGAGTGATAAGTAGCTTGAAGCCGCCGTGGTCTAGTAGGTAGTGTGTTGGCTTATTAGACGTGAGACTTCGGTTCAAATCCCAGGTCAGGCATCTTTAACTAAACGAAATATAACAAAATATTTCTTCGGCGACTTCCTGTCAGCAGATTTCTGGCAAAAATTCTGAGAGAAAATAAAATTGCCATTAAAAGTTTTTAAAAATCTGTCGTTCGGAGTCAACTTGAAACTGTATGTAGGTCCCGCCACTCGTGTATAAAATTAACACACACAACATAAGTGGTGTGAGAAACTAGGTCGTAATCCTGACTAAATGGTTGTTATGACCAATTATGTATGTATATGTATGATAAATAGCTTCAACAAGATGGTGCCGCACGCTTTGTAAACCTAACGATTTTGTTTGTATTGCATGAGAAGTGACGTCATTTGTCTCCAATCCATATCTAGATATTTGATACCGTTATATATTTTTATTTTTGTGACAACATTTTTCAAACAATCGCCTAGAAAACAATCTAAAAGTCTTTACACGCTGTGTAAAGGCAGACTTATATAATAATGAATGTTTTGTGTGACATTCATTTCAAAAATAATACACCCAGTTACATCCAACTCAGTTCAGGTTCAGTTTAACTTCTAAGAAATACTACCTTTTTCTTACCATTTATAAAATTCTGTATTCGCTGCCCAACCATTTGTTCAAACACTATTGCATTGAAATAAAAAAGTCTTTCAAATAATGATTTGTGTATTGTAATATGGATTGTACAAATTGTTCTATTGTCGTTTTAACTGAGAAACATTTCTGTAATAAATTTAACTTGGTCAACAAATTATTACAAATTGTCTTAATTTTGTATTTATTTTTCTGTTTTTTTTTTTGTCCATGAGAATATCCTTTGCAATAGCAAACAACAAAAAACTCTTAAATATATGTATGTATGTATGGAAGAAGAAATACAAACAATAAGACAGATGGGCAAATTTTTAAATGATTTTTTTTTTCGTTCTGAAGAGTAGATATCAAAGTATCTATAAAAGTAAATATAAGTTCCTTTTGGGCTTAAACGTAAACAATGAACAATAATTACGTATTTTAAACAAAAGAATTTTAAACTCAATGGATATGTGTCTGTTGCGAGTTTTCTATTTTATTTTGTGTACTAGTGAGGATATGAAATTATATAGGGTCTCTTTTAAGTGTTTCTTATCTTAAAATTGAAAACAAATTGTGTTTTAAACTTCATCGAAGTTAGTAATACGATTTAAAAACAGAATGATTCCACAGCTGCCACAGCATCTCAAGATGGAACTCATCAGAAATGTCCCATTTTCCATGCCTGTGGTGAATAAATACGGCTGAATCAAGGGTAGGGTTTAAAGCAACAGCGTTCTTAAGCATGAATCTGCGAATTCCGAACACAATACAAGAAAAAGTCGAATCAGTGACCAGTTGATACCGCTTCCGCATGAGATGAGGCTGCTTAGCGAGTACCTCCAATCAGTTGAAACCGCACGTCCTTGGTATCCTGATTATCTAATTCAGGCCAAAAGATCTTGGTAATCATTGAGCTATTGTGCTCGCCGTTGACAGTGATAGCTTCGTTCTCAAAGAAATATGCACTATTGGTGCCAGAAGCAAAAAATGCACATCAAAAAGGCCATATTAAATTCAGGTCGACACTGAGAAACTTTAGTTGAGCAAAATTGTGCCCCATTGAGGTGTCGGAAACTATTATAATAAAGTACTCTTCGACCAGCCGCTATTATGTCGTATATGAAGACAGTACTTTCAGTACTGAAAATGTAAACATATGTGCAAATATCCCTCTATATCATTATCCTAGCATACACTGAAATTGCATGAATCTCAGGTTGAAAGACACTTGGTCATTTACCCACAGCTATGTGTTTTTTTTTATTTTCAAAATCCAAAAAGGAAGAAAATCACCCGTTTTTTACTGATCTTTTTTTTAACAAATGTATACGTGGTCTTCGAGGTCGTTGTAGTCTAGTTGGTAGACTAGCTTATTAAATGCAAGGCCACGATCCAAACCCCAGGTTAGACATCTAAATGAATATGAAAAAATATTTCTTCGGCGGCTTCCTCTCAGCAGATTTCTGGAAAAAAAACTCTGGAGAAACTCTGAGATAATTGCCATAGAAAGTAGGTCCCGCCACTCATGTATAAAATTAACACTCACAACATAAGTGGTGTGAGAAACTAGGTCTAATCTTGACTGAAGAGTTTTGATTACCAATTATGTGGTCTTAACAAAAGATATGTAACCTAATTATTTGTTCAGATATGCACCTTTATTGCGTAAATCGCAATAAACGCTATTATTGAGCATAATATTTCATATAAAGTTTCAATTAATTATTGCGCAATAAATACGCAAATTGTTATAATATTGAGTAAAACTTAAAATGCAGCACTGTCATAAGTATGTTCAGTGCGCATATTACAATTATTCGAACATTTTCTGTTGATATTTGACAACCCAAATGTCAACAACGACAGACAAAAAAAAAACAAAAAAAATAAAAACAGTGTTGTTGAAACAACCAGCTGTTTTTTTACCAGCTGTCAAGTGAATATTGAATAAGCAGCTGAACTACATATATTATTATGCCTGAACACTTAAAATATTGTACTCAATAAACCGAATATTGACTCAATAAAAGTGCATATCTGTACATAGTATAACTGATATCTATTCAATATACACTGAATAAAATTTTGAGGTAAATCACGATTAATTTTTGAAAAATCGTTCATATTTGTACAAAATTATTAAATCAAAATTCATTGTTACTAACACTATGTTATTTAGTGATGGTATTAGTTAAGACTATAATTTATCACAGCGGAAAGCACTCATATTAACATTGACCCTCCATACGTCCATAACAATATTGGAAATTTTCTATTTTCTGTGGAAGTTCAGAATTTTTCTGTAAAAATGTTTCCTTTGAAGTCTACAATAATATTTCCCCATTATTTTATTTTCAGCTGCTGTCAAATTAAGTGTTTCGGCCATTAAAAACGATTAGAACCTTTTTGTTCTTTTTAAGTTAAAACTGTTTTCTGGTTTATTTGAGTTTTATTTTTGTTTGACCATAGGATCAGCAAAGATTTAATCCTAGAAACGCAAACCATTTAAAATGCCTTTTTATAGAATGTTACCATTTCAAGGAACATTTTTATTTTGACAGTTTTAAGCGAAATAGTTGGTTGTTTTAAGCGCCTTAAGCGATTGTATGTTTTTTTTTTCAATTTTGTCCTTTTATTTCATTTATTTTTTAATGCTTTTAAATTGATTTAAATGGCAGTTAGTTGTTGTTCAATTGTACTAACCAGATGGAATAAACGAATATATTTACAACATGTGTGATAATGGTATACCATTTCAAAGCGTTTAAACTTTTTCAAATAACTTTCGCTGTAAGTTAAGGTCAAATAAGTCTTAAATAAATTTAAATAATATGCGAAATTATAAAATTGTGATTGAATTTAAGTAGATTAAGCGTGCAACTTGACATTGTATTCGAATTGATGTTTGAAATAAATTGTTCGCATTAAGTTGTGGATCGTCTTGAATCAGACTGTACAACATTATTGGTGATAATGTTCGGTTGCTTCCAAGCTCGGCTGTTAATGCCCAAACTGTACTGCAGTGCCACCTCTAGAATCTTAGTGGTTGCCATACCAACTTAAAAACTCTTTCTCAAGATTAAAGGTTGCTTCCCCCCACAGGGGTTTTAAAACTTTGACAGTTGATAATGGCCATTTTATTGAAGCTTCATCTGTCAAATCAGTGGTCATTTATGCTGTCTATAGTTTCATGCTATATGCGGTACGCTAGCCATTAAATATACCATTAAACAATACGTGCAATAAATAAAATTGTTTTATTAAAAAGTATGTTCTATTCAGGCAAAGTATCACTCGCTTTAGCCATAATTATTCGAACGAGGTAACCGTTCACATTGTGGTGGATTAAAATTCAAGTTCAATGGATTAGTAAACAATTGATCACTACACGTACATATGTCGACAAATGTACAATGGGCCGAAAACATCAACGCTGTACGTATGTGTGTAAAACAAAAATCGAGGCTATCGATTTCACATCCCTCATAAGAACTCGGCTTTTCGCAGACCATAACTGCGGCCATAAAAAATTCAACTGATCTACGGATTAACGCTAAACGACCATTGACCACGTGTGCTCGCTGAATGGCCTCTAGATTAGTTGGCAGCTGGCACTAGCTTTCATCGAAAGCAACATCTTCAGCAAAGCAAGCAAAATTGTAGAATTTAAGGCAATGCCAATTTATATGGGATCCAAGAGAGTCAAGTGCATTCCGAAAAAGTAATTTTTTGATGTGGATTTTTGGGCTGATGGCATCATTGATTCATACTTTCTTCGCCTGGCAATATCTGTTGGGGGTGAGATCTAAAACTCTATGATTAGCCAATGCTACATGCAGTACAGCTCATGTCACCTTGAATACTGTGCACAAAAGATTTTTATGGTATTGCCAGGTCACTTGGAGATTGCTTGATTTGGCCGCTTTAAATTTTTTTTGTGGAATTTCTTTAGTTGCAGGTGTATATTGTCGGGAGTATTTTATTATTCATCCAGAGTTAATTTATCATTAGCATCTTTGGTGAATGTTGTAACCGTCAATGGTAATTTGACGGAATAAATAATAAATAAATGTGACTTCAACAAGATAATCCTTATAAACTGACAAAATTCTACAGTTTGTTCGTAGTATTCACCGGGCATACATAAACTTTATTTAGATATAAGATTTTAAAGCTAATGAAACACTAAACAAAGTCGGTCACCCTAAAAAAAATAGAGTACCTTTGTAACATTTCAAAAGTGTATTGTTTCATCCGTGCTTTTTTATTTCATTTTCACAATTTAGTTTTCCCTCTCTATACATATGTATGTACACATGAACAACATGTCCCAACACTTAATGATTTCATTCTTATTCGTTTTTTTTAATATTTTCTGTAAAGCAATTATTCATTTTGGCATAAAACATGGAAAACGTGGATCAAATATTTTTTTTTGTCTCCATCAAATTGTTACAAATGAATGCGGTTAATTAAATCGTAAGAGTATACATATGGAATGTAAATAATGTCATGCTTTTTAAATACGTACATACGTACAGCATGAATTTATTATCATAATCTAAATGTGT
The DNA here is from genome assembly GCA_958299815.1 of Sarcophaga carnaria. NCBI lineage: Eukaryota > Metazoa > Arthropoda > Insecta > Diptera > Sarcophagidae > Sarcophaga > Sarcophaga carnaria. Next base: position 140,386,078 of record OY283150.1, read on the forward strand.
TTGTATGTACATGCTCGTATGTTGTTAGTGTTCTTGTTAATTTAATATTAAATTAATTCAATTTTGAAACACAAGAGTCTTAATTTTTCATAAGCATACAGTGAGCTCCAAAAGAAACTGTACATAAAAAATATACATCAATAAATTACCGTTATTTTTATTGTAATATATTTTAATTTCATTGCCAGTTTTTAAAATTAAAACAAAAAAATATTACAAAAAATTTCGAAATTTTGTCAAATTTTTTCGGTCACTCTCTTTAAGTGGGTGGTAAAGTTAAGTTTGGTGATTGTTAGAATTTTAGCCTTAGTGTACAATTTTTTTGACGCTCACTGTATATAAAATATATTGGATGGATGGTATTAACAAATGACAGTCATGGCACAAGCTGACCTATTTTGTTAGGAATTGAGAAGTTTAGAAAGACATTTTAAGAAACTCTATTTTCCATGTCATTCTCAACAATTTTTAAAACAATTCTACCCAAATTATGAAAGAAAAAAAAAGCATTTCCCATAATTCTATTCCCCGCGTTTTAATTGAAATGAAAATTGAAATGCTTGATAAAGACTTATTAAATGTTTCAATTCCTTTATACCGTATTTCGCAATCTAACACTATTTAGTTGAGAAAGTAATAAATTTTATAAACTGAAGGACATTTTACTTTTTATTTTAACACACACAGCATTTTTACATAAGAAAATTGCAATTGCAATATTGAATGCATTTAACAGCATCACTTGAAAGCATTGAACAACTTTACTTTGTCAACAGTTACTATAAAAAGCAAAAACTCTTTTAGAATTGCTTTCGGCAGAAAACTTTTGTAGGAAAAAGCTACTGCTTTCCACTTTCGAAGTGAAGTGAATTTATTTTATTTTTTATTTGTTTTTGTGTTTCTTCTTATTAAACTGTTCTTGGGTGGAGTGTAAACAAAAAAATTTTAAAGCTTGTTTATACCATAATTGAAAAAAAAAGAAAGGAAAATCGACAAAAAGAGTACAACAGTTTGACAGGTCAATAGTTCAGTTGGAAATTGTTTTTAAGTTAAATTATATTGAAAACCAAACTTTCTGTCTATTGAAAGGTTTTTTCTTTTTCGCTGTAAGCTATTGCAACGAATTTTTGTTTTATTTACTACAGATGCCTTTAACCATCTTGGCAATTTAATGGAGAGCATCAAACAGACACAGATTATACCACAAATATTTGAAACCAGTTTAGGTGGTTTTGAATAAGATTTATAGACTAGCATGATCGTGGCAATGAGAAAGTGTCCTTTGACAGTGCTAGAGGTAGTAGTAACTCAAACTACATATATATTGCTAGCAAATCCATTTGCAACCATTAAATTCTATAAGTTCGGCGGACGCTTTGCAGTTAGACTGATTAATAGGACGAAGGTCTAGTAGGTAGTGTGTTGATTTATTAGACGTAAGGCCACGGTTCAAACCCCGACTTCCTCTCAGCAGATTTCTGGCAAAAACTCTTAGAGTAGATAAAATTTCCATGGAAAGTTTCTCCAAAAAAAAGAATCTGTCGTTCGGAATCGACTTCAAACTGTGGGTCCCGCTACTCATGTGTAAAATTAACACACACAAAATCAGTAATGTGAGAAGCTAGAACGTAATCCTGACTAAAGGGTTGTATTGACCAATTATGTATGTATATAATAGAACGAAGGCAGTAATATGGGAAAGGGACTATCCTTTACCATACCGAAGGGTAAAGGCAGATAGTACGACTGCAGTGAAATATTCGGAAATCCCCGGGAAACTTGCAGATATGCTTAAAGCCGAAGTTTTTGCCATTGGAAAGATGTGATCAATTTGACTTGAACTGCAAGTGCAGAGGATCCTATGGATCATATGGGAATGAATGGGCAATGAACAGACGAAGGAGCTTTTCAGACGTAAAAGACATATAAAAGCTCGGTTATTGGACGTGATAGTTTTCCCACTGAGTTGTTTAAGGCTTAAGCTTATTTCTTGAACATAGCTATCAATATTTGAATCACATTGAGCGCTGTGCTTCCTTTGAAAAGCGATACTCCACGATATACACCAACTACAGGGTAATAAACCTTCTTCCTATCGCAAATAAGATTCTTATTATAAAATAAGGATGGTTAACGAAGATCAAGTAGGCGTATATCATACTTTTTTCGATTATAAGGCTAATAGGGTTATGCAGTGTGATGTTAAACAATCTAGCACAAATCAGAAAAGACCACTCTTTAATATAAAATAGATTCGTATTGGAGTTATAGATTTATACAGTTCTCGTTTTTTTTCGTTTATTTATATATGTTTGAAATTGATCTCAACGTTTGAATTTACGCAGTTCACTTCAATTTTAGAACAATTTTTATAATTACCCACATTTTTTTCATTTTTAACATCTGTAATACCTATTACTGATGAAAATTATTTAAAATCATATTAAAATTTTATAACTCAATCACATTATAATTTTTTATCATCCCTAGATTAAAGCGAAACTTGACAAAGAACAATTTTCTCCATCCTTTTTTGATTTTATTTTGGACAAATTTTCTAAATTCACTAAACTTACCGCCATGTGACACTGTTTCATGGTATGGCTTGTGTCATTCCTCTTAGAAATGTTTTATTTTATTCAACTACGCTATCTTGAATAAAAATAAAGTACACTGGTGTAGTTCGAAGGAAAAAAAGGATTTTTCCAATTTCTCTTGTTGTATCAAAAAAAAAAAAAAAAAAAAAAAAAAAAAAAAAAAAACGTGTTGTTAAGAATAATTATAATTTCAACTTTACATGGTGCACACAACAAATTTAATACGTCGTGCCATAACCGCAAAAAAAGCTCAAGCGACAAAAACGAAATTTTACAGGGGAAGGTTTTTATTATTTATTTCTTGTTCAAATCAAGTTAGAGCAACAAAATTTTGTATGAAGACACATTTTGTTCCAATGCATAAAATGAATGCAATTGTTTTCACATATAAGCATAATAACAGCAATTTTTGGCGCTTAAGCTATTTTTGCTGTCATTCTGATTAACTACTGGGAAAAAATTTTGTCGGTTAAGATAAAATATTCTTGTGACGGAGGATTTTTTTTTCATTTACTAAACTATATTTTTTTAATATAATTCTTTTTAGGTCATTATTATAACATTTTATACATAAATCTATATAAATATATATAAAAGGCTTTATATTTGTATTAGAAATTAAATATTTTTGTAATTAATGCAGTGAATGTCTAACAGTAAGAATTATTATCGTAATATGGAAAATAGGTGTTAAAGGACTCGAATTTCTTCTTAGAAAGTTGCCTTAATATATATAGGCCCTAACTCGAGTAGTAGAAATTTTTTGGGGCTTACAAAAAAAAAGAGTTAGGACTTTTCCTTTAAAGGTTACAATATATAAAATAAAACCATGCAGATAGTTTAATTCAAACTTTTTTTATTAACAACGAAAAATAAAAGTGTTTTATATATCATTATGAACACTGCACGTGGTTACAAGAAAATAATAAAGAAGTCATTGCAAAACTTAACATTTTCAAAAAAACAATTATTTATTTTATATATCTAAAGGGAATTGTCTTCTTGATCGGTTTCAGGCAGCAAGTCTTCTATGGTATGATCATGTTTTAAATTTAAAAATTCGTGGTGAAATCTTTCAGGTATGATTTTGTTGTCACAGAGTGTTTTTAAATCTCTGTACTTTGTAGAGGAAATTTTCAATGGACTTTTATATAATTCTGCAGGTCCCTTGGCTATTATTTCAGAGTGTCGTCTAAATCGTAAAATCGAGTTTATATCAAAATATTTTATTACAGAATTTTCAAAATAACCATATTTGAGACCTATGTTCGGCGTATCTTTTTCAAATATAGCAGAACGAAATTTTCATTGTTCTTACATGGATTAGACAGAACACTTGTGTTGCGAACTTTTAGTCTTCAGCCGTAAAGGTGATTTTCATTGCCTTTTAAATCCTCTCTGTCCCACACAGGTTTCTTCTTCATCAGAAGATGTGTCTGAATCGCTGTATGGAACGAGGGAGCGCTTATTAAACTTCTAGAAAAAAAATTTTTTTAACACAAAACTTTAACAAAACTTTAACACTTCTTATTCACCTCTGTCAAATTTTATAAATTTTTTAGATATTTACATACGAATATTAAAAAAATACTTCAAACGTATTATTATATTATAATTTTTAAAAACAATATATTTTTCAAATTTTTTAAGAAGAAAATTTTGTCTTAAGCGACAAGTCGCTGTCACAAAAAAACAAGCAAGTTTTCAAAATGCACTTAAGTTAAAATTTTTTTTGTTATAAATTCATAACGGTGCACAGTGTGACTCTGAAATTTTTATAGATGATGCAAATGAGGGTAATGAATTTATTTATTACAAAAAACGATATATGAAAAATATGTCGCTTAAGCTTTTTTTGCGGTTATGGCTCGACGTATTGTTGACAAAGTTTACTTTTGTTTCCATATTTGTTATTATGTTTTAAAAAGTTAATAACTCTTTCTTCTATTTTCCATTGAGGAAAAGTTGAAAATTAAATTTTTCATTTAATTTTAATATTTTGTGTGGCAGTTGGTTGATTCCCACCACAACTCTTGTAATTTTAGCTGTCGTCTTGATTTTACATAAAAATCTCTACTGTGAAGTACCACAATAAAAGAAAATAATTTTCAGTTATATTTACGAGACACCAATAGCATTTTCTTTTTTCACATAAAATGAATGATGTTTTCCCTTTTTTACACAATGATTTTTTTGAGTTTTTTTTAACAACAATGTAGGAAACGTTAAAGAGTGCTTCTTCTTCTTTAAATATATTCCCCACAATATGTTTAAAAATATTGCATTTCTAGCCTTCACAAAAATCACAGGTTAAAACCAACTATCATTTCCGTCATAATTTATTTGTTTTTATTTGTTTATATTATTATTATTTATTTATTTTTATTATTTTATTTGTGTTTATTTTCATATGTATATCGTACGTTTTTTTTATTATACAACAGGGCAATTACTTTAAGATCTACTTTGAAATGAAAAAAATGCAATATAGAGTGAGAGCAAAATTATTTAAATGTTGCTCTTTTAAAAGGCAACATTTTTTTTGAAGAGAAAAAACTTCATCAGTTTTATTTAATTTATCCTTAACTGAATCTTTGCTTACTGAATCAGGCCAAATTAAGAAAAAGTAGAGAAGAATTTATCCGACGTAAATTTAGTTTAATACTGTAGGACGCACCACACACAACATACATAAATGGCATGAGAAGCTATAAGTTTCTCTATAAGTTTTATTACTAATACTAAGTGCAAAAATGTGAATACATTTCGTGGTGAATATGAAACTTTATTTTATAATAATTTCAACTTCTCGGTCTTCAGTAAAAAGTAGCAAACACTACATTTAGTTCACCTACAAAAATGTGTGTCCTGATTGAAGGCTTGTTATGTATGTAAATTTAGTTAAGACTTCAAAGTTTGTTTTGTGCGCAATTTGAGGAATGAATTTGAACTGGTATCGTAAACTATTGGCCAAATTCCGTGCGTCGGCAAATACAAGATCTGTCGAAAACATCACCTATGTCGTTTATACTGTGCAGAAGAGTACGAAGCAGGTAATTTTGCTTCGCTCACAAGAAAGCGGTTTATCGCGGACCATAACTTAGTGAATTTTTCCAAGTGTCTTTGGTCTACGCCCCCACAAAATTCAAATGATCCAGAAAAGAAAAAGTAGACTGTAATTAAATACACATCTAGCAGAACTGGGCTATTTTTATCTGACACACATCAGCCTCAGTCACGACGTCACGGATTTTTTCCTACAACATAAATGTTGCACACATTTGTGTAGGTGAATTAATTGTAGTGCTCGCTACTTTTTAGTGAACGTCCTGAAGTTGAAATTATTAAAAAAAAAGTTTCATATTCCCCACGAGATGTATTTACATTTTTGCAATTCAATTAGTAATTATGTTTTGAGAAACTTAGAGCAACACTAACAAAAGTTTCGTTTTTCCACTATTTTGTTTAAATTTGGCAAAGCTTTTAGCGTGCGTGCTTGTGCAAAGTGGTTAAAAGAAATTTTTTTGTATCGGTTGTTTTTGTTCGGAAAAATCATAAATTATCACGGGTAAAGAAAAATTTGAAAAAATCTGAGCTTAAAGTAACAAAATTTGTTATAATTTTACAACTATGCATGCACATACAAGGTATTATGTTAAATGTAAGCAAATAGGTCGTGGGAGGATATTCTGATTTAAACAACAACAATTTGCTTTATTTGTTATTCTTCTTTACACTCTTCCGCGTACACACTAACAATTGTTCGTTAAAACTTTATAATTATTCCCTTCACACGAAACGCCTCTTCACACTAGACTGACTGAATTCTTTCTGATCCGTTGCCTGCTTTGTCTTGCCTTTTATATCGCAAGGTAAACAGTGTGATGTATGCTCTTGAAGGAGAATGACTTCTCGAAATCTCTGTAAATGAAAGTATGGTTGTTTCATTGTTGTTTGTGTATTTTGTTTACATTTATTCTGGTAATGTTTGTTGTTGCTTCTTGTTTACTTGTTTATTCCCTTTTTTTATACTGATGTTGTTGCTATATTTTTTTTTTATTCGTTGATCATGTAAACAAGTATATTGTTTTTGTTTTTGTAGCTTTTGTTTATCATTTTAATGTTAAACGATAACATCATTACCATTTTCGTAAGAATATAATTTTTAAATTATCATTTTATTTAAATAGTCTTCCATACAACAGATGCATTAACTAATTAACAACATTTTCGCAGTCGCCTTAATGCAGCAGTAGTTGATGAACAATTGCCATTAAATTCAATCACAAGCATTTCAACTCAAACGATAAAATGCAATGCAAATTCAAACTTTTTGCAGCTTAACGTTTTAACAAACTTTGCAATTATTGCTCGCATAATATAGTCCAACTAAGAGCATTCTTTGAAATACGGATAACAACGAGTGAAATTTCATTTTAAATAGTGTGTCATTAAAATTGTTTCTGGAATTAAATCTTTGTTGATCCGATGGCAAACAGCACTTAACACCGCTTTTACGATAGTTTTAATCGTTGAATTGTTTTTTTGAAAACTGAGTAGAAATGAAACCTTTGTGATGTAAGCAGCTTGAAATTGAATTAAAGCCGAAATGTTAACGTATATAAGAATAAAAATTATTTAAATGTTTAAAAAGAGACGATAACGTTGTCGTCATACAGAATATTTATTATTTTTATTTTTGCAGTGTATTTGCGGCTCGTTTCTATCATGAAGTGTTTAAATTTCAATAAAACAATACATGTTTAAGGTATTATTCGAGATATTTTATTCGAAATATTTTATTCATTACAGAGTGCTATTAATGCCATTATGTGTGGAGAACAACACCTACACACTTCCATTCGAAATGTTTTGAATTTGAACGATGGCATTATGGACTTATGTTGGCATTGACCAACACCAACGACTTAAGAAAAACCCACAAGTAAAAGCAAATGTTTAATGGGATCAAATCGTATGATCTCAGGGTAGAGAAATATTCAATTTTTCTTAACTTTGGGGCATAACTAAGAACCGCAGTGGTTTGTGGCTTATTGGCATATGTATACGACTTAAGTAAAAGTTTATCGTAGTCAAATCAAACACACTTGATTTTCAGTCCACATTATCTCCACGTGAGATGGCCGTGCCCTCAAATTAATGTACAAAAGCTGTGTTGAAACCAAATTTCGTTAGCGTCCACTACAATTCAAGCCAAAATATGTTGGTAATCATCGATCTACTTATAGTGTCATTAACACTGTATTTTGAATTACATTTGATTAGCGAAAAATCTGTTTGAATATTTGGGATTTAGTTCGCCAAATCACCGATCGTTTGAACAGTTTTTCTATCCTTTTTGCCATCTTGTAACTGGGTGTATATGTAGCCTAAGGATCTCTGTTTTTTTCCTCACCGATGATAGAATTCAGTAATTGTAGTCGCTTTAACGCTATAGCTGTCAAGAGAATTCCTGTTAAAATATAAGCTGCTATCAAAAATATGATGCGATATTCATAGTCTAACCCTAAACAATACCCTGTAAAAATGACCAACAGCTGCTCTTACCACATTTAACATTCATGTCTCTACTGATACGACGGCATACAGTAGCAATGAGTTACTTACTTACTTACTTACTTAATTGGCCATTAAAAATGCGTTTAATGGTTTTCGACCTGCCGCAACACATCCTTCCATGCGCCTCTGCTTCTTGCGCGCCTACGCCAGTTGGTCACACCAATCGATGACAGGGTTCTTCTAATGCATACAAGGTCGCCCTCTTCGCCGACTTCCGCAGATGCCCGCATCAAATACCCATCTCGCCGGATCTCCATTCGAACGACATGTCCAAGCCAGCTCAGCCGCTGGATATTAATACGCTGCACAACGTCTATGTAGTTGAGGAGCTCATACAGCTCACTGTTGGATCAGATGCGGAAATCATCGCCAACTCGCACTGGACCTAAGATCTTTCGTAGGACTTTTCTCTCGAATACTCTCAAGGCCGCTGCATCAGTGCTTAATTGGGTCCATGCCTCTGTTATGAGTTACTTACCCTCGGTATTAATAATAATTTGCTTTGCAAAGGTTCTTCTACATTTGACATCATTAGGGTCAATGCATTTAAAACTTTTGTTGACTTCCTTCATGTATTGCTCAGGTGAATGTTGGAGTTAGGATTGATATTTTTCTCCTCTTAATAGAAACACTGCTCCTAGCAATAAATTGAACAATTCTCAGTATTTAGAGTTTTTTGTAATCCATTGGTAGCAGAATACCATGTGATTTTAAGGAAAAATGTAAAATAGTAAGAATTGACCCTTAACACTGAAATTAACGATCAAAAACAAATCGTTCTTAATGACTGACTGTTTTCCAGAAGGAAGAGTGAACCAAGTGTATTCTGTTTAAAGAAGATTATGTTCAGAAATAAACTGACTTTTTAGCAATAAACCTGTGTTTCATTCAAGAAATTGTGGACTTGTTGAACCACCCACTGGTATTGTGCTCTGTGCAGTGTTTCATATGAAACAATACCGTCAACCTGTAAATGTTTCAGTCATGACTGCAACAAGCGAAAAATATATTCAAAGAAACATTTTGTTGTGTAAAAAGTGTGCGAGAATATTCTTTAGTTTTCTTATTTACACATGACTTCTGAATGGTTGAAATAGTTTCATTGGGCGGTAAAAAATTCCATATCTATCCACACACAACCAAATAATTTTGTTTTATTTTATTTTTCTTTTCATACAATATATAAATAAATATTAATTTTTATATACGTACATATATGTATGTGTATGAAATATGTATACGACTTTCCATATTTGCAACTACATGCGAATATATAGTTGAATGGGTTGGCGTTATCGCCTCTACCACATATGTGTCCATGTAAATATGAAATTGTTTATTCCCATGCCGTGTAAGTACTATATTTCCCTTTAACAATAAAAAAAAAGAAATAATAAATAAGAATTGCAACAAAGTAATTAATGCTGCAAAAAAAAAAACAAAAGAAAGTTTAACGATTGGTTTTCACGTCTTTGTACACAAGTTGTATAATAAAAAAAAAATAAAAAAAATAATGCTTTCTGAACTGCAAAATATTTTGTTTTTCACTTTAAAATTTAATTTTATTTCATAAACTAAAAATTTTATGTAAAACAAGCAGATTCATATACACCTTAAGCTGGATTCACTCATGTTGTCCGCACAAAATTTGTGAACGGAAAAAATTTCTTTCTTCTTGAGCGATAGAAAATATTTATTACGAACAACTGTCAGCTCGATTTGTTTGAATTTTATATTTTGTCTAGACTAGAGTTGCCAATAGATTATATTTTTCATCTAAAGTTGAATTAATTTACCCGTATAAATCATGTAAAATTTAAATTAGCTTTAAGTATGTCGTATGGCAACTTTGATTTTCCGGAAAAAAACGAATGAATCGTGCTGCAGAAAACACTCAGTAACAAATAATTTTTTCCGGACAAAAATTGTTTCTAATTAAATTAAATTCCAATTGCTTACTAAGATGTCGCCATAGTCTAGTAGATAGTGTGTTGGCTTACTAAGTTAAAACCTGAGCTCAGACATTTCGGACAAAACGAAGTATGAAAATATTATTTCTTACGAGGACTTTCTGTCAGCAATTATTTGACAAAAACTCTGAGAGAAAATAAAATTGGCCTGAAAAGTTTTTCAAAAACCTGTCGTGCGTACTCGATATTGACCTGAATAAAATTATCATACCCCCCATAACACGGGGGGTGTGTGAACCTAGGTTGTAATCGTAACTACTGCTTGTAATAACCAATTAAGTGAATAATGGCCTGGTATGCTTTGGGTAAAAACTACAGTATTTTAATATGTCCAAGGTAGAACGGCTCGTAAAATCTGGCCAAGGCTGGATGAGGGGCGCGCAATGAGTCTACTTCAACTCCAAAGAGGCGCGCTCAGTGTAGTTGTTGGTGTCATTACGGGGCACTGAATTATGGGTACGCATGCGAGGCGCATTGGTCTTGGACACCTTGCTAACGACTTCTGCAGAAGCTGCAGAGATGAGGAAGAAGAGGAGACTGTCCCTCATCTGCTGGATACATGCACGGCTCTATGCCAAAGGAGAAAGAAGTACAGGGATTGACATTGGCAGCCTGAATCGCTTCATCAGGAGCTCCGAATGGTTTCGAGACTGGGAGCACAATGGGCCCAATGCGGCCTAAGTGAGTCCATCCAAAAATTTTTCTCGGATGGGCAGCCACCTTTACCTACCTGGCTAGTATGTCCATCTAAAATACTTATATCATTCAATTAAATACACTTTCAGACAAGATTAAATCTTCTACATATGTATTGTCCTAAGCACGTGCACTAGTTTCTACATTTCACCAAAATTATTCAGAAATTGTTTATAACTTTTTTTTTTAATAATTTTCAATGAACTATGTTCTCTGAGAACATATTCATATTCATTCATCCATTCATTCATTCATATTCATATATATTTTGTATTGTTATAAAAAATTAATTTATAATCGTTTGTATAAAATTTTGCTTATTTTAAGAATTTAAAAATTTTCCATTTAAATTCTAAGAATGCTTAAAGTGGTTTTCCCAAAAAAAAAAAAAAAAAAATATATTCTCCGTACTTGCATCAGACTGTGCTAAATACTCTTAGATATGAAAGAAAAATATTTAAATAGCAATTTTAAATGTTTTCATTTCAGTTTTATTATTCAATTTTAAATAGCTTATAAAAGAAATTTAAATCACCTTACATTTAAATTTATTTTATAGCAAATATAAAATATATTTAATATTTAAATTATTATTATTTAAATATAACTTTAAATCTGTAATCGAATTCAAGAATATTTAATAAATAAAAAAAAGCTTACAGCAGTTCACAAAACCTATTCTACAACGACCATAAGGTTATGAGAGGCAAAGTTATCATTTTGTCTATTTAGGCTGAGACATTAGGTGACCAAAAAACATATTTTTTATAATGAAATTACCAAAACCAAGAGCAGGTTATCCGTTTTTTCTTGACACATATGTGTCCCTATAGGCGTTGAGAGATTTACAAAAAAATTCTGCTTAGTCCAGTGAGAGGAAATGATGACTAGGATTTCATTATTCAGTCTCAAATACTTCGTGAATTACTTTTCTATTTCAATTGGAGATTACAACCCCTATAGTAAGGATTGCAACCTAACTTATCACACCAGCCATGTTGTGTGTTAATTTTATCCATGAACATTAGTGTCTATAGTTTAACATCGAATCTAAACCACTAAATTGGTTATCTGAGCTGTGATTTGAAACATGGGCTCTCGTCCTAATAAACGAACACACTACCTATGTATCTGTCGCTATTATGATGGCTTTGATGACAACTGTGATTTGTGGCTTATTCGCGTACATCTAATATCTAAGAAAACTTTGCAAGAAAAAGTCTAACTGGAACAAATCCCATATGCTCGTTGGCCAGTTCACTAAAATTGCATACGTATGAGATTGTTTACGGTCTGTTAGTTCAGACATTTACATTATGTTTACGTGAATGTTTTTTGGTATTGACAGATGATGTCATTGGTGTTAGTAAAATACGGTGTATTGTTATGTGATTATAGTATTATATTATTTATAGTAAATAAAATTGCTATGATAAGTTTCTCAAAAATCTGTCGTTCGGAGTCGACTTTAAACTGTAGGTCCCACCACTCATGTATAAAATTAACACACACAACATCGGTGGTGTGAGAAGCTAGGTCGTAATCCTGACTAAAGGGTTGTAATGACCAATTATGTATGTAAACTAGGCTGGAACTGGTTAAAATAATAGGGATATCACAAAGCGTTATACATCCTTTATTGACGGTAAATTTTTGATAAAATTGACACATAACGGGTGTGAAAAGCTAGGTCATGATCCTGATGGATTATTACGATCAATTAAGTAAGTAAGAGTAAATTAGTGGCAAATGTAGTTCACCTGACTTCCGATACCCTGTTGAAAGACCCATATATATATATATATATATGTATATATTATTTCGGTTCGTTTCCGTGCAAATTAATGAAAAATAGATTTTGTTTTATTATTTCGTTGGTAAATACCCAAAGAAATATTTCTTTTCTTGTACAAACAATCTCTTTTCAGACTATCTAAGTAAGCGGAAATTTATTAAAGCAATCTTTGCATTGAATTTAATGTACAAAAACATGATGCTGTAATCTATAATGATTAATTAAATATTTTTTTATTTTATTTCTTGGAATTTGGTCTTATTTGGTAATACGACATGTGTATGCAAGGCATTGCCTACGTATTTATTTAAATATTTACAGTGGCAATGTGTCTAAATCAGACATTTATTATGCTCCATTTTGTACCCTCAATGTTTAATGTCAATTAATTTTAATCGTTTTAATTAGAATCAATAAAATCGTCTACCAACTGGTTTAACTACAAATGGACGATAGATAAACCATCATTTGTTTACAATTTGTAAAAAGGAGGATATTCTTAAGAAAATGGAAACGGTGTACATCGTTTAACATTAAAATGAGCTACACAAACAAATACAACGAAACCAACAACATCAGTATGAAAGAAAAGGGGATAGACAAGTAAGCGAGAACGCAACAACAAGCAATGTGTACAAAGTACACAAACAACAATGAAGTCGCGATAGAGTTCACGAGAAGGTGAAACCCCGAACGTTGGACTTCAAGAACCTTCATTAGACTGATTACATGGGCATATAAAAAGTCAAGGCAAAGCAGGCAATGAGTAAGTAAGAATTCAGTAAGTCTTGTGTGAAGGCGCGTTGCATGTGAAGAAAACAGTCGTGGTTTTAAGATCATCTTTGTAAAGTTCTACCGAACAATTGTTAGTGTGTACGCGAACAGAAGTGAAAGAAGTAAACGTAAACGGTGTAAACGGTGGCATACAAAAGTAGTACGATCATTAAAGAGTTTAATTACAACTAAACATACATATATTTGTTTTTATTTTGTTTCCAATCAACTAACTCATATTTTAAACGTTTTTAAAAAGGTAAAAAACGTAACAATATGAACAAACTGCTGCTAAGTATTTGATTTGATTTGTATAACAGATTTACATTTACATTGATTGATCTTACAACATTTTGTTAAAGAAAACCCCCTACGATATCATAGGGAACAGACGGAGCATTGCGCAGAAATGGGATTAAAAGCACTTGAGTATCCATGAAAATAAAAAATTTTTCAATAAAATTTCTTTTTTTTGCTTTATTGAAATTTTTGTATGTGCACATACATAAGATTTCATGTGTTGTTGAAAGAGATTCAACAGTATTGTTAAAAAGGTAAATAATAAAAAGTAATGTTTTTTCATTGTTGTTTGACTTGGTTGACAACAATAACACTAAGTTCGTAAAATACGCAATGAACAATTGGACCTAAGGGTATATGCATACACAAATTGTATACAAATAAATAAAGAGAGTTTTCTAAAGAGCTTGAGAAATTAAAATGATTATTCAAGACAGCAAATTGCGTTGAAAAGATCTTTATTTACTGCTATCTTGAATATAATTCCATGACCTCACATACCATGCTTTATAAGCAATAGACTACCTACTAGACAACGGCGTACTGGAGAAATGCAGTCGTAACTCCAATCTTGCAATCTTTAACATAATTCCATGTCCTCACGTCTGATAAGCCAATACACTACCTTCTAGACATCGACATATTGGAGAAATCACCAGTCGTAACTTCAAACACTGCCATTTAAATGTTTTCATTGATTAACAAGCAACTATAGATCGTCAGTGTAGAGCTGTAGGTATGGTTCAATTGTTAGAAATTTTTTTTTTTTCATTTAAAACCATTCAGCTAAAAAAAAGCCTTATTGGCAGAGTTTTCATAGAAAAAAAATTTAAAATTTTTTATCGAGGATTTTCTAACGAATTCTATAATGAATCGCCAATAATATTGGACCCCAGGTCAGACAACAAAACGAAATATAATAAAATATTACTTCGGTGACTTCCTCACAGTAGATTTCTGGCAAAAACTCTGAGAGTAAATAAAATTGCCATGAAAAGTTTCTCAAAAATCTGTCGTTCACAGTCGACTTTAAACTGTAGGTCCCACCACTCATATATAAAATTAACACACACAACATAAGTGGTTGAGAAACTAGGTCGTCATCCTGACTAAAGGATTGTAGTGACCAATTATATATGTAGTTTCAAAACGAAAATCGGCAACAATTTGTACCTTACGCCTGAGATAAAGATGGGAAGATCGGTGTGCTAAAAAGGCAAATGCAGTTCCATCTGCATGTTAGTAGAATTTCGCAGAGAAAAATGTATCGATATAAAGGGAGATTAAGTTGAGAATAAAAAAATTTGTTTCCAAATATGTAGGGTTTTCTGTATTAAGTCTAACACTATTAAAAGTGTTTCATTGAAATAAAAAATATTTGGTATAATATTATGGAAAAAAATTTTAAATTTTTTTAACATTTGTAGAACAATAATAATAACAAATAAAAAAAATTAAATATTTTAATAAAATGAATAACTAAACAATAAAATAAGGCGATATTTTACAGATATATTGCAAAATTTTATTACTTCAATCTATTGATAACAAAATGCTTTGAACTACTCTTTTTAACAATGCAGTCACCAATGCATTCAAAGTAGGAGAGAAATGATAAAAGAATTACGGCATCCTCATAATTGTACCACGATAAAGGAACAATAGCTTACAATACAAATGCGGCAATCTTCAGTACCTTGAATACAAAAGAAATACAAATATGAAGCATGAAGACAAAGAGAGTATTTTGAATCACGGTAAAAGCAAAGTTGAAATTTCATGTTTACAAAAATTTATTGAACAAGGAAGATAATCTTAGAAAATATGCAAAAGCCTGAATAGAGAAGAATAATCAAGAACTAGAGTCTTTGGTTGGTTTGGTCAAAGTTTTTAACACCCTATACTAGGAACTTGTATGTAAAAACCTATTGAACTAAACAAAAATGTCCATACAACAACAACAATCGTACAAGGAAATGTCCTCTGACGAATATAAAGAAGATGATGAAAAAACCAAGAACAGAGTTTAATTATCGTTTCGATAATTAAGAGTTCTTTTTTATGATAACCGCATTTGAGCAATGACTACCAATTGTGATTCCTAGGGGCCATTAGGAGCTTTCGTCTGCTCTATATTAGTGCCTTACAGTTCTAAAGAATTTTTGCCGTTGATTAATTTTCTGCATTACTGAATCTATATTTTTTTTATATATATAGTTGTGTGTGTATATATGTACTTTTAAATACTTTTATTAGTAAATATTAAACAAAGCAAAGAATAAGTTTTCATACACTTTACAATACACCTTCGCACTTTACATTGTTTACTTTACGTCAAAGTATATCTCTAGGTTATCTGAAAATTTTATTTCATTTACTGCAAAATAAATCTGTTGAACACCACAAAATCAAATTACAGTTCAATAACTTTATCTGAACTTTTTTCTGAGAAATATGAATAAACATGACTTTTAAACTTTTTGAAACCTTTAATCCTTACCATCCGCATAAAAAAATTGAATACAAAACTTTCCCATTCTTTTACAGAGGAGTATGTGTACATACATATATCAATGAACAAAGTAAAGTAAAGTCTGTGCATAAAATTTAGTAAGAAACCCAAAACAAAAGTATGAATAAAGTAGTTAACGTTTCTTTTCCTTTAATAAAAAAGTGTTTCGAGTTGAAAATAGAATAAATTTTGTTTTTCTTTTTAATTTTTTAAAATACAACGCTTAGCATTACTTTCCTATCCTATATCTCGTTCCGTAATAATTTAACATCATTCTTATGTCCATACTTAATTGACCATTTATAACTCTTTAGTCAGGATTACGACCTATGTAGTTTCTCCCGTCACCCATGTTGTGTGTGCTGTAAAGCTACAGTTTATCATCGACTGTTTTGAAAAACTTTTCATTGAAATTTTAATTACTCTCGTAGTTTTTTTTTTCATAAAAGCGCCCGGAAAATATCTCGGTAATATTTCGTTTTGCCCAAGATGTTTTACCACGGGTTTGAACCACGGACCCTTGTCTTATAAGTCAACACACTGCATTCTAGACTACTGTGACTTTATCAGCATTCATTATATCCAAACAAAGGCATTCTGACAGTAATAATTTAAACCCATTAGATTACAAATTGTAAACAGTTTCAGAAAACATACTTTGCTACAAAAAAGATCCAAATATTGATTGTGCTGTGTCCCATTTTCCCAATTAAATGCGTGCGGCTATTCTGAAATTTGTCAGGGCAAATTTTTTTGTTTTATTGAAGACATTATAGATATAATCTGTAAAGTTAAAGGGGATCATATGGTCGTTACATTAAGACAATTCTGGCATTGTTTTCTTTCACAATGTTTGTTTGTTCTACTTTTATAATCGGTATGCAGACGGGAATTCATTGAAAATTTACAGCAAAACTTTACACTTTATTTCGACCGTAAATGATCTAAAAGAGAATATCAAAAAAATAGGGTCCTCAAACAGGGACTTCCGAACTTAAGCACCTTCATATCTGATGTCGATTTTTCATGGCAATTAGTTACTCTCATAAATGTTGAAACTAAAGAGTTTTTATCCAAATTTGTTTTTTTCGCAAAGAAGTCGTTGATGAGGAGCATTTGTACAGCAAATGAACACGCAACTTGCAAGTCTATGGCGCCCACCTTTTTATCATATTAATCCCTCACAAATACAAATTTACAGCAAAAATCCATGCTAATTAACTTGATGAGTTTCAATTGAAATTAAATATGATTCTTCGAATATGATGGTGATAGGCTTACGACTGCCACAGGCGGAATACGGAAAATAATTGTAAATTTTGGTTATCAAAAGAAAATAATCGTTTGTCTCTGAAATAAATAAAAATATTTTTAAAACCAAACAACTACTTCAATGTGAAATTAATTACAAGAGAATTATTTCCTCATTCACTCAGAAAAAACAGGAAAATGTGAAAATAATATTCAATAACATGTATAAAGAATTAATAATTTTTAATGTTCAACAAAAGCAGCATGCGCCGCAGCATATTATATAAACTCACTGGAACTTTATGCTAATTACCATAAACTTTTTTATATGCTTCGAAATATTCTGAATTTATTTGGAAAATATTTGTTAAATAAAAATAAATTAACCTCGATTTTAAGACGGTCTTTTGCATTGGTTAAAAAATTTCTGAAATTTGTTAACTTTTGTGGGCCTGTGCAGGCCTGTGCAGGGCCACAAAAGTATACATACGATTAACAAATACAAATTTTCTGAAATTTGTTAACCGTATGTATACTTTTGTGGCTGAGTGTAAGTAAGTAAAGTTGGACGTTTCATTTTAATTGTTTGATACAATCTCATAAATTTTTGTCAATATAGGTCAACATCTATCTGCTCAGGTTAGGTTCGAATCCGACCAGGATTCTTAATAGCGACCAGGAACTTAATAGCGAATTTATTTTTACCAACAAAGCTTTTTCGTGCTTCTTTCAGGTTGTAAATGGTTCGACTTCCCTATGTATCAACAGTGAATCTCAAATGGAAAATGATATGAAAATGAAATGAATGGAATGGTACTTAAACATGGAAATTTTTTTAAATATATTTTTTTTTAATGATTAACAACTGTTTGTTGATGAAGGTCTCAAACATAAAACAGATTCTTGACTAAGTTATTTATATCGTAAAAACATTCTTTACAAATTTTTGTCTAGATTTAAGATTTTTTAAATACGGTTGCTAATCTCTGGACATAATTTTATACAACTCTTTAAAGTAGTAACAAATACACAAACAAAAGTTTTTGCAAAAATACTGTAAATAATCTTTGAATACATGAAACTCAATAAATTTAATGAACTTTACAATTTCTTTTAAATCTGTAATCGAAAATATGCATTAAAACATAAAAAAAGAAATCCATTCAGTTTACCTAAAAAATATATGAAGTGTCATCTGTCATAATAAATAATGGAGGAAGCTTCAAATGATAATGAAACCAATTTAAAAGCAATTTTAAAAAATTCAAGAGATTTTGTATTTCACAAATGAGTTTTACAAATTTTTTAGGATTTGTTACCCTACAAATACTGGGCTTAAACGTGCTGTAATGTTCAATTTGTTATTAATTTTTTACATGCCATGTACATTGTACATGTATGTAGTTGTTTATTGAATAATATGTAATAAAAAATGTGGAGAAAATAAACAAATAGATTTAATCCTTATTTTTTATTTTAATTTTTTTGTTGTTGAGCTTTTGAAAGCCTTGCCTACTTTGTTGTATTAAGAACGGGACATTTTGCTTGCCAAACAAGGATTGGAATTTTTTTTTTTGAGATATTATACAATGGTTTCTTTCCTGAATATCGAAGGAGCTTCCAATAATGTGGAACTAAGCTCTATATCTGGTGCTTTGGTAAGATTGGGTGTAGAGGACACAATAAACTACTCTGAGGGAGAAAGATCTGGCCGCAAGGGAGCTTGTACATTACCAGAAGTATAATTATTGAAACACCACACAGTGCTGTACTCTGCCTTCTCTTATGGCATCTGATGATGCTGGAACAGTTTGGCTGTGAGGCAATTGCCTATACGGACGACATTGTTCTCACAATTTCGGGAAGATTTCTCGACAGAAGATTTGATTAGAGACTGGATATCTGATAGTGGATTGGGTATTAACCCTGGGAAAATGGAGGTAGGTATGGGCCTCTATCCACTGAGATGGAAACACACTTCTTGGGCTTTATTCTGGATAGGAAGCTATCTTTGAAACCGAACATCATTACCAGATTAAAATTGGCCTCCATTACCCTCTACGCTGTATCAAAGTGTTGGCTCAATAGATCTATGCAGCAGTAGTCAGACCTAGCTTGACCCAGGAATGGCTAGAATGGCTATGTTGCAAAGATCTGCCTGCCTGTATAATTTTTGGTGGTGTCTTGTGAACTGCACTTACGTTGGCAATGGAGATAATTATATACCTACTAGCGCCTGTTCTCTATTATGGGGGATTGGCAGCTAAGATTAGTACGTATTTCTGGGCAATTGAACAATGGATCAAATACATACATAACATACATAATTGGCCTTACAACCCTTCAGTCAGGATTACGACCTAGCTTCTCACACCACTCAAATTGTGTGTGTTAATTTTTGTACATGAGTGGCGGGACCAACATTTTAAAGTCGATTCCGAACGACAGATTTTTGAGAAACTATTCATGGCAGTTTTATTTCATTCTCAAAGTTTTTGCCAGAAATCTGCTGAGAGGAAGTCACCGAAAATATATATTTTTTTTTCATATTTTCGTTTTGGTGTCTGACCTGGGGGTTCGAACCGTAACCTCACGTCTAACGTGCCAATACACTACCCTCTAAGCTACGGCGACTCATTCACAGTCACTCCAGTTTAGTGCTCATATTTAAAAAAAAAGTGCAATCATGGCATCTTGGTGCCAACTGTATTGTTTGTCTGGGAGAATGTTTACGCATTGACTTTGACAATCTGAGTTGCTTCATGAGAAGATCCAAGTGGTGTCGGAACTAGGGGATAACGTTAAACTGTAATATCAGAATGGGCCACCTTTACCTACCTCTTAGCAATTTTCTTATTTTCGTTGTCATTAAAGCTGCTTATAAAACATTGATGTCCGTATTATTTTTCAAAAAACTTTATATATTTTTTCTTATTAGTAGAATAACTTTTATAACAAAATACTTTTTTTTTCAACAGAGGATTTTTAATAGTATTATTCTACTCTCTTTTCTTGTAATGAAATATTCTTGGAAATGAATAAAAAAAATTCTAAATAAAACATTTTATTTGCTTATTATGATAGCATAGATTTATTTTTTTTTTTTTGTTGCTGTATATACGTAGATTTTACTATTGGGCGTACATTTGCGAACAAAATGAACCACAAAAAAAAAAACAACAATATCTTTCTACAGAGTAGATTATTCAAAACGGCATACTCGTTGAATTTAGAAGGTAGTATTATTATTATATTATTAATTATTATATTATTACTTTTCACACATTGAAATTTATACATAATATAAGATTTGGAAAATGTCCTGAATATTTAAATGAGAAATTACTGTGTAATCATGAAATTCATAATTATAATACAAGACGAAAAGATAATTATAGATTACCATTGATGAAAACTACA
This sequence comes from Sarcophaga carnaria, assembly GCA_958299815.1. Lineage (NCBI taxonomy): Eukaryota > Metazoa > Arthropoda > Insecta > Diptera > Sarcophagidae > Sarcophaga > Sarcophaga carnaria. The sequence continues at coordinate 140,406,973 of OY283150.1, forward strand.
AGGGATATAATTTGTTTAGCATATAATGGAATTAAAAAGTATAATGAAGTACCAAATAACACAAAAAAGATTGTGAAAATATGATTTTATTTAAGAAACTGTTGATCGAATATTGTAAAAGTAATTAATGTATATATGTGTGTATATCTAGGTTTATAAAACCGTAAGAAATAAATAAATAGATAAAATATAAAAAACATGTTGGTTTCACAATAGTATTGAATGAGTATAAATCAAATACTATAAAAACATTCGAGCTAAATGGTTTGAAAGTGATGTATAATATTATTAACAATTGCTATGCAACCATTATTTTGTTTATTTCTATTTGATCAGTTGAGAGAAAAAAGCTTGATTTTAGGGTACTGATGATTTTGTCCCACACCGGTTGAAGTTCTTAGTTGATCATTACAACTCGTTACTTTTAATTACAACGTAGTCTCACACACCATTCATTTGTTGCCGAACGACAAATTTGACAAGCCTTTCAAAGCAATTTTATTTATTTTCAGAGCTTTTGGAAGATGTAGTCACAGCTATTGTCTTCAACATCCTTTGACGCTGACTATTTAAGTAATTACTTTCGGGTTTTTTTTGTTAATATTTGTGTTTCTTTTTCTGTTCACAACAAGCAGAAAAAGACAAACGTATACAATTAATAGTTCGTGTGCATTGAATTATTTTACTCTATAATAATAAATGTAACAGAAAAAAAAATTTGAAAATATATTTATTCTGGTTCCATTTGACGAAAAATAATTACAGCAATCAGTGAACTTAAAATATTTTGAATTTGTTTCAGTTTTTGGTTAAAATGTTTTAAAAGCCAGCTTACTTTGAGGCACAATAATTCAGCTTTTTTACCACAAAAAAATAATGTTACATTTTTGTATGTTAACGATAATGATGCGTCTGAAAGACTTGCATTATTTAACATCCGTTTAAGGACATAACACATTTTTATTTATTTATTTATTATTACAACACAATTATACACAAAATTATTTTAATTATTTACGAGCCTAGTAACATCGGCCTTATGCTCGATGTAATGTAACAGACCAGAGTCTCTGGGGGGGAAATGAACCCATAAAGCTGACGCTAATAGTCTAACAAACTACCCACTACACTACTACAGCACCCAACATTACAAATTAAAAATTTATTTAACTTTTTTATTCAGATACAAGTACTGCTAAAACCAATGAAACTCGCCTCTCAATATCCTCTTTGTATCACACACCTTGCAGCAAGTGGCCCTGTTTTGTTGGAAGCACACGTCAACCAAATCTAACCTATAAAAAAACCGGTATGTAATAGAAAGTAATGAGTAAACTTTATTTTTTGTGTTTTCCTTTAAAGTCTCTCTTCCTCTCTATTTACTTTTATTTCAAAAGTAAATATTTTATTGTTTATTGTATAAATTTTCTTAAGTTGAATTGTATTGTTTGTGTTAAATTTAGTGTTCAATTAAAACACTTTCATCTTTAAACAAAACGGTACTTTATCTTGCGTATAATTGAAGCACATTTTACACGACTCATAATAAATAGTTTTCTTTTTGCTCCAACGGCAATGTCTCTAAGTGTTTGCAATTGTTTAATTTAATTGTAAATAATAAAGATTACAAACAAGGACATTTTTCCGCTTCAAGATAATTTCCTTAAGGTATAAAGAAAAACAAGAGGAACAAGAAAATAGACAGCAAAACAAGATAGACAACTAACTGTAGGCATCTGTAAAGTGTATTAAAGAACTGTAGGGTTTATTTTTAGTGTTATGTTCTTAGTATTTCTTCCTCTTTCTCTTTCCTTTTTTTAATGGCAGACCAACAAGAAAAATTATTACAACGAAATACAATGAAAATTTTATAAAATGGAAAAAATTTTTAATGGAATGGAAATTTTTGATAATGTTTTATTAAGAAATATACTAATTAGAGAGTGTGGCTCGAGGAATGAACAGTTACTGAAAAGTTACTATTGTGCCACCCCCGTGTTCCAAACTATTTCCACAATCTATGTGCATTTACAAATGCTTTTAAAGGCTTAATTTACTTTTGGTATTGATTGGTTAAAACAAAACTACTAGAAATAGTTTTTGAGATTGTCAAACTATCATAAATTATAATTGAAGAAAAGTGAATAGCCAGCTCAGACATATAGTGAGCGTCAAAAGAAATTGTACACTAAGAATAAAATTCTAACAATCACTTTTACCACTTAAGGAGAGTGGTAATTTGAAAATATTTTAAAATTTATAGTAATTTTTTTTATTGTTTCGATTTTAAAAACTGGCGATGAAACAATTTTAAAAATTTTATTTAAAAATAACGGTAATTTATTAATGTATAATCCTCATGAAAATGTGACCATAGAATAGCAGTTAGTCTTATTTCGAGTTTTCGATGCAGTTCTCGGCCAAAGTATTCTTTCAAATACCGAAACTATGGCATAAAAATATGGGCACTTTGCACTAGTTGGGGAGACTACTTCAAAAGATTCGTTGAACATGAAAGTTTATACTGGCAGAGCGAAATATTTTTTAAAGGCAAATATTTTTAAAATTTTTCTTTTTTGTTAATTTTACCGCCTTCTCAAATATGTGAAATATTTCATTTTTTTTTTGTTTGTGTAAATGAATAAATTTGTTTCATTTTGTGTAATTTTGCAGACGAAAAAGAAATATTTGCTTTGAAAACAGTTTTTGTGTTGTAAATGTATTAAAAAATTTTTGTTTATGCAGTTTGTTTAGTTTTGATTTTTTTATTTTTCTTTTAGATTTGCGCAATGTGCAGCAAATGTATTTTTTTATTTTTTGTTTACTAGATAGTGTATACAACACAAACCTATGGTTTAATAATTATAGTATACAGAATATTTAATTATAAATACATATAGAATATATGTTTAACTTTAAAGCACAGTTTAGTAGTTCTGTCATATCAAAATATCTTCTTCTTCCCTTTCATACCAAAAGAGCGTTGTAACCACAATACGATATTCATTGGCAGACCATTTAATGGTGAAAACTGAAATAATTTCGAATTCTCAATACTGTATGATGGTTTATTTTTATTTATTTCATGAACCATGTGGTAATATGTTAAGGTGGTATGTTCAATTCCTCTATAGAATAAGGGTGTTCAATGTTGTAACAATATTTATGTCCTTACTAGGTATGTGAGATGACCGTAATACTAAGTTCAGCTATGCACTTTTATTGAGTCAATATTCGGTTTATTGAGTACAATATTTTAAGTATTCAGACATTATAATATACGCAGTTCAGCTGCTTATTCAATATACATTTGACAGCTGGTAAACAAAATAGCTGGTTGTTTCCACAACATTGTTTTTACTTCGTTTTTTTGTTTTGCTGTTTTTTGTTTTATTGTTTTTTTGGTTTGTTTTTGTTTGGCGTTGTTGACATTTGAGTTGTCAAATATCTACAGAAAGAGTTCGGTTAAATGTAATATGCTCAACATCTGTCAACAACACACTTATGACAGTGCTGCATTTTAAGTTTTACTCAATATTATAACAATTTGCGTATTTATTGCACAATAATTAATTGAAACTTTATATGAAATATTGAGCTCAATAATGGCGTTTATTGCGATTTACGCAATAAAGGTGCATATTTGAACACCGTATAATTTAACTTTAACACAAAATTGATACATTTATGCACAACCAAGCAATGTTTCCTAGTATTATTATTTCATTCATTCATTTATCATTTCATAATCCACTTGTGCCTTTCTAAGTATAATAATACTGTGCCAAGAAACCATTATGCAAGAACACATTTAAGCAAGTTTATCTATAAAAGACAGAATATTTAAGGCAACTGTTCAAACCACAGGTCAGACATCAAACGGAATATGGAAAAATATATCTTTGGCGACTTCCTCTCATTCGATTTCTGGCAAAAACTCTGAGAGTAAATAAAATTGTCATGAAAAGTTTCTCAAAAAACTGTCGTTCGGAATCGACTTTAAACTGTAGGTCCCCGCCACTCATGTATAAAATTAACTCACACAACATGAGTGGTGTGAGATGGTGTGAGAAGCTAGGCCGTAATCTTGACTGAAGGGTTGTAATGGCCAATTATGTATGTATGTATGTCATAATGATTTAATTAAATTTCATTTGCTTTGTATTAACATAATTATTGTAATCAAAAGTGTTTTTTAATTAATAAAATAAAAATAAATGTAATAAAAGCCTTGAAGACAACTTCAATAGAAATTTAACAAACAAAAGAGTTCAAGAAACAATTTTCAATGGTATTGTCAAAGTCCATTCATTCTTTACCTCTAAAAGACACTAGAAAGTGCAGAAAAAGTTTCAACTACATTGCCTTAAAGATGAAGAAAAATGTATTTTGTTCTCCCTGGGGTTTGTAGGATTTCACAAACAATTTTTTGTCAATGTCTGAGACACTTACCTAACAAAAGAATTGTCCAACCTTAATGCTTTGTCAGCCTATATAAGACGAAAACAAAAGTATTATTCAGAATGGAAATGCTGAAGAAGAAGACGGCAATTGTAACACTTACGTTCATCTCGAATGAATTCGAAGTGTTATAAACAAATGATGCAGAAGTAAAAAGGAATTTATTGATCGATAAATAAACTTCCACCCATAATAACAGCAACAACGAAATTAATTCTTCTGGCAGCCACATTCAATTTTGAGCTTATTTTCCAAACAAAGGAATGTTGGTAAATGCAGGTAAAAATTTTTTTTTTTATAATTTTCTATACAACAATAAAATATTACGCATAATCAATACATATAATATTTATTTATAAAGGGACTTTTTTAAGGGGTTCCTATTTTAAATTTAAATGAATCAAAGTGTATGTCAGATATCATTGAAATTGTGGTTTACAGCATATTTGCATATTTTTGCTACTCAAGTTTGCCCCACAAGAAAAAGTCTAGCGATGTAAAATCACACGATTTCAGTGGCCAGTTCGCATCACTTCACTTGGGATGAACATGCCCTGAAATCGCTCCTGCAAAGTAGCCAATGCGTCATGAGCTGTTGAAAGCATATGAGTCTCACACGTCTACACGAGGGCGTGATCATCTCACGTGAATGTAATAAGAAATAGCAATGGAAATCGTGTGATTAAGTGACAAGTGTGCGAATAAACCTCAAACCACAGCGGTCCTCAAAGCTAACATAACTCATGCAATTAGTCAAACTTAGGCTGATATATGCATCAAACTCATTGAAAATTTAAAATGTCCCATGCGTTTCGTCCAAAGAAGCCATGGACGCTGAACGATATCATATTTCACATGTAACGGCATCAATAGGACTTTCAAAAAAATAGAAAAGTTCAATGATTTTCCACATACACTTTTGTTTTATTTAAATTTAAAAATAGAAAGCTTTTAGTATAAGGCCCGGTATATGCTTAATTGAAGATTTCCGAAAAAAAATTTCCCAAACCACTACAACACCTCATATTTATTTCCATACGTGTAAATCTGGCATATTATTTGTAGCTAATTTGCGTATCCATTTAAGATTCAATAAGTCATTGAATGAATGACGTATTGAACATTGTGCAAAATATATCTTCTTGACCAGCTTTCTCTCCATTATTTTATTTCTAGAAGGCCGAGATTAATTTCTTACCATATACACCCTAATTTACTCTGATTACTTCATGAGACTGGAACACATTGTTATAAATGATCGCAATTTATTGCTAGTGATTGTAGTTATTCCGCAGTGATTTAATGTATAACAAAGTAAATCAATAGAATTGACCATGAATTTGTTACAAATTGATTTACTGACAGCAATATTTCATTAAGTGTTGTTGTTCTTTTTTGTTTTCTCTTCAGTTAATAAATTGTTAAATATTTTCATCATAACGAAGATGGTTTTTTTACGGAAAAATATGGAAAAGAATTTTTTTTATTTGAAACGTATAGAGAATGCCTCGCACTGATGCAGAGAAATGTGGAAAGAATGTTATAGGAATAAGGATTACATTTTCTCGGTTTTTATATGGTTTTCTTAATAACACAATGTAACAAAATAAAAAACAAAAAAATGAAATACAGCCAGTTATGAGTTTTGTTGAGTAGAACTCAAAAATATTTTTTATATTTTTTTGAACACTCCAAACTTGTTTTATTTGACAAAAACTGTTTTTTTTTGACTTTACGCACAAATTTATTGATTACACAAACATTTCTAAACCAATCTCACAACACAAAATTCCTACTTTTTAGAAAGGGCCTTTAAAACGGTATACATGTATGTATTATTCGACTTAATATTCTAGGCGGTTTGATGAGTTTATCATATTATTTCTAGTTTATCCATTCATAGTGGCAAACTTTTATTAAAAAATATAAAATAAGTTGGGAAATTCGTAAAGTGCATTCTGTTGTGAAGAGATTGACATTTCGTTTGATAAAATCGAACAAAAATTACCGTAGCTATTATATAAAGAGTCTAACAGTCGAGTTGTATTTTTCATACATATAGTTCAGTTAAAAAATATTCAGAATTTTTGATAGATCTTGATTGTTTATTGGAAAATGTGTCAATTTCATGCAAAATAATTGCAAAAAACGCAAATATTCGCCTACTTTCTGTAGTTGCCCAAACGTGAAATTGTCTTAAACGGTGAAGATCCACCAAATAATTTAAAATTTTTTAACTGAAAGTTCATTTGATAAGGTAACTGTTATACTATTTAAATAATAACTACGATAATTTTTGTCAGATTTTATCAAACGCAGTGTCAATTTCTTCACAAGATAATGCACTCTCAGATACTAGCACTTATTTTATATTTTTTTAATTAAATTTTGCAATTAGGAATGGCTAAACTTGAAAAACTAAAAAAAATTGTTTTTCCAAATTTACCCGATCAAAACTCATAACATGTAAGCTTGAACCACATGTTTATGTATATCATTTTAAAGGCTCATCTCTGCTTTTCAAAAAACTTTAGAGTTTGGAAATGGATTAAAAAATATTTGGTTAATCGTTAATTTTGTGTGAAAAGATTAAAAATACCGTTTTTGTCAAATAAAAGAAGTTTGAAGGGTTCGAGAAATATAAAAAAAATAATATTTTTGAGTTCCAAAAAACTTACAACCTACACTATGTCATTACCTGGATGTATTTTGACTGTCGCACCGTGTAATCCTTAGTAATTCTCTACACACTTACATAGATCAAAATCAAAAATAATTACAAGAAAAAAAAAAGAAATTAAAACTTAACTGGAAATATAATGAGCTTTTACAATGTTTCAAAGTGCATTTGTGAAAAAAAAATATGAAAAATTTTGTCGGTAAGTGACCCCTCACACTGAATAGGCAGGCTCTCGATATTTTACAAATATTATCAATCACGTTTTGCAAATAATGGTTGATATCTGCTGGTTAATGTTGATTTTAAGCTCTTGAACTATTGTGAGATTAATGTTGTACACTTTTGATTTTAAAAACCTCACAAAACGAAATTTTAACTTATCAAATCGCATTATTTTGGTGACTATATACTCCTTGAGCTCTTCGAACCTTTCTTTCAAACGATTAACTGCTTCCCTTGCTGTGTGACAAAATCATCAATGTTCCGCCATAACAAACTTCGAATCATCTCTCTGTAGCGATTTCCATTGGCCGTAATCGCATTTCCATTTTCGTTTTCAAAAAGAAATGCAATCCAATGATTCCCCTGGACCACAAACCACTTCAAACCGTAACTTTTGGACCGTCCTGGATTCCTTTCACCCTAAATGTAACAATTCTGCTTGTGGACATAGGCATTGGACTGTTAGTTGATATCATCGTTGAAGATTATTTTATTAAAAAAAATCGTTTTCTTCTTGTTTTTTGATGGCCTAAGAAACGATTTGCTCATGTAATGAGTGATTATTCGGTTTTAATTTTTGGATCAGCTGGATTTTATAAGTCTTTAAATGGAGATCAGAATACAAAATGCTAAATAATGTGTATCGTTTTATGTTTAATTGCCGCGGACTTGCTATATTCTCGGTTATGTTTCTAGGCGTTAAAGTTTTCATCAGCCTCTTTCACAAGCACATTTCATTTATATTTTGTACTCTAACAAGATTTCTCTGACCTATAACAGTATTTCTAAAAACTATTTTCGTTTACGGTTTCTGCTTTACATTATCATGGGCGGTGGTAGTAGAGCAAAAAAGAAAAACTCAAAAGTTTTTGTTCATAAAGAGAAAATTTGTTCGGAAAATCAGTACTGTATACAAAATTTGGACAATAATTGTTCACAACTGTAGTAATTGCAAAAAAAAAAAACTTTTTTCAAACTCCACAAAATATTATTTTTCAATTTCTCATTCAAAAACCATAAGCAATTCTGACGACAGACGTGTCCAATATTGTACAGTATTTGATCTCCAAAAAATTGCAAAACGTATTTAAATTTTAAAGCCTACAATTAGGAAATGTTTTGTACCAATATCTGTAGTAAATGCGCTTGTATATGAATATGTTTGTGTTTGTCTTTCTAAGCAAGATAAACACATTTGACTAACAGTGGTGGAAGTACCAATAGGTACACACTAAATATTTGAAATTTTCTTTGGTTTAAAAGTATAATGCAAAAAATAAAAGATGTTTTCTATTTCAATATCTTAGCGAAGATCACTTTATTTTTATTACTCAGCGCATTGCCCTCATCATCTTTCACATTTCATGTTCCTTCCTTTTTTTGGGTTGAAACAAATGTATACATTTCTTACATTTCCCAAAGTAATTTTATAGGGCTTGATCCAGCAACTGACAAGGCCACTCCATTTTAAGAATCGTTTGGCGTTCAAGAAACTAAAACACATTGCTCTAATAATCAATAACATCGGCGAGTTAACATCGGCCACACGGGTAAAAGAAACATGGCTTTATTGGCTGTGTGGCAAGTGGCACCATCCTGTTTGAACCACATAACGTCCAGCTCCATATCCTCAATTGCTGGCCATAAGAGGTTTGCTATCATTTCGCGATAGTGCATACTACTCATGGCAATTGCTTGGCCTATCACATTTCCGCGGAAGTACGACCCGATGACGCCGCTATTCTATAAACCGCGTCAAACAGTCACTCTTTGTGGACGAATTGGCTTTTTGCACATCACTACCATTCTTATTTGCCCCAATACATCAATTCCGCTTGTTAACGAATCCACTAAGCTGAAAATATGCCTCGTTGCTGAATATGATTTTCTTAGTAAAGTCTGTTAAGACAACCATTCAGCGTATTGACGACACTGAAAATGGTCTGTAGGCTTCAGCGCTTGAGTTAATTGGTGCTTGTAAGCATGAAAATTCAAATATTTGTGCAAAATTCACATCAGTGATGTTCGCGAAATGTTCAAATTAATAGGTATGACGACGAGTCGAGGTTGAAGAATCTTCTGCTACACTATCGCGAACAACAGCAACGTTTTTAGCAGAACGAACTGAACAAGTTTACTTTGGTGTTTTTACTAAATTACTGAAATTTGAGCACAATTGTCCCGATTGTGAACAGATTTGGTCGATTATGCTGACCAAATAAATCACAAAGTACACGAAATGGATTTTAATTTGAACACCTATTTCGTCATTTGTGTACCTGTCCATGGTTAAATTTGTCAAACACTACAGCACAGAAATGTCAAATTGAATGGGGAAAAAAATGTGGCTTTTAGATGTGACTTTAAATTAACATCTTGCTTTATGGTTGGATTTGTTACTTTTGAAATACTTCATGGTGCAAGTATTTGTATTTTTTTATATTTTTATCTTTTCTCTTCCATTATGTGTATTCCCTTATTTAGTCTTCGGTACAAGCTATTTATTTGGAACCGGTTTACATCAGACCAATTAGCTGGTAGCTTGCACTAAATGTTTCGGGTTGGCAACGTGTAGTTTTTGAGACATCTTTTGGGGGTATAAATAGATAGATCCAGGCAGAGTTATTTACAAACGACGATTTCGAAAAGTCTGTTATTTTCAGTTTCGGTTCACTTCACCAGAATGACAAAAAAAAAAATCATGTAAAAAAAGAAATTGTCGCTATTATTGTTTCCAACACTGTATGCATACCCAATATTCAAATACTCAAATGTGTGGTCGTAAATTTTCAAAGTTTTTCTGCCTCTGAATTCTGGTTTTTAAATCAAAATTTCCATCATCAAAATCTTGTCAGATTTGTGGTTTTCTACCTACTAAAGACTGTTGCTTCTCGTTGCACAACCAAAAGGAAAATAAACAATTTTTGTGTCAATGAAATCAGACTTTACCACTGGTCTACTGAGATATTTGAATCTGTGATGAATATTTATAAATTTGGGTGGGATGGTGGTATGGAACTGTGTCACATACTTATCATTAGTGTTTTCTTTAGTTTATGAATACATTCCAAGTTCTTTACATACAAGCACAAGAATAAATACCACATTTAACTTTGTTTGTAAAAATTATACTAATTGAACAACATATGTATGTATGTCAGGGATATTAAATGGTCGACCGTGTTTGTTAGTTCTAGGTATTTACGAAGTTTTGGGAGCTTAAAATAATAATACAAGACAGACATATTAGGCAAACAAACTGTATTCATTAAACTCTGTTAAACAATTTTTAAGGCATGGCCGTATGATATCAATTATGGCTTGAATAATGAACTCCTGTGCTTCGAGTCTTGCTGGCTTGCCGACATAATCCTTAGGTCTATAGGTAATACACATCGGTAATTCTCCTCTAGAGAAAAAGGGCATCGTTGTAGAGAAATGTCGTTGATGTTTAACATTTTTGGACTAAAAATTCAATCCGTCTAGCCCCATCACGCTAGCCATTCACCATATTTGCTCATTTTCTAACAAATAAGAAACGATGATATCGCCAGAAAGTAAAACCCACCAAATCAACAATTTTAATGGATATAATGGTAATGAGGATTGTGTTCATTATAAAGGCATTAAATTTGCTTATTAAACCAGAAATGTGATTCATTCCCAAACAGAATTCTTTGATAAAAATTTTCATCTTCGGACAGTTAAAAAAAGCAATGCAGACAGTGGTCATTTGGCTTCAATTCTTGTATGAGCTGTATTTAATATTTATACAATTATAACACATACATACATACATAATTGGTCATTACCACACTTTAGTCAGGTTTATACATCAGTGGCGTAACCTACAGTTTAAAGTCGACTCCGAACGACAAATTCTTGAGTAACTTTTCATGGCAATTTTTTATTTATTCGCAGAGTTTTTGCCAGAATTCTGCTGAGAGGAAGTCACCGAAGAAATATTTTTTCATATTTCGTTTTGTTGGAGATGTCTGACCTGGGGTTTGAACCGAGACCTCACGTCTAATAAGCCAACACACTATCTACCAGACTATGGCGACTGCCGATTATATCCAATATGGCATGGGACTATGTGGACCTAGCGTCGTTTTGATGAAACCACATGTTAATGGTGTCCAGGCTATCCAGTTCATGTCAAAAGAAGTTGGCAATCATCAACGTGTAGGGCTCGCCGTTGACAGTATGGTATAAACCTTTTAATGTTTTGAAATGTAGGTTTTTATGACGATGAGAAATAATAGTCATGTTTCGGGATTAAAAGATGGTGTGTTAAACAGAGTAATACCACCGCGTGATCCTAAAAAAAGGAAAGAATAGAATATTCCGATTTAGTCACACAATTATGCGAATGAGAATGAAGGACGACTACCTCACAGATTATTTGATATATCAGCCCAACAGCATTTTCAGTTTTATTTCCAGAGTCAAATAAAATTGGTCGCAGAAAAATAAAGACATGCTAATTAATCGTATGAACTATTGTACTTTCTTAACTCTAAGGTGGATTGTGTGTAAGTATATTACAGTAAATATTACAGTAATATAAAAATAATAACAAACATTCATTGTTGTTTTGCTATCATTATTAACGATAAGTTTCGCCACTATTTTTTAATGGTTACCATTATTCCCCTTAATTAGTTTTCTCTTTGTGCTAAGAAGGAATTTACCCTCGCCCCGGCGCAAATCTAAATATTCATATTGTCATCTGGTTTTTAATTCAATTCAGTTTTATATGGTATTATGCTCAGTTAACACTTAACGTGTAACGGTTTTTACTGTATCATTAGCGATTCATGTAGCAGATGTTTAAACGATAGTGCTGCTGTAGTTACATACACTCGTAGTTGTATATTAAACAACATTGTGTTCATGTTATTACATTTGGCTCACTTTTGAGGGAAGTTTTTGGTGTTTTTGATTTTTTTTATCAAACTGGAAAATGCAAGTTAAATTGAGTAACAATTTGCAAAAAAGGACAATATTCATGTTTCTCTTGAAACAAGAATGTCAGAATTTCTATAAAAGTGTACGTCCAAGGCGAGTTTGAGAAATTAAACCAAATTTTAAAGAACCTCTAGTATGACAGGCAATTAACGAAAAAAAAGCCATTAATTGGTACATGGTAAGCAGAGAAAAAAATGGAAATACTTTTTTGTTTTATATGTACTACCAGATAGAACAGTGATTTACATTCACTTGTGAATACGTTTTTTATGCTTTTCAAGTGCAATAATTTTTTTTATTATTTTTTTCCCCCCTGTTTTCATAAATTCATGGAAAGTGTTAACACAATGGGGAATGTTTATGTACCACTGGTACTTATTATTTAAAAAAAAACAATTTTTTTCACACATTTTTCATATTTAAGTATAAAATGAGAAAAAAAGAAATAAAAAACTTTATAAATATCCACGAGTTCTTTAGTGTTTTAAAAACCACAACTACAATAATGGGAAATAATCCCATTTAAATCATGCCAAAAAATATACGTACATATAATGTAAAAATAGGTCAACATTACGGTATTTTTGTTTATTTTATTTTAAAAGTCTTTTAAATTTTGTTCATGTAATATTACGTATTCACTTGTTATTTATTTATTATGCAGGATATCATTATCAAAATATTTTGCTAAAAGCATGTCAGCTTATTTATTACGTGTACATAAATCTGTTCAGCAAGCTTAACCCAAAAACTATTATTTTCACACTTTCTTTCCATGTATCTTCTTAGACAATTTTGCATAACATCGTCTCAATTTTGAATCACTGGCATTTTCTTCGATGCCAAATATACTTTAACGAGATTATGTGGTTATATTTGTTATTATAACGTGAGCATTAAAATTATGTATACAACTGCTTTTGTTATAATTCAATTTCTATGTTTCTTACGTTTATTTTTAAAAGGTATTCAAAGGATTATAAACTTAAAATATAACAGAAAAATAAATTTCTTAAGGCAACAAAAGTCATAGAATGTAAAATCAAAAGATACTCCATATTTTACGCGTCAAAAAATTCTAAACAAAAGAAGAGGTCTTTTTAGTAAGAATGAGTTCAAAAGTTAAGAAATTCGGCTGTTTCGATGATACCTCTCACTACTTGTTCTTCATGTGTATCTATATTGTTAAGTTCTCCATAGAAAGTCACAGACTTAACGAAGTAAAAAATCAGCCAATATACACACATTAAACACACCGTCTTACTTACTCCTAACATAACCTGCACTCACACACACGCAGGCATATACAATCGCAAACATAAATATTTTCACTTCACTCATATTTTACTTCACTCTTATCCAGACTTTCCAAGTTCATTGTCTTCCAACATATCTGTGCCGCTTTAGAACAGCTTTCTGTTAACAGCGATACATGTTGAAGCATGCGACGAACAAACCTGCATCTGTTACTCAGTTTCCAGTATCCTAAGAGGTCGAAGATTTTCGAACTTTTGTTCCTATTGTTTAATGTTCAATGAAGTGAACTATAGAAGTCGCCGTAGTCTAGTAGGTAGTGTCTAGTAGCCCGGGTTCGTATCCCAGGTCAGACCTCAAAACGAAATATGAAAAAAAAATATTTCGTCGGCGACTTCCTCTCAGCAGATTTCTGGCAAAAACTCTGAGAGTAAATAAAATTGCCTTAAAAAGTTTCTCAAAAATCTTTCGTTCGGAGTCGACGTTAAACTGTAGGTCCCGCAACTCACGTATAAAATTAACGCACACAACATGAGTGGTGTAAGAAGCTAAGCCGTAATCCTGACTGAAGGGTTGTAATGGCCAATTATGTATGTATGTATGTATGAAGTGAACTATATAAAAAATGGTGGTGTATACTTTATTTTTGTGCTCACTGTATGTGATATATATTCCAAACGCAAGTCTTTATATCATAGAGAGCCAAATGTTTGTACGAAATAAAAGTGTAAGAATTTATAACAAACTTGAATAGAAAGTAAAATTCAACAGAGAATATCGTATGTATCGTATCGACATGTATGCTATCGTTTAAAATTATCACAAACATTTCTACAGATTTTCTAAATACAATGGCTTCTGCACTGGGTTATTAAAGTGGCCATTAATTTGAATTTGTTTTAATAATCAAATTTATCTAATTGACCTTTTATTGAAGAATTAATTTATTCGATTAAGTATACTTAAAACGAGTATTGACTAGCAATGATATGCTATTCACACTTTCATGTTTCTTTATCCTCCTGTGTAGAGTACAACCCTACTCTATAAATTATTGTCACACACTAAAATATTATTCTCATTTGTCTTTGTGTTGCAATTTTTTTTCAATTTCGTCATCGAAATTTCTTCGAAGAAACAAATGAATAAAATAAATTGCTTTAGCTAGTCTTTTCTCACCGAAATTTATAAGATGAACAGTCGGTGATAAACGATAATTGAATCATAAGAATTGAGAAAATAGAAAAGTTTTTTTTAGAAACTTTCTTATGAAAATACTGAAAACGTTTTTAAACAATAAACTTGATAGAGAAAGTTAGTCTGTTGGCAAATATAAAATGTTTGAAAATTGCAAAAAACAGCTGTATTTGTCAATTGGTTAACTGGTCATATAAGAATTTAAATATATTCACTGATATTGAAATGAAAATTATGGCATTAAAATCCGAGTACAAGATCAATGAAACCGTATGAAACGGTATATATTATGTGGGCATCTAATAGTCAAGCCGTAACCAGAAATGAGCAAACGTACATACATAATTGGCCATTACAACCCCTTAGTCAGGATTACGGCCTAGCTTCTCACACCACTCATGTTGTGCGCGTTAATTTTATACATAAGTAAGTAGCGAGACTTAAGGTTTAAAGTCGACTCCAAACGACACATTTTTGAGAAACTCTTCATGGCAATTTTATTTACTCTCAAAGTTTTTGCCAGAAATCTGCTGAGAGGCAGTCTCCGAAGAAATATGTTTTCATATTGACCGGGGATTTGAACCGTGGATTCGCGTCTAATAGGCCAACACACTACCTTCTACACTATGGCAACTACACGTGTTTTAGTATATGTTATTATTAGTTCCGAAACATTTAGATCACGAGGTTACGAAAGCAGAGTAATGACATGGAAGATAATCCGCTTCTTGATAATCGTAGTTATTATCAGGAGTATAAAATATTATACAGTATCGACGAATATAACATGAACGACTACAATTTATTTACTTGCCAATGGATACAATACTTTTTATTCTTATGATCAAATTACTGCAGAATACCGAATCAAAATACAATGAAATGAAAAAAAAACGAATTTCAATAGTCATAAACTTTAGGTCTTTTTATATGAAATAGAAGGGACTAATTTTGTATAAAACTTGGTCCTTTTCGTGTTGAAAACTGTAAAACAAAAAAAAATATGGTTTTTTGTCATGCGTTTAGTTATCGGTCGTTGGCCGTTTGTTCAAAACAATTTTATTTATTACACATGCAAAGTATTTTTAATTTCCCATGGGACGTATGAGTATTTTCAGTATATCTCATACGCAGCGTTGTGATGAAATGTTGAAATCAAATCAATATTATGTTCACACTTGTGTCAAAAAAGCATTATTTTTTGAACACTTACATGTATTTCCCAAAAGAAACACAGCATAAAAGTAAAGTCATCACATATTGAAATTATTTTTCTTGTTTTTTTTTTTTAACAAAAACGAAACAAAATGTGAAAATAATAGCTTAAATATTCAAAAAGTTTATTCACTGCCAAAAAAATATTATTCTCGTAAACAGCCAAAGCCAGTGAAGTACAATAGTAAGAAAATAAATCGACTAAAAGATATCTTTTGTTGTTGAAATGGGAACTTTTCATATTTCATTTTTGTGTATCATTTTCATTTGCCACTTACTTTAAAGTTTAAAGACATATGTATACTCCCAATTGATTTCTAAATGTACATCAGAATATGAATTATATTCGTTGTATTACTCATGCATACGTACACACATAATTGGTGATTACAACCGCTCAGTCGGGATTACGACCCAGCTTCTCACACTATTTATGCTGTGTGTGTTAATTTTATACACGAGTGGCGGGACCGACAGTTTAAATTCGATTCCGAACGACAGATTTTATTGTGAAGCTTTTAATGGCAATTTTTTATTTACTTTCAGGGTTTTTGCCAGAAATCTGCTGAAAGGAAGTCTCCAAAGAAATATTTTTTTCATATTTCGTTTTGTTGGAAATCCTTGACCTGGGTTTTGAACCTAGGCCTCACGTCTAAAAACCCTTTATGATATTTAAATAAATACTACGAAATGGAATCGTTTTCATTTGTAGGATATATATAGAATATATATGTATTGAAGTCGCCGTAGTCTAGTAGATAGAGTGTTGGCCTATTAGACGTAAGGCCTCGTTTCAAACCCCAGGTCAGGCATTAAAACGAAAATATGAAAAAAAATTTCTTCGGCGACTTACTCTCAGCAGATTTATTACGAAAACTCTGAGAATAAATCAAATTGCCAAAAAAAGTTTTTACCAAATTTTTCGTTCAGAGTCGACTTTAAGCTGTAGGTCCTCGGCCACTCATGTACAGAATTAACACACGCAACATAAGTGGTGTGAGAAGTGAGGTCGTTATCCTGACAAAAGGCTTGTAGTGATTAATCATGTTTATCAACTGCTTCAGAGGTCATTCAGCGAACATACGTCATTGTTTATGGTTACTTACCTTTAACTTCTAGGCAATTGAATTCTATAGGAATGCAAACAAAAGTCAAGACAAAAAATTCGCAAAGCAGTGATCTGCAAAAAGTCCAATTTCTAGAGCGCTACACGAAACCGACTGCCCCGAACTCTCCTGTATACTTTTGCAGACAGGGGCAATGTTATCGGCAGATCTTAAATTTTATTGTTCGATCGTTACCTTTTCGCTAGGACGATTATAGTGATCGCCAAAAGACGAAGCGCGCAAACAATTTTATTATTTGTGTGTGTTGTTTAATACTGTTTTTAATCATGTAGTCAATAGTGGAAGCTTTCTTTTGCCTTTGTGATATTTCAATAAATGTCACGAAATGGAAACGTTTTATTCGTAGGATATATATTTTTGTACTTTAATTTAACGAATTAATTTTTTTTGTATTTACAATGTCTTCTTTCCATACTGATTTATAGATTTAGCTTCCAATACTTATCTTTACGTATTTTCTTCATGTATAATTAAATTTTGTTTATAATAATTGTGTTGGAATATTTTATTAGAAAATTTCTTTATTCTCTACTTTCCCTCATTTTAGCCTCGGCTTTTCTGCTACAAAACGAATAAAAGCTGTTTTATTATATTTTAATTGTGTGAGTAATGTGCGTGTGAGTAATAGAATGGAGTGTAATAAAAGTAAAGTTCTATGTAACAATAATCAACATTTATCAATGTCAACGATTGAAACATACATATGTATGTATGTATGTGACCTTAGTACGCGGTTGGAATAATGTGGTTTTAATTTTAGATACAATTATGGTATACGAATACATATGTATACACATACGTACGATAAAATAATTCAATTTAAAACTGATGAAATAATTGTTATTGCCTATGTGTGTGTGTGCAGTTACGATAAAAAATATGTAAATGTATACATATGTTGGTTTAAATTAGCATTTTATCTAAACAATATTGTCAGAAGTAAAGACAGTAAAGAAAATACAGGAGAAATGCCATCATTCTACCACAAATTGTTTTTAATTTTAATGAATTTTAAATAAATTTTAAGATAATTTATGTTTTTCTAACATAATTATTTTCACTGTCTTCTTCTTACCTTTATTTTTAAAGGTTGGTATACTTTCTAAAAATTTTAAATCATTCTTTTTTTTAAGATGAATTTATTTCAAGAAATAAATCTTTTTATAAGTTAAAGAAGATTGATTGATTGATTGTTTAAAATTTTTATTTCATTTAAGGTGAAGTTAGAAGGTGGCACGGCGGTCTGGCGACTATGATTTGTGGAGTTATTAGTGTCTGAAAACAAAACTCCAACTGGATTCTTATAGAATAAGTTACTGGCTATAGCCTGAACTAAGATATTTTGAAATGTTCAAAAAATATTTTTGCTACTTTCCTACTTTAATTGTTTTATAAAATTATTAATTATTAACAGATTATTATTATTCATGCTAAAAGTGCTCGTCTTAGGAACATCGGCCTAAAATTTCTACGGAACCAGTCAAGTAGTAAACGTGTTGAAGTTGAGCTCACCTGCAAGTGTTGTACTATTTTGCCTTTCTTTGCTTATTTTCGTATCGTTTGAGGGAAAAGAACATCTCTATTTTAATTCTATGGCTCTAAAGTAACTAAAACCGAGAAAGTATACTAACCCCTTAATAACAATATATAGGTGTATAAAGGGGTTGTTAGCCAAGGTTAGGAAAGATAACATAGTGGACTTGGGACCATTGACACATAATCACTTATATCGGGCACTTCTGAAATTTGACATTTGATAATGGCTACCTTGTTGAGGTTATATACATATATTATATTAGTCGTCATATATTCTGTTCGTTATGTCAAATCACCACGGACTTGCAGTACTAGTGGAATATTCCAGGCCTGTGGAAAACCACGTGGCTATTTTCCAAGAGGAAATTTATGCTTTGAAAAATATAATTTTTTGCCATAACTAGGCAAAAAAAAAACTTAGGCCTGTTTTTAAACCAACCAGGTTTGCATACATCAGAGATCAGCAATTAATTGTTTTTTCGTCTTAGTTGTTGTTGCATATGTAATCATACTTATTTTATGATTCTTGTAAATGTTGAGTCATGGAGAGTCGAAATCAAAAACATCATACGTATGATGAGTACTTCCAACTTTGAATATACGTAGTATGAGTATAATATTAAAATAAGTATGAATGCGTATAAGTATGAGAGATTCGATTATACTCAGTGTTTTGCATACTCATTGCTGATTTCTGCCATACATATACTTATTTAAATTTATTTCATTCATTCTTCTTTTATATACAATACAATAATAATGCAACAATAATATTTTAAAATTTTTAATAAATTATTCAAGTTATTCATCAAAATTACAAACTGTATTTAAAATTTTCATATACATAAGTATCCTTCTTCCCCTGAACTGTAATTTTATCATTTTTAATGTGCAGTGAGCGCCATAAGTGAGTCAACACTTTTGTTCTTAAATATAAAACAGTTTTGTTCTTAAGTATAAAAAAAGTTCCTTTATCATGAATTGTTGTTTTTGTTTTAACATTTTATAAGTAATAAATAAACGTTTTTATTTTTGGAAATTTATCCGACTATTCTCATTTACTTTTCTCGCTATCCTAAAAAAATGAATTATTTCACTGGTGTTTACTCACTTTTGGCGCTCAGTGTATCTCTTAAGAAACAATTTAATTAAATATTTAAAACACAATCTGTTAGTTTTTATCTATGACGTTAAGAAGACATTACTGTCTGTTAAATAAGTGTTGAGAACTTAATTAAAATTATTACACAACTTGTTTAGACATTATGATGCAATAGATGTTGTATATACATAAGTTGTATTGAATAGAAAAGGAAGGCAGATTTAAACAACAAATATTTGTGTCTGCAATTTACTTGTTGATTCCATCTCGAGTAGAAATTAAATTAAAATAAAACACAGTAAAATTTATTTTAAAGTATGGAAAATAAAAGTAAAAGACAGTAGTTAGGTTTTTTTTTTATTAATTTGTTAATCCAATAAGTATTTTTATCGTTTATGTTTAATGGATTTGTCAAAAATGAATTTGTCTGCAAAATAACTCTTACGACTCTCAGTTTATACTAAACTGGATTCGGTCGAATGTAATCAAAACAAACTGAAAAAATAGGTATTAAAGTAGCACATAATTTTATGCAAATAAAACTATTCATCTTTTAAGGGAAACCAATTAGTCAGCCAGCTTTCGACTTTCTCCTAGGAATCCAAGTCTAGCGCAGTCAATGTGTTTTCCATCAATGAAAACAAATAGTAGTCCACAGACGACAAGTCCGTTGAATAAGGCGGTTGGGGGATCACCTCCTGCCTAATATTTTGAACTGAAACAGACTGTTATACTATTTAAATAATAACTACGGTAATTTTTGTCCGATTTGATCAAACGAAATGTCAATGGCTTCACAAGATTATGCACTTTCAGAATGTCATCACTTATTTGATCTTGTTTAATTAAATTTTGCAATTATTAACATCTAAACTTGAAAAATTGAGAAAAAAAAATCTTATTTTCCAAGTTTACCCGATCAAAAGTCATAACATGTAAGCTTGAACCATATGTTTATGTATACCATTTTAAAGGCCCGTAGCCTTTTCAAAAATCTTTGGATTTTGGGTAATTAATAATTTTGTGTGAAAAGATCAAAAATACCGTTTTTATCAAATAAACCCAGTTTGGAGAGTTCAAGAAATATAAAAAATAGTTTTACCTACACTATCTCATCAGCTGGGTGTATTTTGACTGTCGCATCGTGTAATTGATTAATTTTCTTTTTTCTGTAATATTTTCATTTTGTTGCTTGAAAATCAAATTATGAATACTGGTCTTCTTCTACTGCTTTTTGATATTTGGAATACAAAATATACAATACAGCATAACACCGAGCGTTCACAAACGAAAAGTGTATTCAATAGAACATACACGATGCATTGTCATGTGAATTGGCCAAGTATGATTTCCCTACATGACGTATGAATGATATGCACATTGTAGAGACAATTAAATATTAATCACACGCTCCCATCAACTTTTTTTATTTTTAGTTATTAATTCGAATTGTCGTTTTGAACTTCTTTTAGTTTATGTAGAATGAATAGATATTTTAAATAAAATAAGATGCATAGATATGCTTGTTTGTAGCATGGGAAAGGAACTTAGATCTGAGCATGCATCTCTATGCTCACGTATTAATCGTATATATAGCTGATATACAGTCTATGCTAATTGACTTGATTGGCTTAAACGTATTAAAAATTGTGTCTTTCTCTCATTTTATCAAACAATTAATATAACTGAACGTAATAACTTTAACGCCATGTAAAGTAATTTACTTTTGTTTCTCTGTCATTTACATTAAGCCGTATTTCTATTGTGAAGCATGTCGCCCACAAATTACGCATTTGGTAACTTTAAAAAAAAAAAAAAAAAAGAAGCGGCATGAAAGCATGCAACATATGCACTTTGTATCGACAGATATTTGCCTACTCTCTTGCGTTGAATTCAATATGCATTTCTAGATTCCACGCTGATACAAACCGTTTCTTTTCGTAACCGGAAAATAAAATTTAAATGTCAGTGCTTCACAAATAAAAAGTTATTCTGTTTTCTTTCTTATTTAATTGAAAATGGTATTAAATGATGTGATTTATACTTCTACTAAAAAATATATGGAAAATTCAATGTAGTTAAGAAACAAATTTAAGAATCTCTGCCAATACACATCACACACATTATACAGATAATGAATAAGTTCCATAAATTTTACAAAATTCGATGCGTACACTATGAGTCATCATAACCATTGAAACATATTTCAAACACATTTCGTCTGTAATCCATCTTATCTGTTCAATGCATTGGATTCAAGCACTTGTGGGAATGAGTGGCTGTACTTGATGTTCAAAGAAACAAAAAAATGTTTTCTGTATGGATTTACAGAGAAAATTTGTTAATGTTTTTCTGAAGTATCCAGTTTAATCAAAACATGAATTGGATTAATTTTGAATGGCACTGGAAAAAATGTTCCATTCATTGATTCATTTGAAATCAAGAATGATTATTTGTAGTGAAAATGCTTACGTAATTTGTTTTAATGGAATAAATCAATTTGACAAATAAACGCAAGTACATGACAGTCTTTCCACCATGTGCTTGTGGGCAACATGAATAAGGCATTAAAGTTTTTCTCTCTCTATTATTGGGAGATATTTGAGAATTCTTAGGAGTATTAAAACACTCACGAATACTGCGGCTACAGTGAAATTTATTTGTAATGGTTTATAATGTTACAATGGCGGAAAACCTCCGAATGTTTATTCTAAAGTCATGATGATATAGGGACTCCCAACAGCCTAGGTGGAAGACTGTATGGAAATTGTTACAAAATCTAACATCAATTCTAATCTCCATCAAATCTAACCTCCTGTATGTGATGCTTATTGGGCTTTTGCGCCAGAAGCTATTGGAATCTATCTAGCTTACATGTGAAATAAAATACCACAAAAGTAACAATGCGACATAATACCTCTCCTCTATTCCATTTTACAATCCTAAGTAATATTGAATATCATCTTCTGAACTTAAAGCTGACATGTGGATGATTTGCGATCAGTCACAACTGCTTATCTGAAATGTTTACCTTGGGAAATTAGGATATTGAGCCTATAGTAGGCAGTGGCATCGAAGGAGTCTCAATACTATAAAGAAGTTATAGTATTATGACATCAAATCAATTATATTGACTGACCTTTAAAGCTGGTTTTCAAGTTAATTTGACATAATTGTGGTGGAAGCCGAAGTCTCCTTTGAGGCATCCTTTTATATGGCATCTCACCGAGATTCTTCCTTCCCTCGTTCCTTCCCTCCTTCTTTCCGTCCTTCTTTCCATCCTTCCTTCCCTCCTTTCTTCCCTCCATACCACCATCCTTCCTTGCTGTTGAAGACATGTACTCTACAAGTTCTACATATTTAGGGCCATTATTACAACTTGCCGTTAACTAAAGGGAGGATTTTAACGGGCAGATAAATTATTTTCATTATTATAAGTGGACAATAAGGTAGAAGTTAGCGTTAAGCTAAATGGAGGATCATTCTACCGGTAACTTTTAAAGTTAAGTTTATGTTTGAACTTGTCATATTTTATATTATTTTCAATATGGCAATCGTTGCCACTGCGTTAGAAAAAAATTGTTTAATTGAGCAGTGTTATCGACATTGCTCCGGCACTGCCATATTTTTGAGAAAGTTTACTTTATTTTATCATTAGGTTGTAATAACAAAAAGAAGTTAAATGTGACTTTAAAGTTCACTTTAGCTAAAGTTACCTTTAACTAAACCCAACTTTTTCCACTTATTTTGTTTTAATTTGCAGGCGAAAACCAAAATTATGGACAAATCTTCAAGTTTGTATTTCCATTATACTTCAGAAATACAAAGTTACACTGTGCTGTACTATTTGAAAGGAGAAAAAAAAACACTGAAATTTGTTATCTTGCATTGAGGAACAAAGATTATTTTTAAGATATTTTGTAAGTATTTCAAGAATGAAAAAGAAAAATGATTTATTAAGTTAAGCAGTTGGAAGAACATATGTACTCTTGTCATTTATTTTAACGAAATCTTTGTTGTTTTTAAAATTTCACAAAAACTGACAATGTAATTTATAGTCATACACTGTGTTGTAAAATTTTGAAGTTTTATGTGCGAGTTATTATAATCAAATATAAAATTTTATTTCAATTTTATTTTCATTTCATTTGTTTTGTTGTAAGAATTACTGAATTTATATATAATTTATCTGCCAATGACGTATATAACAGTGTACGGAAATATTGAAAAATTAATAAAAATTCCAAATAAAGAGAGCTTAAGGCTACAGTAATTATTTAAATTGGAATTTTAAATATTCAATGCTGCTTTTAAGCAAAGCAATTGTTATTTATTGACTTTTGGCACAGATTAAATTAATAATCACATACATTTATAATGCCTATTAAGATTTTTTTCATTTATTATGAATATGGATTCAATTTATTTTTAAAATTGCATCGAATGCGGTTATTATTCTGCCAAAATAATGAATCACGTTATCCGATAATTCAATAAAGTTCAATAATTATTTAAATCCGATTATAATTAAATGGTTGGTCCATAATAAATTATTTCGTTTATCTACGCACATAAGTAGTGACTTTTGAAAAAGAGTCAAATATGCTTTATTGTAGTCATACGTTTTCATTCAATCGATTTACGAATAAACATTAATAAAAATTAATTTAATACTGAAGCACAAATGTTAATTTACTATATAAAGATAAATAAATAAATTAAAAAAAGCGTGAGAGGCATCATATTGCACGATATTGGCTGGATAATTGATGTTGCCAAAACATTTAATTAATCTTCCTGACAAACTTTGCCGTCTAGTACGTAAACTTTAATTGGCAGGTTATATATATAAAGTTGAGGCTTATCTGTAACCCTTTTGAAGTCACGAAATTAGTCTACCCGATATTTTTACACTTATTTTTAGTTTTTCTAAAAATTGTTTACATTTTTATACCACCACATGGAATGGTATTTGCGTTGTAGTTTGATATTTATTTTCATTTTTCTGTGAAATATGTATAGTGAATGTCAGTTAAAATCGTACAACTGCATATAATTTAGAAGAATCTTCCTTGGTAGTTTAACGGAGCTAACCTTCGTTGTTTAGTGAACACCTACATATGTTCGGTAAATATGTCATTAGCAATGCAATCCTATAACCATATAACCTTTGAAATAATACGTCATCTGCTTAAGAAAAATTCATAAACGAGGATGGACGATAAGGTGATGGGAATATCGTTGTCAGAGTTTTTAGATTTTTCGGAAACAACCTGCAACCCAACAAACAGTGTGCTGACTTTATTTTGGCTGTGACTGCCGCCTTTAACACACTGCAGTTGTCAGGTAGCCTAAAAGAGAGTTTACTGTCAGAATCTTTAATATATTGTACCATAACATAACATACAACAATCCACAGTCTTGGACACATTTTGGTTTGTCAGACCAGAAGTCCCCAAATGGAATTATAAATCATCTCCTATTGAAAGTTATTTGTCTATTGCAGCATGTTTATAGTCTATGTTTGGTCCAGATTTAACTGTTTTAGGTTTTATTTCCACCAGCTTAGACTAATTCTAATCGTTAAAAGCAAATAATAATCAGGAAAGCTGTTCCTTTGTAGTCAATCGCCTACAAGTATTACAATTAAACACAAACATTTCTGCACCATTTATTTTGAGCACAATTCAGTAAAGTAGTCTGCATTTGATACATCCGTTCGTATGTACGATCCTTTGATATGTGTAAAACGTTATGATCGCTTTCTCTCAATTACATTCCAAATTTTGCATACAAAAAAAAACTGCACATAGTTTATCCTCATGGATAAGAAGAGCTGAAAGCCTTTGTGATTCGGAAATTTAAAGGTAAGTAACTTGATGAGAAACACCAGTTCTGTTTTAAGAGATTAACGCCTACACCAGAAGACAAATTGAATTTTGGTATAAGTATTAAAGTTTTAAGGCTTGATTGCATATCAAGGGAACATGCGCGAATAAAATCTTGACGGTACAAAGCGCATTTGCTTTGCTTGACAGTTCAGCCTGTACTAAGGAAGCAGTTCTTCTGGTCAAAACTTCCACTGCACACATTCGGAAATGTTGCGCTCTCAAAATGTTCTTTGTAAATGGTTTATTATACTCTTGTACGATTTCTACTGACTTTTACTGTACCATACCATAACTTTCTTAATTCCTGGGATAAATGATTTCTAATCACATTAAAGTTTTCGTTCCTCATATTGACAGAGACATTTGTAAATATTTGCTTATAAATACATAACCCCCCCCACACCGTCTTTGAAACAAACTTCTAAGAATATAAATATTTATACATTTAAATGCTTTATTAATACAAATATTTTAATGGCAAATAGTTTTTATATGAAATTGCTCAAATAGTTAAGACATCATAATAAATAACAAACAATAAAATACCTAAGTAAAGATGACTAAGTAAAGAATGTTATTTTTAACTCAATAAGAATAATTGCAGAAATTCCAAACTTTTGTCAAATATGTTAAGTATGCATAATGAAAATGAAACAATTGTGTTGTATTTTACATAAAATGTGCAGTACAAATGGGTGTTTGATTAAAACGTTTACAAATACAAAAATTAAAATAAAAAATTTAAAATATCAAATAAACGGTATTTAGTGGAAAGATAATTTTAATCGAATATGTGGGAATACAACAATTTTTCCGCAATACATGCCATGTGATTATTCCTTGTTTTGTATCAATGTTCTGCACGTCAATTGATAAAGCAATATTGGCAGTTAATCGTAAGCCAGTTTTTTAAAAAATTTAATTTTTTTGCAGGTTTTCAGAAATCTATTAAATCTTTCTAGAAGATTTCATTTTTTTGTCTGTTACATATTCTCTTATATTGAGTCATAAAGAAAATGTATCCATTTCTGAACGTGTATTATTTCCTTTAAGGACAAACATGAATTTGACCTTTAAGTTTCCCATAAATTCCCCAAAGTAACCGAAAACCATGGTGAAACAGACGTATTTACTTTTCAACAAGCTCTTCTGAATAATAGGAAGATAACCAAAAAATAAAAAATAAAATACACAAAGTAACGGGTCTTTTGTAACCATGAATTCTGTTTTTGTTGAAAACTTACGTGCACGTGTTTAAGGACAAAATACTGGTTGTGTCTACTCAGTATACTTCAATATAAACAAGTTTTTTTTTGGTTTCTTTGCATAATCGTTCATGTTTGATTTTGTTGTTTCTTTTTTGACTGTTTTCTTTGTTTCTTTCCAGAATGAATTTGCTGTTAAAAGAGTTGTATACATACGTACACACACAATATGTGGTAAATATCGTAACCATAAAACAACCGACAAAAAATGTTTGTGGAGCAACAAAATTTGTTAATTGACACCAAAAAAAAATCAACCAATATTTTATTTAATTGGAATTTTGGTGCTCAATTGAAAAAAATAAATAAATATAAAAACGAAAACAATTTAATTATAATACATGGTACAATAATTCTAATTGGGTTGATAAGATGCAATTGGAAATATTAATGCTCTCTGTCGCCACGGCTGTTCATTTCCGTGCTAAGTGATATTCGAGGCCATAGCTGTTAAGAGAGAAAAAAAATTTCATGGACTTGCGAACACTGATTCTAGGATATGTTTTATACAGCACGTTAATCTATGAATCTTTAGAAATGTGAAACTCATGCTGTAATAAATCAGACCTAGAAAATTGATGTTGATTGGCCATATAATTGATTTATAATATTTTTTGTGAAGCCAGATGTCTTTAGCTAACAATATAAAAACATCACTAAATAAGTCCTAATTTTCACGAAATCATTTGTTGTGAAGAACAATTTTAACGCTGAATGCTACTTGAGAGCATGCTCAAACAATACTACCACATTCTCGCATGGTTGCTAAAATGAAAGTTATCAAAAGAGTTTTACCATTACCATTCTCAATTTCTTCTATGATTAGCTTTAAGCGTATTGTTTTCAACATAATTTTACACGTTGGATTGTAATTCAGTTTTCTAAGTAAATCTTGATTAAAAGTGTTATTTCTTGAACAATTTGGTGATGAAATACCCAAATCGAACGAAGCTTTACTCGTCATTTTTAAATTCCTGCCCTGCATTTCTGCTGTATAATTCAATTCACTATTAAAACTTACGGTTCGTATTAGATCCAGAGGTCAGCAATGAATCCCTTTTTCGCTACTCATAAGTACTCATGAAATTTCGAGTATGAGTAAGTAAACAGTATTGAAATTCAACTACTCTGATTCATTCGTAATCCCTACAACATTGATTTATAAGTACAGGTTGCAATGGGTATGAGTACAACGTTGACATCAAACTCATAACATTCGAAATACATATCGTTAGTCTAACTCGCAAATGTGTTAAGTCCCTTTTTTCAAATTTTACAGGACACAAAAAACATATTAGCTTTCTCAGTTTTTAAAATGTTTAAACTTTTTAAACGCAATTATTTTTACAAAGTAGCTTTCTTTAAAGGACCTAGATAAAAAATTAATAATAATTAATAAATAATATTCGTGGAGTTAGCACGTGCTATTAATTTTTTTCGTAGTTTTGTGGACTTAGCGTTTTTGCAAACCACAAAATTACAACAACTTTAAACTACATAATGACATTTTTTGTTGTTGTAAAATATGTATTTTGTATAGTGTTACCGTTTTGCATTAAAATCTCAATTTTGGAAAAAAATAGACTTAGCGTCTTTGCGAATTATACTAACGATATGTTTGTTTCATACGCCAACTCATTCAGATTCATAAAGTGGCTCGAATAATTCATCAAAATTTACAGTCTTAGTTGTTGTTGCATTTACAAAAAAAAAAAGAAAAAAGACAAAGACAACAAGCAAAGCAAACATACAACCTTCTAGTGAGTATTGTAGTGTTCGTAGGCAAATCATACTTATATTGTGATTCTTGTAAATGTTGAGTAAAGGAGAGTCGAAATCGACAACATCATGCGTATTATTAGGTATGGGTATGATGAGTACTTCAAACTTTGAATATGAATAGTATGAGTACAATATTAAAATAAGTATGAATGCTTATATGTATCAGAAATTATGAGTATGATTCGAATCTACTCATCTTTTTGAATACTAATTGCTGATCTCTGATTCGAACCATATTATAAAATATTGAATTTTAATGGAATACACTTTAGCGTATAAGTGATATTTAATTAAAAATAACTCATACGTCGGAATTGTTGTAAATCTTTTACTTGAATGGGGATACTGCACAGGGGATGAATAATTATTTTTTTATTTGATTTATTTGAAAAGCCTGTAATATGTGTTTTAAAATTTTATTCAGAATAATAAATAAATGTTAAATACATTTAGAAATTTTTGCAATAATTTGATACAAAAAAAAAACATTATTTTTCTGCTTTTAATTGAAAATATCTTTCTCCTTAATTAAAACCATATTAGAACTCTTCGTTTCATTGTCTTCGTTCTTTACTAAACTGTGGTTTATTACAGTCTTTTCTAAAATATTGTTACAGAATTATAATTTGATCCTCTTGCTTCCTTTCATTGTTTTATAAAAATTGCGAAAAATGATAATGAAATAAAAAAGTTTTTCTTATTATTTTCTTTTCTGTTTATGGTCATTCGCATTGTTCCGTATGTTTCTTCCAATTCCAAGAGTACTCTATTAAATTATGATAAGCAATAATAAATTCCACACATTTGTTTCAGGAATAGAAATAAATTTCATCTGCAGAATAAATGAAATCTGTGGTGAACGTTCATTTATTTGTTCAGTTATTTTTACATCAGCTACTGAATCAGTTGTTTAATGGCATAAAATGGAATAAAATTCAATTCTGTTTTCAATGTGAAAAAGGAAAATAAAATCAAAATGTTACGAAAAACGTTATTTTTTTTGGAAATTTGGAAAAAAGGTTGTAGCCCATATAATATATACATAATTGGCAATTACAATATTAAGTTTTATATCTGCAGATCTGACGATTTAACTTTCGAAACTCTGAAACAACAACCAAGAGGAAAAACATCAACCCGATCGCATTCTTGAAAATTTCTAATATTCCACAAAAGTAATGGTATGCTAAGGGGAAACGCTTTATATGTTTGAGGGTACCATAAAAAAATTCAAAGAAAATTTACAAAAACGTCTGCTACCATCTCCTAGGGAATAGCAAACAAATATAGTAACAATAACAAACATATATATAGAAAGGCCATGAGAGATAGCTATCATGAATATAACAATAACAAATTAACAGTAAATTTCCAGAAAATTTCAAGATTTTATAAAAGGTAACGATACCAGTGAATAGAAGTAAAAGCGTAATATATGTATGCTGTGGTGTTATATTACGTACTTACTTAATTCTCAAGCCATATTGTGTGTGCGATAATTTCTTCATTGACTGGCGGGATCTACAGTTTAATTGCCAATTCCAATGGACATACTTCTTGGAGTCGCTGTGGTCTAGTAGGTAGTGTGTTGGCTTATTAGACGTGAGGCCTCTGTTCAAACCCGAGGTCAGACATCAAAACGAAATTTGAAAAAGCTTCCTTTTAGCAGATTTCTGGCAAAAACTCTGGGAGTAAATAAAATTGCCATGAAAAGTTTCACAAAAGTCTGTCGTTCGGCGTCGACTTTAAACTGTAGGACCCGTCACTCATGTATAAAATTAACACACGCAATATGAGTGGTATGAGAGCCTAAGATGTAATCCCGACTGAAGGGTTGTAATTGATGTTTTTTAAAAAACATCAGTTATCCAACGGCAGTGAAAACAATGGATTTATCGATGCGAATTAGCACAGACTGCTCGTATTGACTACCTTATGACGAATTATTCGATATATTTAATACAGTTTCGAAAAGAAAGACAGCAATTTTTCTTTAGCACAAGGTCAAGGCAAAGATGCACAACGCGCTGTTAACATACCACAAATTTGTTGAAGTAGCCAACGAATTGCTCCTCCATCTGCCCTGTTGCTGGAATTTGTTTCCAAACTTGAAGAAATAGTTCGTCGGACCGACGCTGAGACTCTAAAAATGAAATCGTCACATAAACAAAAGGGTTTGATTTATTAATAAAAACAAAATAAATATAAAAAAATTAAAACGTTGAACAAAGGTCAGAAATTATTTTAAAAAATAAAAAGTTTGTTTATTTTTTTCATAAAACCTATACTTATGCGAAAATTCATCATGGAATTTAAATGGCATTTTGTAAGGAAATATTATATTAATTAAACTCCAATATTATATTTAAATCTAATTAAATCTAAAAATTAAATATTTAATAACAGACAGTCAACGTTTTTTATTACAATGAATTATAGATTAAAAAGCAGTTTTGTCCTTCAGATCCCTTTCAATTGTGTACCTAAATCAATACAACTAACTTATTAAAGTGTTTTTTTTTTTTTTTTTTAATAATTATTTAGGATTTTAAAAAAAGTACGAACAGAATTCATAGAAAATACAAACAATTTAAAATGCTGTATAAAAATGAATATTAAAAAATTTAAAAAAAATAAAAAAATACTGGCAGTCGGAAGCAGTCTTTATTAACAATAATTCTGAGAAAAAGTTCAAAAACGAAAAGTGCAATAATATGACTTTTATTTCTGTATCCAAGATAACTAAATTAAGCCCATTGGCAAATAAATATACTTTTCATGGCAATTTTATTTACTCTCAGAGTTTTTGCCAGAAATCTGCTGAGAGGAAGTCGCCGAAGAAATACTTTTTGTATTTTATTTTGATGTCTGGCCTGGATATCGAACCCTGTCGCTAGACAAAAAATTTTTAATTAATAGCAATAAAGTTTACTAAATAAACCAAACAATGCATTTTCCTAATAAATACATTTCTAAACTCATCATACAATTTCTCACACGGTTTATTTTACCAGATACTGTTGTGAAAAACATTTCGACAACACGTTTTACTTCAACTGATTCCAGTAGCATATAATTATCGTATAAAATAATTTTGTTGTTTGCTTTTTGGCCAAAAAACACAATTGAAATAAGCAATTTCGTTTAAGTCAACGTTCAGTTTGTTGGTTTTGGGCTAAACGTGTTACGATGAGTTTAACCATTGAAATCATTAAAATGTTTTGATATTATACGTGTGGAAAATATATTTGAAATCTGGTTTCTTTAAGTTGGTTATAGATGTTGAGCTGGTCTAAAATAATTTCATTTTTTAACTTTAAAGGGAACAAGTAAGTAAAAGATAACAACTTTTTAAATATTTAAACAACTAGTATAGTGCAACCTTCTATACAAGGAAGCAAAAATGACAACTTCGAACTGTGAAAATATGAAGAGGCTTTGTAGTGTGGTAGGTACATGTAGCGATCTCGCCGTTGCATTATTGGACGAGAGTCCATGTTTCAAAACCCAACTTAAACAAGGAGATATTTCTATAAAATATTTCTCTCAACAATCTTTTGGCTAAAACTCTGAAATTGAATAAAATTGCCATGAAAGGTTTCTCAAAAATCTGTTCTTCGAAGTCGACTTTAAATTGTATGTCCTGCTACTCATGTATAAAATTAACACACACAACATGTGTGTAATTCTAGCCTTAGGGCCATTATTACAACTTGCCGTTAACTAAAGGGAGCATATTAACGGACAGATAAATTGGTTTTCATTATTATAAGTGGACAATAAGGAAGAAGTGAGCGTTAATCTAAAGGGAGGATCATCCTACTTTTAACTTTTAAAGTTAAGTTTATGTTTGAACTTGCCTTATTATATACTATTTTCAATATGGCAACTTCAAATATAAACAAATTGAGCAAATACAACAAAAAAAGAAGCCCGTCGTTGCCACTGCGTTTAAAAAAACTTTTTAGAATAAAACTTGTTTAAATTGTGCAGTGTTATCGACATTGCTGCGGCACTGCCATATTTTTGAAAAAGTTAACTTTATTTTATCTGTAGTTTGTAATAACGAAATGAAGTTAAAGCTAACTTTAAAGTTCACTTTAGCTAAAGTTACCTCTAACTAAACCCAACTTTAAAGGCAAGTTGTAATAATGGCCCTTAGTCGATTTAACTAAACTAATTGATAATGAAAATAAACAAGCAAAATGTGCACGCTTGTCAACCCAGCTAAAAAAAAATTGATGCCTTATAGCTGGATTGTTAGAGTATTCTATAGAAGAAGCCTCTTGATATATTTTAATTGCTGATGACTTCGAGTGTAAAACATGAAATTATTTATAATGCTCTCTATAATTATCTCTTTTATATATTCTTTACAAGATAATAATTTACTATTTCCTTTCGTAATTATTTATTTACGATTCTTGCAAAAGCTCTTCCCACACTGGTAATTTTGCAAAGAATTAAGGTTTTACGTATAAAAACATTTCCTACTTTAGCTTTTTATTGAAAATTCTTTGTAATAAATGATGCGGTTACATGAAGGATTTTATATTTTTACATCATGGCCGCTCATTATTATTATAGTTTTTTTTTTTTTTTGCCTCATGCTTATATCTTACCACATGTCATCACTGGTATTAACACTGGTCCACTTATATACGTGTTTATAATTTTTTTATTTTTTTATTATTAACTCCATCACTGCGTTTTGTGCGCTTCTGTATAAATCGTAGAAATACAAAAAGCTGTGGTATAGTGCTGCATAAAACGTGTAAGGATTAAAGTTGATTTATATACCGTTACATGTGTTTTGCCAGTATTTGTAATTATAGTTTACGTTTAAAAATTCACTTTCGATTGTTTTTTGTTGTGTGTAATTTGCTCTGCTTTATGTTGTTGTACTGTGGTTTATATTTTTTTAGAGCATAAGTTGTAAAGCTTTTAAAAATCTTGTTTTAATAACTCTATAATGCCACGTTGTTTTGTTTGTGTCTGATTCTTACTAAATACTTCTGTAGTGGTATGAAAAAGTCTAGCGTTAGGATGTTGTTGGGTTTTACAAGAATCTGTTTACAAGAAACTTACTTACCTAGCTTCGCATATCACTCATGTTGTGATGATTATGTTAACGAGTCCGGGCGACGAATTTGTGAAATTATTCATGAAAATTATATTTTACTCTCACAGTTTAAAATTTATCTATCTACTAGACTACAGCGACTTCTTTGTGTGTTCAATTCAACTTCGACTGCCATTCTTGGAGGCACAAACTTGGAAAATATTATTACGTTACTTTTTAAAAACATTTAGAATATGAGTTCGTTGAATGCAAACAAAATAAAAATAAATTGGTGTTTAGTATCAATAAAATTCTTTATTATTCTCACTACTTTTGTGAGCCACTATTTAAAACTTGCTGAATACACCAATAATTTCTGGTTCGCTATTATTCTTTGCTTACAACGCAGATCTTTTCAACAGAGATCTTCAAACCACGACAGTTTTCTGCACACGCAATGCGTCTTCACACAAAACTGACTGAATTCTTACTACTCGTTGCCTTCGTTGTCCTGCCTTTTTATATGCCCACGTAATCACCCTGATGAAGGTTCTTGAAGTCGAACGTTCGGGTTTGGCGTTCTCGAGAAATCTATCACGACTTCATTGTTGTTTGTGTATTTTGTACACATTGCTTGTTGTTGCGTAATCGCTTACTTGTCTATCCCCTTTCCTTTCATACCAATGTTGTTGGTTTACTTGTAACAAGTTCATTGTATTTGTTTGTGTGGCGTTTGCTCATTTTAATGTTAAACGATGTACACCGTTTCCATTTTAGTAACAATATTATTGGTTTAAAGAAATAGAGGAATATAGTTAAAGAGTTTGGAGGGTTGTAGAGAACGATAAGTTTGAGCAAGAAAAATAGAATAGAATAGAAAAAAATAGAATATTAGTCGAGAGGCCTCGGTCCAAACCACAGATCAGATGTCAAAACGAAAATATGAGAAAAAAATATTTCTTCGGTGACTCTCTCGCAACAAATTTCTGGCAAAAACTCTGAGAGTAAATAAAATTGCGATGAAAAGTTTCTCTAAAATCTGTGGTTTGGAATCGACTTTAAACTGTAGGTCCCGCCACGTGTGTATAAAATTAACATACACAACATAAATGGTATGTGAGAAACTAGGTCGTAATCCTGACTAAAGGGTTGTAATGACCAATTAGGTATGTATGTATGTATGTGTATTTGCACGTTTGTGAAAAATTGTATCCATTCTCCATCAACCAACAGTTTTTTCATAGAATATCCAATATCTTGAATACCACTGAATAACTTATATGAACATGCCAAACTGTGTATCAAATTTATATGTAAATTTTGTTTTTTTTTATAAAATGGCAAAATAAATAAAAATTAAATAAATATTATATATATGTAAACAATTTACCAAAAAATAATAATAATAATTTCGAATTGCCTTCAGATATATGCATGCCGTTTATGCAAATATTTAAGGTATGGACATATTGCTGTATTGAATGGTACATATTCAATGGCATTTTCTAAAAAACCCAAACTTTTCAATCTGAACATTTGCCGTGTGTGTATGTGTATGCACTTTTAATATATTTATTTTTGCTGATATCTAAATGAGAGTCGTAGTATGTAGAATTTGAAATTTTGTAACAACATTTTACGTTCAATGTCAGTTTTTGTTTATAATGTGTCAGATAAAAAGAAAGAAGAAAACATAAAAAACTGAAAACTGAAAACTGTGTCAAAGTATTTACGTAAAGACAAAAGAATTTATTTACACGTAAATATTTTTAATCTCTTGAGGCACAATTAACATTAAGAAAAAATATTATTTACATTTTATATAACATGTATACTATATGTACTATAAATAAATCCGTTTACAACTGCAATAGTTTCAATCCACCTATGTCTGTGGAAAATAAATGAATACAATTTTAAATCC
This sequence comes from Sarcophaga carnaria, assembly GCA_958299815.1. NCBI lineage: Eukaryota > Metazoa > Arthropoda > Insecta > Diptera > Sarcophagidae > Sarcophaga > Sarcophaga carnaria. The sequence continues at coordinate 140,442,662 of OY283150.1, forward strand.
AAACCTAATAATTTTCATGCAGTAATATGCCTGTCCCTGTGAGCTTCGTATTATAAACGAATCAACAACTAAGCGGCAAAAGAACAGTGAGTAAACATTTTCCATTCATAATATATAGTATCACTAAGTCAAAGTAGGGCAACTTGTATCAGAAAAAAAAAACAAATCCGGTGAATAAGTCTGCAGTTCCGCATCTAATGCTTTGATTTTATTCTAAAACATTTTTTCTTTGTGTGCAGATGCACGACAGTCATGTTGCAAAATTACATTGTTCATGCATACACCAGAGATCAGAAATGAGTATTCAAAAAGATGAGTTAAATCGAATCATACTCATAATTTCTGATACTTATACGCATTCATACATATTTTAATATTATACTCATACTACTCATATTCAAAGTTTGAAGTACTCATCATACTCATACTGAACAGTACGTATAATGTTGTTGATGGAGAGTCGAATCCATGACTCAACGTTTACAAGAATCACAAAATAAGTATGACTCGCGTCTTTGTAAATGCAACAACAACTAACGCTGTAAATTTTGGAATGATTCGAATCACTCGAATCATTTATGAGTATAATAAGTATTTTTCTAAATTTTATGAATCTGAATGAGTAGGCATATGAATCAAACATATTTCGAATGTTATGAGTTCGATGTCAACGTTGTACTCATACTCATTGTACTCATACTTAAAAGTCAACGTTGTAGTAAGTACGAGTGAATCAGAGTAGTTGAATTTCAATGTTGTTGACTCACTTAAATTGAAAATTTCATGAGTGCTTATGAGTACAGAAAAAACGATTCATTGCTGATCTCTGGCGTACACCCTAGCATTTTGTTTGCCAAAGTTTTTCTGCACTGTAGGAATTTTATTTTATAACATAACAAAATTATAACAAAATTGTTTTGTGCAAGTTATCAGTGTGCTTTACCAAAATAAGTTTGATTTTTCCATCCTATTTTCTTATGCTTTTGTAATGATTCGATTCATGAACTTTTGCCCTACAATTATTTATCGGACCATAATTTTTTGTTTACAAAGCCGATTCTATTCAAATTTTTATTTCACAGCTTTGACGACTTCTGGCATTCGAAATATATATACCTGGATGATCCGATCGGTGACGATCTTTAATATCTTCATACATAATTGGTCATTATAATCCTTCTGTCAGGATTATGGCCCAGGCTGTCACACCACTTATGTTGTGCATGTTAATTTTATACATGACCTGGAGCTTAAACAGAAGCCTGACGTCTAATAAGACAACGTACTAGATCACGACAACTTCTCTAACGTCATTAGTCTCCTTAAACAGTTTAACAGGCGGAACGTTTGCAGTAAAGCAGACATCAGTTTCTCGCTATCTGACATCACTGCATGCACAATTAAGTTAGAATTCCCGATACAAAATGATGCTTTAAAAATTATATCATGCGATAAAAACGTTGAATTTTTAATTCTTCTATTTGAGTGTGTGCGTTCAATGTTGTAAGATTTATGTACCATATCTATTCGTACTATTTTTGATCTAAAAATTAAAATTTAAAAATTATATCATGCGATAAAAATGTTGAATTTATAATTCTTCTATTTGAGTGTGTGCGTTCAATGTTGTAAGATGTACCATATCTATTCGTACTATTTTTTATCTAAAAATTAATATTTAAAAATTATATCATGCGATAAAAATGTTGAATTTATAATTCTTCTATTTGAGTGTGTGCGTTCAATGTTGTAAGATGTACCATATCTATTCGTACTATTTGTATTTTCATTGTTGTTTTATTAATGAGTGTACAAAAACAATACAAAATATAAAACAATCAATTATTATTAGGAAATATATCTCACACGTAATAATACCTAAGCAGCAAAATGCTTAAGGGTTTTACTTTGTATTTCTAAAACGAGTGCATATAAGGTTGCCATCGAAACATTGTCAGTTATTGTATACGATTTCATTTTGTGTAACGTAAATAAATAAATTAAATTTGTGCTCGTATAAAATATTCACTTATAATTCAAACAGTAGGTGTAGATATTGGATTTCAGTTTTTCAAATAAGTTTCTGAGACACATTGTACACGTTTTTGCTGTGGAAATAAATAAAACGATATTGTGTTGTGCTTATTTATAGACAAGTTTTCTTCCATTCAATTATGAAAGCTGACAAATATTCCTTTACAAACTACAGGAGGATATATAGTTTTAGGGTTTTTGGAGTTTAATTTTTCGTTTGTCAGATTTTGCTTTGTGAATAGCAGTAGCACAGACAGTTCGTATAACGCACCGCACATGTGTCATATATCACGGAGTTCCTACTTAGTGCAATATGTAGTTTTGGGTCAAGAAATAAGGTGACCCCAATCACTCAACTGCTGTTTAAGGTAACATTTAAAATGCAAAATTTTATCATAAATATGGAAAGAATTTTGTGACTAATACAGTTGATCATTTTATAGCTTTCATCATAAATCTCTTGTTTTCAGACATTTTCATTTTAACAGCACTTTTGTCAGTCCATATAATTCTATTATTTCAATGGCACAACTTTGTGTTTTGCACTCTAAAGATGTTTCATTGTGTTATTTGCTGCACAGAATATTTTTCTTGATTTTCTTTCCACATTTTACTTTAAGTATGGCAAGCTCTATGGTTCTGTTGCTTAAAAAATCTTGTTCGTAAACATTTCTACCATTTATTCATAACTTTTTAAAACTTGTTCTCCGTTGCCTAAAGGGAAGTGTAATTTTAAATGTTTGTCCACTTCAAATGACTGTTTGTTAGAACCTGTATTTATTTTTTAATGTTTTTATTCTGTTATTATTTAGCAAAAAATGTTAAAGGGTCCGTCAAATAACTTTGTTTTTTTGAAATTGTTTAAAAAAAAAACTACTGAATATTTTCTCAAATTTCTTTTTTTATTTGAAAGTACAATCCTTCCGGTTAATAATGGAAAATAATTTCAAACTTCACCAGAAGATACCGATTTTGGCAAAAAAATCCTTTTTTAAGATGAAGCTCATTTTGATCTTGGCGGGTCAAATTGTCGCATTTGGGGCACAGAATACCCGCACGCATACATTGAAAAGCCAACGCACTCAAAACGAGTCACTGTTTGTTGCGGATTTTGGTCCAGAGGCATAATTGGGCCATTTTTCTTCCAAAATGAGCAAGGAGTGGACATTACAGTCAATGGCGATTGTTATCGGGCCATGTTGAACGAATTTTTGTTCACAAAAATTGAAGAGGAGGATATTGGTAACATTTGGTTTCAACAGGACGGCGCTACGTGCCACACAGCCGAAGCTACACTCGATGTTTTGCGCCCTGTTTTTGAACATCGCATTATCAGCCGCAGAGCTGATGTCGTTTGGCCACCTCGGAGCTGTGATTTGATAACGTTGGACTATTATTTGTGGGGTGCCGTCAAAGATAAGTGTTACGCCGACAAGCCAGAGACAATTGACGCCTTAAAGGACAATATTCGTGAAGCCATTGGTGAAATACAGCTGCACACAATCGATAATGTGCTTAAAAATCGGACCGATCGTGTATGCTACTGCATGGCCAGCAAAGGTAGCCATTTGACTGAAATTATTTTCCATTATTAACCGGAAGGATTGTACTTTCAAATAAAAACAGAAATTGGAGAAAATATTCAGTAGTTTTTTTAAGCTTTTTCAAAAACACAAAGTTATTTGGCGGACCCTTTATTTTGTAGAATTTTTTGTTTTCTTCCTTTTTTATGTCTTTTTACTTGCCGTAAAGGTGTCAAAATTAGATAAATTTTCATTTGTAAAGAAATTGTTTTCAGAAATAAATTGTCATGATTTACAAGGTTTTCGTTTGTTTACCTTTGCTTGAGTTCTTCATAAATAAGATTTAAGAGTGTTGTTATCATTTTTTGTATACAAAAACTTAATGGTGGCTTCTATTTTATTCAACTTTAAAAAAAAATGTTGGCTTTAATCTTAAAGGCTCAATTTAAAGAAAAACGCGGAGTGAAACATTTATGTCAGAGATTAGTAGGTTGAAGGAATGGAGACCAACCAACGATTTCATGCTTATTGACATACTCCTAAGCCATCATGTAGACTTTTTGTGCGCTTTTGTACTTTCTATAGGAAGTCTGTATCTTCTTAAAACTTTATTATATTTGTTAATTACGTACTTAATTGGTCATTACAATCCTTTAGACAGGATTAGGACCTAGCGTATCACACCACCCATGTTGTGTGAGTGTTAATTTCATTCATCATTGCCTAGTCATTCGGGACTAAATCTGGATTATATTGCATATAAGGAAGCTTTTTTGTGCAATACTTAGCCTTTTTATTTTTTCGTCAAATTATGTCAACGAACAGATATTTTTTATCTGTCTGTTAACAGAAGCAATGTCCCACTTGCAATAAACAGAGTTATTGCCAATAACAGTTTTAATATTTTAAACCAAAGAGTAGTATAAAAGCCATTAAAAAAGTTTATGGAAACTACACTTACTAACGATAAATACTTAAATGACACAGTAAATAAGAATAATAGTCACGTTCACTTTCACCAGCCATACTTCAATATACTCTCAGCATTTGTAGTTTACGATGATAATGCTGTTAATGTGCTTTGAGTTAATGATGGTATCGACATATAACAGATTTTCTTATGAATAATGATCACATCCGATGGCCGAAGAGGTTTATGTAGTGATTAGAATCTATTATATTGTGAGTACTGCAATTGAGTATGTCGATAAATACGGAAACTGCTTTGGCATCGGAAATCTTTGTGTGTGTAAATCTTAAGTTCTTTGTTTAACTGTATTTAGACGCAGTTAGTCACAGGTATTATATGTGTTTAGTACTGAATGTCATAATTTATTGTCATTTTGTTCTCTTACCTTTGTGTTCTGTCTTACAACATTACTGCTGTAAATATTAACGTTGATGGATATTGTACTATTAAACCAACTATGTCATGAGGATTAGTTATGGTTTCTTGCCGATTGATGGTAGTGGTTGCAATGGTGCTTACAAAGCTTCTGATAATGTTGTTGTCCTCTTTGAATTGTTACATAAATTATGTAAATTATGGTTGAATATTCAAAAATATTATTATTTAACGAAAGGAAATAATGTAAGGAAGTTGAAATTTTCTTTTATTAAAACTCTTGTATATTTGAAATAACAAAATCAAAACTCTAGTAAAATACAGCTACAAACTTAACTTCTAGGAGATGTTTTCGTAAATATTTTATAAAATAATTTTTTTAATTGTTTAGAAGTAGGTGGGATGGTATGAGATCCCACTCTCATCCGTAACACCTAATCTATCAAATAGGCTAGTTGTGCTTTCATTATTAGAGGTACTGAAAGTCAGTATTTTGTCTAAACTAACTTATCTTCTTCTAGTCTACGCCATCGTGATAAAAGACGGCATTATAAACCGGTATAGTTTTGCTTCTTGTTCTTGTATGTAGAGATTAAGTTCCGTTGATGCAGACATGTTTAAGGCCATCCGTGTAGCAACAAGTTCTCACAGGCATCTGAGTGATGCATCCGTTTAGCCCATAAAGTCGATTTGATATAAAGACTACGTAATCGGTTTCGTGTCCAATTCAATAACATTCTGGTTATACGATTTGTAGTCGCCGAAGTCCAGTAACACTACCTACTGGCTCATTAGACGTAAGACCACGGTTCAAACCCCAGGTCAGATATCAAAACGAAAATATGAAAAAATATTCCTTCGGCGACTTCTTCTCAACAGATTTCTGTCAAAAACTCTGAGAGGAAATAAAATTACCATGAAGAGTTTCTCAAAAAAAATCTGTCGTTCGAATCGATTTTAAACTGTAGGTCGCCACACTCATGTATAAAATTAACACACGCAACATCAGTGGTGTAAGAAACAAGACCGTAATCCTGACTGAAGGGTTGTAATGACTAATTATGTTATGTATGTATACGATTTGTAGTTATAAGTCGTGGTAGTCCAGTGGGCAGGGTGTTTGGCTTATTGAGAGAGCTTGTTGTTCAAACCCCCGCCCTTTTATTGCATTTTCCGGGATTGAGGTCACTTTATTTTCCTCTAAACTATTATTAGTTTTTATTGAAAAAGATTAAAAAAAAATTATCTTTCACTGGATGAAGGCAAATATTTAGTATTCCATTGCATCCTTGCTTGTAATTTGAAAATGATTTTGGTTGTTTGTAATGCTAAACTCAGTTTAATGGTCTTTGACTTGTGAATACAATTCTTTAATGACAATGTCATTCTCTCTAATGTAAATAAAGAAAATGAAAACAAGTCATGGTAAACATGACGCCAACATCAACTGGTAATATCAACTGTGTGTGTAAGTATGCTTTTAAATGAAAATATCTTTTGTAAGTGCATACATAATAGTGCCGTTATTACTTTAATGACAGTAACTAGTAATTTCCTTTGGAATTAAGTTACAAAATTTTATTTTCTTGCTTGCTTATCTTGAATTTCAATTTTGTTGCATAATATTTACGTATAATCACTTACATAAAGTCAATTACCGCACAAAACATGAATAATTTTTATCTGAGCCAACCATGGTCATGTGGAGTTAATGAGACTGATTACCTAGATCGTGTGTTTTGGCCTGGTTAGACTTTTTCTTGCAAAGTTTTCTTAATTCATAGGTGCATGCAAGTAATCTACAAGCTACAGCAACCCTCACAGACGAGATAATCCATTCAATCTGACAAATTCAGAGGGATTTATGGGTCAGAGTAATGGAAAATTAGACGTTTCAGATACTCTCCTGCCAGAAAAGTCGTGGCGCGCATTTGAACGATATTATATTCCACACCAGAGAATGGTTTGAGAGCCTTATTGTGACCTTTACATACATACATTTACAAAAATTCAATACATTGTTGGCAACACACATGAAAAGCAAATATGCAGTGCATGCAAGTCTTCTCATTCAAATTTTGCACTGCTGGACTGAATAAAGTTATGTGGGTAAATGTGGTATAAAGCAGACAAACGTATATTAACTAATAAAAGTAAGATTAGGATCATGCTTCCCAAGAAGAGTGATGATAAAATGGAAAAATTTCATAAATATTGTCAAGCGCAGCGTTAATTTATCCATTTTTTGTATTTGAGAAAACAGTATAGGAATAATCCATGTTTTTAACTAACAAGCTAAAGACCACGAAATATGAAAAGCTACTGTATACCACCCTCAACTAGTTACCACAATGATATGCTGACGAAACAAGTGTTTAGGTTAGGTTAGGTTAGAGTTCGTGTACTTGTCAATTAAGGCAAGTACAGTACCCGGAGGTCGAATTGACCCATTGTACAACGTCCTTAAAGACGGAAGGATAATAGAGGGAATAGAATAGAAACAAGAGGATTTAGGAAAGGGAAGAATGGGAAGCGGAGGAATTACACAGACCGGACATAACAAAAAGGGAGAGCGCGACCACACTGATGAAGGCCTAGCACCTGTCAGCCCAGCCCAAGTCACTAATGTTCTGTGAAGAGCCTTGATGTCCGCTCCCGACACAGAATTCAAACTCTCAAAGAAGGCCCTGCAAAGTGTCCTCAACCTCGATAGTCTCCAACTCCTCCTCATGGCAACATGCCCTGCAATAGTCCGGCTGGGATCTGTTTCAGATCCCCGTCAGCGACATAATCTCGCAGTGCCCTGTTTTATCACGACAACCAAGCTTAAGCTGGCCTTATCCAAGCCCAGCAGTCAACCTATTCTTCTACTGTCCACAGCAGGTCATAGACATCTAGAAACAAAACAACCCGATCCGCTCCCCCAACGCCTCTGTTCTTCCTCCCTCACCCATCCATTGATGAGGCCGTAGAAGTGACAGACTGTGGGGGCAGGACCAACTATCAAATCGCTCCCAGAAAGCATACATAACCTAGCGAGGGCATCCGCCGTCTCATTGCCTAGTATTCCGCTATGACCCGGAACCCAGCATTGATGGATACGGTCTAGTCCAAAAGTTCTCAACGACCCCTTGCACTCGCGAACGAGCCGTGATTTGCACCAGACCGACGCAATGGCCATAAGGGCAGCCTGACTGTCAACGAAGATCATGTAAGATTCCGAATCCGAAGCTGGGCCACCAGCTATGGCCCCAATAGCCTTCAAGATTGCGAAAATCTCCGGCTGAAAAACGCTGCAGTCATCAACAAGTGGTTGTAAACGCAGTAATGAGACTGAGCTCCATAAAAACATGAAATTTTATTTTTTTATAGTTGATCTGTAACCACCTATATACTGCACGATAACTGAACCCGCTTTCGATCCTGATTTTAAACTAAGCTACAGGATATCTACTCCTGAAGACCATTATCCAAGTATGTATCCTTTGACTGATACAGATCAACTGTAGTGCTTCTTATAATTGGTCTTCAACTAATCAAATGTTATCATCGTTAATGTCCGCTTAAACAATAGCGTTAACTAATTTGTATTCAAATTTAATGTTTGCCTAAACTATTATAAACGTTTTTGTCTCATTTAGTTTTGTAAGGGTTAAGGATAGAAATTGTGCTCAAATAATTGTTTTAAATTTCATCAAAAAATTGAACTGAACTAATATAATTTTTTTTTTCTTTTTTAATTTCATGTTATTTAAATAAAACTGACATTCAGCGATATACAATTCAAATTTATATTTAACAAGTGTGACTCTAATCTGCATACCAAAACAAATTAAATTAAAATAAAATAAAATGAACAACAAAATATGCATACACGACAAATCCTTAGATTGAAAAGTTTTTTTTTTATTTCTTATCATTTTTTTTTTTACAAAAACATGCCCATACAATATACATATTAACTCGTACATACATATAAAACCAAATTTATTTTTTTTTATGTTAAAATTTGCATAAAACTTTGATAGTTAAGTTGAAATATTCAACCAAGTTTTTGTATGACATTCAACGGTGTAACTGGTGCCTGGACAAATAGTTGTGAAACTGTTATATAAGCATACATGTACATTTGCGTGTATATATGTAGATATTAGAAGCTCCAATGACAATAACTGTGCAACCCGTTTATATTTTATGGCTCGCTTTCCTAGAACTCTAAACACTTTTTTTAACTAGAAGCCTTGGTATCAAAAATTTTTTTATGTAAACCACAATTAAATACAGAATCAGTAGAAACAACATTGTATTAAATTTTACATCATTGTTGTCATTACAGGTCTTTCATTAAGCGTTTACATACATACATACATAATTGGATATTACAACCCTTCAGTCAAGATTACGGCCTAGCTTCTCACACCACTCATGTTGTGTGTGTTAATGTTTTTACATGAGTGGCGGGACCTACAGTTTGAAGTCGACTCCGAACGACAGAATTTTTTGAGAAACTTTTCATGGCAAGTTTTAGTTACTCTCAGAGTTTTTTTGCCAGAAATCTGTTGAGAAGAAGTCAGCGAAGAATTATTTTTTCAAATTTCGTTTCGATGTCTGACCTAGGCTTTGAACCGTGGCCTTACGTCTAACAAGACAACACACTACCTACTAGACTACGGCGACTTCATCATTAAGCGTTTCCTTTCTAGAAATTTCATTAGCGCATGTCAGATATCATCAACATTTTTCATTCGCTTGGAAGACCTATTAATGGTCTTCCACGACTTCTCTAATTTTCCAAGACTTTGGCACATAAATCTGGCTGACTTTGAATGACGACATAAGTTACGTTTACTTTGAAGATCACGGTGATTTGTGGGTTATTAGTATACACTTGCGATAACTCACAAGACAAATTGTAACGAGGTTAAATTCCACAATTCCGGCGGCCATTTCACATCGCTTATAAGCGAGTTACCATGTCCTGAAATCACTCGTGCCTAATATTCAATGTGTCATGAGCTGTGTGGCTAATAGGGCAGTCCTGATCAAAACAGATTTCTTTGTTGCCCAGATCATCGAATTCGAGCCAAAAGATAGCGATAGCCTGTAATGTGGACCCATGAAATGCATTGTACGCTCTTGAGTCTCATTTGCATTTGTATTATTGCAAATTCGACAATTTTGTTTGCTCACGCACCCATCCATCCTAGAACGGGCGTCATCGCTAAATAAGATTTTTTGATTAAAATTAGGGACAGTTGTCAACTGCTCCAGAGTCCATTCAAACAAACGTCTTACAATGTCACGTGGAACAATTCTTCAAGTTGTTGTCTGTGAAAGTCTGAGTTTTTATGGGTGGCACGAGTTCCAGTATACATATACTCTCACGAATGAGGGTTATGTTTTCAGCAAATCTTGAGTTTCCTCGATCTAAGAGTGAAGGTTAATCGTGCACTGAACCAGTAGACTCGAATTTATGTACATGCAACTTGACTTCAGACTCAGCAGCCACAATTTAACTCACAGTAAAATTTTCAGAATTTTATCACAATTATTTCCATTTAATGTCTAAAAGGGTTAATCTGTAAATATTAACCTCTTTGCTGCTGCTGGAATTTAACACTTACTTCATATAAAAATTTATTTCTTCTAATTTTTCAAATTAATCTTTTCAAATTTGCGGTCGCATTTAATGTTGTTGCGTCTCTACAAAAACTGAAGTGAAAACAATTTTTGAAACTCCAAAAGTTAAATTAATTTTGACTACGATTTTATAAAAAAGAGCGAAAAAAACAAAACTAACATGCACTGCAAAATTTTATCTTACAATATTCTTAATTGAAAACTTTTTTATTTCAGTTCTTGTTGAAAGTTTATGGTTCTGTTCTGTTTTCATGTCATTTTGTTTTTAATGTCAAAAAAAAAATACAGCAGTTGTGGTAAAAATCAAAAACTTATTTAATAAAAAACAAAATAAAGAAAAGAAAAACAAGGAAAAAATTCTTATTCATAAAAAGTATTTTATACGGATGTATGTAATCTATTTCTTATAAAATAATTCACTTTTAAAAGATTACTCGAATGCAACATAATCATAGGAGGATCATAATAATGTAATCTGTGGCAGTGCATAATAAAATTTCTGACAAGCATGTTACTGTGTCCATTAGTATGCAGATATGTGAAGGATTTCTATAACATGAGTTTTAACACAAAACAAAAGCAAATCCTTAAAGATGAGTAAAATATTGTTACGTTTTTAACATTTTAAAAAAGTTTAAAATATGAGTTCGTAGATTGCAAATAAAATAAAAATAAATTTGTGTTTAGTTTTTAATCAATCCTTTATTGTTCGCAGAATTCCGTGTGCCACCTTTGGCAACTTGATTTAAACAACAACAATTTGCTTTATTGGTTATTCTTCTTTACACTCGTTCGTTAGATCTTTACAACAGAAATCTTCAAACCAGGATTATTCCCTTCACACGCAAAGTGTCTTTACACAAGACTGACTGAATTCTTTCTCATCCCGTTGCCTGCTTTGTCTTGCCTTTTATACCGCAGGGTAAACAGTCTGATGAATGCTCTTGGAGGAGAATGACTTTGCCTTCGCGAAATCTCTATTATTGTTGTTTGTGTATTTTGTTTACGTTTGTCCTTGCAGTGTTGTTGTTGCCTGTTTGTTTACTTTGTTTGTCCCCTTTTTTATATACTGATGTTGTTTATTCGTTGATCATGTAAACAATTCCATTGTTCTGTTTTTGTAGCTTTTGTTTATCATTTTAATAACACCATTTCCATTTTCGTAACAATATTGAAAATTTCTCTCTCATTTTTTTACAATTATATTGTATTGTGATAGACTTCGCTACATATCTGATTTAGAAGATTCACCATAACTTGATCGGTGTTTTGTAGATGTACGTCTACAATATCTAATGAAGAACTACCAACAGTAGCGCATTTTTTGGTAGCCAAAGTCTAACTATTGTTCGTCGATATATTAACTGGTTTATATTGTTTCATTTACTGAGTACATGCATGTGCTAGCCTTATCTACCATGCAAGTCCCATGCAACCCAAGGATTGGAAATTTTTCTGTAAAGTTGAGAAGGTTATTTGTGAAGATATGGTCAAAGAAAAGAAGCATACTGAGAGGCAAAAACACTTCTTAAAACAAATAGGTTTGCTGCGATTGAAACTTTTGTTGGGAAGTTACAATAAAACGAGATTTTAGCAATGTATCAGCTAAATTTGAGGATAGTTATAGGTTTTTTGACAGACTACTATACAGTAAGACCCAGATTAATGCGGGGGGTACGTACCAATAAGTTACAGCGCTAAACGAAAAACAGCATTAAACGAGGTAACTAATAAAACAACTGTGACGCAGGAAAGATGCGTTCGTGCTGTGATTGCGACCTCGGAAAATACAGACTAATAAAAGAGCGTTGAAAAAGATGCATAGTATACAGCGTCGCTATATAGTGCATCGCTTTTGATTGGTGCATGACCGTTTCAATTGCGTACATGTACGACAAGTATCAATACAGTGTGCAATTTAGGGGAATCACAATACTACCAATACAGAAACAGCGTTAAGCGGGGTCTTACTGTAAACTCAAAGTACACTCGTTCAGGAATGGAAATCGCCTTGAAGTGAAGTAAAATCGGAAATTTTCTCAGAAAATTATAAAATCTCTAATCATTACGAAATGATTAAAGCTTTTTATTAAAGCTTTCTGGTCTTGCACAAAGAAATTTTTTCGGCAACATTGTGAAAATGAAATACCATCATGTGCATACTTAGTTGCATTCAAAGGATTTCTGCAAGCTTACAACCAAGTGACAAGCACTTTTGATGATGATGATATGATGCGTCATATTGTACGTATTGATTTTGTGAAATGAATGAACAAATTTCAATTCTTTTTCGTTTTGCAAAAAGTCACAAATGCATATATCCTGTAGCACACATTGCGTAGATTTTAAATCATGCTATGCTTTCTTCTACATTTAAAATGAAAGTCAATTTTATGATATTTCTGTGGGTATTTCTGCAAATTCATAGCTTCTATAATGAGGAGCATTCAACTGAAGACAAAAATTGTCTAAGCAACAGCAGTCAAGGGTTTATGTTATGCACCTTTCTATCACTGCAGAAACAAATAACAATTGTAAGGAGTTTAAGACAATGTATGTTTGTGTGCGTAATTTTCGAAAAATGAAAACTACTTGAAAATGCATTATATTTTCAAACCAGAATGTTAAATGGTTTTGATAGAGAAATTTTTGGATTATTGATTCGAAATGAAACTATTTTTGAGTATTTACTTGCATACTGGCAAAAAAAAAATCCATCTTGTGTAAGATATGTACATTTGTCAAATTAGTTGTCATTTATTCAGTCTGTTTTACCGTAGACGGATTGGCATGGATCATAGACTACAACATGTGTTCTCTGATTGGGCTCTGGAGAAGTTGAGTACTGCCTAAAATTTTCTTAAAAGAAATTATCATCAGCGATGAGACCCATTTCTGAATGAATTTGTTCGTGAACAAACACGAATTTAGAACAATTCGAACATACATACATACATAACTGATCATTACAACCCTTCAGTCAGGATTACGACTTAGCTTCTCACACCACTTATGTTGTGTGCGTTATTTTTATACATAAGTGTGGCGACGTACAATCAAAGTCGATTCCGAACGACAGATTTTTTGAGAAACTTTTCATGGCAATTTTATTTACTCTCAGAGTTTTTGCCAGAAATCTGTTGAGAGGCAGTCACCGAAAAATTATTTTGTTCATATTTTCGTTTTGATGTCTGACCTGGGACAACAATTCTAACATCAAATTGGAGAACATATCTAATCCATATGAAATTCAAGAGCCTCCCAAAAAACCTTCTTTTTGGCATGACGTCATTGGTCGAACGATATTCGCCAGGTCATCACTGTCAATGGCAATCACTATAGCTCAATGGATGCTCTGAACACCAACAGTAAGTATGTCGTTTCAGTAGAACGGCTCATATCATGGCATGGTTTTCTCGCATGGAAGTTATGTGAACTGGCGTACGAGATCATGCGATTTGACCCCATTCGATTTTATTCTTAAGGGGTGCAATTAAGCCACAAGCACAGCGATGACATATATCATGATAAAAAAAATTCCTTGATATTATATGTCTTTATCATTGGCATGACTTAGCTTATTTAATTGCGATTTTTCCAGAAAATTTAATTCCATTTATAAACACCACACAATCAACATTTAAAACTTTGTGAATAATTTATTATCAACCAACATTTGTCTTGTTTGTTATGTAAACTTTTCTCTTCCTGACCTTTTTATACAACAATTTATAGCCGCAACCAAACACAAAGCACAATTACAAACGACAGGACGAAAGGAAAACACATAAAATTTTTGAAATTTCAAACATTCAGTAACGGAATTTCAATATTCATGCCGAAGTAAATGAACCTTGAAATTTTTTTTGCCGTTTTCCTTTCAACTTGTATGGTTTTATGGATTTCCATAAAATTGCCTCGTACTACGCACTTGTTAACGCCTATTGGTTATTGTCTCATGGAATTCTAAAAACAAAATATGCAAATTATTCCTATTTGAGATCCTGTAACAAACAGTTGATGTTATTGCTTATGCCATGAAATTTGTGTATATGTGGTGTTATAAAGTGTTTCTGAATGTGTTGCTGTCTGTATTCACGCATGAAAAGTCACATTCCAATAAACAATAATAACCCGTTTCTGTTTGGTTTTATAAGAAAAAGCGAAATGCAAACATGTTTACTTTACTGATTACATTTGTTTTACGTGGCATTTTGCGGAAAGTACTTAATTTTCAACACAATGGATCGAAATTTCAAGCTGTGTTGTAGGGGTAACGTTTTTTTTTTTTTTGATATTTTAAAGAGAAAAATTGAATTGAAAACTAATATTACATCATGAGTTGCTCTTTTAATTCAATTATTTCTATTTACCTTAATTTTCATCGAAAAATTATCTTCAACGCTGAGACATATTTATATATATATATTTATATATTTATATATATTTATATTTATATATTTATATATAAAAAAATTAACAAAAAATTTTGTCAAATTTAAGACGACATCAAACCACGTCCGCGATATCAATTCCGTATCCCGAAAAAAGCTTCTTCGCAAAAAACCTGGGACCAAATAAAATTGCCATGAAAAGTTTCACAAAAATCTGTCGTTCGAAAAAAAATTAAATGTATAAAATTAATGTATAAAATTAACCCGTACAACATCAGTGGTGTGAGAAGCTAGGTCGTAGTCCTGACTGAAGGGTTATGTATGTACGCATGCGTTTCAAAAAAGTCACCGTTTTGTGTATAAATTAAGGTGGCGCGTCATCAATTCGTATATTTTTTTAAAACGATGTTGGCCAGGCCATCACTCTTCACATTGGATATGTGAGATCGTGCGATTTGAGACCGTTAGACATTTTCTTTTCTTAAGTTGCAGGTGAATGCGAATATTCCACAAATCTCGGAGTCGTCAAAGCCGCATTAGACATACTGCCTATCAAATTCAGCCTGATTTATAAGACGGATTCATGTAAAATTAGACATTTCGGATGCACTCCTCCCAGAGAAACAGTGACGAGTATTTGATTGATGTTATTTTTTTTTCTGAAGTCGCCGTGGTCTAGTAGGTAGTGTGTTGGCTCATTAGACGTGAGGCCTCGAAATGTGACAAAATATTTCTTCTGCGACATCCTCTCTCAGCAGATTTCTGGTAAAAACTCTGAGAGTAAATAAAATTGCCATGAAAAGTTTCTCAAAAATCTGTCGTTCGAATTCGACTTTAAACTGTAGGTCCCGCCACTCATGTGTAAAAAAATTAAAGTACACAACATATGTGGTGTGAGAAACCAGGTCGTAATCCTGACTTTTTTTTACTTTACGCGAGTATTTTTTAACGCGAGTATTTTTCTATTTTTTTGAATTTTACAACGTTTTTAGAAACTTGAAGTATTCGAGTTAAGTTTAACAAATGATTTACATTTCAAGTGCTGTGTATAAAAAGTGAAGCAGGAAGAAACAAATTTTTAATTTCTTTTTACACCATCTTAGTCTAATGGCTAATTGCATGGAAGTAAATTGCTTCAGTTATTGCTAATTGCTTGTTAAAAGTTCATTGGTTTTCTTTAAACCAGAATGTTGATAAAGTATCATAAGGCAGCACAATGCCAAGTAATATTAATGTTCCTGCTTTATAACAAAATTTTCCACAACTAAAGTGAAATAAATCATAAAAACTTTAAAAAATTATTTTTCATAAATGTCTTTAGGTACACTACTACTAACGTATATTTTACACACTGTTTAGTTCGTTGTTAGCATAAAAAAATCGTATAAAACGGAAATATATTTTAATTGCTACCCATAAATATATACCGTATCAATTTGACTCTTTGCCAAATCTTGTAAACACTGACTGAGTATAACAAAAATGTAATGCATGGAAAGACAATACGGTTTTGGCATTCTTCATCAACAACATGCAATGCAGCAATTAAAATGGAAAACGATTTTTAACAATCAATTTAAAATTTTAATCTGTATATGGCATATTTAACATCGTATGTTTTTGGTGTAAGTGGCAGTGATTTTCGGAGAGCATAAATTTTTTTCATTAAAGAAAAGTGGTGGAAAGTCGCATCAAATGCTTGGCGAGGCATATGGTGATCATGCTGTATCAAAAGCAATATCCATAAGATGGTTTCGACAGTTCAGAGATAACAATATTGATATAAGAAATGAACAAATTGGAAGATTAGCAAGACATTTAAAAGATTCAGAATTGCAAGCAATATTGAATAAAGTTAAATCAGATAAAAATGGCAGAAAAGTCTGGAAAATGGGTGCCACATTAATTAAGTGACGGACTGTGGAATACCGAAAAGCCACTTGGGAAATTTTGCTTTCAAGACACGATAGAAAATCTGTATTGCATTGAATTGTTATTGGCGATGAAAAATGGATTTGCTTGCAGAATTCTAAACGGCAAAGATCATTGGATTAATCCGGTATAAACATCAACTTTGGCTGCAAAATCAGAATGAATGTGTGTTTGGGGGTATCAGAAAGATAAGGTGCATCACGAGCTCTTAAAACCTGGAGAAACCATTAATACAGATCGCTACTAACAGCAAATGATCAATTCGAACCACGCATTAATTGAAAAACCACCAGAATGGGCCACAAGTCATGTCAGCATTATAATGTACCTGCACACAAAGCACAACCGGTTTATAATACATTCAGAGCATCAGACTTGGCTTCTTCCGACTCCTTTTAGTTTTCATCTATGAAAACGTCTATGTATTAAACTTTGATCACTTTAATCTCTTTGTTGTTTCCAAAGACAATTTTTTTTTCGATTTTACACCCTTTAAATAAAATAACAGAAGCAAAAATTTCGAAAATTTTATTATGATTATATTCCCCTCTTTTTGAGCATATTTTCATATTATTGAGTGCAATATCAACAGTAAATAGAAATTGTGAAATTGAAAGCTAAGCTTTAAAAAAACTTTATTTTGTCAACATTTGCTTAAACAGAAAACTTGAAAAAAAAATCCAATTTAATCGGATTAAAAACTTGTTAAAAAAAATTTTCTGTGTTGGAACACTATAAATATTCAAACGAAACTTAACAATAGCATTGCGAATTTAGCTGAAACTTTTACATTCAGGTCAACTTTAATGAAAAGGAAGTGAAATTATTTTGTCTTCAAAAAAGTTAAACAATTTAATAGGTCACCCACTATTTGCTTAAATTTTTAAAAAGAATTCGGAAATGAATTCAAACTTTAATTATGATGATAATGAAGAAAATGTACAGAATTCACAAGAATTTTATTTTATGCACAACAAAACAATAAACAGAATATTTAAATATGAATTATTCACATTAAGATAAACCACAGCAAATGGAAAATGTTTAGAGCTGTTTTTCTATACAAATTTTCCTTTACACAAACATACATACATACATAATTGGTCATTTCAACTCTTCAGTCAGGATTACGATCTAGCTTCTCACACATCACTTATATTTGTTAATTTTATCCATGGGTGGCGGTACCTACAGTTTGTCGTTCGACTCCGAACGACAGATTTTTGAGAAACGTTTTCACGACAATTTTATTTAATCTCAGATTTTTTGGCAGAATTCTGCTGAGGAGTCACAAATGACTGAGGAGGCACCCAAGAAATATTTTTTTATAATCTCGTTATGTTCAAGATATCTGAGAGCTAGGATTTGAACCGTGGCCTCATGTCTAATAATCCAACATAGACAGCGATGTCAGATGCCTTTTTCCCCTTTTAAAAACGTTTAAAATATGAGTTCGTAGATAAATAAAATAATAAAATATATTTGTGTTTAGTTTTAAATAAATTCTTTATTGTTCGCACAATTCCGTGGACAACTGTTCAAACTTGATTTAAACAACAACAATTTGATTTATTTGTTATTCTTATTTACAGTCTTCCGCGTACACACAAACAATTGTTCGTTAGATCTTCAAACTACACACTATTATTCTCTTCACATGAAACGCGTCTTCACAAAAGACTGACTGAATTTTTACTAATCCCGTTGCCTGCTTTACCTTGCCTTTTATATCATTAAAATCTCAAATCACTATTATATTCCAGGTGGAAGTCATGACCGTTTTCTTTCGACAGCTAGACTGCCACAGAATACCTTTCGAAAGTCATATCGATGTCCAAGCTTGTTCTTGAATGTCACTTATTCCATAGGTAAAGGAACGATTATTCGGAGGACTCCATTATTTCAGTTCTAGCATGAACCAGAAGGGGTCCTGTAATAAACAATCCTGTCCGTACTCTCGAAATAATCCTGATAATGTTAAGCAAAACGCCAGAACCATCTCTTCTTACTGATTATTCTTAAAAATGATATGAATTTAGCATGAACTCATATTATTTGTAGGTGTAACATTGCATTAGGTCGCCGTAGTCTAGTAGATAGTGTGTTGGCCTCCAGGTCAGACATCAAAACGAAAATATGAAACAAATATTTCTTCGGCAACTTCCTCTCAGCAGATTCCTGGCAAAAACTCTGAGAGTAAATAAAATTGCCATGAATAGTTTCTCAAAAAAAACTTGTCGTTCGGAGTCGACTTTAAACTGTAGGACCCACCACTCATGTATAAAATTAACGCACACAACATAAGTGACGTGAGAAGCTAGGTCGTAATCCTGACTGAAGAGTTGTAATGGCCAATTATGTATGCAACATTTTATTTTAGGTTATGAATACACAACGAATATTTGGCAGGTATTTTTATAGCTAAAACTGATGATGAAAGTTCTACAATCCCAAAGGCACGATTAGCTTAATTGTACACTTTCGTATGAACATGGAGCTATTGAAGCTTGATGCTATTAAGAAAAACACGATGATCGAACGACCATATACAAGATGATATTTTGTGAATCACACTGAAGTGCTCTAGTGTTACAATTTACGTGGTATCTGCTATCGATATATTTATTGTTATCCAAAATTAATTGTGTTCTTCTAAATTTTATTTGGAATCGTTTTCAAGTAACTAAATAAATGATGTCAACAACATTTCTCCACTTATTTGTCTTTATGTCTCCGTCCTCAACATTTCATACTTCAATTAATATTTTTAAAAATTTTTATGTCGTGTCTAGGCACTTTATTTACATCCTTAAATACTGGCCTGTATTTTTTAAAACTTCTGTGAAATGTTCTTTATACAAAAAGGTTTATGCAAAAGTTTTTTTTTTTTTTTGTTTTCTATTTCGTTTTTCTTGTGTAACAAACTGTCCTTGTGTTTAGAAAGTTTTCAAAATTTTAATATTCAGCACAGTTTTGTTGGCATTAAATTATGAAAAATTTCTTATATTGATAATAGAAAGAAAATAGCCTAAAGTAATAAAATTAATTGGAATTTAACTTGAGATTAAATTTTGAATTTAAATTTATTACATTTATTTTATTTTACACAATTTTAATGTCACCTTGTGAGGGTTAGTAATGGCAAGTATCGTGAAATTTAAATAACAAATTTTATGTCCATGAATACCGTGGTAGTGTTAATCAGAATGTATCCTAGATAGATATGTAGACTATCCTAGAAGGGTATGAATTCATACAAAATAAAAACGAAAAATATTTCTTAAAAACAAAAAAAAAATTTTAAGGAAAATGTAACAAAAGTTCGTAGATTACAAAGCTACTAGTACTCTATGGTGGTGTGAGGAAACAGGTCGTAATCCTGTCTGAAGGGTTGTATTGGCCAATTATGTATATGGCACTTGGTGTCATATTGTCGATGCATAAACTTCAATCTCGGGTAAAAACAAGTTAACTATTAAACGGCCATAATGCTTTACATAAACTATAACGGTTCTTACAGGCGACTCAGCATTGAAAGTTTACAGCTCTACCACAACATCAACATGATGGTCAACGGTTTTTAACTTGAAGTTTATATACATATCTAGTGGTGATAATAGGACAGGTCAAAGTGCCACGTAACCGAAAATTCGAATTATTCACCACATTTTTAAGGACAGGCCAGCAGAATTGAAATCGTTAAATGGTATTCATCGTAGCCTAGTAGATAGTGTGTTGGCTTATTAAACGTCAGGCCAGGGTTCAAGCCCTAGGTAAGACATTTCCTACAGAACGAAATATGAAAAATAATTCTTCGACACTTCCTCTCAGCAGAATTCTAGCGAAAACTCTGAGAATAAATTAAATAGCCATGAAAAGTTTCTCAAAAATTTTTCGTTCGCATTCGACTTTACACTGTACAAAATTAACACATAAGTGGTGTGGAAAGCAAGGTCGTAATCTAGACTGAAGGGCTGTAATGACGAATTATGTCTGTATGTAGGTATGTAAATATATAACCCGTGTTTTACTGTCTGGATGATTTTAAATTAAATGTTAAGTTTTGTTCCTAAATTTCTGAATATTTTTTTTAAACATTTGTTAATTAATGATCAACCTAGAACTTAAATGCAATGTAAATGAGTCTATTAGAAGGTCAAAAAAATTATAATCAATAATAAATTACAATATTTCACAGTAATTTTTCATATAATTTTAAATTATATTCAACAAAATGTGACAAATTTAATGGTTTATGTTAACTGTCATACGTATTTTTTACGAAAGGCTTCCGCAAGACTAAACAAAATTTGTTTTATGATTTGTTTTACAAATTCTTTTGTTTCAATATTAATCCTTTTCATCTGTAATGCATATCCTGCATATTGTACTAGGAGACTGCAATGACAGTTCTGTGACAGAATAGAAAAGAGAAAAATATTATTTTGCAGATTCTTATTCTACCAATCTGGTTATGCATACAAAGGTAATAATTTATCATCTTTAATGCAGAATTCATGTTGTAGTCGAAGTTAATACTAAACAGGGAGACTCGAAAGAAGGTTTTTATTTGCTTAGTTTATAAGCATTTGTTGGAGCCGAATCGTTGTAGTACAATGTTATCCGTACATCTTATTACCGGCTAAAACGCACTTTTTCAGGGATTTAGCAAGGAACACAAGCACTAAATACGAGCATTGGAATCTAATTCATGTGTATAAAGTGATGGTATTTATTGCAATGCGAAATGGAAACCATAGGTTATTTCAACAGAATGCAAAATGCCAAATGCAGATTATTATTCTTCTTCAAAATGAGCCACCAAACATCTGCCTTCAGACACTCTGTATAAAGCAAACCACAATCACAAATCAATCACAAGCATTGTCAAACTTATCTAAACCAGATTTTGTTGTGGTAGAATTTTAATACTCTTCTTTCAAATGTTTATATGGTAGCAAAAAAAAAACAAAAAAAAAAACAGAAAGAAGAAAAGAAAATGAAGAAAAACTTGCAATAGCAGCACATTTTGCAACTGTTGAAACACAACAAAGGGAACAAAAATGGAAAACTATTAGTTGTCAAAATTGAAAAGTTATGACATTTACAAGAGCATAAATGGAAAGGTTTGGTAAACAGAAAAAAATTAATGAAAAATTTAAACAAAGGGACATTCTAGACAGGCTACATTAAGCACGTAATAAATGTTTTCAAAGTTACCAAAAGTGAATGACTAAAATTCTTTAAAATTAAATGGCTTAACGGAAGCGAATATTTAGGTTTGCAATGTAAACTTTAGGTAAATAATTGTCAATAGCGGTTGGCTGAAAAAGAGGACACTAACAAAGTATTTCTTGTCTATCGGAATAGACATAAGCAAACAAGTATAGGAACTCTATATATCGTCTATAAACTTTAATTCTTTCAATCTAGTATTCGCATTTGCATTTGGTTGGTGCGCTTAAAAAACTAGTCAAAAAAGTATTTCCTAGTTTCGATTCCTTCAATATATGGTTCAAGTGTACATGTAAAGCGAAGTCTGAGTATGTTCATTAGTGTGCTGAAGTATCTCTTATTCAGGTTTAAAATATTGTTGCTTTTCCTCTCATCGGTATCGCCCTAGACTATCTTCGTAATTTTTCCTAGAATGTCCTTGTTCCACAATAATCCATGTGACATTTTTGTTTTCCAGCTTAGTCGTCAATGTGATGAAATTGCAATCTAGGTGGCCAGTTCATATTACCTCAGAATGCACGGGCAGATTATCCAAAGCAGTATGAGCTGTGTGGCACGTAGTGTTGTCATATTGAAACCACATGTTATTCTTGTCCAGATCATCCAACTCAGGCCAAAATAAGCTAGTAATCATCGACTTATAAAGTTTGCCGTTGATAGTAATGGCGTGGACAATGTTGTTCACAAAGAAATATTCACAGATAACGCCGCCAAACCAAAAAAAACCGAAAGAACTTTAAATTTATAAGACAAAAGGACGTATAGATTGAGTTAAAATAAATAATTTTTACCCTGAGTGTTAACTACATATATGCTGAATGCTATGAGATTATCGTATTGCCAGCATATGTAGGATTTATTTGTTTAAATGAGAAAAAAATTTAATAAAAAATTTATTCATTTACACCATCAGATAATGAAGTATTCTGTTAAAAAATACTATAAATTTTATTCCATTAAAATAATTAATTAATTTAAGAGAAATTTACATTTACGTTGAAAGATATTCTGCTTGAGGGAAAATGCAATATGCCATGCAAATAAAAAGGTAATAATCAGTTTTTATTTATAATTAGAAACTAATATTAATAATAAACATATTTTTAATAAAAATAATGTTAATAAAAAAATCAAATATTAATTTTAATTTTTAATATTTTAATATTAATATTAATAATGAAAAAAAATGATTACATTACCTTACATAACAGAATTTTAGATAAGAATTAGTAAAAGCAATAATAAGTAATATCAATGTTATTTATAATTAATTAATGAATTTATTTTTATAGTAAATGTTCTAAAAAAATTGTATAATTGTTTTAATTAATTACAAATCTATGAATTAAAATAAATATTAAAAAAAATGGTAAAAATAACATTTTTAAAACATGCGACTGAATGTGGCATTAAAATCTGTTTCGTAAGATGAAAATAAAATGTTCTTTTAATATTGCGGTTCTGCTGGAAAAATATGATACCATAACAATGATACCTCTGTGAGCGAGTCTTAGTTGATTGCAGAGAGTGTGCAATACAGCAGCTTATTATTGGGCTTGTCTTACTTTAATATACCTATACTTACAGTAAAGCGTAATACTAAGTTCAGATATGCACTTTTATTGAGTCAATATTCGATTAATTGAGTGCAATATTTTAAGTGTTCAGACATAATAATATACGCAGTTCATCTGCTTATTCAATATTCATTTGACAGCTGGTAAACAAAACAGCTGGTTGTCTCAACAACATTGTTTTAATTTTGTTTTTTGTTTTGTTGTTTTTTTTTGTTTGTCGTTGTTGACATTTGAGTTGTCAAATATCAACAAAAAGTGTTCGGTTAATTGTAATATGCGCACTGAACATACTTATGACAGTGTTGTATTTCAAGTTTTACTCAATATTATAACAATTTACGTATTTATTGCGCAATAATTAATTGAAACTTTATATGAAATATTATGCTCAATAATGGCGTTTATTGCGTTTATCGCAATAAACGTGCATATCTTCACAACCAAAAGGCATGCGCAGTGAGCTTCAAAAGAAACTGTTCATTAAAAAAATATACATTAATAAATTACCGTTATTTTTATATTAAAATTGTTTAATTATTATTGTTTGATGCTCACTGTACGTTTAGTCTTACATATCCCCTTTCTCTTTAACATAAAAGTATTCTATAAAACATTATTGGTATTAATATCTGGGCATATAAGATCAATGTGTGAGAAAATTTTATATGACACATGGACTAATCTAGTGAAACCACTTATTGAAAACATTGCCTTTTAAGAAAACAGATCTATTATACTTAAATTAAATGTTAAATGGATGTTATTTATTTATTTTTTCTTTTTTTTATTGAATTTTTAAGCATATTCATGCATACATACCACTCTATGGTACTTTAAATGTTCAGGTAATGCTTTTAAAATGGTATGTACAGTACATCGTCACAGGCAAGCAATAGTTATAATGCAAAACTCATTGCAACACGTTTGGCCAAAGCAATAACAAACTACATTCTAACTTTAACCAAAATTGTTTATTTGAATTGTTTCCAGTGGCCAAAACCAAAGTCATTGTGTGCAAAATTATTCTGTTCAAGAATACCGCATGCATTTGCATGCATGTTGAAATCAATTAAAACAAACATGAAATTTATTTTTGTTCTCAATTTGAATGTTTGTTTAATGCATTAACAAACTGAAATAACAAATGGAATACGTAAATATATTTGCTGAATATTTTGTAATACATTTAGAAATCAAATGGGGAAATATAATAAATAAGCACAAATAACCAAACGGAATTTAAAATTGTATGGAATTTAAAAATTTGCAAAAAAAAAATAATTACAGTTTTAAATAATAGTTGCATTAAAAATAAGGGAATAGGATTTTAATATTGTTTTTTGAAAATAAATCCTATTGAGTTCTTAATAGCATTTTCATAACATTTTCAGTTTTCAATGAAGACAACTCATTAAATTGGGAAATCACTCCACCGCACTCCAGATAAACAACACGTCATTTCATATTCCAATAAAATAATATATCAGATCTTCTTCAGGGATTCTTGGTAATGAATTGTTAAAAAAAAATAAATTAATTTGCATTTCATAACATATTCCGTCCTGTATTTAAGCACAGAATTGTTTTCCTGCTGGTTTTTCTCAAATTATTTTCGTATCTTGTATGGAAATTTAATATTTCCGATTGCTTTTATAATACGTTTGTATGTGCAATTGTAAACACAAATATAGAAACTATTTTACTCACATAAAATACACCTGTCTGTACTGTAAAGATACTAAACCTGATAAACCCAGACAAATCTACTCGTATATTGCAAGTAAGTACCTGACATATTATAGTGAGAAAGTGTGTAAATACCTTGAAGAATTCAATACTCAGTTATGGGTTGTTGTAAATAATTTGCTAAAACAATTTCATTTAAAATTGCTATCTGTGGGGTTCCTATGAAAGCAATTTTGACATAATATTTGTTCATATTTTAAAATTCTCGGTAAATGTATTTAATGCCATGGAATTTTTCATATTTTTTTTTTATTAAAAATAATAAACACTGTCTGGTACAACAAAAAAAAAATAAATAAATTTTAAACTGTAGTTGAAATAGTATTTTTTACAAAAAATTCTTGTTCTTCTTGTCATTACAGTTCTTTCTAAAAGGTCTTCATCTCCGTTATTAACCCATATTATTCGGGATCTGGGAGTGTAAAAGGTTGCTAAGCGGCCTTATGCCAGATTTTCAGGTCTTAAAATGACTTGACCAGGCTCAGCTTGGTAAGCTATATCAGAAGAGAAGTGTGCTTCTTTCTTGAGATTATTTAGTAAAAGTTCGATTCACTCGTAAATCATGCATGGGGATGTAGAACGAACTGTACAGGACTGGGACTAGACTTATCTTATGGTAAGATGAGGAATGCGAGCCTCTTTGATACAGGACCAGTAGATGGAATATCTAAGATTTGTACATGCTTTTTATGCCACTGTGCTTGTTTACAGATTCATAGGCAGAGATAGCTAGGTAGTCAACTGGTTAATGGACTATTAGATCTGAAAGATAACAGACTTGAGAACCTAATACGGTTGATTAACAGGTTTGACTGGCTAGGGGAAAATCTTTAGGGATGGGAGTTTTTTATCTATGGCTGCCATGAGTGGCTAATGGTTTTTTTCACTTTTCATTCCTTTCCCTTCATTCTTTTTCAATTCCAAGTTCTATGCAAACAATATTTGTCAACCTTCAATGATCAAAGTACCACTAAAATTTTCGCTATGTATTACGGAAATCTCATCAAACCGTGTATGAGTAAGGATGCAACATCGATGATAAAAAACATTTAAACATCGATGCATCGTTTGCATACCTACATATGTATGAGACCCTTTGCAAAAGAATTCATTTTCCCACGTTAAATAACATATATTCTTTAAAAAAAAAACCTATGAATAGTTGTTTATATTAAACACTCTCTATACTTTTGTTTTGCCTTATTTGGCACTTCAACATACATCATAAATATAAAATAAATACAGCATTTGCATGCGTCAAACATATGCATAACTGCCGTAAGGAAGCGAAAAATAATGTACGAAATTATAAAATTTATTTCTGATCAATTTTTGGCAAGAAAATTTCGATTTTAACTCTCGCGAAAATAAATGTCTGCAGGCGTTAAACATTGACAAATAAATAAATTTCACTGGGCCATAAATTTAAAACAAAACAAAAAAAATAAAAAATTACCAATCCTTGCCAATTGAAATAGTTTATCAAAAGAAATTTGAATAAAATTAGGTTTCTCTTACATGTTTAGACATAAGTACATATTTTAATTTTAATATGAAATTTTAAGCCAATGTGTACGTATTTCAGAGGTTTTAGACGTACTTAAGACAATTAAATATTTTTTTTCGAAAACAAAGAATTATTTAAAATACAATCGTTAAGTAACTTGTAGATTTATTTCCACATTACGATCTGGACATGTATGTATGTATACCTACAAATCTTCAATCAGGATTACGGCCTAGCTTCTTACACCACATATGTTGTGTGTGTTAATTTTATACAATTTCAAGTCGACTCCGAACGACAGATTTTATTTACCCTCAGAGTTTTTGCCAGAAATCTGTTGAGAGGAAGTCGGCGAAGAAATATTTTCATATTTCGTTTTGTTGGAGATGGCTTTACGTCTACTAAGCCAACACACTACCTACTATACTACAGCGACTATACAGACATATATACATATACAATAACGATAAAGGCTGCCATTGATGTAAAGAAATAAAATTAATTCAGGATTTTTTTTTGTGATTTACTTTTGCATCATTATTTTCTGTTTGTTATAAAACTTTAATAAATGGTCTTCTAATATGCACCTCCGAACTTTGAGAGTTGATAATGGCCGAAACTGTAAACGGTCGATACTACATTTGACAGATTAGTTGTCATTTATTTAGTTTGTTTTAATGCATACATGGACTTTTTGTACATGGGATGTAATACCTGCTTCGATCTTTTAACGATCGCCATAATTTCGATGATATTTCACACAAAATTTGTTTTGGTCACGTTATACTCGGTCTGGTAACTTCGAGAACCTTGCTGTTTACATGTAGTTTAGTTATTATGATTTAATCTTTGGAACAATTGGATTTATTTGTAAGATCATTTGGAGTTGCTAACTTAAAGAGAAAAAGACGGATATGAAGAAACGGAAAAGAATATATTTAAGATACATTTCTTTTATTTACAATTATGCTAATTGTCCTTGGATATCTCATATCTTGCACCACTCACTCCAACAGATGCGTTTGTGCTAAATTGACAAATCTACTTTAATATTCTGTTCCATCTCGAATTCGATTATTCCTCAATTCTATCTACCTATCCATTTAGTCTTTGAATTTGGTCGTATTGATGGCGTCGATTTTATTAAGTAGAATACCCAAAGTTTAAATGGACATTGCAATAATGTCATTTATAGGTCGTGTAAATGTTGCTGAAGTCAATAGATCCTGATGTTTTCAGCATGCAAATTCAGAACAATGTTTTTTAGTAAAAGTGTCTAGTAAGTGTCTAAAGGAGAATAGTGTTGTCTAAAGGGGAGATCTCTTCTAATTTACACCTTCTATAGGGTACACAAAAGAGAATACAGTATACATTAGGCAATTTTCAGGAAACACTATAGCACATGATGAGTTTACCCACTAAGCCATTTATAACAGTAAGCCATACGAATCATTTGAATCATATATTTTACTTTCTCTCTCTCTCTCCTTCTCTCTCTCTCTCTCTCTCTCTCTTTATCGCTGAAACATGAATTGTGCTTTTGTGAAATAAGGGTTGTTTTTCTCGACAAAACCATATTGCCAAGTTATTTTTTACTTTTCACACAAAGCATATTGGTTTGTAATCGATTGGCGAGTGAATCGTATTCTGTATTACAGAGAAAGCTCTTTATTTAGCTGTACTACGGAAATTCTTTTCTCCGGTTTTTTTTCTATCTTTTGTTAAGTACCCGTATATACTAATCTGCCCTTTCTGTCTTTCACAAAAAATCTTCCTAGCACTACAGCAATACACTATAAAACTAGCGGCCAATGTTGGCCGTAGATAAAAAACAGAATTATGGGCTGCCTGTAAACATAAGAATTCAATGCCGCTAAGTTGAATTGCAATAGAAATTATTTGACCAGCATGTTATCAAGTTACGAAGAAAACTGTGGTATTTTTGTTTGTTTTTAAATTCAAGATGCATGTAGCATGCATTAAGAGAAATACAATCAAATGTTGGGGCTGTTTTATAAATATTATGCATTAGTCTCTGTTACAGAAGTACTCCATTGTTATAAAACTCGAATATTCAAATTGATAATACTTAAATCACAGGCTAAATACTGTATGTATTACCTGTAAAATCCAACAAACAAACAAATGTAATCAGAAATACAAACAAGTTCGTAATTTGCTTTTCCATAAAAAACAAACAAACAAACACGTTATTATGTTGCTGCGTTTGTTTGTGATACTCTTAGTAATGGTTTATAAGCCATATATATACATAATTTTAATGAAATAACCTGCACAGAAACCATTACACGTACCCAAGTCAGAGTATTAGTGTCAGTCATGAGAATAATTTGCATATTTGACTTTTAAAATTCCATGCGTCTAATAACAAACGGATGCCAAATGTAATGCATGACATTTTTATGGAAATTTTCAAACCAATACATGCTGAAAAGAAAAAGCCAACAATTTGAGGTTCGTTTACTTCAATATGAAAATTGAAATTCCCGTTACTGGAAGTTTGGAAATTTTTATTTCTTTTTCTTTTGTTTTGTCTTTCGTTTGTAGTTGGTTTACAAATTTGATTGCCCCTACCAACTGGCGAAATAAAACAAAAAAACTGTATTTGAAAAGAATGGAAAATGTTTGAGAATACATTCACATACATTTTGCTGATATTTTGATTATACGTCGCGTGTTCAAACGCATTTTAAAATTGTAAAAAATTTGGCAATTTTCGAAAGAGATTTGAAATTCTGTTTGTTTAAAAAACTATTTTCGTTTCGTTCTTCAAATTCTATGAATGCATTCATCACACACTATTGTGTTTTGCTGTATTCAAGCATCTTAAACATGCATGATAATTACTTCTACTTACGGGATTATTTTACACTCGCCAAATTCTATTGAACGACTTTTTCATGGCTTGTTAATACAGGTAAATATATGATACTCGGTACAAAACTCATTTGATAAATCGACTTTTTTATATTAGTTTGATGTTTCTGGTAGGAATATTGCCCATGCTAACGATCATGTGGGGTTTCTTTTTAAAGCGCTTGCTATATTAAAATTTTAATTAAAAAATGTTGGTTTGATAGGTCTATTGATTTTATTGTGTGTTATTGTTATTGATAATAACGTTTTCGATTGTAGAAATTTACTTTGAAAAACTAAAGTTGCTTGCGAAATTTATAGGATACATCGCCCATTTCACAATCGAAATTGCTGCTGTACGTTTTCACTCTTCTCGATTCAAAACCATCAACAAGACAAAGAAATGTGCTTGACAAAGAGAATATTGTTTGCTGCTATAGCGTAATTGAATTAAAAACAATGCTGTATTGTCGATTCGTCGTCATTCTCAAATTGTTGGCGTTCGTTCTTCGTTCGTTCGTTCTTCGCACAAATTTACAAAAAGATCTTTGCTTACGAGCCTATAAATTACAGTACGAACAACAATTGAAGCTAAACAACCACCGTTTGCATTGCATTTTTGCTTAATGTGATTATTTGAAGTTGACCGAAGATTATGAATATTTGGGTTATAATGGTACGGCAAAAAAGTAAAGTTGCTGTGTTTGGAACAAAGACAAGCCTCAAGCCGTCAATGAATCACTAATACATCCATTAGAATTGACTGCTTTGTGAACTTACACGCTGTTAGCATCAATGTTTCTTATTTTTTACAAAACGGTTAGCGGCAAACTCTAATCAACTAAATATCGACGACATATGAAGCCAACAAAGCAGCACAACTTGTCATATACTACGCTTAAACTAAAAATGGTTCTGTGCTCTCTTTCGTGTTATTTATCGCCTATGGAGTCCTTACATTATAAAGTTTATAATAAAATCCATTGTATTAAATAATCTCCCATGACGAAATTTAATTTCCAATTATTTAAAACGAAACCTAAAACTATAATCTCGTATTGAAATATCCAATCATTAAAGTTAAGAATGTTTACTGAAGCAGTTAATTAATTTTAATTGTAGGCGTTTATGGTTTGTTCGTTCTTGTCCCTCAAGATACACAATTAGTAGCTTAAGATGCAGCGATTAATTTGGTTTGTGTGCAATATTAATCAATAAATATTTTTAAATTAAAGGAAAGCAACTAAAATTTTTAGTTGTGTTCCGCTTAATTTTTGATTAAATGGACGCTATTTAATACAACTTATCTTTATTTGGTTTGCATTCATTTTGTAAGATTTCTATGTAACTTGAAAACCGCACGAGCATATTGCAAAAGCAATTAAAATGCATTACAAATGTGTTATAAATAGATTTGAAAAACGAGTTAGAATAAGGGTATAATTAATAAAGGAAAGTCTGCTGCAAAGATAAAAACCTGAAACCACCTGATACCACCACTTAAGTTCATTTGTTAGTTAACTGGTGTTAAATAATAATTGCGCGTATCTATAATCACAACTTACTGTGTTATAAATAACGTCTTGGCCTCCATGATGTACAACTTTCGTTTGATTCAGAATTACAGCCAAATAATCATAACCATCGTCGACAGCCTGCAAATTACATTGAAAAATAAACACTTCGGTTTAAAATGATTTACGTTGAATAATTAACTGTGTAAACAATGAAAACAAGCCTTTTAATCTTTGTGCAACTTTTCCATTAAAATGCAGAAGACTTCGGCGTCAGCTGTCTATAATACTTTAAGACGACGTTAGTCAAAACATCACTGTTAACGGCAAACTCTATATGTTAATGATTATAGACTTCTTTGCCCTGAATTGGATGACCTAGACACCAACGGCATTTGGTTTCAACAAGACGGCACTACTAGCACACAACACAACTCATGCCACATAGAATGATTTCAAAGAGCGATTTGTGAGAGCTTGTTACTTTGTTTACCATATAGTTACGAGTACATACGTTGTTTTTTTTTTTAATTTAAAATGTTCCATAGCGCACACAAAAAGAGAGTTGATAAAAGTAAGTTGGAAACGAAATAAATGTTTGAATAGTATAAAAAAAAATTTATAAAAAACTTGATCCTTCACAGTAGTATCAATATAATGTTCTAAGTTTAGTCTTTTAAAGTATATGTTGTGAAAAACATGTGGCGATAATATACTGTGAAAAATCTTAAGCTATTATTATGGATAAACAATCTTAATATCTAAATTATTACACACCAGTTTTTGCTAGCAATAGGATTCAGAATCTTACCATTTACTGTAACCTGCTAACGTGTACAGTTTTTTATCTTATCTCCTCTATAATCCATACTTTGACCCGTCTCTCTGTTTAGCCACATGTTCCAAACTACCTCTACCTTGAAAACACTTAAGATCAGAGTGTACAAAGTGACCATGATTTATTCTTGGTTTCTTAAATTAAAAAGAATAGAAAGAGTGTATACACGGTGGTCTATGTACAGTAGAGTCTTGGGATCGAATTGATGTATTGCTGATTAGAAATATTCTAACAATTTATAATTAAACAATTTAAATATAAATTGTTTTTGTTAGTGTACTAAACGCCGTACTGATCGCCGTAGTCTAGTAGGTAGTAGGTTGGCTTAATAGGCCACGGTTCAAACCCCTGGTCAGACAACAAAACGAAAATATTTCTTCGGCGACTTCCTCTCAGCTGATTTCTGGCAAAAACTCTGAGAGCAATTAAAATTGCCATGAAAAATTTTTGAAATACATATCTGTCGCTCGGAGTCGACTTTAAACTGTAGGTCCCGCCACTCATGTATAAAATTAACGCACACAACATAAGTGGTGTGAGAAGCTAGGTCGTAACGCTGTCTGAGGGGTTGTAATGACCAATTATGTATGTATGTATGTATGTGTACTAAACGAGAGCTCAGGGTTCAATCCTCAACTCCGAAATCCTAATACAAAATATAAATATGAAAAAATATGACTTTTTCCGATGTCCTCTCAGCAGTCTTCGCCCAAAGTTCGAGTAAAACTAATTACCATCAAAAAATCTTAAAGTTATTCGGTTGGAGTCATAAATAAGATTAACAGACACAGTAGTGACCAATAATAAAAGCGTGTCATAAATAAATTTAAAAAAAATCCATTTTATTAATTACAATACAATTACAAATATCTTAACCATATGCTCGGTGTATTGTTACAGACCAGAGTCTCTGGTGGGAATCGAACCCATGACCCTCACATTAATAGTCTAGACTACCAGGATGCCCAAAAAAAATCCATTTTAACTTAACAAACATTACTTAATCGAAATAATTAAGTTGTATCACTTGTTTTGTTTTAAATCTCTCTTATTGTTTAGTTTTGGAAAAAATTTCTAGGTAGTAATTTTTAATTTAATTTAGTTTTATTTCTTTTCGAAATCGCCATTAAACTACGAATAATATTCTGAAGTTTTGTATTTCAGCTATTTAATACAATGCATTTGTAGAAGATTTTCTAAAATTAAAAAAAAAAAAAATTCAAGCATTTACAAATAATACATAAAATCCTACAGACTGTGTACGAAATAATAAAATTAAAGGACATTCAAAAGGTCCTGTTTATTTTAAATTACTTGTACAACTGTATCCACAGAAAAAAACTATAAGGGCAATAACAGTCTTCTGTATATTTTGTACAACCGCTCACTTTGAATAATTCGAATTGATTGTTAAGCGCAAAAAGGGTTTTAAATAGGTCTGTTTGCTGTCGTAAACGATCGTCGTAGATACGAAATGATTTAACAGTTTGATGATTATAGGAAGTATAAAATGCTTAAATGCTCCCAGGTCAGACATCAAAAACGAAAATATGAAAAAAAAAAAATATTTCGTTGGTGACTGCCTCTCAGCAGATTTCTGCCTAGAAGTCTGTGAGTAAATAAAATTGCCATGAAAAGTTTCTCAAAATCTGTCGTTTGGAGTTGACTTAAAACTGTAGGTCCCGCCACTCATGTATAAAATTAACACACACAACACAAGAGGTGTGAGAAGCTTGGTCGTAATCCTGACTGAAGGGTTGTAGTGACCAATTATGTATGTATATAAAATGCTTAAATATGCTTCGTGTTCAGTCTGTTTAAACGTATATATTGCTACATATGTAATTTTGAAATTCAAACACAATTATTATTTGTTATTTATATATTTTTTTTTTCTTTTTTCATTGTTTTGAAATGTTAAACATCATAAATTTTTTATTTGTAATTATGCGCAACATAAGTATCTTTTTCATATCAATCGTATGTACATACATATAAGACTGTAGCAGTTGGTCAGGGTAATCATTAAAATACCCTACAATACGACATAACGCAGTAAAGATGTGATATATGTTAACTTAATTTTACAAACTCTTTTTTATCAGAAGATAATAATGAAGATTATGAGATGTAGTTTAGTCGGTAGTATTGGGTTGTTCGGAAAGTAAATTCCTTATTTTTTCAAATTCACATTTAAGCCGTATAATTTTTATATGCTTTAAGAGCTCATATAGTAAGGCTTGTGTGTGAAAAATTCCAATTAATTCTACGCAGTAGTTTTTGTCTGGTGCCCTTTACTGGTTTACTACAGAAAGGGTAAAAATACTGTTCAAGCCAGAAAGAAATTGGTCGATGTGTATGGAGAAGGTGTGTTGATAGTACGCCAGTGCCAGAACTGTTTTGCTAAATTTCAATCCACCAATTTTAATGTCGAAGACGCGCCACATTCGGGAAGGCCGGTTGAAGCTGAGAAAGACGCAAAAAAGGCATTAGTTGATGTGAACCGGCGAATAACAACACATGTGATCGGATTGAGGTTAAATTTATCAAATTCAACAGTAATTGATATTATACGAAAACTGTCTTTCATTTCCAAACAACCAAATATTTTTGTTTATTAGACGTGAGGCCACACTTCAAAACCCAAGTCAAACATGTCGAACAAAACGAATTATGAAAAAATATATCTCTGGTGTCTTCCTATCAACTGATTTCTGGCAAAAACTCTCAGTGTAAATAAAATTGGTATTCTGGCTTCTGAATTTTTCTATTGTTTTTTTGCTTTGTTTCACATTCATTCATCAAGTTTTTCTCACTAAACAAATTACTTTGAAGAGCATGTATTTTGTGTATGGTAAGTTAAGGAATTTTGCTCACTGAGTCTCACTCCTTTCTAGAATATGATGGAAATTTCTTTAAATTAGTTACAGATCGTTTTGTTTGTTGATAATCTATTTGATCACTACATCATCATTTTTGTTAATTTTAGTTTTTGAATGTAAATTCCAATCTATTAGTACCATTATAGAGGTTAAACAAAGTAACGATTGCCACAAATATGTGGTTTATTTTACACTGAATCATTAATGATATCCCAAAGTATAATAATAAACAAAAAATAATTTACATTTCATTTTTTTTTGCTTTTTTGTTTAACAAAAATTTAATTATAAAATAGTTTTAAATTTTCATGCACAAATAAAATTCTATTTATTCACTTATAATTTATTGACCAAACTAGAAATTAAAAATTAAATAATTTTTCGTCGTTTAGTTGAATTTTGTTTTAATATTTGCTTTGAAATATCAGCATTTATTCAGTCATAATTCGTTTATGATCTTTTCGAAACATATTATTTGTTTTAAAACAGTTTATGTACATTATAACATATTATTTTCACACTGATTAAGAGCGTAAATAATAAATAATTAGTTTATTGCAATAAATTTATTTAAAAAATTTTGTTTTTCTTGCATTTATTATAATAATGGGAGGTATGGAAAAAAGTCGTTGTGTTTAATATTTGAAAATTTGAAATTAATTTCAACACATATAACCAAGTTGTAATTCAAGCACTTGACGGTTAACATTTGGATTTGGTTTTATGTCAGCCTGCCAATAACATGTCTGTGCATTGTGTTTTTCAGCAGCTTGACAGAAGAATGTCTAAAGACTGTGTATACCAGAGATCAGCAATGAGTATTCAAAAAGATGAGTAGATTCTAATCAAAGTCATAATTCCTGATACTTATACGCATTCATACTTATTTTAATATCATACTCAAACTACTCATATTCAAAGTTTGAACTACTCATCGTACTCATACTTAACAATACGCATGATGTTGTTGATTTCAACTCACCTTTACTCAACATTTACAAGAATCACAAAATAAGTGTGATTCACTAGAAGGTTGTGTGTTTGTTTTTCTTGCTGGCTTTGTGTTTTTCTTCCTTTTTTTTTTGTTGTAAATGCAACAACAACTAAAAATCACTCGAATCATTTATAAGTATTATAAGTATTTTTCTACATTTATAAATCTGAATGAGTAGGCTTATGAATCAAACATATTTCTAATGGTATGAGTTTGAAGTCAAAATTGTACTCATACTCATTGCAACTTGTACTTATAAATCAATGATGTAGTAAGTACGAATGAATCAGAGTAGTTGAATGTCAATACTGTTGACTAATTCATACTCAAAATTTCTGAGTACTTATGAGTAGCGGAAAAACGATTCATCTAGTTTATGGAAACATTTTCGGTAGATAAGTGGTTGTAACAGTTCTCTTTAATATTGTTACTGAGTATGGCATTGAATGACAGTGTATTTGTTGTCACTTGTAATTATTCTGTTGAAGGACAGTTTCCATTTCATTATTTTTTTTTAGTATCTTTGGATAACACAACGCAATGCCACCAATCACTTTCTGTTCAGCTGATCCGTTTCAGGCATGTGGTCAGATCTATTAAAAGAAAATTGTATCTCGTATGCTCATTGTAGAAGTCGCCGTAATCTAATAGGTAGTGTGTTGGCTTATTTGATGTAAAACCTCGATTCAAACCCCAGGTCAAACATCAAAAGAAATATAAAAAAATATTTCTTCGGCGACATCCGCTCAGCAGATTTCTGGCAAAAACTCTGATAGTAAATGAAGATTGCCATGAAAAGTTTCTCAAAAATCTGTCGTTCGGAGTCGACTTTAAACTTTAGGTTGAGCCACTCGTGTATAAAAATTAACACACTCCACATAATTGGTGTGAGAAACTAGGTCCATAATCCTGACTGAAGGATTGTAATGACTAATTATGTATGTATTTGTGTGTGTATATTGGTTTTTTTAATGTGAGTTCTTTCGCTACCTGGGAAGCCTTGTCATTATTAAACGAGTGTGTACCAAAGGCAAACAGAAACAGTGAATGTGAACACAGCAATATCAATAGAAATTGATGTTGAATAAATGCATGACAAAATCAATGAAACAATGAATGTGGAGCAAACCCTTCTCTGGTATGAACAATAGAAGTCATCATGAAGTATATTTTGCCTACTGAGTAGTTCTTCCAAAAGTAAAAATTTACTTTTTTTACTTTTGTTTATTTTTAGCGCCCATTGCTCTAAATATGGAATTTAAAGTGTAATTCAATATACCTTTACTTATAAATTTTTAATGTTAGCTTTAGGCATTAAGACAGTGTATTCTTCTATTATATCGTAAGTTAACTTGAATTAATTTCTACTTGCCAACTTTACATCATTCTCTTTGTAATTTGTTTAACATTTAATTTGGCAGAACATATTGCTTCTTTGTTATGTAATATCAGTCGAGTGGAAATTTTCATTTTAATTAGGTTCCCAAAAAACCTCTTTTATTAAATTAACGTGCTTTATTCTTTACTCTTTTGTTTTATGATTAAATTCTCTTTATTTAGATTGCCAGGTTTTTATCTTTCATTTTCTTTTAATTGTTTTCTTATGGGTTATTCCAGATATTTTCCGTTTTTAAGTGTTGATTCTTTATAAAAGCAACCCTTTTCGATGGAAGAGTAAGCTGAATTTAAATATTTATTTCTAACAGTGATTGCTTACTTAATTGGCCATTGCAGCCTTTCGGTCAATATGACAACCTAGCTACTCTTACTACTTATGTTGTATGTGTTAATTTTATCCATGAATGGTGGGGCCCACAGTTTAAAACGACAGATTTTTTACAAACTTTTCAGAGTTTTACCCAGAAATCTGCTGAGAGGAGAACATTTTTTTCATATTTTCGTTTTTATATCTGACCTGGGGTATGAACCGTGCCCTTACGTCTAATAAATAAGCCGACACGACTAGCCTACGGCTACTTCAGACAGTGATTATATTTTGTAATAACTTCTAAGTCACATTTTTAATACCATATGCTCAATAAGTTCAAAATATATATTAATAAATTACCGTTATTTTTATTTTAGAATTGTTTCATTGCCAGTTTTCAGAATTTAAAAAAAAATTACAAAAAATTTCGAAATATTTTAAAATTTATTCGGGCACTCTCCTTAAGTGGTAATAGTTGAGATGGGTGATTGTTAGAATTTTATCCTTAGTGTACAGTTCCTTTTGAAGTTCACTGTATATTCGTTCAATATGATATCGATTTATTTGACACCGAATACTTCACAAGATTCAGACTTGATAAAAACTTTGTAAAGTGAAACAATAATTTGAAGTAGTTTTCACTGTTATTGAGGTCAAACTTTTTTGGGGTAAGAGCTTTTCACTTAGTTATGATCCACATGTTCTTGCATAACATACATATATTAAAGGTGTATCAGCCTTCAATGCTAACATATCCAGGAGTACGTATACATAATATAAATAACAACTAATTGTGTAGATGTAGCTTCATTAAATTTACCGCCAAATAATTGTGTTAACATCCCACTGTTAACAGAAAATAAGACTTCAAAGTGATATGTTCTTGGAATTAATTTCAATAAAGATTTTTAAGAAATTTTTTTGTTGCTGTAAACAGCAAAATGAACTTATTCAATTCAATTCTGCTGTTGGGTAACAACTTCATAAATTATAAACAAATTTAATATTTATTTGTGAAAATGTTATTCCATTAAATTTGTTTACATTATTTCCAGATATTAGCCGCAAAACATTTTAAATGTAAATTCACTCATCAATCGATTTATTTTTCCTTGTATTTTCATTATTTTATTCGCGGTATTTTGCTATAATTTTATAAATATATTCAACTTTGTTTTCATACAATAGTCAACATAAATTTTTGGAAATTTGCAGCATGAATTACAAAATTGTTCTAGTTATTCATGTTGTTTGTATTGCGGGTTAAATTGTTGTTATCTTTGTTACTTAAGGCCATTACCCTAGAGCAATAAAAATTGTGTTGTTAAATTCTAAAGCATAACGCAATTAAATTAAACGTATATTTGTAAATAATTCGAAATATGACTGGAGGATAAAATGAGAATATAATGTAAAAATGAAAATTAAAATTCATAATATTTTTATAACAGAAAACGAGAGAAGATACATAGTCTACATGTGAAAGTAAAATTTAATCTTATGCGATACTTTATGAATAAATTTAAATATAGGATATCCTTTTGTGATATTAAAGATTTTCTCAAAAATCTGTCATTGGGAGTCTACTTGAAACAGTAGGTTCCGCAATTCATGCATAAAACAACATAATGCTGTGAGAAGTTAGGCCGTAATCCTGTCTGAAGTGATGTAATTACTAAATATGTATATATGTATGCATGTATGGCTGTGTGTATGTATGTATGTATGTATGTATATATGTATGTATGTATATATGTATGTATGTATGTATGTATGTATGTATGTATGTATGTATGTATGTATTTGTGTATGTTTGTATGTATGTATGTGCGTATGTATGTATGTATGTATATATGTATGTATGTACGATGTATTTATTATCTTAGCTGCGTGAGAAATATCGATATCAGTAACTATGATCCAACAGCTATGAATGTTCAGTAAGTTTTAGCAAGTTTTAGCAAGTCATCGCGAATAGTTTAACTTCAAAGCCAAACTTTCGTGTATGTATGTATGTATGTATGTATATATGTATGTATGTATATATGTATGTATGTATGTATATATGTATGTATGTACGATGTATTTATTATCTTAGCTGCGTGAGAAATATCGATATCAGTAACTATGATCCAACAGCTATGAATGTTCAGTAAGTTTTAGCAAGTTTTAGCAAGTCATCGCGAATAGTTTAACTTCAAAGCCAAACTTTCGAATAAACTTTCAAAGAAATGCGGACTGGCGTCATCGGTCAGCCCAAAATCCACACTAAACAGAATGCAATGGACACTCTTGGACCTCATGTGGTTTGGTTTGTTTGTTTACGTACCCATTCATCCTACCGTTGAAGATGATTTTTCGACGAAAATTTAGGTCGGTTGCTAACTGCTGCAGAGGCCATTCATACGACATTGTATATGGAGCTTTGGTGAAACAGTCTGAATGACTTACTAAATTGGAGATTACAACCCTTTAGTCAGAATTATAATCTAACTTCGTAAATCAACAATGTTTTGTTTGTTAATTTTATCCTTGAGAGCGAAACCGTCATTCTAACATCGAATTTGAAGTAGCAACTTTGAGAAACTTTTTATTGCAATTTTATTTTCAATCAGAGTTTTTGCCTGAAGACTTCGAAGGGGAAATTGCTGAAAGCAATATTTGTTTATTCGGTCGAAACACAGAATTTCGTCTATGGCGATTTCATAGGCTGAATAAATGATAATTATTTTGACAGTTAAATTTCCAAGGTGACTGCTGGAAGATTCTATGTAATAAAATATTGGTCAATTTCTATAGCAATTACATAGGATTAGTTCCTGATTCCCTAGATTAAATAACCAGACACTAAAGCACTATTTACCATTTTTCCGTATTACAAGGGTTTTTACATGTAACTGAATTTAAGATAAGAAAGTTCATATTACAGGGTTTTTATTTCCGTAATTTAATCAATCAATTTTATTTTACTTCAACCATTAGAAAAAGACTCAGTATTAAATTTTTTTTGTAGCTTTGCAATTCTACATGGCAAAATATTATTGAAACGATAAATAAAGTGGCAGCAGTTAAAAAGAATAACAATGAAATTGTTAGACTTTTCCACTTATTCCATACTTGAGTTTCTATTTTATTTTATTTGTGATTATTTTTCACATTATCAAACTGTCATTATCATAATTGTCAACGTCATCACTTCAAACCTCATAAGCACACACTAAGCTCTTTTGACTTATGCTATTAAAAGTAAATTTTTTGAAGAGAAACCAATCAAATAATAAGAATTTCTGCAAATAAAAGGAAACAAAGGCAATAATTTGCTTAGCGAAGTGTAAAATGCCTACAGCTACGTTGACAAGTTTAATTCACAAATTTATACATTTCGTTGTCTACAAATTGCTATAATTTGTATCAATTATAGAATTTAATATGTATGATGGGTTTCGTATTTAGGAACATGGTAAGAATATGTAAATAAAATTACAGTGAGCGTTTAAAGGAACTGTATGTAGTCGCCGTAGTCTAGTAGATAGTGTGTTGCCTTATTAGACGCAAGGCCATGGTTCAAACCACAGGTTCGACATCAAAACGAAAATATGAAAAAAATATTTCTTCGGCGACATCCTCTTATCAGATTTCTGGGTAAAAAACTCTGAAAATAATTAAAAATTGCCATGAAAAGTTTCTCCAAAAAATCTGTCGTTCGGAGTCGACTTTAATAATAATAAAATTAACGCACACAACATAAGTGGTGTGAGAAGCTATAATCTGACTGAAGAGTTATAATGAACAATTGTGTGTGTGCATATTTTTTAATGTACAGTTACTTTTGACGCTCACTGTATATTTAAAACAATAACAATACTATGTCTATACCAGCTATATTCAAAACAACTAAATTCAGTAAT
Source organism: Sarcophaga carnaria (assembly GCA_958299815.1). NCBI lineage: Eukaryota > Metazoa > Arthropoda > Insecta > Diptera > Sarcophagidae > Sarcophaga > Sarcophaga carnaria. Next base: position 140,484,316 of record OY283150.1, read on the forward strand.
GGAAAATAACATTACAAAATCGAAGATTGCTGACAATTTCTCCTGAGCTGTACAAGATAGCTAATCCTTCATTTTGGTGGCCAGTTAGTATTCAAACGATTTTAATTAACTTTGGTGAACTTTGATTTCCATATCGAAATTTTACTTTCTGTCTCCTACTTATCAACCCTTTCAAGTTGAAATCCATGAGACATGTTCAAGATTGGATTTATTTATTCCAATTACACAATAATTATTGGTGACACAAACTAAATTTAAAAGAAATGTCCTGAACTTGTAAGTTAACAAAAAATATAAAAACTTTCAAAAAGTGTTTTAAATTATTGTTTAAAAGGAATGAAAGATGGTTTTAACGCCAAAGAAATTGTGCAAATGGATGTAAACATGTATTCTATTTCCCTTTACATTTTTGTACGTTTATTTGAAAACAATTTTACCCAACCAGTACATTTGGTAAATTTACATTCTCATCGGATTGGCACGTAAGGCATTAGTAATTGGGTGACAAACATGTTTCACACTTTTTAATAATAAAAAAAGGACTATTCTCTCTGATATTCAGACATGTTAGTATAAGCTAGTATTGTCTGATTTTTAACATGCCACATGAAAGTTACAAATGAAGTAAGATGGTTACGTATTGAAAATTCTACATCAGTTTTTCCAAGTAACACATGTTCATGTAAAAAATTGGAAAATTTGTTTCAGCCTAGACAAACAACAAATACATTTCTGTTGTGACATTTACTTAAAATTCTTTTACTGAGAGACCTCATTTCGTTTGTGTGGGTATTCAATGTTGTACTGTTGCCGTATTTCATATGACAACATTCCATGGAAATAGTGCGAAGGTTGAGTTAAACATAGTGGGTTGTCTTTGGGACAGTTAATAAAATATTTATTTTTGAGCCACAAAAGAATGCCTGCCACTTACTTTTTGAATTTCATAAAAAGAAATAAATTGCTCATGTACCCAAATATTCTGATTCATCAAATTGCCTAGGAGTACGCCCTACTGAGAGATATGGGATTTTAGGATAAAACCGTTTGAGCAACTTAAAAATATATTTATAGGACGTGGGCAAAAGATAATGTTACTAATGGAAGGAACTGCAATGAAAAAATTTTATCACGGCGTGATACATAGGTTGCAGGAAATTCAAAGTTTTAAGCCTATCTAGTAGTCTCAGCATTAGGGGATATGAAGTTTATATCGTACTTAGTAGCTTCTTCCAACCCTGTATTAGTATGTATTAGGTACAGTATAAAAAACTTCATGAATTATTGTGATATCAAATTTACATAGGCTGGGCATCATTTCATGCTCTCTACCTTCTTACATTAATTACTGTCACCACGTCTATACAGTGCAGCATAATGTGTTATAGGCGAAGTGTTTTATCTTTTTTCCACGTTGTTTTTCTACAATAAATTTTCTTATACTCTGCCTGACTACTGCAGCGTTTTCCAAGCAGGAGTCATGACAATTTTTAAAGCGGTACAGTGTTTGTTGAGTATCTCGATTTTCTCTGAAAATCTCTGGATTTACTCGGAGAGCCAGGCTGCGATTAAGTGTCTAACGAATGCAATTTCAATGTCCTTCCTTGTCCGTGAATGCCGAGAATATCTCAAAGAACTTTCGTATCATATATGGGTTCCGGTATCTAGGAATATCTTTGGGAATTACAAATATGGATAAGAAAAGGACTGACTCCTTAAATCTCATGGTCAATCCATTCCGCACAATATCGATTCTTATGTGGCACTGTCCTTTGGTAGTTATACTAAAAGACTCGGTATTTCGGCAATTGATTTCTGCAGGAGCTGTGGGTCTGAAGAAAAGGAAGAGACTGTCTTTCATTTCATGTGTCAGTGCCCCGCATCTTGCCATAAAGAGACTCAGGTTTTTGACCTCTCACGTCTCACGACCGACCTCTCTAATATAAAGATTGCTACAATAAAAAGATTTCTCCTGGACTCGGGTTGGTTTCATTTGAAAATGTTTGACCCCCTGGGTGGAATTTACTCTGGTGTCAGAATGAACCCAAATGCTGTCATAAGTGGGACCTGTTGCTTTAAGGAGGATATAATGGCATACGTAAATTGCCATCATAGCCTGCTTCCAAATGCATTCTGTAATCCTCTACCTCAGTTGGAACATATTAAAGTCTTAATATTTTTTTATTCACTAGAATTTACAAACATCGTCGCGCCCTCCGGCCTCTTTGTTTACAAATGTACTGACACTGTTTGCTGTATTGTTCTCATTGATAAAATTGATGAAGTTGTAACACATTCTGTACAAAATAATAAAAGAAGGCCAAGGTTAGTTTATCCGCAACCTTGTTCCTCCTTATACCTGTACCACTGTATAAACCATTTCAATTTTAAATTAAATTCACATAAATTTCTATTAAAAAAGATTAAATTTCGGATAATAATCAACACAATTATTATTATATTACAGTCCTTCATTTAAAATTGAAATAATAAAAAAACTTTATTTATTATTATTTATAAAACCCTTTTAAATACAAAGCAATACAACACACAATTTGATATTTAGTGATATAATCGTTTGGTTCTTTGTTATCATCAAATCAAATTATAAATTTTACATAAATTAGGATTAAAACATTTGATAAAAATTTAAAAAAAAAATACACATATGGATGGTATGTATAGAAGTAATTAAATTACGTCTGTATATTTATATTCAATTTTAATTGTTAAAATGAAGTTGTGGTGTGTTTGAGCAAAATTTTCAAATTTAAATGTTTTAAGAAATTAGTTTTTGATAATAATTTAAAGAAATTTTTTATTCTAATTTTCGCTTCAGATTTATGCTTAATTAAAATAATTTTTTTTTGATGTTTTTATGCATCCCCGAAAGTCTGCACAAGCGTTGGATTCGCTGCTTTTGAGGGTAATGAAAGCAAACCTAATTTTTGATGTTTTTATGCATCCCCGAAAGTCTGCGAAATCCTGACTGAAGGGTTGTAATGGCCAATTATAAACTGAGAGTGTAAAACAAAACTTAAAAAATTATTTGTAAAAATGTATTGCCTATAGAGACAAGCTTGGTGTCACAAAAAATCTTAATTACATACATAATTGGCCATTACAACTTCAGTCAGGATTACGACCTAGCTTCTCACACCACTTATGTTGAGTGTGTTAATTTTTATACGCGAGCTCAACCTACAGTATAAAGTTAATTCCGAACGACAAATTTTTGAGATTTATTTATTTTTTATATATAATTTTATTTACTCTCAGAGATTTTGCCAGAAATCTGCCGAAGAAATATTTTTTCAAATTTCGTTTTGATATCTAACCTGGGTTTAGAACCGGGACCTTAGGTCTAATAAGCCAACACACTACCTACTAGACTACGGCGACTTAAATCTTAATTACTTACTTACTTAATTGGTCGTTACAAACCTTTAGTTAGGTTTACGGCCTAGCTTTTCATGCCACTTGTGCTGAATGTGTTAATTTTTCTGAAAAATTTTTGGCCAGAAATCTGCTGAGAGGAAGTGGCCAAAGAAATATATTTTTCATATTTTATTTTGATTGAACAGTTGCTCCACGTCTTATAAGTTAATACACTACGTACTACATTAAGTTGCCCGTTTAATTTTTGTGATGAATTGGCTTCAAACATTGCTTAAAACAGTCAAATAGTTTTTGTTTTTAGCTGATTGTTAGTTCATGCGGCGTAGACCAATGTCCAACACATGTTTTTTGATATCTTTAAAGCATCCGCTGTCGTGATCGACTTCACTCTGCGTTCTTTTAATATTATTTTGCAGACTTTTTTTGATATTTTGAGCAATAACGCCCGTTAATTGCGTTCATAATTCACGGTGATCAGTTCGTATCGTTAAAGCCGATCAACACAATTCCAAGCGGTTTATTTGTTTTATTAACACACGCAATTCCTTTTTATATATTTTCTTCATACTAACAATAGGACGCTTTAGTCAATATGCGAATAAGTCGAATTTCTGGGTTTGTAAGGATTGAATTAAAAATCATATGGAATTGATACTAACACCGCCATCCGTCTGCCAATGAACTTGCATACTTGACTGTTAAGTTGTTCCTTGTAAACTAATTGTTGGACTAAAAAAAAAAATTATTTCAAGGCATTATTATTTCTTTTATTTTATTTTTTCGAAAGACTCGATTATAAATGCAATTAAAAGCAATAATTGTTTATTATATAATACATAGTAATTAAAAATACATTTGTATTATCATTATTATACTAATTTTTGATTCTAATTGTTTGCTAATAATAATAAAAAAAATATAATATTGGGTCATAGAAAAAGTATTTTCAATTATTTTTTTGTCACTAGATGGTGTTGTCATGGTCGAAAAAGGAGCACGTGTTTCAAGAACAATTAGTGGTCGAAAAATTCGGTTTAAAATTTTACTAAGAAGTAATATATTTTTCAGTATATGTGGAACGTCCTTAATTAAACTGAACGCTGCATCTACCAAAACATATTTTTAAGGATTAGTACTGTAATAACATTAATTCTGAAAAAATAAATCCTTTAGAAAGTCCAGAAGCTCCGAAAGAGTTCTGCAGAAATCGAAGCAAATGGTAATCTTGATGAACCGGAAATACATAGAAAATCTAATCTAATACCCAAAGGGAATCGTATGAAGGCGTAATTGATTCCTGTTTTAGAATTTTATAGCAAATACGTCTTCAGTCATATATACTTGACGGGTTGATGAATCGAAATTTACAATGAGCCACTTTGGCGCTAGACATTTTTGCAGTTTTCACAAAAGAAAGCTCAAGAATAGGTGATAGTTGTTTATGTATGAATAGAACTATTAGAAGCATGCAGCAGCTAATGAGGTTCCTTCGCATGCAAAACTTTTTAAAGACGCTTATGACATCATGTATACAATGTGCGTACAAAAAGCTGCAAGGTGTACCTAAGAAAGGAGAATATCATTATAGCGAAACCGAGCCGATATATATTTAGAACCTTACATCTAGATGACTTGGGGGGTCCATTTTGCAAGTCAAGTAAGCGCAACGAACACGTTTTGATGCTTTTCCCAAATTCGTCATTCTTAGAGCAGCGCCAAGCAATGCAAGCAAATATGTATTAAAAGTTCTTGATGGCATAACAAGTTTTTTCGGTACTCCGGAACAATTTATTATTGACCGAACCGTCTATTAGAACCTCTATCAATGCTTTCCGTACCTTAAAAGCAAATGAACAAGTTGATATATTCGGAACGACCGTAAATGGGATACCGAACTTCTCACAATCCAGTAGCTCTTAAATGAAATGATGGATTCAACAAATAAATTCCCTACAAGATCTATTCGGCTTCCAAGCGCTACACATTTTAGGGAACAAGCTGGTACTAATACTTGACATTGAGACTACAAGTACGGTTTCTTCCAGAAAACTGAAGAATCGATTTAAGAGTCCCTTTCAGGTAACAAGAATGCTTGATAATGACAGATACATGATTAAAAAACTGCCTTGCTTCAGTCGGAAAACAAAGTCATTATTGTTCTGTTTATGCATCCGATGGTCTTCAACCTTGGTGATCTCTCCCGCTTTCTGAAGAATAATATAAGATGATGTTTACTACAGCGAAGACGCTGATTAAGTATGAATGGCCGATTGTAAATGCAAATATAAAATTACTCTTTTTGTTTATAATTTTTGTTTAAAAAATAATTCTTTGTGTTTTGTGCCATTTATAACTTTATTTTAGGTTTTAAAAAATCTGTTTTTTTTTGTGTGTGTGGTTTCTAGAATAGTCTCTTTTCAACTACTAAAGGTTCAACGTTATTTATTCTTCTTTTCTTTTTTTTGAATTTTCGTTGTTTATTGGACCATGATACATACGTATGATAGTGATACGATTATAGTTTTGATATTATCAACGGATATGATATTATAAAATTCTTTTTTACAACTTTAAATGCATCATGACAAATATGCTATGTGCGGCTTTTATTCAGTATTTTCTTGACTTTTCTAGTTTATGCAAATATATTTGATTTTATTTTATTTTATTATAGTTTTTGTTTGTTAAAGTGGAAATGTGTTGTCAGGACAGTTGAACATTTTGGTTTTGAACAACTGTACATGGTTTACCAATGCAATTTTCTGAAGAAATTTAAAGTGATGGTTTTCCATAAGCAATAACATAATTTACAATACGAAGTAGAGAGTAAAATATACGCATATGTATACATGTATATAAAAAATATATATGTATAATAATGCAATTTTCTGAAGAAATTTAAAGTGATGGTTTTCCATAAGCAATAGCATAATTTACAATATGCAGTAGAGAGTAAAATATACGAATAAAATAAAATAGTCAGTTACTAGAATACATATATAAAAATTGTTGATATGTATACATGTATATAAAAAATATATATAGAAATATATATAAATATATGTAAGCGTTTATTTTTGTCAGCATAAGAAATATTAAATCAAATACAAGCAGATAAAATATTTGTTTATAATTTTGTACTGATTAAACTCTTAAATCGAAAGCATATGAATATAACTTCTTCGCCACGAAATTTTACTTTTTTCATTCCCATTTAACTACCTTATTTGAAAACAAAATTCTGTTCCATTACTGTGGTGCATAAGTTAGGCTAAATTTTACCGAAGTCATGAATTTTGTTGGCTTTGAGGATCGTTGTATTTTGTGGCTTTATCGAATAAATCTGCAACCCCAAAAGAAAATGTCTTACAATCTTGTTGGTTAGTCCACATTAAATCCACGTGAGATGATCTTGCTCTCAAATTGCTCGTGCAGTAAATCTAATGTGGCACTGGATCAATCAAATTGAATATCATACCGCCATGAGTCCATTGCTTAAGCGCTGCAGTATTTGGCAAAAGGCCATAATTTTCATCGGAAAATTATTCCAGAAATGAGAACAACTTCTGGAAAATCTTGTAATCTTAACAAACAAAATTGTTGAGTTTGGGACGATTCCGACCCATATCCAAGACCGTTCAATGCAAATCACTGGTGTTTTTGGATATTCTGCCAACATATGGGGACATCTAATGAAAATTTAAAGCTATACTAGCGCAATTGGTCAAAGAAAGATGTTTTAACACTATTACAATACAAGTGTGAACACATATACAGTTTCCATTGTAAAACGCCATGAATTAAGTCACAAATTCGCTTTATTTTCCGGATTTAGACCTGGGGTCTTGAAATCATCTCAAAAACGAATCTACGATTTGACAAATCATGAACAAATTGAAAAAATTTTTGTTATGCTGTTGAGAGCTGATTTGAATCATATGAGAATAGAAATCGAACCACTCGACCAAGGCTCAGTTTTAACATGACTTTTAAATTAAGATGTGGAATGCTATCGTTTGTATGGAAAATATTGAAAGATTAACAATTTTTATTTATAAGAAAATGTACAAAAATACTTTAAATAACATCAGCAAAATAATTGCGTTTAATATTGTAATTCATTAATCTTTCCATATGCCTGGTTATGTGTAAAATAATTTTAAAAACATTATCATAATCAAGACTTTAGCAGAGGAAGTTTATACATTCAAACATTACAAACCTGAAATCATTAATAATCTCGTAAAATCATGCCCACAAACAAACATAATCCACTGAAATGACGCCAACAATGCTGGCTGGAGGTTATAAGATAAATAAACACAGATAACGTCTACACGTGTGCTTCTGAACACATTACGAGCGTATTATTTTATGAATACAAAATGTAAGAAATAATAAATAAGGTAAACGAATGCACCTTCTAAGATAATGATGGTAATTTTGCAAACTTATAAATACTACGCTGTTTATAAATATTCCACATATGATAAGTATTTAAATTTTGAAGATAAAATGAATTTAAAATTATTACAAGTTTTTTCCTCTGTAGCCAAAATACAGTGGACAGCAAATGTGGAGGTATCCCAAGATATGTTAGCAATTTTATAAATATTAAACAATAATTTTTAGGAATAATTGATCATTTTTATATTTATTTTATTAATATGCTATACCCAGTATTTAGTTGGATATCATTTAAAGCCAAGCACTTTATTTAACTCACATTCTCCGTAATTCACTCATAAGTTTTTCACTCATACATTTTTAAGTCCACTTTTGTTTGAGGCTTAGCTACTAAGTAACCGTTCTTCCAAATGGTCTGCTAAATGCTATCTTGGAGTTGTATCGGCACTTTGTGCGAAAGTATTAAGTCTGTGGTGAAAAAAAATACAATATTTGAGGAATATTCCTTTAAACATTAAGATCCTTATTGTTCTCCATATTCATGTGTTTTTTTTTCTTCATACTGTTTTGCAATGCGTCATATCCTTGCAGCATGCATTTAATGCAACAATCTGCACATATGTATGTATGCACATGCAATGGATTAAATTGTACCACGTTTAATTAACTCTAATGTACTACAGAGAAGTCTTAAAACAATTGCATTTCTTGGCCAACATCGAAACACTTATTGTGTGTAAAATTATTCGGTTTAGACTGTCTGCTAAAATCAATTACAACAAGACATGAAATTAGTTTTTGTTCTGTGTATGTTATAAACATGTTAAATATGTATGCACTTAAATGCATGCTTTGTTTTTGGCAAACCAATTGGAACTACACACGTAATAGGAAGACATAATGATGCATACTTATTGGTATTGTTTGAAGTTTTTGATTATAAGAAATGTTTTGGCCAAGATTAAAGTAATTTTAATGAACGAATGGATGGGTCTGTTTTGACACTAGAAAAATAAAATGTGGAATGGTGAAAAAATAAAATTCTGCCTAAAATTAATTTATTTCTGAGCTTGAAGACTTAACCATACTTTTAATTTTATTTTTTTAATTATTATTTTTAAATTTCATTTTATGTGTTTCAAATGTTATTCAATTCAGCAGTAACATCATCTATTCACCATAATTACAACTCCAGATGATATGTTCCGGTTGAATTAAACATATTGGTCCGAAAGTTAAGAATTTTAATTGATTTATTATTACACACTTAAATATATGTATGTGTTCTTTTAAATACACATGGGACAAATTAAATACACAGTGTTGGTCAAATGTAACCGAAATATCAATCCATAGAATAAAATAAAAAAATAAGTTATTTTCAATACAATTACTGTAATAGAGCCCTTGAACCTTGTTTGTAGGAGACAAAAAATTAAAGTATTTGCACTGCCTAGATTTAATATATTCCAATCCTATTATACGAGATACTCTACCATACTACTAATCTTGTTTTGTCTTTTAGTTTAATGATACCATTCTCAATAACTGAAACGATTGTGGATTAAATATAAAATTTAAAATCAAGAAAAATTCTTGATATCTACCTTAGAACTGGCAAAGTTCTTAAAAATCTTTCAAGGAAAGCTTTTAATTAAATCTCAGACAAATTTCATTAACTTGAACAATATTGGACGTAATAATAATACATGAGCCTTCTTTTTGCTACTGGTGATAGAAAAACCATCTGCTAAAAGATTAAATGAAGAAATTTTTCCTAAGGAACTAATAACTTTGCATTAATCTGGTTTCAAAGGAAAATATTCTTCGACTGACCGAATTCATTGAATTGTGCGTACTATAGAGGCAGCCCTTAAACAAAAGCTAGTGTGTTCAGCCATATCTTTGGATATTGCGCATGCTTTCAAAAAGTTACAGCACTTGTAGAATACACAGACTTGTTACAATCACACACATATGTATGAAATATCGCTATTTTACAGTCAAACTTCAATATAAGAAAAATTGCTGCAGGCGTAATATAAGGTAGTATGCTCGAGCATTTCTTGTATTGATTATATACAGCGATAACAGCAAAAGAAATTTTACATTTGATATTTCAATAAAAATCGTGTATATTCTGTATGAATTTCCAATGTACATATGGACATAGTTTTGAACGACACTGCATATGTCGATTTCCAATACATAATTTACAGATTTTGCTTTGCAAGTATATTTTAATCGCACGTTGTTTTTATACCCTTTGGTTCATAAACATATCGTGAAAACTAATGGATATAATGGTTGTTCATCTGCTAATATGTTTGCATTTTTAATTTTTTACATTCAATTCTTTACGAAAGTTAAAAAAACGCCGTTATATTGCAGTTTTCGGATAAAAAAATGTTATACTATGTTCAGATATGCACTTTTATTGAGTCAATATTTGGTTTATTGAGTACAATATTTTAAGTGTTCAGACATAATAATATACGCAGTTTTGCTGCTTATTCAATTTTCATTTGACAGCTGGTAAACAAAACAGCCGGTTGTTTCAACAACATTGTTTTTTTTTTTGTTTTTTTTTTTGTTTGTCGTTGTTGACATTGGAGTTGTCAAATATCAACAGAAAGCGTTGGGATAATTGTAATATGCTCACTAAACACACTTATGACAGTGCTGCATTTTAAGTTTTACTCAATATTATAACAATTTGCGTATTTATTGCACAATAATTAATTGAAACTTTATATGAAATGTTGAGCTCAATAATGGCGTTTATTGCGATTTACGCAATAAAGGTGCATATCTGAACACCGCAGATTATCTTTAATAACACCCTATGAAAAAGTGTTAAGCATGCAATTATTCCTCTTCTTGGTTGATATGATTGAAGGTCGTTAATTACAGTAGAAAATTACTTTAGTAAACCACAGATAAAATTCAGAATAATTTCAATTTGTAATGATTGCAGATTTTGAGATTATGTTCCATTTGGGTTCTTTTTCATTGGATAGACTTGGGGTCTGCAATGGAAAAAGTTTTATTAAAGGAATTCACTTATAAAGGTTTCTATAATTTATTTAAACCCTTCAAAAAGAAAATTTGTTCAATAATTATTTTTTTTTTTATTATTCAAGAATGTTTCCATGGCTAATTGCTATTTTTTCTAACTGTATCTTATTTTATTATAGTTACTGTTAAAATTTTGCAAAACGAAAAGCGTTTTTGATTACACTTTTTAAGTATTATTTAAAATATTTAATTTAAGCTTTAATTGTTTGATTTTTTTCTGTCTTTAAAGTACGGAAATAAAAAGAAAATCAAAATACGATATTTAACCTGAAAATTTTATTATTTCCATTAAAAGAAACGTTTCAAGTAGGCTTCTTAGTAATATAAATAATATACGAAGTATAATTGGTAATTTATTTGCTCATTTAAATTGTTAAATAACAAATTTTCGGGGCTTTCACAAATTCGTATTCATACACATTTTTTGGTTTTGGTTTTATCAGAGACAATCGTTTGGCCGCAGTAGCCACAAATATTTTCAATAAGCATCCCATCCGAATTCAAGTAGATTAATATTCGCAAAAAGAAAATTATTCCTTAGTCTTTGACAAAATATGTACTACTCGGTTGTCTTGTTGAAAAATACAAAATTTCGTAATGAAGACATCTAACAAATATTCCAAACATATTTCGGAATTTATTCTGATGGTAATGAAGCAACCAGAAAGTTCAAGTTATAAGATAATACCCGCCATAACATTACGCTAACTAAACCAAAAATTACGCTTGGATCAGCTAATGTTCGCCTGGTCCAGAGCATTCCAGTAACAATTAAAGTAGTATGAACCATTTAAACTAAACTTCTTTTGTCGGAAAAAATAAGATACTTTTCTTGAAGTTTAGTAAGTATTCTATTGGTTTAATAGACTACATCCCTCAAATCAAATCATTAGATTTCGAAAAAAACTAAGTTTTAAAGAATATTTCTTTCAGCGACTTTCTCTCAGTAGGCTTTTGGCAAAACGTCTGAGAATAAATAACATTTTTCTTGTAAATTTTCTCAAGTCCGTCGTTCAGAATCGACATTAAATTGCAGGCCACGCCACTCACGGTTGAAATTAACACACAAAAAATGAAAGCCTGGAGAAATCCAGGTTGTAATCTTAACTAAAAGGTTGTAATCAACAAATAAGTAAGTAAGCAAGACGTCTCGCACTATTTATCTCTTATAATCGTTGCTTAGACGGAGTAGTATTTAAAATGCGCGTGAAGATTTTGTTTTTATTTCTCGACATGATAAACGATTCTTAGTGAGCCACATATTTACACTGTCCTTTTAGTTGATTTTTCCTTTCGTTGAAGCTTTAATCCCTTAGTTGTTGTCAAGTTTTATGTCATTTTTTTTCCTTTCAGAATAAGTTTTTCTATTAGATCAGCAATTGCTTTCAGGGTATTATGTTTTTCAATGACTGATGTAGTAAACCACCAACCCTGTTTTTCATTTTGTTATTATTTTCTGCCACGTTCTAAATGTTTCCATAGCCCTTATTTGATATTGAATCACTTAAGTTGGCAATAAAACCTCTGGCGTTTGTAGTCTTAATACAAATAAAAATACTTGTTTGCTTTTAAGCCATTTCCATTTTGTTTTCTTTACAACTGACTCAACTTAATTTCATCAAATTTTTGTTTATTCGCCTTAAACCTTCATTTAATGTTTTCTATTCAGGTTGAACTCAATTTCTTCACCTTGTTTATTTAGAGTTTAATTCTGTTGTATATTTCGGCTTATTTTGGGCTATGAACAGTTTTATGTTAATTAAAGCTGAAAGAGTTTTTCTTTTAAGTGAGTCTACTTTCGTTGTGGCTAATTCCCTAGCAGTGTATTTTTGGTTTAATTTAGTCTCTTTTAGGTTAGAGTACATGCTTCTGTTATGGGGTAATGATATAAATATTGAAAGTAATTTCCCTTATTTGGTGGTAGTAAAATTTTTATATTCCTGATGATTAAATTAAATTCTATATAACATAAAAAATATGGAAAATCTATGTACAATTACTTTAAAAAAACTAAAACTATACAGCACAATTTGTAAAGAATTTATAATTAAATCTTACACATATTGAAAATTCCAAAATCAATAAACAAAACAAACAAAAACAAAAAAGGTAATTCCTAATACGGTGTTGAGATATAAACGCCATTATTGAGCTCAATATTTCATATAAAGTTCCAATTAATAATTGCGCAATAAATACGCAAATTGTTATTATATTGAGTAAAACTTAAAATGTAGCACTGGCATAAGTGTGTTTAGTGAGCATATTACAATTAACCGACAACAAAATAAAAACATTGTTGTTCAAACAACCAGTGGCATTACAACGGGCCGCTATGCGTCTTTAAGTGAGCTTTGTGATATCAGAGCTACCACTCCGAACTAAACCTAAACTTAAAATATTGTACTCAATTAACCGAATATTGACTCAATATAAGTGCTTATCTGAAAATAGTATAACATACGATTTTAAATTGTGACTGTATTCTTCTTCTATTACTTCCTTAGATTTAATTTGAGGTCTTAGACATCCTGTTCATTTCTGTTTATTTTTGAAAAAACTTTTGATTCTCTTACGTGTATCATGCAATTGAAATTTATTTCCTTATGTTTTATTTCTCATTAATTATGAATAAATAAACAAAAGTTTAGAAAGTCATTATCTTCTATATTTGAATATAATTGTTCTTATTAATTATGATTTAAATGTTTACAAGGAATATTTTGTTTTGTTCTTGGAAAAATTTTATGTAACATATTTACGTATATTAACTTGGGCCAGTGTAGTCCAAACATAATATTTATTTATTGATTACATAATTCAGATAGCCAATTCAATAGCCCATTGGTGATGTTTGCGCTTAATTAAACATTAATGCCTCACAATGTTTTTATTTTCTTTTAATATTGTGTTTAACCCTAATCTTACTAGCACGAGCCTGTGAAGATGATTTGGATTATAATATTGCTGGAAAAAGAGAAATATTTCATGACTTTTTTTTTACACGTTTTGAAAAATTCAGTGAAAAAAGATTAAGGATTATTATTACAACACGCCGTTTAAAGTGAACTTTAAAGTCACCTTTAACTACCTTTCGTTATTACAAGCTACTGGTGGAATAAAGTTAGCTTTTCAAAAATATGGCAGTGCTGGAGCAATGTCGATAACATTTGCCAAATTAAACAAGTTTTTCTAAAACTTAGTGGCAACAATGAGCTTATTTTTTTGTTTTTGTTTTGTTTGCTCATTTTGTTTATATTTGAAGCAATATGACAAGTTCAGACATAAACTTAACTTTAAATGTTACAGGTAGGATGATCTTCCCTTAATGGCTCAATTTTAAGTTGAAATTATTTCTAACTAACTTTTAAGTTTTGTTTTTATATTTTTTTTTTTATAAAAACATATTGTGTTGTTAACTTTTGTTTTCATTTGAATTTTCGCGGAAAGAAAAATAACATTCAATAAAGGCATTTGTCAATGTATTGAAGAGAAGTATACAATATTGGCAAAATTAATTGTATTAAAACCTGACAAATTTTCGATAACAAATAAGTTGGGTTGTAAGCAAATAAAATCAAAATTACATTTAAATGTAACAACTAGACCTAGACGACCAAATTTTAAATATGAATTTCTAAGTTAAACATCAAAACATTTACGGATTTGCGTGCAGATGCACACTTTTTCGTCATGATTGGCAAATTAAGCAACTTTTTAATTCTCTTTCATGAATGCATCATGTGAGGTTTACTTTATTAAAACTTTTCACTGAAAAAGTTATTTGAAAAACCACCACGAAAATATCTCTGCTGCATGGATTATGTTTACTTCTGATTTTCATGGATTTTCTAAATTTAAATTTGGTTTTAAAAAAGTTTTAATGAAAATTTGGTATGATATTCCATAGAATTTATACTAATCTGTATAAAAATACTAAAAAGCTTTAATGAATTCTGTATGATTGAAATAATTTTCAGCAAATCTCCTTTATATGGTATGTTACAGTAAAATGACAAAGTTTCGCAATGCTCATACGCCCACAGCGTTTAGAAAATTCATATAAGGTATGTATGTTTGATTTTTAATAATTAATTTTTGTTTCATTTTTAATTTTTTTTGGTTAGCTTCCATTTTAGAATATCTCACTACTACACTGTGTGTTAAGTATTTTATTTTATTTTTGTAATTTAACGTGTGTTTGCTGAATGTACTCTGCAGTTGTTGGAGACTGAGAATAATTTTCATCGAAAAATTCTCTGTATGTGTGAGATACAGACATACTTAAAGAAGGACCATGTAAGTAATTAAAGAAGTCAGACACTTTTTACATACATAATTGGTCATTATAACCCTTCAGTCATCATTATGATCTATTTTCTCCTATCACTTATGTTGTGTGCGTTAATTTTATACATGAGTGTCCGGGACCTACAGTTTAACGTCGACTCCGAACGATAGATTTTTGAGAAACTTTTCATGCCAATTTTATTTACTCTCAGAGTTATTGCCAGAAATCTGCTGAGAGGAAGTCGCCGGAGAAATATTGTGTCATATTTCATTTTGTTGGAGATGTATAACCCGGGTCTGACGTCTAATAAGCCAACACACTACCTACTAGACTATAAAAACAAAAAGAAAAATAAATCGAAACTGTTGAAAATCGCTCGAAGGTGGCTAAAGGAAAATTATACTGTGTTCAGATATGCACTTTTTTGCGTAAATAGCAATAAACGCCCTTTTTGAGCACAATATTTCATATGTAGTTTCAATTAATAATTGCGCAAGAAATACGCAAATTGTTGTAATATTGAGTAAAACTTAAAATGCAACACTGTCATAAGTATGTTTAGTGTGCATATTACAATTAACCGCACACTTTTTTTTTTGATATTTGACAACTCAAATGTCAACAAAGACAAACAAAAAAAAAAAAAAAAAAAAAAAACAAAATACAAACAATGTTGTTGAAATAACCAGCTGTTTTGTTTACCAGCTATCAGATGAAAATTGAATAAGCAACTGAACTACGTATATTATTATGCCTGAACTCAATTAACTGGATATTGACTCAATAAAAGTGCATATCTGAACATAGTATAACACTCTGCTAAGCCTTAAGCCTGGCCATGTATGAAAATAACATGACATAGTCAAACTGTTTTTGTAATCATATGAACAACAACATTTTAATTAAAGTGTTAATAATATTTAAATGTTATGTTTGTGTTTAAGTACCAACCGATACCGAACCTGCAGTTAAAAGTTCTCATATAAAATCAGTTTTAAGTTTATTGCGGTTCAAAACCAATTCATGACTTGACGTTTGCCACAAACGTACAATGTAATATTTATTATAATGAATGTATTTCTAAAGACCCATCATGCATCACTCTGATTGAAAATAGGCAAAGACACACAAAGACACTTTCAAACATTTAACAAAATGGTGGTTTTGGTATGGTAACTGTTGGTAGCTGTGATATATTGTTTTACATATGATTTTAAGCATCTAGCTTTTAGCCATATTTACGTGGCTGCACACATTTTCTAATTATTATTTCAACAACTGTTTGAATTTCTATTGCGGTGTTGGAAAACAGAAAATTTTTTACCAATTAGAAACGTTTTTAAAATTCAACGTGCATTTGAAAATTTTTTAATTTTACATGTGTTACAGTTTTTCAAAATTTTATTTTATTAATTGAAAGAAAAATATTGAAAACAAAATGCAAACATTTGTCATGTAATGAATATAGTCTTTTTATAAATGAAAAACACTGTGGAATACAGTGGAAAGGTTTATATTAACTTTAACCCATTCATTCATACATAGTTGGTCACTACAACTCTTCTGTCAGGATTAAGACCTATCTTCTCACACCGCTTATTTTGTGTGTGTTAATTTTATATATGACTGGCGGGACATACAGTTTAAAGTCGACTCCTATAACAATAATATAATAATACATTGGCACTAATTTAAACAGTGACTTTTTCGGAATGTATTGCCAGCTCTTAGATCTCAATGGTCCTCAGCGAATAATCCACGTTATGGTCATTTGGCTTTAGTTACTGGGTCAAAGAGTCGACGCAAAATTCGCCAAATTGTGCTCTGCGAAAGGCCGACTTCCTTAAGTTTCTTAACGTGCCGGTGTTGCTCAATCGTTTACAGAACTAATGACTTGGACTTATCCGCCAAATTAAAAATACTCCTCTCTGTAGGGCAATTATAGCAATCTTGAAATGGGTGAAGTGAGCAGTACATTGCTCTATTAGAACATCCATTTTATTAAAACAATTTTATTATTTGCATGTGTTATTGAATGCTATATCTGTCCATAATTATTTGGCAAAATAGACGGAATAATTGACAACTAATTTTGCTTCAACAAGATGGCCATTATCAACTGTCAAAGTTCAGAAATCCCTGTTGGGTGACCCGATAATAAGTTCTTATTCGATAAAAAAAAAACTCTTTCAAGCAATGGCAATACTTGCTGGAAAAGTTCACTATGAATACAACTCTTTCAATTTTTCACAAATGTTTATAAAGTCAACCTCTTTTTTTGTGATTAAATAGAGAAATAAAACTTCACTGCATTCATAAAATTCGACACTCTTTAAAAAATTCTATTTAATTTGTTTAAACAAATTTAATTTGGCAACCGTATAATTCTACAAAAAGTCTTGTAAGTGTAGTGCATATTATGTTTCTGTTTCTCTATTCTCCCTTTTAGTGCATTACAAGTAGAAAAAAGTCCAAGCTTAACCAAAATGTCATAGCGTTTCAAAAACAAACTCACTTGATACCCCAATTTTACACTTCGTTTCATTTTCACAGTTACATAGTCATGCATATTTTGAACGGACTCGTGTAAACTCTTTTGTCTCATACCACTATACTCTGGATAGTATATTGGGTTTGAGCTAATGTTTGTATGAAGGCATAGAAAAGAAGAAAAAAAGTATTTTCAGTATGGGAAATCGCAATACTGCTGAAATTATTAGCAAGTGAAAAAGCTTACTTACATACATACGTATGGAGTAAGGCTATAAGCTATGCAGTTTTAGGCATCATCGAATCCAAACGAATCTTGGAATATAATAAGCAAAAATGTTTGCTTTCATAAAATTCGATCTATAGAGTCTTCCAACAGGGACTTCCGTCAAATTAATTCGAATATATTCAGTTTATTTTGCAAAGTCACGATGGACTAACTTAGGTAGCAACGTAAGTAGTAAATAGTCTCTGGAGTAGCCAATTGATCTGACCGTATTTTTCATAGAAAAATCATTTTCAACGATGACGTCCATTTCTATGCGAATTGCCACTTTAACAAACAAAATTTTCAAATTTGTGATTCACAAGTGTTGGGAGGTGATGTTAGAACTTACTTGTGTCGTTCAAAAAGCACAAAGCACAGTGGTCATCAAGGCCAATATAACTCCTGCTATTGGAGAGTCATCGAAAATTGGACATATCGGATGCGCTTCTCCCAGAGAAGCCGGAGTAGACACTTAAACGATGTTATATTCCACACATAATAGCTTTAATAGCTCTTTTAAACGAATACAAATTTTCGATAATTTTTCACACACTCTTTAATTTATTTAGGGCCATTATTACAACTTGCCGTTAAACTTGGGTTTAGTTAAAGGTAGCTTTAGCTAAAGTGAACTTTAAAGTCAGCTTTAACTTCTTTTCACTATTACAACTTACAGATAAAATAAAATTAACTTTTTCAAAACTATGGCAGTGGCGGAGCAATGTCGATAACACTGTTCAAATTAAACAAGTTTTATTTAAACGCAGTGGCAACGACGGGCTCCTTTTTTAGGTTGTATTTGCCCACTTTGTTTATATTTGAAGTTGCCGTATTGAAAATAACATATAATATGCCAAGTTCAAACACAAACTTAACTTTAAAAGTTAAACGTATGATGATCCTCTTTTCAGCTTAACGCTCACTTCCTTATTGCCCACTAATAATAATGAAAAACTATTTATCTGCCCGTTAAAGTCCTCCCTTTAGTTAACGGCAAGTTGTAATAATGGCCCTTAAATTTGAAGATTGGAGGTGCTTGAAAAGACCATATAAATAGACAAAATTGAGAAAATATGGGGCACATAGTTATCTAACCACTTGACTAAATCAATAGAGTGGTCATTGATTATACCGGAAGACCTTATATGGAAAAAATTTGTTGAAACTCTATGTTCTTTGTAGGAAGTTGAGGATAACTTCGGCTTGCACCAAAAATGACTTTTATTTGGATGTGTAGATGAGATAGCGCTTGGAATTGAGAACTGGTACGTGACTGTCAGTTCTATTCTGTTTTACTCTTTACAAGTGTTACTGTATTAAGTAAAGCAATATTCGTCTGCTGAATGAATTTAACAACAGACGACTTCTGTTTAAGTAGGGTACTGATGTACAGTACATATCTTATATTTATTTCCCGTTGATAACTCTTAGCTTTACTTTTATCAGAATGAAATTCGTTTATTATAGACTTCATAGTTTACGGTGCTAAATTCTGCTATTTCAAATAATTATGTTGAAGTGGCTTTGTTATGATCTTTAGAATTTCTTTCTAAATTTACTTACAAAATGTATGGAATTCTACAATGACTTCTAATAAAATTTATCACAAGCAACTTCTGATTTTTTTCACAGTTTTTTTAAGCAGTTGACCTAATTCAAATTTTACTTTGGTGCAGATGCAGTGATACAATGGAAACTTGAGAAAAAAGCGAAACTGTTGAAAACAGACAAAATTCTTCACGATACTTTGCGCCGAAACTAGAGATTAACCAAAAAATGAAGAGACTGTTAAAGTTATTGCAGATGCCATAAAACTAACAGAAATGCCATGATAAGAATTTATAACTTTTTTTCCTTAGTCAATGACAAAATACTACACCAGAATTGACGAAGCGAAAAGAAGATGTTACTTAATTCATAGGGAAATTTTATTATGTAATCTTTAAATTACAAATTCACACAAGAACTACAAACACTGTTTAATATTGAATTTGAAGCCGCCGTAGTCTAATAGGTAGTGTGTTAACTTATTAGACGCTGAGCCCACCTTTCAAACCCTAGGTTAGATATCTGCTCCAACTTGAAATATAAAAAATATTTCTTTAATGTCACCTCGATAAACAATCGAAAATTAAAAATTATACCTTGTTGCTTTAGCACAGTTTTTTTGTTTAGACATTGTATTGCATGGTGTGATGTGAAATTTTAATTTTTCAATATGAATAAATTATCATAAGCATTTCTCCCCCAGGTAATAAATATAAAAAATAATATTTTTTTTTGTTATTTATAACATCAAATGTACTTAAATAAGTAATGAATACAAAAGCATTATAAATGATTGAATGTGTCAACGCCATATGGCAATTATACTTGAAATATCGATAACGAATAACATCTTGAGTAGTTAAGTACATCTCATTAATCATAAGTTATTGTCAATAGGATTTAAATACAAAAAATGTATGTAATGGCTTCAAGTGTTGTATTCAAATTCAATTGGGTCTGATTGTAGTTTTAAATTTATGTATAAAAATATATACATACATTGATATCATATACAAAAATAAAATTTTTCTACACATTTTCAACTTGTTTTCTTATTTTAATATTGCCTTTTTTACTTTTTCACTTTCATCAATTTTGAAATCTCTTTATACAGTTTAAACGCCATCTTCGTATGCGTTATTGTCGCCATAAACACTTTCAAATTAGGTCGTGTTCAAACGGTACATTTATCATTCGAAAAAATATTTTCATTTCGTTCTTCTTCCATCTTGTATGTGTTATCGAAGTAAATTCGTACGTGCGTTAATTGAAAGATATTTGTCACAAGCATACTACGAAATGCTTGACAACGAAACATGAAATAAGTCGCACATTTCCGATTGTAAAACATTTTCATAACTGTCCGATGTTGAAAAAACCATGAGGACTCTCTCAATTGAGCAGAGAACTTTTCGTCCATTTGAAGAGGTCAGACTTGAACTCAAAGTCGTGGTGAACTTATTATGCATAGGTATACGAAGGAATACGATTATATTCTATTCTATTTTATTCTATTCTATTCAAAGTGTTGGAAAAAAATTGAGTTTCAAACCTAGAAGCATATAGAAGTTGTTAGATTGTCCTTAACCTCTTGTTACCTCAATATTACCATTTACGAGGAGGCGAAATCTCCGCACATCCGTCGGGCGATTTAATGGAAAAATGGATGTAAAATATCTGAAACTAGTACTGTAAACTGATGTTCATATCAAGTTCATTAAGGCAAGGACAAACATGGTGTAAGGATAGATAATTGTGAAAACCATGGTAACGTATAGGGCTATTGTATGCTTATGTAGGATGAAATTGCATACGATTATGGTGAAGTCCTGATAAAATAAAGTGACATACGTTGACATTATCATGGCATTGCATAACAATTTGTATGCTATGAGTACCATTGGATTTAAGTCCATTGTATATGGTAGTGCATATGAGAACCATGGAGGCTATGGTCCGAATAATAGTGACACAATTCTGGGCCTGTCAGATATTCAAAGAAGACTAGAATCCTTTTCGAGATACAAAATTATTTGGGAAGTTTATGCATTGAAGAGACCAATTAATTTGTTACGAGGAAAGCTTTCACACCATTGTTGGGACAGAAACTACAAAGTGTTACCATGAACTCATAAAATAACGTTAAATGAACGTATTTTAAAATCTTATTTATACATAAAATAATTTTGTTTTTGATTTTAAAAACAAGCTAAAAGTGCAACCTAGTAACACATTCAACTGAAAACTGCATGAACAGATGAATGAACACACTTAATATGTGACTCTTTTAATAAATAAGACAGGTTCTTAACCATTTGGCCGCCCAATGACAGTAACAGAAATTTTATTATGTACTTTTTATGCTCCAATTATTCTTGAAAGATATTTTAAGTCTGTTTGTTTTGTAACGAAATGAGAACATAAAAGGGAAATTGAAAGTGTTCGCTACTGTCTTATGTCCTTATACTATGTTCAGATATGCACTTTTATTGAGTCAATATTCGGTTAATTGAGTATAATATTTTAAGTGTTCAGGCATAATAATATACGCAGTTCAGCTGCTTATTCAATATTCATTTAACAGCTGGTAAACAAAACAGCTGGTTGTTTCAACAACATTGTATTTAATTTGTTTTTTGTTTTGCTTTTCCTTGTTTGTCGTTGCTGACATTTGAATTGTCAAGTATCAACAGAAAGTGTTCGGTTAATTGTAATATACTCACTAAACACACTTATGACAGTGCTGCATTTTAAGCTTTACTCAATATTATAACAATTTGCGTATTTATTGCGCCATAATTAATTGAAACTTTATATGAAATATTGAGCTCAATAATGGCGTTTATTGCGATTTACGCAATAAATGTACATATCTGAACATTATATAAGATATTTGATTCACGCATCCGAATATCCAGACATAAGCTGATGTTAGTAACCGCCCTATTGATACGACGCTATAGAGTCAATGAACACTTATCCAGAATGAAAAAAAAATCTCGAAATCAATGTATAAATTGTGTTATACATATGTACTTACATACATAATTGGTCATAACAAACCATCAATCTCACACCACTTATGTTGTGTGCGTTAATTTTTTACATGAGTGACGGGACCTACAGTTTAAAGTCGACTCCGAACGACAGAATTTTTGACAAACTTTACATGACAATTTTATTTGTTCTCATAGTTTTAGTCAGAAATCGGCTGAGAAGCGCTCGCCGAAGAAATATTTTCTTCATATTTCGTTTTGTTGAAGATGTCTGACCTGCGGTTTGAACCAAGGCCTCATGTCGAATAAACTAAGCCACTACCTACAAAACGACAGTAACTTCTGTTATAATGCGAATTAGCAGAACGCGTACAAGGAATACGCGAGATATTAATGAATCGAAGTAGGAAACACCTAGGTGTACATTGGGAACATCAGAACTGGCTAAGGTAGTGTCTTTGCTGAGACTATAGGCTTGAAGGAGATATCGTAAGTATTGTCACAATATTACTGCACATCGACACAACGATAATAATAATTCTGATAATAGTACAAGACAAAAATACATGATAACTCCACTATGCTAGTATCTCTTAGAAAATACAAATAACATGATCTAATGTTTTAAATGAACAAAAACCAAAGAAACTGAGAGGAAGATTTATTAACGAAGTATTAATTACTTTTTATCGGCACTCAAATATCCAGGATTTTACTCTCCGATAGATCGTCCTTAGAAAAATTCATTTAACATTTGAGTGTAATATGCACATACTCTGCAGTATCATGAGTAACCCAACATTGTCGGGTAGGGTATCAAATAGTTCTCATTTATCGCCTACACTATACCATACATACATATGTACATTGCTTATGGTTATGTGTATAGAACAGAATAATAACAATTGGCATTTACACTGAGCTCAACAGAACAACAACAATTTACTCTCTGGCATTCTTATCGAACAGCCCAACAAATTGTATTGCTTGAACTTCCGCATTATTTAGCCTTCAAAAAATTAAATAGGAGATGAAGAAAAGCGATTTATTTTATTGATTTTCTTCTTTCCGTTTTATTATTATTATTATTACAACTACAAAAAAGGAAGTGTAGCGGTAAAGACAAAGCCTCATTTTATGGTATGTTTGTTTGTTGGTATTATTTTCCTTTACGGTCTAATGCCTCTGGTGAAAGTATTAATAAAAATTGGCATTTTATTTGCCTTACTTTATATTGTAATTGCAGGAAGAGAATAAAAATCTTTCTTTTTTTCATTTCATAAAATAGAATGGAGGTTAATTTGGTGACTTTGTATGTGCTGAAATGCTCAATGTCATTATATTTTTTGCTACTTGAAGAACTCAAGTTAATAAAGAAGTAAAACGCACATGTATGGAGACGTATTTAAATATTAAATACAAAGTGCTTCATGCACTACTATTTAAATATTAAATACAAAGTGCTTCATGCACTACATTTTTGGGTACAAGCAAAAAAAAAAGAAACAATTGTTAAGAACCTTTAATAGTTTTGTAAAACTCGACAACATATGTTTTATTTTAGAAAATACTGTCTGTCTGACTATTTATTTACATTATAATTCCAATTGCTTGAATAGATGTAAACCAAATAAATAATTGCTCAAATATTGGTCCATTACAGTCAGTCTATGTCGTTGAAGAGCTCATACAGCTCACTGTTAGTCGGATGTGGAAATCATCGCCAACTCGCACTGGACCGAAGATCTTACGTAGGACTTTTCTCTCGAATGCTCTCAAGGCTGCATCCACTATTCCAAAACCCATTTAGCGAACCTTCAGTTGCTGGGTCATTTTAATTTTGTACGGGTGCTGGGCCAAGTTACGGCCAAAAATATGCCAACTTGTGATCTACGAAAGCATTGTGAGCATCGCAAAATTAACTGTCTCTATTATTTTATTATTCTTCACACTTCGGCAGATAGCGGAGATATTGATATTTTCCCATAATTTACTGAATCAGTGAATTCCTTCATGAATAGTCCTTTAGATAGGACGATTATGGTATCATAAAAAGAGCGAAAAGCACAGTATGTTGGCCGAACAGAACACCCATTTTGATAAAACAAATTTATTATTTGCACGTGTTGTTGATTTCTATAGTCGGCCATGGTTATTTGCCAAAACAGACTAAAAGATAGCCGTTATCAACAGTCAATCTTGGAAAGTAATAAAAGACCCGATAGCATGTGATTTCTTTCGAGACCCAAATGATGTTTTACGTCATAGTGTATTGGATACTTTGAAATTTATGTATTTAAACAGGCTTGTTGATTAGTTAAAAGTATGGAATTGGAATTAATTTCAATTTCAATAAATTATGAAAGTTGAAAATTGAAGGTTTACTCTATTAATTTTATGTGAAGGAAAACAAAAATATAAAGCTTTGGGTTTTTAAAAATAACTGAATGCTTTAAAAAGTATTTGGCGATTGTAAAATTATTTTATTTTACCTAAAAGAAAAAAAGAAAAAAAGGAACAGTTTTGTTTTTATTTTCAAAATATTTCATCTCCGCCTTTTTTGAGTTTCAATCCTTTCAATAATACTCAAGCATATTGGCGTCTACATATATATTTTGTGATACATAAATTATTTCTGAATATCTTCATGCAAAATTTTACAATTCAATATTTACAATATTTTTGTTTACATGTCCTTAGTTGAACAGAATTATCCTCCACAATGTTTTAGCTCAAGGCCTTAAATTTAACTTGGCCAGAAGCAATGACCGCACCAACATGCCAACCAATAGCAAAATTCTAAGAAGGGCGTTTTCTTGAAACCAATTAAAGTAAAAGAAAAAGAGAAAGAAATCAATAAGAAAGAAAAAGAAAACTAAAGTTCAAACAACATAATTAGTGGAAGCCGCATTTAATTTGTTCTTGATAAACCTGATGATATCAATCAAATTCAAATCAAAATTCAAATTTACTTTAATTAAAAGAACATATAAAACAAACAAACATAAGTACATACATAATTGGTGATTACATGCCCTCAGTCAGGGTTGCGACCTAGCTTCTCACACAACTTATGTGGTGTGCATTAATTTCATACTTTAGCGGTGGGACCTACAGTTTAAAGTCGATTCCGAACATCAAATTCTGGAGAAACTTTTTCATGGCAATTTTATTTCAGAGTTTTTACCAGAAATCTGCTGAGAGGAAGTCGCCGAAGAAATATTTTTTCAAATTTCGTTTTGATGTCTGACCTGGGGTTTGAACCGCGGCCTTATGTCTAACAAGCCAGCACACTACCTACTAGACTACGGCGACTTCATTCTAAGTCTATTTTTATTTATTCATGCCTATTGAATAGGTTAGGTTAGGTAAAGTTTCCTTTTCCTTCTCCTAACACTCACAGCCCTTTCAGAATTCATTTGATCGAATACCAAGTCCATCGGCATGCCTCCAAAAAGGACAGTGGCCTGTGATAATCCATAGTATTGTGCGATGGATTGTCGTGTAGCAATAGTAAGGGTAGTCTCTTGCAGTCAACAAGATTTATTCGAGCTTTAAAACGAATGGAAACTGTCCAACTAACTCAGGCAAGCACAATAGCCATGCCCTATGACTAGAATTGCGCCAATTTCAAAATGATCAAGGCTTTCGACTGGAAAACACAGTAGTGGTTAGGTGGCCGTATTAATATCAGTATTACGGCCTAGCTTCTCACACCACTCATATTGTTTGTGTTAATTTTATACATGAGTTGCGGGAGCTACAGTTTAAATTCGACTACGAACGACAAATTTTTGAGAAACTTTTCAAGGCAATTTTATTTACTCTCAGAGCTTTTTTTGTCAGAAATCTGCTGAGAGGAAGTCACCAAAGAAATATTTTTTCAAATTTCATTTTGTGCGAGATGTCTGACCTGGGGTTGAACCGTGGCCTTACGGTCTAATAAGCTAACACACTGCCTACTAGACTACGGCAACTTAATATCAGAACCCTAATTTGGTTAATTTGGAAATTGTTTCTCGATATTTTACGGCTTCGAAATGTAAGCCAATAACTTACGTGATTGATGAAAATGAAATGAAGCCAAAAATAAGACCGTTGGGTGAAAAGCGTTGTAATAACACTACGTCGTTAAAAGATTCAAACAATTTTTGAAAATTTTTTAAACAAGAATTTATTTTCTTAAAAATAATAATTTTTGGTAGTATGTAATGATAAAAAGAAATTACCCGTCAAGTTATTAACGATATTTTAACAATGAACATATTACATGAGTTAGAAAGTATCATTTATTTTAACTTAATATTCAGTTAAGACAACACATGAACACATATTATTCTTACATATTGACTATAAGATAATAAGAAACATGCTTTACAAATGCTTTATAAAAGATTCAATAATTTATTACAATCCTTTTAAAAAGGTCAGAAAGATATAAGATACCTACTAAAAATTGAACAAAATTCATTTCTTCAATGAAAATTCTATTCTTCAAATCCTATACCAGAAATTATCAAGATTATTAAGCCTGAGACGTGAAGTGTTTGTAAAACATTTTATGGTTGAAGACAATAATTGATACGTTTTAAAAGTCTAGGGATTACATGCCGAAAATTTTATGTTCAATTGGGTTTTATGTTATCGAAACGTTTGCTTCGTTATTTCTTAAGAAATTTTGACACATAATAGCCATAAATATTGTGAAAGAAATAAAATATATAAATAAATAAATTCAAAGTGTAATACACAGATACATTTTATACACACCCATATATATACACTACATACATATATATATATATTTTATTTGTTTTTTCAAAAATTATTTGTATTTACATCACAATAATCGCTCAATAAGTCAATAAGGAACAGAATAGTCGCTGTGGCATAACGTAACGTGTAATGCTGCAAGCTTTCAAAAGTAAAAAGAGCAATTTCTGACAAAACCTCTGAGTGTAAATAAAATTGCCATGGAAAGATTCTTAAAAATCTGTCATTCGGAGTTCGGAGTTCTGTTTAAACTGTAGGTCACGCCACTCATATTGGTCGTAATCTTGACTGAAGGGTTGTATTTTTTAATATAGTCCTGATTTTTTGTTTGTAAAGAAAACATGTTCCGAGGAAGTATGAAATAAAATAATCGCCAAATTGCCATCATGGCTCTGATGTAGGTTGTCAGGTTATTCATGAAATTATACTCGAAATGTGATTTACTGAAATATCGCTTTAAATCTCTAATTTGACACCAGAAGAGATAATTTGTTCTGAAAATCGTTACTGAAATTCAAATCAATTTCTGCAACAAATGATGTTTACAGCCCTTGCAATTTAGTCATCATTTGCAAAGAAGTAATTGCCAAATACGCCACCTGACTAAAATCTTCCCGAGATTTTCTGAGCCCCAAATTCGGCATTTTTGTATATTCAATAAACCTATTCCGATGGAATTGCGCTATTGATTGGCATTGACTTCACTTTCTTCGATTACCAATTTTCTATGGTCAGATGGTTTGACATTGCGAGTAAACTGAATTTTGTACGCATGAAAGTAGAGATTCTTTGTTAAAATTCCCAGCATAGTGCTTCTTGAAAATCTTCAATTGTTGCAAACGATATCGAATTCTTTTTAATATTTTATCTTGCAAGACACTAGCTTGTACATTGATGCGCAGCAGTTTTTTTAAATTTTTTGACAACTCTTTCAAAGGTTATTGCACTTTCTCCCGTCACAATTCCACCACGAATATACCAGCACACAACATGTTAAACAGTTTACTTTAAAGCTTAAAATTATTAACAGTCTAATACGGTGTTCAGATATGCAGCTTTATTGCGTAAATCACAATAAACCATTATTGAGGTCATATAAAGTTTCAATTAATTATTGCGCAATAAATACGCAAATTGTTATAATATTGAGTAAAGTTTAAAATGCAGTGAGCATATTATTATTATCCGAACACTTTCTATTGATGTTTGACAACTCAAATGTCAACAACGAAAAAAAAACAAAAAAAAGCAGCTGTTTTGTCTATTAGCTGTCAATTGAATATTGAATAAGCAGCTGAACTGCGTATATTATTATGCCTGAACGCTTAAAATATTGTACTCAATAAACCGAATATTGACTCAGTAAAAGTACATATCTGAACATAGTTAATACAAATACAAAAATTAAATATGCTTTCACAACTTTAAATTTTTACGTGACGCAAAAAAGGCAAAAGAAAATATGAAACAACAAAGTGGCAAAAACTTAATCAAAAATAACCTTTCATCTCTGGTCTAAATTTATTTTCTCGTATTTTTTGAACATTTTATTTCCCTTTCTTTCTATATTTACCTTATATCGTAGCGATTACTATAAATCTTAAAAATAAATACATTTCTGATTGGTATAAGTTTTTATACAAACATAAAATTGAAAAGAAAATTGCAAAAGAAAAATATGTATTGAGCAGCAGCGTTGTGTTAAATACCACCAAAAGGTACAAAAGGATGCAAAGGGAAATGTGAACATTGATTGAACCACAAATGGTTTTCATTTAATCGCAATCAACTCTGTCACTTCTACAATTCTGTACATAAAACGTTGAAGTGTGTAATAAATGCATACATATACAAATGTACATACAAATGTTTTTACACTTTCTATATTTGTATACTGTTGTGCTGTATATTAGCTAAAGAAAAAGGGTCATATAAGGGAAAACGAAATAGGAATTTATTATAAATTTTAGCACACACAGAAGTTAAAATATTTGTGATGCAAATGTAGACGTAGAAAGTTTGTGAAGCAAAATAGTAAATAACACGCAGCTTAATTAACAAAGTTTACGAAATCAGATGACAATTATCAGTGAAAATATTAGTTTTACAGCCACATAGATATGTACATAGTAATCGGGATTTTATTTTATATTTCTCATGAATGTGAATTAAATTATTTGTAGTCTTATTCCAAAAACCATGATAACAATGATCATATGTGTACATATATACTAAACGTAACAAGACTATGCAAAGTAGGTAGACTATGATCATACCAAAGCATTAAATACATTGTTAATCAAGAGCTACGCGACTACGTGATATTTCGATCATGGTTTTATAAGACAAATAGCGAATATTTTGCAACAATATCGTCAGTGAATACTAACTGATCGAGCAAGATCGCATGATAAAGTCAAAATTAGATTCAGAAAAAATCATGGTTGTGGCCGAATACAACCATCAATTTCGGCTGCAAAACCAGATTGTTTCGGCTGGAGGACAAATATGGGTGCGTGGTGTACCATGATGAGGTTCTAAAATCTGGGACGAAATCAGATCGCTGTTGGCAACAAATGATCAATTTGAACCATGAACCATGAATAGAAAAATAACCAGAATGGGTCACAAAACACGGCAAGGTAATTTACGAGGAGGTCGCAAATCGGGTAACTAAAAGCTTTATTTTAATGTGTAACCAGCCATGGCAAATACTTTACTTAAATTGTTTTTTTTTATTTTACCCTTTAGTCAGGATTACGACGTAGCTTCTCACACCACTTATGTTTTGTAAGTTAATTTTATACATGAGTGGCGGGACTAAAGGGACTAAATTTTTTTGGTTTTAGGAACAATCCTAATTTTATTCAATATTTTTAGATCAACAGTGTGAGTCTAACATTAAACATTCGCTTTAAGGCGTAACATTGAATGAATTGATTAAATGCATAATGATAAAGATATTAACGTAACGCCTGTATTCCTTCCCTGGACGTAATCATAAATTTATTAATTTTCGTATCCTGAGGCTTTAATAATGTGATGACAAAATGTATACAAAATCCTTATTGAATTGTGCACAAATACATTAAATGAGCGAAGGTCTAAACTTAGATGAACCAAAAATAGTATTTATGGAATCATAAGAGGACAAAAGTTACGATAATCTTCCTAAGAATCCTAAGCTTCGGGCAATTAATCCCACACATTATTTCGTTTCAGTCACATCATTTACTTTACCATCGAAAGCTTAGAAGATTTGTGTGATTAAATGTAAATATATGGTACGTAAGTGTGTATTGTTCATTGTAAGTAACATTTGTGGGAAGACGGCAATGATTAAGAGGCTGACAAAATGTTACATGAGAACAAAATTGTATATTCTTGGTTTGTGTGAAATTTCTGTATTTCTGCGACATAGCTTTAAATTAATATTGTAGAGTAGAAGAGTTTATGATGACATTTTTTTCAAGAAAAATCAAAAAGACCACCGCCAATAAACTATGATTTTAAAATTCAAATTTCGAAAGACTCTCTCTCTATGGCCATTCATTCCCATATTGAAAATATACATAAGTAAACGTATGTATGTACTACGCATATGTTTCAAGATCAATCATTAATGTCAAATAAAAGAGAATATTTTGCGTTTTCTTTATGTATGTTTAGAATTACATACTTACACACACGAAAAGTCAATTAAATCCCAGGACACATCCGAGGCTCTTAAATAAATACCCCATTATGACATTATGACCCTATGATGTGCTCATATAAAATCAAATAAAATTCATTTAATATATTATATGTCATACTGGAACGTGTCTATCCATGTACGTATGTATGTCATACAGAAGAACATGAATTTATATATTCACATACTTACATATAGTTATGAATGAATAATACGAACTGATATGTAACACAAAGAATTTTATGTTCAAGAAATATTATCCTGTGTGTACATTGATTGGCACACTAAAGAATTTTTTAATTTTGGAATTATTTATGACTCCTTTCTGTATTTCTCCTCGTATTAATTGAATATAAAGAAAATTTTATAATCACAGTTGATACAGATATATGTACATATAAAATAAATAAAACGTTCAAAAATTCAAACTTCATTAGTAGTTTGCAATCAAAGCGATTTCAAATATCAACACTAGATTGCCACCATAAAGTCATTTTCAATTATAATGGAAATATTCCTCGGAATTTTAATATAAATTCGTTAATTACGAATTCTAATTGCCTCTGCTCCTTTATCTGGTATTGGTATGTATTTACTATACCGGTATGGGAATAACTATAAACAGCATTAGAATAGTGGAGTTTGTAGACACAATACACTCAGTATTAATGTGCACACTGATAACTAGAAGATGAATTCTGGTGATGGATATTGTGTTTTCTCATGCGAAATCAACCTGAATCATTAGTACAGGCTTCCTAACATCACAAGTGTAGTCCAGGCGATGTCATTTCCACAAGGTCACTACTAACATAACTAAGAAAGTGTAGAAATGAGTTCAAAACATAAAGAATTTTTTCCCCGAATGTACATACTACAAAATGCCTTCTATTTGTATGTGCGGATGATATTACGTTTAGAATATGGTGACTGAAAAGCAGCGTCCAGTTCTGTTCCGTTTTACTCTTTACCAGTTTCACTGTGTGAGTAAAAGAATATTTGTCTACTGAATGAATTTAACAACAGACGACTTCTGTTTAAGTGGGTACTGTTGTACAGCTTATTACATATATACATACATACATAATTGGTCATTACAACACTTCAGTCAGGATTACGCTTCTCAAACCACTGATGTTGTGTGTGTTAATTTTATACATGATTGGTGTAACTTACAGTTTTAAGCTGATTCTGAACGACAGATTTTTGAGAAACTTTTCAAGGCAATTTTATTTACCCTCAGAGTTTTTGCCAAAAATCTGCTGAGAAGAAATCGCCGAAGAAATATTGATTTGAACCGAGGTCTCACATCTAATAAGCCAACACACTACCTAATAGACCACGACGTCCGTACTATGTTGTGCCACGTCAAATAATTATGTTAAACTGACTTTGTTATGCTATTTAGAATTTCTTTCTAAATTTACTGTATAATGTATGGAAATGAATAGAATACATATTACAAATTCTACAATGACTTCTAAATAAAGATTGTCACACTTTTTTGTAAAGCAACTTCTGATTTTTTGCACAGTTTTTTTAAGCAGTTGACCTAATTCAATTTTTACTTTGATGCAGATGCAGTGATACAATGGAAACTTGAGAAAAAAGCGAAACTGTTGAAAACAGACAAAATTCTTTACACTACTTTGCGCCGAAACCAGAGGTTAAACGAAAAAAAAGAGACTGTTAAAGTTAGTACAGATGCTTTAAAGCTAACAAAAATGCCATGAAAAGAATTTATAACTTTTCTCTACCAGAATTGACGAAGCAAAAACAAGATGTTGCTTAATTCATGGAGACATTTTATTAAGACATCTTTAAATTACAAATGAACATAAGAACTACAAACACTGTTTAATATTGAGTTTGAAGTCGCCGAAGTCTAGTAGGTAGTGAGTTGGCTTATTAGACGTGACCCACGGTTTAAATCCCAGACATCTTTAATAAAATGAAATATGAAAAAAATATTTTTTCGAAGACTTACTTTCAGCAGATTTCTGGCAAAAACTTTGAGAGCAAATAAAATTACCATGAATAAGTTCTTTTTCAAATATTTTTCGTTTGGAGTTGACTTTAAACTGCAGGTCCTGACAATTAACACACACACAATATAAGTTTTGTGAGAAGCTAAGTCGTAATCCTGACTGATGCGTTATAATGAAAAGCTATGTATGTGT
This sequence comes from Sarcophaga carnaria, assembly GCA_958299815.1. Taxonomy (NCBI): domain Eukaryota; kingdom Metazoa; phylum Arthropoda; class Insecta; order Diptera; family Sarcophagidae; genus Sarcophaga; species Sarcophaga carnaria. The sequence continues at coordinate 140,517,440 of OY283150.1, forward strand.
ATGTACATATATAATCTTTTTATTGAAATGAAGAGACAGATTTATTGGCCCGCACATAAACCAGATCCAGCATAAACCAGATGGCAAATAAGAATGATATTCTTGACTGTTACTTGAAGAAAGTAAATTCTAGACAGTATATTGTGAAATATATCGCCCGAATTCGCTTTTAGGCAACAGTGGGGAAGATGTTGTTTAGTTTAGTTTTATGGCGGGTAGATCTTAGCCAAACCGATCTGCAGAAATAGTTTTAAGTTGCAGTCTTATGCAAGTCTTACGCTTGATAAATATATATTTTTATGACACAAAATATCGCTTATACTTCAGTTTAATATTCTATTAAACTAAAGGCCATAGTTTTCTACTATTTTTAATAAAAAAAAATGTTATTTCGAATAAATTATTGTTTTAAATTATTCAATTATTAGATAAAAATGAAAGAATATAAAATTATTTATTGTATGGAGTTTCTAACTAAATCGTGTTCATTCATGTTCTCTAACTATTCTTATATTAAAGTTAAGTCTCTTTCTGTTGAAGGAAAGAAACGTTATTAATTTTCTTCAAATTTAAAACAAAAATTCAACAAAACATTTACGTCTTATTTCTGAAAGTTTGTCATAACAAAAGCAAACAAAGTCAATCCGGTCTGGAAAGAAGTGAAGACATTTTTAAATAACTTTAAACGATACAAGAACTGTCCACAAAGGAAATTTATAACTGAAGCTCTGTGCTTGGCATTCTTAAAGTATAACCATGATAAGTTTATTATAATGGAGGAGAAAACGTCAAGTAAACAATCTTACAGGAAATTATATAAAAATATACTGTTTGTTGTGTTCCTATAAGTTATGTTTCCTTCAAATAGCAACGCGAAGTAAGTGAAAAATGAATAACACACTGGTTCTAGAATAGAAAATCGCTTATATTTCAGCAAAATCTATTTGAATTACATAGGCTTTAAGCATCGCTTCATCCAATTTCTAATTCCTTACAGGCTCCCTAAAATAAAGTCTGTCGATGTCATCAAAATGAAAGCAGAAAATAGTCAATCGGGCAGAAGGCGTATGAGTAACGAATTTAAAGTCTAATTCATTGAATTTCGCAATGGAAACTGCATAGTGTTATTATAGAATACACAGTATCTCGGTCTATGCAATCGACCTTTTTGAAATTCTTAACTAAATCGTTATAAAATGTTGACTCTTTTAATTGGTTTTGAAACTAGCCCATGTATATTAAACTGCATGAATCCCACGCCATCACATTATTGGCTGTTTAACTTTGTGATTCTTTCTGCGGATATCCCGATGATATCCACTACTTTAATTGCTGTTTCATCTCTTCATCCGCGTTTCGATCATAGTAAAGATACATAAAAGAAACAAATGAATATTAATAATTTAAGATAATATTAATTTAATAAAATTAATTAATAATAATTGAAAAAAATTTAATTAAATTAATTAAAAATTTAATTAAATTAATTAAATATTAAATTATTATTATTTTCTTTTAATTGATATACGTTACGCAAGAGCGATGAAATCGAACACCGTATTCCAATTGTAATTTTATATCTTCTATTCAAATATACTTTCAACTGTTGTATACAAGACATCAAATACTGTTAAATATATTGAACTTAATTACTTATGAGTCGCCGTAGTCTAGTAGGTAGTGTGGTGGCTTCATAGACGTATAGCCACGGTTCAAACCCCAGATCAGACAACGAAATATGAAAAATGTTTCTTCGGCTTCTTCTACTCATAAAATTTCTTTCAAAAACTCTGAGAGTAAATAAAAAATCGCCATGAAAAGGTTGTCAAAAATCTGCCGTTCGGAGTCGACTTTAAACTGTAGGTCCCGCCACTCATGTATAAAATTAACACATACAACATGGGTGGTGAGAGAAGATAGGTCATAATCGTGACTGAATGATTGTAATGGCCAAATATGTATGCATGTATGTAATTACTTTGGAATTGATATGTGTTGAATGTAGAACGTCAGTACGTATTTATATTTTATAAAATGGATCAGGATCATAATTTATTTACATACGCATACAATAAAAAAAGTATGACGAAGTTATATAGGCAGTAATACCTTACAATACCATGAGATAAGCTACAACAGTATGTTAAGAACAATTGAAAACAAAACAATTTATTTTCTCATTCCTTTCGATATACTTACATATACATATGCACTGTTGTACTGTGTCTAATTCGATAGATAAATAACTAAAAATAAAAGAAAATTATAATAATTTTAATACAGTATAAACCGTAAATAAGACAATAAATTTTTACTTGTTTTCAAACTCCACCCTTAATATACGTTCGAATTTTTAATAAAATAAATTGGGGTTCCAACTAACAAACCCTTTTCACATTTGTTTCCAACAACAAAGTTATGAAAATATATTAGCCAAGTTAGCGTTGCCGTTGAAGCACTAAATTTAAAACTAACTTAAGTGTTATTATGAAAGAACTTTTACTTCTTTTTATTGTGTTGAAATGATGAGGGTACACACAACTTAAAAACTATCAACTGTTAAAAATTATGACGCATAAGTGTTTGTTTCTTTTTTTTTACACCGAAAATCTACATACTTTTGCTTTCTAACAATACTTTCTGTCTGAAGGAATGTACTATAAAAACCCATTTTTGTTATGTTCTTCTCAAACTTTTGACAGGATTTTAAAACGAACGGATATAACGCTTATGGCAGATGCCTCATGCGATGACATTGTATATGTTTTTGAAATAATGATACAAAATATGTACCAAATAGAACACTTTTAAATAAAGGAAACAACTCATTTCCCTAAGTGTTACTAAAATTTATTTTATCTATTATTTTCGGTATGAAAAGAATACGAAAAAAAGGCAAATCTTTTAAATACAGTGCAAGAAATTTTTCTTTCAAAACAAAAGTAAGAGTTTAGTTTCGAATAGAATTTATAAAGGAATGATATGGTGTGGTAGGATGCCAATATGATTCGTCAGATACCAATAGGTTTTGTTAAAAAATGTGTACTGCTGTAGCGCGATATCTTAAAGCAGGCGGCGAAATGTTGATTAACCGTTGCTCTCATCTTGTCGGCCTTTGTTCTTCGACCATTTCAGAAGTCAAGAGATAGATGTGCATCCAAAATACTTTAGTGTTTGCGTAGCATTTTTGCCAATTGAGCCCTGGTCGAATATGAATGCCTTTTATTAAAGAATTGTTTAGTGAAGAAACAAATTTCAGGTTACGCCAATAAACTCGCCGAAGGTGAGCGACTAAATTTAACAAAATTTATTAAAGAATTCTATTTCAGTTTACGCCTATAACCAAACTTTTGCATTTAATACGAAGACAACCATCAAGCCGCTAACGGCTTACCATTGCATCCACAAAAGTTGGCTGACTTGTCGACAGCCTCTGTCCTTATATTTTTTGAATGAACAAGTTGCTACCCTTAGCTTGATCGGTGATTCCTATTGAGCCATGCTAATGAATTTTTGTTTTCAAGGACATTTGGTTCCAACATGACTACGCAACTTGCCTTACAAGTGCTTTAAAATAGAGATATTCCGAAATCAATTTTGTGACAACGTTCTGTACAGAAGTGGTCCGGTTTACTAGCCGCTTGTTCGTGCGATTGAACTCCCCTGGATTGCTTTTAAAGGAGCTATTTTTAAATCATTGGCTTATGCCAACAAACCAGGAATTTCTGAGGCCATAAAATTCACTATACATACATACATAAATACATATGTACATACATACATAATTGGTTATTACAACCTACTATTACTACTTAGATTTCCGCACCACTTATGTTGTGTGTGTTTTAATTTTATATATGAGTGGCGTTTCCGAACGACATATTTTTGAGAAAAATTTTCTTGGAATTTTTATTTACTCTCAGAGTTTTTGTCAGTAATCTGCTGGGAAAAAGTCGATGAAGAAATATATTTTCATATTTCGTTCAGTTGGATATGCCAGACCTGGGGTTTGAACTACCTACTAGACTACAGCGACTACATTGACGTCATAAGGTCAGATTTATTAGAACATTTAGTAAAAAGTTGCGCTGATCGAATGGACCATGTAACCATTCACCACAGTAGACAGACAACATGTGCAGAAAATCGTACTTAAGAAATAAATCCAAGAAATTTTTCGACTAGATTATGATGATTAAGATTGTATTTTGGTAATATTTCGGTCTTGTAATAACATTTAATGTTCTTAAGCTCTTTAAAAACACTGAATTTTAGTTCTGGAGGTAGGAAAAGAGTTCCATAGAGTTGCCAGTTTAGACATTAACTGCATTATTAGGTTAATTTTAGAATTACCCCCGTATTATAGTTTATTTTAAAACTTAAAGGCAGTTTTAAAATAAATTTATAAAAAAAAGAATCACAAACCAACATATTATTTAATTAAAATTAATTTATAAAATGTAATTAAAAAAAACCCCGTTAACTTAAGCAAATCTAAATGTTTAATGAAATGTAAAGATTTAACAGTTTTAATTAAAATTCTTTCCAATCGGTTAAATAAATTTTCATTTGATTAGACTTGGTTTTGTAATCTGTGGCAACAATTCAACATATTTAAATACAGTCAAAATTCTATACAGTATGTGGAAAAAACGTAGAAATAATAATGAAAAATCAAAGGTTTTCCAAATGATTTACCTTTTCCATTGATAAGCATAAGCTAAATACATAGTTCGATACATAGGAATGAAAACAAATAGCAGAGAATGGTGAAATGTAAAACCCAACTCTTTTGTTTACTTAATCAAAAGCAATTGCAAAACATAACAATTCAAAATAGAATTGAATTCAACTATAAATTCACTAAATCTGCATCTGTTACATACGAAAAAAGAACTTTTTTTGCCTTAAATGGCTAAAATTAAGTGTTTGTATAAAACAGAAACATGGGCAATAAAATTTCCCTTTTATCCTAAAACAAGTGATAGGGGCCATGTGCATGTATGTTTAAAAAAAAATTTTTTTTGTAGAAACCTTACATAGGATTGAGTTAGACATTCAAACTCATGAAAAATGAAATACTGGCAGTAGAATACATACCATATTGCATTTTTTTTTCTAAAATGGCAGCATCTGAATGCTTTGCTATAAATTATACGGGATGAACTTGCTCCCACTCTGAAATATTTTTTTAAAATTCATAAAATTTTAGCATGGAAATCGAAATAAAAAAAATTAATACGATCTAAGGCATTTAAATATACCATAAATATACAGTATGTATCAAAAGTATGAGTTCACTTATTTTAGATTATCATTAGATTACTGTGAGCTTTGCTTAAAAACAAAAACATAGAAAAACTAAAGTAACCAATCAGAGTTTTTATGCGATTTAGAAACATACATTTCCGTATGTCTCTCGTAGGAATTGACATGTTCTTGACGTGCATTTTTTAAAGTGGAAAAGTCAGAAAAAAATTATTTTGTTGTTACAATTTTCATAAAAATGCACAAACTCGAGAAGGAATACAATCGACCGTTTGTAAAACAGGAAATTCAAAATGTATACCACAAATATCAATTGCAAAAGCCAAATAAACGGAAAATTCAAATGGTTGCGTACATAAGTTTTTATAAACGAGTGACGGTTTGCGAACACATTTTTGCGAAGACAGATTTGCGAAGACAGATTTGCGACCTCCCAAAAGACTGCTGAGAGAATATCTTCAAAAGAAATATTTTCTTATAAATCGTTGTGCTCGAGATGTCAAAATTGAAGTTTAAACTCACGAGCTTTAAGCAACTAAGCTTACACATTACCTACTAGACTATACGATAAAGTAACAGCAAAATGATATGAAATTTGGTTTCGTTAATTAATCACTTTCAGAATTTATTTAAACAGTAATTTCATTTCAATACATGCCCTGCATTTATTGTTTCCCACTACACCAATACGTTTCAGGTGCATATGTAAGGTAGAGTGCTCATTAACGTGCTCAGGTCGCCCTTATTTAGATTTAAAATTCTCATGATCCCCTCCGCATTAGGATCGCCCCAACGTATTTTTGTAATTCTCCCTACTGTGCCATTATTCCACAATAGTGGTTTCCGCTTAATTTCTCAGCTTGGTCTTTAATGCACTGAAAGGCATTAGATTATCCATGCTTTTGGTATGTAATACTTTGGCTCTATTAGCCAGAATAATCCCTTCCTCAATTCCAATTGCTCCATGATGAATAGGAACCCATATAATGCGTACAATTCTATGCCTAGAGTAACTGTTGATCCCATATTACTGGACGTTATTGCTCTAAATTATCGATAAAGAAATTTAAATCCCTATACGTTAAGCTTACCAAATGATTACCAGCCAAGATCATACATCCCTTATTGCACGTACCTGTTCTTGAAATACTATGTTACGCTCCGGTAGCCAGGGGCAAAGTTTGGTTTATAGTTCTTCTATATAGGAGTGCAGTCACATCCTACCTTTATGTTTAAGCGTGTAGCAATTAGTCCCCACAGGCAACTGTGGCATGTATCCATTTGACCAAGAAAATCGATATGGTATTAAAGTGATGCAATTGGTTGTTATTAATAAGTTGGGCATTCTGTCGGAAAGCTGCGAGTCAAGCGAGAATTTATGCATTGTCCCAACTATATTCTAGTGATACGATTTGTAGCTCTGGTCAGTCCATCCTCCCAAAGCCTTATCACATTACGCCGTAAGGGTCGCTTCATGTCGAACCCTTTTCCATATCGGTTGGATGACGAGTGTTGTTTCAAATATCCTCGTGGGTGATGTTTGTATCGCAACACTTATCTCTAAACGTCTAATTCGTAGAACCCTTTGAATTATTCAAATTTTGAATTTCCTCTCCATCGATGTCCAATAAAATTACACTCCTTATAGCCGGTGTGTCATTTTTTGAGTGAGGCCCTAATTAAAAACTATGTTCCTCCTACATGTATAATAAATTAAAAAAGAGTTTTTTTTTCTAAAAATAAAATCACAATCTAGTATAGCAGACCAGAGTCTTTGGTGGGAGTCGAACGCTAATGCTAATAGTCTAGCATACTACCCACTAGACTACCAGGGCACCCTGAAGCTTCTACATATAAAAAGGCAGATTCATTTGGAAATTGAAAGCATTGGCACATAACCGAAATATGTTCACTCAATTTACCATGATTTACCTATGCTCCTGAAGTCACCGTAGTCTAGTAGGTAGTGTGTTGGCTTATTAGAATTAAGGCCAGGGTTCAAACCCCAGGTCAGACATCAAAACGAAATATGAAAAAATATATTTCTTCTTCGTCTTCCTCTCAGCAGATTTGTGACAAAAATTCTGAGGGTAAATAGAATTGCCATGAAAAGTTTCTCAAAAATCTGTCGTTCGGACTCGACTTAAAATTGGAGGTCCCGCCACTCATGTATAAAATTAACATACACAACATTAGTAGTGTGAGAAGCTAGGTCGAAATCCTGACTGAAGGATTGTAATGGCCAATTATGTATGTACATATTTTCTTTACAATAACGATGGTAACAAATAATAACAGTCTTTTATTGAAAATAAGAAAAAAGGCCCATATATTTATAACTTAATTTTAATGGTCCAAGTTTGTTAACTATTAATTCAAACCATGTCTATTTGACTGAGAGGTATAAAAAATCAAAAAAATAAAACCTTTAAACAATGGAAAAAACTGTTATCATTGTATACTCTGCTGTGAGCCAGTCATAAACAAATATATTCATGTTTAAATGTGTGTAGAAAACTTGACTTCATATTTAAATGAATGTCCAAGTATAAGAAGAATAACAAAAAAAGAATTTTTTTTCTAACTTAGCTAATAAAAATATTTCTTATCACAACAATATGTCGTCAGCACCAAAATATGTGGCGCCAATTATGGATAATTGGCAATTGCTGAAATTTACGTAAGTTGACGAATGGACAATGGAAATTATTATAAAATTTGAAACAAAAAACTATTGATAATAGGGTCTACCTATCGTTAAGTTAGTTAAGCTTTAAATTAATTGCTTCAAAGAAATATATTTATATTATAGCTCGTTAGACTTTATTAGGCAAAGTGTGTAAAATCCATGGTAAATTGTATATACAGGTTTTCCAGTATAAACTAAAGACGTATGCAAAGTTTCATCAAAATCGGCCATGCCTATCGTTCAGATCATATTTTTTGCTTCAATTGCGGACCACTTTTTAAGAAGCATATTGTTACGAAAATGGAAACGGTGTACATTGTTTAATATTAAAATGAGCAAAAGCTACACAAACAAATACAACGAACTTATTGCAAGTAAACCAACAACATCGGTATGAAAGAAAAGGGGATAGATAAGTAAGCGAGAACTCAAAAACAAGCAAGAGTTCTTGAGAAGGTGAGACCACGAACGTTCGACTTCAAGAACCCTCATCAGACTGATTACGTGGGCATATAAAAAGGCAAGACAAAGCAGGCAACGAGTAGTAAGAATTCAGTCAGTCTTGTGTAAAGACGCGTTAAAAAGGTCTGCGTTGTAAGCAAAGAAGAATAGTGAACAAGCAATTATTGTTGTATTCGGTGGCACACAAAAGTATTGCGAACAGTAAAGAGTTTTATTTAAAACTAAACACAAATTTATTTTTATTTTGTTTGCAATCAACGAACTCATGTTTTAAACGTTTTTAAAAACGTAAAAACTTAACAATATTATAGGCTACGTGAAGTATGCATTCCATTAATTTTGTAAGAGCGTGTAGTGAAGAAATGCCCAATTTTGAACCTATAAAAACAAAACATTTTTTTCAATTGCCCCAAATCATTCATTTCGGAAGCTTGGGCTTTACAAATATAACATACGGCTGTTGAAGCAATATTCGTAACTTTTTTCAGAATCTGACTCGACAAGATAAGAAATCGAGAAACTGTAAGAATTCAGTAGATAGGTAGGTTATATGTTATGCAGTGGTAATTATTTAAGGCTCTTCATATTTATACACTCATACCTCACTTTAAAAAAAAACACGACTTAAATTGAAACGACGCTAAGTGAATTATGATTTTCTATAACAAACCAAGTAAAGATCGATCATAGGTTCCAGAGTTGCGAAAATACTACTTAAAAAAAACACGACGCAAATTGAAACGACACAAAATCAATCATAATTTTCTATAGCAAACCATGTAAAGATCGAACATTTTTTCCAGGGTTACGAAAATAATACTTTTTAAAAAGAAAATTGCCCAAAGTAAACTTTTAAAAAACAAATATAAAATTTTAATTAAAGTAAAATAAAAAATTCATTTAATTTATAACACAGTTATTGAAACTGAACTCTAAAATTAGAAAAACTAGGTGAAAATAAAACCGTATTATTTTCGATTAGCAAGGGAATCCTCAAGTTTTGATAGTATGGCGCAATTAGAAATAACAGTCGTGCCATCTTTTAGAAAAAAAGGGAATTTCAAAAAATTCAAAAAAAAAAAAATTAATAACTCGAAAACAAAACAATGCAACTTCGAAAATCTACAGAGTACAGTGCAAATTTATATTAATTTAGCAGCGACGCAAAACGCAAAACGAAACAATGCAAAGCGAGGTATGGGTGTATTTAAAAAAAACTTTTGTTTTAAATTTTGTACCCATAAGTATATTACTTAACAAATTGTCCTTAATTACTAAAACACATTTTGTTACTTTAATCTTATTATGATTTATCACAGGCGCCATAAGCCTTACAAATCGGTGTACCATACCTCAATAACGTCTTGTCATTGTGTGCTCATAAAAAATTAACACAAAAAAGAAAAAAAAAGAATCTTTTAAACATGATTACAAACATCATGTTTTATGATTTCATTTACATACGCTTATCATACCAGTCTTCTCACAGATATTAAGTACGATTATAAACATAAAAGAGGAAAATGAGAGAGAATAATGATTAAATTTAAGATAAAGATGAGTATGAATGAACAATTTATCTTGTGAAACAATAATATTGTATGTTTGTGCTTCCGTTCTTGCTAAAAATCATTTCCTCTGATTTGCAAAATGTAAAATACATGTGTGTATTTTACTAATTGTATTAGTAATCAAGAGTAAGTGACAATTAATCAAGAATGATTTCATGTGAGACTAAAACAGATTAAATTTTCTAAGGAATTTTTTTTTTAACACAAAGCTTCATTTGAGCACAAATTTTAATTAATGCTTCTTGGTATTACTTAGAGAAAGTTTTTTTGATGATAAATTTTTTATTTTAAAAATCAAGGCTGCAAAATCAAGTCTGCCAGTCGACAATTTTAAAACAAATTAAAATTTTACATAATTCAACTTTGTAGTAGTCGTTGTACTCTATTGGTTTGTTAGATGTGAGGCCACGGTTCAAACACGAGGTCAGACATCTCGAACAAAACGAAATATGAAAGAACTTTATTTCACTCCGAGAGTAAATAAAATTGCCATCAAATAGTCGACTTCAAACTGTACGCCCCGCCACTCGTGTATAAATTTAAATTAAGATATGTCGTAATCCTGACTGAAGGGTTGTAATGACCTATAAGGTAGGTATGTATGTATGTATGTTTGTTATTTCAATGATTGTTTTGCGAAACTTTTTGATCAATTATTCATAACTTGACGCATATTGGATTTCAAATACTTCAAGATTAAGTGATTTTTCGTTCAGATGCGATCACTAACGTAACCTCATAAACAGTTACATGACCTCAAATTACATGATTTTGATGGCTAACTGACGTGTAATAACTTTAAATGGAAACTTCTCACTGTCATGTTGTATGGCTATTTTCACTGGTATAATGAAACCTGTCGTCGTCCTAGTCGTTAGTGTGTTTGCTTATTAGACGTAAGGCCACGATTCAAACCCCAGGTCTAACATCAAAACGAAAATATGAAAAATTATTTCTTCGGTGACTCTCAGCAGATTTCTGGCAAAAACTCTGAGAGTAAATAAAAATTGCCATTAAAAGTTTTTAAAAATCTGTCGTTTGGATTCGACTTTAAAAACCGTAGATCCGGCCACTTATGGATAAAATTAATACACATAACATAACTGGTGGGAGAAGCTAGGTCGAAATTCTGACTGAAGGGTTGTAATGGCCAGTTATATACCTATGTCTGTATGTATATGAAATACAAGCTCTTTGGCAGCTTTGTTCAATCAAATCGAGTTAAAAGTTGTGCTTAAAAATGTTTTTTCTCTCTGATGAATGTTGCAAAACTGCATGTTGTAAATATTGTTGTCCGGACAAATATTTTGTCAAACAACATTGCTGAATCCAGTATAAGAAAAATTTTCGAAGAGAATATAACTCCTTCGTACTTATCCAACATAATCAAGTTTGATATCAATATGACGATGATATTTCGCATACCCTCAGTTTTATTTCAATTTAAAGATGGGAAGTGCTTAAAAATTTGTTTTGAATTTTATGACGATGCATACCACCGCCTAGGGCACTCAAATCAACACTTAGTTTTGTGTATTTCTTAAATAAGATTATATTTTTCAATATTTTTATCGTTACAGACTTAAAAAAATTCAAAAAAAGCTTTTATCCGTTGGTCCTTGATAACATGAATTCTACATAAAATATTTTACGACATACACACGTGTTGTTGATTTATAAATAACTCTTCCATATTTGTTTGTTATGGTTCATAAAAGCCATAAAGTTCGCAAAGACCCAACAACATCAACTGGTACTCTCAGTACCATTTAAAAACATGTTTGTTTATACATAAAGAACGTATATAACTAATGATTTGTGTTGGTTGATCTAAAATTTTGAACTTAAAAATTTTGTTCAAATAGTAACACGTAAAACCACTCACTTAAACTTGTTATTTTTCAACTGTGTTCGAATGTTTTCTAGCAAACTTTAACATTTCGAGCTTTTTTATAACCAAAAATTATGGTTAAATTGCTACTAAAACTAAACAAGAATTATAATCTGGGCAAACAAGAGATGCATCAAAAGTAAAATCCGACGAAATGTAACTACTTTTTTCAGACTGAGTTTATTTTTTTTCTTGTTTTTTTTTTCTGTTGAGTTTATGGAAAGAAAGAAAAATAAGCTTAAACTTGGTCTATAATTTAATTTATATCGGTTTTCCTCAAAATACATCGATGTTTTCTATGCATCGATTGATATTTGTTACAGAACGTACTCATTATTGTGTAGAGGCCACTACCAAACGATTTATTGTACTGGCCTAAAGCTACATGTTTTCCGCATTCTCTGCAGGTTGCTGTTCAATGTCAGTAAGAATAATTCCCTGTCCCTTACTTGAAGGAGCTCAGGTGATTTCTTCTAAGATGCACTTAAGTCGCAAAGGTTCTTAGAATGTGTTCGGTGATTCATTCTTCTTATAACGGGGTCTAGATATTATTCTAGAACAAGTGTTCTTTTGGTCGACTATGCCCAGTATAATGGCAGTTACAATCCTCAGTATATTTCTCGATAATTTGATGCACAATTGAAATCACTTTTCATTTTAATTACCTAATAAAAGTTAAAATGTTTTAAATCAGTTCGAGTTGAGAAGAGTTTAAGCCTCTCTTCATCTTTCCTTTCTACAAAAATGTTCTGGTCTCATCAAAAGCGTAGAAACTACCCTCCCCGGAAGCTGAGCCGCCTATGTGATTGTGGATCTAGTCCTGTCTAGCTGATTTGGTTTTTCATTTTGGGTCAATCTCGTAGCATAGGATGGCCTGACTGTCAAATAGCACTGCTATGTCCCGTTCTCTGTATTTCCCATCCAAGTTGAATTGAGTACAACTTTCGGCGGCTTAAACTTTTGCTTTGAAGCAACTCGAAATTTTCCCCATTTCTCTGAATATTTTACTTTGGCACTGTCCCACTATATGTCCTTGATTAATCCGTATATCACAGGATAGTCTCTCTCTTTAAAGAGCACATAGCAGCAACATTTTTGAGCACACTCTTATTACCCAGTGTAGTTGAGAAGGCACGAATAATTTGAAAACAGTTCAGAGGTCATTTAATATAATATTGAGACTGTCATGCATTGGCTTCATTCAGACTATTTAAACTTTTAGTTAATCATTACAAGCCTTCAGTTAGATTTACGAACTAACTTCTCACACCACTTATATTTTTTGTTTTAATTTTATACATGAGTGGCGGGACCTACACTTTAAAGTCGAATCCGAAAGACAGATTTTTGAGAAACATTTCGTTGCAATCTTATTGGCTCTCAGAGTTTTTGCCAGAAATCAGCTGAGAGGAAGTCGCCGAAGAAATATTTTTCCTTGCATGGATTCCATTTATTTCCAAATATGTTACAAACGTAAGCTCAAATCTGATTTAAGAGTGTGTAGCTGAAAACTTAATCCAAAAAAAAAAAACAGGGACAGATATCATTGCTACTAACACACATGTTTAATATTCAACAACCCTCTTTTAGATTGAAATAAGTTGTGGGATACAATATGTTAGGTGAACATTATTTTGCAAATTTATTACCTGTTATTTATTATAGTTATGCTAATTAAAGCTTAAAAAATAACAAATTTAAATGTTTAAGCGGTATTAAACAAATATTGTATTAAATAATCTTCTTTTTAAGGATGTAATCAAAACTTAATATAACAGAATTAGTAAAATTTAGAATATTTTTTACTTAAGCATACTTTATTAAAAGTGCCTGCAGAAATCGTTGATAAGAAACATTGATGATGACACAGACGACCCTTTTTATATAAGTTTTGTCATTCCTATCGGTATATACTCGTATTTATTTCTTAATTTAAGGTACTACTTTGTAGTACGTATGAGCAATATGAAATTCGATTTACATTATTTCAATTTAAGTTGCCATTTTATGGATCTGATCACAACATAAACCGAGGGATTACTGTACTTATTTATTAAAAAGACAAACAAAGCTTTTAAACATTTAAAATGCAGTATAACAATCCAATTGTACTGCCTTATAATATTCAGTAAATGCAATGTGACATGTTTAACCAAAAACTATCAAACTGTACACTGACTTTAACCAAATTGTTTATTTCAATTGTGTTCTTTGGCCAAAAACAAACTGCAAAATTAGTTTATTCAAGAATCATATGTTTGTTTGAATTAATTAAGGCAACACGAGAAATGTTGTTTTAATACCCGAACCAGGTAAAACAATCTATCACATGGAAAATTTTGTGGTAAAGGAAACATACTACTATTAATAGATATACAATGGTGGAATATATATTAGGAATACGAAATTTTTAACAGTTTGTTTAAAATTTGAATTCATTATTGCGTAAAAAAGTGTGCATAAAAAATTATTATAAATAATAATTTGGCTTTCGTTGTGGAAATAAAAATTGTAATTGACATAATAATAATTCTTCGATTATTTCAATACCATTCATCTTTATAAGTTCTTGGCATGGCAACTTCATTGCATTTTTAAGATTTCTGCAAACTTCTGGACAAATGGTAATAGAATACATAACATAATATAACATAATTGGTCATTACAACCCTTCAGTCAGGATTACGACCTAGTTTCTCACACCACTAATGTTGTGTGTGTTAATTTTATACATGAGTGGTGGGACCTACAGTTTAAAGTCGAATCCGAACGACAGATTTTTGAGAAACTTTTCATGGCAATTTTATTTACTCTCAGAGTTTTTGCAAGAAATCTGCTGAGAGGAAGTCGCCGAAGAAATATTTGTTCATATTTTCATTTTGATATCTGACCTGGGGTTTGAACCTCGGCCTTACATCTAATAAACCAACACACTACCTACTAGACTACGGCGACTTCGGTAATAGAATGCTAAGTTTTATTACACAATTATTGCTTATTTTTAAGCTAGAAATAAGCAATTTTGTTTTTCATGACTTACCAGTGGTGTTAAATGGCCTTAAAGCTATTAACTTGGTTTTGGAGTCATTGATTACCATACTTACATTATCTAAATCTATTTCTATTTACTTGGGTTGTACTCACTACACACACAGTACGGACCAATAAATCAATATCATCTGCATGTATATGAAGTAGAATGTGCTTTCAACTGTAAATTTTGACTGTTCAGTTTACTGCAGCTTCACGCAGGTTTGTTATTGAAAGTTTTGGGGATATTAATCTCACTTTCGTTCATTCGTGTCCGGTTGTCAAACAGGGCTTTGTTGTCTATACCTCTCTTAGAGAGTCTGTAGTAAATATAAGTCTGTTTTTCTTACATTAGCCGTTGGTCGTTTGAAGATCAATTACTTCGGAGACTTTAGTTTATATTCATTCACGCTCGATAGAATTGTATGTGATTTTGAAAGTTGACTTAGTTCCCTGCAGTTGAGTTAAAATTGCCGTAATACTGATTAGACGCTAGCTCAGACATCTCGACCAAAACGAGAGATGAAAAGATGTTTTTTCAGTGACTTCCTCACAGAAGTCTTCTGGCAAAAACTCTGAGAGAATTTGATGTTCGGAATCGACTGTAAACTGTAAGCCCCGTCCCTAATGGATAAAATTAACACACACAAAATGGGTGATGTGAGAATCTAGATCCGAACCAAAGGGTTGTAATGATCAATTAAGTAATGTAAGTTGGAACATGCGATCTTTTAATTTGCGTGCTATTTAACCAAATCAAGTCATCTTCATCATTACAATTTCCGAATTTAGAAAAATTTTCCAACTTCAATTTCCAATCACAATTTCTGTCTTTGAAAAATAGCCAACCAGCACAAAACATAATCAGAGGTCAGACCATAGTTATTGATAGATATTCTCATGGAGTTATGTAGATCGAAAACAACCGAAATTTTGATAAATAATTTAATCATTATGTTTTACCTCTCTTGGTACAGATTAGTTTCCCTTTTGTTTTTTTGCCTTTAACTTGATGTATAAACGAACGCTTTTAATATTCGCTTTGCGAATACCTTTTGAGAACATATATTTTATTTTTTTACTGTGCCTATGACGTATGACTTCCAAGTGGGTAACTCTCAAGCTAACGAAAGCGTTGTAAAAAAATTGTCCATTGCGATATATCTTCCAGTAATTTTGTACATGCCTACCAAGTATTTTACTACGCGCTCACTTTGGTCAGAATCTTTATCGGTAAACGGCATAAATAAAAATCTTTGGTAACGCGAAGGTTAAATTGGTATCATTGCCCTCAACTACAGATATAGAACCGGTGGAGTACGGACCATTATATTGTTATAATATTTATTTATTTATTTATTAATTACAATACAATTACAAATTATATTTTAATTATATACGAGCGGAGTTTCTGGTGGGAATCGAACCCACGTCCCTCACGCTAATAGTCTAGCACACTACCCACTAAACTACCAGGGCACCCATTATTATAACATATTTCGGTAAAATAAATAGATTAGTAAGTATAAGTTTATATACTTCTATTAAACGTAAACTTCTTACAATTTCTTAGAAAATAAGATTATGAAACTTTGCACACAAATCTCTTTTTATTCTGTTTTCGCACCATATTAAATTAAATTTTTTCATTTCTTTACCACGTATAAAACCCCTTTTGAGTGGCATTTTGTTGTCATAATATTACAAAAATATCTATCACCATAAGTCTAGCATGAAAGACAGAATGTCAGTTTAAGTAAATCGCAGAAAATCAACAGCATCAACCACTACATAAATACACTATATTTTATACTGGCAGTAGAAACCATCATACTTTCAGCATTTTCCGCAATAAGTAAAAAGAAAAACATAAGAAAATAAATATTTTTACTTGTCAGAAATGGTAGAGCAAAGAAAGGACTTAAACGGATTTAACATTAAATATTCGCAAGATTTTGCATATTTTGACTGGTAATAAGTGGAAGTGTACAACCGTATAACCTTGAGTAAACATTATCATAATTTCATCCAAGTGAGATGGCGAAAATGTATGGATTTAGAGATTTTATGAACGTTTTCATAGCTGGCAGTGGGAGAAAATACGTATCGGAAGTGAAGGAGTACAATTGCATTTTGGCTAATTGACGGATTATTTAAAGTAACAGGTAAATACAACCGTTTGGACAGCACTTGCAACACATATGTATGTTTACATACATATGTAGCAGTAGTCTCGTTGAAAGTAAGTTAACTTATTATACGGGTGTGTTGACTTATTTTGGTTCGATCATTGTCTATTGAAGTTGTGTTGGCTTATTAGGCGTAAGGCCACCGTTCAAGCTCCAGGTCAGACATCAAAATGAAAAAATATAAAAAAAAATATTTCTTCGGTGACTTCCCCTCAGACAGATTTCTTATGTTTGGCCAAATTTCGCTTTTTTTTCAACAACGTTAGTTGATAATGAAAGGTTGCAGTCGGTAGATGGAAAAAAAATATTTTTTGTTCGTTGATTCAACGAAGAGTAACTTTACTGTACAAAAATGGGTGGCCAGGGTACGTTTGCTCACTACAAGCTTTTGTTATCAACCAACATTGTTGATAAAAAGAGCGAAATTTGGTCAAACATAAAAGAGTAAATGGGTTAAAGTGTTCGTCGTTTGAACGAAGAGTAACCTTAATGTACAAAAATGAAGAGTAACCGTCCAGGGTTAAGCTCCTGAGTAACCTGAATTTTGTACTTGTACACTTTTTTTGTCAAAAGTGCTGCGTTGTGCTTTTTGAAATTCGAAGTCGTTGACAACGATGTCGAATCGATTCTTAAAGTAGCACAGAACTCATGTGTTCAATAAACCGATCGAAATGTTGCCACTCAGACCTCCTACAGTCTAGAATCGTCACAGTTTTTTCATATGTTTTGTCCACTTTTCGAATGTTTAACATATTAGATGGACTTTCTCAACTGAACATTTTTTAAATTTTACACGTCTTATTTTGAATAATTGGAATAAACCTAAGTATGCATATGTCAGCTGCCATATGTGCAACCTTACTCTACATCTCTATCGGTTAATTTTTTTATAAAATTAAAAAGTAAAAAAATGGTTTTTTGCTAAACACCTGAATTTCACATTAAAAAGCTATCAATAGTTAGTAATTAATTTCGTTCATTGAAAGGCGATTAAAAATTTCTTTAATATCCATTAATTCCTAAAAGTTTCGTGGCAGCCAAATTTCTTGTTTGTTTCATGCAAAAAACATTTAAATTTAAAATTATTTCACAGCGTCCTTTTTCAAAAGTTTTTAATGAAATTCCATCGTAATTAAGACAAATTCTTAAATAAATTATTTATTTTTTTCTTTCTTCTCTTTTATTTCTTAATCGTGTTTCTATTATTAGCTTTTCAATCAAATATTCTGTCAAACTTTGTATCTCAAAGTAAAAGAATTACATAAAACAATAACAACTTGACTTAACAGATTCAAATTCTAATTGTATTTTATTTTATTTTATTATTGTTGTTTATTGTTGTTTACACCTTTAAAAAAAAAGGAAAACTTCACAAAGTCGACAAAGTTTTAACATTTTTGGCTGTTAAATTATAATTTCTTATTCAATTGAATTATACAATCATACACACTTGACTAAGTATTTACGCCGTCGGCTGAAGAGACATGTTTGATGTGGAAGCTGATATTGCCTTCCACAAACAGCAAGTGATGCAATAATCATAAAACTTGGGGAATATAAATGAAATACGAATAAAATATTTGTTTTTTTAATCTTTAAATATTAAATGCATTTCACAGAAGCTTTCTCTAACGAAAAGCCTATTCTATGTTAATTTTAAATAAATAAATACTCCACAAGCCAATCATCATAACAGAAATCACCATCCTAATAAGTGGCAGGTGACAGGAGTAGTATTCATATACAGAGTGGCAGGAGACATACTTTCTCCTCTCGTGTGGATTACAACTATCACAGTCTGTTGAAGGACTTCAACCAGTCTGCTAAGCTAACAACGTTCTAATACTTCTGAGGGAAAAGAATCCGAACCATCTATGCAGGAGAGTTCCGCTCTGAAAAATTATACATTGGGGAACACCCAAGCGGTTTAAATGTGAAAACGGATAAGACCGAAATATGTTTATTTACAGGAAAGACGAACATCGCTCGCTTTCTTAACAAAGAGATTAGGTTATCCAGATGGGTGAAATACTTGGGTGTTATCCTGGATAAGAAACTGAAATGAAGACAGCATTTGGAAGACAGCGTAGCATTGATCCACAGGAAAGTCATAGGTTCTAAATGGAATGAACCTTTGGTCTTTTAAAACTAAATAAGGGCGACTGAGCACGTTAATGAGCGTACTTGCAGAACACTGCGTTTAACATGTACACCTAAACCGTATTGGCATTGTGGTAAATGGTGAATGCAATGCATGTATTGAAGACATCAAAACATTAGAGTACATTTTCTATCGTGAGATTAAGATCACAATATTTTGGGAATGATACTACATCATACCATACTCGTGTCAGAGGAAAGGACGGGAAGATACAGACTTCCTATAGAATGTAAGATGGTATGACATAATATTTACAACCAGATGATATGTAAGCCAAATGATAGAATTGTTTTTGGTATGTGTTTTCTGTTTTAATCAAGATACAAATTAAAAGGCTTTTCGATTAGCATTTGTATTTTCTTTAGTATATAAACACTTAGCAAATATCTGGTGATAAATCTGGTATGATAAAAAAAAAACTTTGTCCAGAGATTGGTAGTTTGAAAATGATATTTCACTGGATTTGTCTTCAAATAAAATTGATAACGCAGTGTTGTTAGTTAAAGTGTATTATTTAAACAAATAAAGAAACGAATAAGAATCAAAAGTAAAAAAATTTCTTTTATTTTAATTCAATCTGCGAAACTATAAAATCTAAAAAATTACCAATATTTACTCATCCTCAATATTTGTATTCGATGATTCCATATGGAATCATTTTTATTTATTTATTTAAGTATGGACTGCAAACAAACTAGAAACAAAATTCCTCTTATATGTGGATTCTTTGAAAAAAAATTCAATTTTCAAACAACACACCATCCAAACACATTTCCTTAAAGCTTATCCATAATAAACCTAAAAACGTAATTTCGTGTAAATGTGTATTGAAAACATTTGCTATCCACCTGTCAAAAGTTCCTATTTCGAAATAAAAGTTCATGGAGATGTTGTAACAGATGTGTGTCAGAGAAAGGAAATTAAATAATAATCGATATTTTCCATTATAAATAATAAAATAAAGAGCCAAACACTTCGTAAGTACTTTATTAAAAGCCAAGTGAACATTAAAGGTTCAGATATGCATTTCAATGAAACAATATTTGCAGAAAATGTCAGCCATACACATAAGGGTTAAACAAATTCACTGGAGAATAACCATTTTTGTATGAAATCTTACAAACTAGTATTATGTATTAAATCTACATTTAATACAGGCCTCTTAAGAGGCCTGAATATAACATTCTTTGTTGTTTCCATGAAATTAATAAAGTTTTTTGGGTGAATAGTAAATTAGTTAAGTACATAGCTTTAAGGGTTATTAGTTGCATAAAATTTTGGTTTAGTATTAACTTATGTAAGTGCAAATACCTTGCAGATATAGCAGATAATTAGATTTTATTTTTAAGGAAAAACTAAATTCATCAATTGCCTCAAGCAGCAGCATTAATTATATTCGTTCTATTTTCTTTTTATGTTTATGTGTCCTTTCCTCCTTTTAAGCCAAAATAAGGGTACGCAATTGTACATACAAACATACAAGATATTGTATTTTCATTAGCTTAAGGGAAGAAAAATAAAGACAAAGGATAACGAAAATAGTTAAAAAATTTATTGTTACCATATACTAGACACGCATAACATACACTGCAACACACTTCTTGACATCATGAAGTTAAGTCACATGTATGTATCACCAATAGGTCATCTGTTGCCCATCCAAGGAATTTATTTATTGGGTGTGTAAGGTACAATAAATTTTATATTTATTCACTTGAAATCAGAAAACAAATCCAGCATACATACATAACACAATTGGCCATTACAACCCTTCAGTCAGGATTACGACCTAGCTTCTCACACCACTCATGTTGTGTGTGTTAATTTTATACATGAGTGGCGTGACCTACAGCTTAAAGTCGACTCCGAACAACAGATTTTTGAGAAACTTTTCATGGCAATTGTATATACTCTCCGAGTTATTGTCAGCAATCTGTTGGGAGGTAGTCGCCGTTGAAATATTTTTTCATATTTCATTTTATTCGAGATGTCTGACCTGGGGTTTGAACCGTGGCCTTACATCTAATAAGCCAACACACCACCTACTATACACATACATACATACATAATTGGCCATTACAACCCTTCAGTCAGGATTACGGCCTAGCTTCTCACACCACTCATGTTGTGTGCGTTAATTTTGTTGAAAATTATTTGAGTATTCAAATCATATAAACACAGACAATAAATTCACAATTAGATTATTCTAGAACTCGTTGTGTTACACTTCAAATTATTTTTTCACTTAAACCTTTTCTAATCAATTAATAAATTGTTAAATACAAATACGAGAAATAGTTTTATTTCTAATAGGTTATGGGCCTCCCCCTATTTTTTCATTTTGTGAAGAAAGATTAATTCCATTGTGTGCCTGCATTGTATTGTAAAAGGAAGGCGATTTTATTTCGTTTGTTCTATTGTCCAAATTGATTTTTTTTTGTCATTGAAAATGGCTGATGCAAGACTTCTGATAACGAAGTTGAATCGGGACAATTACGAGCTGTGGAAATACAAGATGCAGTTGCTGTTGAAAAGAGAAAAGGTTTGGGACGTTATTGAAGATGAAACTCCCGTGAATCCTGATGTAAAGTGGAAAGAGCGTGACACTGATGCCTCTATATTGATTGGCTTGGCTGTAGAAGAGTCAGAAGTTTTCCACATTGCGAGTAGCAAGAATGCTAAAGATGCATGGAACATTTTAAAGGCCTACCATGAGAAATCAACTTTAAGTAACAAGGTAAAATTGATGAGAACTATATGTGAATTGAAACTTCAACCTGGTGGTGACATGGACAAACATATAAATGGGATGAAATTGTTGTTTTCAAAATTACAATCGCTTGGAGAAGTAATGTCTGAGTCATGGATGGTTTCAATGCTGTTGAGTAGTTTGCCGAAAACATACGACACCTTAATCACGGCCCTCGAGGTAAGGGATGAAAAGGATCTCACGATGACTTTGGTCGAAAATAAATTAATAGAAGAGGATGAGAAACAGAAAAGAAGACAACCTTGTGAAGATACCGTTTTGAAGACTACCCAAAAATCTAGACAAAATGTTGGTAGTTCCAAAAAGGTAATATGCCATTTTTGTCATGGTGTTGGCCATATTCGTAAAAACTGTTGGAAATATAAAAATGGAAAATCGAATAATAATATCCAGAATGCTAAAATTGCTGAAAGTGATGGAGATCGTGATAACTTTTGTTTCGTGTTGAATGCTGAACCTGGTATATGGGTTGTCGATTCTGGCGCTACTTGTCACATATGTAGTATTAAAGAAGAATTTGTAAATCTTGATTTGACTTGGTGTGAAAAGGTTACAGTAGCGAATGGTAATATCGTATATTCTGCCGGTATAGGTTCCTGTAAGATAAAATTTCTGAACGATAAGGGTGCTCAAACGGTTGTCACAGTTGATAACGTTTTGTATATTCCGTCATTTAAGGGAAATTTACTGTCTGTAAAAAGACAGACTGCTGCTGGTTTTAAAATTTTGTTCTACGGCCCAAATTGCGAAATTCTTGATATGAATAATGATAAGATTGGCGTCGCGAAATGTGTTAACAATTTGTATCAACTTGAAACGCAAAGAGGCGAGAATGCTATGGTTTCTGTTTGCAGTCTGAATCGGTGTCAACATTTTTACCATAAAATATTTGGCCACAGGGATATGAATGCAGTTAAGGCTATGCAATCTGGTAAGCTTGAAAATGATTTTAAAATTGTCGATTGTGGAATTCGCAATACCTGTGAAGTATGTACAAAATGTAAGCTAACACGGAAACCATTTCCTAAAAAGTCCGTTACTAAAACTGGGGAAGTGCTTGAATTAGTACATTCGGATATTTGCGGTCCAATGAAACATACCACCCCCAGCGGAAGAAGATATTTTCTAACCCTCATTGATGATTACAGTCGTTATACTGTGGTGTATTTACTAAGTGAAAAATCTGAAGTTTTCGAGAAGATGAAAATATATATTGAAATGGTGAAGAACAAATTTGGTATGGTTCCTAAGTGTATAAGATCAGATAACGGTGCCGAGTATAAATCGAAGAGGATGCAGAGTATTCTTCGGAATTATGGCATCAGATCTCAATTTTCTGTCCCTTATAACCCAGAACAGAATGGTATCGCTGAGAGGAAGAATAGATATCTTGTTGAGATGTCTCGTTTTCTTCTTGCGGAAGCTGGTTTATCTAATATATATTGGGGTGAAGCGGTTATGTGTTCGAATTATTTGCAAAATAGATTGGTTACCAGTTCTATACCCTGCACACCCTATGAAAGATGGGAAGGTAAAAAACCCGACATTTCTCATTTTGAAATTTTTGGTTCCAAGGCTTATGTGCTGACACCTAAAGTGAAGAGAACAAAATTTGATAATAAGGCTGAACTGCTAACTTTTATGGGATATGATGAGCAGTCCAAGGGATTACGTTTTGTGAATACTAACGATAACAAAGTTTATATAAGTAGAGATTATAAATTTGTTTCTATGAAAATTGCGATGAAGTTTAAAGATGATCGAAATTCGTTTGCGGACAACAATTTGGAAATTAATATTTCATCTAAACGAGCAAATAATAATGATTCTGATGGCGATTCCTTTTGTAGCGTGAGTACTGATCTTGAGTATTTCGGGGATAGTAGTGTGCTTGATGAACCAGTTGTTAGACGATCGGCTAGGGAAAATAAGGGTGTTCCGCCTGCGAAATATTCTAATCTGGTTGAGTCGGATGATATTATTGAACCTAAAACATATAAACAGGCTATCATGTCGGAACAGAAACTTCAATGGAAAGCTGCTATGCAGGAGGAGATCAATTCTCTGAAAGAAAATCAAACTTGGGATTTGGTTCGTGCTCCCCCAAAAGTAAATATCGTTGGCTGCAAATGGACGTACAAGATTAAGCGTGATGTGAACGGTAAAGTCCATAGGTTTAAAGCTCGTTTGGTCGCCCAAGGCTTTAACCAAAAATACGGTTGTGATTACGACGAGGTGTTTGCACCAGTTGTGCGTCAACCAACTTTTCGTATTTTATTGTCTGTTGCTGCTGCCAGGAAAATGATTGTTGAACATATGGATATTAAATGCGCGTTTTTGAATGGCTGCTTGAAGGAGACTATTTTTATGAGACAACCGCCTGGTTTTATCGAAGGTGACGAAGAAATGGTATGCAAGCTTAATCGAAGCATTTATGGTTTAAAACAAGCTGCAAATGTCTGAAACAAAGCTCTTAACAACGTTTTGATTGATGGTGGTTTCATTCAGAGTAAGGCTGATCCATGTATGTACCACAAAGTCGTAAATGGGGAAGATGTTTACCTGTTGATCTATGTTGACGACTTGGTGGTTGCTGCTAAAAATGGTCAACAGATAAAAGGCGTTTACAGTATGTTAAATAAAAACTTTGAAGTGAACAATCTTGGAGCTATTTCTCAATATCTCGGTATAGAGATTATAAGAACCGATGACTTCAATTATAAGATGAGACAGAAACAATATATTGATAATGTATTAATAAAATTCGGTTTGCAAGATGCAAAGCACTCCAAATATCCGTTGGAACCCTCTTACGGGAAAAACGAATCTGAATTGTTATCACGAAATGATGAATACCAAAGTTTACTGGGTTCTTTGTTATATATATCCGTAAATACACGTCCTGACATTTCTGCATGTGTCTCCATATTGGCAAGAAAGACAAGTAACCCCTCCTATGAAGATTGGAATGAATTGAAGCGCATAGCGAAGTATCTAAAGGGGACATCTGATATGTATTTAAACCTCAACGGTGGCTCAGATAGTCGAAATCTGCTGATCGCCTATGCAGATGCCAACTGGGCGGAGAGCACAATTGACAGGAAGTCCAACTCTGGCTATATATTACTATTTAATGGTTGTGCAGTCAGCTGGGCTTGCAAGAAACAAACATGTGTATCTTTGTCAACAACAGAAGCGGAATTCATCGCACTCTCCGAAGCTGCAAAGGAAGTTATATGGACCCGAAATGTCCTTTCCGATTTGGGATGTCAGCAAACTCATCCAACCACAACATACGAAGACAACAGAAGCTGCCTGAATTTGATCAAACACGACAAATTAAGCAATCGATCTAAACATATAGACACGAAATTCCATTTTGTAAAAGATTACGTCGACAAGGGGATAATTAGCTGTAACTACTGCCCTTCCGAGGAGATGATAGCAGACATGCTGACAAAAGCGTTACCTACAACAAAACTGGAAACCTTCAGACTGAAATCTGGTGTTTACTAATTTGAGGAGGAGTGTTGAAAATTATTTGAGTATTCAAATCATATAAACACAGACAATAAATTCACAATTAGATTATTCTAGAACTCGTTGTGTTACACTTCAAATTATTTTTTCACTTAAACCTTTTCTAATCAATTAATAAATTGTTAAATACAAATACGAGAAATAGTTTTATTTCTAATAAATTTTATACGTGAGTGGCGGGACCTACAGTTTAACGTCGACTCCGAACGACAGAATTTTGAGAAACTTTTTCATGGCAGTTTATTTTACTCTCAGAGTTTTTGCCAGAAATCTGCTGAGAGGAAGTCGCCGAAGAAATATTTTTTTCATATTTCATTTTTGATGTCTCACCTGGGATACGAACCCGGGCTTTACGAATAGTAAGCCAACACACTACCTACTACACCACGGCGACTAACACCCACCTACTATACTACGGCGAATAATAAATAGTCCGTCAGTTTATTGCTGTTAAAATTTGATTCGATTGTAGGCTGTGTGTGTAATTGATAACTGAGTGATACGAGAGTGAAATAGCTTTTCAGGATGTAAAGCCCACGATTGGTTCACCAACGGATTAAGCCGATGTACGCGAATTCATGTTAATGCATTCAATGGCGTAAATTTATTTTGAATCATGAAAAATCCAGAAAAGGCAAAAAGAGCACCAAGGCCGATGCATACAGTAGGCACCAAAAGAGTATGTTGCACATGAAAACATTAAAAACCTTCAGAAAATAATTTTAGATATGAAGTTGATCGAGATAGACCTGAGTCTCTAAAGATATCAAAGGATATACATATGTATTGTGCAAGTACATGAAGAGTGTTCTTCATATTCTGCGGAATGCTCAATGACATTATTTTCCGCAAAATTGTTCAGTTTCTTGCGTACTCTGGCCAACATTGAGATTGGTCTCATTGCTCCGGCAGTATACGAGACAAAACCAAGTATATGTTGTCAAAAAGTGGGGACATGAGGCTTACAAGGTTACAAATTACGGCCGATACTCTGGCTCGGCCGTATCGTTCGGATTATTGCTCAAGACGGGTATTTGACACGGGGACTAGCAGAAACCGCGTAAACGATCGACGACCTTATCTGTGTTTAACTACCCAATGAATTTGATGCAATTTTTTTGCTTGTACTTTGCACTTTTATTGAGTCAATATTCGGTTTATTGAGTACAATTTTTTAAGTGTTCAGGCATAATAATATATGCAGTCCAGCTGTTTTGCTGGTTGTTTCAACAGCATTGTTTTTATTTCTTTTGTTTTGTTTTTTTTTCTTGTTTGTAATTGTTGACATTTGAGTTGTGAAATATCAACAGAAAGTGTTCGGTTAATTATAATATGCTCACTGAGCATACAACGCTGACAGTGTTGCATTTTAAGTTTTACTCAATATTTTAACAATTTGCGTATTTATTGCGCAATAATAAATTGAAACTTTATATGAAATATTGAGCTCAATAATGACGTTTATTGCGATTTACTCAATAAAAGTGCATATCTGAACACCGTATTACAGTTGTATACATAATTGTTAGATGCTTCGAACATCAGGCAATAAACACGTTAAAAATTGGTATATGATCAATTATCTTAAAACTTATGGTGGTTTCTTTAAAGAGGCGATAAATCTCCGACATAAAGTAATAAATAAACAATATTTCCGTCATGTTTAATACAAAAATATTTATAAAGGTTTGCGCACATAATATAAACGTTAATGAACACGGTTATATTATTAACCCATATTTGGAATTTAAACCAGTTCTTAACGTTATACACGCACTGGGGTTTTAATTCAAAAAGAAAAATAATGAATGAAATGAAACTGTGGGCGGCAAACAACATTCATAACTTCCGTAGTTAATACAAGAATGATTTCGCCGCCTTAATAAGGGTTAAACGAGCAAGTGAGTTGAAGATAAACAAACTGTGTGCCCATACAAATGTAAATATTATCCTGCTGGAATATACATTCTCATGTAAAATTTTTGCATCGTTTTTTCTTTCTGTTTTCGTTTCTGTATTATAAACAACGTATCACTATTGTCCATAACCATTTTTACATGGAACGCAACAAAATCTTGCTTAAATTAATCGTCTTAACGTCACACGTAAATGTAAAGAATGAAAGAAAAATCCTCAATTAAAACAAAAGGAATGCCATGATGTTTTTACATCATTTTTATCAATAAGTTTCCTTTACTGATTGTTGTAGTTTTGAGCACAGATTCATATGTCTTTAATTCTTACCATTGTTTCAACACAATATTCTGCAATAGTTGGTTAATCTGAAAGGAAAAAGTTACAAAAACAAAATCTGCCATGACGTATTAAGATGTATTTAAAAGAATTTAATTCAGATAAATTCCTTAAATATGTAATATTCATGTATTGTTTGACTTATGTTGATGGAATACACGAACGAATAATAGGGCATCCTTGTCCTCGGAGTTAATAATTTTTCATATTCAGCAATCAATTTAATTTAATTTGATTTTTATACCAAAAGATTTACGTAGTTAGTGGTATCGTATACGAAAAAAGTGTTGAATCAACTTATATCTTCATTTCAAATAATTTTGTTTATAAGTCTTCCTCCTTAAAAGTACATAAAAATTCCTAAATTTTGTGAGCTATTGATTGTTGGTGTTATCCGTTACACCGATGCATATTTTTAATTCACTACCGTAGGAGAGCGTTCAATTTTCTCTATCGTATTTAATTAAGTCTAGTAGGTAGTGTGTTGGCTTATTAGAACTCAGTCTACGGTTCAAACCCCAGGTCAGTTATCTTCAACAAACCGAAATATAAAGAAATATTTCTTCGGCAACTTCCTCTCAGTAGATTTGTGGCAAAAACTCTGAGAGTAAAATAAAATTGCCATGAAAAGTTTCTCAAAAATCTGTCGTTCGGAGTCGACTTTAAACTGTAAGTCCCGCCACTCATGTATAAAATTAACACACACAACATAAGTCGTGTCAGAAGCTAGGTCATAACCTTGACTGAAGGGTTGTAATGACTAATTATGTCTGCATGTATGTCAATAGATGACATGTGACACTCTAATGACTCAACTAGTAGCGTCGTCGCTTTCCTCACAGTGGGTCACATTGAACTCTTACATTTTAGCACAAAAGTGAGTTTGGGGATTTATTTATATTCCTCTTCAGGCTCCTAGCCTAACATAAATGGAATTTTTGAAATTGGGTGAACGAAATTGAAGAGGATTTTAACATTTAAATCTTTCAATTCTTTTTTAAATTTTAAATCGTGGTACGTTTTTACGAAATTTTTATTATGCTATAAAACCACCAACATTTATAAAACAAACAATTTATTGATAAGCTCTGCATGTTGTACGTATTTTTTTGGAATGGAAAACTTTAGACTTTTATTAGAAGTTCTGTTAAACATGTGCAAACATTTAGAAGTTCATTTAAAAATTCGTAATGAACACAATCGGATAAAAGTTTTTTGAAAATATAAAAACTTTTAAACAAATGCAAAATGTTGTTAAAAATAGAATTTCACTGCATGGAAATATCTGTTTGTAAATGTTTAATTAACGTGTTTTGACTAAAGCAGTATCAATATGTGTTGCACTTATGAGACTTACCAATATTAAATACGTACTGTATTTAAATTTTTTTTCCTACACCGTTGGCTGTAAAATCTGTGCTTGATGTAAAAATATTTCATTAAATTTGTTTTAAGAAAAGGTAGTGCAAATTATCCATTTGTCTCAACTCGTCCTACGGATACAAAATTTAAAAACGCCTACAGCAAAGCATATGTTTTACACGAATAGCCAAACAAATTGATTATAAATGTAATGTTTTAATGTCTGATGAAGCATATTGTCACTAAAACTATTATAGAAACTGTCGACAAGCAAAATTGTAGATTGTAAAGCTTTCGAAATCCATATACGACACGCAAAAATTTTTATGCTACTTGTTTTGTTCACATATCCTTAATTTCCGTTTTGTTTTAATCTCATATTAAAGAAATCATTTAAATGTGGTGTAAAAATATGGGCTTTTAAGTGTATCGATGTGCGTGATTATAAACTAAACCACAAACAACTGGCATGAAAAATTAAATATTGCAAAAACAAAAAAAAACAACAAAAAATTAAAAAAATTAATCATGAATCATTAAAATATTCCACCTCCAGAAAAAATGATTTCATTGTGATATTTAAACTATGGTTTCCATAAATTAATTGAATGCGGCATCAGGTATGGTTAAAAGAAGAAAATGTTAGCTTGCAACTCAAATTGTATTGCAATCAGGTTAAAGGACATATAGGGACATACAACCTTTGGCAATTGATAACGGTCATCTTTCTGAAGCTCCATATGATTATTCTGGCAGCATCATCGGTCTATATATCTTTGATAAAAACATTGGCTAGACCAATACTGTCTCTACAGATCGATGACGTTACAAACCAACTTTGACCTGAATTTGATGATGTGAACACCAATTTCAAGAGGACGGCGCTACGTGTCACACAGCTCATTCTGCACGAGCGATTTAGTCACATGCTTGACATTGTCATCTTAATTGGAAGTGATGTAAACTGGCTACCTAGATCATGATATTTCAACGCGATTGACTTTTTCCAACAAAAAAGTTATATAAAGATAGGAAGCGCTTAATGAAATAACCAATAGAAAATAATGAAAATATGTGCTGGTACGGAAATAATATGGTAAGTGTGAATTTGAGGAAATCGGTCAAACGCTAGACTACTGCGACTTCAATTTGCGAGACTTCCATTAAAAAATTTGGAAAAACAAAACATCGCCATCCCTAAGCGATATGTTACTTTTAGCAGAGTTCTAAATTATATGGCATGAGGGTACCAATAAAATTGCTGGAATTTTTTTCTTTCCTTCAACATTAAGGTTAGTACACCCTATAAACAATGTCACTGCAATAAAATAAAACAGAGAGTGAAATCTTTATCGAACTTTCTGCACTTTTTTCTGTATATACGATTAAATATTTAGTTGTACGAACTATTTAGGTATATGGGGATCAAAAAATTTTCTCAATTATTGGTTTTTAAAATTCTATCATAAATTCAATAGTTTTTGTTTTCTAAAGCTTACGTATCAACCCCAAAAAACACAAGTATTTATTGTCATGACCTTTTGGACACTGTATACAAAACTAATGGTAGATTGAAATAAAAACTAAAATTAATAGTTTTTCATTTATTATTTTATTTTGAAATTTCACTTTTAAATAGTTAAAGTTGTTATACGTAAAAGTTTTTAATAATTTATGAATAAAATTTATTCAAATATATATCCATGCAGTTGTTGGTTTCATATAAAATATTTTATTTTATTTTTTTTACAGCTTTTAACACTTTTTCACAATTTTTAGCACTTACACTCATGCAGAAATATGTATAGGAATGTGGGTTTTTTCCAAAAGATATATTTTGAAATTGAATGAGCCAGTGTATGCCAATGTTATAAAAATTACCACAATTTGAATTAAAGCCAAATTTAGATGAACAACATTCCATACAGACACAATATTTGGCAAGTTTTAGTTTAAAAATTGTATGTATGTTTGCCATCAGTGGCGTCATTAATTGATAAAATTTCTGTTGGATGATTTTAATTCCATTGTGAATAACATGGATACATATCCATATCCTTTGTGGTATTTGTTTAACCGGCACTTTTTTGTATGCAGGTGCAATTGAGTAGCTTAGTACATATTTAGAGAAGTAGCCAGGATTTGAACCAGGGGCTCTAGTCTAATAAGCCAACATCCTACCTACTAGACTACGGCAACTGTATACATACATAAATAATTGATCGTTACAACCCTTTAGTCAGGATTACGAGCTAGCTTCTCACACGACTTATGTTGTGTATGTTAATTTTATACATGAATAGCGGGACCTACAGTTTAAAGTCGACTTCGAACGACAGATCCTTTTTACGACATGCTTGAACTTGCATGTTGTAGATCGCCATATAATAAGTAACTTTGATCACTGGCCTAAACGTAAATAACTTATACACAATATTGCTCAAACTTAAATACATTTTGTTAAAAGAGTATAAAATAAAACTCTCTTTTAGTATTACGATGATGAAATGTTTTTAAAAATTAAGGTTACCACAGGCAAGCATTTTTTTGTAATATTTTCTCTTTACAAATTTATAAATTGTCGATTTAACAACTGTAATGAAAACCATACAAAGTTTAGATTTAAGAACCAAAAACTAGAATTTTGTTATCCTTTTTTAATTTTGAAATTGAAACGAATTTACTAGCATTACGCATGTTTTCATTAAATGGCCACCACTGTTAATTATATTATTATTCAGAAATATTTACGTACATTACAGGCATGTTATACAGAAATAAATATCAAAATATCCACAGCTGTATTGCATGCAAACGTTGAAATAAAATTAAAATCGTAGAATACATTTGAAACTCATTGAGTTGAAATAGAATAGAAATAGAATTTTAAATTAATAACATGTCTATTTTAAATACTTTTTCAAATGTTATTAATGGAACAATTTGTAATACAAATACATGTGTATGTATGTATTTATTAACGATTTCCATTATAATTGTAAATATTAAATTGAATTGAAAACCCTTGGGAATCAAACTGTGGGAAACAAATTGTAGAAAATCGTATTGCATTAAAGTATCAATATTTGTTTGTCTGCAAATGTAAGAAAATATGATAAGTATTGCCTACAGCCATGCTGACAATCATCATCCATCATCGTCTTTTAAGAATGACAACAATTGAGAAAAAAAATTAAAATCAATTTGAAATTCCTTTGGCTGTGCAATAGGCATATGACTTCGTATCAATTATTTACTTTAACAAATTTGATGAGTTTAGTATTTAATAAAGTGTTGACAGTTAAGGAAATACTTGTGTCAATCAATTATTATTAAGGCATACAATAAAAAAAAAATTAAAAACAATAAAAAAAGGAAAAACAAATAGATGTGAACAGACAAATGTAAATAAATACTTAAAAATTTCAATTTTAGTATGTACTTGCAGTTGGTGTTGAATAATGAAAGAACCTTAAAGGGCTGTCAAAAAGCATCTCTACTACTATTTTCCTAATTTCTTTACTTTGTTTTAATTTTATTAATCAAGTTTTCCCAGCCACGCAGGAACGATGAGATCTTTGCCTAGAAACATTAAACTCTTTGAAGATAGGTTGATTAGTGTGATGGGGAACTTCTACCCTTTTTCTATAATTACTGGTCGATGTTTATGTTATCCTCTCTGGGGGTAGTAAACATATACTCTATGGATGGCTTTTTAATTTTATAAATTTCAAAATCAGTATTTCGTACCCCACAAAACTCTAATCTTAGCTTTACTAAGCTTACATAACAGCTAAATAAAATAAAATAATTAAATACTAACTTCCTTAATTTCGAACAAAAATTATTTTGGAAAACGCTTATTGAGCAACATTGTTTTACCTAAAATTTCTAAACCACTATAAACATCAATGCAATAAATCATTTACCATTTGATATTAAGGCCTGAACAGCCATAAAATCACAAACCAACACGAATTTAATGCATTACACTGATACAATGAGACACCTACAAAAATCCTCAAAGATATTTTGCAATGATTATCAAACCACATATTGTGCTTATCGATTTTGTAGAAGAATGCTAAAAGTTTAATACATCTGCTCACATACAAAGTAATGTGTGTGCATCATCATGCAGTACTTACATTAATTTATTCAGTTTCATTGTAGCAGAGATTCCGAGATCGTGATTGATACAATGTCATTGAACATATCAACAACGAACATATCTTCATAAAACGTACTCTGTGATGTTATGCATTCAACTGATTTAATTGTGTAAACAAAATTCCTGCAAAAACAAACCGAAAAGGTTTATTGAAAACATTTTGGGAAACGCAGCAGTTACAACAAAACACTTTTGAATCTGCACGTGCATCTGTCACAATCAAGATACTCTTACTGCATTTATCATGAATGCCATGAGCTGCAACACAGTGTGGTATGTAAATATCGGTTGGTATGAATATTACTAGTTTGCCACCACTATTTAAGGGTGGCATATTTTGCAGGCTTCCGTACAGTTCATGTTGTTTAACGGGAACCACATGCTGATTTGGAAACAGAAATGAAAGAAAAGTGTAATCATAAATAGAAATGCAAGCAAAGATTTACCATAAAACTAACACTGTTTAGTTTAAGCAGCATATGATCAAGAAATAAAGCAAGCTTTGAACATTTAGATTTCTTTTTCCCAGCAAAAGCTGGTAGTTATTAATTTGATTATCTTACGGCCATTACTACAACTTGCCGTTAACTAAAGGCAGGATTTTAACATGGCAGATAAATTGTTTTTCATTATTATAAGTGGACAATAATGTAGAAGTGGCGTTAAGCTAAGGGGATGATCATCCTACCTTTAATTTTTAAAGTTCACTTTATGTTTGAACTTATCATATTATATATTATTTTCAATATGGCAATTTTAAATATAAACAAAATGAGCAAATACAATAAAAAAGGACCCCGTCGTTGCCACTGCGTTTAAAAAAACTTGTTTAATTGAGCAGTGTTATCGACATTGCTCCGACACTGGCATATTTTTGAAAAAGTTAACTTCATTTCATCATTAGGTTGTAATAACGAAAAGAAGTTAAAGGTTACTTTAAAGTTCACTTTAGCTAAAGTTACCTTTAACTAAACCTAACTCTAACGGCCAGTTGTAATAAAGATCCTTAATCAATTAAATTAAATCAAATCAATATGAAAACATGTAAGCGACAGTATTATCGAAAACCTGCATTTTGACAAGAGATCTCCCACTTTATGCGAACAAAGTTCAGCTCACTCGGGAGCTTAAACCAGCAGACGATGGAAAGCGTGGGCAATTTCTTCAATCGCTAATTAAGAAAAGTGGAGTTGATGCCAATATTTCAAAAAAAAAAAAAATTATTCCCCATTTCCAACTGAAGTGAAAATACAAAATTGACAAATTTGGAGCTCTGAAAATCCTTGTATAAGCCATGTGTAATAAATGCTACTGCCTGGTGTGAATTTTAGTCAGTCGGCGTGTTTTGACCTTATTGGGGCTTGGATTGTGAAATTGCAGTAATTTTCACGAAATTCTGATATCCACCATCAAAGAAGAAAGCTTATGGAATAGCTTTTAAATATAACACAACTTTTTTTAAGCAGTAACAATTTACAATGGCCAACAAAAGTGCTTAGCATTATAATTTTGAAAAAAATTGGCATAATTTCAGTCAGGAAATGGTAGGAAAATGAATCTGCAAGAATACGTATATATACGTATATTGTACGCAAACTATATTTCATTAAACCTGCATGGTTCTGGCAAAATTGAAAAAAGTTGAGAAACCATTGAAAACTATGTGTAATCTTTAACGACACTATGCCACAAAATGAAAAAAATATAATACACCAACCTAATGACATAGTTTAAATTGTGAGTTTTGTTGAGTAAAACTCAAAAATACCTTTTTTACATTTCATTAACCCTTTAAACTTGTTTTATTTGACAAAAACTGCTTTTTTTTTGGACTTTACGCACAAATTTATTGATTATACAAACATTTCTGAACCGATGTCCAAACTTTAAACCTTATTAGAAAGGAGAGGGATGGGCCTTCAAAACGGTATACATAAATATATATGAGTTCTACTCAACAAAACTCACAATCTACACTGTCATTAGCTGGGTGTATTTTGACTGTCGCAACGTGTTATTATTACTGTATGAGTATTAAACATACGCCCTGTAGTCGAATAAAAATACATTTTACTTTAGGTAAGTTAATACCTTTTAGAAATTAAGTTCATGTTACTCTCAATTATTAATAATGTACTGAGTTGAGCTTATCTTGAGATATTTTAATCCAAATAACATTTCTGGCATATCTATAGTGTTATACAAAGCCTTTTTGGGTTTTTATTGACTTTGGGAATCCCCGTGGTTTGTAGAATACTTGAATACACCTTTGACTTATGAAAACCTTACAATAAAAAGTCTAACGGTTGCATGTACAGTCTATCCTCTCAAAATATCAAATGTAGCATGAAATATCAAAACGTCCTGCCAAAAATTAATTACCAGTTGTACCGATATGAAATGAGCTTTTTTTGTGAAAATAAAACACTAATTTTTAATGGGAAATTAAAAAAATTTTGTTCAAGGTATTGTTCAAGTATGTGGCTACACATTTTTTCCATCTTTCGGGCGATTTGTGGATTCCAGGCCACTGTTCCACTGTTTGCCTTTTGAATCAAACCAGTTAGTCACCTAATTTCCGACTTTCTCGTAGGTAAGAAGTTTTTCTCAGCAAATGCTAGTCGAACAGAGCCAAATCCGTTGAATACAGCAGTTGGGGTAGCTCCTCACAACCTAACGCTTTGATTGTGTTTTAAACCGGTTTCGCTTTAGGTATACGCGAGCTTTGCCATTTGTAAACTTACCTTTGAATATTTTGTAAGCCAATATGATCGTTTTTCAATCTATGCACAGCTCAAATTGATGATTTGTTGTCGATAGCCATCTGTATTAACGGTTTCACCAAGTTTTAGAAGATGAAATTGATAGTTGTACGGCATTAACCTTTGATTTTTTTTCTGTTTACGATTCTGAAAGTAAATCTATGTTTCATTGCCAGTAACAATTCGATGAAACACTGATTTTCTATCGTGCATCTGAAGCAAATGGTTTCACAAATGGTTTTTCCCTTTTCAATCTGACATTCGTTTTCGAGGCTTTTAAACACTCAGTAATTGTGTGTCAGTAAAAGTGTTTGCTATGCGGCGTTTACAAAATTTTTTGTTTGTTTTCTTATAATTTTTTGGTATAAAATTCGCCATCTTTAACACGATAAAAAAAATTTGATCTTGTTTGTTCACTGATTTGATGTGCACTGAATATGTTTGAAAGAATTCGTTTAAAATAAATGTTCCCTATGATGACATTTGTATCTGGACGCTCACTTCATAACGGTATTCCTGGTAAATATAAAACGTACAAGTGTAATATTGTTTGTTTACATCAAGACAATATAGAAATAGTTTGTATTTATTTAAATTTATAGTCATTACCAGTTATTTTAAATTAATTCCTAACAATTTCTGTAGAATATTTGACATTTGATAACTGAGTTGTACAACAATTTTAATTAAATTCTTAACACTTGTCAAGTTGACAGTAATAACTTCTTAACGTCTCATAAGAAACTAACAGACTGTGAATTAAATGCTTGATTACATTCACATTTTATTTATTGAATTGCTTATTGCAAGTTGAAAGCATTAAAGTATTTAATTAAGATGATTATAAATTTATATTGTAATATTGTAATATATAGTGCACAGCAAAAGTCTTAGTACGGCAATATATTTTGATAAAAAAGTTCGTTTATTGAACCTTCAATTAAATGGCGAATTAACAATACGTAGTAGAAAATATATTAAAAAAAATTTAAAGTATGTATCAGTGTACCCCTCTTTAGGTAGTGCACCATATTACAAGCCTACAAAAATTTCTCAGCATACCTCCAATCTTTTTTTTAAACACTGTCACTCTAAGAAATTTTTTTATATTCCAGATTTCTTGTTGCTGCAGAAAATTCTTAACTGAATAGCAAAACATGATGTTGGTATTAAGAATGAACTTCGAAGTAAGAATTTCAGTGTCACACTTGTCTGGGTCCCCGGGCACAGCGATATTCCGGGAAACTGAAAAGCCGACGAGTACGCCAGGGACTGGTGCACTACTTTCGGAATTCTCTTCAGTCGACTTGTGGATGAAACTTACCTCAGTCAAGCTGGCCATAGCGCGGAAATTCTTTCGAGACGCCAACCTATCCTAGACCAATGAGGAGTTCCGCTAGACTGACTTGGCCTTCGATGGATGGAAGGCGCACCAACCAACTACTCGGACTTGCTCGTGACATTATCTCAATCACTGTGGCCATGCTTACAGGTCATTGTGTTATGGGAACACACGCAGAGGGAATCCAGCTTCCATTTAAGGACTTCTACCGTGGGTGCAGATCCGCTGAGAAAAAGGAAACTGTTGTAAACTTTCTTTGTCAATGCCCATCTCTTGCGAGGTTCTCTGGAGTGACGAATCTAAGTTTAATTTCTCCCAATCTGATGGAAAAACGTATGTAAGACGTCCTCCAAACAAAGCCTTTGATCCCAGGTACACAGTGAAAACTGTAAAACAAATTAACAAACATCCATGTTGCTAAGTCGTTTCTAATTATAAGGCCACTACTGTAGGTTATTTGGCTGCCCAATCCTTGTCAGCTTGACGGAGCTATCACCCATTGATATCAAGGATATAGCTTTGTTTATCAAATCTAGTCGTGCTTTAGAATGTGCAGCCCTTGCGCTGACCAAGTTCTTCTCCCCTGATTTGGAGAACTTGGTTATTACAGAGACTGTGTTCACTTGTGTCGTCACAACGGGCCGCTATGTCTGGTCAAGTGAGCTTTTGCCATCAGGGCTACCACTCTAACCTAACCTAAAATAAGAATTATTTCTATAATACGGCTGTGAAATATGGACAACCGGCAATCATGATATGCGAAAGACACTATTGTTCGTGAAGTGCCGGTTTTAGAAGATTATCGTTTTACTCTGGCCAAGATGTACTTCCAGTCAGAGAAATAAGCTATGTCCTTAGAAGGCATCTCTAGAATTGACATTAAATGATATTCGGAAGAGAACAGAAGAAGCCGCATCCCCATCTTCTGATAGGCGAGGAAAACAAGTTGAATTCTAAGTCAACAACAGAGAAAGAGTTGAGGTGAAGTGAAGGCTCTGGCATAGGATAAGGATTTGTTCATCATTTTTTTCTTGGTTACCTTGACTTCTTATTGTAACAAACCTTCGTGCCAATTCTATAGAATGTTTTGGAAACATCTCAAAAAGAACCGAATACTGTTCTTAGGATCTGCATCAACCAATCTAAAATTGTCATTAGTTTAGAAGCCAGTAACTTTTCAAAGTTTTAAAATTGATGGCTTATTGGTCCGTATGATTCCCTTTTCGTATGATTATTGCCAGGCTTGGGGAATTTTTCTTTCAAGCACAAATTTAAGCAAATTTTAAATAAAATTCAAAGATCAGTGCATTACACTAAATTCTCTTTACAACTTCCTAAAATGAAACCTTTAAACACTTTCTTAAAGTATATAAAATGTTACTGATAACGTTTTACAAAGTTTTTAAAATAAAATACAATTTATTTACAAATTTCTTACACTTTAATTAACTTACAGCTTATTTCGTGGATTTCCCTTTTAATATTTTTCATATACTCTTACGAAACGACGTCTGTAAATGTCATCACGTATTCAGCACAAGGATTTCATTTTTCGCTTCGATTTTACACTATTACTGACACATATTTTGGTTAAACTCAATTCATTTTTCCATTTTTGTTTTCTTTATCGGTTAATTTCTTAAGCAAATTATGTTGTGTCACCACAGAGAAATCGAAAAAGATCACTTTTTCTTTCAACTACTGATATAAAATTGAAATTTCAGAGCTGTTGTTAAATTTAATGTTTAAAATTGTTTTCTAGTATTTGAATTTATAATTTTAGCTGTTAGCATAACTTTTCATGTCGCTTGATTTTATGTGAATGATATTTTAAATAAAAATTTACACTCTTTTATGGCATCTTTTATGTTTAGCCTACGTCCCAAAGAAATAAATCCGTTTAATCCAATAATACAGCAGCTTTCCTCTACTTCATTGGATATACTCTTTGAAGTACCAAGATTACAGAAAATCTCTTGTTGATATACATTATATTATACCAGCTTTTGTCTTTAGACGATAGGATAAAAAAATGTCAAAAAATCCAAATTTTTCTTTACTTCCTTACTTACTTAATTGGCCATTAACAACCCGATTAACGGATTTCGGCCTGCCGCAACACATCCTTCCAAGCGCCTCTGCTTCTTGCGCGCCTACGCCAGTTGGTCACACCAATCAAAGACAGGGCTTCCTCGATTTGGTCCTTCCAACGGACACAAGGTCGCCTTCTTCGGCGACTTCCGCAGATCCTTGCATCAAATACCCGTCTCTCCGGAGCATCCTCCTCCATTCGAACGACATGGCCGAGCCAGCGCAGCCGCTGGATATTAATACGCTGCACAACGTCTATGTCGTTGAGCAGCTCGTACAGCTCATTGTTGAATCGGATGCGGAAATCATCGCCAACTCGCACTGGACCGAAGATCTTACGCAGTAATGCCTCTGCGCCATAAAGAAGCACGGGTAGGATGAGCGTCTTGTAGAGTGTTAGTTTTGTTGTACGAGAGAGGTCTCTGCTACTCTATTGCCTATTGAGACCATAGTAGCACCTGTTGGCAAGAGTGATCCTGCGCTTGATCTCCAGACTGACATCATTTTTGGTGGTAACGGCGGAGCCAAGATAAATAAATTCCTTCACTATTTCAAAAGTATAATTATCGGCCGTAATCTGAGAATCAATACGCCGCACGTCTCTACCTGTCGATAACTTTGTTTGCCCTCATTTACTGCCAAACCCATCTTAGTAGACTCCCGTTCAATAGCTTGATACGCCCTATGATGTCAATGTCGTCAGCACACTTTTTTGAATAATAGTGCCATTGCGATGCACTCCCGCCTTTCGCAGAACACTCACCATGACAAAGTTGAAGAGGTCGCATGATAACGGGTCGTCTTGTCTAACATTTTTTACAATGCTATTAAAACTTGTGCTAAATGTCCCTGAAAACCTCAAATGTCCCAAACCCGTGCATACATATCTGCAGTACTAATCTGTAAATCTCTTGTATACTTGCTTACATTTGAGGTAGAAATTAAGAACCGTTTATGGTTAACAAATAAATTATCATTCTTAGCATCATTTCGCGCCCAGCTATTGATAGACTTGCGTTAAGAAACAGCCATTAAAATACAAAAACAAACTTCATATCAATTTTTATAAAACAATTAAATGTTTGTAATCACGAAAAATAAGAAAAATGTTTTTACTTTTTTGCAACTTCTAATTGAAAAAAATATGCTGAGTTAATCATTATAAACGAGACTAAATATGATTAATTAGAACTAAGCAAAAGCACACTATACTTTCAGGTTGTAGTTTTAGTGGATATCATTATACTTAAATTAGTTTTATTTATAAACACATTTACTTTCCTTGATTTTATGCTATAAACACAATAGATGCAACGCAGCAAGTAAAACAATTTTGCAATTACAGCCTCAGATAAGCTGTATGCGAATTAATTACAATAAAGGCAGCAGCGGCAAAGCATAACAAAACATATAAAAAAAACCTTTATTTTATGTATGTTATTGTATTGACAGCACTAATCCTTTCACTATTAGCACTAATTCTTTCATTGCTGCGAATAGGAATAGAAAGTAGCAGAATCGTTGCTTGTTGTCGCGCTGCCTTTAAAATGACCACTCCCATATACATATGTACATCACCCATGTACTCTACTTTCGAGAGATTACTGTGTTTGCTGCTTTGCGTCTATTGTGTTTACAGTACTCAGTTACTCATTCCTTTGATAAACGAAATTAAAGAAAGTAACGCCTCGTCATTCTATATTCATTTTTGTGTAATAAGGTCAAGTAAAGACAAGTTATTCTACTGAAATAGGTAAGGATAACATCCAGTTTTCTAAGTAACAATTTCGCCCTTTAAACACATTGAATGGGAGACAAAGAGAAAAAAGATTTTCTTTTATTGATTTTCATTCCTGCCTTTATTTATTCTTAGTTTTTTATTTTATTGGGGAGGGGTTCTGCTTGCTTTTTTTTCCTTTTCTTTCGAAAAGTTTAATTTATAAAAGTTTCTATTGGAAGTTAATTTATAAAGGAAGGAATATAAATTTCAAATTGAAGATAAAGTTTAGTTTAAAGATTTTTAATCAAAAGGTTTATGAATTAAATTTTTTAATGGATAGTTGAGACAGAGAATTATAAAGGAAAAATACAAACAGTTCTAGTAATGTATCTAATCTACATATCTATGTAGTTTACACATGGTGCAAAATATTCAAAACATCAATGACAAAAAAAAAAATAAAAAAATTGTTTGCCATTACTTTTCTAATGTTACTTAAACGATGTTAATTGGTAAATAAATTAATTTTTTTCTCGTGTTTACTTTCCTAACTATCAGTTATGCGTATTCAGCAACAAAAAAAAAATGGAACTTTGGGATTAAAAGAAAATTTTAAAACAAGGTTTTTACTCAAACGTTTCATGCCAATTTTATTTACTTTCAGAGTTTATGTCAGAAATCCGCTTTGAGGCAGACGCCGAAGAAATATTTTTTTTCATATTTCGTTTTGTAAATACATACCAATTGTTAAATTAAAATCATATCCTTTTAACGAACAATTTATCTCAAATTTATTTCTAATTTATCACGAAGAAATATTTTTTTTTGCTTTTTTTCATATTTTTCAAAATAATTTGAATTCGAAAAATCATTTTCAATATTGTTCCAGTGAAATAAACCCTTTTAATTAAGTTTACCGATTGTACAATTGCTGTATAATTGCATGTTGAAGTGGTAAGCGGATTGTTCAAATAGGTCATGACGTTTGTGTGTGTGTGTGTAAAATATTTACAGCGAAAAATTTCTATTCCATATTCAAATTATAGACCTCATTTAATGAATGTTTTTGGATTGTAATATAAATTGATTTGAACATAAATTAAATGATGCACATTAACTTATCCTCTTCAATTATCAGGAAATGTATTTATTTTGGAAAATTATTCAAATAATAATTTTTTTTCACATTTTACAGAAATCTACACTGCCACAAAAGTTTAGAGATTGTTTTAATTTTTGGTTATTTAAATTCATCGAAACGAAGCAACAATTTTTTATGTCAGCTTCCTTCTTTTGCTATAAATTTAGTGATATCGCCACCAACGACATATGGTTTTAACAGGATGGTGCTACGTGCCACATTTCTTTTGCTATATTGGATATTCCGCACGAACGCTTTAACGTCATGGTCCTATCAATGTTCTAGCGGAGTGTTTTTAAGCCGCATTTTCATTTCTCCTTTCTTTCTTGTTTACAACTGCAGTCAACCAATCTCCCGTACATAGGTTGAAAACATCCAAATATTAATTATTCGACTTTGTCATACGAACATTTCTTGGACGGCCAAACCTATATTGGCCTTTAACATCTTTATATCAGATACGCACCTTTATTGCGTAAATCGCAATAAACGCCATTATTGAGCTCAACATTTCATATAAAATATCAATTAATTATTGCGCAAATTGTTATAATATTGAGTAAAACTTAAAACGCAGTGAGCATATTACAATTATCAATGACAAAGCAAAAAACAAAATAAAAACAATGTTGTTGAAACAACCAGCTGTTTTGTTTACCAGCTGTCAAATGAATATTGAATAAGCAACTGAACTGCGTATATTATTCTGTCGGAAAACTTAAAATATTGTACTCAATAAACCGAATATTGTTCTCAATAAAAATGCATATCTGAACATAGTATTAGCCTTCAGCACCGCTAGAGAAACATATGAATAAATCCGAGTAGGCAGACAATTTTGAAAAATATCATCACACTTGAATAGCACGATAACAACGATGCGATTCTGGTTATCTGCCTACACCATGTTGAAAACTGAAATTGTTTGGAATTTTTAGTACAGATTAATGCTTTACAGATTAAATTGAGTGACTACATGTGGAATGAGTGTGTGTGTGTGTTTAATGTTATGTCTCTGCTAAATAGAAATTGATAAGTTGAGTTCCAAGAAGTTAAAGCATTCTCTACTATTTTATTAAAACTGAAGAAGAAAATGTCTGGAATGAAAATATTTTATTTTGCTCTATCAGACTTTTTATTAAGTTCTTCCAGACTTCTTAAATTAATTTGTGTTTATTAATTCCTAAGAATAAATAAAATTTTTTGTTTACAATATTTCATCATTAGAGTTCTTTTTCGGCTGATGCATTGTATTGTATTATACTTATATCAGAATTTTTTTTTAACATTACCAAAGTATTTAAGAAACTTACATACATAATATTAATACATATGTTTTTGTAGTTGATTTATTGTTTTTTATTGCCTTTCCAAGACATTGGCTGTATAGTTTAGTAATGAACTGTGATTTTCAATTTATTAGACCACGCGCTCACTCTAGTTCTGGGAAAATCTTCTTATGTTCCCAAATCAGTTCAATCAGACAACTTCATGCTGCTAGTGCTTGAGTGTTGTATAAATAGAAGGAAGCCAAATAATTAACCCTTGCCGAACAGAATAACT
This sequence comes from Sarcophaga carnaria, assembly GCA_958299815.1. Taxonomy (NCBI): domain Eukaryota; kingdom Metazoa; phylum Arthropoda; class Insecta; order Diptera; family Sarcophagidae; genus Sarcophaga; species Sarcophaga carnaria. The sequence goes on from OY283150.1 coordinate 140,561,416, forward strand.
GTAATTAAAAGATTTTCGTTTTTATGTCAGCAAGTCTTTAACCCTTTGCACTAGGCACAATTTCGGATATAACCTGCCAGCAACTTGACTTGATTATATAATAATCGATTTTGATTATATATGGTAAATTAAGAAAACACAACACTGTCTTATTACAGCAGAGATCTTTTCTATTCGAAGCTTCAGTACAAACTGAGATCTTGTACATTTCTTCTCTTGGTTATCGGATTTCTTTATTATCGTATCAAGTTTCCCATTTCATTGAACCTTGTAGCTCTGTACGCCTAATCCACTATGTCTACAATTTCCTCAACGGATCAGCGATGCGCACAGTCCGTCGTGAACGCACTTCGCACGTTCTTTTTCGATGTGTAAAACGGTTGATTTATTTATCATGCATTCGAGTGCAAAGGGTTAATTAAGATTTCATTTTAGAAGACTTTAGACTTGGCATTCTTTAAATGATTTAAGGGTACCTTTAGAGGCCAAATAAACAATTAAAAAATACTTTTATTTCATATCTGTCAGCAAGGTTTGACAAGAACGATTTCTACAATATAAATATTCACTTTACAACAACATTATAACTTAACTTAGTGCAATTGTATTATTATGTTACTGTTTTGAAAAAAGAGGTTTACCCTGTAACTAACAGGGTGAATTTCTATTTTAATTTTAATTAAAAAAATTTTTAAAATAAAAAGAAATTATAAAATTATTTTTATGATACATACTCGTATATAAGCTAAGAATAAGCACAGTTATCAGCAATTTTCTTATTTTACTTACTAGCTCATCAACTCTCTATGTGTCGCATTGTTGCTTCTTCTTGATTTTCGAGTATTAAATTTACGGCTTAATTTTATTTTATGTTTTATGTCTCTTGCATGTGGGCTAACTGCCAAATTAGTTAAGAAATCTGAAAAATTTTAATCAAATGCAGCAAAATGCCATTAATTTGATGCATTTTTGGCAAACTTTGACTATTTTCAAGAAATTAAAAAATACATTAAAGTACAGCTTATCTCTTAATTTGGTGTTTAATTACAACTTGGTATTCTATTATACATATTCAGCAGGAGTTGTGGGAGGTAGGGAGCAGTAGAAAGGTGCTGTTTTTCACCTCAATTGTCAGTGACCTGCTTCTGTCATAAAAAGCCTAAGGTTTTTGACCTCTAACTTTCGGTCATACTTGACCGAGCTCCAGGTTGGCTTCCACTAGGGCATGTTTAATCCTGGATTAGAAAATTAATTGTGGCATCACAATGTGTCTAAATGCTCGCCTGTGTGGGACCTCTTACTGCAAAAAGGGCCCGTTACTTTAAATAACCTAACTTAATATATAAATAAGAATTACAAAGAATATATGCGATTTAATTTTCATTGAAACATATTTCAACTTTTTTTGATAAAAATTCTTTAAACGCTACCATACTGTGCCTTTCATTTCACCACCATCTAATATCCAAATTGGAAAATAAACGCCTTCTGTTCGAGTGGTAAGATTTTAATTCAAAAAAAAAAAAACCAAAAAAATTTTCTTTTCATTGCATCTGCATTTGACAACAACTTTTGTGCAAAGCACAGTGTCAGTTGGTTTATAGGTTAATTCAATTTCATTTTTTACTTCCTAGCCAATTTTATTTTCGTTGTTTTTGTTTTTTCTTTTTTATAAAATTTTCAAGTCACTGAGCAAAACGAGGTCGATGACAAACAATCAAAAACTGAAAAAGTGGTCATTATTTGAACACTATTTGGCGTTTGTGCTATTAATCGTATTACTTTCACATTCTGTGTTCGAAATCTATCATGAAATCAAAGAAAGTAAATAATAATAACATTAAAAATTGTTTAACGAAATGGAAACATTTTAATTAAGTCCGCGTGTATTTCTCATTTATTGTGTAATTAATAAATGAAAGAGTGAATAAATATATTCCATACATAATGGCTTCGGTATGTTTTTCAATAGTATAAAAAAAATTTATTTAAATTTAAAATATACAATGTATTACTGGAAATTGAAAAATGTTGTGTTTAATACCCCCTTTCCGACAGTTAAAAAAAATTCAAAAGTATATAAAAATTAAATCTTTTCTTAAGAAATTTGTATAAGAATGTTTGCCAAACAAAAATAAAAGCAAAATTTCTTGTCAAAAACATAAAAGAAGAAATACTTCCTCTAAATATTTCCATATTTTTTTTTTTTTTGGTAGCCTGAGATTTACATAAAAGCCACGAAATATTTCATACATACTTTTGTTGGTATTCGCATGTACATACATATATAATAGTCATATATGTATGTATGTTTAATTTTCTTTAATGAATTCTTTTTGAAATGTTAGAAAGTTTTAAGTTTTTTAAAATTTTTTTCTTTCATTTAAGTTTATAGAAGGCGGTTTTTTAAATATGTCTCCCCTTGTAAAGTAAAGTATTTTTGAACGTAGAAAATCTCTCTTAAGCCCACTTCACACGGTAATACTTTACGTACGTAAAGTCTAATGAAAAAGTAAAATGAAATTCCATCCGTAGGACAAAAAGAGAATAAAAGTCTTATTATTTATATTTTTTTCGTTTACATGATCGGTATAAGACAATAACAAAGTAAAATGAAAACAGCTGTTACACTTTTTTCTATGTGTTTACATAAAAATACATCCCTGATCTAATGCGACTTCCTTGTTTTTTGAATCATTTCAAAAAATGAAGAGAGCCATACGACTGTCAATCTTTTCATCCGTATTTTCTCTCAATGTGTGATGGTTTCTTTATGTAGTACGTTTAGACGATCACATCCGTACTCTTCTACACAAAATTTTGACAGATCATATTACTTGTGGGACCGTGTAAAGTAGGCTTTAACAGTTACTATCACATGAGGCAAGTGAGTATTTGCTTGTTTGAAAGCATAACATTAGATACGTTTGAAGCTTTAACTCCCAGCACTGTATTTATTGAAGCGTTCCACCAAACACTCAAACAGTTAGACACTCACTCTGAAGTGTGATATACACTGCCCGTCATAACTATAACTGCACTACATTATCCGTTTTGCTCAACGTAAAAAAATTTTTTCATAACGGTAGTTTTATTCAAACAAAAAAATTGTCAGTTACTTTTTGAATTGGCAAATCCACAACAATTAATGTATTTCTTAGTGTTGCATAACTATAACCGCATCGCGTTTAAATTAAAAATAAATTATAACTGCGTCCAAATTTTAAATTTTTTGTTGGCAAGTTAACGTTTTATTTCAATTAAAATAAAATGACAAGGGGAACATATCTTACAGATGTCGAAAAAGGAAAACTTTTGGCCTTTTTGGAAAATGGGCTAAGTTTTCGAGAGATCGGTAGAAAACTAGGTCGATCGGACAGAGTGGTAAGAAATTTTGTCAAAAACCAGAGTCAGTATGGCAAAAATAAGACCGGAGGACCAAAAAGAAAGTTATCCGAAAGAGATCGACGCAGAATTGTTAAAGCCGCAAGCAATTCTATGAAAAGCCTTTCGCAGATTTCTGCCGATTGTGGCGTAAAAGTGTCAAATTCCACAATAAGTAGAGTGCTAAATGAATCCGGAACAATAACCAGGCAATCGCTAATGGCTATGTCAAGACTACTCACGCGCCACAAGACAGTCCGGGTGGAATTCGCAAAGAAAAATTTGCAAATAAACTCGAGTCAGGTAAGTAAACTTAGTCACTTGGAAGAAGTTTATGTTTTGTTTTTAAACAATTTTTCTGTTTAAAGATTGAATTTTTTAATCAGTTAAGTTCAGTTGGATATAATTCGATAGAACTACTCATCAATAATGTCGAGAAAAGACAATCAACACAAGCGAGTATGCGGATTTAATAATCGTGTCATAATTTCCTGGCTTTACATTCAAGGATATTCATATAAGAGTAGGTCTGTACTAAAAGATGAAGTCGTCGTAGTAAAAGATGAAGTCTAGTAGGTAATGAATTGGCATACTTGACGAGATACCACAGTGAAAGAGGGCGATTAAGAAAAATATGCTTTTCCTGAAGAGTAGAAACTTTCACAAACAAACACTATTCTGTAGCAAAATAAGATTTATGGCCCTTTGCAATTGATGTCTTTCTTTCTATAATTTTGGAGTATATTATGATTAGAGAAATGATTTTCTCATATAATCAGATAGGCAATCCTGTTTTATTAAAGGAAAAATACGTATAACAGTTCTTACAGATGTTATTAAAAATATGAGGTCTGATCTTGACAGAGGTATAATATTTTTCTAATTCTATTGGATCATAGTAAAGCTTTTGAGACAGATTATTATTGTGATAGACAGACAGATAGTATTGTTGGAAATATTTTTTTATTTCTGTGCAGATGGCTTTTGCGGATTTAATTGAACGACTTCAGTATATTGTATTGGATGGTAATTGTTTTTCAGCCCGAAGCGTGAAAATGGATATACCTCTGGGGTTAGTGCGAGGCTCTTTGTTATTCTGTTGGTACATCAATAATATATCGGATGTGATAAAGCAATGCGCAGTTGATTGTGTAGATATTGTATGTATAACATAAATATTGTTCTCGCTAGAATTGGCAAACTTAATGAAAACATGATTTTCCGTTGTCTTTATCTATGGTCGCCTATGGTGATTTACAAAGCAGACTGCAAATGTTAAATGACAACTAATGTGACAGATGTAGCTTCAACAAGATCACCGTTATCAACTTTATATATACTTTAATGTATATATTTATATTTATTTAAATGTATATAAGTTCTAAAAAAAATGTTTTCTTGATTTAACAACATTGCAACAAGTTGCCGTAGTCTAGTAGGTAGTGTGTTGGCTTATTATATGTAAGGCCACGGTTCAAATCCCAGATCAGACATCAAATCGAAAATATGAAAATATTTCTTCGGCGACTTCCTCTCAGCAGATTTCTGTCAAAAACTCTAAGAAGAAATAAAATTGCCATGAAAAGTTTCTCAAAAATCTGTCGTTCGGAGTCGACTTTAAACTTTAGGTCCCGCCACTCGTGTATAAAATTACCGCGCACGACATAAGTTGTGTGAGAAGATAGGTCGTAATCCTGACTGAAGGGTTGTAATGACCAATTATTTTATATTGAAATTGACTGTGTTCCATTGAACGCATCATGTGTAAACTATTTAGAGTACGATGCTAATGATATTTTGTTCGACCTTGTAAAACAACGTATTTATTCAAATCACCACCTTCCTTCGCCTGGCCAACGTCGTTCTTAAAGTAATCTGTACCGTTGACGACCCGATCCCAAAATCCACACTAAACAGTGTCTTTTCGTCGGAATTGCATTCGTCGTGTCTTGTGAATTGCTTTCCTCTTATACATCCTGAAATGGGCCGCATAGCTGAAGATGATCTTTTGATGAAAATGACTGATCCGGAACCCATTTAACGAACATACGTCGACGTCTAGTCCATAGTGATTTCGTAAAGAAAGCTGAATTAATGGCTACTAATTTGACTCTGTTGGTAGACACTATACAATTATATTGTCTTTTAAAATAAAATTAAAAAAAAAATAATAAAATAAGAAAACATAATGCATCTCTCTCAAAGTCTTTGCCTAAGAAATTGAATTCATGAATACTGAAATAAAAAGATGTCATGACTTTGATTGCCGTTTATAACTCTAGTGTTTCAATTTCTTTTTATTTCCTTTTTATAGACAATTCTTAAGTAGCATTTTGTTACCATAATGGTCTTTCAAACTTGTAGTTTCTGTGCCACCACAGTTCATAATGATACAACAAAGTCTAACGCGATAGCATCGAAGCCAGACTAAGTGTATCGTTGAAAACCAACAATATAACTCGTTAAACACGCAATTTTTTATGTTGCTAAGGGGAAGATGTTTTTATTAAAGTACTCTTGGCTTTCGATTGTAGTTTTCATAAAAAAATGAAAGAATAAATATAAAATCAAAACTTCATTTCATACGTAAAGAAAATGCCTACGGAAATGATAGGATTTTAAAGTGGAATGGGTTTTAAATTTAAGCAAAGTGGTTTGATTTTGATTTCTAATTGCAGACAGAAGGTTATACCAAATTTTTAAATGTTTGATATTTGATTGTTAAATTAGCCACTGCACCGAGCAAGAGGGTATAAAAGAGTAATATTGGGATATATTTCAACAAACCATGTTCTGAAAAATTGTCCACAATTTTCCAGCGGATTCAAATCAGGAGCACCAGATGGACAATAGGCAATGTTGCCGAGCCAGGATGGTAAGGTTTTAGTGCTTCGCCAAAAGAAATTGGCATTTTCAAAGTAGCAGTTTGCATTTAATATATTTCTGGTACATCCTGTAACAGCATCATTGACTTTTGTGAGGAATTCATTTTCCTGGCCATAACATTTTATTTACATACATACATACATACATACATACATAATTATCCTTCAGTCTGGATTACGACCTAGCATTTCATATCTCTTATGTCGTGTTGACTAATTTTAGACATGAGTGGCGGGACCGACAGTTTAAGCCGACTCCGAATGACAGATTTTTAAGAAACTTTTCATAGCAAAATTATATTTACTCTCAGAGCTTTTGTCGGAAATCTACAGGGAGAAACACCAAAGAAATATATTTCTTTTATATTTTCGTTTCAACCGTGTCCACTCGTCTAATAAGCCAACACAATAAATATTAGACTGCAACGACTTTCTTGCCGAATGGATTTCGACGAATCTTTGTTTTTTGACAGCTTCGTAACTTACGGCGGTCTGTTACATTTTCAATCTGCTCAAATAGTTTGTTGGCCGACCGAATATAAATTATTAGAAACTATACTATTTGAACAAGATTAATTTCTAGACAACCTTCCTAGAATCGCAAATAGAATGTAAAAAGCAAACAAAGATGTCTCTCAAGTAGCTTTAGTTAGTGGCAGTCATGAGAATAAAAAAAAATCATAAAAGAATTACAATTTCCTTTAAGAGAATATTCTGCTGTTAACTATTATTCGGTGGAGATTGGACGAAAAACAATGAAAAATTCCAATCTCACTAATAAAACTACATTCTTAAGTCGTCAAATATGTATGCACACGTTGTCATTGTAAGGAGTATATCTTGTAACGTTTCTATAACGTTTCTTTATAGAAATGCTTAAAGTAAAGATCAGCTTGCTGATGCCATTATCTCACCAACAGCTTTCAGATGTTGCCAATTGGGTACTGAGACGCTTTTGGGTGGCAAACTCGTGCCATTACGCTGGCAACATAATAAATTGAAATTTTAAGCTTTATTCCAATCAGATACTAGAAAGCTATACTAAACTATTTCAAAAAAAGTTAAGCGAAACGAAAGGACTGGAAACTTCAGTAGCGACAACAAGGAAATGAAAATTGGTATTCTTGAAAACTAATTTATTCAAGTATCTTATTCGAGCCATCACGGTTAACGAAATGAATTTAAAAAACAATATAAAAACTAAAATTTGCAGCTTCTCGAACTAAGCTATATAGGAACTGTAGCCAGGGCATATATTACCTAAAAGGCACTGAGCCTGATGGTCATTAATACTATGATGTGCTCTATTTAAATGCTTAATTGATTCCATTTTCCTCTACAGAAACAGTTTCAACAAGACACTATTCGAAATAAAATGCTCCGCAAATCAAAGTCTCACATCATTTAAATAAATGCTACTTTTAGTAATAATATCGATGGTAGTGTGTTGGCTTGCACTAAACAAAAAAAAAAGTTTTTCTTCGGCGGCTTCCTCTCAGCAGATTTCTGGCAAAAACTCTGAGAGTAAATAAAATTGCCATTAAAAGTTTTCCAAAATTCTGTCGTTTGGAGTCGACTTTAAACTATAGGTCCCGCCACTCATGTATAAAATTAACACACATAACATAACTGGTGTTAGAAACTATGTCGTAATCCTGACTGAAGGGTTGTTATGTCCAATTATATAAATTATGTTATGTAGCGATGTAGACATTATTCCTGGTCTATTTATCACTTGGACGCAATTTCTTTGACTTTTTTACTTGCACTGCACTCTTTGGTAACAATTTGCTGCAACTCCTGGCAGATATGCAAATTAAATGGTGTGCGGATTAAAAGCTAATCATCGTTAAACTGTCGTTGTTTCTGTAAAACCGCTATACTGCATTCCGACCAACCACGAACTGATCATAAAACATCATCCATTCTAAAACTTCTTCGTAGAAGAGAACAGTTGACGTCAGATAGGACTTAAGAGAATTTAATACAGCAGGAATATACGTTCCAACTCCAACACAGTAACTACAGTGTTACAATATAACCATGTAGTCAAATGCTTGCTTGAACGAATGATGAGAATTTAATATTCAAATACCTTGAAGAAGCATAAGTTGAGAGCAATGAGATGCTATACGATGGACGAACAAGATTATTTTATTAGCAAACTCATCCGAAAACGATATGCAACCATCACTATGTAGGTGAAAACAAAATAAGTCAGATCAACTTTAAAGTCTGGCGGTGATGGTAACTAAGGGTAGGCAAGCTAGCCTTTCATATGATTGTTACACCACTCTTAATAGAAACAACAAAAATTACTTTTGCCAGTGTTTTTATATTTTCCATCAACATATTTTTCTTTTATTATTTTCGTATGCTCATGTGTATTTATTTTTAATCATTATCTTGTATCTCCTGTTTGGCTCTTATTAAAATAGTCAGAAAACTTTGTATTTCCACAGTGGAAGATGTAGAAATCATATATAAAAACGATGTAAAAAATACAAAAGGTTCTACATTTCTTGATTGCATTTTGCTGTTACTGTCTATATTGTTATACTTTTTATTCTTGTTCTGCTGTCTGCTTAAAGGTATAAAACAACACTGTGAAAAATCTGCCGCATTCGCTAATTTGTAAGGTAAGAAGATAGACAACAACTGTAACACACTTGTAGTCTTTGCCGTTGGCTGAAAAGAAAAATTTTCGTATTATGAGTCATGAAAGTATCTTTAATAGAAATATAAAGAAAATAAGATAACATTGTATACTACAAACAGTAAGAGGAAAATTAAGTAAATTATAAAAGTCAATGGAAATTATGGAAGTCAATGAGGCAAAATTTATTTGTAAGATGTATTGTCTGTACATGAAAAGAAAATTATGAAACTTTATAAACTTGAAGCTGCTATCTAGATTGAAATATACTTATCGGATGCAAGTTTTATGAAACCTTTAGATTGATGAAGACGAAAATGCTCTTTGAAAGGAATTTATAGAGCAAAAAAATGGAGAATTTATGTAATTTTTAATAAAAACATGAGGCCGCGACTTTTTGCATTTGCTTCAAAACTGTCACTGTCAAAACTGTCATCTGTCACTTAAATTTGTCAGACATTTTAAACAGCTGTGTTGTTTAGATTGTGTTCGGTAGTGGCTGATAACAGAATAGAAAAAAGGTTAATTTCATGTGCTCGTTAAACATGATTTTCAGCTAAAAACACAACAATCACTCACATAAAACTTAATAACAATAGTCAAAGGTCTTTACTCCCGATCCGAGTTCAGAAGGGCAAGATATTGCTCAGCGAATTAAATTTTGAGTGATCCCTTGGGTATTAGATAACTTAAAAACTAATCGTAATATGAATGAAATTTGCTGATTTATACGGGATTTATTATAGTCATACGATAATGAAATTTTTGTGCCCTGAACTGGACGACACGATTATGGGCGACATGTGGTTTTAGCAGGACTACAGCACCTGGCACACTGCGCTTTCAGCAATTAAGTTATTTCAAAAGGGAATTATTGTTCTCGGATTTTTAGAGCATAACATTCTTAACACAACAACGGAAGCGTATAGTATTCTATTCTCCAGTATTCCGAATATTTACAGATTTCTATGAAATATATGATAAAAAAAAAAACCTTTAACTGTGTATGAAATTTAAAAAGGTATCCTCCACTAAGTCCACTTTTTTCAATACCTATTATGCAAGATTTATTTCTGTCATTCGTTAAAGATACAGACAAATTTTTAAATAAAAGCCATATTGAATGCTTTTATATTCATAAAATTCTCTTCAATCAACAACTTTTTAAAATAAGATCTTTAAAGAGAAAAATCTATTTTGTAACCCTTAAGAGTCGTAAAAAATGTAATCCCTGCCTGAAGTTTTATTAAAAGAGTACACTTTTAATCCATATTTTTATTTAATACAGAGAACGGTGCAAATACATAGTATTACCGGTAGAGGTGAACTAAATTAAAAAAAAATACCAAGCAATGGTTGCTGCATAATTCCTGATATTCATTTTGTTAAAAACAATCTGATACTTGATCTGGAATACTGTTGAACAAAGATTTTAAAAACAGAACTTTTGTATACAAACCGAAGTCATGTAAATATTTTAAATGCCGGGCGTGTCATTTTGTTCATGTATTCAGTAAATTATACAAAATTAATTGGGATTTTAAAAGCGAGAAGTCAATGTAATGGTATAAACACAATAAACGCAACGCAGCAAACACAGAAATCTCTCAAAAAAAGAATACATGGATGTATATGGAAGTGATTATTTTAAATGCAACGCAACAACAACATTGCGGTTATTATGTTCATTGCATAACGTGCAACTACAAAACTTATTTGGGCTTAAATGCACAATTGAAAATGCAAAATAAGTCGTAACTGGCAAATACCGTGCTGGCCCTTACAATTTTTAAATTTTTTGTTTTTTTTTTTTTGTGAAGTGAAACAAGATTTTATTACTTCTTTTTTATGCTTAAATTTTATTTCGAAGATAGGTTCAGTTTTCTATATATTTTATTGTTGTTAGCCGACCACGCCTCCTACTCTACTTCTACTTTGAATTATTTTGTCTAGACTATGGCCAATTCTAGTTCATTTTTCCTTTCTTTTTTTGTGAATTTGAAATAAGAAACGTATTTTGTATATGCAACAGAATGCCATGTTACACGCAATATAGGTGATTTCACAAGTGTATTCATTCTTCATTTAAGGATAATAGTTGACCCGACTTTTGAAACTACTATCGTCATACATAGTAGGTAACAGAAAAAATTCGTTTACAGTATTTCTTTTTAATCTTTTTCAAGTTTGTTATTGTTATTTTAGTTAATGTAGTTTGCTTTGATTTTTTGTATTTAAACTAAACTATTTAGAAAGTTTTAAACATTATTATTTCTTTGTAAAAGTCTACACCACAATCAAATATTTAAAATTTTTCTATTTTGGCGAATACGATTAACATGTTTAAGTGGAAGAACTTTAGGTTTATGCCACAACCTCTGGAAATCTTAGCAGAAGAGAATGCAAATTCTATAAAAAGGGCTATGGGAGAAGAAAAATCAATTGTCGTAATAAATTATATACAGTGGTGGCCATTAAATGAAAACACTCGTAATTGATTGGAAATTACACCCAAACCTGTTTTTACACGGTTTTTTTTTACGCGAATTTGAAATAACACGGTTTTCAATCAGACCTACAAACATGTATGGCTAGATACAGAGAGCTCTATAAAGAGCTTTCCAAAGTTGGATCGGAACGCACTATAACAGAATTTGCTGTTAAAAGAAATAAATCAGTGCCAGAAGCAGCTTGTGAAGATGTAGAAGTAATAAGTACTAGACTGATATTGAGCCACCCCAGCAAAAGAGAATGCGCTTGCTATCAGAAACTGATTCCGAATAAAATAAAATAAATTTTTTATTGAAAATAATTCCGTTCCTAATTGTCTTAAGAGTTTGATAACTAATTTTATTTTTATAAATGGAAGAGAATTTTTAAGTTTTTTCTTTATTTTTTTATAATCATAAAATGAAATAAAATAAGAACTCTGTGTATACTATTGAACTAAATCTGTGCATTTTTATAAAGTTATTCAATTTTATAGGCATGTGTAGGCTGCTGCATCAATCCTATGTATATATTTTCAGTTCGTTTATACACTTACATACATACATAATATTTGTCTTTTTATACGCGTTTTTTTTTTACAAGGTATCCACTGGAACGTATCTACCGCGTAAAAAAAGGTTTGGGTGTATTCGTTTTAATTTCAAAGAAAAAATATGATAATAAAATTTTATTTTTAAGTTCTTAAATCTAAACCCTGAACAGTTTCCAATACAGTTGCTTAACAGACAATTAACAATTTTGTAAAGAAAAATTATTAAAAAAAATGTTTTATTGGATTGACCTTTTTATTGCAATATTTATTGATTCTTACCAACTTTTTATATATTACGACGTTTTGTTAGAATCTATCAGAATTTATGGTACTCTTGTTTTCTATCCTCGTTTCAGTTTCAGTCCGTAAGTTCTCAATTGTATTGAAATCAGTCGATTGAGCTGACCATTTTAAAATATTTACGTTTTGTTTCTCTAAGGGCCATTATTACAACTTGCCGTTAAAGTTGGGTTTAGTTAAAGGTAACTTCCTGCTTTCTGCTGGAAGTGGAGTGTGTTTGTCGTGCATGAACGTGTCTCACTTTAGTGGTAAAATTTACAATGTGTATGGTATCATTGTATTTTGTAAACATGCAGGTTAATTCTTCGACTGACCCACAAAATTTGTCCAATATCATGCCAAGAAGAAGCGCCCCACATGATAATTTCCATGCCATCGTATTTTATTGAAGGTATATCTGGAATTAAGATAATTGTTAATTATTGATTAGCTGGACGCCATATTTAGCGTTTTCCATCTGGTCCGTAGTGACAAAATTTCAATTCGTCATTTGAATTGTCAAATATCAAAGAAAAGCGTTCGGTTAATTGTAATATGCTCACTAAACATACTTATGACAGTGATGCATTTTATGTTTTACTCAATATTATAACAATTTGCGTATTTATTGCCCAATTATTAATTGAAACTTTATATGAAATATTGAGCCCAATAATGGCGTTTATTGCGATTTACGCAATAAAGGTGCATATCTGAACAGCGTATAAAAGATGTTTAAAGTGAAAAAGTCCCTTTCACATATCACATTCAGTCAGGATTACGACCTAGCTTCTCACTCCACTTACATATGTTGTGTGTTAATAATAAAGCATATGAAAAACCAAACAAATCAGATATCATACTTATGAATGTGTTAATTTTATATCAGCAACTGTAAGATGCTGTAGTTTTAAAAACAGTTTAAAACTATTTTATTGGAAAATACTTAACAAACTTTTCTTTTCTTTACTCTTTGTGCGAAATAAAATTATTTAAAATAAAACAAAACCCCAAACTTTTTATTAGAAACGAGTCTGCGGCAAAATAAAAATTACAAATAAAATTAAATTTTGAAGTCGCCGTAGTCTAGTAGGTAGTGTGTTGGCTTATTAGACGCAAAAGCCTGGGTTCGAGCCCCAGGCCAGGCATCAAAGACAAAATACAAAAAGTATTTTTTCGACGACTTTCTCTCAGTAGATATCTGGCAAAAACTCTGAGAGTAAATAAAAATTGCCATGAAAAGTTTCTCAATAAAAAAAAATCTGTCGTTCGGAGTCGACTTGATGTATAAAATTAACACACACAACATAAGTGGTGTGAGAAACTAGGACGTTGTACAAGGGGTCAATTCGACCTCCGGGTACTGTACTTGTCTTAATTGACAAGTACACGTCCTCTAACCTAACCTAACCTAACCTAACAAAATTAAACGTCAAAACTTACAGAAAAAGGAAAATTTAGATATTTTAAAATGTTCTTACAGTAACTTTTAATGTGTGTTTAAAAGAGGTCCAAACTTTAATCGTAATGCAACCAAAACAAACTGGCAACGCTGGATAATGGAAAAGGAACTATTGTTGGACTGAAATGTTTAATACGATTTCCAAACTAATTCGGCGTCACTACAAGTTAGTCTTTCCAATTTTTCCAATAATTCTTGCCGTTTGGTGTCAATGTTGGTTTGCATATTTGAATGAAGATTATATTTCTTGCTAAACCCAGTTGCAGTCGTTTCTGAAGTTTGTTTAGCTTCATTTAATTTCGATTTAAAAATTAATCCTCAAGTGCATAAGCCAAATATCCATGAGTTTGGCAAATAATTTCAACTGATCGACACATTAATGTTTATAACACAGCGATATTTGTATTTTAAAGCTTATATTGTAATTGTTGCTCGGAGCAACTTAGAAGTCGAAGAGAAAAATACTTTTTAATAGCACTCGAAGAATTCGCGAAATAAAACACTCTTTTTATTATTTTAAAATATAATTTTAATTCAATTTAATTGAACAACACTTAAAATAATTACAAATTGGTGAGCGAAGAGGCGCGAGCGAGAGGGGCGAGAGGGGCTTTAAAATTTAATATTTTTCCTCCGATGCGTTTAAATTTTCTGACACTACTGATAACTAAATTCAAAAATCCATTTAATTTATTATGTATGCTTTATGTATGTAAAATAATTTAGGTCTACATGACAAACACGAAAGAACCGTTATTTTCAGGAGAGAATAAAAATAATAAAGAAAATAAAAGATACATAAGGATCACGCCATACGTATGTACATATTTACGAAGTAAAATTATTTACATGAAGCTCAAAAGAAGAAAGAAAAGAAGAAAAGAGAATTCTAGAAGAATTTAAAAATACACTGTACAACAAAATTATATATTTGTTGACGGCGGTAACAGTAATAATATGTTCAGATAAGCACTTTTATTGAGCCAATATTCGGTTTATTGAGTACAATATTTTAAGTTTAGCTGCTTATTCAATATTCTGGTAAACAAAACAGCTGGTTGTTTCAACAACATTGTTTTTATTTTGTTTTGTTGTTTTTTTGTTTGTCGTTGTTGACATTTGAGTTGTTAGATATTCTTATACATACTTATGACAGTGCTGCATTTTAAGTTTTACTCAATATTACAACAATTTGCGTATTTATTGCGTAATAATTAATTGAAATTTTATATGAAACAATAATGGCGTTTATTGCGATTTACGCAATAAAGGTGCATGTCTGAACAGCGTATAATTGATTACCTTGGTAACTATCTTGTCCTGATTTATATTTAGTATTTCAGGTTCAAATGATGCTCAAATAAATCTAACTAAACGAGACAGCGTAATAAAAGAACATTTTCTTTTTAAGTGTTTCCACTACATAGCGTTGAATTAAATTATAAATACACTTAAATATTGACCATTAACCCATGACATATAGTATGTAGTTGACCCAATATTGGCAATAAATTATCACTTGATTAATAAACTTTTACAAATTACATGCCTGCCGTAACAGTAGAATAAAATTATTCAATAAGAAGAAAATAATGGAAACAATAACACAAATGAAAACAATTTTCAAATGATTTATTTTCTGATAAAGAATGAACATTCGAACATAGGGTCGAAAACAAACTGCCGGTAAAAGAAACTTTAATACCTTACTTGAGCATTAAGGTGAAATGCAATGAACAAAAATATTAGAATCACTGAGCAATTCTCCTTTGCCAAGTTATTGTGAACAAAAGAATATTGAAATGAACAGCACATTGTTGGGCTCATTGAATATTGATTTGCCTGTTGTCAGGTATGGTACATTGAATTCTATTCGATTGTGAACAATATTGGTTCAATACATAAATCAAAAATTGCAGATGATACAAAAATAAAGTATTTGGAAATTTATTTTCTGTATTTAAATTGAATTAAATTTCGATGTTTAGCAGACTTTTGGGATTAAATAATGTTAAGGATTATCGATCAATCTGATTATTAGCAGAAGCATGTACGAGTTTGATTTGTTGTTTTGTTTTGTTCCTCCTATCCATGAAGCTGGTTAACTTTAATGGTAAACCCAATGCAATTTAATCGATCAAAAAACTTAACATAAAAGCAGAAAATTATGAAAATTATGAAATTCAATTAAAACCTTTTCTAAAACATGCAATTATTGTTCGCTGAACATAGTCAACCTAAAAGCATTTTCTGTAATAAGCTTACGAAAAGAAATTGTATTTTAAGTACAATAGTTTGCCATTAAAACTGTTTATGGATCTGAATCGTTGTTAATCTCATCGTAAACAGAAACATTTAACACAACTTTTATAATTGTTTCAAGCGTTTAATGGCTTTTTTTTGTTTCGTCCGTAACTGAAATTAAAATATGGTAAGTGGATACCGTTATTACAAGAGAAAGAGAATATTGCCAGTTGTATGTTAATTTAACGAAAAAAAAATTCTGTGCTAATGACGTGTTAGTTGCAATGGAAATAGAGTGGCAGAATGTTATTATCGACAAATTATAATCTCAATATGATTTAAGGAGCTACCAGTACCTTTTAGTAAGTTTCTATCCTCGTAATGATTAAAGTTTGAAAGAGAATTTACCACTACCAGATACATTTTCTAAACCCAAAATCGGGTAAAAACCTGTATGATCAAATAGCCTCCACATACTATAGATCCGCAGGGAAATGAGACAGAGTGAAAGAGTTAAAAACGTAATTCGGGAGCGTAACTCCACCAAGCGTAATTCCACAATAAATCTTAGAAAACTTTTTATACTGACTCCCGCTAGAAAACTGAAGGTTTAATAAATGTCCACCCCAGGATATTAAATTTTCTTTTACCAAAAGCGAAGCAACCACAGGGAGGATGTATCCAACTGCTCCACTAAAAAATTAGAAAAATATTTATTGCTGGCAAATGTTCAATTGTTCAATTGACTAGCAATGTTTCTGCTTCTTTGCCGAAACCATGGTTTAAAAAAATCATAAAGGTGGTAAATTGAATGAGTACGACTAACAAACACCTCACTATTGAAATGAAAACCAAAACAATCCACAGCATAATTTTTTGCGGACACAATCTGGTTCAAAATCTCATAAAAGATTCCAGTAATAGTAACCCCATTTTGTTCCAAACGGAAAAAAATTAAATATTCAGAGCTATGCCCAAAGGTTTAGTATTGTCCGTTACAACAAGAACATCAGACAATCATTAAACAAAGTATGTATAAAATATCATCGAAATTCTTACCATTGTGTGTGGAATATAATGATCGATCAAATTTCCGCCACAGTTTCTCAGGGTGAAATACATACGTCTAATTTTCTATGATTCTGGAGCAAGAATTTGACTGATGACCTGGATTATGTTGTGTTTGGGGATCACTGGCATTTTGCGGCCTTTTTGCATACTCCTACGACTTTAGAAACCCCAGAACGAAAAAGTTTAATAAGGTCAAATGTCATGCCTTCATCGGGTCAGTTCACATCACTCCCATGAGAGATGACTTCATTTCAGCAGATTTCTGGCAAAAATTCTGAAAGCAAATAAGATTGCCATGAAAAGTTTCTCAAAACATCTGTCGTTCGGAGTCGACTTTAAACTGTAGGTCCCGCCACTCATGTATAAAATTAACACACACAACATAAGTGATGGATAAGCTTGCTCGTAATCCTGACTGAAGGGCTGTAATGGCCAATTATGTATGTATGCTAGTACATTTAAATGATTTATTGCTTTTTTTTCATTGAAATTTCATTTCATTGAAATTTTCCATTAAATATTTTAGAAGAAATAAAATAATTTATAAAATGCGATTTTCCCCCCTTTTTGTAATTTTTCTAAGCGCGTAACTCATGTTGCACATATGTGCACAATGTTATTTACCACATGTATCGAACATATGCAATAATTGTAATGCAAAACTTATCGTAACAATAACAACTACACACAGACTACATGGTTAACCAAATTATTTATTTGCATCGTTTCAGTTGACCAAAACCAGAGTAATTGTATGCCAAATTACCACATGAATTTCATGATTTTTGGAATCAATTAAAACAAACATAGAATTTAATTTTATTCGTATTTTAATGTATAAACAAATGCAATTCTTGTATTTACATCTAACGAAAAATCTAAATATAACATATGTATGTAAAATACAACCTAGAAAAAGTGCGCGAGAAATCTAAGTTGGAAAAAATTTAAAAAGATTAGAGTTTTCAATCACCTACAAATAATCTCCTTGGATAGAGTCTATATATCGTAAGTAACAAGAGAAACTTCTGCAGAAAGATCATTTCAAGCAAGAAATCATTTAAAATTTACTGGCATACCTGACGCAAATTATAAAGGACTATCTATGGAGTATGGAGACCTGACGCTTGAACGCAAGTCACTTTTGGAGCTGCACAAAGATCTGTATCGCGGCCAAATATTTGGAATGCCACTTATGATGAAATCCTAAGAATAGAAGTGCCAGAAGATACTTTCCCCATTGGATACGCATGCGACATTGCGGCATCACAGTGAGCTACACAGATTATAATATGTAGTCTTAAGCACTAAACGCCAGAAAAAAAGTTGCTGCTACACAGCAGATGCCATATTTGAATCGAAATGAAAATTAACCAAGGCAACTTGTTTACAACCACTAAGCCATCGACCCTGTGCTTAGACTTCACAGAAAACTGACTTGAAACAACTCAATTAAATAGATTGTTAAACCTCTCCCAAGCAGGAGGGAGCTGTGCATAGAGGCATGCAATAGTATACTTCTCTATGGATCTGAAATCCAAGCTTCTACTTTGGAAAGCTAAATCAGTGTTAGAAGACTCTATCTATTACAGAGAATAACAGCCTCACGAATAACATCTGGGTATCACAAGCTTATTATTATAATATTGAAATGTATACATTGTGATTATTTTTTTAAGCATGTATACGTTATAAAAATTTTAAGTGCTCAACGGCAACTGTTGTTAAATAATTTTCAATAAAAAGTTTTGTTAACCGATTTATGTATTTATTTATAGATTTTATTTATTTTATTTTAATTTATTTTTATTTCTATTTTAGTGATAATCAATATTAGTACTATTGTGTATACACAGAAGATGCAGGCATATTGATGCATTTAAACGAATTTAATCTAAGAACAATACTTTTACAATCCTTAACAATGATACAATTAGCAATTTACGTAGAACATTTTATATTTAAAATTTTATCATTAATAACAGAAATTTCAATGTGTGTCCTAATTACAACTTTTACCTGTAAATTGTATTGAAATTGATACACGACGTATGAGTAATATTCCAGCATATAAATAATTGAATATTACTCATACGTTTGCATGCCTAAATATTGTTATTGTTACTGTATTCACATTAATTTACCAAAGTATTTTTACTAAAACGTAATAACATAATCAAATTGTAAAAATAGTTCATTAAGTATGATTTGCAATATTTGGTTTCACTATAAATTTTATGGTACACATAACAAATTTATCTGCTTTAAAATAATTTTGCCAATGGAAAATATGTTAAAATTATACATTTGCTTTAGCATTAAACAGATACGTACTATTCCAATACTACTTTGTCTTGTAAAATATTAAAGCAGCAAAATACTACAACAGCAATACAAAAGCAACGAACAAAAATAAATTTTTAAGTTTTTCGTTTTTTTACCAAACGTTTAAAACGAAGGGAAGAAGGCATATTAACTTTTTAATAAACGAGTGTGGTAATAACAAGAGAAAATCTTGTTGTTCACAAAGTGTATAAAATTTCATGCGTGCATAATATAAATACAAAATTATAATTACTTTGCATATTTTTTTTTTATGTAACAAGTTTCATGTTACTCTTGCGTTTCCTTAAGCGATTTACGTACATACATAAGGCTTTTAAGTGAAAATAACTTTTATAAACTCTTTTCTTTTTTAATGTGTAATCCAAGAATGTAACATAACTTATGTATTAAAACCTTTAATACCCTTGATAATTTTGCAACAAAATAAATATAAGTATTCTTTTAAAATAAATCTGTATACGTTGTAATATTAGCAGACATCAACAAAGTGTTTCAATTTACCGTATATAAATCAATTAAAAGAGTAAATTGGATTAATTTTGTGTTGAAATAATTATTTGGCAAATTAAATCATTTATAAATCGATATTAAACATTATCGGATCAGTCAGTAGTAATATTAATAAAGTTAAATAATATTGTTCCATTTTTAACTTTTAAAAACCTTTAAAATATGAGTTCGTTGATTGCACTACTTTTGTGTGCCACTGTTTATAACTTGACGTATACAACAATAATTACTTATTCGTTATTATTCTTTACTTACAACGCAGATCTTTTCAACGGCGATCTTCAAACCACGACTGTTCTCTTCACACGTAACGCGTTTTCACACAAGACTGACTGGATTCTTACCACTCGTTGCCTGCTTTGTCTTGCTTTTTTATATGCCCACGTAATCATGTTCTTGAAGTCGAACGTTCGGGGTTTCACCTTCTCGAGAACTCTATCGCGACTTCATTGTTGTTTGTGTATTTTGTTCATATTGCTTGTTGTTGCGTTCTCGCTTAGTTGTCGTATTTATTTATTTTATTTTATTTATTTATTTGTTTATCATAATCCCCTTTTCCTTCATATTGATGTTGTTGGTTTGCTTGTAACAAGTTCGTTGTATTTGTTTGTGTAGCATTTGCTCATTTTAATGTTAAACGATGTAAAGCTTTCCATTTTCCCAACAATATTAATTTACTTTGAAAATATGATAAACAACAATAATCTGCGTCGAAGGAGAAAAAATGTTCACCATGTTCTTCGAAGCTAGGAAACTAAGAGATTCTTATCTTCTTATGAATATAGCCATTTTTAATTAAAGAAGTTCCCTACTTTACAAAGAATATTGTTACGACGATCAAAAATAAAGTTAACAAGACAAACAGCCAACAACAAAATACATACATCGTACGGTACATAGAATTACACAAACAAATAGTAGGTAAATAAAAGAGAACGAAACAAAGTTAAAAAAAAAAATGAAACGACAACATCTACAGAAAAATCGTCAAGTTACCAAACGTGATATAAAGGCAGAGCGAAGAACAATGGTGCCAGTTAGTCATGAATTATATGTAAATCATTGATAGGACGTGAGTCTAATAACCGAGATCTGTATGAGAAACTGCACGTTTTATTTTTATTAAAAATCATGCATAAAATAGATAGCACAGTGCTATTAGTGGTAGTGTATTGTTATTTAAATAAATTAAATATTTAAGTAATTCCTTTTCCTTATTTAAATTTATATAAAGCAGCAAATAATGCTTAAAAGCAACAAATTCATTAACAAATCAAGGATAAAGAAACGATAAAGAAACATTTTAAAACGTAACGACATGTTCAATGACTATTATGGCAAAAATCTTAACGTCATTTAGTTGTTAAATAAATATAAGTTATGAATCATAGCAAACTGAAAACCTATTTCATCAAATTTATTTCTTTCTTTGCTGAAATTCGTATTTGTTTAAAATATTTAGTAGCCTCGAGCACATTTCTTCGCCAACTCATTGCAGACTTGGGGATTGCAATCTTTGCCTCCGTATTTAATTTCATTCGGCTCTTTGCGTAAGGTCTGCACAATGTATTCCCATTTTAGATCTTTTTAACGAGTTATGACTTACTTTTTCACCAGATCTGTTGTGTGTGTTAGAACCTATAGATTTAAGACAACTCCGAATGACATATTTTTGCGAAATTTTTCAAAACAATTTTAGTGAATTAGAGTGTTTGTTGGAAGACTGCTGACAGGATATCGACGAAAAAATGTTTTTCATATTTCGTTTTGTTTGAGAGTTTTTGTTCAAACAACTGGTATTATAAATACGATTTAATATAACAAAAAATATGCAAACTTGGATGCCCTGATAGTCTAGTGGGTAGTGTGCTAGACTGTTAGAGTAACAGTCGTGGGTTCGATTCAGGCCAGAGACTGTGGTCTGTTACACTATACTTAACATAATGTCTAAGTTACTCACCTCGTAATAATTGGTTATAATTTGTAATTGTATTGTAATTAATAAATAAATACTACTATAAAAACTTTATATTTTTAAGAAATTGTTTATTTTAAAGCTTTTTTTAAATGTTGATAAGAAAAAAGTTTATTACTGTAATTGCCTTGATTTTAATTTCTTAGTTTTTCCTTACTGTTCATGCTGCACTGAAAGTTATAAACAAATTTAAGCAGCATAATAAACAAATTATATTTTGTATCTGAAGTGATATGCAGCTTGTAGTGTTTTAAGTAATGTTCAGAAATTCTCAGTAAAATTTTCGAAAATATTCCCATGAATTTATTCTTTAAGTAATGTTCAGAAATTCTGAGTAAAATTTTCAAAAATATTCCCATGAATTCATTCTTCATGAAATTTCATAAATACGCGCTATTGCCTATTTACATTGCATATTTCATGTCAAGCAAAAATTCCAATAATAATGTAACGCAAAGAAATTTAAGAAAAGGTTTTCATCTTAAAATAAACTGATGCCAATTAAAATAAATGAATGCATGTATATGTATACGTTTTACTTGCCACGAAGACAGCATGTCCTTTTGCTTGCACAATATAACGCATGATTGAAATTTAATTACGACAATTTATGTATGATGATCGTAATTAAAGGGCAAAATTCATGGAATTGGAAACAATAATAATGAGTGAGTTGGATGTGTTTTTTTTATGCCCATCTATGTGCCTGTAATGGATATAATAGCTGATAAAAGTTGTATTTTCTGATGGTGATAAATAGATTAAATCGATTACTTGAATGAATTAGCCCATGACACATTATCTCTTTTACCTTATGCAAGTTTGTGAAATATTAAAAGCAATTGAAAACATAGTGAAAAAATAAAAATGCAAAATAAAAAAATTTTATAAATTAGCAAAAAGACTGCATGTGTCATAAGAAGTTTCCATCTATTCGGTCTGGCTTGTCAAATTACCATTGCGGGTGTAGTAGTCAATAACAAATTTTATTCCATCAAAATGATTGTTTTGTTTGTATCAACTACTAATTTGCGAGAAATAAAAAACATTCCGCCCAAATGTAGTAAGAATCCCTACAAATAGATATTCCATAGTACGATATATCCAAGAATAAGAAATATTCTCCTGTAGAAGATTCATGCATTAAATCAAATTTTGAAATACTTTTTCGAGCATTTCAGTCGGCATCCAACCAATGGCTATTACCTTCTGGTAATGAAATTGATACTGGCTTATCCTTGTATACACCAGACATATTCCCCCAGATTGTGGACTCTTCCAAATTGTGGGATTAACTGCTCAACATTACGCCATGTCAACCAAGACTTTTAGCAATGTATAGCAAAACTTCAACTATTTAGTGCTGCTTATTTTCAGGTTCATCAAGGAATCAATTAAATACTGTTTGAAGTTAGTTCCCATTACTAAATTGAATTTTAATTCTTTAACTTCGTTTAATTCACTTTGTAGATCTCTATAAAATATATTTCAAGAGGTAATGACTTGCTGAGTCATTACACTTTTAAGGCAATTAAATATTTTTTTCTTTTCTACCCTACCATATTCTGCACTCGTGAAAGAGAATTTTTTAGGAAACAGGAAAAACTAAAATTATAATTCCTTAAACACAAAACGGAAATTTATTTTAATTGTTACCCATAAATATGCCCTATCAATTTGACTTTGTGCCAAATAATGTTAAAAAAAAGTAGAGAACAGAACAAAATGTAATGCATGAAAAGACAATGAGTTTTTGGCAGTCTCCGCCAACATGCAATGCAGCAATTAAAACAAGGAAAGGATTTTTTTAAAATCAATTAAAAATTATTTTCTAAACAAGTTGTACAAAACTAAAGAAAAACAGAAATTGCGTTTCAGTATACAGTGAGTCTTATATAAAGAAAACATGTTAATATTTTGAGGCTGCGCTCAACAAAAAAAAAAATAGTTGGGCTGGGTACTCTAGAAAAAAATTTTAAAAATCAACACTGGAATGTGTTATTGCAGAAATCTAGTTTAAAGAATGGGTTTTAAGATGTGATCTTTATTACTTGAAGTCGCCGTAGTCTAATAGGTAGTGTGTTCGGCTTATTAGACGTAAGGCCACGGTTCAAACTCCAGGTCAACGAAAACGAAAACATTTCTTTGGCGACTTCCTCCCAGCAGATTTCTGACAAAAACTCTGAGAGCAAATAAAATTGCCATGAAAAGTTTCTCAAAAATCTTTCGTTCGGAGTTGACTTTAAACTATAGGTCCCGCCACTCATGTATGAAATTAACGCACACAACATAAGTGGTGTGTAAGAAACTAAGTCGTAATCCTAACTGAAGGATTGTAATGACCAATTATCTATGTATGTATGTCTTTATTACATTATTTTTTTTTCGTCTGCCTCTACACTACTTGCATGAGGTCTATATTTAAGCGCTTTCTATCTTAACGTTCAAATAAAATAAAACGTATGAGATATCATCGAAATTTGTTGTTCGTTTCAAAAGCCCATTATGTTTGGAATACAACATCGTTCAAATATTCTACATGGCTTCTCTGTGTAGAGAGCACTCGAAACCATTTGATATCCCAGAAGTAAGTGCATGTATTTTACTAGAATAAAATATTTTTAGAAAATTATATTTTCGTTGATACTATTAATTCCGCTTGTATATTGAATTAACTTTACATTATCATTTTATATCATAAGTGTTACTTATTATTTTAATTTTCTTGCAATTAACTTATGAAAATATATCTCTTAGCACAACTTATTCTTTTAATACTTCCTTCATAATTTTAAATATTATTATGTAGTAAAATTACACAGTGTATTTACAAATCAAGTTTCATTTCCTTTCCAGAAAAAAATTTTAAAAATTCTGCATTGATGTGGAATGCAGCACAAAAAAGCTAATCGAAAAGTTGGTGTCGACAAGATTAAAAACAGATAACATGTGTCATATAAGTTGTCATTTATTTAGTCGTTGACAGATACAACATTCAGCAAAATATGCAAATAATAAAATTATTTTATCAAAATGGGTGTACGTTTGATTCCAAGTTTCAATGAAAAATAATTTTTAACAATTAATTCTATTGCTGTGGTATGTAGGTATGTGAATAAACAGTATTGTCGTATTTGGGGCGATACCAATCCACACAAGATCCAAGAGTGTCCAATACTTCTTAAAAAAAGAATCACTTGTGTGGATTTTGAACTCGCGGTGATATCGGTTCATAAGTCTTTCAGACAATCATTTTCAACGATCAGCACTATAGTTCGATAATTATTAACTTCTATTGACCTAAACTAGATGGTGTGGACACCAGTGTCATGTAATTTTAACAGGACGCTACAGGTAATGCAGGATATATCACATTGCCTACAGTGTACAAGTAATTTGAAGGTATGGATATCTCACATTGCGATTTTGCCCCGTTAGGCTGTTGTTGTGGGGTGTTTTAAATCGCAGAAGCCACAAACCAAAGCGGTTCTCAAAGCCAACATAAGTCATGTTGTGAAGTTCGGCGTGATTTATGCGCTACAGTCATAAAAAAATAGGACATTTTTATTGTGCTTCACTCATAGAAACAGTGGCCGACATTTGGACGATGCTATATTCCACAAATAATGATATTAACAAATAGTGTCTTACACAAACTTTGTTTTATTTAAATTAAAAAAGAGGAAGTGCTTAATGGAAGACCCGATAGAACTGTTAACATGAGTTAGCATACTTTCGGCATAATTTCACATGCATACTTTGATGTGTAAACAATTTTTCAGTTTGCACAGTAAAGTTCAATAAAAACATGCGTTAAACCAAAAATTAGCTTGACGTCCGCCATTATTAATGAAATACAATGTAATTTAAATGGCCGCAACTTATGAATTGACGATAACAGTTCTCTTAGGGTAATTTTTAAAAAAGACATCATACCGATACTATTTTTAAGCATTTATCGATTATTAAACAATTCATATTCGGAAATGTTAAATCTTGCACTTGAAATGAACGATATTTAACAACTGAGACTCTTATCAGACATTTTTTAACCCGATATTGGTATGTTAATAAATAAAATAAATTTTCATTCAAAATATAAATTTAATTTGAATTTCAAAAAAAAAATCGTACTTGATAGACCCTGCAATGCATTTATATTACTTTTATAAAATGTAGTACGTCTTGCAAACTCGACACAGTTGGATTGTTACTTGATGCAAGTTGTTTTTTTTTATTTTTAGTATTTCAAGTAAGAAAATGATAAAGAATTAACTTTCAAAATATCTCCTTACTTTTAATGAATGTTTCTTAACTTTCTGATTTTTACCACAACTACACAATTTTCTTGGCGTAAGAACATAATGACACGAAATAAGTACCAACAAGTTTTCTTCTTCTTTTTTGCTTCAACTTTTATATTTTCAATTAGGCAAAGCATCCAAGGAGGATATTTTTTTCAGTATATTTTTAATACTTTTGCTTCTACTTTATGAAAAAGGAGTAAAACATACGAAAAAAAATTTAATAAAAATAAATAAAATTACAACCCTTCAGTCATAATTATGGACCTACTTTCTCACACCACTAATGTTGTGTGTGTTAATTTTTTACATGAGTGGCGGGACCTACAGTTTAAAGTCAACTCCGAACGATAGATTTTTGATAAACTTTCATGGAAATTTTATTTACTCTTAGAGTTTTTGCCAGTAATCTGCTGAGAGGAAGTCACCGAAGAAATATTTTTTCATATTTTCGTTTTGATGTTTGACCTGGGGTTTGAACCGTGGCCTTACGCCTAATAAGCCAACACACTACGTACTAGACTACGGCGACTTCTACATAAAAATATACATGTGTGCATAAAATGCAACCTCCAAACCTGTGTAGTAGAACTCTGTTTTGAGTGAGACATGCGAAATGGCAATGATGAAAGATGTATCAGTCCGTTAAACATAAGTATATATAAAATCTCTGATTGATCATAACGCTTTCGATTATAACGTTTGTTGACTGCGTTCACATACATACATTACATTACAACTATTTAGTCAGGATTACGATCTAGCTTCTTACACCATTTATGTTGTGTGTGTGTTAATTTTATACATGAGGAACTTCCAGTTTATAGTCGACTACGAACGACAGATTTTTGAGAAACTTTTCCATGGCAATCTTACTTCCGTTCAGAGTTTATGCCAGAAATCTACTAAGAGGAATCGCCGAAAAAAAATATTAAATTGTTTTTTATATCTGCCATCGCCTTACATTTTACATGCATGTGTGAAAATGCGTAATTTCTTGTGGAGGATGACACCCTAATGGCCATTATTACAACTTGCCGTTAAACTTGGGTTTAGGTAAAGGTACCATTAGCTACAGGGAACTGTAAAGTTACCTTTAACTTATTTTCGTTAGTACAACTTACAGATAAAATAATGGTAACTTTTTCAGAAATATGGCAGTGGCGGAGCAATGTCGATAACACTGCTCAAATTAAACAAGTTTTATTTATACGCAGTGGCAACGACGGACTTATTTTCGTTGTATTTGCTCATTTTGTTTTGAAGAAAATACAAAAGAAACTTTAACAGTTACGAATAGGATGATCCGCCCTTTAGCTTAACGCTTACTTCTACCTTATTGTCCACTTATAATAATGAAAAACAATTTATCTGACCGTTAAAATCCTTCCTTTAGTCAACGGCAAGTTGTAATAATGGCCCTTAGTTTTTTTTTGTGTGGCAATAATCCCACAACCGAGCAAGAGCTTAAAGCCTACTTTATCATGAGAGGTTGACCAGCCTAATTTTACAATTTTAACTGAAAGTGAAATATTTTTAACATCTGAAAAACATTTTTTTTAATTAAAATTAAAATAATACCTCATAATTATATTTTAATTATGAAGGGTGAGAATTGAAAATGTTTTTCCATATAATTTTTAGGTAAACAAATTATAAAACCATGAATCATCAATAATACCACAAACAACAAGCATATAATAAAACAATTTCAAATTGCACAAATGTTACGAAAATTCAATTACAAAATAGTTTTATAAATTGATATACATTGTATGTATACTCGTATGTAACGTAGATTTTTAACATGCAACATTTGATATTCAGCCAATGAAAAATTTAAATAATTTTGCACCACATACAAACACGTATAAAATATTAAAACCAATTTATATTTGTTTAATTATGGTAATTATTTATAATGACTTTTTGATTCTCCAAACATTATTATTGACCGTGTAAATACATATTTGTTGAATAATGAATTATTTTCACACTTTAGGTTTATTTTAATAATTTGGTTGATGCAACGGTAATATAAATTAACAAACTAAAATTACGGAAATTAATTTTGAATAAATGTCTGCGAAAGTTGTTAAAACAAATATTATTTAAAATATAAATAAATATTAAATTTTAGGGGCATGCTCAACTATTTTTTGTGAAAATATTTGTTAAAAAACGATGAAAAGATATTAAACACGAAAGTAAAAATAAATTTAAAACCAATTTTTTTTTTGAAGAATTATTTTCATGCCTATGCCATTAGGTACACAAGCAGTAAGCTAGACAAGTACAGAGCCTTTTCTTAATGTTTTCCAATATTTGGCATTATGTGTAGAATGTATACATACATACGTAAATAATTGGTCATTACAATCCTTCAGTCAGGATTACGATCTAGTTTCTCACACCACTTATGTTATGTGCGTTAATTTTTATACATGAGTAGTGGGACCTACAGTTTAAAGTCGACTCCGAATAACAAATTTTTGAGAAGCTTCTCATGGCAATTTTTTATATACCCTCAAAGTTTTTGCCGGAAATCTGCTGAGAGGAAGTCACTGGGTATTTCTCACGAGGGTAATGTGAACTGGCCACCGATATTGTGACATTTGACCTGGTTAAGCTTTTTCTTTTTGGGGTTTCTAAAGTCGCAGAAACTTTTCATGGCAATTTTCTATATACTCTCAAAGTTTTTGCCGGAAATCTGTTGAGAGGAAGTCGCCGTAGAGATATTTTTTTTATATTTCGTTTTGATATCTGACCTGGGGTTGAATCCTGGCTTTAAGTCTAATATGCTAACACACTACCCACTAGACTACGGCAACTTTAGAATATAACAGCGTTCAAATGTCCAACACTGTTTCTCTGGACCTAGAACATCCGAAATATCCATGATTATGGCACATAAATCAGGCTGAGCTTGAGCGATAACAGCATGGTTAATGTTGGCAGGCATACACCTGCGACTTAATAAAATCCTACAAAAATGTCTAATGGGACCTCGGTGGCAAGTTCACATTACCTCCATTTGAAATGGTCACACTCTCAAATCTGTCGTGACCGGTTTTTCTTAGTGGAGCGCATCCGAAATGTTCAATTATCAATCACTCTGTAGCATAAATCATGCAGATTTTGAACAATGGCATGGATTATGTTGGCTATGGGAACTACTGTGGGTTGTGGCTTATTCGTATACACCAGCAGCTACAGGAAAATGTCTAACGGGGTCAAATTACGAGATCTCTGTGGCCAGTTCACATTCCCTCCATGTAAGATAACCATGCGTTGAAATTGCTTATGCAGACTACCCAATGTATAATGAGCGGTATGGCACATAATCACCGACCTGTAGTGCTCGCGGTTGACTATGATGGCTAACATCGTTTACAAAGAAATATGAACGATTGATGCTGCCAAATCCACACCGAAATGTTACGGTTTCGGATTCTCATGTTTACAGATATCGGCTGAAATTCGAAAATCTTGTTTGTTCCTTGGCAGTTGCCAGAGCTTATTCAAACCCTGGGCTAATTAAGGTTTTAATGGCTATGGGCTTAAGCCTGCATAAGACCAAGTTCTTATGAGCGAGTTTCTTGAGTTTCGTTGACGTAAGAATGTTTACTGAACCATGGATTTTAATTTATCCACCACATAGCGAATAGTGCTCTCGGTAGGACGTTGTGGCACTCGTAAAATAACCGAAGAGTGCGGTACCTTGCCCGTTTTTAGAAAACAATTTTATTATTTGCACGTGTTGTTGAATTCTTTATTCGTCGATGGTGATTTAGCAAAAAAAATCTGCCTTATAAGATCCGAAATTTAATTATAAAATTACGGAAAACATTTATAATATCATAAGGAAAAATGAAAACGGATTCCATATAATTTCTTGGAAAATATTAAATATAAATAATTATATTTAAAGTTTCCTTAAAGTAAATAACACATTAAACAGACACTTTCGGATGTTTATCACTTTCATCTTTTCATCGTGTTGAAAATCTCTTCATTTCCAAACACTGAAATTAGTTCATTTGAAATTTGTTAATGAACTATTGTTTTTGTAGTTTCAACAGTCTTGTCAACACGCTCATAAATTCAACTGATAATCATCAGCTTGTTACGGTTGAGTAATAAATTCATAACCATTCATGTATGCTGATAAGACAATAATTTAGAAATACGCTTTAAAGACATTTATTATCAAACACATACAAGAAGTATTAAATACAACAAAATTAGATTTTTGAATAAAAAAATTAAACACTTAATTACATGTCATCAGCATAATTAATACGGCTTATGCCAGTGCAACAATTTACTCAAGTTTTGATATTAAATTATTAACATTAAGGAGGGAACAATTGGTTATAAAATTCATATACTTGAAGTGAAGGTAAATAAAAGTTACAGAATACCTACGTGGGTCTTAAAGTCTTGTGCAAAAACTGAAATCATTAGAAATTTAAATCTTCACAGAAAAGTACCAGACTTCAAGTCAACTATTTCGTAGCAGAAATTGAATCATAATCTACGAGCTGAACATTTTTAATCGTATTGTTACGAAAATGGCAGTGATGTTATCGTTTAACATTAAAATGATAAACAAAAGCTACAAAAACAAAACAATGGACTTGTTTACATGATCAACTAATAAACAAACATCAGTATAAAAAAGGGATAAACAAAGTAAACAAACAGGCAACCACAACACTGCAAGAACAAACGTAAACAAAATACACAAATAACAATAACGAAAACAACATGTTTACATTTATAGATATTTCGTGAAGGCATAGCTATTATCCTTTCACAGCACTCATCAGACTGTTTACCCAGCGATATAAAAGGCAAGACAAAGCAGGCAACGGGATGAGAAAGAATTCAGTCAGTCTTGTGTGAAGAGACGTTACGTGTGTAGAGAATAATCGTGGTTTGAAGATCTTCATTGTAAAGATCTAACGAACGAGTGTACAGAAGAATAACAAATAAAGCAAAGTGTTGTTGTTTAAATCAAGTTGTCAAAGGTGGCACACGGAATTGTGCGAACAATAAAGAATTTTAATTAAAACTAAACACAAATTTATTTTTATTTTATTTGCAATCTACGAACTCATATTTTTTTTAAACGTTTTTAAAAGGGTATGCGTAACAGTATGTTTTTCCACAAAAGTTCTAGGGTTAGAATATCCAGTAGCTTTTATATAAAATCAAATATTTTTCCTTTTTATTCACTTTCCTCGTCCAAGGACTAGCATAAGACAGCAGCCATAATTTCGTTGCCATGCTTAGAGCTGTTTCGGGGATGGTAATGAATTGCGATCTGTGAAAATGTATTTTGCTCTGAGAGCAGACGTAAGAGACTTTTCTCAAGAGCCGGTGCAGCCTGAATAGACTTAAGATTATCAATTTTTCCAAATCCAAAATTAACTATAATCAGGCAGCATACCATCTGTTCTACAGCATTGCTGAAACGAAAACTGTCACTCTCTGGACTACCAGGACATAATATTATTACGTTTTTAGCTTTCCAAATCTTTCGAATTTTGCAAAGAACATTGTTCACCTTGTATTGCTATTTATTTATGACATGACATGCACTGTCATCGGCTTTATAATATGCATAAATTAAAAAACGTACAACTTTTATTACAACTTTTGACTGGCAACATTGGTTTTGATATTTTTATACTATATTTTCTATGTCTGGCATAGTGTTCTCACAATGTTGCATTCTTCTTGTATTTTAGTACAATGATTTTACTTTATAGTCGTTGTTACCTGTTTTCGTAATTGTTATTTTCATGTGATTTGTGTGTCTACTTTTTGTGTGTAGAGTATACACTTTGGCCTTTATTCATCAGCATAACAATAGAATGGAAATGAAAGTTTGCTGTGGTACTGGATTGAATGTAATAAAGCCCAAAATTTTAAGAATTTTGTTTGTGTTTCTAATAATCCTAATATGATTATTCTTCGTATTCTCGCATATAACGACGGATTTATAATTTTTTCTGTGAATAATATTGATACTAAATTTGAATTCTAGGCCAGTCATCATGTTCGCTCCTCTACATAGAATGTCATAAAAGTAAGATCTAACCTTGACTGAATAAGGTAGACTTTATGGAAATAATAAATAAATTCCTGTTCAAAACTAATGAAAATTAGAAACGCTTGTACTTACATACATGCTCTATAATAAGTTCTCAATAATTCTCTTTCATACTTACGTATATCATATGGGTTGTTGTTGTGGGTTATAACTTCATTGTTATTGTACACTGTAGTATTTCTGTTCAATTATCAAGGAAATGTAACGTAGTTTACATTTGTACTTTAATTAAAGCCAAAGGCAGTTGCTGGAATACATTTAATAAACTAAAATGATTCGTGACATGTGGGATTGTTCACAAGTTTATTGTTTATACTTTGTATATAAGTTTACAAGGTTTTGTAATCAGAATTGTGCATATGTTAATAATGAATGTATGAATGATATATGAACGTGTAATGAAGAAATCTGTGTAATTTACATGTCTATGCAATGGAATTAAATGCCAATTATATCATGTTAATACGGTGTTCAGATATGCACCTTGACCTCAATATTTCATATAAAGTATCAATTAATTGTTGCGCAATAAATACGAAAATTGTTATAATATTGAGTAAAACTTAAAATGCAGCATGTCATAAGTGTGTTTAGTGAGCATATTACAATTAACCGAACACTTTCTGTTGATAATTGACAATTCAAATGTCAACAACGACAAACAAAAAAAAAACAACAAAACAAAATAAAAACAATGTTGTTGAAACAACCAGCTGTTTTGTTTACCAGTTGTCAACTGAATATTGAATAAGCAGCTGAACTGGGTATATTATTATGTATGAACACTTAAAATATTGTACTCAATAAACCGAATATTGACTCAATAAAAGTGCATATCTGAACATAGTAAAAGATTATCAACCTGAATCCAGAATAAATCTTACTTGCTTACAATCTTCATATTGGCGAGATCATTAAAGAATGATAAAAATAAAGGCAATTCTATAGGCAGTGACTGGTGAGAATCGCAATTGAGGGATGGTTGGCAATGCTTTTTAAGATGCAGAAGTTAGTCAATCCCCTTTTTATACATTCAATTTCAGCAGACTCTAGGACTACTGTAGGTACCTTGCTGCAGTCAACGCAACTGAGCCTACCTGTAAAACGAGCATAGCATACCTAGGCTAGCTGTTGTAACCAGAACACCAATGCCCCTATAAAATGTCGATCATTGTGAGCACCTTAGCGACGGTAGGTAGTTCATTAAAAGTTCGGTGGCATTGGTTGTTCGTTAGGGACTTAATCTTATTTTAGTCAGCAAGAGATTTTCAGCAGTCCAAGAAGCATTGTGGCTTGCTGAGAAGCGAAAATAAGATGACAGGATAAGCCCAACTTTGTGTAAAGTGCAACAGTGTCAACAATCTGGTTCAAAATTGTATCCTTTCTTACAGAAACGCAAACTGAAATGCACTTTAAGATCTAAAAATCTCTTACTTCGAATGCCTTTAGTCTTCCTGAGTCTATAATACGGAAATATTTGAGGAACTTAAATCATAAAACAAAAACAAACAAACTTGTTGTCAGTCATTATTTTTAATCTCTTTCTTATATAAAAGGACTTTTAATACAATACAATATATGTATGTATCGTGTCTATTTGTATAAATCTTAATGCAGTATTGAATACTAATTTCGGTGTATTAAACTTCAATTTTAAATTGAATAGTTTCTATCAAAAATCAATTTGTTGCCAATTGTTTTGTCTCTAAATCCCAATTTGTGGCATTAACAAGAACCAACATTGATGACAAAAACAAAAAGAAAAAAAAATATTATATATCCAGTTTAGAATTTCTGATTTCAAAAATTTTATGAACAGATTAAATGCAAACATGTGCACGTATTTAATAACATTATTTAAATTTAGTCATGCTGATGATATTTTAAATATTTTATTAACATTTTATTGCCAACTATTTGAATCTATTCACAAGTGTATGTTTGTTAATATAATAATGATGATTCGTCCTCATTTGTCATGATAATGATAATGTGTCCTACATTTTCAGTAGCATGTTAAGGAATCATGAAGAAGGCCTTAATTAATGAATATTTTATTATGACTTATAATCTGCATGTTACAGTGCACAACAGAAGTGAATAATTTAACTTAGCATAATAATGTTATTATTAGCAGATCTATTTTTACAGTTATATATACTAACAAACGTATGAGGTTTTGAAGGGTTTAAATTTCAGTAACCATCCAGAATTTAAAGATTTTATCTTTAAGATTACTTACGCTGAAATTCTACTTTTCCTATACGTAAATTTCAACATAAAATAAATATGAAAATTATGTATGTGGGTAGGTAGAATGAAGGAGATGAGTTCGGCGTAAGCCTAAGTAAATACTTTAAATAAGAATGTTTTGCACTAACCAAGATAAGATACCAACCATACCTACTACATACATAATTCATATATAATTGGTCATTACAACCCTTCAGTCAGGATTACGACCTAGTTTTCCATACCTACTACAGGAAGCTAATAAAGCTATGCAGAATGACGTTGAGCAATTCCTGCAGCTCTGTCAAGGTAGGAATGGTCACCTCCGAACCTTTTGATGCCGTGCTAGGTTGCAGACAAGGTGATCCCTTATCATGCGACCACTTCAACTTCGTCATGGAAAAGGCCGGAGCGCATCGCAATGGCACTATTATTCAAAAAAGTGTCCAGTTGCTTGCGTACGCTGACGACATTGACATCATAGGGCGTACCAAGCGAGGTGTTAGTGCTGCCTTTAGTGCTGTTGAACTGGAGTCTACTAAGATGGATCTGGAGATAAATGAGGGCAAACAAAGTATATGTTATCGACAAGTAGAGACGTGCGGCGTATTGATTCTCTGATTACGGCCGATAACCATGCTTTAGAAATAGTGAAGGAATTTATTTATCTTGGCTCCGCCGTTACCACCAAAAATTACGTCAGTCTGGAAATCAAGCGCAGAATCACTCTTGCCAACAGGTGCTACTATGGTCTAAATAGGCAATTGCGTAGCGGAGACCTTTCTCGTTCAACAACACTAACACTCTACAAGACGCTCATCCTATCAGTGCTTCTTTATCCCGCAGAGGCATGGACCCTATTATGCTCTGATACAGCAGCCTTGAGAGTGTTCAAGGAAAAGTTCTACGTAAGACCTTCGCTCCAGTGCGAGTTGGCGATGATTGTATAAGTTGTGCAGCGGCAGGCCGAAATTCGTTAATTGGGTTGTTAATGGCCAATTAAGTAAGTATGTAAGTACGTCCACCACATAACGCGTCCACCACAATTTAGAACGTATGAATTTCCTACATATGGATCAGCATATGTGATCTTCCAGATATTCCTTAGATTTCATTGATTGATTGGTATAAGTATGTAGTTAGGTAGTGTAGATAGCTTTGTTATAAAACCATGATCGAAAGTGGGTTCACATGGCGTGTAGTCGTTAGAAAGATCCAGATCAACTGTGTTTCCATGCTTGTTTGAATATCATTTATGATGGTAGCCAGTTAACTACCATTAACAATGTTAACATAATCGCTGTTATTTTCATAATCCTTGATTTGTTTCAGTGTTTCCATAAAATAATGAAAACTGTTGGTTATTCTGTTAACAAACCGTAGAGAGTAGCACAAAGAAAACGCCGAACGTAAAAAAGTTTTTTTTAGTTATCTTATGTAGTCGTTTATGTACACCAAATGACTTTCTAATTTGGCTTTCGACTTCTATTACACCTTCATCGTTCTCTAAGCTAAGCACATCCAGAGTTTTTCCATACAATGTTGCTCATTTTGGTTAAAATAATAATTTTTATTTCTTCTATTTTCTGCATATAAAAGAATACATGAAAAGCTTTGAGTAAAATAAACAATTTTATTCAATATTATTTATAATTGTTTGCATACGAAAGAAAAATTTTAAGACAAAATTAAAAAGTCAGTTAACAAAGCTAAAGGTCAGATACCACAAACCATACGATATGTATGTATGTATGTATGCATTAAAATACTATGAACACACTGCAAATATTTGTTACAATTATCCTTCAGTTAAGTGTGCTTTTCTTTTTAATTTTATATGAAATCACTCTTACTCTTTGGTTTTCCTATTAATCCCTGTGTGTTCCCCTGAATCCATGGTACCATGTTCCCAGTGAATTTGTTTAAATTTAATAAATACAAGAACGATATGGTTATTATGTTTCTACCCCAATGACATAGGTGAAATAAAACATGCCCAACCACAAATTGCATTTACAATATCTCTTCTGTGTTTTTGTTTAACGGGTATCGAAGCTCATGCAATTTTTATTCGTTTGCTTTCAGCTGAATATTTTATTATTTGTGGCCTTTGCTGTCGAAACTATATCGAGTTGTCGGAAAATATTCTTAAAAAACAAAGAAAACAAAAAACAAAACGTTGATGGATGCAGGCATTTCGTTTGTAAACGATTCCAATTTGTTTCAAAATGTTCACTTATATACTCTTCAAAGGTGAAGTTTTTCATAAATACACGTTTAAAAATAAATCATATGGGATTTTGAAATATAAAAACCGTATATACGGTGGTCATAGTCATACGTGTAAAACAAAACTGTGAGAGAAATGAATTGCTTACTATTTAAATATTCATGGCCAAATACGTTAGGCGTCACCTAACGACACCAATCAGTTTAGTTTACATTCAACCTTTTTATTTGTAGACATTTCGAAACTATTTTGAGTCAAATATTGCAAGGGCAAGCAAGAAAATCCAATACTTGCTTATTATATTGGTCATTACAACTCTGTAGTCAGGATTACAACCAAGCTTCTCACACCACTTATGTTGTGTGTGTTAATTTCACCCATGAGTGGTTTAACATCGATTCCGAACGATACATTTGTAAAACACTTCATAGCAATTTTATTTACTTTTAGATTTTTTTTTCATATTTTGTTTAATTTGAGATTTTTGGGACTGGAAGTTGAACCATGGTCTCTTAATTACGGCGACTTCATATGGTCTGCCTTTTGTACCTCCTATCCATATTGCATTGAACACATCTTTAGATAGCATAGACTTCCATTTGGAAGATACCAGCAAGAGTCCTATTGTTGCAAGATCTATTCTTGATCTATTTGTATAGCACAAAACTGTCTTATATTTTAAGAGAACATGCAGTTTCCCTATTACTCCATTCATTTTAAGCTACCAAGTCTCGTTCTAAGGCACTTACCAGAATCATAACAATCTATTTTCTAACCAGGGTAGGATTAGGTATAGAGCTGTCAGTCAATCGATTTATTAGGTCATGAAAACCACTTATAAATTTCCTGTTAGA
Source organism: Sarcophaga carnaria (assembly GCA_958299815.1). NCBI lineage: Eukaryota > Metazoa > Arthropoda > Insecta > Diptera > Sarcophagidae > Sarcophaga > Sarcophaga carnaria. The sequence goes on from OY283150.1 coordinate 140,599,012, forward strand.
CTTGTGTCCCATTACCCTGATCAAAGTATCGAAAACTTATGTCTTCACTACCATGTGCAGCGTACTTAAATTTAACAGGGCTTATGCGTTGCTGATGTACAGTTTCTCATTGTAATACCAATACACGTTAGTGTCTGTCTTTTGGCCAACTCCAGTGCATAATTCTTGTGGTGTATTCACAGGAATTTTGTGTAAGCTTTCTACGTATTTTTATGGCATGTATGGCCTTTATTGATATGTTCTCTATATAAATAGCTCACCATGTTAATTTACTATCCAGTGATATTCCTGGATATTTTAACTTCATTTGCAAAAAGCGTTATAATGCTTAAAAACCGGATAGCAATTTTCTTTTTAACATTTTTAACGTTTTAAAATGCTTACCTTACCGAAGCGAAATACGTTGAATAATCACCTTCAATCAGTTAAAAATTCATTCTTTCGTTTGTTGAGAATTTTCTGCTTGTGTAAGTCCTTTCTATACTGTTCGTATCGTTTTCAATGACAAAGGAGTAGCACCAGTATATTTCTTAAATTTAATAACAAAAGAATTCCTTTTGTTGTTGTTGTTACTGTAACATTTGACAATAGCCATGGTACAACCATATTTGTGAATATGGAACATAATTTTTGTTTCAATATTTTTTTTATTTTCTTTTTTAAGTTGAAAAAAGTCTTTGTACGAATTGCTATGGAGTGAAATTTACAAGGAGTCCGTTATCATGTTGCAATGGCGAACAGAATTCTTGGTCACCGCTTGTTCAATCTCAGTTTCGTAGAAGTATGGTCTGATAACGCCGCCACTGAATAAACCGCACCAAACCTTCACTTTTTGTGGATGAATCGGTTTTTCAATAATCACTTGTGGTTTTTCATTTCCCCAAATGCGGCAATTCTAATTGTCAACGAAAGTTGAAAGTGTGGCTCATCGCTGGAGATGATTTTCTCTGTAAAGTCAGTCTGTTCAACCAACCATTTGGGATATTGACGACGCTTTAAATGGTTATTAGCTCTTCAGAATTGAATCTTGTAAGCGGGTAAATTTAAATCTTTATTCAAAATTCACATAAGTGATGTTCGTGAAATGTTAAATTGCTGGGCACAACAGCCCTTCTCCCATGCTATTGCAAACAACAGCAATAATCTCCACAAAACGAACTGGTTGAGCATTCACAGGTGTTTATATGTTTCTTACAGGCCCCATACATTTTGATTGGAACGTCCATTTTCCTCACAGATCACAGAGGGCGTTATTTCTATTCAAAGCAGACGAAACTGCTATCAGCCTAGGATCTGCGAAAATTGATCAATGAATTTCAATCAATAGAAAAACTTGACTAACTAAACTGAAGTCACCGTAGCCTAGTAGGTAGTGTCTTGGCTTATTATACGTAAAGCCAGGGTTCGAGCCCCAGGCCAGACATCAAAACAAAATACAAAAAGTATATCTAAGGCAGCTTCCTCTCAGCAGATTTCTGGCAAAAATTCTGAGAGTAAATAAAATTGCCATGAAAAGTTTCTCAAAAAATCCATCTTTTGGAGTCGACTTTAAACTGTAGGTCCCGCCACTCTTGTATAAAATTAACACACACACAACATAAGTGGTGTGAGAAGCTAGGTCCATAACCCTGACTGAAGGGTTGTAATGACCAATTATGTATGTATGTAAACTGAAACAAAGCCAATAGAATTTTATATTCAATATTAAAACAAATGCCATTCGTTAGTTTAATCCCAGCAGCGTAAAATAAATTTGATTCTTCCACAAAATTATCTTTTACTTTTTCCCTTTCTTTTTTTATTAACGTTTTAAATTACAAGCTATTTAGTTTTAATTTGTGGCACACACGAATACCATTTTACATGCGCAGCACCTTTTGTAATTCAATATTTACATATGAAAACCATGAAATAAATGCACGTCTGTAAATATTTCAGTTTTATTCCAGTCCCATTGACCTGTGGGAGAGAAATTGTGTGTTTTAAAATTCAGTAGACACCAGGGAAAACTATAACCAACGCATGTCGTACAAAGTAAAAACTACAGGCGTTATAAGAGCAAATGCTTGTTTGTTTATACATTTTACTGCATTGCTATTGAAACTTACAATTTGTACTTGATATGCAATTTGTGTTTCAGTTTTATTAGGAATTTAGCAGTCAAAAGAGAGAAAAAAAAAAGAAAAAATCTGAAACACATCGAGCAAATAATACTGCATTTTCAATGTACTAGAGTATAGAAATTGTTGTATTTGTTTTATTATATTGTAAAGCGTTTTGTTTGTTCTATAATTAAGGCGAGTATGTACTGAAATTAATGTAAAACATTTATTGGTTTCAAGCCGAAATCACTAAGTCTATTTCTATCAATTTTTAAACCTAGTAAATGAAGTGATGGAGGTCCAACATTCTATCCATCAGAGTGTGCCGTATGTAATCAACATAAAGAAAACATTTAAATTATATTAAAGCTTCTTAATGTCGTTGAAATATTAGACATTGTGTGACGCCATCAAAGTCTCTGTGACCTCATTCACTGCAGTTTGCTATTTCTTAAGTCATTAGTTTATATTAACGCAATTGAGACTTAATTCGAGCAGATAGTCTTGGAGGGAATCTGCCACACATCCAATGGAACCAAAACCTATCTGTTAAAAGAAAGTTGCAGGATTTTATTAATCCAGATGAATTTGCGACAATATAAACCTTTTTTTTGGCATTATAATGGGAAGAGTGCCTCTGATCGAACATTTTAGACTTAAAGAACTTTTGTACAGAATAGGAAAGTGATCAAGACTTAAATGTAGAGTTTGTAATAAGAGAACATATCACCATAATCATATACTAGAACCTATGCATGGTTAATGCATTTCGGAATCAAATATCTGAGGGGTTATCAGGTACCAGGTAAGGGTTGTACTTAGTGACTTAAGTACTCACTTATTGGTCATTACAACCCTTTAGTCATGATTGCAACCTCGCTTATTGCGTCAACCATGGTTGTGTGTTAATTTAAGCCATGAGGAACGGAACCTAAAATTTAACGACAGATTTGAGAAAATTTTCGTGGCAATTCTATTTACTCTCAAAGATTGTTGAGAGAAATTCTCCGAAAAAAATTTTTTTTTTCGAAATGTCTGAGCTGATATTAGAATCACGAGCTGTCATCCAATAAGATAACACACATACTGCTTGACTACGACTTATTGGCACTGAACATTATTTGTTGTTTATCAAGAAGTTGTTCAGTATAATAGATCGTAGTACTACAATCTACAATCTTAATCTGCCAATCAACGCATATGGACAGATACCAATTGTGTTATCCCTCTTCGATGCATGTTACTTGCTGTTTACTCAAGTCCTGTATGATATGCAACAATAGCGATATATATCATACCAATGCGATTGCTTAAAAATCTTGCATGCAGTTCTCGACTTGATTAGTTACAGTAAAGAACGTTAATGCGATTAAGAACTCTTTGGCATTGAAGTTTATAGCAGTTCCAGACAAAAATTATAATTTTCTAAAATCATTCTACACGAAGTATTCTCAAAACGGTCCAAAATTAGCGAAACATAACCAACTTTTCACTTTTTACATAAAAAGAGGTACTGTAGAATAGCCAAACATACTGTCAGCGGTTTCCGTGTGCACTGAAGTTAAGATATATTTTGCTTTTTATTTTTATGAATATTGTTGACATCAAAATTTCTCTCTTAATATTTTACACTTTCTTTAAGCAATTCCGTGTCAAATCCTGCAGAATACATACTTCGCAAAAGTAAAATATGTTCCGAATGAAAAATATATAATAAAAAACACCAACTATAGATGTAAGTAATAGTCAATAGAAATTTCTTTTGATACTACTTGGCTAGGAAAACACACACTTTTGGCAAAGTTTTCATCTAAAAAAACATCTCCTAAAATTTATGGGCGAGTTCAAAACATTTCTCAACAAAAGCTTTAAAATTTAAAATAGTTTGTGCTCGTACAAGCAAAACTTTATTTCTTTTTTTACACAAGGAAAATATGCAAAAGGAAAACGTCGTAAAAAAGAAATCCACTTGAGACCTCCGACAGCGTGACCGCAAATGTTTGCACAATGCAGGCAGTCACTGATTTTATTTTATGCTTATGCTGGTGTACAGTAAAATGCCAAAAAGGGTGTGTGTCTCCAAAAAAAGATTTATTTAACCTTTAAATATTAGAATAAGTAGTAGAAGAATTTTATTTTTATTGGAAAAAAAAAGTACAATTCGTTACAAATAGGCAACTAAGTCGTTAAAGAAATGATGAAGGCAATCGTATAATATGCAGAAGTTCTTTGAATAGAATTTTTATCATTTCGACGTTTTTGCATTTAAAAATAATAAAAAATGCTAACGAGATAGATATTATGTTTGTTGTATTTGTTGTATTGGGTCTTTCACTAAGCCTTTCCTAATTTAAATGAAGAAAAGAGTGTGTGAGATATCATCGAAGTCGCCATGGTCTAGTAGGTTCAAACCCCAGGTCAGGCATCTCCAACTGAACGAAATATGAAAAAATGTTTCTTCGATGACTTCCTCTCAGCAGATTTGTCAAAAATTTGTCGTTCGGAGTCGACTTTAAACTGTAGGTCCCATTAACGCACACAACATAAGTGGTGTGAGAAACTAGGTCGTAATCCGGACTAAAGGGTTGTTGGTTGCCTCATAAAAAGATAACTTAGAGGCGTGAAAAAGAACAAGCAAGTGGGCCAGTGAACAGGGTAAATTCTGGGATAAAAGTTGTTACCAAATTGATTCAGCAAAAAATCTACTATTATGAATACTATATTATGAATGCTATATAGCGCCATTTAGTCATTTTACCAAAAATAAGCCTCATTGTTGAACACAATTCTTAGATAAAAATTAGCCTAATCAGCAAAAACGTGACACAAACAGTAGTCTTTTGCGAAGATCCTAATATGGAATTTTCCAGAGAAGCTAGGTCGTAATCCTTATTGAAGGGTTATAATAATCAATTAAGTAAGTAAGTAAGTAAGGACGCACAAAGCTGTTATAGTTGAGATTTTCAACAAATCGATAGTTTGCACTACACCAGCAATAGACTCTTGCAAACACAAATTTCTTTTGACTTGTCAATGTTTTTTTACGTTGACCCTCAAGGAAGTGCTCTACGAACTTCGTCAACGGGTTTGTTTTTTTTTTTCTTGGACACACTCTGCTTTAAGATAGATAATGACAATATTATAGATACCGTTGTAGATAACGTCATGTGGGTAAAATAACCGTCGATATACAAGAATATCTCATAACAATATGTTGCCTGATGAACGAGTAAAAGTTTTGTTCAATTAAAATCATGAAATTGTATAAAAATTGGATACAAATATGTATTGAAAACTCAGTGTAAGGCAATATATTTTAGTATAATAGACTACAATTACACTTTAAATAATTCTTCTTTAATTACTTTCACGGAAATGTATTTTTCATGTGTTTCTTTGTTTTTAAAACAAAAGGCGTTCAATGCCATATACTTGGCTCAAAACTTTTAATATTTAATATCAAGAAAAATTAAAAATATTTGAAGCAAGTAAAAATTAAAGATAAAAATAAGGATAAGGACATATGCAAAGAATACTTTTTCGCAATTAAGGGAGATTATGAGTGCCCATAGCTTTCCAACAAAATAACTTATGTGTTTGCGGCTTTTTAAAACAAAAGATAGAAAAACTTTTATCATAATGGAGAACAAAAAATTGTATGTTGATAGAACAATAAGAAACAAAAGAAAAACCACATTTTAAGGTATGTATGTAAAGAAGTAGAAGGAAGGCATAATAGAAAGAAATACAAAAAAACTTCTAGTATATGGTAATTAAAAAAATTAATTCACAAAAGACTTCGTTGTCTGAAAAAAGAAAAAGTAAAAAAAATTCAACAGAGTTGGATTAATTGGATTGGTGACCATAGCAAATAAGGCTGTTGATAATAATAGAGAGGAAGAACTTTTTTAAATACTTAATTGAAATTGGAAGATTAGGAAGAAAACTTAACACTTAACATAGATTTGTGTAGACACTTTATCAAACAGATACTAGTGCAGAACGTATTCTGTAAAATAATATTTATTTGCGGGGTGCTGATCTCTAAGAAATTTAAATTTACGCTATCAAGAGACTTCTGTGTAAGTAATAATCCAGAAGCACACGGTTCGAACTATATGTTGGATGCAACGAAACTTCAGTGCCAATCTCTTTTCGATTCTGCCGAGTCATGACGAAACATAGCAAATCTTCTGTTAATCAATTCTTCAATTACTAGCTCCAACTTGGAAAATTATTTTAAGCAAAGAACAAAACTAGTCACTTGACAAAATTATTGGATGTGGCATTTTTTGGAGCTCATAAGTAACATTTCTCTTTATATCCTACACACACCATTACCTTTATGGGTGTCATTGCTTCACCTTGCATTAGCTATGACCTACGTTATCTATGTGGCAAATGTGGCACCCAAACATTGGATAACTTTGGAGATAACTCTTTAATGATAAAAACCTACTTCTCTAGCATCATCCATAATTTAATCGATTCTTTTCTTTTCCATAATAAAAAACAAAAATATGATTGAAGTGTGGCAAATTTTCACGCATTTCGACAGAAAAATTTAATTTAATTGTATTGGAATACATTATCTAACATATTTTTTTTCTTCTAGAGGAAAGAGAGGAGACCAATCAAGGGTCTCATGGCATACATTTAAGCATTCATACAGGCTTGTTGTGCGCTCACCATTAGGAACAACATCTTTCTTTCTATAGGAAGTCTGTTTCTCGTAAGAACTTCCTCAACTCCTTCCAGTCCACTCCACTGAGACGAATTATGTCTGGTATCCCGAAAATATTGGCATCACGATATTAAAAAGTGCTCCATCGTTTTGATGTCTTCAAATCATATATCAAAAAACATTGTTATGATAAAGGGGGGTATATTTGTGTCTATCTAATCTGTACGGACGCTTTTTGTTTTTGGTATGTATAAGAAATAAATTAAACTTTTTAAACAAAATTTAAATAAAAATTAAATAAATTTTTAAGCACCAATTGAAAAAATTTTACTTTCTTTAAATCTTTTGAAATATTGTGTGTAAAAAAAAAGAATACGAATAAATAAATAAAAATCTTTCAATCTTCAATTTGTTTATAATTTTCTAAGTTCCAAGTAAAACAACAATAAAAAAGACAGATTAAATGCAAAACAACAAAACCTTTGACAAATAATAGTATTATCAATACAATAGCTTATAAAAGTTTACAATTACAAAGCAACAAGATTAAACTTTTGAATTGAATAGAAAATTGTTATTATTACATACATAAGTATATTGAATAAACTTTTAATATTCTTAACATGAATTGTAAAGGAAAATCAATATTATCGGAGACAAGAATCATACAGCAATTATGGTAATATATTGATAAGAAAAATATAAAAAGATCAAGATTAAAAGTTATTATTTTTCATATATTCTGTACATATTTATATATTCTGTACACAGTTAAAAGATAACGTAAAAGTTATGTACAAAAAATGTAATATGTTTGTACCCTAGATCCAAATATATGTATGTATTTATACTCAGCGATAACTGCAAATACATATTCTTGCAAAATTTTGTGTGATACTAACTATGGTAGGAATATCTTTCTTAGTCTTTGAAGAAATTATAGCCTAAAAATACCGGTGAGAGCTAAGGTTCCATTGCAGCGCTGAGTATACACCTTCTTGTGGAGGTTCCTTTGCGAACATTTAAAATGGCCAAAGTAGTTTTGATATTGGCCATTACAAAGGAACCTAGCTCTCACCCTATCCAACAATTCCGAATATTTTGAAATCATATTTAATACCAAACTATAGTAAATTGGTACCTGAACACACAATCCAGAACCATTAAAGCAGCAATTGCTAGTTATTGTTTAAAAAAAGTTTGTTGTCATGATATGCAGTGAAATACTTTGCCTCCATTCGGATTAAAGATATATTTTAAGACGATCAGATCAATGAGATAACTATAGGCAAGCGCTGAAAGTTCTCAAATATCATGGCATGTAGGAAATCTCTATAGCCTAATAGGGCGATATGTTGGCTTATTAAATGAGAGAGCATGTTTCAACAACCGGTTCAGAGATTTCCAACAACACAAAGTATGGAAAACATATTTTTTCGAGGATTTCCTCTCAGAAGTCTTTTGGTTGATGAAACTATTTACGTTGCGATAGAAATCCTTCCAGGATTGATTTAATCAGGATTTCGTTACTAAACCGTTCTAGATTTTTTAAACTTTTGTTTATAAAAATGACTCTCATACATGACCTAAATAACTTCTTTATACAACAAATATTATGGTTTTTTAAAATTTCGTTTATTCAGGTGAAAAAATTCTTTAGCATTCCATGATACTTTGACCTTTGTTATCCGAACACAATATTAAAAACAAAAGTTCAAGCTCAAAGTATTAACTGCTACGCCTAAAAGTTTACTTTATAAGAAGAAAAAAACGTAATCTATAAGATACGCTGCACCTGACAGTCTTTTACTTACATACTTTTTAATATGGTGTGTTCTACATATTGATAACCGAAAACGTTAATATTTTGTTGAGATTGTAAAAGAAAATATTTAATGGAAATATTTCTTCCATTTTTTTATTATTTGTAGTATTAGAAGTCTCCGTGGTCTAGTAGGTAGTGTGTTGGCTATCTCACTAAACGAAATAGAAAAAATATTTCTTCGGCGACTTCCTCTAAGCAGATTTCTGGCAAAAACTCTAAGAGTAAATAAAATTGCCATGAAAAAAGTTTCTCAAAAATCTGTCGTTCGGAGTCAACTTTAAAGTGTAGGTCCCACCACTCATGTATAAAAATAACGCATACAACATAAGTGATGTGAGAAACTAGGTCGTAATCCTGACTAAAGGGTTGTAATGACCAATTATGTATGTATGTATGGATGTATGTAGTATTAGTACATACATAGCTTTATAAAAAATGTACGTTTTAAATATTTTGAAAATCTTTAAACTTTTTTTTTTTAAAAAAATATCAACTTATTTTTTACAAATTTCTTTGTATAGTAAAAACAGAACAAAAACTTTGCATTCAAATATTGTTCCATGAAATGGAAAGTAAACTTGTAATCTGTTCAACACCTTAACACTCAATTTCCGGGTAATAAGTTTTATCCTTTAGCAAAGTAAATAAACGTTACTTTTTTCAACTTTCTGTTGAAACTTAAACCATATAAGCCAAATTAAAGTTTAAAACTAAACTTTTTATTCTTCCCTAAAAAGCAACAACTGTATATAGAAAGGTAAAAAACAACTTGTCTGGATTAAACTATAAAGAAAGAAAAAATTTTCAGGTTTATTTTGCTTTTCCGAGAAGTAATATTATATTTTATAAAACATTTTTGTTTTCTCTTTTTCATGCATTTTCATAAAAAAGCATTGAAAACTTGTTATACAGTGTCTCTAGTTAATACTCGCTATTGCGTTTTATGTTATTCATTTTCGAAATTTCGGTACTAAATAAAATTTAAAAAAAATTAAATTTTCAACAATTGATTTACAGAACGTCTGCAGTATCGTATGTTAATTTTACAAAAAAAAAAAAAACAAAATAAAAAAATTAATCTGCTCTACATTTGTCAATCTATTTTACACTAGGGAATGTGCTTACTAAAAAAATTATAGAAATATGGACTTCAGTGGATGGGCTGTTCACCCGTTTCCTATGAAACCTATGAACGAATTCTTAGTGATATGATTATATTGTCTTTTTGGATGACATGGATTACATAATTTTAGGCAGGTTTGTGGATCCTATTAGGGGCAGGATGGAACTTGCTCTGAGAAATTTCAGCGAGTAAGCATCTCACCTCAGTTTCAATTAATAATTGCGCAATAAATACGCAAATTGTTATAATATTGAGTAAAACTTAAAATGCAGCACTGTTATAAGTATGTTTAGTGAGGATATTACAATTAACCGAACACTTTTTGTTGATATTTGACAACTCAAATGTCATCAACGACAAAAAAAAAGACAAAAAATAATAACAATGTTGTTGAAATAACCAGCTGTTTTGTTTATCAGCTGTCAAATGAATATTGAATAAGCAGCCGAACTGTGTATATTATTATGTCTGAACACTTAAAATATTGTACTTAATAAACAAAATATTGACTCAATAAAAGTGCATGTCTGCACATAGTATAAGGATGATTTCTAAGAAGGTTGGATTAACTGCCCTCAAAGTATGTTTAATGATGATGTCAACAATTATTATATTTGCCAAACAGTGAAGTGTTTTGCTTGGCCAACTGTTCCGGTTCCTAAGTTGGTGCTTTTTTATGCATTACATCTTTATTTAGCTTGCTGGAGGACGTGATAATATGACCACTTTGGCTTGAATGTATGCAACTTTTCTGTTTTAATTAAGGACTCAATTGAATCTTTTATATTTTTTTTGTTTTGTAATTTTCATCAATCATTTTAATTTAATTTAAATTAAGAAATCATATAAAGACTTGTTCTAAAAATAATTTTGTAAATTTTGTTAATATTCAGTATTAATTGTAAATTTCCTTTGGTTAAAATTCATATTTTTTTTTGTTGTATCAATATATTGGGATCTTAATAAAAACAATGAACGTTTATGTTGTGGCAATTGATCATGCATGAATTTCTGAATACATTAAATTAAAGAATTTTTTATTTATTTACTCAGTTGAAGGACGCCATTGTTATTTATTTATTTATTTGTCTATTAATTTATCTACGTCTCATTGACGTCAGACCTTAAATTTGAATAATTTATAAATATAAAGCCATTTGAAGTCATTTTGATATATTTTATCTGAAACTTTATTAAATCGAATATAAGCCGTTTAATTAATCAAAAATTTGCTTTTTCTTAAGAGTGATTTAATTTAAATTCAATCAGTGTAGAGCTTATGAGTTTTATTGGCGAAAAACATTGCTTTCTGAAGATGCCTACAGGATTTAAACACAAAATATCGGTTGAGTATACTGAATAAGAACTTTCTCTCATAAGAAGCGTCGGAACAAAATAAGTAATGTAAACAGGCGTATACTAACTTTGTAGGATTAATTATCTTTAATATACTTCCGAAAACCTGAATATTCAGAAACGTTCACATTCCAGAAACACGAACACTTTTGTGTTACATTGTCTATTCTAAAACGTGAACAAAAGTTTACATCTCTATAATGTGTATTTAAATTTTCAACGAATTTTTTATTTATATTCACCCCTATCATGTTATTTACAGTAAAACTCATAAATTCTTAGATTTTCCTTTGAAAACACTTTTTGCAAAAATTAGTTCACGTTTCTGCGAAGTTCACTGTAATTCAATTTTATTTTTTACATCTTTTCCCTGGAACGTATGCCTAATTTTTATTTTTCAAATAAATTTTCAATATTACTTATCCGCCTCAGTGTGTTGAAATGTGAAATCGCTTGTGAAGAGCAAATATTATTCATTCATATTCATTTTACATTGACATGGAGGACGAGCGTCAAAAACCTGAATCACATACTAAACTATTTTCTCTCTTTTTATTGGCAATTTTATTTACTCTCGGAGTTTTTGACAGAAAATTACTGACTAGGATATATTTTTTCAAATTTCGTTTTGATCGTGATGTTTCGGCAGATATCCTGCACTGGATTCTAGGTCATGTGGGAGTAGTTTCACAACGCTGCTTGGATCAGAAAGTGTCTGTGGAATAGGACGAAGTGGTTAGAATTGTGTAATTAGAATAACGAATAGGTACGCGAAGACATTTGAGTCCCGAAATCGAAAATTCAGGAATAGCTTGAGAATATTAAACAGCTTGCTGATCGTGCATTTTAAACTCTAGGCACACTGTAGATTCTCTGATGAGGACGCAATGTTACCAAAGCACATACTTTTTGCATTTCAGAAAGAAATACATGGGTACTTTTTAAAAACAAAACATCAGTTATCCTTACTGATAATGGACATTTTGTTCGTATCTACAAAAGTTTTATGAAGCACTAAGCTAGATGCAGTTTTGTATTCGTTTGCAAGATGTAATGTTGCCAATATGTGTGAAATATAACATCGGGCAGCAATCTGTCATATCTTTTTTAGGTGAAAGCATCCGAAACGTTAAATTTTCTATGAGTTTAACTCAAAAATTCTGCTGAATTTGAACAATGCCATGGTGTAAGTTGGCTATGAGAATCGCTGTGGTTTGCGGTTTATTTGCATACATATGCAGATCTGATCAGTTGTCAGGGATGACCTGGCCTGAAATATGGACTGAAATTCACACCAATCAGTAATTTTTTTGGATATCATGTGGATCTCATTTGTGTTAATAGATTTGAATACTCCACTGCAACTTGGCAAAATAAACTGAATAAGTCCGAAATTCTTTTGTCGGGTCCTGGGGTCCTGGCTGTCTAGTAAGTAGTGTGGTAGACTATTAGCGTAAGGGTCATGTATTTGATTCCCACCAGAGACTCTGGTCTGTTATACTTCACTGAGCATAAGGTCTACGTTACTCAACGCGTAAATAATTAAATATAATTTGTAGTTATATTGTAATTCAGAAATAAAAAAAAAACGTATTGCTACGTAAGCTATACCTTTCAGAACAATTAAGACAGAAGAATTTAAAATTTTTCAAGATTGCTCGAATTGTTTAATAATTATTTTGATTGTAAATAAATTGTAAAATTTACCTATTTTTTCAGCATTAATTTTATTGGGTTTGAATAAAAATAAGCCTTAAGAACAAGTTTTCCGGCTACCCTTTAGAACAAACTTTTTAGAATTTCAATGCCAAGTTCCCAATTGCATAACAATGAAACGATGACAAGAATTTGAAGGTATAAAACAAGAAAGCAAAGGAAACCTGTATAGAAAAAACCAAAAATAAAAAACTGCAAAAACTGCCCTCAATTTACTAGTATTTTATTGAATTTTTTCGTTATATTGATTTTTCATATGAAGTTCTGAAGCACACAAATGATTTACATAAAAAATTATACTATACATCGTATACTCGCTACATTAAATTTATTCTTTATATTTACAAGCTGATGTAATATTTTCCATGAATGAATTGAAATCCTTAAATACAAAAACAATAATAAAAACATCGTACTTCGCAAAAAGCGTGGTTAAGAGATTATTTTTTTTCAGTGGTTAAGGTCTCAAAAAATATAAATTTTTTACTTATAAAAAAATAATTAATTGATGCAAAATATATACAATTTCTACTGGTTTACAAACACAGATAAATATGGAATTGTGTATGTCCAATGACATACGTATAAATATTTTTATTGTTAAACAATAACAACATGTGTGATTGATTGTCATATTATTGTGTACGTATCATGCACATTTCCATAAATTTATATAAATTATGGATATGTATGCTACGGGATAATGCATAATTGCCGGGGTAGATATTGGTTTAATAAAATATTTGAACACCTTCATAGTGTAACAATAAATTCATATATTTTATATCAAATCTGAGTGATTTGTATTGCGTTTTTATGGCCATTAAATAATTGAAAAAGTATTTCAATGCATAACTAATTAAACTGGCATTAAATGCAGTTTTTTTAAAGTAATGTCACCATGGTTGTGAAGCCTGCGTTTCAGTGAAACAGTGCTCAGTGAAACGAAAGTGGCTTAGAGTAGGTTAGGTTAGGTTAGCGGGTATATTTGCCGATCACAGGAAAATTTACTCTGTGGCCCATATGGTTCATTGTGTTACTTAGTGTGAGATAAGTCTCTTGGTGGGTTAGTGGTGAGTTTTAACTACCCCGAACTTCGGATTTAACCGGCCAGGCTAACCGCATAAAAATTATAAGCCTAATTTTGGTCCCTCCACATCATGGCAGCTTCTACACAAATCCTGGTGGGAAGTAGTTTAGAGTATCTTGTAGAAAATAAATACATCCAGATAAAACAACGTTTTGAACGTAACTTCTATACTTCCACATATTTATGGTGCTCAATACCTTTGTTGCATTTACGGCCAATTGTTTCACCAACATGTCTGGAGGCAATCGCTTAAAGGAATGAAGTAATTCGCAGAGAACTTGTTATCATGATCGCCATCATCTTCTGAAACAGGGTTTGATGATTCTTTCTTTTCTTAACCAACCACCAAACCCTATCTCCATAGAATTGGATTGGTTTGATTCTGTAGGAAGTAGTTAAGGTTAATATACCAGTTTAAGCCTAGTGCTCTCGTCCTATAGTGATTTTGGATTTTGTATTCATATTTACGTTGAGTTTGCTGCATAATCGGATTCCAAATTTAGTGGTTCATTTTATTACTTTAAAAGCGAAAATGATAATTTTTATAAACTCTCTGTGATTTTAATTTGGACAAAACGGCTTTATGACGACTACGTTAAGCAAGAAATTTAATCAATAAAATAATCAATACAATTTTGTCTAAATTAAATAATGTTTAAAATGTTCCTTTAAACTTGCCTTAAAAGTTTTCCCTTAAATTTTATAAAATTCAATTCAATTCAATTTAAAACCATAAGAATATCAACTGAAAAAAAAAATCTGAAAAAAGAAATGAAAATGAAATCACAAGAACACACCCATACAACATGTTATTGATGTTGCCAACATGTTAAAAAGATTTTCTGTAAATTGTCTTGTTCGATATGAAAATTGTATGTTTTGCATTTAATTCTATGCCATAAGCACTGTTATACTATGTTATGTTTTATTTCATGCTCCAGTTGTTTAAATTGATGTTTATATTGTCGAAAGTATTTATTTCTGTTATACTGCTTCATAGTGTTTAAGATTGTTTTACATATTTGTTGTCCAATTGTTTATATCGTTGTACAATCATCAGACAATAAAATTACTTGCAACAAATAATTCTTATGAAATCAAATGAAACAAGAAAATGTGTTATTCACACAATTTTTTTTAGATTTTTTTTGATAGAATCTAAAAATGTCTGTAAACTACATGAATTTCATTCATTTAAGCAATAAATGAAGTAAAGTATTTACAATTGTCTGGCTTTATTCCCATTCAATGGTGTGCTGTTACAATATTGCAACATGATACTACATATGTGTTTTTGACTTTTTTACTAACAAAGCTGGAAGCAATATTCCGTTTGATTTTTCTTTTTAACAATTAGTTTTACTTTTACGTACGAAATTTATTTTGATTTATTTATTAACTTGATGTTTTATATAATAAGTAACGAAGTAATAGAGATATGTACATTAATAATTTAATAGTACATACATATATACTGTTGCGAAAATGGAAATGATGTTACATCGTTTAACATTAAAATCATAAACAAAAGCTACAAAAACAAAAATAATGGACTTGCTTACATGATCAACGAATAAACAAAAATTTAGCAACAAGTAAACAAGAAGCAACAACAAACATTACCAGAATAAATGTAAACAAAATACACAAACAACAATGAAAAAATCATGTTTACATTTATAGAAATTTCGAGAACGCGAAGCCATTCTCCTTCAAGTACATCCATCAGACAAAGCAAGACAACGGAGTCAGTAAAAATTCAGTCAGTCTTGTGTGAAGACGCGTTGCGTCTGAAGTGAATAATTGTGGTTTGAAGATCTTAGCTATAAAGATCGGTCGAACAATTGTTATTGTTTACGCAAACGAGTGTAATGCAGAATAATACACAAAGCAATTGTTGTTGTTTACATCAAGTTGTGAACAGTTTCTTGTCTTGCTGTTCACAATATTTCTGGCAAAACAGTTTTCCTTGAGCAAGTTTCCAGTTTTGAAAATGTGTCTAAATTACTGTTGTAAATCAACGATTAGTTTTAAAATTGTTTGTAGGCGGGAAACTGATTTTAAATTAATAATTTTCTTAATGCTGACGAAGCTAATACGATATCTAACATTTATAATGCTGAGAAAATTAAATAGAACCAGAGTTTTTTTTAATAAATATAAAGAAATAATTTTGTTTAATTTTCACCATCACTTGGATTTTTGGTCACCACTTGATGTTCTCAATAACAACCTACAAATAAATGAATATTTTTACAATCCTGTACAAAAAAATTTAAAAATTTACGCTCGTTTAATGTGTAAATATTTTCCTGTTCTTTTCTTCTGAAAAATCTATAAAAAAAAGTCATTTGTTAAATGTAAATTATTATGCAGGTTTTTTTCTTTCACACCATAGAATTGTTATTGTAGTTATCAATTTAAAATTTTTTTCCATAATTTACTAACGAATGTAACAAAAAAAACAACCTTATTTTGTTGTAATTTCAATATCATTTCATAGTTTTAAGGAAATTCAAAACGAAAATATTTTATACTGACGCACTGTTTATTAAATAATGTATGAAATTTAATTGAAGAATAATGAAATGCATTGTCTAAATTGCATATATTTTCTGTACCGAGCTCTGTGTAATCGAACCAATAGATTGATTTTTAAAAGAAATAAAAAACTGAATTTTTAATAAATAATTTGGCAAGTTTCGAACAAATCAAATGTCATATACAAAGTATGCAAAAATTTTAAATTTCAATTTATTTGAAAATAAATATGAAAGTATTTATTAAACCAAATTTACCAGGACCGGCCCTATCAATATCACTGTACATCGTAATTATGGAATCAAATTATTTTTTATCAAAACTTTACAATCTACAGCGACGCTTACAGCATCAACAAACGTTGAGAGTTGATTGTTGCCAAATACAACAATATGGTGAGGAATGTTGCTATAAATGAAGGCCAGTATATCACAACGTAACGCACTTGAATTGACGAACATTTTTATTTTTTTAAATTTGACGTGAAATCTAATCAATTAATTTTAGCGGTCAAAAAAATTTGTATTTATGATGAAAAAATATTTACAATTCATTTATGTATGTCTCAGAGAATTTTGTTGATACTGGTCCTACATGACTTTCTCTCAAAGCAAATGTATGCTACAAAAGTGCAGTAAAGTTTTGAGGGAAACGCTTAAGGCAAAAGAGTTGTGTCCATTAGAAAGTAAATTTATGATATGTCTAAGGTAAGTATCTAAAGACCAATTGCAAATATGTCGCTAATTTGTATATAGATTAGGCTCGGAAGCAGAACAAAAAATGTATACTGATCCTCCTACAACCTTCACAATGTGGTTTATCCGAATTCATCTCATAACCAATTAAAATTATTACTTACAACTGTAAGAGCACCAGTAGCATTGATAGTAAGGCCTCGTCAAAGGCGTTTTCAAAGAAATTTTATTCGATGTTGCCGTTAGCTTGCATTTTTGTGACAGTCTTCGATGTCATGTGAATTGGTATTCGACAATTTTTTTCGTTCGCGTACCCATTGCAGATGATTTTTTAATGGGAATTTGAGACAATTGCCAATTATTCCTCAGCGAACACACATTGATTTCTATGGTCCATGTCTATACACCCACGGTAATTTCACGAAACAGGCTAAATAAATGACAACTAATTTGATAAATATAGTTTCAAAGAAATTACCGTGCCAAACTCCGGAAATCCCTGTTATAACGTCCTACAAATTGCTACAGTCTAACGAAGAATTTTAAATTTTTAATGCAATATGGTGCTTACATTGATAATAAAAATACAAAGGGTAGCTTGTATATGCGGTGTTCACTTTTATTGCGATAAGAATTTCTAAGATAAGAATTTCTTTGAATAAATGCCATTATTGAGCATAATATTTCATAAAAAGTTTCAATTAATTATTGAGCAATAAATACTTAAATTATTATAATATTGAGTAAAACTTAAAATACAGCACTGTCATAAGTGTGCTAAGTGAGCATATTACTATTAACCGGACACTTTTTGTTGATATTTGACAACTCAAATGTCAACAACGACAAACAAAAAAAAAAAAAAAAAAAAAAAACAAAAAAAATAAAAACAATGTTGTTTTGAGACAACCAGCTGTTTTGTTTACCAGCTGTCAAATGAATATTGAATAAGCAGCTGAACTGCGTATATTACTATGCCTGAACACTTAAAATATTGTACTCAATAAGCCCAATATTGACTCAATAAAAGCTGACATTTTATTGTGTTACTGCTACAGATATAAGTCAGCCGAAGTTTACAAGTCAAGGTAATGAGATACTTTGTCTGTTACTGATTTCTTTAAAAGTAAATTTATAGTATAAACACTTAAGTTCCCCTTGCCTACATTTAAAACTATTCTTTCATGAAATTATTAAAATGGCCTTGTGTGAGTATCTCTTATATTTGCGACAATTCGGTAGTTATTGCATACCCTGTTCTTAAGCACACAAACAATCATTTGCAACATACCCACTGTGTGTAACCTCAATGAAAATTTTTCTGCATTTAAATGTCGTTCTGTTCAAAAACCAAAAATCTTCTGTCGTCTTCTGGTATCCATTAAAGCCATCTGCTTCAGTAATTAAACACAAGTTTCTTAAAATTTCCTGGTTAAAAAGAAAAGTAAAAAAACAAAACTTTTACAATCTATTATTCATGTGCACGGTAAATAATCTGTTCAGTTTTAATGGTAATGACAAAAAAGTTTAATTAAACAGAATTTAAAAGAATACTTTGGGTTTTGTTTCTGGAAAAGTCAAAAAAAAATTATTTGAATTACCCTTACATAAGAGACTTTTGCATTGCATTAAGGTATTAATAGAATATGTTTCTGTACTTCTGTTGCTTTCTAATATCAACCAAATATTAAATAAAACGAGTCATAAGTTTTAAATTTCTTGTCTGCTGCTTTCAAATTAATAACATTTAAACAAACGTAACTAAAAAAAAGCGCCTGAATGTCTAGTCTTTTTTAATTTATAAGATGTATGAAATTCTTAACTTTATCTCTCTTATTCTTGTTCAATTTGATGTTTAATTAAAGCACTTTCACATAAAAAGAAAAAAAAAAACATTTTTTATCTCTATCCTATGTAATTAGAAGTCTTCGCAAATTGCAAGATCCACATGGCATCCTACGGCAAAAGTCTCTAATTGTTTGCAATTGTTTCGTCTAATTATGTTTGGCGCTAAACATTTACAAACAGAAAACGACAATGAAACTTTTTAAATGCAAGAAATATGCCTTTAGGTGTAACTACTGATGATAAGAGCAGCAAAAAATTAAAAACAAAATTGTGGAATTTATTTTCAAGTATTTTTCTTATTATTTTCCTTTTATGTTCCGAACAATATACATTGTATCCGCATTACATTCACAGCAAATAAGAAGCTATGGCAGAAAACAAAAGCGTACCTCTTTAAGAATATAATCAAAATGAAAGTCAGTTTCAAAAAGACTTGGACAGTATATGGAAAGAAAAAACAATTGAATTAAAGCCGTCACTGTCTTCAAAGTTTAAATAAAACAAACTATGTGTGAGGTATCACATAAAGATCATTTAAAAGACATATTGATCTCATGTTTAATTTCCCATGGCGCAATCATGCTTAATTTGAGCAAAGTCATGTATTATGTTAGTTTTAGGGACCATTGCGATTTGTGGCTTATTCGCATACACATGTCATTTAAGATAAGCTCACTAGAAAAATTCTAAACGGATTAAATCACACAGTATCAGTGGCCAGTTCACATCATCTTTACGTGAGATGACTATGCCCTCCAATCAATGTGGCATTAGCTGTGTGGTACGTCTTGTTGAAATCGTGTTTCCTTCTGGATTGCATTAAAGCCTCACAGTATGTTTTCCCAAGACTCACCACCACAAAACCATCATTTGACTGTGAGACGATTCTCATTCTGAGAAAGTCTTCCTTTAGTCTACAGGCTACAGTCTACATGACTTATAGCATGACTATGGACGGCAACTGAACCCTAGTCGCGTTGCCAGCTGGCAACTAAAATTTTGTAGTTGCTGAAAAGATATTTTTGCACATCAAATGTTTAAATTTTGATTGTCAATTGCCGTTTGTAATACTCTTTTTAGAAACTAGCAGCGCAACTGAGTTTGAGTTGCAATCTATTGATCCAAGACATTAATTTCCACCAATTGTAATTTTCTAACAAAACCCAGAAATGCCTTAATTTTCTTAACAGAAGAATCTTTCTCTTTCGCTGAGTATACCTTTAGAACATATCTTCTCACTCTCACAGAAAGGGTGTGGTTAACGATTTGCTCATTACCTCGAATCGCTTATTTCTTATACCTAACTGGTTCAGTTTCTCCGGACAGTACCATTCTATTTTCGAATTAAACTCACAACAGCTGAGTGCTCGAATGTCACCAGACTGTTAGGAAATATTGCCAAGTTTCAGTCCTTGTACTTTCTGTTCAAGTTGTATTGCGCACATATTTTGATACGTAGGCTTCCGCTTGGAAGATGTCTGCGAGTTTATCTATTCATTTGCAAACATTCTGTAAAGTTTATTGGTCCCTGGAAATAGTTAGAGTAGGATCTGTCAGCCCCTCAATGTATTATCCTCTGATAAAACTTGTATTAGATTTGTTCCCCCTTATCTTAACGATAGTCTTGCTATCTTTAATCTTCACTAACATGTTTAACGTAGTTAAATTCAACAGAGCACTCATTGCCAATGTTATACTAACATTATTATACTAGTTGCAGTATTTTATCCAAATCCATTTGATCTGCTTTTCGATCTGTTACATCTGCTCAGATATTACTGCAATAGGCCATTTAGGTATAACTGCAGATCATAGTTCAGTAAGCACATAAGAGACTTGCAAAAGCAAGTCTCTGTTATGTTAAGTATTTCTTGATATCTACAGTTCCTGATCTTAGAATGCGTTGAAAAATTGTTGTAACATTCACTTTGATTTTAAACCACTTTATTTGATTTGTGTTTTTAACAATAAAATAATAAAACCATTTAATTCTTAAATTCAAAACTGCACTGATACTTAAAAACTACTCTTTTCTTTTCAATTCTCTTGAATTCATTAAATGAACATTAACATGGCGCTCAAGTGAAAATATTGATTTATTATACTCTCCATTCTTCACTTTCTATACTGACAACCATCGAGAGGCTGAAAGTTCTTAAAGAAAAAATTGTTTCCCAATAGCATTAGAAAATATTGTGGGTTTAGAGTGCGATGTTGTTGACAATCAATGATTCACTTAATCTGGCATCAATTCTGTTATGCTGCGAACTGTAGAGTTATGGCGACGAACCACAAGAGCAATGGATATTTATTGTATAATAATATACCAACAAAATGCCACTTACGGGTTTTTGTTTTCATAAATGAATGGCAATAAATAGAACAACTAAAACTTGACCAACATTTTATCATGCTTTAATTTTAACTTTCGCCCATCATTCAAGATTACAATTTAAAATTTCGTTTAAAATTTTTTTTTATTTTTATTTCAAAATGAATTTCAAGATATTTTATAGCAGACGACTACAGAGTCCAGCATATTTGCTGGGTATCACGTCTCGTTTCAACAAGAGATTGAGATTTGTTAGATACAATGTATGAAATGAGTTCGAACATCATAACAAGTGGGCAACCATTAGTCAATAGACAAATAATTCCAAATATTATTCACTTGGAGTAATCAACAATATGTTTAGAAAATACTTTCAATTTGAGGATTCACTAGACTTGTCTTCGGACCATGTATGCTTTTGTTTCAAATCCTTGTGATTTACTATCATCCGCAACAAATGTAATGATGAGTAAACATAGCAACTGAATTAAATTAAAAAAATAGCTCAGCACACATTTCTCAGAAAATATGCAGCTAAGGACAACAGAGGATATCGATACTGATCACAAACAGTCTTCGGACCTTGCATTTTCTATCAAGTCACTGCTTAGAGGTAACACAACTTTGTCTGTAGACAGGGAAATAATAGTTTTTGAAAATATCAGAGCTTTAAGAGAATCAGATCAGCACAGATTATCTTAACAAACAAAAATCAGGCATAAAAAATGTACGGAACAACTCTAAGCTCTCTTGGAATCACGAAAGATGATATTTCTTACAAAGAGTTAGAAAGAGTAAATGCAACACTGGAGAACACGTAGTATAATTGCTCTAACTGGCTAGGATTAAAAGTGAAAGAGACGATCATAAATTAGAATAAATTTGATACAAGAACAGAACCTTGAATTCAATATAAAATCCCAACTATAATATTCCATAAAGTGCTATCCTTCACAAAATTTCACAAAAGTTGCTAACAACTAATCATCACCGATAGAAAGAAAAACACCTGAATTATAGAATTTAATGGTCATGCGCAGAATTATCAAATGCTGTAGTAGTAGAAAATTGTTAAGCATGTTTATAAGTCTTTTGAAGCAATGTATTCAATAACGTCACCTCATGTTCACATCTAGACTCTCACTCAAATGGAAAGCAAGGAATTTTCTAAACTATTATTTCTATGTTTGCTTACTCATGTATAAGGTTTTACTCTGTCTACTAAATTTAAAGCGATCTTCCACTCTTATTTCAACCAAAATATTTCAAAAGGTGAGGGTTTTAGCTGCAGTTAATTAACTGTTTGGAAGAACAGAGGGACAAAGGCAATTGTGTTACAAGTCAAAATTGTTTTTGATATTCTTTGCAACTGCAACAAAGTTAAATTTGGCTGTGTGTGAAGGTAATAATGAAATTAATAACTGTAATATATTATGCTCTTAAACAGAAAACAATGAAACTCTGATAAAGATATTAAAATGAAATTTTAATTTACACTTGTTGCTTTAAGCTACAGTGGTTAAATGTTGAAACTATAAAAAATAAATTAAATTCTAATAAAAAGCTCTGCACATTTGGAACGCGATAATATATGTTAATAAAATATAACAAATGTAATACCATAAAGTTGTAAATGTTTACTTTTATTAAACATATAAATTTAAGTGGTAATAATACATTATTACGCACATAATAAAGTTAAATGAATTTTAATAAAATTGCCAACTATTATCTACCCTTTGGGTAGACAACAGAAATCAGCAATGAGTATTCAAAAAGATGAGTAGATGCGAATCATACTCATAATTTCTGATACTTATACGCATTCATACTAATTTTAATATCATACTCATACTACTAATATTTAAAGTTTGAAGTCTCATACTTAACAATACGCATGATGTTGCTGATTTCGACTCTACATGACTCAACATTTACAAGAATCATAAAATAAGTACCATTCGCGTACGAAAACTACAATACTCACTAGAAGGTTGTGTGTTTGCTTTGACTTTTTCTTTTTTTGTGAATCCAACAACAACTAAGACTGTAAATTTTGATGAATGATTCGAATCATTTATGAGTATTATAAGTATTTTTTTAAATTTATGAATCTGAATGAGTAGGTGTATGAATCAAACATATTTCGAATGTTATTAGTTTGATGTCAACGTTGTACTCATACTCATTGCAACCTGTACTTATAAACCAATGGTGTAGGGAGTACGAACGAATCAGAGTAGTTGAATTCCAATAGTGTTGACTCACACATACTCAAAATTTCATGAGTACTTATGAGTAGCGAAAAAACGATTCATTGCTCATCTCTGGCAGACAATTAGTCTTCTAACTCCAAAGTTAATTAATAACATCGAGAGCAACAAATTTTTGATTTTCATACTGAATCCATGCCAGCTTTGTCGGACCCCCACCATCGTTTTTCATAACGCTAACCAGGTAATTAGTATGTCCAACAACGTCAACAATGACATTATTTACTTCGGGTGGACTGTACAAACTACATGCCAATTATGTTGAGCGTAAAATAAGTAAAGTGCTCTAAGAACATTGCGAACATATTTATTTTTTGTAAGTAAATTTTCAAAATTATCACAGCTTTGTTCTGGCGCTAAACAATTTATGAAAGTTCATTGAACACAGAAGTAAACTATAGACATTAAAGCTATTAAATGCAATACTCAAAAGCATTTCAAACTTTGCTCTGCTCATTTGTGTGTGCCTTCAAAGTACTTAGAACATGCATTAATCGTTTTGCATTGAAGTGTGAAACTTATTTATCGTATCACTTAATTACAGAGCATCGTGTACGTAAAACTTTAATTTTTGCTTTACAGACCATTGTGTTAAAACCGTAATTAGTTAATAACTCCATTAACACACACACAAATACACGTTAGGGAATTAGTGGTGTATTGAAGTATTTATTAATCCACACTCTCTTACAGTGGTGGAATAACGTTAATAAAATGTGGTTTCGTCGTGTACGATTTAAGCGATTGCATTTCGTGGCTTCGTCTTTTTCTACATAAAAGTAACACACACTTTCAATAGGATTAAGCAGACTAAGGCAATATGTAAAGTCAAATGTGGTTACTTTCCAAAAGGCGTTTAATAAATTGAATTAAAGTTTCAAGCATCTATCGATGCATGTATACACACATGCTGTGCCTTTCCTTACGTTATTTTTCTTTGTGGGTTATCGATTTTCTTTTAATTTTTTTTTTGTTGCTTTATGAAATATTTGTCTTCATTCAACGATAAAATTATTATTTATTTCTCTTATAACCATAACCTGATTTTTCCATGAGCAAAATATAAAATTTATCTGCATACACTCACATAAATATGCACGCATACATACATGCTCTTTTATACATTTCATAATAACATAAGAATTCCTTTTGGCTTTATTCCTCTTTATCGTTATCATAATAAATTATCCCATTTTGGCTTTCCCTTGCAAGGACCACGGCTACTTTACATAAATAAATAACGGATTATCGAAAATATATTATTTATTTCAGTATTCGCTTTCCGGCAAATTATTGGCATGCTTGCTAAAGTTTCTTTTATTTTTTATTTCATTTTCAATTATTAAATGAAATCTTTCCTTATTACTGTCTTCATTGTGGCTCTTTAGTGGTCATCATGCATTGGTTTCAAGAAAATGAATTTTTTTTAAAGTTGCTTTCATCATACATTTTTGTCATTTAATTAATATTTGTAAGGTTTTTAAAGCAATTCTAGCAAAACATATGGTCTATCCAGATAGTAACATCATGAGATTAAAACTCAGTTTATCTCTTAGTTAGATCTCTTGATTAGATGTGTATTCAAGGGTACAGAGACTTTTGAGTTGGTCAGGAATTTAATTCTAACATTAATGGCCTCGTATGGGGTCTCGCTTAAACGCTTCCTTTTTTTTAAGCGTAATTTATTAATCTTAAGAAAGACCTGCTAATACCATGATGTGCGACATATAACAGCGTTCAAATAGAATTCCGGGTTAACGTGAGTCTCGACATGATGGCATACTCCACGGTTCGAGCACCGTGAAATATAATATGTCTACCAACGCCCCCACACACAATGATGCAACCACGTGACATGTCACGGATCGCATCACCATATCTGAGTATCAATTCGAAGCCATGCATTTGGAGATGACTTTCCTCTTGCTTAGGGGTAGGAGACAATCTAAACTCCTTTTAATACGTTAAGAGTGTAACGCCACACCGAGCTCGCGCACTCCTCGCGATTTGGGTTTAAACCACAGCCACCACGTTGCTCCCACAAGGGGGCCTCACCAATTGCTGGGCAGAGACAAGTCTCGGGGGCTCCCGACATCCATGGTACCAGATTTAAGCCTTTAAGTCTGCTACCAGTTGAACCCCAAACAGTTCGAGACTGGTGGCAAACAGCGTTGAAATGTCCGCTACGGCTTCTTTGTGTGAAGTGCATTTGAAACGTTCAATATTCCATGACTCCATGACGTATAAATCTGGTTGAATTTGACCGCCGGTTTGCGTTACGTTAGATCTGATGACCGCTGTTGTTTTTTTTTTTTGGATTACACGCTTAGGCGTGCCTCTAAAGGTGCATGGCGATAATCAAATTTACGTATTTATATTGCTTAGGACAGCAAAATTATAACTTGAAACTTCATTGTGTAGTTGCTGTGAAAAGTGGCTTATGCCACTCTGGTAGTAAAAATCAAAAATAGTATGATAGCCTTCATACTCATCTCGACCTATATTTTTCTCATTTCTCATATCATTTTCGACTTCGGCTGTTAATGCTTAGGACCACAGACATTATCGGCAGATAGTTTATAGTTCAAGAGGGCCATTTTGTAAGTGTATACTTAAGGCGTATTAAACATACACTTCTGACATTCTATTGAGTAGTCATATTTACACATCCATAATTAATTTGCATGAATAAAAACGTTTGCTAAACATCTCGGTACCTTCTGTAACGTAAAGCTCTGGAGATTTATAGTGAATGAACACAAATTTGTTGAAGTAAGATTGGCAAAAATATTGACTCCAGTCAGTAGCTTCAAAATTGCTTGTTCGATGAGGTTCTAATCATTAAATATCTTCAGATTATACGTAGTTTACTTTTGTCATTTACAGAAATTAATCTCCTTACAGAAAAACGTGCGCGTAAAAAAAAGTTACTTGGCTACCGCTTACGGTACTACGGTTGACTATGGTTGAATACAGTAGTCATAATTAACCTGCTTATACATAAATACACAGAGAAATAAATGGTTATTAATAAATTTATACAGATGTGATTATGACGAAAATATCGCTTTTGTAAGAAAAATGTAAGAAAAATTGTAAGAATAATTCGAATTTTTTGATACCATGGCATTCTTAGTAGTTGGTCAAATCTGTCAGATAATTATGGCGTATATTGTATTTGAATTAATACCTTTATTCATATAAAAACTAACGGTATGAGCTATTAAATAAGCTGGTTGGATGCTAGACCAACATGCTTTCAATGCTGATTTTTCTAACAAAATGTTGTTTACTTATAAAACTTCACTTCTGATGCAATGGTTAGATCAAGAAGCAAAATGATCTGTCAATGATTGCGAGGAAACCATTTCATCTGTAAAAATTGTTTGGAAAAGAAACTTTTTTTTGCCTGTAATCGAAGATTATGAAGTGGATTATTAGTTGAAGATTGTGAACAACATAGTGCCGTGAGCCACAAAACATGATTGATTTTAGTTTTACGTTTATGGTTACGTCATTTGGCAGGAAAGAAAATTTAATGTGAGGCTGTTCTACAGCTCCTGACTTAAACGCATTTGAAGACCAATATTCGTTCGGATTATGTGAAATATGAAAAATATGCAAAAATATTTCTTCGACAACTTCCTCTCAGCAGTCATGAATCGCCATGAAAAGATTCTCAAAAATTTGTCATTCGGGGCCATTCATGGACAAAATTAAAACACATAATGGATGGTGTGTGGTTTGAGACGTATAATACTTAGATTCTTACTTACGATTTTCTTTATGCTTTTATGTCGTTGCTTTATTTCATTAAATAATCTTAAATTAAATTAAATTAAAACCCAAAATCATTCATATTATCTTTCAGTGTACAAATCATTTGGAATTTAATAAATATTCCTCTTTGCTTGTGGTTAATTTAAAATATTTTTTAGTTTTTTATTTTTTCTCAAAATTCATAATTTATGCCACAAATATTTCTAGATTTTCTTTTTTATTAAAAACTCTTTATGAAAAAAGCTGCGGTAATGGGTGTTGGTGTTTGGCTTTTGTACATCATTGCACCACCTTCTTTCATAAATCTTTTTCCATACTTATTTTATGCCGCATATCACATCACTCTTATGCAATGAGTATAGTCAAGTGAAAAACGTGTATGTGGCTTTAATAGTTTTTATGAACTGCTCGTCTACTCTCTGCTGCTCAGTTTAGTTTAGTTTAGTTTCTGTTTAATATAACAGTTTAAACTTATTTTTGCTGCTGTTTTTTTATGGAGATGAAAAGAAGACAAAACAAAAAAGTTGTGGTGTTGAAAGCACGAGCTTCATTTGGAATTTATTTTATCGGTTCTTGTTTTTTTTTTTTTTTAAGTAATTGCATTGTGGTCAATGTGTTGACGTACTGGAGACGAAGTACGACTCAAATCTCATCTGTAACTTTAAAAAAAATAAATTTTTTCTTCGACTGCGACATTAAACAGTAACTGTACTCAGCAGTGAGACACACATTCTGGGTGATGTGAGAAAATGTTCCGTTATGCTTAATAGCCGATTATAATGGTAAATAATGTAAGTATGTATCTAATTGTTTGTCCTTTTTTGTCCTTTTAACCAAAAAAAAAAAAAAAAATAAAAAAAATCCGATTTCTGTTTACCAGATTAATTAGTATATGTGAGATCTTTAGGAACGAGTAAGTATTTGCCAAATAAAATAACTATTTTTCATACATTTTCGAATTAAAATTTTGATAGGCGAATCCCACACAATAATATATTTTATATTTTAAAAATTTTTCTTATAAAATATACGATAATATATTACTTTCAGTTTAAATACCTCACCAGTGTTAGATTCTTCACTGGGGGAGACATTTTTTGAGTATTCTGATTATAAATTCTTGGTTGATCGAACTTAAAAAAGGCTGTATAAAAGCCCAAAATTACAAACTATAAACACGCCTATGGCAAGCAAGAACAAAAGAAATATTCGGAATCAATGAAAAATCGCTCAAAAATCTTCAATTACAGATTAGGTGAGATTTCGTTACATGGCCATAGTGGAAAGTAGAATAAAGCACTGGCACCGCTGGAAAAGTAGCAAGAAAGAGAAAAAATAATCAGTGGCTTAGAGTGGAATGGAAATCCTATTTCTCCAGCCACTGACAAGGAGGAAAAGCAAGAAAGAAGAAAGAACAATGGTAGCAGAATGGGCAATGACCATCCACCTCGATAGTAAACAATATATTTATGTATGTATAAAGACGGATATAAAAGCAATCTTTCTTAAGGTCGCTAAGGTCTGCAAACGACATTTTGGGACTGATTACAAGGTTATTTAATAAACTGCAGCTATGCAATCAGAGGAATATGCTGTAATAGCGTAAAGGCAGTATGGGGCAACAGACATATATTACCTACAACCCAAAAATTGTTTTACGGAATGACAATGGACCTAGACATCTCACATAGATCTCGAGAGTACATACACACATACATAATTGGCCATTACAACCCTTCAGTCAGGATTACGGCCTAGCTTCTCACACCACTCATGTTGTGTGTGTTAATTTTATACATTAGTGACTGGACCTACAGTTTAAAGTCGACTCCGAGCGACAGATTTTTGCGAATCTTTTCATGGCAATTTTATTTGATGAGACGAAATCGCCGAAGAAATATTTTTCATATTTTCGAAACCCCTGACCTGGGGTTTGAACCGTGGCCTTGCGTCTAATAAGCCAACACACTACCTACGGCGACTCCAGATCTGGAGAGTAGCACACCAAAAATTGTGATGTCATCTGCATAGTCCTGGGAGATGAAGCTTCGCCTGTCCCTGTACTGCGGCTTGTTGAACTATATTACCATTATTAGTGGAATACGATGCCATACTCACAACATCATGTACAGACAATACAGGCACTGGCAATAAAGTGTCTGTAAAACCTATGACAGTTTATTATGGCTTCGAATCTGAAAGCTTTGAGAGAGGTTTTAGTAGTTACTGTACCTACTACGAATATTGCGGGACCTATATATGATTGGAAAATGTCAAAGGAGGAATCTGATCACAAGATTATATAATTCCCATTAGAGGATGTACGAACTCTAAAACCACCATAATAAAAATTAAAAAAAGGTAATTGAGAAGTATTATAGGAAAACCTTTATTGCCAAGGTCACGCATCTCCAACTAAACGAAATATGAAAAAATATTTCTTCGGCGACTTCCTCTCAGCAGATTTCTAGCAAAAACTCTGAGAGCAAATAAAATTGCCATGAAAAGTTTCTTAAAAACCTGTCGTTCGGAGTCGACTTTAAACGGGACCTACAGTTACATGTATAAAATTAACGCACACAACATAAGTGGTGTGAGAAGCTAGGTCGTAATACTGACTGAAGGGTTGTAATGACCAATTATGTATGTAGGCATTTCAAGTGATACAAGAATACAACAAGAATTGCTTAACTTTAGGACAGGAAATGACAAAAACAAGAAGGCCGAAATACATACATATATATGGACTACAGATCCTATGTGTTAATTCTTCAATCATTTTCAAAAATCAATCATATTTCCTTCGCTTCCTTCCATATCATAGTTAACTGTTGAAAATGTCTGCAAGATTTCTTATTCATAAAAACTGCTAAAGTTGCTTAAGAAAAAAAATTAAAACTTTAAAAACCCGAATACTCATGTGTCGTACATTTGAGTATTGCCAACATATTGTGCTTTTGTACATTTTTATACAGATTACTTGAAATCAAACGCTTAAGAGATACTTTATGAAAACAAGTTACTGGTATATAAGTAGCAGATTAGTCTTATTAAGATTATCAAATGGTTGAGAGGAGATGTATGCAAGCAGAAAATGATTTAAAAATTTTCTAGCACCGAAGAAATCCAAGAAAAATTATTTAGAAAATGAAAGCATACATACATACATCGTCTGATGACTTAAGCACATTGTGATTTAAATGCCTGACAGGAGTGTATTGTCTTGAATTCGTGGCACTTGTCTAACCTTTGGGTATTTTGGAAAATATATGGAAACATATTAGGGTTGGATTGGATTGAGAAAAAAAATTTATTTTTATTTTTGTTTGTTAAACATACTTTAACAAATTGCTAAGAAAATTTTTAATACTTACTTTGAGGCTTTTGGAATGTTTTTTTGTTATTATTTTTTGTTAAGTTAATGGCTTGAGGAAAAATGTATTTGTTTACCATGTTATAATAACATGTACGAGAATACGTCTTACGGTAATGAATAAAGTGTCAAGGGAAATGTAATTTTTCTTTCCTTTAAACATAAGGCATACATTATGAATTTCCAGATTTCTGGCAAAAACTCTGAGGGTAAGTAAAAATTGCCATGAAAAGTTACTCAACAATCTGTCGTGCGGAATCGAATTTAAACTGTAGGTCCCACCACTTATGTATAAAAATTATCGCACACAACATGAGTGGTGTGAGAAGCTAGGTCGTAATCCTAACTGTAGAGTTGTAATGACCAATTAGTATGTATGTATGTATAAGAGAGATTACTGAAAAAAATTGATAGAGAAATTTATTTTGAAGTCAGAATGATTATTTTTAAAGGGACTGTTTGATACAACAGTTTGCATATTACCTTGTGATATAACATCATATATGATCGCTGGTCTTAGTGGGTTCTTATTTTTCATCTAACCAAGTATATTTGTAGCGAAGTAATGTATCAAATAAATGGAAATTCTGTTAACAAGCGTTATAAAATATAAATAAAAAACATTTACAAATACATATCATAAAATACGTTTGGAAGCATTTTATTTCTATCCAACGCGTCATTCCTCGTTAAGCAATCAGCATACAGCATGTACATATGGCTGCTGCAATACAAACAAAACTACGAAAAAAAAGTTTAATTTGCATTCATAACAAAGTACAAACAAATTTAACTACGTTTACGAGAACAAATGTCGGCAGAAAAACAAACTCAACTTCGACAGACTTTTATATAAAATACGTTATTTTCTTTTCTTTTATTTTGTTAAACAACAATAAAAACCTTAAGTTTTATAAACAAAAATGAAAAGAAAAAAATTATTTGAAATGTTGAAACTTTAGTTCTTATGCCTTCTAAGGCTTTAAATATTGTGTACAAGACAAGCGTCATACTTGTTTATAGGCCTAAGATGTTACAGTAAGAAATTTTTTATGCAGAATTCTTGTTTCAAGGAAAAATTCCTGTAAAACTTATTTTTTTGAATACAAATTCCAAGAACATTTTTGTTTAAATGTTTGCATCTCTAAAACATAAATATGCATTTTAAAGTTGTATTTTATTTTTAGTTTAGATTTGCTTTTTTTTGTCTTTTGTGAAGAACAAATACTTGTATTAAAATTAAAACACAAATAAAAATAAAAATGAAATTTAAAATTAAATCAGATTACTAGCATCAGGTGCCTAGAGATCCCTAGATAATCTGACATACATAATTGGTTATTACAACACATCAGTCAGGATTACGACCTAGCCGCCGTGGTCTAGTAGGTAGTGTGTTGGCTTATTAGACGTGTGGCCTCGGTTCAAATTCCAGGTCAGGCATCTCCAACTAGACGAAATATGAAAAAATATTTCTTTGGCGACTTCCTCTCAACAGATTTCTGATAAAAACTCTGAAAGTAAATAAAATTGAAAATGTTCTCAAAATCTGTCGTTCGGAGTCGACTTTAAACTGTAGGTCCCGCCATTCATGTATAAAAATTAACGCACACAACCATAGCTTCCAGATTTGACGATTTATCATCATTTTGACGATTTTGAGCTCCAAAAATATCATATTGACGATTTGACGATTTATGCCCTTATTTTGACGATTTTTTAGAAATTAAAAATTTAAGTCATAGTCTTTACGATTTATGGGGTATACTTTCTTTTTAATTGTATTTGAACTATATTACTCATACGCATCATATTACATGTACTGGAATAGTTACCCTGAAAAGTATGCAATAAAAAACTTCGATTTTGTCATGTATGAATCTAATGAAATTAAATATAACTCATACGTCACATACATATGTGCATTATGAACTTTATATATTAGATATGAGGATAATGTGAGTAAATATAATGGGTTGGCGATCTAAAAGTTTAAATTTAAAAATGTAATAAAACGAAAATAGTTTGAAATTTTACCCAATTTATTTCTTTGTTATGAATTACAACTGCTCCGGTTGGAAATGGATTTTTATTTCATTTATTTGGCTGCCGCGGATTCATGCCCTTATTTTGACGCCACTTTAACCTTTGTATTTGCTTTGCAATTGTTACTATTGGAAATTTATGTTAGTAAAAACAACGAGTAAAGTATTATATTTTTAAGTTACTTTCGAATACCTGTGATGATTTTTCTGTATTTTATTCCTTTTTAATCACTTAAAAGCTGAACAATTACAACTCCTAAATAACCTCATAGTTGAGAATAATATATCACTTGTCGTTGCAGACTATTTTAAAAATTCTAGTATAGCTTCTAATATTGCCATTGGAAGAACAAAGACAAGCGCCGTTTTTTTTTTGTACGAGCAACTTTCGGGGGATGGATGGCATTGAGTTTGGAACTATGTTATGAGAAGATGGAAATGGAGAACAGTGTTTATGGCACTAGGCTTGTATATTTGTATACCATAAGCAACAGGATAGACTTCTGCAGGAATTGAGTTCCACATACCGACACAGTCCGACTAAAAACCGTATTTTTACTGTAATGCAGTGTGTGATCCTCTGCCCAATCGACCACATACGGATGTGCTGGCCTAAAAAGACGAGCGTTATGTAGGAATATATGATTTTTGGGAAAAAGTCCCCTTATTTCGTTCAAGCAAAACCATTTTATCGTAGCGACAGAACAGTGAAACACAAACTACATTGCAACGATGCTCGAATGATTCAATGGAGTTGGATACACTACCGTCATTAACGAGATACTATGGCCTCTCCTGTACACGGTCGAGAAACTGCAAAATAGACGTTGAGGCACCAACCCATACATGAGAGTTGTAAATAGTAAGTAAATAGTAAGATCGGATGATAAGAACTTGAGAAGGAACTTGCTGAGAACATCAAAAACTTCTGACTCCCTAATATCTACACCGCCCATAGATATAGATGATGTAATATTATTGCTGCACTTATGTGTCAATAAACAACGTTGGGATATATTGTTTAAACCTTGAACAATTTTTTCCTGAAAATGATCACAATTTCTTCATTTTTGAAAAAAAATATTAAATGAAGATGAGGGACGCTAGGTTTTAATTTCCAATAAATTCTTTGTTAAATGTTGAACTCAGATATGTAGATACATTGACTTCATATGTTTTACTACAATAGAAATAATTTCGGTTTTTGAATAATTTGAATTTATTTATTTATATTTTCTGAGGATTTTTTTACGATTTTAATAAACGTCTTTGACGATTTTGACGATTTTTACTCAAATATTTGACGAATTGGTGCCTCATTTATCTGGCAGCTATGCACACAACATAAGTGGTGTGAGAAACTAGGTCGTAATCCTGACTAAAGGGTTGTAATGACTAATCATGCATGTATGTATGTTTTCACAGCACTTCTGATTGTGTGTATTAATTTGACCGATAAGTGCTGGAATCTACAGTTTAAAGTCGACTCCGAACGACATTTTAAAATTTTTTATTTCTTTTGAGAAACTTTTCATGGCAATTTTTATTTACTTTCACAGAGTTTTTGCCAAAAATCTCACGCTTTGCACAAACTTTCTGTTATTGTGAATTATTGAAAAAAATTTTGATTGCCTTCAAACCCTTTTGTTTTAAGTATGTCTCCTTTTCATTAAGTATATCTTTCCAAATGCTGTTTCTACTCCACAGAAAGAATCTGGAACCTTCAGTGGGGTTGGCTTGGAATATTTTATACTGAAACCTACATGATAGATATGACTATATCATGGCGTGTATGGCGTATGGCATGTACTCACCAAGAATCAGTTATTATTTGGACGAACAATAGTTAGACTTTACCTAAATAAATTAAAAAAAAGACCCAGCTGCCTGCCCTTTGCCATTAAATATTGTATTGTAGACTTACAGCTAAACATCATCAATAACTTTGCTGAAAAGCTTTCACACCATACATACATACGTTGTGAAACCTGCTACAGCAGAAACCGTTGAAGGTTGTAAACAAAATGCAAGAAAGCACTTTGCATTAACGAATGGCTTTCAAAACTATACTCCTATGAGATCTGTGTGCCGATTTTATAAAATACATGTAATGTGCTCAAAAAAAATTTTTTTTAATCAATTTTATTATGTTTTTCTTTTTTTACTTCTAATTTTATGTATAGTAAATAAAAAATTATTACAAGTTTTCCTACCAGTTTTGGTTTGGCTTAAAATGGGTTAAATATTACGAATTTACTTTATTGTTCATCAAATTATTATTTTTTATTTTATTTTGTTTTGTGTATGCTTTAAATATAGTTAAATAGTACGAATTTTTTTTAATACAATGCTTTAAATATAATACCTTTGATAATTAAAATTTAAACTTTATTTCGGTAGCAAATTGACCACTAAATAGTTGCAACTGATATTAGAATCCATTTAACCTTTGGCTTTGGGTGTTTGCTTTAATTCACTATTTTAATAATGCAAAGCAAACTAATTAAAATCGAACTGTCATAAAATTAAACGTTTTATTGTATTGTTTTAATGTTACATTTTGTATTCATTCTATTGAATTCAATTAATCCTATTATATATAGGCTTTGAACTATTAACTTCGATCTTAAACTTTAACTCTTATATTATATTGCTTTATTATACAGAACCTTACACAATCATCAGATTTCTATTATTTGTAGCAAATAATATTATGCTGACAGCATTGGAACATTTTTAATGAACGAATGCTAAAACCACAGAAAGTTAATATTTCAGACACATTTTTTGATTAAAATCTTGAAACGACAAAATATTGAGTGTGAAAACAATGCATCAAAAATTTTTATATTTCTTATAGTTCTCACTACGAATTTAATTCAAGCACAAATACAAAAGGGTTCGAAAGACTAAGAAATAAAAATTATTTAAAACCTTGTATAAAAACTGTTTAATGCATACAGGCATACAGTAACGATTTACTCATTTTGTTGACCCACATATTCTATCAAAGAAGTAACAGACAGTAAATATTCTGTCAAATAAAAGCGAACAAGTAAAAGCTTCCAATTAAGCCCAGCCACATATTATGTGATTGCGGTAGCAGCTCATACGAAACGAAGCGTAAAATTGGTACATCACTTCAGTTTGTTTTAGAACGTCAGTTGACATTTTGTTTTAGTTAAAGCAAAACCTTTGATAAACAACCTAAAAAATTAAGCAATGGTATATTAGCACAGGGTTCATATCAATGACGGCGGCTATAAATTCTTACCGCATTTCGTAATGTTAGCAAGATTAACGCCAGTCAATTGGAGAACATCTACCTACGATATGTGATACCTTTCTACTACATGTCATTGGATAACATATTCCATCCTTGATTGTAATTACAGACATGGAACAATGATTTTAATGTTTTGCCATAATATACCACATAATTATACTATTCAAAATAAATTTTATTTTTATTCTAAAACATTTGTAAGATATTCAAAGAGAAT
This sequence comes from Sarcophaga carnaria, assembly GCA_958299815.1. NCBI lineage: Eukaryota > Metazoa > Arthropoda > Insecta > Diptera > Sarcophagidae > Sarcophaga > Sarcophaga carnaria. The sequence goes on from OY283150.1 coordinate 140,635,298, forward strand.
CAAAATATATTAAACATTAATAATTCAATAAATGCTTACGTAGGATATTTTGAAAAGCCCATATATATGGCCTCTATTTAGTTTGTCAATAGTGCAACGTTACACACGTAACAGCTAATCAATTTAAGAATATAAGACATTCAGCGGTTCTCTTCATCGACTCTGATCTGAAATATAATTTTTGGAATGGTTGTAGGAAACCCTCTGAAAACCGAGCCAATTATTCTGTTATTTGCGGTCTTGTTGTCTTACATTCATACATAGGACCGGACCAATCCAATTCTGTCACCCGTGATACACTCTTAGACCGCCAAACTCTATGAAATGCTCAGAACACTGCTTTATTGCTAAGGAAATATATTTATTTCGCTGTACCGTCACCCTTCGACAATATGCTCGAAAAATCGCACAACTTGCCCACTTCTCGAACTCGTGTACCAACCAGTAATAAGGCTTACTCGTCAATGAATTTATACGTAGAAGGTTTGTTAATTTTATGACTTACTATGGCTTCAATTTTCGTAAGTTTTTAGACTTTCACTTTATAGCTAAAAAGTTTTGAGATAACATACCTACGTCCTCGACATCATATAGATTGGTTCTGGTATTTCACTTTGTTGCCTAGAAGATTTAAAAAAAGTTTTGGTGAGGGGTCTAGTTTTGCTTGTGACCCGTTCAGTCTGAAATTTCTAACCAACTATACCATTACAGTCGGCTCTGATATCTGCATCAAGATAGGCTTCTCTCATGAAGGCTATTATATTCTCCCGAAACTATAGCATATTCTCACAGACTTTGGCACTCTGACAATTGTAAAAGGCCATCTTGGGCATGGGTTATTATTTATTCAATCTGTGTTGCCAAGTCACTATGAACCCATATAGCATTCAACAACAGAGCGATGAATGTTCGTTGATTGGGCTCTGAAGCGTTAAACGAAAAATCATCTTCAACGATGAGCTGTATTTCTGGATGAAAGGATACATGAAAAAAAAAATGATCTAATTTGGAACGATTCCATTCAATATTGGATATTTAATTACATTAAATAACACTATTGCTGAATTCTCGCTTAAAAACAATACACGGTAACGTAAAACTTGCCTTTCATTTACCTAATCAAACTGCTGGAAGGCAAAATAGTTTTCTTCAACACATTCGCTTTATTACACAAACATTTATTTTAAAATATTATTTTATAATTTAAATTTTTTGATTCTTAGAGACCACATAGTTTTTAAATGAAATTTCCAATTTGAATTGCTGCCAAATTGGGTTAAACAACGCAGAAAAATGTAATAAAATGCAGCCAAGAAGGCATTAATTTTATCAAACTTGGCCAATAATCACTGCACATAACAACACAGTTTGGCTGCTAATTGGGTTACTGAGTTAAACAATTAAAAATTAATTTTTGTTTTTTTGCATGCACGTTGTCAACGTATTGCTGAACGAAAATGCTTGTAAATAAAATATCAGAAATAGGGCGTGATTGAAACATTTTTTAAAAGATATTTATACAACAGAGGATTTAACATTAGATTTTGGGTGATTTTCTTTTATACAGCGTTGCTGGGTATAAAAAAAAAACATGAAAAAAGAATACTTATTTCCATAAATTACGGGTTTGGATGACATTCGGTCATGATTTAGTTTTATGGTTTAGGGTTTTACATCCAATTTTTAGGTGAGCGGTAAACCGTCTACTAGGAAAAATAGTTGATGATTATCATTGCAGTGGTACGGAATCTATATGATGCTGGTTTTAGATATAAACAAGCACTAGCACTGAGCACTGAAAAAGAAAAAATCACAAGAATACTTAAGACAATAAAAGAATTATCTATTAAGTAAAGAAAATAAAAATCGAAATCGAAGACGGTGGTTTAAAAGACAAAAAATTTACAGAAAAACTTAAAAAAATGTATTTCAGAGAATCTAATGGAAGACTTAAGGGGTTAGTTAGTACGCTTCCTAATTTTCAAAAAAAAAAGGAATAAAAATATTTTAGTTTTTCACGTTTTTAGATAATTTAGAGCCAGAGAATTAAAATAGACATCTTCTTTTCTTTCAAATGATATGAAAAGAAGTACAACACGTCCACCTACGACCCAAAAAAAAAGAGAAGTGTTTAACTTTTTTTAAATCACTTTTTTTTGACCTGGTGACCACGATTTAGCAAAAACTACTTGTTTTCGATTTCGGCGGAAATGATCGCTGGATTTGTTCTAAATAATAATTTTCGCTAATAATTACATTTATTGCAACAAAGCAAAGAAGGAACTGTGGTATGCTAGTACACTCCACAAGAGTTTTAAAATTAATCCACTATGTATTTCCATTGAATATTACAACAGAATGAAAGACTTCTTCTCTTTTACTAAAAAAAAGTAAATAAATCAAACTAAAGTAAAATATATAAAAAATGGGAATAAATGTACTTGGATTTGAAGCTGCTATAGCATATATCGACTTTTGTTCTTTACTATTCTTGCGTTGTAATTACATAATTGATCACTACAGGATTACGATCTAGCTTGTCACACTACCTATGTTGTGTGTGTTTATTTTATACATGAGTGGCGGGACCTTCAGTTTAAAATCGACTCCGAACTTCAGATTTTTGAGAAACTTTTCATGGCAATTTTATTTACTCTCAGAGATTTTGACAGAAATCTGCTGAGAGAAAGTCGCCGAAGAAATATTTTCATATTCTCAATATGATGTCTGACCTGAGGTTTGAACCGTGGCCTTACGTTTAACAAGCCAACACACTACCTACGTAAATTATTATTTGATACGAATCTAGTAATTATTCATCGATCACATTGAAATTTAATTTGACTACAGATCGGGATCTAAAACGCTCAGGGTAGTAGATATGGGTCTCTAAATAACAGGCGTAATTATAACATATCATATCAAAGATATATTGTAGCTTAGCAAGAGTGTGTTCTATTTTTTGCATATTAATTAAGAATAATTATGGACTAATTTCTCATATTTTTCGTTTGTTTGGATAAAAGTTACTCGTAAGCCTAAATGTTGTCTATTGTAGTGCGTGGAGATTGTATAAAACAGACAGACAAATCCACATACAAACCTAGAAATTATTACTCAATAATTTTATTTTGTAAATTTCATATCATCACACATAAAATATCAGCACTCCAAACACTATTTCTCACCCATTGAGAATTAATTCCATAATCTTCCATTTCCATTTTGCCCACAAGTAGAAAATATATTCCAGATTATTTTTATAAACTGGCTAAGAGCTGCAAAAAAATTATTGTCATTTAATCAAATATTGTGATAAATTTTTATTAAATTACTCTCCATTAAATTTATGATATACTAAATGACTGTGATACATCAATAAACAATAGCAATAAATTGTTCATCTACTATCGTTATTGATGGTTATATTTTTTAGCCACATAACAGTGTAGAATATAAATTAGGGTAGCATATGGTTATCAGGAAAATATTTGTATTTTATTTTATTATGCCTCATGCTATTTACAATGAAATATGTTGTACACATTGAGTTTTAGACTGAAGGAATACGTTTATACGTTCAGTATATAATAACACCATACAACATGCATCATACATGTGTATACATCTTTAGAAGATTACGAGCCCCATTAATAAATTGATTACTAGAGAGAGAGAAAACTTTAATTGATAGCATATCCCGTGGCTTTTTAGAAATGTTGGCAGATTGAAAATCAATCAATGATAATAATTCTGTATTAATAGCTGGAATATTTATTTTTAAAGATTTTTATAATTCTAATTAAATAATTTTATTTAAAGCAGAAAAAGAAATGGTGGTCTTTAAATACCAGGTATAAATACGAGGTATGTTACTATGCGAAATAAGAAGAAATTACTATAAGTTGCGCAAACTATTGTTTGTAGAAAATTATCAAATAGCCAACCACGCCACAGGTAGACTCTTCGTTATCGAATTACAAGATGAAACAATTCGAACTTTAATTCATTAATTATGGCTGTCGTAATGATGAATGAAGCGCCGTAGTCTAGTAGGTAGTGTGTTGGCTTATTAGACGCAAGGCCACGGTTCAAACCCCCAGGCCAGACATCAGAACGAAATATAAAAAATATTTCTTCGGCGACTTCCTTTCAGCAAGTTTGTGGCAAAAACTCTGAGAGTAAATAAAATTGCCATGAATAGGTTTCTCAAAAATCTGTCGTTCGGAGTCGACTTTAAACTGTTGGTCGGGCCACTCATGTATAAAATTAACACGCACAACATGAGTGGTGCGAGAAGCTATGCCGTAATCCTGACTGAAGGGTTGTAATGACTAATTATGTTGTTTATATGAAATATTGAGCTCAATAATGGCGTTTATTACGATTTACGCAATAAATGTGCATATCTGAACATCGTATAAATCACTAAATTTTGCCACAGAAACATTTAAGTGATAAAAATCTTCAATTGGTTATCCAAATATAAGAAATATAGCATACTATTCTTATTGAAATACCTTATTAAACAAAATTTAAGAGTTGAAAGAAGAGAGAAATAAAATTTTTAAATTTACACTTATAAACCTTATCTACACAAAACTATGTTACATAGTTTAATTCACCTGTATCCCCATTTTGTGCTTAAAATAATTCCACTCTGGAACTACATGTTATTCCTGTTATTTAAATCAATTAAAACTAAACATGAATTGTGTTTTTGTTCTGTGGTAAAATATTTGCTTAATGTACTAACCAAACAAAATTACTTATGTGAGGCTGATTTGGTTGTGTTGGTTTAAATCAGTTGGAAAGAGGTAATAAATATTGATTTTGAACAATGTAATACGGTTTGGAGGTGTAAAAGCACACGTTCAAATATAAATATTGTATGTTAATTAGTGTAATACAACAGCCAAATATTTACACTGGATAATCAGTAATTAACCACTGAAATAATAAAACTAAACATTTTTGATGTTTTTAAAAATTATGCGGATAAGTAATATAGAAACTAGAAATAGAAGATAAAAATTGCTTATACTTCACAGTGGAATATCATGTGGTGACTTTAAGGGCCATTATTACATCTTGCCGTTAAGTAAAGGGAGGATTTTAACGAGTTGATAAATTGTTTTTCATTGTTATAAGTGGACAATAAGGTAGAAGTTAGCGTTAAGCTAAAGGGAGGATCATCCTACTGGCAGCTCTTAAAGTTAAGTTTGTGTTTGTCTTAAAGTTAAGTTGTGTTTGAAAGTAATATACAATATGGCAACTTCAAATATAAACAAAGACAAAGCAAATACAACAAAAAACAAAGCTCGTCGTTGCCACTGCGTTTAAAAAAAGTTGTTTAATTTGAGCAGTGTTATCGACATTGCTCCGGCACTGCCATATTTTTGAAAAAGTTAACTTTAAAGTTCACTTTAGCTATAGTTATCTTTAACTCAACTTTAACGGGGAGTTGTAATAATGGCCCTAAGTATTAGAAACTTCAAACTAAAAATTTTGAACCAAACGAAAGCAATTTGCGCTGATAGCGAGGCTGATATTAACATATTAAATTCTTCGACGAACCTAACTCTACAGAACCTATAAGTTACAAAGTAAAGTTTCTTCTCTAGAGTAATCATACTGACCTGTACGTAATGAGCTGTGAGGAAAGTAATGTTGTATCTAATTTAGGCCAGATAAGGATATCAGTATATCAAGATTCATACTCATTCTAATAGATTTAGCAGATACCTCTGTCTGAAGGATAGTTTAACGAAGGTATAAGGTATTGTAGTTATTTTCATAAGTGATTTGCTAGTTCATTGGCTATATAATTAGCCAGTTTCAATATATGACCAATAACCCATATTGAATAGAATAGAGAAAAGCTGCCGCGAGAAAAGATCAGAAGAATTGCTACTAACCAATTCAGAGTTGAAAGAACCACACGAAGGAGGTCTTAATGCAGTCTGGCAACGAGGGCAGATAGAAATACTATCTAATCAAGATCATTTCCGCAATACGATTCACAGACATTACTTTTCCCTGCAAAACTTTTTAGCAAACAATGCAGTGCAGACTTCTGAGACTCTGTTAGATTTGCTCATTATGCTGTTACCTAGTTTAACCAAGAAGTGCTCTACCGAGTGCAAGAGCAACAGTGAGTGTCCCCAATTATTAAAGAGACCTCAATTCAAGTTACTGACCTGTATAGTTATGTGGATTGTTCTGTTTATTTTTAATGTCATCTGAGGAATCAAATATTAACTGTAGACGGGGCTGCCATTTCCAAAATTTTGAGTAGACTTGAAGTATAATTTTGCGTACTACTCCAACCATGCAGAGCTTCTGAGGAAAACAATTAGACTCCTAATCTGACAGATCCTTTAGAATGTGTATGTAGTAGACACCATGTAACATTCAGTGTGTACGCAATAAACGAAAAAAATATTTGCTATGAAGCCAAGACCAATGTGTCTCGCAAAAGTACCCATAATGCAATGCCAGTGATGGTACCAACAATCACGCTGAGAGATCTCCTTTGGAGTACGATCATGCATTTCGTGCTCCATCTATCCAATTTTCCTGTGCTATCTTGCCTGAATCCGAGGCCTCTCTTGTGGATTGATAGAATTCATTTTTTATTAAAAGCTCGCAGGTCTACAATTCATCTGCTCTCCAGTTTCTACACCAATAGTAAACCTCTACTGATTTGCTTTGATTCCTCACGTGGAACGAGTGGTAATTCAAGAAACTATTCTGTGGTCCATTCCAGATGGCTTTAAAGTTTGAATTTATAAAACAGAATACAAAATTTGCAAACATTGTAAGCCTTTAAATCGCATGTAGGAAACAAAACTGGAACTTATATCATTTGCATTCCCATGATATTTTTTTAATTGCGCTAAGTTTTTAAGTTTCTTTCAAAGTTTTTTTCTATTGATTTAATGAAAGAATATCCCGAACCAGAGGAATTTGTTAGAAATGAATGTTAAAGGAGGCTTTAAAAATGGTAAAACGTGAAAGAATAACTAGAAATACAGAAACTGAAAAAAAAGAAAATTTTTTAATTAATGGCCTCAGAACTGCAAATGCTTCATAGGAAAATAATAGAAAAGTACCAGCCAGCCCCTTTGCTTAAATTCTAGCACAAAAAAAAATACAAAACAAAAGTAAAACTGAAATTGAAATGAGATTAAAAGTTTAGTACGTTAAAACTTTGAACGAAATTAAGGAAAGAGGGAGATTAAAAAGTCATTTCTATTAATTGCAATGAAAGTACTGTCAATTACAATTTCGAATACGTTGCTTTAAGAGGTGGATTACAAATTAATAGAGAAAGATTATGCGTTAAGCGAATATAAAATATTTAATTAAGAACTTAAACGATTATAAATTTATTATATTTACTAAGCATTTATAAATTTTTTAAATCTTTTTCTTCTTTTACAAACAAAAAAAAAAATAATTAAAAGAATAAAAACTTAAATTGAAGTGTTTCTAATCAAATAATTTAAACAAAACGTCATCTGTTCGTTACATTCACATTGCCATGCCACATTTAACACTTGACTTCTAAATGCTGTTGTGCTTTCGTTAATGGTTCACACACCAGCTGCGGTAATGGTGTGTTGTATCTATTAAATGAATGGTAATGCATATGAGTATGAGTATGAGTATGTGCGGAATGCAACTGTCTTTATCTACAATTGTCTATGCATTTCTGGTATGCTGATGAAAGTTTTATCAGAAATTTTCATTCGTTCATTTTTATATAAAATAAAGAAATTCATGACAAAAGTCATGTTAACAAAAGGAAAAAGATGCTGCGAAACTTTTAATCAGTGGTTTATTGTTTAAATTTTATTTTGTATTTTAACCACAACTCTAAGATTTTCTATTGGTAATTCCAAAGTTGCCGTAGTCTAGATGGAAGTGTGTTGGCTTATTGGAAATGAGCCCGTAGTCCCAGCCATGTCTCAGACATTTCGAGCGAAACGTACACTGAATATAAACTACTTGTCTCGTTGACCTCCTCTACACAGACTTCTGGCAAAAAAAAGTTTCACAAATCTGTCATTCGGTGCCGAGTTTAAACGGTAGGTTCCCCCAGTCATGTATAAAATGAAAATACACAACATGAACGATTTGAGCAGCCATGTTGTACTTCAGACAGACTAAGGGCCATTGTTTCAACTTGTTGTTAACTAAAGGGAGGATTTTAACGGGCTGATAAATTTTTTGTCATTATTATAAGTTTGCGATAAGGCAGAAATGAGTGTTAAGCTAAAGGGAAGATCATCCTACTGGTAACTTTTAAAGTTAAGTTTATGTTTGAACTTTTTTCATGGCAATTTTATTTATTTTTTTTTATTTTTTGTCAGAAATCTGCTGAGAGGAAGTTGCCGAAGAAATATTTTTTCATATTTCGTTTTGATGTCTGACCTGGAGTTTGAACCGTGGGCTTACGTCTAATAAGCCAACACACTACCTACTAGACTACGGCGAGTAAACAAAATGAGCAAATATAACAAAAAAAGTAGCCCGTCGTTGCCTCTGCGCTTAAATAAAACTTGCTTAATTTGAGCAGTGTTATCGACATTGCTCCGACACGACGTTTTTAAAAAAGTCAACTTTATTTTATCATTAGGTTGTAATAACGAAAAGAGTTAAAGGTCCACTTTAGCTAAAGTTACCTTTAACTAAACTCAACTTTAATGGGAAGTTGTAATAATGGCCCTAAGTATTAGAAGCTAGCTGAAAACCAAGTCTGAACCAAACGAAAGCTCCGGGACTGCCACATTTTTGATAAAGTTAACTTTATTTTATCTTTAATTTGCAATAACGAAAATAAGTTAAAGGTAACTTTACAGTTTGCTTTAGCTAAAGGTACCTTGAACTAAACCCAAGTTTAACGGCAAGTTTTAATAATCGCCCTAAGGGTTGTAAGGACAATTTAAGAAGAAGAAATTAAAATAACAAAAAAAAAACAACTGTTAGAGATATAAAATGTTAAATTTCACAAATTATTTTTAATATATGAATATGACAGCGGTTCTCAAAGTCAATGTAATACATGCCATTTGTCAAATTCAGCCTGATTAGTACGTTGCAAGCCTTCGATCTAAAGAAGCCGTGGTAGGCTTTTGAAAAACGTTATATATTCCACAAATAATGACAACATATGTCTTAAATTAATAAAAATATTAAACAAATAAAAAAAAATATTGAGATGATCGGATGCTCTTGATGAAAGACCCGCTATAGATCAATATTTAAAATTTCGTGCTCCTAGAAAAATGGAAAATTTTTAATATTAAATTATGAAATATTTTTACCTTTTGTGTCGCAACAACAAACAGTAAGCACCACCTAATGTTCAACATTCATATCCGCAATTCCAAACAAAATTTATTATATTTTACCTTTATGAGCTTAGTTGTATCCTGGCTGCTGTAGATGTTTGCACACTGGCTAGTATTTCCTACGTCCGTTTTCCTGTACTCTATATATCCGCTCAATATACCACCAGCCGTGCTTAACTTCATTAAATTTATTTGCATGTGGGTTTTTGCACAAAATATTGGCTTTCGTCCTTCTTTGTACTAAACACATAATACAACGACATACATATGTATGTATGTATGTATGTATGCATATAAAATACAATAAAATAAAGTCAAATAATATAAGAATTTAAATTAAATTAAAATTAAAAAAATTTACTCACATAGTAAGAATATTTGATGAATTTTTCGATTTTAATAATTGAAATTTAGCTGTATTGATATGAAAGGTATTTAAAATATTTCCTATGAATTTTGATTACAATGCCAAACAATAATTACAAATGTATGTTGAAATTAAAAAGAAAAATTATTTTCATAAAAAATATTTTTCATTTGATCAAGACAGTCAGACAGACAAGCTTCAATTCTTAGACGAGCTGTGTTTTATAGACACGTAAAGATTCTTAAGTATAATTTTTTTAAGTATTCGCAGGATAAAGATGATAACGAAAGCTTGCAGTGAGCAGACATATTTTTTTTTTTTAATTGTTCGTCGATTCTACGAAGATTAACCTTAAGGTACAAAAATGACCAACCGGGATTAAAAAAATGGGTGGCTAGCGTACGTTTACTCACTGCAGGCTTTCGTTATCAACTAAAGTTGTTAAAAAAACAAAGTTGTTAAAAAACGAAATTTGGCCAAACATAAAAGAATTATATGATAAAGAGTAAATGAGCTTCGTCAATTCGACGAATAGTAACCATTCAGGGTTAAATTTTTCGTCAATTCAACGAAGAGTAACCTTAATGTACAAAAATGAAGAGTAACCGTGCATGATTAAGGTTTTCAATTGACAAGAGTAAAATTGATACAAAAATGGTAAACATCCGCCCGAATTACTTGCTCACCAGTACGATTGTGTTGGACATAAAATTGGCCAAGACCTCTACAAACTTTGTGAACATATTTATAATTTATTTTAAGTGAATTTCAACAATTTGCAAGACGTCTTTTACAATTTTAATGTTTGTTTTGCCAAGCCCTACAAAACAAACACACCAAACACAGTTTGAAATTTTTCACTGTCAGACCATGACTGTCAATAGATCTAATTCAGTTAACCCTTTAGTGAACGGAGTTCCTTTTCAACCTTCCTAAAATAATTGTCATCAATTATTAATAAAAATAATGTGATTCGATTGAAAAACATTTAATTTAAAAAATTTTTAGTTTTCGAGTTATAGACCTTCCCTTATAAGTGACACTGCGCCGTAGGTGCACTAGAAGTATGATTAATTTTAAAGCAAAAAACGTTTTCATATTTGCTGCAAATAATGTTTGTTTTTCCTCCGCAATATTCACATCGTTTTTCATTTTTAGAATATTCAATAAAGTGGTTACAGTCACCACATCGTGTATCTGTAGCACAATGTAGTTAGGTGACATACATGTCGGATCACTGATATGCAACTTCTTCATCAGCAGCCATGTATTAGCAACTGAGGCATCACCTGCAACTAATTGATTCAACTTATCAAAGCCACCAATGACCATATTATATCGAAAAATCACTTTTTGTGGAGTAATACTTACTGCAACCCTTCGAATCGTTGGCACGATTCCATGATTTACAATAAGAAACGCGAAATAGGGATTTTTAACACCACTGAGGTTTTGGGGCCATTGGTAAAGAATTATTTTAATCTAGCTATCTGCACAAAATTGATTGACTGGATAAAAAAGTATTGAAAATTGACAAGACAAGCTTAGAGGCATACTGTCATAGTATATACAAAACTGAGTGAATTGAGTTGTCGTTTGTTTTGTATGAAATATTTTTGTTTTTATTTATTTTATTATTTATTTATTAATTACAAATACAATTACAAATTATATTTTAATTATATACGGGCTGAGTAACTTTGACCATATGCTCGGTGCAGTGTCACAGACCAGAGTCTCTGGTGGGAATCCAACGCACGATCCTCACGCTAATAGTCTAGCACACTACCCACTAGACTACCAGGGCATCCTATTTTTGTTTTTATTCTGTTATAATTAAAGAATTTACAAGATTATGACATTAAAGACTTATCATTTATCTTTTTATGATATTTTACTTCATGTGCTTGATTTTAATCACCAGTGTAAGTTCATTTGCAGTAATTTTCGTTTTTATACAATAAATAATTCATAATAAATGCAAAAACCCTTCATTTTTAGCTCATACTTACATAGAATTTAATATTTTACCCGTGAGCAAATATTTTACATCGTGTAAGCTGCATAAGTGCAAACATTAAGAGGAGCCAACCTTTTTCAACACGCACTCATAATTTACCAGTTGTCAAGGGTAACATTAACACAATAGGGAATATTTATATACAACAGGTAGTTATTACAATTACTTTAACACTTTCCCACAGTTTTATGCACGATTTTATATACGAAAATAAGGGAAAATAATATAAAAAAACGAAGTATAATCTGAATCGAATAATGATGCTATTACAGCTTAAATCTTTATTATAATATTAAAGAAAAGCATTTAAAAATCTAGGTTAACCGTATACCACACGGTGTTTTCAGTTATCGACTGGTATATTTATTTAAAGCTTCATCCAGTGCATTTACAACGCCATTTGGATAAGTTTGTTTATTTTACTCTGCCAGCAGCATAACAGCATTTTAGTGAAATATTCTCGTAAAAGCATTTCAGCTTATTTATTGCTTCCATATAAATCTGCTTGAATAACTTAACTCAGTTCACACTTTTTTCTTATATGTATGTTCTTCGCAGTTTATGCATAAATTTCTGTAACCAGGTGGCACAATTTAAATTTTGAAACGCTTAAATCAGTATAAAGTTTATTACTTTCGTTATAGAAAATTCTTAAAATCAAAACATTTCAATTAAAGAGTGATATCAACAAAGGGTGTCTTAGTAAGACTGCACTTTTATTTTCTAAAATAAAAAACACGTATTTGTTGAAGTCGCCTTAGTCTGGTAGGTAGTGCGGTAGCTTATCAGGTAACGGTTCAACAGATATCAGCAGATTTCTGGCAAAAAATCTGAGAGTAAATAAAATTGCGATGAAAAATTTCTGAAAATCTGTCGTTTGCTGTTGACTTTAAACTATAGGTCCCTGCACTTATGTATAAAATTAACGCACACAACATACATAAGTTGTGTGAGAATCTCGGTCGTAATCCTGACTGAAAGGTTGTAATGACTAATTATGTATGCATGTATGAATTTTGAAGATAGTTGTGCTTTGTTTACTGGATTGTAAAGATAACATGTTTTGATTAAGAATGGAATAAGACATCAGTTAAATGACTGCCACGGCTCCGAAGACAGGCTATTAGAATTTTCATGAATGAATTTTGAATGACTTTTTCATGGAGGTGCAACTGTACCACACGGAAAACATACTGGATCTTGAACTTGAGCTTAGGAAGTATTTCTGTCTTATTCGCATAAGTTCCATAGAAAAATTTTAATTATATGTGAGCAAGTGGAATGGGATTGTAAAGCATTTACTTAAATATGTATACAATATGAAAGGGTGGTTTATAATATTCAAAGATAACATTATGGCATGTTGGGTGAAAACAGAAAGAAAATAAAAACTCTCAAAATGTAAAAGCTTTAATACTTTTTCAAGAATTCCATCAATGAACCCCCTTGTGGTCCCTAGAGGATAATATCACACAACGAACTGCATGCAAAGGTCATATGGATTTAAATGTCAAAGGAAAAGTAAGACCTAGCGAACAAAATTCCTAACCACTACACCCAACACAATAGTCTTATACCCGTACAATTTCACATTGAACGCCGTTACAAGAGAACCACGTTAAAATAACAGATTGACGCTTTAAACTAAAAACACTTTAAAAAATTAAATACGAAATTTAACCTCCGCGACATCAAAAAGGCAGTGAAGTCAAAATGAATCAATTAAATGCAAACGATAAGGGAAATCACTGAATTTAAAATAGCTACTCTTTAAACAAACACCACAATTTCTCTTCTCCACTTTCTAGTGATACAAATAATTTGCCTAAAAGAGTAACAGATAAAGGGCTGTCTGATATGGTAAAAAAAAACGAAACCGAAAAATAAATTGAGTTCAAATGAATTGTATGTGACAGTAAAAGAAGTAAAAGGAAATAAAATGTGAAATTGAGGCGTCAACTTGGTTTGTTTTTAATACGTGATGACATTTTAGTTAAAGTTGTAGTCGTTGTTTTTCTTATTCTGTGTTAGAAAAGCATATTAAAAATTGAAGAAATTTAAGTTACTTGATGATGCATAGAATGTCTTTTTATTTCATTGCTTAATATAATTAAGACGATGTAAATTTTTTATTCGGCAAATAATTGTATGCTATCTATCCTATCTTATGTGTATGCTAAGGTTAGCCTTTCTGTCAAAACATACAGATTAACAAAAGAGCGTTGAAAAAGATACATAGTATACACCGTCGCTATATAGTCCACCACTTTTGGTTGGTACATGTCCATTTCATTTACAACCGCGTAATACTCAAACAGCATTAAGCGGAGCAGCGTTAAGCGGGGTCTTACTGTATTATTTTCAATATGTCAACTTCAAATATAAACATGAAAAGTAATCGTTAATATATTAATAGTTTTTCAAATCAAAGTGGATATTGGCGTATTCATTATATTTATTTTAAAACAAAAAACACAAAAATAACAAAACTAAACCTCAACACACAATTTGTATAACCAAAATGAATAAACATAACGAATAAGAAAGCACGTCGTTGCCACTGCGTTTCAAAAGCTCTTGTTTAATGGAGCAGTGTTATCGACATTGCTCCGGCACTGCCATATTTTTGAAAAAGTAAACTTCATTTTATATGTAAGTTGTAATAACGAAAATAAGCTAAAGGTGAATTTAAAGTTCACTTTAGCTAAAGTTACATTTAATTAAACCCAACTTTAAGGGCAAATTGTAATAATGGCCCTTTTGTTAAATAAAATAAAGAAATATTTAACGCAGCCCTTAGTATTATTTGTACACACATTGAAGTACATATATTCCATGTGTACATACATAAATTTAGTTTTGCTTTCCATTGTACTAAGAAAACCTTTTTAAACCATTGATTATACAAGAATGTGCTGTTTATTCACAAATAAAGTCTTATTAAATATTATAAAATTATTACTTCTCCCCCTATATTTTATGAAATATAATCTAAAATATAACAATTGTATGTCTCATCGCTAGCTTCAGTATTTTTACATCAATAGGCAAATAGGGTGGCATTACATTTCATTCGAACAGTAACTTGACTATATGGAGTTCAATATGATATTTTAAGATGAAAGTGTATACAGAATAAAATAATAATAACAAAATAAAATTTGCTATAAAGTTATGTTATTTTTGCGTTGTTATTGTTGTTGCTACATAGTGATGATATTTTCTTGTTTTGCTTTTTACGGTTTATGTAAGCATTAGAATTCAATGCTGTTATGACAGAATATTTACAACATTTGTTACCTGAACATATGTTCTTGTTTACCTATTTGAAGAATATTTCAGTTGGCAATGTATCCCATGTTCACCAGTGTTTAATATCTATCAGTCAACGAAGGTATATTTTTTTTTTATTTATACAAGATGTCTGAGCTGGGGTTTTAACGATGGTCTTGTATGAAATAAGCTAATGCGACTACAGCATATGTTGGATTTTTGGCAGCGTTCATTGGCTTGTTATGGAGTTTTTGGTTCTGTCCAGGGTAAAGTTTACGTCCGATGAATCGTATGTTGCTCATTTTACTAACAATGATGTCTATGGTATTGTTATCTGTGCAATATGCTAAAAAAATAAACTCATTTGAACCACAAACGCTACCGTAGGACAGGATTTCACTACCCAAGTTATGACAGCGATTGCCGCTCTCTTTATCCTTCTAATGTTAAGTTTAATTAATGCACGAAGATTGGATAAATAAATTATGCGTCACAAAAGCTGTATTGTTACGCTGCCAAATCAAACCTTACTGTTTCAAAAAGCATAGCTTTGAAGAAGGTACCTCAGGGGAAACACAGGGGTAACACTGTGTGAAAAGAGTTGATACAAGTTCGCGATTTAGGCTCGCATTAAAATGTAATCGAAATGAATTAAGTTTACAATAAAAGCCGGTTTAAGCTTCTGATAGAGCCATATAGCCTTTTGGACTTTTATATACATCAGGCCTGCTAAGCTCTACTACATGCCTTAATTTTATTTCAGAGTTATGGTGCATTTTTTCCTATAAATTACCGAAGAAATTATTGTAGTCCATACATACATATATACATAAATGGCCATTACAACCCTTCAGTTAGGATTACGACCTAACTTCTCCCACCACTTATGTTGTGTGCGTTAATTTCATACATGAGTGCTGGAGCCTACAGTTTAAAGTCGATTCCGAACGACAGATTTTTGAGAAAGTTTTCATGGTAAATTTTATTTACACTCAGAGTTTTTGCCAGAAATCTGCTGAGAGGAAGTCGCCGAAGAAATATTTTTCAAATTTCGTTTTCATGTCTGACCTGGGGTTTGTACCGTGGCTTTACGTCTAATAAGCCAACACACTACTTACTAGACTACGGCGATTGTAGTCCATATATACACTTAAATGAAGATAATTTTCCACTTAAAAAATGCATCATGGCTTTCCAATTTTACAAAAGTCAGAAACCCCAATATCTACATAATCCATCTAATCCTTTGTATCACAAGCTCCTAGAAAGAAGCAGCATCACCTCTTGATTAAGGGTATCCTTTAAACATCAAATAATGCTTGAGTAATGAATGCAAAGAAATAAAAAAGATAGAGAGATGCCTGGTGACAGAAAACACCTTCAATACTAAACAGTCGTAAATTTTACGACTTTATTGGTAATTTTCTATTCCTATACTTCTAGTCAATACAGTATTTGTAGCTATCATTCCCAGGAAATGTCGTCCTAAGAAAAAGTGTTGCAAACATTTGTTGGGAAAACCATATTTTTTATTTTTTTTTTTCTCATTTTTATTACCCTAAAGTGTTGCAAATGTTACCATCAATCTTGTAAAACTTTATGAAATCCACTTTAGCTATTTTTCATAGATTTATGAAAATAACAATATTGTTACGTTTTTACCTTCTAAAAACGAATTCGAATCAATGAATTCCATTCCAGCAGTTGTTTTTTTTCATAAACCTTTTAGTTATTTAAATTAAAAAAAAACACTTTTATTTGTAAAACAACGCTAAGTTACACAGGGTATAATAAAATAGCATTTAAATGTCGCTCTCTTTTCTGCTGCCTTAGAATAATTAAAAATGTTCGAAGAATTTGTTGTTTAGGAATAAGCAATGAGGACAGCACCCACAAAAGGATTGGAAATGAAGCGATTATGATATGAAGTGACAATTACTGCATAACATTGCAGACTATAGACGAATGGAATAGATCCACAAACTGTGTCGCCGTGGTCTAGTAGGTAGTGTGTTGGCTTATTAGACGAAAAGCCAGGGTTCGAGCCCCAGACCAGACATCAAAATAAAATACAAAAAGTATTTCTTCGGCGACTTCCTCTCAACAGATTTCTGGTAAAAACTCTGAGAGTAAATAAAATTGCCATGAAAAGTTTCTCAAAAAGCTGTCGTTCGGGGTCGACTTTAAACTGTAGGTCCCGCCACTCATGTATAAAATTAACACACACAACACAAGTGGTATGAGAAGCTAGGTCGTAATCCTGACTGAAGGGTTGTAATGACCAATTATGTATGTATGTATTACCAAAATATAATTGGAACTCTGAACGAATATTTGCTTAATATGGAATTATCTAACATAACAATCGCAACTATTTGCATTACTCTAATATCAAATCGACTATCTTGGTCAAAAGAAGCCACTAGACAGTTTTCTCTCAATAAAGTTCTGGAAAGTTTCTAAAGTATGTGGTTAGAAGTCGATGTTAATTGTAGCAACAATGGTGTACCTTCAGCGTATGAGCACTTAACAAGCCAAAAAACGGCAGTAATAGTGCCTTGCCGCTAGGCATTATCCTCAGTGATCTCTTCTCCTTCAACCTACCTACATACTGTACGTGTTTTATCTTTTTAAAAACGTTTAAAATATGAGTTCGTTGATTGCAAAAAAAAATAAAAATAAATATGTTCTTAGTTTCAACAAACTCTTTATTGTTCGCACTACTTTTGTGTGCCACCCTTTACAATTTGACAAATAAAACAATAATTGCTTGCTCGCTATTCTTCTGTTGTACTACTTTTGTTCGCGTACACTCTAACAAATGTTCGGTCGATCTTTACAACGACGATATTCAAACCACGACTGTTTTCTTCACACGCAACGCGTCTTTACACAAGACTGACAGAATTATTACTACCCGTTGCCTGCTTTGTCTTGCCTTTTTATATATCCACGTAATCAGTCTGATGAATGTTCTTGAAATCTAATGTTCGTGTGTTCGCCTTCTCGAGAACTCTATCGCGACTTCATTGTTGTCTGTATATTTTGTTTACATTGCTTGTTGTTGTGTTCTCTCTTGCTTGTCTATCCCCTTTTCTTTCGTACTGATGTTGTTGGTTTACGTGTAACAAGTTCGTTGTATATGTTTGTGTAGCTTTCGCTCATTTTAATGTTAAACGATGTACACCGTTTCCAGTTTTCGTAACAATAGTCATTGTCGTTATACATATATTTCATTCCTAGCTTAAAAGATCTTTCTATGTTGTCTAGTTATTTATTCTATTCTCATAATTTTTCGTTAAAATTTATGTGCCAGGGTCATGGAAATTTAGACATTTTGGATGCATTTGGATGCCCTCAATGAAAGGCCTGCTGTAAAAAACATTTTCCCAAAACTTGCTATATTTCCATTCCATTACTTTATGTTTGCAAATTAATTTTTTTATAATAAATATTATCAGTAAATGAAGACATGTTAACCTTTAAGTGCAATTTAATTATATTTTTAATATAAATCTAAAGTGCTATTTGAAAATTAGAAAACATATATTAATTTCAAATAAATAAATTTCTATAATTCAAATAAATAAAAAAAATTTTTAAATTTAGAATAAAAGCCATAAATTATGCAAATAAAATTGTGACAGATAAATCGAATTGTAAAAGATAAAACTTTGTTTGAGAAAAAATATTTTAATTTTTTTAGGGCTTAAATGCTTATAACAAACAAATAATTGCAATAAATTAAATGGATAGTATAAAATGCACAAAAAAATTGTTTGTAAAAAATTTGCGAAAAAAAAGTTCATGATATATACACAAGCGAAAGAAAAAAAAATTAAAATTTAATAAAATTTAATTTAACTTAAAGCATATAAATTAGGTATTTAAAGTCGCCGTAGTCTAGTAAGTAGTGTGTTGGCTTATTAGACGAGAGCTCGTGGCTCAAGCCCGGGCTAAGGTAGATTTAGGTTCAGGTTAAGGATAGAGGACGTGTACTTACCAATTGAGACAAGTACAGTACCCGGATGTTAAGTTGACCCATTGTACTACGTCCCAAAGGAGGGAGAATAATAGGGAAGATAGGGAAAAAGGAGAGGAAGTGGGAAAGGGAGAATAAGGAAGCGGAGGAATAACACAGACTAACAAACACACAAGAGAGCGGGACTGCACTATTGAAGCCCTTCTGCACTTCTCAACCAGCTCAAACTAATAATGAATCTATGCAGAGTATTAATGACGGCTCTCGACAAAGAATTCAAACCTTCGAAGAAGCCGCTGCCAAGGGTCCTCAAACTCAATCTACTAAGGTCTGGACAATTACAGAAGAGGTGTTCAATAGTATCCATCTCCTCCTCATCGCAGCATACCCTGCAATAGTCCGGCTGGGATCTGTTTCAGATCCTTGTCAGCGCTCTAATCTCGCAGTGCCCCATAATAAACCCAATAACTAACCTTAAACTGGCCTTACCCAAGACTCATAGACACCTAGAAACTTAACAACCTGATCCATTCCCACAACGCCTCTGCTCTTCCCTCCTGACCCATCCGTTCATGAGGCCGTAAATGTGGCAGATTGGGGGATCAAGACCAACTATCAAATCGCCCTCAAGTATCTTATACATATCTTTCAGCTGCTCACCGTTGCAAGAAAGGGTTCTTAAATAATTTTATATTTTTTAAATATTTTTATGTTTGTTGTAATTGTTGTTGTCTTTTAATTTGCAATAAATTTTCAAATTCAATGTAATAATTTTACAATTTCAACAATAACTTACCGAAAAATATTTGTCTACGTAAATTTCCATTTACATACAAATATACTTCCAATTACCATTACCAGAGTATGGTTAAGCCCCTAAGAATGAATGTTGCTTCCTTGCAACAGATAAAGAACAAATTTTACATGAAATTACTCACATATTATCATATTCTATACATTACTACCACACATTAAAATAGAATTGGAATTCACTTTCATTCTAAAGAAAACAAAGCATAAATAAATCGAAATAAGATAAGAAGAAATTCTTTGGAAAATTCTAAACATTTAACCAAATATGTTAACATACATACATATGTGGTATATGAAAGGTATGTGTCGGTATGTATGTAAAGGCATACATGCACACATTAGAAAATATTTCGAAATATTTTATTTCTGTACTCGTATATATGTATGTATAGTAAATAAAATATTATTAACAATATTTATACCGAGAAAAACGTTTTATAAGTGTTCATTAAGAAAACTGAAGCTATTGGTTTTGAAACTATAACATTGAGGCACACTAGCCCTCATGAATTATAACTTCAAGAACTTAAAAGTTATTTCAGATTGTAAACAAGTAACGAATGATTTTTCATCAACAGGGTATTAAAATTAAAAAAAAATTTTAATGGTGCATGTAATATCTGGTTCTTGAAATTATAATCTGCGAAGCATAGTGCAGGCTATATAGTGAACGCATTAAACTCCTTCAGATACGGCCGCATCATAAAATATTGTTGTGAAAATGGAAATGGTGTTATCGTTTAACATTAAAATAATAAACCTAAGCTACAAAAACACAAAAAAAAAAACAATGGACTTGTTTACATGATCAACGAATAAACAAAAATATAGCAACAAGATCAGTATAAAAAAGGGATAAACAAGTTAACAAACAGGCAACAACAACACTGCAAGGACAAACGTAAACAAAATACACAAACAACAATAACGTAAACAAAATGTTTACATTTATAGAGATTTTGTGAAAAAAAACGTAACAATATTTAATGTAATGTATTTTTTGTAGATAAATACTGATCGTTTTAAATGTATACCTTCCGTCAACCTTGTTAATTGTTAATCGCAATTAATTATTTTACAATTCTATTAAAATCTCACAAAACTCAAACTTCATTTGTGACATTTTAGTACGCAAACCACATCCTCATGCGCTTTAGAAATGGTTCGAACTCGTTCCGATTTAACACTGAATCACAAATTGGTTTTAAGTTCAATACCTACAAGATATAAACATGGAGTTTCTTAGAGTATCCAGCTATTTTCAAATCGTTGATAACTGTTTGATAAAGAACTCTTAGTTCCTAGCAACGTTCACGCTGCGTATGAACAGAAGTTGTTGTGAAGTATTTATCAGCCTTCAGACATGAACACCCATAAGCAAGACTATGGTCATTTTCCGGCAAATTTTGTTCATATCGAGCTAGTTCTCTCTAAATTTGAGTTCTTAGTCCAATTCCCTTTTTTTTCTGCAAATGAATAAGTGTTTTCCTTGCTGTGATTAAATGCCATCCTAACATATGCAAGTGGGTTATCAATCTTGTTACATTCAATATCCCCTTGTCTAGGGGAAGCTAATCGTCTAATGTCTTTGGGAATTCTCGTAAATTTTCGGCAGACTTAGATTTGGTGTACAATATTGTCTGATATTGGATTCGAACAGCAGTTATCTTTATGGCCATTATTTCAGACTGAACAGTACCACGGTAATCGGATAGCGCAAAGGACAAGCTCTAGCTATTATGAAGGAATTCCACATTCGACTTTTTAATGTGATCTGTATTAGATAGTGAATACTTGGATAACGTTTTCTGGAAGGTGAATGGAATATATGCTATTTTCGCTGTAAAACTGAAAGCGCTTTCAGTCATCGTGAAGACAATACATACATACATTCAGATAACTAGTTTCTATGCGCCTATACTCTTACTTCGCTAATATTTACAGTTCTACTCAGTCAGAATTTAATAAACAATGCCTTAAGTGATGTAATTCTAAGAGCACCTAACAGATGCTCGTTAGGTTGCCTGCATCCTTATAATGCCCTCACATCGCGTTTATTGATTCCTTCTGATTACACAATTGTACATTAAATATACATTTTTAGGATTGCTACTCTAGTTTAGGTCTTTTACAACAAGCAAGGTCAGCAACCTCCGTGGTTCTGGATCTATTTGGAGGACTGAATAAAGCTAGATTTGGACTAGGAGTTTAAAATTGTAGTAAATTTTTTAAATATTTTGAAAAATTATGTTTTTAATTAGTAAATAATACTTTGTACTATTGTTGTATCTTTTTTTTAACATATTGTCCAACAAGTTATGTAGTTTCTGGTTCGCTGAAATGTGTTGTTGATTTTCTGACTTGAAAATGTATAGCATAATTCACCACTTGTCAGCACTTGCATTTAACAGGATACGAATGTGTATGCACTGAATGCTATTAACCATGGGTATGACTTTTGCTCAAAGCTGCTGCTGCTGCTGCTGTTCGTATTATTTCATCAAATCCACATCACTGGTTGCTTTAACTTAAGTTCGCTTATGTTAGAGAATCGCATCCACCATGTTTGCATAAAGTGTACTTGATTTTATTTTTCATATCATACTCTTTCCTATAGTATGGGATGGGAAGTGAAATGGTTTTGTGCCTTTTAAACTACGCTGGGGACATCTAAAGCGATGAAAAAATCTGAATTAAATTTTTAATAAATTTTGCTTCCACAGAATTTTTGAATATTAAAATTACTTCCGTAAATACTTTCACAATTTAATTTTAAACTCTTTGATGTATTAACCTGAACACAACAGATAAACGGAACTGTGAAGAAATATTTAAAAAGGTCTTACCATGTAACTGATTCCATTAGGAAACGTAAATTAATATAAAAAAAAATTGTTTCAAATGAATCTTCTATTACACAGACACGGAAAACATCTTCGATACTGTAATAAAATATCTCAGTGACAAAAAAAATCTGTGTTTAGTTTCCACAAACATTTCTCACATTAAAGGCCAAAAAAAAAAATAATACACGTAAAAACGGAAGACCCAAGGAAATAATAAAAGGAAGATAGAAAATATGGAAGAAAGGAAAATGTTCCAGGAAAAGGTTCATTAACTTTTTGAGACTGTAAATAGTTAATGTCTTAGTCATTAATTTTCGAAGGGCTTAGAGAAAGGAGAATAAAATCATTGAAAAAAAAAACTCAATTGCGTGTCGTATGATGGCCATGATTTTTCTTGAGATTGAAGAATAAAATTTAATTAAATGTTGCAAATAAGCGTAAATAAAGAAACAAAAAAGTATCGAATAATTTTATTAATTGAGGTTTGGAGAAAAGGGATACGCAATTATAAAAAACTGCTCCAAATAAAAAATAGTACTTCCTTAACAGTTTAGAAGAGTATTTTGTTCACACATTTTATAAAAACAAAGCATTAAAGATGCCCCTGATAGCCATCAGAAGCTTTCTATCAATTCTAAATACAATTTTAGGACTTGAGTATTACTTTTTAAACACAATAGATTCAACGCAGCAATGTTAAGTTTAGAGGACGTGTACTTGAGACAAGTACAGTAGCCGGAGGTCCATATACTTATGCTTTGCAACTGCTGCCTTTATTTTAATTAATGCGCATGCAGCTTATCTGCAAAACTTTATTGGAAAACTTGCTGCGTTGTGTCAATTGTGTTTATAGCATTACCCTCAAGAATGGAAGTTAGCATTAGTTTAAGTGATGGCGTAAAATGCTAACGAATCCTAATTTGTAATTAAATAATGTGACTTTGAGAAAATTCCCCATAATACCATAATAGTTTTAGCAGCTCATAATTGACCATATTCGTCTGATCTAACAATATACAAAGTATTACCTTGGCGAAACGCGCATTCTGTTTTACCACAGATTTTGATTACATATAATTTCTTTCATTTCATTTCAGATATGCAAAATTGTATCCCAGCATGTCGCAGGTTCAGCACACTCAATTTCCTTCCTTTGGAATGAATCTCTCAGCTACTTGCATGTCCATTAAGAGCATGGCACGAATCTTAATCCTGTAATGTTTCCAAGTTATGGTCTTCAATTTTTTTTGGCTGTCCAGGGCACTCTTACTTGTGTGTATACATACATAATTGGTCATTACAACCCTTCAGCCAGGATTACGACCTAGTTTCTCATACCACTTATGTTGTGTGTGTTAATTTTATACATGAGTGGTGGGACCTACAGTTTAAAGTCGACTCCGAACGACAAATTTTTGAGAAACTTTTCACAGCAATTTTATTTACTCTCAGAGTTTTTGCCAGAAATCTGCTGAGAGGAAGCCGCCGAAGAAATACTTTTTGTATTTTGTTTTGATGTCTGGCCTGGGGCTCGAACCGTGGCACTTCATCTAATAAGCCAACACACTACCTACTAGACCACGGCGACTTGTGTGTATACTGTGTTCTTAATAGACCATGCTCACCGTATAAACAAACGATGAACCAAACTTGCCGCATATGCAGCTTGAAACATTCTCTATTGCGGAAGAAATTTGATGATTTGCACGATCAAACTATACAATATTGAATGATTTTGACACCTTCATAGTTAACGCATTCATCATTCACATAGCAGAACTCATAAGCAAGTAGATAACCGGTTTTAAATGTTTCTTTTGTAAGGTATATGGTTTCATATACAGCGTTGTTATGTTATTTGCTTTACCTTATTGAAAATAGAGCTCACAAGCCGTAAAATTCTTGCTTTGAAAACTTCCATATTCTATTCATCTATGACGATAAACACAATTGTATTATACTGCTTATGATAATACATATGTACATACGAATATGTATGCACACAGTGATATTAATCTGCGAAAAAATATACTCTTACCTTTTAGGAAATAAAAAATTGTACATATTTATTTAGCAATAAATATATGAAATGAATATTCAAGTACATACGCAAAACTCAAATGCTTTGAAAGGGTAAAATTTATTAAACCCTAGAGACGAATTCTGTAAATAAATACCAATTAATTTAAAATATTTACCAAGTAGGATATTCTAACAAAAAAAGAAAAAAAAAAAGGAAAAAAATCTGAATCATTTATGTGATAAAAAATATGTTTCTATGGTTGTTAAAGATAGCTGCCTATGCAACGAAAATGAATTATGCAAGGGTAAGAAATATAATTTATCTCCTCAAATATAATAAAATTAAAAAATATATGTTGTATATTTAGTTATAGTAGATACATGGATATTTCAAAACATATTACAACGCAATAAATTAATTAAATTAATGGCAGGTATTCCCAGCTTTATTTATTTGTTTCAGTCATGTTTACGACCATAGCTCTCACACCACTTATATTATATTTCTTCGGCGACTTCTTCTCATCAGATTTCTGGCAAAAATTCTGAGAGTAAATCAAATTGCCATGAAAAGTTTCTCAAAAATCTGTCGTTCGGAGTCGACTTTAATCTGTAGGTCCCGCCAGTCATGTATACAATTAACACACGCAACGTGAGTGTTGTGAGAAGCTAGGCCGTAATCCTCACTGAAGGGTTGCAATGGCCAATTACGTTACGTTATTTATTTACATATAATAACCTTATAAACTAAATAGTTTTTACTACAGTTCTTTAATAATATGAAATAAACCACAATTTATTATTTGCAAATAAAAAAAAATAAAATAAAATGCCAATCGAAAACAAATGCAATAAATACCATTGAATTTCTGTTTTATTTTTTTAAATCATCTTTGTTTCCCACTGAGATGTTTTATGGGGATGTATCTTCCTCTAATTACCTTGATATTTCTAATATGTTTGCAGTTGGACTCGGGACCTTATCTGAGTAGCGGCTTTTCGTATCCTTATTCAGTGGGAAGTGTCTGTATTTCTAATATATATTCATTTGATGAGGAATCTGTTCTTGAGTCTTTGTCTGGACTGAAACTTACATACTTGCCGGGCCCTGACGGGGTTCCGGCCTGTATTTTGAAAAAGTGCGCTGTTGTGTTGAGTGGTCCTTTGACCTTTATATTCAATGGGCTTCTGAGGGCTGGTCATTTTCCATCTATTTGGAGAGTTCATTTATAATTCCTATATATATATATATATATATGTTACTTCTGGTGTTCCGCAGGGTAGCCAATTGGGTCCTTTACTGTTCTTATTGTTTCTTAATGATCTTCCTTGTGCTATTTCTGATTGTAATATTCTGATGTATGCTGACGACGTTAAATTATTTTATACTTTTGATGATGATCATGGTCAGGCTGTTCTTCAACGAAATATTGATTTGTTTGTAACTTGGTG
Organism: Sarcophaga carnaria; assembly: GCA_958299815.1. Taxonomy (NCBI): domain Eukaryota; kingdom Metazoa; phylum Arthropoda; class Insecta; order Diptera; family Sarcophagidae; genus Sarcophaga; species Sarcophaga carnaria. Next base: position 140,661,432 of record OY283150.1, read on the forward strand.
TAGAATTAATTTAATGGATCTTAACTTGAAGAAATGTAAATGCATGGTTTTCTCTCGCGGGGGCGTAATTTCGTCCACTTATGTGATTAATTCTTGCCCCTTGGAAACTGTGACTACATTTCTTGATTTGGGAGTATTATTGGATATGAAATTGTCTTTTATTGATCATATTAGTATGATGATTGGCAAGGCTAGGGCTGTTCTTGGTTTTGTGAAAAGATGGGCTAGGGAATTCATTGATCCTTATATAACGAGACTGCTATACATTTCACTTGTTAGACCTATTTTGGAGTATGCGTCTATTATTTGGAATCCATACTATCGTTGTCATAGTGATTCAATAGAGTCTGTGCAGAAGCAGTTTTTATTATTCTGTTTACGTGGCTTAGGATGGGATTATGCCAATGGGTTTCCGTCATATGAGGCTAGATTAGGTTTGATAAAACTTCCATCTTTGGAACGTAGAAGGACTGTTTTAGGGGTTTGTTTTGTTTTTAATCTAATTAAAGGTGATATCGATTCTGAGTTTTTGCTTTATAACCTGAATTTCAGTATTCCAGCAAGATTTTCACGACACTATCGTCCTCTTTCTTTAGATTTTTATAGAACGAACTATGGATTTAATTTTCCTTTTCGTAGATTATGTAACGATTTTAACATATACTATGATTTTATTGATTTTAATAGTAATGTTTGTAATATAAAACGTAGCTTATATGCTGACGTAAATTTGTAAATTATTATATAAAAATGTATTACCGTTCTTGTTATACGTAGTTCATGTTTATTGTAACTTTATTCAGCTTGTGATTAATTTCTGTAGCTGTTTTATGTTCTCGTTGCCATTAGTTTTCCCTTACCCGCTATAGTCCGGACTGTAGTGTGTACGTGTCCCTACGTAATGGGGACGAGCCCTCCGCGGTCGGGTGAGGGTGGGTTAGTGTGAGGCCGGGGACGTTCGATGAAAAAAAAAAAAAAAAAAAAAAAACAATTGAATTTCTGTTTTATTTTTTTTAATAAATCAATTGTTTATTGGAAAAAAAAATTAAAGTGACAATTCATTACATTACATGCTTGACCTTTTAATAAATTTTAATATTATTATTGCTATTGTAAAAGATGTGTTATAAAAAACAAATTATTTTTTTAAATTTTATTTAATAAGCCAAGGGCAGTATTTTAATAATAAAATTGATTATGTTGTATTTACTTTGTGCTTATGTCCATTTAATTTTTATAAAAGCAATTAATTTTTAAAAATATAAAATTGTTTCTTTGACAACCATTTCCAAAAAAAAGAGAAATTGAAAAAAAACAACTTTAAATAAAAAATTTCTGTAAATAAAAATTTTTCAGATATCGGGCTTAGTGTTTGAATGTTTTTAGTGCATCAATATGCCCACGTATCAAGATTATTTACATATAATTTGGAATTTACAACTTCCTAACACTTGTCTTGTACTTAAACCAACAGAAGGCATATCACATTTATGGTTTAATTTTGCCCAATACATATTGATCTCGCTAAAAGGGCCTCGAATTAAAAAATAAAAATTTTTAAAAACTTACTTAAGCTTTAATATGCAAATAACAATTGGTTTTCCAGTATAATCAAATATATTTTATAATAATTTTTAAAGCATTTTCCATTTATCTCACATCAATTATACTTCTTACACTGTGTTACACTCAATGTGAAAGAATATTCAATATTTCGTATTCAATTTAAATTTCAATATTACTTATCCGCCTCAGTGTGATGCAATGAAAAATGACTTGTAAACAGGAAATATTATTTATTGATTTTTTTTAATTTCCAAAAGATAAAAAAAGTTAAGATGGCGTTGAAAAAAGCTTTTATACATTAAAATTATTTCTTTTGGTCGTAGCGTTCTCATACAAATCTAAGAAGAACAATTATTGGAAAATTAAAATTTTTTAATACATGAGAATATGACAAAATGGTCTGACTGTAAGGTCTAATAGAGAAGGGTGTTCAAAATGGACATAAGAATGCAAGTTGGTGTGTGTGCATTAGGGAGATTGATTTGCATGTGATTACATAGTCAGGTGTCAGAGGCTCTGTTCGATTTAAGTTCAATGTATAATTCATAAAGATAATGTGAAACAGTTCGATAACAAGTTTAGTGAAACCATATCTTATCCTGAGAGATTAAGTATCTTCCACGAGCGACACATCGGTAAAAGTGGATGATTTTGTCCTCTGGAAAAAGACGTAGTAAAAAAATAAGTGAAAGTAGTAGCAGTAGTCCTGTAGGTAGTACGATGCCTTGCTAGAGGAGAGTACATAGTTCAAATATCAGGTCAGACATATCATACGAAAGAAATTATAAAAAAATATTTCTGTAATCGATTTTTTCTAAGCAGTCTTCTGGCAAAATTTATGATAGTGAATAAAATGGTCCTGAGATGATTCTCAATGAATAAGATTAACACAGACACCAAATCAATTAACGATGTAATTGTATGATGGCAATAGCATAGGCAAACGCGGTAACAGCAGTAATTACAGTCTGCTGCCTAAAGGACTGTAAAGATTAATTCCATGCGGAAAATTTTTAGTATTTTCTAAAAGGAATTTTATTCCACGCAAAAGTGTGCTCAAATCAATTTCATAGGAGGGAACAGACGACGAAACATTGCTGTGGTATCGTTAAGTAGATGAATTCAACATAAATACATACATACATAATTGGTCATTGCAACCCTACAGTGAGGATTACGACCCAGCTGCTTCCACCACCATTTTATACGAGTAGCGGGTTCTACAGTTTAAAGTAGAATACGAATGATGAATTTTTGAGAAACTTTTCATGACAAGTTTATTTATTCTCAGAATTTTTGCCAGGAATTTGCTGAGGGGGCAGTGGCCGAAAAAATATTTTTTCATGATTCGATTTCTGGAGATGTCTGACCTAGAATTTAAACCGTGGCCTCACGTCTAATGAATTTTATATTACCTACTATTGGACTCAAGGTCATAAATGGCAGATGATTTTGCCAGGAGTAGAGCTTCGACATCGCTTATTGGAGAAAAATTCTTCTATGGTGTAGGAATAGAAGTTTGTAGGCATATACTATATGTACTTAGCGAAAAAGAAAACAGAGAAATTCTGATATTGTAGAAGGAAGAGGTTTGAGTTTTCCATCGGATTATTCAGGAATAGTATCAAGATAGTAACCGGCATTCTAGCTATTCATTATAGACGGGCTTTGAGCCCAATGTATATAGTTTCTGTTATGAAGTGTTTATCAACTGTGCTTACTGATATCGGACATTTTTTTGAGGTCCATCACGGCAACAGTTGTGTGGGAATATTATATGGACACCCTACAAACAGCTAAGCCAGTACAATAATTCGTTCGTTTGCAGTATTTTGATAACTTTACACGCCAATATCATTACATAGTACTTTAAAAAATTATGTTTAAGATCCCGTAATTCTTTAAATAAACTTTTCGATAAATTCTGTAATATTGCAAGGCCAGGGATATGCTGGCATTGATAAGTACATACTATCGTAGTTCTTTGATGTATTATAATAAAACAAAAGATTATTGGCTTGAATCGTATATGTTTCCTACTTTACTTTATCTGGTTATTAAATAAACCTGAAATAAATACGCATTTAATGTTCATTTTAATCAATTTTAACAGCACGACACAATATGTGGCTTCAGAACAGAATACTTCTGTGCTCATAAAGTTTGTCTTGTGACTGAAGGTCACAATTTTAGTTGAAGCTGACTTCGGCAAGGTTATTTTTTTTTTTGTTTACATAAACATGTTTTGGGAAGATGGTGCCTGAGGCATTGCTATAGATTTGCTATGCATAAGAATGGAATTTTATAGATAATTTCATTCGGCATACAACTGTTATCAAATTGCAATAACAATCATGTAAAAATTTTATAAATTTGCACAATTTTTAAATAATTTGTTTAAAAATACTTCGACTGCATGTAGTTTGACTCTAATGAGTATTAAAATAAATATTTGTTGCAAGTATCCTCCAATTATAATATAAGTTTACGAATTAATTAAATTCTGAATCTAATTGTAGGCAAAGGATACGAAAATTGTATTTCAATTCTATTTTAACTCTACAGTTAAAGTAATGAGAACGTAAGTATGTTTTACAGGTTCCAGTAGTTCTCAAATTCCATAAACAAATAAGCTTTTCTATCCACGCAGAATTTTAATTTGAAATTTTACTATACCAGCAGCAGCTGCTGTCAATTGCAAACTATTGAAAACTTTATCTGTGTGAACATTTTTCTCTGTAATAACGTAAGAGTGACGTGACATAAAAATTCTATCAAAATTTTTGTCACGTAACCGATGAGAAATTCTAGAACTTATTAAGTTGTCATGTCTTGTATTTGATTATATACGTATACACATACATATATAAACAAATATGCTAAATTTAGAAGAACAAAAAAACAAAAAAAAATTTAAAACTTTTGAAAATGTTTGTAAGTTATGAAGATAAGTACTATCATCATCAATTGTGTTGCGGTTTATTAAGTGTAGGACTCAGTTCATATTGCATAGGAAGTCTTTTATAAATAACATACGTTCACTAGGACGTGCTTCATATATTAAGTACACAACAAGAATAATAATATTTTAACTGGCAACTCAAATTAGTTATCGATAAATAGTTACGTTTATATTAAATAATGATAAGCTTTTAAAATGCTGGTGAATTTCTAAATACATTTAAGCCTTACATACATAATTCCTCATTACAAACATTTTGTCAGGATTACAACCTTGTTTCTCACCCCACTTATCTTGTGTGTGTTAATTTTATACACAAGTGCAGGGACCTCCAGTTTAATGTCGATTCAGAACAGATTTTCGAAAACCGTTTTCGTGGCAATTTTATTTACTTTCAGAATTTTTGCGGAAAATGTGCTGAGAGGAAGTCGCAAGAAAAATACTTTTTCATACTTCATTTTCTTGCAGAGATCTAATCTGGAGTTTGACCCGTGGCCTCACGTCTAAGAAGATACCACACAACCTAAACCGCTTTAGTTTGCAGTTTATTTAAATACAACTGCAACTGCAGCCCGATCTCGGTAGGCAGTTATTTTCCACTTCAGATGACCATGCCCCCAAATTTATCCCGCAGAATATTAAATGTTGCATGAGCAGTATAGCAGTATAGCACGCAGCTCCGCCCTGTTTTAATTCACATATTGCTGGTGTCCAAATCATTCAATTTACAGACATACATATATAATTGGTCATTACAACCCTTCAGTCAGGATTACGACATAGCTTCCCGCACCACTTATCTTGTGTATGTTAATAATAATGTTAATAAAGTCGACTCCGAACGACAGATTTTTAAGAAAATTTCATGGCAATTTTATTTGTTCTCAGAGTTTTTGCCAGAAATCAGCTGAGAAGAAGTCGCCGAAGAAATATTTTGTATTATTTTCGATTTGATGTCTGACCTGGGGTTTGAACCGTGGCCTTACGTCTAATAAGCCAACACACTGCCTTCTAGACTACGGCGACTTCAATTTAGGCAAAAACAAAAATAAATAAATTTTGTAGACATTGGCCTGTAGTGGCAGTGATGGCCTGCAGTCCAAAGTCCACTCCAAACAGTAACATTTTTTTAATGCATTCAACGCTCTTGGACCTCATCGATAAAAATTGCTTTTTAATGCAAATTGTAGCCAATTGCGAACTGCTCCAGAGCATATTCGGCGCACACACGTTGTTATCTATGGTCCACCAAGGTGACTTTAAAATGACAAACTGAAAACGACACATGTAGCTCCAATAAAGTGACCATTATTGTGAACTGTTAAAGTGCAAAAGTTCCTGTTGAAAGACCCTATACGCGTAAAAAATATTGCTGTTTAAAATTAGATTTCATTGTTATCACTCTTCTTCATCTAAATACTTTTAAATGTAAACGCAAAATTAGATAAAGTTTTTATCTTCATCGTTTTCGCTTCCCCATTTAAAATTGTTTAAGTAGCTCTTCTGTTTTCCTCAACGTAATTTTGTGTTTTGAATTTAAATGAAAAATTATACTTATCTGATCATTTTCTTTTCGTTTTCTAATGCTTTTCTTCTTTTGACATTTAGTTGTAAGACAATACTTTTGTTTTTTTTTTTTTGTTGATTGCTTTTCATACACTTTAAAATAAACGAAACTAAAACAAGGAAACAGTTGCTGAAAACCGGATGTAAAAAATATTAATTTCTAGAGCATAAGTATTAAATGCCTCCCCTTATGTTAGATACAGGTAAACTACACCCTATTTTATCGCGCATATACTCGTAAGTAATTCAAATAGAACGTTAATGAATTTTATTCAAAGGTAATGTTGGAAGTTATTAACTAATGTAATAAGAAGTAAACGAAACACTGTGCAACAAAAGAACAAAACATGTCGCCATTTTTGTAGATTTTCTTGAAAAGAACACAAAAGCATATGTTTAGAATTTACGTAAAACTAAGTGTGTGACTTATAATAGAAATTTTTTTCAAATTTCCGTCACGGCTACTCTGGGTGGAGAGGTTTTAAGTTTTCGAAGAACATTTTTCATAACTCCGGCTCATCATAAAACTCACTTAGATTGACTATTGACCTATTGTGGATCGCAGTGGTTTGTGGCTTATTCGCGTATACCGGCGACTTAAGAAAACGCTACAAGTAAAACGTGGTCAAATATCACGATCTTGGTAGCCAATTTAGATTACTCCCACGTAGGACGACTATGCCCTCAAATCTCTCGTATATGATATCCAACATGTTATGATTTGAGTTGAACGTAGTAACATGGTGTTTATGTTCAGATTATATCACTGATAGACTGGCAAACGTCAAATCCACGCCAAACTATGCCTTCTTCGGGATGAATTAGACGTTTTGGGATTCATGCAGATTGACATATTTATCTATTTTCGCAGCCGTTAATCTGAAGATGAAAAATAGAACCCACCTCATAGTTTATAATTGCTCACTTTCAGGTCATGGGTTAGATGAACTTTGTACGTGTGCTGGCCCAAGTCACAGCGAAAAATTGTTGATTTATTGTCTGCGAAAAACCGATCTTACGTTTCGTAGCTTTATAAGTGTTGGTCGATCGGTTGCTGAACCATTGGATTGGAATTTATTCACCACAAGACGAATATCCTAACGGCAGGGCGATTATGGCTATCATAAAATGAGGAAAGATCACGTTATCTTGCAATTACCAGAACAAACATTCGATACGACCATTTCTTTATTTGATAAAGAAAGCTGTAACAACGCTGACTCACTTCAATTAGCTAGTGCAACAATAAATTTAATAGAGTTCTTGAAAAGAAAAGTTATGACAGTTTTGAAAATTAACCCATTCCTTTAGAAACATTACTACGAAAAGCCTCTGACAAAACTATGCTAAATCCGACTGTCTAAACTATGTAGTCCTAGACTGATGTATGATTTTGGTATGTAGTCTTTGATAGGTACTCTTTCTATGTACATACATATAGCATTTGAAATATTTGGCTTCTTCAGGGCGCATAATTTTTATATGTTTTTGAATTTCTATTTACGAGTACGCGGTTTAACTTTAATCGTATTCAGATATCTTCATGAGATTACTATGCTATCTCTAACCATTGTAACTTACGTTATGCCTCTTTCTGTAAATTGAGATTTATTGAGGCTCAATTTTAGTCTCATACAGCAGCTATCACAGTAGTGTTACATTTTCATAATTGTAACAAAAATTCTGCGTGTACATTTGGGAGTAGTAGTATAATTATCTAAAGCCTTTAAATGTCACACATTACATGTCCTTCAAATCTTCTTGGGTTTATCATCCAGAGAGCTTCTATACATATCGTCGTTAGGAAGTTAAATTGTATTATTGAAGACATAAGTACATTGTATGTATACATCATCTGTAGAAATACTAACAATACTAATTTTGTGTTGCTCTGTTTGAAGTCTCCGCAGTCCTTGAGCCATCTGACTTGGGCTATTCAAATTTCAAAATTCTGTAAATGACAACTGCTTCACTGCCACATAAAATGTGAGAAATCTTATAATACCGAACGAAATCTTGTGATAATTATGCCACAACCTCGAGGAAATCTTATTGCAAAAGTTTTTTTAGATTACAAAGAATCATTCATTCTTTCATTTAGCATAACCCATAGGAAGTACTTTACCTTTAAATGCTTTGTATTACTCTTCCAAATGCTAGTGTATTGGATTTTAAATTGAAAAAACCTTATATGTATACATTTTTTAATTAAACTACAATTGATTTAAAAATAATAATTCGAAAAGCACAAAGAATAGCGTAGAAAAGAGGAAAAAAATTACGCGCTGCAGACGGAAATAAATATATCGTATGTGGTATACTTTCAGCATTAATTTTATTTATTTCTTCGTGATGAATTTTACTCTCTTTGATTTTCATACGATACTATTTGCTGTCACAAACGATAAAAGGATATAAAAATATAAAAAATTTAAATTGTGTCATTTTCTATGAAAATGAAAATATTTGTACGTTTTATGTGCTGAACCATTATCAAGTACGCATTAATATCTGCAGTCATAATTATGAAAAGAAATCATGCCACCACATTCCATATATTAAACTCAGTGGATTTTTTTTCAATTTTCTAATAAATATGCACACAATAAGTATGAGTGTATCTCTAATAAAAATTTTATCATTGGATATCATCAGCGAAAGTTTTATATTGATTGGATTTGATTTCTTTTTTTTTTCTCATCAAACTTATTTATTGTTTCTTCAATTCTAAATGAAATTAAAAAGAAAACAATTTTATTTATCACCGATACATGGAATACATTTTAGTGTCGTATATGATTCCATTTTGTAAGAAGACTAGATTTTACAACTAAAGTGGACACAAAAGTTCAATATCTTAACAGTCAAGACATTTTTTGGACCACCTTTATTACTTATAAGATAAAATATTAGAAAGCGTGTCTCAGTACGACTAGTGGTCGTAGTCTAGTAGATAGTATGTTGGCTTATTAGACATGAGGCCTCGGTTCAAACCCCAGGTCAGACTTCAAAACGAAAATATAAAAAAATATTTCTTTGGCGACTTCCTCTCATCAGATTTCTGGCAAAAAAAATCTGAGAGTAAATAATTCTCAACAATCTGTCGTTCTGAATCGACTTTAAACTGTAGGTCCCGCCACTAATGTATAAAATTAACACACACACAACACAAGTGGTGTGAGAAACTAGGTCGTAATCTTGACTGAAGGCTTGTAATGACCAATTATGTATGTATGTAACAACATTGGTGTGAGAAGCTAGGTCGTAATCCTAACTAAAGAGTTGTAATGGCCAATTATGTATGTATGTGTCTCAGTAAGAGAGCATTTTTGAAATTCAGTGAGTTTCTTTGTGCAAGTGATTACTCTGAAATATAGCAATTGCCACTTATATTTACTGCGATTATTATAAAGGGAGCGCTTTGCGAAGGAACAATTGTGGAAACTTAACAAAAATTTGAAACGTTATATTGAAATCGCTTGCATTATTCGTAGAATTATCGATTTAGAAGTCGTATAATTCGAAGTGTGATCAAAAAATTAAATGAAACTGTCTAGGTTATGGACTGTGAGACCACAATGCTTAAACGAATGTGTAGCTAAAAGCATAAATATGGCAACGTTCTCAACAAGATCAATCTTAGACTTATTGCAGCATAATTTAAAGAACAAATTTAAATCAAAAATTCAGCTATCAACTGGCCATTAAGATCATGTGAAATATACTTTTGAAATACAATTTCAATGACTGTTATGGTTTGGTTGCAGCAAGTTGCAGGTAGTTTGTTGGTTTATTAGTTCAGAAACCATGGTTAAAACCGCAGCTCTGACATTTCTAACAAAGCGAAGTATGAAAAAGTATTTCTTTTGACGACTTTCTCTCAGCAGACTTCTAGCAAAAACTCAGAGGGTAAATAAAATTGATATGAAAAGTTTCTCAAATTTTTAGTTTCGACAAGGCATTAAATTTATGGACTCATGCATACAAATTAAAATGACACGGGTGGTGTGAGAAACTAAGTCGTAGCCCATTTAAATAAGTAAGAAGGGCTTCTTGAGTTAATTTATGGCCACTTTTTTGCACACAAGTTGACTATGTTTGTTTTCAAATGTTCCATGGGAGTTATCCGTCCTTCTCAAATAATAAAATTGATCGTGTTATGTGACTCGGGCTTATCATTCATAATTTTCAATGGCAATTGTTTCCGATCTTGCCAAGATAATTTTACGCCTGTCAGTATAATTATTACTAAAGAAAATTTTATTACAAAACTGGCATTGACATCCCGTTGCTCTATTGGGTAGTTTAGGTAAACAGCATATCTACGGTATTGTTAGCCGGATTTAATTAATGCATGAATAGGATTTTATATAGTTCGGTAGGCCCAATTGCTGAGAAATCCGTGGAATTGACCGGTTCATACTAATCGATACACTTTCATTAATAAAAGCAACATATTCGTTAGTATGCACATTGCAACGATAGACAGGCCTGACAAATTTACTTATTATCTTTGCGTAGATAATATATTTCCATTTTCTTTAAATCCAACTTACGCCATATTTGTTGAGTGTGTTCTAGTTTTTCATGAGTGGCTGCTAAAGGCAGGTCGCGGAAATAAATTTTATTTCTCGCCTAGTACACTCTACTCAGGCACCCTTACAAATCATTCTTAAAAAAACATTCGTGTATTTATATTGAATTTCAAGCACATATTATTTCATCATCCTACATTTGATAATTTGGTAATTAAAAAATATTTTATTCTTCCCATTGGGATAAAAAACATTTGCAACTTTTATAAATGTTTCCTCAATTATCCTTGATTTATTTTTAAATATTTATTTTACAATTACTTAAAATTTATTTCTAATTCATTGCTAAGGATGTTCTGATACAAAAATATTCGTAATTACTAGTAAATGCTTTCGAATATTGTTTTGAGTAAAAAACAAAAGAAAATTATTTCTCCTCGACTTCATGTCAAACCAATAAATTTCAATCCGACAAAACACCAATTAGAAGTTATAGAAAATATTTTGCACTTTTTTATTTTCTTTTCTTGTTTCAAAAAGAATGGAATCTTTTGTTGGGTTAAATACATCAATACATCAATGTCGCAGTTTGAAGCATATGCAGTGAAATTACGCGGTTTGAATAGCGAAGTATTGTATTTACATTAAATGCATACACGACGTAATGGCTTGGAGCTCAAAGAAAAGTAAAGAAATATATTTCTTGTATAATAAATGACAATAATACAATACAATACACTGGCGAACAAAAGTGAAAAAAAAGCATTTTTACAAACAGTTTCAAAGAATGAGAAAAAAGAAATAAATTTTTCTATTTTAATATTTGCTAAGAATACTTAAGTAAATTTTTATTACGTTTTGTTTGCGCTTAGGTAGAAATCCTTATTATTTTTTATTATTATTTATTATTATCCATAATACATGCTGATGGAAAATTCCATTTTTTTTTTTTTTTTTTTTTGTTTATTTCAGATAATTGTACAATAATAAATATTTTACATAGAATTCATTTGGCCTCTGCGCCCTAAAGGCATTTTAGAGGCAAGTTGGCAACTATTAAACTTAACGTACAATTATAGTAATAATCTAATATTAAATATTATAATAAGTATATAACTTTATAAAATTACTAAACAAAATGTTTTACAAATGCGTTTCTATTGAATTATTCAAAAATTCTTTACATAATCTTTTAAATATTGATATACTCCCGGCAGTTTTTAGTTGTGAAGGTAAATTATTATAAAGATTGCCACCCATATAATCAATTATTTGTTTAGTTTTTTCTAATCTACACCTTGGGATTCTTAAGTTTGAAGAATTTCTTGTGTAAAAATGTGTTTGGTTTTGAAGAAATGGAATTGTATGTTCACCTATGTTGTGGAGACTTTTAAAAACAAACAATAGAACCTGATATATATATAAGCCATTAATTGGCAATATATTTTCACATATATCTTTATATAGCAACAATGTTGAAAAAGTACTTGGTAAATTATAAACAAATTTTAAGACTTTATTTTGACAACGTTGTAAAGATTTTAACAATACATTGTTTTTATTAAAAGCATAAATACATACTAAATAATTCAAGTGCGATTCAATTAATGCATTATAAATCATTTTTTAGATCTTTGTGATAATTTATTTTTAAATTTATATAAGATACCAATAGCTGGGGCTATTTGGTTCTTAACACTATTAATGTGATAATCCCAAGATAAGTTGTTTTGTAACGTAATTCCTAGGTATTTAACTGAATTTGACTCATAAATGGGGTTGCCATCAACATATACAAAGAAATTGTTATCAGAATTTACTGCACGAGGTCTAAATCTAACTAACTTAGTCTTTTCAGAATTTATTAACAATCTATTCAAGCGAGCAAATTCCATTAATAAAGCAGCATCTCTTTCAATTTGTGTTTTCAAAACTAAATCAAAATTAAATGGATAAAACAAGCAAATGTCATCAGCAAACATAAATAATTGACCCGTTAAATCCAAATTCTTTAGATCATTTAAATAAATTGTAAAAAGTAAAGGGCCCAAACCACTTCCCTGAGGAACCCCATATTCAACAGTACCGATAGAACTTTTGAACTGATTAATTTGTACAAACTGTTTCCTGTTGCTGAAATAATTTTTAAATAACATGAGTTCACGTCCTTGAACACCATAATATTTTAACTTCTGTAACATTATTCCATGGTCTACAAGATCAAATGCCTTAGAAAAATCAAAGAAAATTCCTGCAACTCCACTGAATCCATCATCTAAACCTTTACAAGTATATCTTACCACGTTTAGGACTGCATCTTGAGTGCTAACACCTTTTCTGAAACCAAATTGATATTTGTACAACATACTGTTCCCCTCTAGATATATCAAAAGCCTATCATATAGCACTTTTTCAAAAATTTTATCTATTGTTGATAGAATAGCTATGGGTCTATATTTGTCTACAGTGCACGCAGAAACTGTTTTTGGAATGGGTACTATTTTGTGAATTTTTAAAATGTCTGGATATTCAGAGGTATTAATAATTTTATTAAATATATCGAGTAGTATAGGTAAAAGTACTGTAATACATTCCTTAACGAATTTTAAAGATATACTATCAAATCCTGGTGATTTATTTAATTTCATATTGAAAATAATGTTAATTATGTCATTTTCATTTATCTCATTTAATATGAAGCGATGACAAGTAGCATTAAGTGTCCTCAAAGAGTTAATTGAGTCATTTGGCAAAGTATTAATATTTTGTTTAAGTTCTTTTACGACCGAAATGAAATAAGTGTTTAATAAGTTTGCTTTTATCTGATCATCTAATATATTTTCACCGTACATATCATTAAGTTTTACAATATTTTGTTTCGTTCTACCAAGTGTATTATTTAAAAATTTCCAACATTTTTTAGTATCATTTCCAATTCTACTTAAATTTTCCGTATAGTAATTATCTTTACATTTTTTAATTGCTAATTTTATAACTTTGCTTATTCTTTTCAAATCAACATCATATTTTTCTCTATATTTTGATCTACGCCTTTTCTTTAATAATTTGTATTTATATAAAATTAACCAAAGTTCAACGGTTTTTGAATATTTGATATTACAGTAGAGTGATTTACAGCTGATTCGACGGTAGATATAAATGAACTTGTTAAAACTGATACGTTAGTTGATGAGAAATTAATTGGCAATGTTCTTTGTAAATATTCATTGGCCTTTCTATAGTCACAATAAGTTTTAGAAATCTGGATGTTATTTTTACATTTGAAATTACTTTTTAATTTACAAGATAAAATATTATGATCGGAAAGGGCACATTCCACAGAATCAACGATAAGTATATCAGCTATATTGCTAAATATATGATCTATACAAGTTTTACTTCCAGGTCTTGTTATTAAGGTGTGAGCATTGTTACAATCATAATTGTGAAAAATAGAAATTAATTCAGTGCTCGAATCACTTTTAAAAATATCTATGTTTGAGCCACCTACTATTATTAATGGATTTTGAGCTAATTCATCTAATAAACTATCAAGAAAATCTAAAAATACTAAATCACTGCACTTTTGCGAACGATAATATGAAACAATTTGCAAAGGCTTAGATTTAACCTTAAAATTTGATAATGTTATAGCCAAGATTTCAACAAAATTTTCACTTTTACAAGTTTTAACAGTAAAATCAATTTCTCTGTTTATATATATTGATGTACCACCATATCCGTCTTCTCTACAACAATGTATGAAAGTAAATCCGGGTATTGAATATATTTGAGTTAAGTCATTTTTGAACCATGTTTCCTGTAGTGCTATTATATCAGGAAGTTTTGAAAGTTGAGATAAGATTGATTTGAAATTGTTGAATTTGTCAATAGAAGAAACGCTCCTAATGTTGAAACTGATAATATTTAAATAATTAAAATTAAAACAATTGATGTGTTTATTAAAATCTGCGAAATTATGGAAATATTGATTTTTTAACATTGAAAAATAAAAGTTTAAATTTTAACTTTGATATACACATATATACAATGAAAAGAAATAATAACAATAAAATAAAAATAAAAGAAAATAATAAAATTTTAAGAAGGAGACATGTATGGGGCACCATCTTCACCATCAACATCACTAAAATCTTCAGCTTCAACTTGTCTTGGATGAATTAAAGATCTCCTACCCCACTGTTTATTAGATGTTGCATTTAATAATATTTTATCAACTTCATCTTCATCACGAATCAGTTGTTGGTTAGATGTGTCACTTCTTTTTGCAAAAACTCATGACGAAATTTTGCATTTTGTTCTGAACGTCAACATCCTAAAAAAAAGTAAAACACTTTAATTAAAATCAATTAGAAATTAAAGTTTCGGTAAATATCAAAATATTTTTTGCAAATAAGTCTCAATTTTTTTGAAACTTACTATAATTTTAACCAATTAACGACCATATGTGCCAAACCAAAAATTTCATAAATCTGAGAATCTACAAAATGGTTGGGTTAAACCCCAGAGAAAAATGATTAAAACGAATGCTCTTGATGGCAGAATTTTGTATCTAATTTTCTATACTTCAGAAAGGTCATGCAGACTATACAGTTTTTGTATAAACGAACATCTTAACAGCAAGTAAATAAATTGCAATTATGACAACAAAAGTCTGCACGTGTAAATTTTCCACTTAGATGAGGGTTGAGTATTTAGTAATAAACGCCAATAGTGGTACATGGTTTTCACAAATCAAAAAAAGGCAAATTTTTGGGTATGTGGAAATAAAGAAGGGGATATTTATACAGTGGGACCATGTATACGTGAAGTGAAAAACAAAAAAAAATAAATTAGATTCTCCGTTAAAATTATAATGAATTAAAAAATTGCGAAAACTTTGTGAATGTATTGCATTTAATT
Source organism: Sarcophaga carnaria (assembly GCA_958299815.1). NCBI lineage: Eukaryota > Metazoa > Arthropoda > Insecta > Diptera > Sarcophagidae > Sarcophaga > Sarcophaga carnaria. The sequence goes on from OY283150.1 coordinate 140,676,984, forward strand.
TTTATACAATACATTAACAATCCAATTTGATTTTTTTCAGCATATTCATCGTATTTGACTCGATAGGCAGAATGCAACAACAAATAACTGACAGTTTGAATTTCCTGTTACAACCGACCTTTCCTATTTGAAGTTGAGAATTTAAACATTATTTTTGAGTCTTTCATTTGATTAATATTATGTACACACTAAATTCTTCAATACAAGTTACATTAATGCGTCTACAGTTAAAACACAGAAAAAAAAATGAAAAAAAAACAAGAGATTTGGTATGGTACGTGATGCGGCAATAATGTTTCGAATTTTCTGATTGACTTTTTCCTAAAATCACTTTGTTTTGTACAAAATTTTTAGGAATAAGAAACGAAAACTAAGAGAAATAATTTTTTTCTCATAAACATACTCTTGTTTCTTTTCTTAAAACAAACGGATTCTTTTTCAATGTTAAATAAAACATGGTGTTCTACTTTCGTTTCAGAATTTGCTTCTTTTCCTTTTTTTTTTTGGAATTCCAAAATAGTATGACATGCATTTATATCGCATGGCATATAAACTTAAATTATGCACAATCACGTTTTCGTTTGCTATGTAGTGTTGTTGTTCTGTTAAAATAAATATTTCTGTACTACAATATAATAGTTAGTATGGCTTTAACCATGACCTTTTCCTACAGTCTGATAAGAAGACAAATGAGAAATGAGATTACACTGCCAAAACAAATGCGAAGTACTATAAGTCGTTTGCAGTTGATACAGTTTCGTTTTTTTTTCTCAACTATAGACAACTACGTATAAATTTTAATAACTTAAATAAAGTATTTTCAGCAATTCAGGCAATTTGAAAACAACAGAATGAAAATATTCATGTTAACAAATCTTTTAAATTCATTTCAATTTTGACTCAATTTAGCCAACGTACTCTAAGAAAAAGCAAAGGAATTAATGTTTCCTCCATTTGAGACTGGAAATTCAATCGAGTATTTGTCGTCGCCGTAGTCTAGTGGGTAGTGAAAAAAATTTTCTTCGGCAACTTCCTCTCAGCAGATTTCTGTAAAGCACTCCGAGAGTAAATAAAATTGTCATCAAATAGTTTCTCAATAATTTTTCGTATGGAGTCGACGTCAAACTGTAGGCCCCGCCACTCATATATAAAATCAACACACACAACATGAGTGGTATGAGGAGCTAGGTCGTACTTTTGTCTGTATTATTGGAATGAGCAATTATGTAGGTATGTATGTATGTATGTATGTTTGTTATTTCAATTATTGTTTTGTAATACTTTTTGATCAGTTATTCATAGATTGCGGAAGGTGCTACTGCGATAACTTGACGCATATTGGTTTTCAAATCTTCCAACATTATGTGGTTATTCGTTTTGATGCGATCACTAACATACCCTCATAAACAGTTTCATGACCTTAAATTAAATGATTTTGATGGCTAACTGACGTGTAATAACTCTAAATGGAAACTTCTCACAGTCATGTTGTATGGCTACTTTCACTGGCATAATGAAACCTGTCGTCGTCGAAGTCTAGTAGGTAGTGTGTTGGCTTATTAGACCACGGTTCAGGCCACGGTTCAGGCCACGGTTCAAACCCCAGGTCCGACAACAAAACCAAAATATGAAAAAAAATATTACTTCGGCGACTTCCTCTCAGCAGATTTCGGGCAAAAACTCTACAAGTTTCTCAAAAATCTGTCGTTCGGAGTCGAATTTAAACTATAGGCCCCGCCACTCATGTATAAAAATTAACAGACACAACAGAGAAACTAGTTCGTAATCCTGACTGAAGGATTTTAGTGAGCAATTATGTATGTATAATGAAACCTGATACCATGCAGTTCATATTCTTTAGCCGCTGGCCAAAAAAAAAGTAATTTTACATACAACCATAAGGCTCCAGTTCATTTTCGAAAAATAAAGCCCAAAAAGACCTCCGCATCATAACATGTGTGAAACAGTACAACTAATGCTTCTTTGTCCATGTGGAGCTCCATCAACGGAGAAAATTATGGTAAATGGTGAGTTTTAAAAATGCCCTACAATGAGTCCTAAAAAAATCCCAACCTCTTAGAATTCCAAGAAAATCTTGCTTCAGCATTGTATCAGATGACCCACAAAGCCTCTGGAGACGTTAACGACTGTCACTAATTTTCATTAAAAAATCATCTTCATTGATGAGGCCCATTTCTAGATGAATGAGATACAGGAGCATTCAATGCCAACCCTAAAAAGTTACTCTTACATGTTGATAAAGATGTTTTCTGGCTAATTTATGTTAAACAAAACAATTCAATTAAATATTTAAAACATAATCTTCCTAATTTATGTAAGACTTTATGCAATTATAACTGTCTTCTGAGAATTTAATTAAAACTGTCATACATTTTATTTTGAAATATGGAGTACAGAAGAGAAAAAATTATTTTATACAGTCACAAGCAAAAAGAAAGAGAACGAGTATTTGATAAATAAATATTAGGATTTCAAATACACTTGTTGCTTTAGTTATATTGTACTAATAAAGTTATATGGACAATTATGTGTGAACTATTTTAACATTTTTGAAAGAAATCTCTGTAGAAATAATACTACTATGCGACAAAGAAAAAGAAAACAATGAAATTATTTAAGTAGTGAAAGTTGTACATTGAGTTGAGTAGAACTGAAAAATACTTTTCTTTTTTATATTTCTCGAGAAGTTCATCAAATTAAAAAAAAAATAATTGAAAATGTTTTCAAAAATTTTTGAATCACTTTCAAAACCCGTATACATGGTCAATCACATAAGAGTTAATGACTGTTGCTATTACAAGAAATACATTTTTAATCAATATTTAGTTTGCAATCTTTTTTGTTTTTTTTCAGATTTTTTTTTAATTTAAACCATTTAAATGCTCTGACTACATGACGTATGATTGATAAGAGCATTCTGAAGAAAATTAAATATTAATCATACGCTGCAATGCTTGCGTTAATTTTTAAGCTTTAAGCTAATTAAGTCATGTTCATTATTTACTTCATTAAATGTTGAAAATATTCAATAAATATTTTATGAAATGAAGTAAGTAAGTATTTAAATGAAAGCAGGAAATTGCATAAAGAATTATTATATTTTTGCTTTTTTTTATATCAACCCTAAGGTAATGAACATAAACGTAAAGATTAGGCGCATTTCTTGAGGCTTATTATGGATAGAAATCAGTCTTTAATCGATGGAGAATCCGTAGTCCGACAAAAAAAAGTTATAGCTTCCGTGTGTCAATACTTTGAGTGAAAAAAACTCTAAAAATAACAAAGTGCTGGGGAAAATGGGGTCTTGGATCTAGGATGACTTCCAAGATCCACTCCACAGTGGTCAGACTTATCTTAACCTACGGATGACTAGTGTGCAAGGAATCCCTTCGCAGAACTCCAATCTCGATTATTTTGTTTTTACATTTTTAAAAACGTTCAAAATGTGAGTTCGTTGATTGCAAATAAAATAAAAGTAAATTGGTGTTTAGTTTCAATTAAATTCTTTATTGTGCGCAGTACTTTTGTATGCCACTGTTTATAACTTGCTGTATCCAACTATAATTTTTTTGTTCGTTATTCTTCTTTCCACTATTGCGTAGACACTAACATCGCACATCTTTACAACGGCGATCTTCAAAGCACGACTGTTCTTGTCACACGCAACGCGTCTTCATACAAGACTGACTGAATTCTTACTACTCGTTGTCTGCTTTGTCTTGTCTTTTTATATGCCCACGTAAACAGTCCGATGAAGGTTCTTGAAGTCGAACGTTCGTGGATTCGCCTTCTCGAGAAATCTGTCGCAACTTCATTGTTGTTTGTGTATTTTGTTCACATTGCTTGTTGTTGCGTTCTCGCTAACTTGTCTATCCCCTTTTCTTTCATACTGATGTTGTTGGTTTACTTGTAATAATTTCATTGTATTTGTTTGTGTAGCTTACGTTTATCATTTTAATGTTAAGAGATGCTACACCGTTTTCATTTTCGTAACAATATTATTTACGTTGATATTCATGAAACTATTTCATTGTTTCTGTACCCATGACTACATAAGTTTAAAGTAAATTGTGCTTGTAATACTTTAAATAGTACTACTGACCCATTTTCGTCTCAGTCCATGCAACCATGTTTAGCTATTTCTTATGGCATAACGATGTTTATTGTTGTTCATTGCAATATTTGGTACCTAATTCCGATTATTACACAGGAAATCATCACCCGAAACAATACTTTCATATAACAAATCATCTTCTATTGATAAAGAGCCTTTATAAGCCATTGGTACTCTTCACTCTAAAAAATCTTCATATAACAGCGTGACTTTTATTATGAAAGACCCTTTATAAGCCACCCGAAAAATACTTTCATATAACAAAGCAACTTCAATTATGAAAGAGCATTGGTACTAGTATTAGTCAAGTTAAGTTCTTAAACAATACAATTTTAAAAGAGCAAATTGATAAAACGCTTATTGTAGAGTTTAGTTCGTTGCAAAACTTTCAAGGAAAATCCCGAAATAAAAATTATGAAAACATTCATGATAAATTCCATGCTCTATCGTATAATCACAATATATGTATGTATGTCTGTCACAAATGTATGCCACATATAAATTATTAGAAACTGTGAAGTGTTAACACATGTTCAAGTACACTTACTGTATGACTTATACATACATGAAGTATGAATGTAAAAAGACAAAGACTGGTTTTCACGCAGTGAGATAGTGAATGCATTGAAAGAAGTTTAGGTCGGTAGGTAGGTTGGAAAGGTAACTTTTGTAACAAAGCTCACTTTAGCATGCATATCAGCTCGTTGTGATGCTACAGGTAAAAAAGGTTATTATGGTGAAATTGACGATGGTTTATAATGATAATTAAACTCTTTAGTTGGAGTAAAACTGAGTATGTTGTAAGACTTACCTCGAAAGGAAAGATTCTTTAATATGTTTAACCCCTTAATGATAATTCAAATAAATGTAAGAATTTTCAGTTGAGTAAGTATACCTTATGCGTCTACATACATACATAATTACAACCCTTCAGTCAGGATTACAGCCAAGCTTCTCACACCACTCATATTGTGTGTGTTAATACATGAGTGGCGGGACCTACAGTTTAAAGTCGACTTCGAACGACAGATTTTTTAGAAACTTTTCATGGCAATTTTATTTACTTTCAGAGTTTTTGCCAGGAATCTACTGAGAGAAAGTTGCTGAAGAAATATTTTTCATATTTCGTTTTGATGTCTGACCTGGAGTTGAAACCGTGGCCTTACGTCTCACAAGCCAACGCGTGTGCTGCCACTTATATTGCTAACATGTCTGGTGGTAGCCAGTTAAGTTTGGTAAACAATGGCTTAGATTATGCAGATCTAAGAGCACCTGTTATCATAACAGCTACCTGGTTTAGTAAAAAAATGAGTAGCATCCATCTATTCTATGATGAACGTGTACTCGTATAAACTATAAAAAAATAAAATATTTATACTGACAATTTGTATGCACAAATTCTATTCTAAATAGAAAGTATTTAGACCTGTTAGACATTTTTAATTTCAATATCAACACTTGCTTCTATGTACTGCAACACTTAGAAATTAAAGAATGGCTCTTTAATGCATTTTATCACTGCGCTTAAAATTACTTTTTCGTTGTTCTTTGCTGCTCATTTCGTTTTCGTTTCTTTCAATTATCTGCTGCTTAAATAAAGCTGAAATGGTTTTTCAAAACCACTTTGCCTTTATCTGCGTTCATGATTTCAATTGTCATTCATTTCCATTACAAATTTAGCATGTGGTTGCCTCTAAATAACAGAAACTGTTTGAAAGCGTTCAACATGCCTCAAACTCTAAAACGAGCTCGGAACTTAAGTAGTGGTGGTGATATATTAATCTTCATACCAATAGACATTTACATACATATTCTTTCAAAATAGAACATGAGTTTCTAGATGGATAAACCCACGCACATCAAAATAGTTGTTGTCAGTGTATCCCGAACTGTGTTAAAATTTTAAAAGTTGTTTTTAATTTTTTTTTTTTTATATCAAGAAGGCACAATTTTTTTTTGTAGTAAAATACTGTTTATGCCATATATTGATCCATTAATAGATTATGTGATTTCAAAATAAAATGTAGTTGCCGTAGTCTAGTAGGTAGTGATTTGGCTTATTAGACGCAAGGCCACAGTTCAAACCCCAGGTCAGATATCAAAACGAAAGTATGAAAATATTTCTTCGGCAACTTTCTCTCAGCAGATTTCTGGCAAAAATTCTGAGAGTGAATAAAAATTGCCATGGAAAGTTTCTCAAAAAATCATTCGTTCGGAATCGACTTTAACACACACAACATGAGTGGTGTGAGAAGAAAGGCCGTAATCCTGACTGAAGGGTTGTAATGGCCAATTTTGTATGTATGATCTCAAAATAAAACTTTTGGAATCTCTGCTTCATAGAAAATATATGTATAGATTAAAATACTACTGTGCCTTGCATGAAGTAAATACAATAGTTATAGTGGTATGCGAAAACATGAGTTGTAATTTCCAATTCTTCTATGAAAATCGATATTTACAAAGAGGAGCATTCTACAGAATTTGTCTGTTTTGCCCATCTTATCAGCTTAATGTATTGAATTCAAATTTGTGTGAGGTTTATTGGCTGCACTTCATTTTAAATGGAATGATAAACTGCATTTGCATTCCCTTTTTTTTGATGCAACGAAAAAATTTTTAAATCTGGTCTTCAATTAATAAGAATGAAATTTGATGCTGCTTCCTATTCTAATTACCATAAATATATATTTTTTACTCTCTTTTGCCCAGTGAATGGATAAAATATCAAATATGATATGAAGATAGGTCGTAAGGTCGAAGAAAGGGTTGTAATACGCAATTAAATAAATAAGTAATCTTTAAAATTTAATTGCAGGCATTCATTTAAATACATAAATTAATATTTTAAGTAGTTTTTGAATTTTCTGTTATAAATTTTTCAATAAAAACAGTTGTTTCGTATTAAATGTATCAGTTTAAATTAAAAAAAAAATGTGTAGTTTCTAATACTTTGAGAATAAAGTGTTTAGTTTGATACTCGAAACTATGCCTTGCCTTACTCAATAAATCTTTTACAATTTTTTAGGAAGAGCTTCGCAAATAGTTTTAAACATATTTTCATATACGTTTTTTACGATAAAACTTTTCTATGCCATCATCTGATGTGGAAACCAAAATTCATGTACGATTGTTGACACTTCCTTGATACTTTGTTTCCATTCAGAATATTATTGGAATTTTTTTTTGTTTTCCAAAAAGTTTTATTAACTTTTTTAATGGATATTTTTCAATGTCCCAGAAGAAACACGAGCAACAAATGAAAATCTAAAAACATTAGGAAGAAACATCTTAGAAAATTTCTAAAATTTGAAACAAACTTAATTTTAAAGTAATTTTTTTCTACTGACATACATATGTTGAGCAAAAACTTAAAATGAATAATAAAGTTGGTTGGTTGTAAGAACTTAAGTAAGTATCTTTCTTTTTTCTAATTTAAAACTGTAAATAAGAACATATGACACACAAAAATCTGTATAATTATTATTATAATATTTGACAAATTTACATGATCATGGTATATACAAAACAAAAAAATTTTTGTTTTTTTCTTTTTGTTATAAATTGTCCATTTTATGATTTGAAAAGTAGATTAAAAAAATAACTACAAAGCTATGATTTCCAAGAAAGTTTCAATTCATTTTAATGTTTGTACCCTGGCGTTATATATGAAATTAAATTCCATTAAAGGTATCGTCTCTGGTTTGGTTACTGCAGTTGATCCTATTGAAATAGTTACGGACTCTGCAATATCTCGACGATTGCTCAAATGCGTTAGAAAATTATCCGGTAGCACAGGGTTTCTGATGTAGCCGCACCAAAAAAAAGTGTAACGACATCAAATCGCATACTGGTGACATTGCCAAAACTTCAAATTACTATTTCAGCAAATTTTTAATGCAATGAAGTCAAAATCGTTCGTATTGTGTGCCATGACATCATACTGCTGAAACTACATACATTTCTACATTCGCTTATTATACGGCATTAAGCTTTAAAAGGAGACTAATGGCTCTTTCAGGGCCATTTCGAAATTATACGGACCAATTAAGCTTCCAAGTCGCCGTAGTCTAGTAGGTAGTGTATCGGTTTACTAGACGTAAGGCCACGGTTCAAACCCCAGGTTAAACATCAAAACGAAATATGAAAATATTTCTTCGGCAACTTCCTCTCAGCAGATTTCTGGCATAAACTCTGAAAGTAAATAAAATTGCCATGAAAAGTTTCTCAAAAAATCTGTCTTTCGGAATAGTCTTCAAACTGTAGGTCCCGTTACGCATGTATATAATTAACACACACAACATCAGTGGTCTGAGAATCTTTCTTACTTACTTACTTAATTGGCCATAACAACCCGATTAACGGATTTCGGCCTGCCACAACACATCCTTCCAGACGTCTCTGGTCCTTCCAACGGATACAAGGTCGTCCTCTTCGCCGACTTCCGCAGATCCCTGCATCAAATACCCGTCTCCGGAGCATCCTCCTCCATTTGAACGACATGGCCGCGCCAGCGCAACCGCTGAATATTAATACGCTGCACAACGTCTATGTCGTTGAGGACCTCATACAGCTCACTGTTGGATCGGATGCGGAAATCATCGCCAACTCGTACTGGACCGAAGATCTCTCGAACACTCTCAAGACTGCTGCATCAATGCTTAATAGTGTCCATGCCTCTGCGCCATAAAGAAGCACGGGTAGGATGAGCATCTTGTAGAGTGTTAGTTTTGTCGTACGAGGGAGGTCTTTGCTACTCAATTGCCTACTGAGGCCATAGTAGCACCAGTTGGAAAGAGTGATTCTGCGCTTGATCTCCAGACTGCCATCATTTTTAGTGGTAACCTTCGGAGCCAAGATAAATAAATTCCTTGACTGTATCAAAAGTATAGTTATCGGCCGTAATCTGAGAATCAATACTCCGCACGTCTCTACTTGTCGATAACATATACTTTGTTTTGCCCTCATTTACTGCCAAACCCATCTTAGTAGACTCCCGTTCAATAGCACTAAAGGCAGCAGTAACATCTCGCTTGGTACGCCCAATGATGTCAATGTCGTCAGCGTACGCAAGCAACTGGACACTTTTTTGAAAAATAGTGCCATTGCGATGCACTCCCGCCTTTCGCAGAACACTCTCCATGACGAACTTGAAGAGGTCGCATGATAAGGGGTCGCCTTGTCTGAAACGTCGCACGGTATCAAAAGGTTCTGAGAGGTCCATTCCTACATTGACGGAGCTGCAGGAATTGCTCAACGTCATTCTGCATAGCCTTATCAGCTTCGCAGGTATACCGAGCTCAGACATTGCGGCAAAAAAACGATCCCTTATGGGGCTATCGAAGGCGGCCTTATAGTCGACAAAAAGAAAGTGGTCTGAGAATGTTGGTTGTATTTCTGACTAAAGGGTTGTAATGATTAATTATGTATGTATGTATACCAATATTTCATATTAATTTTGTTTCAGTTTTATTTTATAATTTTTCTTTATTTTTATTAAAATTATCAAAATTATTTTCACTGTTCAATTTAATTCACATTTTTCTTTAATTTAATTGTTTTGAATTGTTTTTATTTTCGTTCTTAAATCCTTAATGATAAACACGAGCACTTTCACAACTGTCACCACTTTATCAAACGTTAAACTCATCAAATGAACGTCAATAAAAAAACTGATACAAATGAAAGCTTATTGTCAACAACTCAAGTGGAATTAAATTGATGAATTCCCATTTAGCGTCTTATAGATGTTGACTTTTTATGTTTGTTTGTAGCACTGTAGTAAATAATTTGTATTATTTTGATTTATTTTTGGTAATTTGTATTTAACTGCTGATTTTGATGTTTTAAACTGAAATTAAATTTACAATTCTAATTAAAACCGTTAATGTACAATTTTCTAATTGTTATTTGCGCCGCCAGAAAATTAATTTATATGCTCGCTTAAGCCTGTCAGTCAAAGAAAAAAAAAGGTAGCTTTTCAAAATTAATTAAGGAAATAAATATTTAAGACTTTAGAATGTACTCGCACATTAGAAATTCATCTCCAGCCATGAGGTCTATTTCTGGATGAATGGGTACGTAAGCAAACAAAATTGTCAAATTGGGACGATACCAATACACAAGCTTCCAATGCATCTGTTTGGTGGGGATTTCTGTTCTATCAGCGGCATCAATAAATTTTTTTTTAAACGACTGATAATACAGGTCGATCATTGCGAACTTTTTTTGGCTTAAATTGAATGACATGGACACCAACTAAATATATGGACAGCGCTACGTGACACGCAGTTACATTAGATAATCTGCGCGAGCGAGTTTGAAGGCATGTTTATGTCGCGTTGAGATGATGCCCATTGGTGATCGTGATAATATAATTGGTCATTACAATCCTTTAGCCTGGATTATGACCTGGTTTCTCATACCTCTTGTGTTGTGTGCGTTAATTTTTATAGATGAGGGACCTACAGCTTAAAGTCGACTCAGAACGACAGGTTTTTGAGAAACTTTTCATGGCAATTTTATTTACTCTCAGAGTTTTTGCCAGAAATCTGCTACTTTTTGTAAGGTACTAAAAAAAGTGCTTTTGATAATATTTTGAAAAGGTACTTGTTTTGCTTTTTCGTAAGCTTTGTAAATAGGTTATAATTAAATCAAGCAAATCATCCATTCCATTTAAATGTTTTGATCATAAAAGAAAAATTCCCAAAAGCCCCCTTTTCTAAAGAAATATTTTGTCATATTACGTTTAGTTGGAGAAGCCTGACTTGGGGTTTGAGCCGAGGTCTCATGTCTAATAGGCCAACACACTACCTACTATAGTAGACCACGGCGAATTCTATTGTGATCATGATTGTGCGATTTAATTCAGTTAGACTTTGTCTTAAGTCGTGTTTGTGCAAAGCCTTAAAGTACAGCTGTCGTCAAACCAACCACTTTATTTTATGAGCCAGAGTTATGGAAAATTTTAAAATTACGGTTGGTCTCCATCAAAAAAAGCCGTGACTAACATTTGAACGATGTTATAATCCACACATAATGGCATTAGTAGGTCTTTAGTTATTTTTTTTTATCTTTAATTAATTACATCATTTAGAGTGGGAAACATAAACAAATATCATGTGAACTGCGGAAAGCCGCGAAGAATAAACTGGATCCACAAGCCACGCCTTGATTGTAAGACGGGGATAATTTAATGGATGCAGTTTAGCTACGATCTAACATCTGACTTTATAGAGACTGCAATGTCAGCAGTCAAATATGTCTGAAGCTCGATGTAAGACGAGCCCAAGTGATGACAATATAAGGTGGTTTAATAAGTTACAATAAAGTACGAATCAAACTGCTGCACATAAGGACATGAAAGATCTGCATCGCAGACCCAGCGGAAGGTTAGCATGTTGCAAACTGTACCGAAAAAGTAAGGGTGAATTAGCCACATCCAAATCTGAAAAATATGTGAACACTACACTATTTGATCAGTCAGACATTGATCAGGCACTGTCATATCTTTGAAAAAGTTAACTTTATTTTACCTGTAAATTGTAATAACGAAAATAAGTTAATGGTGACTTTAAAGTTAACTTTAGCTAAAGTTACCTTTAACTAAACCCAAGTTTAATGGCACGTTGTAATAATGGCCCTTAGAGTACATAATTTATAAATTGTAGTTCATCAAAGAGTATCTTTAATTTAAAGTGTTTAGAATTTCCTCTAACAAGCATTAATTTGGACAACAGCAGGAGATTTATACTACCATTTTATTTTTAATATCTTTTTTATGGCATTTTTTTTTTTTGGCCAAACATTTTAGTTTCTCTCATACTATTGCTTTCCATCCAATTCTTAAAATGCCAATTCGTTTTTATTTATCAACAGTTTACAGTTGACCATTTCATTTCCTGGCTATTTATAATAAAACAAATCATTTGTAAATCCTTCTATTTGTGTTATTGTTTCCATAACTTCCTCTCTGTTCTATAAATTTTATTCTGTTTTATTGTAGGAAGTATTAAATTTATAAAAGTTTAAAATTTATTAGTCTACTAACATATACAGTGAGCGCCAGAAAAAATTGTTCGTTAAAAAAATGTACATTAATAAATTACCGTTATTTTTATTTTAAAATTGTTTCATTGCCATTTAAAATTGAAACAAAAAAAACAAAAAAATTTCGAAATATTGTCAAATTTTTTCGGACACTCTCCTTAGGTGGTAAAAGTTGAGTTTGGTGATTGTTAGAATTTTATCCTTATTGTACAGTTTCTTTTGACGCTCACTTCAGTTTTGAAAGCGTATTTTTTTATTGATAAAGAATAAACTGAAGCCATCAAAAATGTTATTTTAAAGGCCATTAACTTTGAATTGAATATAGAGGAGGCAAAATTTTTAATATTTTCAGAAGCTGATTTAAATTTGAAAGTTTTATGGTTTCGTTGAACTTTCTTTTTTCAACTTTATGGGTAGGCAGCAGCAGCAGTAACTGTTTATAGTCGTAAGATATCCAACTCTTCGCTTCTTGGGCACTCAGGATTTGATAAGAACGCCCTGAGATTTTCATTTTAAACTTTTAAAGAGGTCTCCATCATCTGCAAAAAGAGAATATTTTTCTACCAAACGTTTGAACAAATGTAAGTGCATAGATGCCTTTTGACGTTCAAGGATCATTAAACCATTTATGATATTAAATCAATACTGATATAATCTGAATTTGGTTGTGGGTCACATGAAAAGTAAGTGTTGGGTCTTCCAACAATTTCTCCCGAACTTTGACAGTTGATTGCATGCATGTTATTGAAGCTATACTTCTCAAAATAGTTGTCATTTGTTCAGTTTCTATTGTCAAATCCTCATTAACGGATATTGCATTCAACAATATGTGCAAACGATAAGATTGTTTTATTAAATTGGGTGTCCTTTTCGTATCCCAATTGTCATTTAAAAATCATGTTAAGCTTTAAGTGCTCTCCCGAATGAATGGTTATGTGAACAAAAAAAATTTGTCGAAATTTGGGCGTTACCAATTAACATGGGATTCAATAGGATCCAATGCATCCCTTAAAAGCTATTGCTTACAGTAAATTTTTGGTTGGTGGCAGAAGGCCACGAATCTGTTCAGAAGGTCTAGCATCCATATGCTCTGGAATATATTTAATCAATCAATTTGAGTGAGTTAAACTTTCCACTGTGTATGGTCTCCTAAAAGAGAGATGTTTTACTCAAAATAAGGCCAAAACGAATTAGAGTTGCATCAATTGGCTGCTTTGTCAGTCTGTTTTTAGCGTCTTTAAAGACCTTTATTTTTCAAATCCAAAGGCAATGTAACTAAAAACTAATTTCTCCTTATACATACATATATACATAATTGGCCATTACAACCCTTCAGTCAGGATTACGGCCTAACTTCTCACACCACTCATGTTGTGTGTGTTAATTTTATACATGAGTGGCGGGACGTACAGTTTAAAGTCGACTCCGAACTACAGATTTTTGAGAAAGTTTTCATGGCAATTTTTATATACGTTCAGAGTTTTTATCAGAAATCTGCTGAGAGGAAGTCGCCGAAGAAATATTTTTTCATATTTTCGTTTTGATGTCAGACCTGGGGTTTGAACTGTGACCTTACGTCTAATAAGCCAACACACTATCTACTAGACTACGGCGACTTCATCCTTATTATATGTATTTGTTGTAAAATATATTCGAATCTGAATGTTAATTTATTTCATAATTTAAAATAAACGAATTTTTCCCAGAATCTTTTTACAATTCTGTCGCATATATTTTATACTTTCCATTAAATTCACCTTCACTTGAGTGTTGTTCTATTTCAAGAAAGATTAATGAACTTTTGGAAAAATCTCTGAAGCAATATAAGAAAGTTGACAAAGATAACAATCAAAAGACGATAGAAGTTTAGCTTCCCAAAACCATTATTACAGGTGCCAAATGGATATCACAACAAGACGTGTGTTACTTTCAAATGATTTATAGTGGTGTGTGCAAATTTTTTGTTTATGTATGTATTTTAAATGGAAAATGTGTAGATACAGTAGTAGCTCCCATAGAACCATGTTTCTCATTAAACAAAAAGTACTTTCCTTAAGAAATAATAATAAAGCAATTAAATTTTTTCTTGGAAATACTTAAATAATGCAAAAAAGAAAAGAATTATCTGAGATAAAAAGAGCGGCATAATTTTATTTATTTTTAGCATTCTTCAGTGTCAGTGACCATTAGAAAGTTCGTGTTGGAAAGTAAAGCTCAAATTTAAAGTATTTAAAAACGTTTAAAATATGAGCTCGTAGATTGCAAATATAAATAAATTCTTTATTGCTCGCACAATTCCGTGTGCCACTGTTCGCAACTTGACTTAAACAACAACAATTTACTTTATTTGTTATTCTTCTTCTTCACTCTTCCGCGTACACACTAACAATTGTTCGTTATATCTTTACAACGGAGATCTTCAAACCAGGATTATTCTTTTCACACGCAACGCGTCTTCACACAAGACTGACTGAATTTTTACTGATCCCGTTGCCTGCGTTGTCTTGCTTTTTATATCGCTGGGTAAATAGTCTGATGAAGACTCTTAAAGGAGAAATTCGCGAAATCTCTATAAATGTAAACATGTTGTTTACGTTATTGTTGTTTGTGTATTTTGTTTACGTTTGTCCTTGCAGTGTTGTTGTTGCTTGTTTATTTACTTGTTTATCCCCTTTTTTATACTGATGTTGTTGCTATACTTTTGTTTATTCGTTGATCATGTAAATAAGTCCATTGTTTTTGTTTTTGTAGCTTTTGTTTATCATTTTAATGTTAAACGATAACACAATTTCACATTTACATAATTTTTCTGCTCATTACAAACAATCCTTCTTTAAGGTTATGTGTAGTAATTTTAAACATGAATAGCGGGGCACCTACAGTTTAAAGTTGGCTCTGAACTACAGATTTTCAAGAATTAATTCTTTAATAATAAAATAATAACTTTTTGAATAACTAAAGAGTAATCAAAAGAAAAGGCAATCCTCTACAATACAGGCCCAAGGCAATTCATATAATTATACATGCCAACCATAAACTTCTATATGTCAACGTCTTACTTAATAGCAGAAAAACGTTTGTCCAATGGCCATTCATACGCCCACACATTTATGAAATTTAAGAAATATTCCTTACATTTGCCGCTTCATGTGTCATGACTTAATTGTTGCTGCTGTAAAAATCCAATAAAATATGTCAGTATTTTGCCACGTTTCGTTTAAGACAATGCAATGGCATGTAATGGCGTATTTTTATTCGTATTTTATTGTACTTTTTTAACAAAAATCGAAAGAAATTTCTTTGAGAATAATTCCCCAATGTATTCTTCGATTTCGATGGTTTTTTTTTGCTTACAAAAGTTTAATACAAGGGATTGTAGGATGCATAAATGGCCGAGCAATACAAAAGAGCAAAAATAATTTCATACATTTTAGCTACATTTCTTCAGTGTACAAAGGGTAGCCATGCATTCTCATGTATGAAATCAGGACTTAACCCTTTAATATCCTTTGGTGATATTCTAGTAAATTTTACATTAAAAAGGGAAGCATGCCCTTCCGTTCAAACAAATAGTCAATATTCACATAAAAAATCTCTTTGTATTCATCTTTATAGACATTATACCTGGAAAATATCCATACAAGACACATTAGAACAAATTAAACTTTTTGCAAAATATTGGCAAGTGTTGTAAACTTTTACTGCTATGGTCCCCCTAAAACAGAAATAACGTTTCAAAAAAAAAATATCAAAAATCGTTTCAAATGCTTTGTAGACAATGTTTCGATTTGTCATCAGTTCAAGTGGGTTAATATTATGGTTTGTACAAACAACGTATGTATGTATGTATACGCCATAACAATATTGTTTTTATAAATTCATATCTGACTTTCGCCTATCCTTAAGCCATGTAAATATTTTCCTTTCACAATTAAAAAAAAACCCAGATTTTGTTGCCAAAAGCATAAAAATTCAAGAAGAATAATAAAAATCATTTTATTAATGCTGCTGAAAGGGAACGTTTAATTAAATTTTTTTTTTGTTTTGCTTTCACTATTATGTGAAACACATAATTTAACATAAATGGTAAAACATATGTAGGATTAAACGTAGTCCGGCCCACAACCAGAGTTAAAAAGGGAATTTGTTTGTAAGTATATTATGTATGTAATAGGTAGAGGAAAATTTATTGTAATATTAAATAAGGTTCGTTAGTGGGAGGGCAAACATGTATATTCCAGTGTTTTTGAAAAATTACAAAAATTATAAAATTTCTACAAATTAGGCGAAATTCATGGGTATACCACGTTTACCAGCATGAAGTGAACGTCGAGATACAAATGTCCCCATAGGGAACATTATATATTTTCGTCGTGTCAAATATTGCGAATTTTGTACCTGAAAATTATGATTTGAGGAAAGTATTCATTTTTTGCTTTCATTCGAAGAAAAGTACTGGAGAATACCAACGAATGCTGGTCTAGGCATATGTGGCTCATGCTCTATCAGAAGTAGTACGCAGAAAATGGTTTGGAGGGTTCAGAGGTAATGATTTTGATGTGGGAAAAAAGTTTTAAGATGTCGAAATGCAAACATAGGTTTTTTCAACTTCATGAGCATGCATCGAATCTTACTGAAAAATTTAAGCCTGGTTTTGGAACATAGAACTGTTTCGTAGATTAACAACAATGGTTTCTTAATAAATTTTTTTCAATATTTTTATTCCTGACTTCCAGAAATACCAGTTCATTCTAATAGAGACACAATCAACCATAATTGAAGCTAAGTGATGAACCTTTTCGATTCGATGAATTAGCTTGGATGTATGCCTAGATGACCGTGTATTTACCGTATAATTTTTTTTTTTTTTTTTGATGGCTAGCACACGGACATTGATTTACATATCCAGTCTCCTCAAACATTTTTATGCGCCGGTAGATGAATATCCGCCAAATTCCAAGAGGTCGGAGCTATTGGAAATTATCGCCTCTTCTATTATTTGAAATAATTTCCTGTATAGAATAATGCTTTAAAGATTATATTTCATAACCCATGCAATAACGTGCAGATTATAACAATTGGGCAATATACACAAGCCCTTGTATTGTCGTATTGATACAACAATTGTTGATAATTTTCATATTAAAATCCGATGCACTTATACACATTTTTATCATACGTTTTTAAAAGTTGTATTGGTTTCGTGCTATCAGTTTATGTAAATGTCAGTAATCAAAAAGAAGAATAAAAATACAAAATATTTTCTATGTAACATGAGTCAACAATTAACAATTCAAAATTATTTTAATTAATTAATTAAATTTTTTCGGAAATATTTTCCATTTTGTTGTTTGAAAATTAAATTATGTATACTGGTCTTCTTCTTCTTATCGCATTTTGACGTTGGTAATGCGACATACGATCGTTCACAAACACAAAGTGTATTATTGAGACTAGTTTTTGGTTTTATGCACGATTTATTTGCACGATTTGGTCACTTGACGTTAGTGTAAAAAAATAGGTGATAATTTCACTACCACATAGAACGTTAATTAATTGTAGGTTACTATAGAACCCGAATTCGCAGTTATAATTCAATAAAAAAAAACCAAAATAAAACTAATAAATAAATAGGCCTTTGAAGTCGTCGTAGTCTAGTAGGTAGTGTGTTGGCTTATTAGACGTAAGGCCCGACTTCAAACCCCAGGTCAGACATCAAAGCGAAAATATGAAAAAATATTTCTTCGGCGACGTCCTCTCAGCAGATTTCTGGCAATAAATCTGAGAGTAAATAAAAAGTTGCCATGAAAAGTTTCTCAAAAAATCTGTCGTTCGGAATCGACTTTAAACTGTAGGTCACATCACTCATGTATAAAATTAACACACACAACATGAGTGGTGTGAGAAGCTAAGCCGTAATCCTGACTGAAGGGTTGTAATGGCCAATTATGTTATGTATGAAATAGGCCCTTTTTAATCATAGTTTTATTGAAAAATTTAAATATTTTAATTCATCCAATTAAAAACTTTAAACAAATGAACAAACTATTAAAATCATCATTTAGAAATAAAATGATATTATTTGTGTTAAATTACGTAATTATAAAACGCAATGCACAATTTAAATTTTCTTTGAGTTACAAATTCTCTTGCGAAACGCAAAAACGACCCTTATTGCCTATTAGCAATATGGCGTTTTTTTCTATCTTGCATTGCGTGGCAACAAATTGGCCATGAGTTATCAAATTGACAAACAGTTTCGTAGATGAGTAAGTATTGTTAATATTTTATTCATTATTCTGTCTGTTGCGTTGCAAAAAGGAAAAGTCTTAAGTAATAAAAAAACATCAGATTTCTAATAAATGCCCCGTGTGATATTATTTTCACGATTGACTAGATTTTACGTTGTAATTTATAAAGCTTGTAATGTAAACGAAACATCAGAAATTGAACTGGCAAAATAACACAACAAAAATTCTATAATAATAGGAAAAACCAATGAGGAAAACACTGTTTGCTAGTACTTGGAAAATATATTTTTAAATGAAGCCAATACATCATTTTCTATAAATAAGATTGTAGACCAGTTTGTCTATTTTATATTGTCTGTTGCTTATTTAGGCAATTTTAATGTAATGAACAGCATGAAGGTCTATTTGTGTGTTAATATTTTTCAAGGACATTTAATTTAAGTAACTTAATTAAAATTGTTCTAGTGAAACTCAATCATAGATTGGAAAAATAATTATCACCGTCTTACTAACAATATTTCTTGGTATTCGTAAGACAGTTATTTATAATTTTACATAAGATTCTTATGTAAACCAAATATTTTTCTTTTTCTGTAAATTAATAACAATTTCTTACAAAATTTGTTTAAAGAACAATTTCTAGGTATTTTATAACGAATGTCTTAAAAATTTGGGCCTCTTGTTTTCCTTTTTTTATTTCCTTAAATTACATACTTAAATTAATTACTAATGTCAATTGTACAAGCGTTTACACATTTAAATTAATACAATTATAATTAATTGTATATTTTACCTAAAAGATTTACTTTTAGTAAAGCAAATATTTTGTAATTTATTTGTCTGATGTGTTAGGCACAAAATAAAATAAAATTTTGTTCATTAAATTATACCACCTCGAATGTCAGCGAAAATCATACACACCCTGGTATTAATGTAAGTGCACAGAGGTTTAGTCCGGATCACCACCTACCCACATGTTTTTCCGAATTTGCTGACAGGACGTTGTCTCAAACTCTCTCCTGAACCAACAGAGTATACCTGATTTTTGACACTGCTATCATAGCTAGGATTTTGGAAATTATATTCAACAGCATGGAAACAAGGCACAAAATTATAAACAGTTTGGAGGACCGGACATATGGTTAGTTGAAGTAGATAATTTCATTAATGTAAAGCAATCAGAAGATCAATATTAAATTATATTACCCCAGTAAGTGCTTTCTTCCTAAGCAAAACTCAATGGAAATATCTACAAAAAGAATACAAAACAATGCGCTGCGGACTGCGACTTAGTATGTGAAAATGACTAGTACGGGCCATTTACACAAAGAGGCAAGTTTGCTGCTAGTGAGGTTAAATATCGTTATGTTCTTCAAGCAATTTTTACAGGAATGCCTTCACCCTCACCACCCACATCTTGAAGTACTTACTTAGTTTTGGACCTCTAGGACGTAGTACCCTTTTGTTTAGGGCCTACAGGAATTGCGTACATACATAACATAATTGGCCATTACAACCCTTAGACAGGATTACGGAATAGCTTCTCACACCACTTATGTTGTGTGCGCTAATTTGTATATATAAGTGGCAGGACCTACAGTTTAGAGTCGACTCGGAACGACTGATTTTTTGAGAAACGTTTCATGGCAATTTTTTATTTACCCTCAGAGTTTTTGCCAGACATCTGCTGAGAGGATGTCGCCGAAGAAATATTTTTTTCACATTTCGTTTTGATCTCTGACCTGGGGTTTGAACCGTGTCCTTGCTTCAAATAAGCCAACACACTACCTACTAGACTGCGGCGACTCCTAACGGGAATTACTTAATATAAATTAATTTGAAAAAGATAGTGATTGGGCATCTACAAGAAATAACTGGATATGAGAAGCTACACCAGACACTGATGATACTAACATGCTCTGTGCTACAATCAAAATTTAGAGAAATGAATATCAAACTCAATAAGACAATTTGCAACAATCTAGCAAACACCACATGACACGGCGCAACTTTTCAATAGTCCTGAGAGACGCACAATTGTAACACCTCTGGACCAATTTGATAGAAGAGTTTTCACTATGGTCGGTAGGTAGGTAGGAGGATAACAATGGCTGTTAAGTCAAGTACGGCAAATTGTGATCTCCAATATCTAGAAATAAAATCTTTTCCAAAGATTCATCTTAATAATTATTAACGAAACTCATAAAGCCGGTACTTTAGCTTGTAAGAAAGTCTTATCTTATATTATCTACTCAGTAAAGAGATACCACTTCCCAAAGTTCTATTCAATCTGGAAACTTTAGTAGATATGTAGATGGCATGGAAAACGCTACGATATTTTTTCGTTGTCGTCTACACGCCAGTACTTAAATTCACTGAAAGTTCTCAAATTCACTTCATTATTTTTAATTTCTTTCAATTAATAGAAACTAAAATAAATTACTAGAAATAAATCATAGACAATAAAAGAAAAAAATAATATGAATATAAAAATAATACTTACAGCGTAAACTTAACATATTACTCGCGGCAGAGTATATTACAAGAAGCAGCACCACTGAGTACAAATATAAAATATTTCTGCTCTTAAATAATTTTAATACCAGACAAACATACAAACATACGTCTAGACACTTAATGACTTAATGAGGTTTTATTTTGTCAATTGTAAAGCAGACTCTTTGCTCGTGCACATTTGGGGGTTAGTAAAGTTGTATGTTGTTGTATTGTTGATAATGGCTAATGAATTGTGTTTATTATAGTTAACGGCTTTTATTTTAAAAATTTGAAATAAAATTTAATTTTGGAATAGTAATCCTATGCATACTTTTACTTGATTATGTTGGATTCGACGGTCCTCGTATTATGAAATTTAAATTGTAATTGCTTTGATGTTGCCCTCTAGATGTGACATCGAATCATGTGCGAGTATCGTTAGAAAAATATTGTCAGCATGGGGGTCTTTACTGTACATCAAGTAGTTGATAGCATTTAAGATTTCTATAACGTCGAATGTGAATGAATCTTCAGCGATGACGTGCGCCTTAATCGATGGATTGCAAGATCATAAGATTTTGTAATTTTTTTCGCTTTCAGGGTCTTGTGATATTCCGGATTTATATTAATAAACTCGAAAAGGCCAAAGAAATTTTCATGACAAAATTAATGACCTGTCATCATATAATTCCATAATTAACCATAACATGTCTTCTTAACAATGCAATAAAAAAATCACAAACATCTTGAAAAATACGTGCGTTTTGTTTTGAATTGATGAAGTGCATTCATACTGAGTAAATCCTTATAAATTTCTTCTAGCCAAAAATCTGCTACCTATGAGTTAAGAAAACCCTCCAAGGAATAGTCTAACGGTTAAATCAAACACCGAGATGAATTGAACGTTCTTGGATCTCTTGCGCATGGTTATTGTCCTAAAATTGACAAGGTCTCATTGTTGCAGATGAGCTGTTTTAGAGCTCATTCAGCAACAATACGTCGCTGCTGTTTAACCGTAGATCGAGCCTTAAAAAAACTTCATAATTCTACTTTAAGAATCACTTTTGATACATACTTGTAGTACATAGAATTGCCACGATTATTGATAGATTTTGTTAAAAAATTTTAATATTTTAATTAATTTTAATAAAACTATTTATTTACTATTATTACATTTTATTATCACTTTTATGAAATTTGCGCTAAAATTTTTGACGTGATGTACATTGGCATGGTTTTTTACATAAAAATCAAACACTTAATGTCAGCTTGGTTTTATTTCTTTCTAAATGGTAATAATTTGACGTCAAGCACCCTGCTTTGTGGCGATTTTTCCAATTGTTTATGTAGGACAGCTTATTGTCACTCGCATCAGTAACACTCTCAGTTGAGGTCTGGCTGAAACCTGATGGTACAAACCATTCTTGTGATTCGTTAGTAATATTTGTTGTCAGCGTCATGTGAGGTAAAAAAGTTACCTGGTGCAATAGAACATCGATTATGTCAATAACAATTTTCTCTCTTTGATTCCTCTCTGGTTTCCAGAATACGGGTTCCCCAAATACTGCTGTAAGTAGCTACTACGTACGTAGCCTGTACTTGAATCTAAAACTGCCAATTCGACTTCGGTGGACCACGAAATTTATAACGACCATCAAATTCAATTAGTTACTCATCTACAGCGGCAAAATTAAATATGAGTTGAAAAGGTATTAAAACAAAAAAAAAGGAAAGAAAACATAAATCAATACCAAGCATTACTCCGTACATCTCTTTATGGAGCTTGATTTATACAAATATCCTTAAATTAATTTCCCTAAAAATCACTGTAAGTATTCCATCATTAAGTATCAAATTTCAATTAAAATCACCGGAGGTAATTTTCATTTTCCACAATAAAACTAAAAAGTTTTTGAATTTTGTTGCTAAAAAACTTTAATTTGAGATGAAAATATACCAAAAAAGAACATAAAAAGATAAACATCATTATTTAAATATATTTTCATTAATTTTCTTACCTTTTAGGCGAACAAAAAATTAAATTTTTAAAAATCTTAAAAAAAGGATATATGGGCTGCTCTGAAAGTATGATAGCTAATCCCAAACTATTTATACAGTATTATTTCTTACATAAAACTACAAGTTGTGTGATAAAATTTTAGGAAAATGGTTAAAATTTTCTAACAAAAAATTAAGATAAATATATATTTTTTTTTTTTTTTAAACAATTTTTCATTCGAATTTCAAAAAAGGCTTTAAGCATGATTATTAAAGGCTGCAAGACTTTCAGCTCATTTTTCGAAAAGGCGTAATAGGTGTAAATATATCATTATCGAAACGAATGATTCTGTTATCTCATACGTACATAGTTGACCGAAATATTATCATCTGTAATAAAACATGGGACGAAACACATTCTTCTAATGTTTGTCTGAGTATGAGAAGAGCAGAAAGAAACTACTAGATTTTTTCATCCCAAACTACTAAGGGCAGTTTGTTCTGTTCCAAGTAGTACCATCTTTGGCGATAAACATCCTGTTGTAATGTTTGTTGCTGCCAATACTTTCTCCAGTTCATAAGACGAGCTTCTATTTTCTTCTTTTTCAAAGTCTTTAGCAGCAGGAATATTACATACAAACATACATAATCGGTCATTACAACCTTTCGTTGTAAATTGGAAATGTCTGACCTGAGGTTTGAACCTTGGTCTGATGTCTAATGAGGTAATACACTACATACTAGACTACGACTACTTCAATCAATATCAAGAACATATCAAGAATAGAAAATTCAATCTTTTCACTTTCATACCCCCCCCCCCCCCCCCTTAAGTTTCAATTCTTTCTCATAAACTGTAAATAATGTACTATTTACGATAAAACTTCATAAAATCTTTGAAATCTTAAAAAAAATTACATACACAACACCAAAAAATCTCTAGGAAAGTTGTATGTATCTAAAATGGTACATAAGCCAGAATTACGAAGTTTTTGAATTTTTTAATTTGGTTTAAAATAATGGCAATAACAATACTAACGAATTATAAAAATATCGGGCATCTAACTTTTTCTGAATTAAAGTTATATAGTCTCAAAAATTGAAATGTATAATTTTTGATACAAAGCTCGATCTACGGTTAACTTTAGTTTCTAGGTCAGTTGAATTGTGTACGTCTGCAGGCCCAAGTCTACACCTTTTTGAACCGATTACGTAATTTTTTTAATTTATTTTTGTCATGATATTACATGCATACATAATTGGTCATTACAACCTTCCAGTCAAGATTACAACCTAGTTTCTCACACCAATTATATTGTGTGTGTTAATTGTATACATGAGTGGCGGGACCTACAGTTTAAAGTCGACTACGAACGTTAGATTTTTTAGAAACTTTTCATGGCAATTTTTTATTTACCCTCAGAAATTTTGCTAGAAATCTGCTGAGAGGAAGTCGTAACATGATTTATTTTTGTCATGATATTAACATGATTTATTTGAATGAGTGCTAAGCCAATATCGATTATTTCCATTTCCATATATTTTTTCTTTTTTTTTTGGTTTGTTATACAAACAACCTTCGAATGAAAACAGTAAAGAATCATTTCAAATAGGAGAAGGCGAATTATACAAAATATTACATTGTGCTTTAGCTTGTTATACAATATATTTCTATGCCTCTTATAGCAATTGTCAATCAATACCGATGACATCAATTTGTATCAGTCTTATAAACTGCTCTTCAGTGGCAAGGGATAAGACTTAGAAAGTCGCTGACATTAGATGAGCTAAGACGTTTCTAAACACAACAAATTTGAATTTTACGTAACATTTTTCAAACAAGGCATTAAAGTACAATTCGTAATATTATTTTTTTTTTTTGTAAAAAAATATTTTAAATTTAAATATCGAAGAGGCATCATTTGTACGTTTGCTTGTTTATATCCGTGAAATAATAAAAAAAAATACAAACATTTTCGCACAAATCCTCCTTTTAACGTTTCACCACTTTATCAATA
The DNA here is from genome assembly GCA_958299815.1 of Sarcophaga carnaria. NCBI lineage: Eukaryota > Metazoa > Arthropoda > Insecta > Diptera > Sarcophagidae > Sarcophaga > Sarcophaga carnaria. The sequence continues at coordinate 140,701,931 of OY283150.1, forward strand.
AATACTTAACTGTGACAGTTTTTTTTGTGTGCAATTTATTATATTTTAAATAAAGAATGAAGAATAAAAATAAAATTGAAAAAATGTTCGTACAATAAATATCAACACACAGATTGTATGACAAATGCTCCAGAGTATTTCGTGACATTTTAAATATCAACAACAAGAGCCATCAATAAGCTGTTAAAACTGTATTAAAACAAAACCATAAAATTTATTTCATTTCTCCTTTTTTTCGGATATGTCATGACAGAGTTGAGCACGCAGCACGCACACACAATGAATGATTTGGAAATCGAAACGTAAATATCTGTAAAATTATAAAACTGTCCTTAAAATAAAATAGAAAAAATAAAAACAAATTAAATAAAATAGAAAATAATGACTGGGATTATAACAATTTAATATTTAAACCTACATTAGCAATGATGGTATGGGCTATTAAAAATTATAATACGTGGCACCCTTGGCGTTTTTTTCCTCTGCCAGTTAAATAAAATAATTTAAATCCAAAACAATTCGTAGAAGTGTCTGACATGTTTTGGAATTTTAGAAATTTAGAGGTTTCATACCCCTCTAAGTCCCTAGAGAGCTTACTGAGTTGACCATTAGAACCCAGTATTAGTCAGGATTATGATTTAACGTCTCAACCACCCATGTTGTGCGTGTTAATTTTATCCATGAGTGACGCGACAGCTTAAAGGCAACTACGAGCAACAGATTTTTGAGAAACTTTTCATGGCTGTTTTATTCTCTGACTGCAGAGAGAAAGTCGATAAATTCTTCATTTTATTCGAGATGTCTGGGCTAAGGGTTTAAACCACGTCCTCACGCCTTTAATAAGCCTCTACGGCAATTTCATAAGAAGTTCAGGCGGTGCCAATTTTTGAAAAAAATGGAGCAAAAGCGGAGGAACACATCCTTTCTAGGAAACATGTGCATTATTGAGATGTAATGGCGTTCTTTAACCAAAAAATAATAATAAAGAGGAGAAAATAAAAAATGAAAAAAATTCCTTAATTTTCCCTGTTAATTTCCTTTTGAATGCGCACAAATTATGCTTGTTAGTGACTTGAATATGAGCATAAAATATTTTCTCTAAACATCACACAATAAAAATATAAAAACTGTGTGTTAGTTAACTTAACATTTCTTTCCATCGTTAGCATATATAGTGTCAGTATGAATTGCTTTTAATTTAAATTTGGCTTTTTAACAAAGTTTGGCTGCTATTCAAATTTTGGTAATTTTTCAACAGTTTTTCCAAACTATGAAATTTAGTTTCAAATAAAACTTTTCGACAATAATACATACCTACTACATACCATGCAGAAAAACTGAATCTACAATTATGTTCTATTTTAATTCGAAAACAAAATTATTGTTAAAACAACAAATGCGTTAACAATTTTAAAAAATAAAAAGAGAATATTTAATATTAAGTCAACAAGTGCAAGGAATTTAATTCATAGAAGTTTTATTGACAAGGCCAGAATTGTTATTGTTTTAACTGTCAAAATATAAAAAATATGAATGCTTAATGGTGCCTTCATTTTCGTCCAATTGCATACTTACATACTTACATAGTCAGCATTATGGCAGGGCTTCTCACACCACCCATGTTGTGTGAGGTAATTTCATTCATAAGTCAACTCTGGATGTCATATTTTTCAGAAACTTTTCATAGGAATTTCATTTACTCTCAGAGTTTTTGCCAGAATACAGCTGAGAAGATGTCACCGAAAGAAATATTTTTCTTCGTATTTTGTTGGCTCGTTGGCTCTTACTTACTTACCCTCTGCTATATAATTCGGCCTCATCGTTAAGGATGATTAGGGCCAGTTGTCATCTACCCCAGAGCCCATTCAGCGACCACGTGTCATTGGCTATGATCGATTACCTTCAGATCCTGGTTCAGTTGAATTTTGTATGGCTGCAGGCGTAATTTACGATGTAAATTTTGTCAAGTTTTGGTCTGCTTAAGGCAGAAAAGTGAAGTCGCCATAGTCTAGTAAGTAGTGTTTTGGCTTATTAGACTTAAGGCAATGGTTCAAACCCCAGGTTGGACATCAAAACGAAATATGAAGAAATATTCCTTCGGCGACTTCCCATCAGCAGTCTTTTGGCAAAAACTCTGAGATTAAATAAAATTGCCATGAAAAAGTTTCTCAAAAATCTGTCATTCGGATTCGACTTTAAACTGTAGGTCCCGCCACTCATGTATAAAATTAACACACACAACATGAGTGATGTGAGAAGCTAGGCCGTAATCCTGACTGCAGGGTTGTAATGGCAGAAAAATCTTATGAGCGATGCAAAACCGACTGTCTCAGATTGTCCTACATATTCTTACGGACTGTGGCATTGATTCGGCAGATCCTGCGGCCATAAGTCAATCGTTTACTGAAGCAGTGAACTCGATTTTATCCACCACAATGCGAATAGTTCTCAAGCTAGCAGGATTATGGCGATCGTAAAATGGGTCAAAATTTTATTATTGGATTGAACAACATAATCCTATATTTACACATGGTGATTGGGTAAAACCAACTAAATAAATAAGAATTTATTTGACAGATGTAGCTTCAACAAGATGGCTGTTATTAACTGTTAATGTTCGGATGTCTATATTAGAGAAGCAAATAAAGCTTTAGAAAAACTGATGTTATGTTTTCATAGAAAATTTAAAGAATCTTTTTACTGACTTTATTTTATATTTTCCGCTTGTTTGCAATCTATCGCCATTAATTTGAAAAATGATTAACGAAATGAATTTTATCAAACTCAGGTTCAGTACAAAAACAGTTTGAAATTAACATTTCTATCACATTTATTGTGATGGACACCTAAATTAAACACTTGAGTTATGGTACTATAATGCCACAACAATTTATGTTTTTAATGTGCTTCTTTTCTTTAATCATATTTTTCTTTTTTTTTTTTGTTCTTTATTTCTTTGTGTTCGTTGTTGACAACTGTGTGATCAAAATTTTTCTCACGTCAACGCTAGTATTAACACTGCAGAAGTGTAGTGACGACAAATAAGAATACGTGTATGTGGTTTTCACAACACGAACTGAATGTTTTTTTTTTTTTTGCTTTTTTCCTTTCTGTTAATTTTTTTATTTTCATTTTTTAATTCATTTTTTTATATATTTTTTTTTTGTTTAACTAAAATAAATTTGTGGAGGTGCCATAAAATATAAAACGTGCTTGAGCTTACATTTGCATACGTCAGAGTAACTGAACGTATTTTAATTGCTTTTAAATTGCTTTGCGGTCTTTTAGCAAAATCAATAAAGAGAGTGTTATTGTTTTGAGTAATTTTCAAGGAATTCATATTTGGCTCTTCCCTTTCATTTGATAAGTACTCGCTTGGTCGGAAGAATTTGTCTTCATAATAAATAAAATATTTTATTACAAAAAATGCAACATCAAGATAAAATCAAATAAATTCTGGAAGTAGATTAACATTTAATGCTGAGTATAAACGCCATTATGTGTGGCATTAATATTAACGAAGCCTTAGCTTCTCTGGATGAGGCGCATTTGATTTGATGCATTTCCAAGACTAATTGATGCATAAATTAGGCTGAATTTGACCGATGACATGAGTAATGTTTGCTGTAAGGACCTTAGTTAGTTTTTTTCTCGACTCGAATCCCAAAAAAAAGGTCTAAGGGGACCGATGACTAGGTCCTTCAATCGCTCGTGCATAATATTGAACCGAAGACGCCGCCTGCCCAAAATCCATGCCAAACAGTAACTTTTGCGGAATGCATTAATTGCTCTTGGATCTCAAGTACTTTTGTGCCGTCCTAACTTCGACAATTGTATTTTTTTACGCACCAATTCATTCAGAAGTGGAACTTATCGCTGAAAATAATTTTGCCATGAAAATTAGGCTCAGTTGGCAACTACTCCGGAGTCCATGTAATTTTATTATTCACGCTGATAACACTGCGCTATCAACTTTACGATTCTTTGTAACAAAGATAAAATTTGAGATCTTTGATACCACTGTGCTTAACACTTTCTTTTTAATACAACTCTCCTTTACAGACACACTTATCAACACAGACTGATCTTTCATAATTGAGTTGCAGCATCATTTTTCGCTCTTCTTGAATCCCCTTTTTATTTCTATGTGTATTAATTTTGATGTCATTGTTTGAGTGCAGTTGTTGCCGTTCTGGCCATTATTTTGTTTCCTGTTTACCGTACTACATGTAAATATTGTTGTTATCTGTTTGTCTTGTTTGCTTGGTTTTGTTTAGTGTGTTTTTGTCCGCGTAACAATATGTTCAATTGCAGTATATTTCCTGTTACTTTACTTTAAAAGTTTTTATTTGTGTAAAGTTTTTTTATTTGAATACTAAACTCCTTGTATTTTTTTGATCGCTTTCATTTAAATTTTAATTCAACAGATGATATAGAGACAATGTATTCACCCTAGGTCATGTTAACAATTTCCATTTTTGAGGAGAATATATGCAGGCATTGCTATGCAATATATGGAACACAACCGAATTCTTTTCCAAAATGGAAAAAAAATAAGAAAAGAAACAACAAAACATTGATAGTTGCAAGCATTTTGTTTTCAAATTTTTGCAATTTATTTACATGGAAATGTTTATTCTTGCTTTACTTAGATGTTTTTTGCCGTTTTCAAAAATGAAAAGTTCAACCAATGGGAAAAAGAAATGCAAACACGATTAATAGACAGCATTGTATCGGGTGTGCTATCTATCGATATAAATTTGAACCAACGATTATTTTAAATCCGACAATACTTATGTCATTCTATTTTGTCACAAAATTCAGTATCTACACAGAACGTATTGAATCGATTTACGCTTGAGCAACGTTAGGATTTATTGAGCCAAGGGGAAACTGCACGATAACGTCGATTTTTCCAAAAAAAACATCTTTTCTGGTGAAGGACATTTTCACCTAGGTGGGTACGTTAATAAAAAAAATTGCCATGTTTGGGACTCAAAAACCCACACGTGGAAGCCTATTATAAGTTACTGTTTGGTGTGGCATCATTGACCCATATTTCTTTGAAAATGAGGACGGCGCAACCATTACGGTCAATGGAGACAAGTATCTCATTGTGATTTTTTGCACCCGCTCTTCATGGTATTGATGTGAACGATGTTTGGTTTCAACAGGATGGTGCAACTTGCCACATATCTCATGTGATAATAAATATGTTATCACAGGAATGTCATATTCTTTGTATCTTAACAAAATATTATTTTATTTATTAATTGCAATACAATTACAAATCATATTTTAATTATATACGCGCGGAGTAACTTGACCATATACTCGGTGTAGTGTCATGGACCAGAATCTCTAGTGGGAATGGACGACCCTCACGCTAATAGTCTAGCATACTACCCACTAGACTACCAGGGCACCTACAAAGCATTTATTTCCAATTAAAGTTGCTGCTTTTTAGGTCATACCACCAACAATTACAATCCCCTTCTGATAAAGGAGCACTCTAACACACCTAGCTACCTGAACAACCCTCTTTTGTTACATGTGAACGAATGAGTTCTTATGAGAAATTCATGCACATTTGCTGCTAAAGGTCATGTGAATTCAGTTGAAGTTCAATGAATCGTAGAATGAGAAATATTTGTTTATTATTCTTCGTTATCCTTGTGTACAAAAGATGTTAAGAAACACAAAGTAGCTGCTTCTTTGTAATCAAATTGTTTGTTCTTGTTGATATTTTCAAAAGCATGTCATGTCTGAGCCAATGTCTTTGTGCAAGAACACGAGGCCTGTTTGTGACATTTTATTCTTCAATACATTAAATGTTTTTGTCTTCCTTTTGTGAACCTACTATATGTACAATATTTCCATTTCCTTTTTTTGTCTTGTTTTTAAATTGATTTAAACGTTTAAGATATTCCAGGAGTAGTTTTTCAATTTCAACAAATCACGTTTAACGTAACGTGGCACAAGAATGTATGCATGTTTGTATATTTAAAATCAAAATCAAAAATCAACAAACCAAATATGTACCGTGTTATCAAAAAAGGATAAAAAAAGATCAGAGGAAAAAGAAACAATAATAAATCACATATTTTTTTTGGTGCATATGCACATATAAAATGCATGAACGTGCATTTAAATAAAAGAATGAATGACTTTTTAAAGTTCTCGATTCTTAAGTCTCTTGTCAATATTGCCCTTGTCGCTAGTTATTGTTGAGGTGACTTCTGCCAAAACTTTAACAAACTGAGCTGTAGGAAGCACATTATGATAAACGAAGGCAATCGAAAAAAGTGAATTTTGTGCAAAATTCTATAATAAGACTACGAATTGCCCTCTCATTCATTCTCAAAATTTAGCTCTTAGCTACATTTACTTGTTTTCAAACTTATAAATTTGAAAGTGAAAAGAGATTTAACTGCAACGATGAATTTATCTCAGGAATATAAGGTTTTCAAGAATTTCGTGAATTTTTTTAGATCAAGGTTGGCCAGGCCACTACTTTCAACGGCGAACTCTACAGTTCTAGCATTACCAAGTTCTTATGGCCCCAGCATGGTCATCTCAAGTGGAGGTGATTTCAACTGTTCGATATATGACCCCATTAGACTTTGTGTTGTACGATTTTCTTAAGTCTTTCAAACCATCAAAAAAATTTCCGTGATATCTCACACACAATTTGCTGTATTTAAATTTAAAAAGAAATAGCGCTTCATAACAGATCCTGTATCAAGAATAAAACATAATTCTTTTAATTTTTTGAATCATATCGAGAATATTTTGAGAAGTTATAAACCTGTGGGTAGTTTGATAAACAAGTTACTTCTTGAAATCTGCAGCAGTATGCTTAGCATCATTGCCATGTTGGAAGTAATAATCACGATTTAATCTGCTCTTTGGTAGAGGTTGTTATTGACTTACTTACTTGCATAATTGATCGCTACAAGCCTTTAGGCACATCATCCATGTTGTGTGTGTCTAATATATCCATGAGCAGCGGAATCTATAGGACAACGTCATTTTTTTCAGAAGACTGCTGAGAGAAAGACACTGAGATATCTGCGCTGGGGTTTTGAACCACGGCCGCATGTCTAATAAGGCAACATACTGTCAATTAATTTATTCCAATATATATTTGAATTGTTTAAAATTTAAATTCATATAAATTTGATACAATATTACCAAGAAGTTAGTATTACAGCATAAGATTAAAGGAATAATATAAATAGTAGATATATGTAGAATTTGAAATGTTAAATTATTTTTTAAACCTGTTCGCTATTCTTAATAATTTGAATTAAAAACGAGATTTTATTCTCCACCCTTAAGTTTTTTAACTCAACCGCAAACATAAATAACTCATACTTCTAGTGTCTGTCGTTGTCTAAGAACTGACAGTCTCTGTCCAGCGTAATGTACATATAACATTTAATTTTTTATTTTGAATGAAATTTAGTTTCCTTTGTTTATTTATTTATTATACTCTTACTTTTCATGTAAATAAATACTATTTTAATTGCAATTAATAATTCAGTTTAGTTTTTTAATAAATCGCAATTAAAAAATGTATTCAAACTTTTAATTCGTTCATGCTGGTCACCCTTCCTCGGTGTAAATATTCTTTTTTTAATTGATCTACCAGCTCAACCCAAATCGCTGTTCGGAAGAATAACACACAAAGGGCCATTATTACAACTTGTCGTTAACTAAAGGAAGGATTTTAACAGGCAGATAAATTGTTTTTCATTATTATGAGTACCCAATAAGATAGAAGGGAGCGTTATGCTAAAGGGAGGATCATGCTGCCGGTAACTTTTAAAGTTAAGTTTATCTTTAAACTTGCCATATTATATACTATTTTCAATATGGCAGCTTTAAATATAACAAAATGAGCAAATACAACAAAAAAAAACGAAGGCCGCCGTTGCCACTGCGTTAAAAAAACTTGTTTAATAGAGCAGTTTTATCGACATTGCTCCGGCACTGCCATATTTTTGAAAAATTGTATCTGTAAGTTGTAATAACGAAAATAAGTTAAAGGTAACTTTTCACTTCCTTTTAGCTAAAGGTACCTTGAACTAAACCCAAGTTTAAGGGCATGTTGTAATAATGGCCCTTATACTACAAAATATTATTTTACGGCGTATACGTATGAGTGATATTTAATATATTTATAACACTCATACGGTTGTGCATGTAGTTTTACATTGAAATTTATGTGGTGTGTTGAGAGGGAAATGCCGTTGGTCGCTATAGAAATTATAAAATTGATTGAATACAAAAAAAAAAAAAAACAAATCACAATGCACTACAATCATAGACAATCAATCGACAGTACATAATATGTTGTTGTTAATTTGTTTCCTTTAATTTGTTGTTGTAATAGTTTGGTTTTTTTTGCAATATCTCGCATGATTGTTTCTTAAACCATATTTTGTTGTTGATTTTCTTTACAAAATTCTGCCTTGAAAAAGTCTGCCAATATTTGGATAGAAGTTGTATTTTTGAAGCAAATCCTCACTAAAAATATCAGTTTTTGAGTGAAATCTTTACTAACCTTTCCTAGATATATGTACATCGGCAAGATAGGTCTGGCAGTAAAAGATACGTTCACAAGTAGAATCTTGCGGCTTATTGGATCTAAGATTACGTTCGATAACTATACTTTCGATATTGTCATTGAATTTGTTTATCTTGACGCCGTCGTTACCAGCAAAAATGATGTCAGTCTGGAGATCGAGCGTAGGGTCACTCTTGCCAACAAGTACTGCTATGGTCTCAATATGCAAATGAGTAGCAGACACCTCGCTCTCTCTGTTATTCTCTATGACGCAGAAGCATAGATGCTATTAAGTACCGATGCGGCAGAAAACGCGGCCAAATATGGGCCAAAGTTATGAATAGAAAAACCTCAAGTATAGGAGCTAGTTTATACAAATGAAGCCTTGGTGAAATATTTCACAAGGAGGAGAATGGAGCGAATAACGACACTGTAGGTTGCAGCATAGCTGCACCACTTCAGACCTTCAGACTTATGTATGGGTTACTTAATGAAAACACGAGCTGGTGAACATCCACCTGATACAGTTGCTAAATGGCAACAGATGCTATAACTTTATGTATTTATATGTTTCGCCACAGCCCAAGGCACAGTTCATACATATCTTTCACGCGGTACGAAAACCAACATTGATCCTTAAAAAGAGCAATTGGATTTCAGATAACTTCCAATAATAGACGCAGCAGGGCATATTAGAGAGTACAAGATCAGAACCAATTAATACATGTTTGCGATTTCAGGGGAGGAATGGAAGAATGACGATCGAGTTCGGGTTCAGTACATGGCGATTAGGAAGCTTAAGAGTAAATCGTACATATTGCTAGCCAAGGCTAGCAATATCTTCTGATGAGTTTTTAGCTCATTTGGCTAAAAGAGAAAAGAAAATAATCAATCAAACACTCTTTAAGCACCCTTTAAGAAAATTACCACGAACCAAAATTTAAAAAAAATATCAATGACAACCCGTAATAATAAACCCATAGGAATTCAAATGAATAAAATAAAAATATTTCAAATAACATGCATAAGCAGAGCCGAGTGAAAAAATTTATTTCTCATGAGAAAAATATATAAAGGATATCATAATGTATTCTGCGGAAAAATACACCACCTAACATGAGTGTTAGTATAACGTACGTAAATATTTTTCAATATTAAAAAAAAATAATAATAAACTTTCAGTTAAAATAATCTACTTCAACGCATTATTGTGCAATTGATTGGGGAAAAAATTTAATAAATTCATTAATTTGAAATGCATGAAGGAACACCTACGATTGTCAATCAGTTATAATTTGCATTTCTACGAAATTGTTAGCGCTTTTAATTATAACAATTATTCTGGAGAATTGCATACATACACGTGCTGCAATATTTTACATATTTTTAAAAGGAGTACATATGGTATGCTATGGTGTGCTATGGTATGATACGGGATTTAATTAAATATAACTCATAAGGTTCTGCACTAAGTTGTTGTATCTGTGCATTTATGCAAGGAGTACAAGGTATTTTAAGTTTAAAAATAGCAGAGGGTTATTATTATTTCTCTTGTATTCTATTCGTGTTATAAAGTAAAAAAAAACTGTGCCTTCCATCTTTCTATGATAATCTTACATGATTTTAGAGAACATATACTGTTACATATTGAATCATTACACTACATAGTAAAGCATTTTCCTCACGTGTGTTTGAATTATACGACTTAAGTGCAAAATAATCTACTTTGTTCTGTTGTGCGGATTATTTTACATTTTTATCATTGCAAATGCATCAACTAAGTAACAAGCATACATACATATAAAATAATTTTTTGCTGGCTTTGTTAAATATTTCATAACATAAATATACGCTAATATCCAATGAGACACTCCACTTGACGTACGATTTTTTTTTGTTTTGTCGTGTTGCGATATCGAAGTGTATGTTTCCTCTGGAACCGCTAACTGCCCGTTTTCAAAGCTTAACAGTAGGCAAACCCGTACTGTGGCAAACTGGACCAAAACATTTCTCTTCGACTGCCGGATTACTGTAGCGTGTTTTAGGCGGAAGTAATGGCCATTTACCGGGCCGCTCAATTGATCCTCGTCAACGGTGCTATTTTCACCCGCGTCTCGGTCTTCTCTCACAGTTAGGTCGCCATAAGATCTCTGTCAAGTGTTGTGAATAACTCCTGGATTGTTAGGGAATGTCGCCGCTGTCTTGACCTTCTTCTTGGGCGCTTCAGTGTATCAATAGTCTGGGTCCCCGGGCACAGTAACATTGCGGGAAACTGCTGAGCCGATGAGCTCGCCAGAGCTGGTGACCTCCTTCCGGAATCCTCTTCAATCGACTTTTGCATGTCAATTGACTCGGTAAAGTTGGCCATTGCGCGGAAATTCTTTCTAGACGCCAACATATCCTGGGTCAATGAGGAGTCCTATTCCACCGTTAGACTCACCTGGCCCTTGATTGATGGAAGGCGTACGAACCAGTTACTTGAACTTGGTCGTGGCATCATCTCAATCGCGGTGGCCATGCTTATAGGCCATTGTGTTATGGGTATACATGCGGAAAGAATTTGTGTATACACGCGGAAAGAATTTGTGCAGATCCGCTGAGGAAGAGGTGATTGTTATTCACTTTCCTTGCCAGTGCCATGTCCATGTTGGCAAGAGTACTTCTACGCTTGATCTCCAGAGTGACATCATTTCTGATGCTAACGGCGGAGCCAAGATTAACAAATTCTCTGACGAAAATATAGTTATCGGATGTAATCTGGAATCCAATAAGCCGCATGTCATTACTTGAAGGCAACATAGACTTCGTTTATACTTGCTTAATAATTGTTTAAGTTTAATTTAATTTCCTAAATATAATAAATAATCAAATATTTGTTAAATACAAATATAAATTAAAACTTAGTTAAATTTAAGAACTGCAACTTTTAATCAATGTAATGTAATTAATTGGCCGTGGCTCACTTTTTTGATACTAAAAATAAAAAATATGATTACTTCGACACATTTTGACACATTGAAGCATTTAAAAATCAACATTTATCATATTTTCGCCACGATATGGCACTCAAAATATTCCACGACTACTGCAATCAATGCAGAGGCAGTTGTTTAAATTGTATAGTTCTATATACATATTTAAATAGATGATGGCATTATTATATTAAAAAGTAGGGCATGTCCAAGCGAATATTTATCAACCATAAACTCTTGCATATGTTTTATTAGAGATTCTTGATAAAAAAAAATATCTTGAGACAGTAAAATCTTAAAAATCGTAACAAACAAAAAAAAAAGGAATGTTAGCTACGCATAAAACAAATTGAAAAATTTTCGATTTCCATGCACAATGTGTGATAAAATTGAATTTTAATTTGAAAATTGTGTTGAAAAAAAAAGCAAACAAAAACGCATCTGTTACATGTTTCATGTTTTCTTTCTCTTTCTCTTCTGATGACAAAAACATGAGAAAATATTTCATCGTCTTTTTATAATATATTTTCTATTTTCTTTATACCTTCATCAACTAGTTATCATCGAAGATAAATCCGTATTTACAATATTGGTAGACTTGAGAGAAAAAGTTCTTGGTTTGCTTGACTACTTTTAAGTAATTACAGTCTATGATCGCCTGTATTGAAATCTTTGCCTTCAGTACAAATACTGCATCAATCTTTAGCATGGTTTGAAGGGAATTAGAAAGGCAGGCGCTAAAAACTAGCTCTATTCAGCTTGGCTAACTTTTTTATTTTGGATGCAATTCATACATACGTGATTGGACATTACAACCCTTTAGTCAAGATTACGTCCCAGCTTCTCACACCACTCACGCTGTGTGTGTTAATTTTATACATGAGTGGCGGGACCTACAGTTTAAAGTCGACTGCGAACGACAGATTTTTGAGAAACTTCTCGTGACAATTTTATTTACTCTCAGAGTTTTTGCCAGAAATCTGCTGAGATGAAGTCGACGAAGAAATATTGTTTCATATTTCGGTAACTATATTTCAATTAAAAACTCTCGAAATCTATTGTTTGCCGTATTTTACAGGTACAGCCTACCGTGTTTAGAATTAAAACATACAACGTAGACAGTTATAGGCTGCCGAAACCGCACATTCTATCCAAGTACCCTTGTAATTTCACTCTCTGAATTTAACAGGGGATATAGCACCTTTTTTGAATAACGGTATTCACAGCAAAAATTTGTTTACTACTGTAAGCGCTACATTACTTCGAAGAGATTATGGACAAAATGTCTGAAAGGGTTAATATATTCTCATTGAAATAAATATTCTTTTTAGAATAGTTTTACTTCAAATACTTCTATATACATGAGTTTGTTCATAACTTAGATAGCATTCATACATAACACTTATATACACTCATACATACCTACATATGTACATACATACATACATACATGCGTACATACATACGTACATACGCACGTACGTGTTAATTTAATATAAATATTTATCTAAATTATGTTTATTACATACAAACATAAAACAGGATGCGGTTACATTATATTAAGATTAGTCAAAAACAAAAGTTTTCTCTGAGTTGTTATTTGCATTACACACACATTTCTCTACAAATATTTCAATGAAATACTAAAGGACATTTATAACACTTGAGTGGATATCCGGATATAATATTAATGCCATACATATACGTAATTGTCTGTATGTATGACAGGACAATAAGAAAAATACACATGTTGAGATAACAATCATTTATTTCCGGTCTTAATTATTAGATACGTCTGTATTTAATGATGCACATCATATTAGAGTAAACGTAGGAAAACTAATATAAAACTTTGAGTATTCTTTCATTGTATTTAAGTTAAATTTTGTTGTCATATATTAGCTGCACAACATTACTTTTATGAATTTAATATTCGTACACGGAATAACAATAAATGTGAATAAAGTAAGGGCGGACATAATCTATACTTCTTTAAAACAGAAACTTACATACATACATACATACATAATTGGTCATTACAAGCCTTCTGTCGGTATTACGACCTAGCTTCTCACACCACTTATGTTGTGTTCGTTAATTTTATACATGAGTAGCGGGATGTACAGTTTAAAGTCGACTACGATTCCCCTACCTTTATTCGTAATGTAAGTGAACATCTCGTGTGCTACCCTTTAATGCTGAAGGGTTTTAATACAAAGAGAATGTTGGTAGCCAGTGCTCACTAAATAGTGTTTCTTGTTCCATGTTGGTATAATGTTTTATGAATTCTTGATTGGTTTTACAATTTTTTTTCTCTTGTTTTGGCATATTAATATTCGAAGTTTTTCTCTTTAAAACACTTTCAGATAAAACGTTGTTCATAAAACTCTTCGAAGAATAAAATTCTTAGAAAAGAAATCATCAGAAGACAACATCATCAGCAGATGAATGTTGAATAATAGAATAAAGAGTAGACACTTTTAAGTCAAAATTGCCTTCATTGTTCAAGACTGTAATGAAAGATTTCTTATAAAGTATTTACGAAATGTTCATAACTATGTTTTCCTTTAAGAATTTAAAATGTGTTCAACGATGAGAAAAAAGCAAAACACAACTAAATTAAATAACCACAAGCCCATTACACAGGTGTCAAGAAAAATAACAAACACTTTCACACATAGAAGTAGAACAAGAGTTAAATTGTCTGTAACAGAATTTAGAACACAAAACCAACATTTTGTTAAAGAAATCCAGGACCAAAACCAAAAAAAGGACAAAACAAAAACAAAAATAATAATAAAAAACCTAACCTTAGGTTTTTGGAAGAATTTCAAGTTGTTTTATTTCAAATAGTTCAAGTCTTTACATAGGTTTCAAATTTTAACAAAAAAAATTTAACTTATTCTGTTGCCATTAAAACACGAATGTGGTTGCCGTAACCTAATTGTTAGTATATGGACATAATAGGCAACAGTTTCGTGCTTTAAAGATCAGAAATTTGATATTTTGAAACAAAAAATATGGAAACACTTTGGCGATTATCACACCGCATTCCTTGGGCAAATATTCCAAATGTTTTTAAATCTATCGTTTGGAATTGACTTTAACGAATTAAAGCCTGGACATAGATTTGATTGTACGATTTTTGCGTACCTAAAGGTTCATAGAAGTTATTTGTAATGAAATCTCTTCACATATTCGTGTTACAATGATCACATCCAGAAGACTGCCATCGACGTCGTGAAAGCTGGAAACCATCTTTCCAGCACTATGTTAAAAGAAACGGTTGATTGCTGCTTCATGCTAGATAGACAATTTCGCTAATAGTATTGGTAAACATATTAGCAAAATGAGAAAAAAATGCAAAGAACCAATGTGTTCCCCAGGGCATTGGATACCTTAAGAGATTCCTTAAACACAGGAATAAATGTTTCGAGTGCAAATGTATTTGCAACGACACTTACTTGACCTTATTGGTCATTACAATTATTTAATAAGGATTGCTACCTAGTTTCTCACACCAGCCATGGTGTGTATGACTATTATATAAACGAGTGGTGGACTTTTTATAAAGTCTATTCCGAACGATAAAATTTTTTTTGTGTCATCAAAAAAAATATATTTTTTTTCGTTTGGGATGTCCCAACTGCTTTTAAACTAAGCCAGTTGTCTCGTCTTCTAAGTCAACATACAACTTACTGGACTATGGCGGCTGTAGTGCTGTATAAAACCTATCGAAGAAGAGCTGCAAAGTGGACCACTGGCGGCAGAAAGTTTATCCCTTTTTAGCTTGTGAAAATGAAATAAGTTAGCAAAAGTGTATATTGTAGTCATTTGGAACGATACAACAATGCCTGCCAGTTGGCTTATCTCACTTAAATGTTGCAACATTTACGTAAACATGAGTCCTCTTTGGCATTAGTTTTTAAGCATTTCGATTGATATCTCAACAGAGCTAGTATTGTGTTTGGGTTGTCTCTCTAAGCCTATTTCTATAATAAATTGTTTACTTTGGTTAAGTTGCATGATCTTGGTGATAAGTGATCAATGAAACACGCTCCTCCTCAAGTGTGCTTTATAATGTGCGTTTGGCAATCCTTGTTGCAACCATATGGCATCTAAGTCCAATTGCTATCTTTTGAATAATAGATATATTAATAATAATAGAATAGTTATGGCACGGTACATAGCCAAACTGACAGTAATGTTACGATTTTAATTGCTCTTGCACCAAATTTATCATACACTGCAACTGACAGACTCTGGCCGTTCTTCACATCAAAATGTATTTCTATTTCGTATGTTTCGAATCAATCTATTCTTAGACAAATTACTAGTTTATTATATGCTTTACGAAAATTGTATTTGAAAAGTCAACAAAAGTTTTTAAGGAAACCAAATAATTTATTATATTTGTTTTGTCTTTTTTTTTTTGTGTGTTCTTCCTTATTATTTGTATTTCTTTATTATTTTCCAGTTACAAAAGTACTCTATTAAATTATTGTGTACAATAATAAGTTACACAATAAGTTTTACACATTTGTTTCAGAAACAGAGATAGAAATAAATTTCATCTTCAGAATAAATCAAATTCGTGGTGGTCCGTCCGTCCGTTCATTTTGTTATGCTCATGATAAATAACAAAGTTTTCTAATAGTTTTGTTGCCAGTTGTTTGATGTTATGCTATCAGTTTTATGAAATTGAATTCAGTTCGTTATGTTGAGAAGAAAACAAAAACAAAACAAACAAAAAAAGAAAATAATTTTTTCTAGAAAATATCAAAGAAAATGGAAGCGTAAAAAGAAAAATTCTTAACCAAAAAATTGGTGTCAAATTCCCCAGAATGACAGAATTTTTAAAACAGTCAAAAAATAAACCTTCGCATTGGACTACCAGGAATATTTGTTCAGAATTTTACAGAGAAAACACAACGGGAACCTGGATAACGTAAACATTTAAACATTCCAGCAAAAACTTTTTTTAGTGGGCTTGTATCACTTACTGTATTACGAAAAATTAAAAAAGAGCAAAAATTAATTACTATGGGGAATGACTCCGTGAGATAAATAATGCATCTGAATATTTAGAAGATACAATACAATTCAGAAAAAATTGTATTTCTTTTTTTCTCTCGCTGTCTTATTCTGCTGGTCCATGGTGAATTGGCAATCTACAGTGAATAAATGACAACTTATTTGACAGATGTAGCTTCAACAAGATGGCCGTTATCAAATGTTGACAGACCGTTTTGTTTACATTCGCTGCTGTAACCAAAATTCGGTAAGCAGGCTTTAATAATTATTCTCTGGTAGTTTCATCACAATATAAACTCCACCAAATACGTTCTGCCTTAACATTGATTTTTTTCGAAGCCACAAGAAAAAAATTAACAATTAAAGGCGATATGGTTTTAAATAAATATTCAAATATAAAACTGAATTTCAACTCTTTTAAATACATACATACATATTTCGTAATATCACGTTAAATTCTTTGTTGTAACTTTTCCGATAACATGTTGCCTACCGCAACGTGTTGTGTTTAAACAATAGCCAGGATTTATGACATAAGAAGGAATACAATAACTATGTAACAGCCAGTAAAGGAAACTTGTTAATAAAAATGCCAAAAATATTCCTTAGTTGGGTTTTCATCGTAGGATTTCCTTTTTTTCCATATTTTTCCCCTTTTGCTTTATTCGGCCACAGAGAAGATTAATGCAGAAATGGCTTTATTGCGCCGTATTTGAATGTCTTTAGTGGGTATGGCTAACAGAGATACGTGTTTTATACCAACACAAACAAGGAAAAGAAGACCAACAAACATTTCTCATACAATTCAAAATATACAAACATTTACCAGTACATATGTGTGCATGTTGTTTTTATCTTCAACTTATTCGTGCATGAAATAGTGATTTAACTTTTAAAGGGCTGGTGAAATATTTTTTTATACAAGAGCGTACATACATACATACATACATACATACATAACTTTTATGAGTTGCCGTAGTCTAGTAGGTAGGGTGTTGGCTTATTAGACACGGTTCGAACCCCAGATCAGACATCAAAACGAAATATGAAATAATTTTTCTTCGGCGACTTTCTCTCAACAGATTTCTGGCAAAAACTCTGAGAGTAAATAAAAAATGCCATGAAAAGTTTTTCAAAAGAGCTGACTTTAAACTGTAGGTTCTGCCAATCGTGTATAAAATTAACACACACAAATAAGATATTCAAGTCTATTACCAAGAGCCTGCAATGCTCATTTGCTTGGAGCAAAATTGCCGTCTGATCATTCTCTGATATCCTCAACGAAATATTTTTATGAAGTCTTCGGAACTTTAATATTTGATAATGGCCTCTGTTTTGTCAAATCACTAGTGAAGTCCATAGACAACGACGTGTGTTTGCTTTGGAGCAGTCGTCAGCTTACTTATAGAAAAATCATCTTCTGGTGCCCAATTCTGAATGACCAAACAAGATTGTCAATTTGGAACAATATTAATCCACATGACATCCAACAGCGTCCAATGCATTTCGGGAAAGTCTCTGTTTGGTGTAGCTGTTGGGTTGGGGTTTAATGGGTTCATATAACTTTGGGAATGACGTTGGTCCGATTATAACTGCCAACAAAGATTATGACTATAAGCTTATTATGGTCCGAATTTAATGATATGGGCGCCAACGGTATGTGGTATTACTAACCCATACGCCACATATGATATTCTGTACGAACATGATCATCTCAAGTGGAGGTAATGTGAATAGGCCACTGATTTTCTGAGATTTGAACTCGTTAGACTTTTTCTTCTGTGGTTTTCTTAAGTCGCAGGTGTATGCGAATAAGCCACCCCTCACAGCGGCCATATCCAATGCAAACGATTAAATTCATTCTGATTTACTAGCCAGAGTCTTGGAAAAACAGACAAGTTATAGCGCAAATTTGATAGACACCATAATGACATGAATAGGTCTTTCAAACAAATAAAAAAAATTTCGATAATATTTCACATGCAGTCTTCAGGAACGAATCTCTTTTATAAAGGACTTAAAATTATTAAATTTTTGACTTTTTTTAAAAATAATGTGTCTCGCTAAGCATTCAAAATAATATATTTGAGTTTCCCTGAGGACAAGTTAATTGATGCTTTTAATTTTAAGCAAACAAGCACGTAGGTCGTGTGTGAAGTTTAAAAGCTTTAAAATGTTAATAAAAGTTTGTTACTTATGGAGTGTATTGTGATTGTAGAATGTATGACGCTTATTTTCCAAATATGAAATTTATAAATATCGTATACTGGTAATGCACTTTACATACCTACCACGTAGTTGGTGTAAGAGAAATATTTTATACCCCATGGTAAACGTATTAAATTTCTCTTAATATGTTCACATATTTAAGCAGTACACAGGCAGACAGACAGACACACAGAGAGACAAGTGGTTGATTTTTTAATGAGTTCCCATTACGGAGATGTTGAACAAATAAATGAGTACAATGTTTAAATTGGCTACAAATGGCAATCCAAATTAAGTGCACTTGCAACAGCTCCATATTTGTTTTAATTGACGCCTGTTATGTTAAGTGTTTGAATTCGAGTATGACCAAAATGGACAACAAGCAGTACATTTGTGTGCCAGACGGCGGGTTCTGGTAAATAATATTATTATTATGGGAATTCGGTTGTATGTAAGCTGATGTATGTTTTATTCTAAAAGCTGTTTTAAACTCACCCTTAATTAAATCAATCGAATTGTGGCCACATTGTTTATCTCTTGTAACACATTTTTGAAAATTCTTTCGAACAGAACTCAACAAATAGAAACCAAAAAACCTCAAATACTAAAGAAACCAAAAGTTTAAGCGAACGACTAAATTAGAACACGAGAAACAAATACTTCGCTTGAAACAAAACAAATACTTCAATTATTAACATGATTGCGAGCCATAAGGAAAAAATCCCTCTGCATAATTCTTTTAATGACACATCATTAAATTATGATAAAAAAAATTAATTATACTTTCACTGAAAAGCAAATAGAAATAAATATGAAATCTGATTCTTAATGACATACAAATTAATAACAAATATTTATGATAACAAGCATCTGCATACCATATATTGAATATACATTGAAAAAAATTCTGCTCAATAACCCATAATTAGTATCAAGCAATCTAATCAATGTATGTACATACATCAATAAGAATTATAGTTTGTTTCAATACAATCATAAATTTTCAATATGTTTACACATATAATTAAAAAATTATTTTAAAATTTTGTTAACCATACTTTGTGTTAATTTTTTCTCTGCCTGTATTTATATTTGGTTGTTATTGTCAGTGTCAGTGGTATTAATGTACTGATTTGCATATACATGTATAAATTATAATCACATCTGATCCAGTATAATGCATAATTTACAAGCAAATTATTTGTTTAAATAAATATTATTGAATGCATTCAAAATGCAATTTTAATTATTTGAAATATTGGTGTTGGTCTTCATAAAACAAAAGACAAATCAATAAACTTATTTTAAAAATCACTTATACTGCATGAGAACTATCGCTATCGTAGATTATATTTTTACGTTTTTAGCTTTTTAAAAACGTTTAAAATATGAGTTCGTTGATTGCAAATAAAATACAAATAAATTTGTATTTAGTCTCAATTAATTTTTTCATTGTTCGCATTATTTTATGTGCCCCTATTCACAACTTGATGTTACAACAACAATTTGCTTAGTTCGTTATTCTTCTTTACACTTCTGATTGCGTAATCTTCAATCCACGATGGTTCTTTTCACTCGCACACGTCTTCAAACAAGACCGACTGAATTCTTATTGCTCGTTGCCTGCTTTGTCTTGCCTTTTTATATGCCGACGTAAACAATGTGATGAAGGTTCTTGAAGTCGAACGTTCGTGGTTTCGCCTTCTCGAGAACGCTATCGCGACTTCATTGTTGTTTGTATATTTTGTTCACATTGCTTGTTGTTACGTTTTCGCTTACTTGCATATCCCCTTTTCTTTCATACTGTTGTTGTTGGTTTACTTGTAACAAGTTCGTTGTATTTGTTCGCGTAGCTTTTGTTTATCATTTTAATACTAAACGATGTTACATCGTTTCCATTCTCGGCACAATATGTTAACATTTCTGTACAGTAGGGTTTGGAAAGCCTTCATGAATTGTTTAACGCCTGAACAACGCTTTCATATTGTGACAATTTGCTTTGAAATAAATAAAACCGTTCGTGATGGTCGTCAGTGCATCATGTCCATTATACTTTCCCCTTTTAAAATAGTCAACAAAGCCAAATGATAATTTTTGCTGATCGGGCTCAATTGAATCTGGGCGAAAATTCAACAATTTTGTTTGTTTACGTACGAATTCTTCCAGAAATCAGAATCATTTTTCGATGCCCATTCAGCGAATACACGTGGTTGCTTAGGACTGAATAACTATTTTAACAGATGTAGCTTTTACAAGCTTATTTATGGCGCAGAGGCATAGACGCTATTAAGCACTGATGCAGCAGCCTTGAGAGCATTCGTGATAAAATTCCTACGTAAGATCTACGGTCCAGTGCAAGTTAGCGATGATTTCCGCATCCGATTCAATATTGAGCTAAATGAGCTACTCTACGGCATGGACGTTGTGCAGCGTATTAATATCCAGCGGCTAAGCTTGCTCTACCATATCGTTCGAATGAAGGAGGATGCTCCGGCGAGACGGGTATTTGATGCGGGGATTTGCGGAAGTCGGCGAAGAAGACGACTTTGTTTGCATTGGAAGGATCAAATTGTGGAAGCCCTGTCATCGATTGGTGTGACCAACTGTGCGAAAGAAGCAGAGGCTCCTGGAAGAATGTGTTAAGGCAGGTCCTTTTATCGGGTTGTTAATGTTATAATTAATTAAGTAAGTAAGCTTCTACAATATGACCGTTATAAATGTCAAGGTTCGGTAGTCCATGTTGGAAGACCCATCTTGATTAACAAAATTCCTTGTACTTTTTTATTCTTTCCAAAAAATCAAAAGAAAGAACAAAAAATTATACAAAAATGCCATGTGATGGTGTTGCCAAATTGGCAAAATTGTTCCCTCAAAATATTTTGTTTAATACCAAGAATTTTTGTTTGACATTTCATACCCTGAATACTTATACGTTACGTAGTTTTCATGCTCCAGTTGTTTAAATTGGTTTTTAATGTTTTTTTCCTTGTTTATGTTTCGATTTTTGTTGAATCAGTTTTATTGCTTAGTTTAAAACACAGAGAAAAAGCTAAAGTAAGTGTACAACAATATTTTGATTGTCCAAGACCCTGTACACTGTTAACGCAATTGGATCAACAATTTATTGTCATTTAAATGAAGAACAAAGCTTTGTGTTTTGAAACAAATTCCGGTAAATGGTTGAAAATACTGTCTCTTTAATTACTTTAAATTTAAATTGGCTGTAGTTTTTAAAGCAAATTAAAGTACAGACTTTTCAAATACGTCTACAAATAAGGGTGTGTTTTATAAGACTTTGGTTTTGTATCAAAAAGGTTTCTATTCTCTGAATTAAGAAATTTTTTCATTTATTGTGTTCATTTTACAGACATTTGTCGTAAAACAGAAGAAAATTTAAGAGTAATACTCAGAAGACTATCTCCAGAACTGTGTTGTAAATAAAATGTTTTCGTGCAACAATAATTTTTACATGTGCTCAGTATCGTCATTTCTTACTGCTCATAAACTGTTTTCTTTTGTTGTACGATAAAATTTTCCTATTTGTGTCCAATAGTTTAGTAGGTAGCGTGTCGACTTTTTAGACATGAGCCTTCTGTTCAAATCCCAGGTCAGACATTTCCAACAAAAACCAAATATTAAAAAAATATTTCTCAGGGGACTTTCTCTCAGCAAATTTTTGGCCAAAACTCTGAGAGTAAAGTTCACAACACCTCCACGTATGATGACCATGTCCTTAAATCGCTCAGGCAGTATCATCAAATGTGATACGAAGCGCCACCCGGTTAAACCCACATGTTTTCCAAATCATCCAATTTAGGTGTAAAGGAGTTAACAATCATCCACCTTTGACCACCAATGATGCCATCAGGTCAAAATCCACAAAAAACAGTAACTTCTTCAGAAGGCATTTGAGTCTATTAGCTCTTTGTGAATTGGTATCGTCTCAAATTCTACAATTTTGCTCAATCATTTATCCATTTATCTTCCGGAATGAGCGTGAAGATGATTTTTCAATGAAAATTGGGGTCAGTTGACAAGTGTTGCGAGTACACTTCGTTATCCAGGGTCATCCATGGTGATTTGGCAAAAGAGACAAAATAAATGATAATTCATTTGACAAATTTAGCTTCAACAAAATGGCAGTTAACAACTGTAAAAGTTCGTCAATCCGTATATACCATATACATACATCAACTAATATATATTGTGCATATATGCAAGTAGCTTAGATTGAAGTAACAAGCTTTTATTATCGCAAAATAAATTCATTCCCATCAAGCATTTTCTAAATTTTTTTATGTAATTAAACAATAGTACATGTGAAAATGTGTTCATAAATTATTGATCGATTTGTACGTACTATGTATGTACTATGTAATCACCAATAAGAATATAAAAATATATTCCCAGCTTACGCAGCACTTATGTGTGTATATATGTAAGTATGTAGGGAATGTTTTCCACTTTTGCTTTTCATAATTTATTGCTTGTTGTAGGAAAAATCGATTTCTATTATTTATTTTCTTTTCTTGTAACTTATGTTACAACTTTTCTGTGAAATTTTGTGGCGAAAACAAAGTTTTAACAGGTGAATAGCACATGTTCTCTGAAAATATTTTCATGTTGACCTTGATTCATTGTGAGTAAAATTTTCAGTTTTTTTATTTTATTATCAAACTTTTGGAAATAATACGCTTATGTTGCTGCCTCTTCTGACAAAAACTCTGGTAGTAAATAAAATTGCCATGAAAAGTTTTACAAAAATCTGTTTTTCGGAGGCGATATTAAACAGTAGGTCCAGCCACTCATGGTTAAAATTAACACACACAACTTTGGTGGTGTGACAAGCTAAGTTGCTACTTCCCGTAAATACCCTGTATGAAATTCAGAAGGTAGACTCGCGTACTATATTGATTCCTATCCTTAAATCATACCTTCCTATATAGTTGCTATTCTTTTGCTACTCAGTTTGCATGTGAAACTTTACAGAAGTAAGCTTTACAGTCATTTCAATAAACTGTTTTTATTGTCTTTTATCATCAATATTCGCTTTTTAAACATTTAATTCAAGATATTCGATATTTATGTTTACAATTCCCAGGCGATACAAATTGATTTTGGTTTTAGAAAACTATTTGAATATTACTTTTAAAAAATCAGGAAATATTGTTCATTTTTTCTCTTCCTATTCACACGTTTGCAATTCCCTTTAGATGTTATTTCATTTCATTTAATATTTATTTTTTTTTTCATTGCAATCATTTTAGTGATTCGTCTATATGTTACTACATTGCATTTACTATGATGGATTTCAATGATTTAGAGTAGCAAGCAAATGAGGAGAGGTATGGAAGCATTATAGACACCTAACTGCACCTACAATCAATTACTATTACTTTTTTCTTCTGTACATATAATATTTCCTCTTTTAAAAAAAGGTGGAGTAAAAATGTGACCAAATTCCGTCCTTTTTTTTTTTTGTTTGGTTTTGGACCACTATTCATGCAGTGCATTATAGAAGAAAAGAAAGAGTGAGACAATTTTTTTTTCTTATGGCCAGTTATGTACCCTCTGCACTTTTTTCGATAACTGATTTTTATTTATAATTCTCACTTTCTTTTTTCTCATTGTGAGTAATCACATATAAAGTCCTAACTCTCCTATAAATTGTTTTAAGGTCCCTTGAAAATTATAAAATAGAGGCCAAGTCGCCATAGCCACGGTGGTAGTGTGTTGGCTTATTTGATAAAAGTCAGTGGCTCAAATCCCAGCCCAGGCATCTCGAACAGAACGAAATATGAAATTATTTCGGCAACTTCCTCTAACCAGTCCTTTAGCGAAAACTCTCAGAGTAAATAAAATTGCAATGAAAAGTTTCTCAAAAATCTATCGTTCGGAGTCGACTTTAAACTGTAGATCCCGCCACTCATGTATAAAAATTAACGCACACAAGATAATTAGTGTGAGACGACCTAGCTTCTCCTAATCCTGATTAAAGGTTTGTAATGAACAATTATGTATGTATGCATGTAAATTTCTTGGTAAAACATTACTTTTTTTATTTGTCGTCTTTTCTACCATTTCAGCACATAAACACTGCAATAAAATCCGAGTCTTGCCATCCAGTTCCTTACTTTCACTGAGATCCACACCTCTTTTACGATTACGAACCGAAGCAAAAGCTTGTCTTTATTGTGGTTAAACATCTCATAATACTCTATTCTGAATATTCAGTCAATATGCATGCGAATTATTTCACCGAGCTTATACGACTACAGCCTGCAATACTTTTTTTTTAAACATTTCTGGCTATTATGTTATTTGACTTGACAGCCTATACAGCCTTATTGCCCGAATTTTATTATTTTTTCAACTAAAATCTGTTATATGAAAACATTAAATTAAACAAAATACAATTTGGAGAGCAAAATAAGGTTGGTCTCTGAAATTTGAAAACATTTATTTGTATTATAAACATTCTACTAATCATCAAACAATTGCCGCCATCTATGAGAAGTGAGTTAATTTTGGAACCGTCTTAATATTCTTTTTAAATTCCAATTATATGCATGCATACCCAACTCCTGTCTGATGACATTTAACGCAACTACAAATCACTCGTGAATACAACTTAGTTTTTCTAAATATTTACTTAAAGTCTGTATTTTTTTTAAGAGACATGAACTTAAATCTCGCAGACAGAAATGTTTTAAGAGAAACAGTAACATAAAAAAGTTTATATTGTTTACCTTATGGATTGGCATTGTAAAAGTGATAGGCCTGGTAACATATATATGCAAGTAACTTACAAATAGTAAGTCTTTGTTCATTACACCACGGATGCCAATGTCTGATAATAAAGTTCCAAGGTTAAGAAATAAAAACAATAATACGAGCAGTAAAGTAGAAATATTTAAAAAACAAAAGTTACATTTTGAATCGGCTCACAAGCAAAAGAGAATTGTAGAAGTTTTGGATAACGAAACACCCTACAAAATAAATTGTATGCTTAGATAAGAAAATATATTTTATATTAGACAACTAATTGGACAGCTGTGGCAATAATAATAAGTCTTTTGTTCAAAAGTACTGAACTAATTTCAAATATTTCAATTCAACGAAAAAAAAATGGATATCACAGTAAGTCTAGTAGGGGTGTGTTGGCTTATTAGACGAAAGCCCAGCGTAGTTCAAAATTTAGCTTAGACATGTCGAATAAAACTCATTTAATCTAGGATTCGAGGACAGGAGTTTTTTCTGGCTAATTCGAATAAGGCCAATATGTATTAGACACGAACCAAAAGAAGAAATGGCATGAAGGCCAATCGCTGGAGTATTGTAAACGGTTGACATCAGAAAGTTTCGTTTTAGCAATCGTCGATGCAATATATGGATTATTGAAATTGAGATGTGACAGTTCGCGCCTAGTTAATGATCCATAGAGTTCAGTTGAGGCCACAATAATTCCATTGTCATGTTACTGTAACGAAAGGGCCAATCATACTGCCTAACAATAATCCACACCAGATATCGATTTTTACTACTATGCATTACGAAAATCTACAATCGCCCACGATATTGTAGGGTATATTATTGTTTAAAAAAAAAAAACTTCAAAATGTAAATAAAACCTTGAAAATCCCACAGGATAAAATCTGTATGCAGCCATGCATATACAATAATATAAGCGTAGATATAGCATGCGTCTGAACACACAAAAACCTAAACCTAAATTATTTGAATATTCCAGAGTTTTTACACAATTTATAAATATTTCTATAGGCTTCACCTTCACCTTTACAATGCTTAAATAAAAATAAATTTAAAAAAAATTCAAATTTGTGTTTTACAATTATTTTTGGAAAATTTTTTGAATTTTTCCACTAAAGAGGTAGAGATAACCATACAAACTGTGTGCCTGGCGGTTAACGTATTGTATAATTGAAGGAATTAATTGAATTTGACGTGCCAACCAATTTGTTTGAATTGAGCATAGCAGCTAAGGCCCATCGTACCATCTAGTTGTTGATTTTGTCGGGGTAGCAGTGATCTTAAGATCCTAACATCATATACGGATGATACGAATGATGAAACTTACATACATACATACATAATTGGTCATTACAACCCTTTAGTCAGGATTACGACCTAGTTTCTCACACCACTTATATTGTGTGCATTAATTTTTATACATGAGTGGCGGGATCTAAAGTTTAAAGTCGATTCCGGGCGACAAATTTTTGAGAAGTAGGCAGATTAGCTGGAGAAGACGGGTGCTCCCATGCCGTTAATGGGTCAAAAATCTTTCTACAAAGTGAGAGCGGATGTTTGAAGGGGAATATTCAACGCAAGTGAAATGCGTTTGGTTCAAATCAAACATATTGGTTGGTTGGAAGAGAATTGAGCCATGCATCAGGCTATCCAAGAATAAAATGAGATCCGAACCGATCTATGGACAGAACATCGTAGACTTAATGTTCGTCTCGGAACCAGTATGCAAAATCTGCGATAATAAGAATGATCTGCCAGCACATATAGTTAGAACTCGCGAGGCATTAATCTTGAAGAGTATCAAAGCAATAGTCTTGGATGGGACATTACAGGGAAAGATAGATTGTATGGCTGCTGTATTATGGTATTTTTACACGATGACAATACTAATACTGGACATAGGTATGATAGGTCTTAGGCACCATTTAAATGATATAAATTGGAATAACGAGTATCAACTATCCTGGCAACGGATGGATGCTATATTGTTACGCTCTGCTGCTTAAAACACATGGTATCCCATAATGTAATTGCCCATTCATTTGCGAATTTGAAGAGGATAAAAATACTATCTTTCAACTTAAGGATCCTGTCATCTTTCACTGATCTGTTTAAAGCAAAGATTATCGAAAGACTTACTTCGGAATCTGGTTGGTTTCCTTTAAAGACTATTTTATTCCTGGGTTTCTGGTATCTCTTTGGGCTTAATCTCTGGCCTAAGTAGAACCATCAGAGACTATTGAAGGTGGATCGTTATACTTAACCTACAATGTTGTATGCGAGTCGTGTAAGGTATGAATTACGTGGCCTTTTTCCAATTATTTTCTTCATGTTTTGCTTTACATCTTAATCAAGTACGTACATTTTCTTCTAAAAAAAACATACAACAGAGTCGAAATTTTATTATTTTCTCCTAAAATTTTCTTTCGCTTTTTTATGATACTTTCATGTTACCGACTTTGTATCATATAACTTTACAACTTTTTGCATTCAAGTGTTACGGCAAATGTTCAAGTGTTTCTTCATTATTTAATTTCATTGTATTTTTGTATAAAAAGAAAACAGAAATAACCTGGAAATTTTTTCACAACCATAAAATTTCCTTAAGATACCACCAACAGCGATAATAAAATAAATCTGAATACGATTTGTGTCTGTCAAGTTAGGTTATATCTGTTTTACTTCATGACTGCAAATTTGTTGGTAGATTTTAATAAAATCTTATAAGGTAAACCAACAGGATTGAGAAAATAATGGAAGGAAATGATAAAAACGAAATTAATTTATTCTAATTACAAAGTTACAAAAAAAAAGTTTTAAAGCAAGTGATTTCAAATATATAATTTGAAATTCAAAACATTTTAAGAAGAAAAAATTTTACTTTTACTTTTATTTGATTGAAGTTCACTTTACCGCTACATGGGTTAAGGTACACAAAGTGAGGCAACGCCTGAGCGTAATACATATTATTGGTTCTTTGTGTGTTTATCCAATCATTCGTTAAAATTTAGGAAATTTGAGAAATTTAATCAAACTCGGTTCAAACCCAGAAATCTCCAACAAACCGAAAAATTAAAAAAAAATATTTTTCATCGCCGACTTGCCTTTCAGTTCACTTAGGTAATTCTTTCAGCAGGAAGATCCATTGGCTTGCGGCTCATAATTTGTGGCGTTCAGCCTGGCTTTATTGGTTAATGAAATTTGTAAATTTGCGGGCTTCGTTTGAAGAAATGGAAAAAATTTCTGAAATTTTTTGGCATTCTCACATGGCACGATTGTTTCTCATAAACACATAGCACGAGTTTTGATAAAAAAAAATCTTAATTTCTGGCATTGCCATTTGTCATGAAGCATTTTGCTTACACCGAACAATTTTAAACGCTGTAGACACAGTGTGTTCGATTCAGGAGTCATATGATGGAGCCTAGTCATTTTATATGGTGGGACAGCTCCCAGCTCTGCTTCTAATAATCAATTCGTTGTTGTTTTTGGTAGATTATGAGCTTATGAAGCCGCCCTGGTCTAGTAGGTAGTGTGTTGGCTTATTAGACATGAGGCCTCGGTTCAAGCCCCAGGTCAGACATCTCCAATTAAACGAAATATGAAAAAATATTTCTTAGGCGACGTCCTTTCAGCAGATTTCTGGTAAAAGCTCTGAAAGTAATTAAAATTGCCATGAAAAGTTTCTCAAAAATCTGTCGTTCGCTCATGTATAAAGAATTAACACATACAACATAAGTGGTGTGAGAAACTAGGTCGTAATCCTGACTAAAGGGTTGTAATGACCAATTATGTATCTATAAGCTTATGCGCAACCAAATATTCAGGCGCGATGGATTCAAGGCGTTCGTTTAGAGTCTCAACTATCTCGATCAACTTCACATTGCGGTCACACAAAATTATTTTGTGAACCTTTTATGGGGTTTTTGTCGATAAAAGATTGTTTGGGCCGTTTATTGCGTGTATAGTCCTCGTTTGGTTTTTCAGGTGCAAAGTTAGAATAATATTTATTAAGTTAAATACAATACTCGCAATATCACGTAGGTTTAGGTTCAACTGTTTAATTATAAAATAATTTTTAAATACATATTATAAGAGGTGTTATAAAAAATTATTATCCAAAAAGTTACAACAAAATTTTGAAATTATCTGTCTACAGTAGTAATTTAAGCATAATATTTATCATATTTGAGAAGCGAACATTATTTCTTTTATTTCCTTTTCATTTCACATTCTTCTATCATGTCGACCATCATCGAGAATTCCTAAGTATACTTGCATAACCGGCAAACCATACTTCCACGTTGAGATATAAAAAATTGCGTGTTTAGTTGGGTGAAGTTGTTGATTTTCGACGATTTATTTAAACTGACTTACAGACTGCCATAATAGATTTTCACTGTGGTGGCAGTTTTTTACTTGAGTGTATAAACCGCAAGAGTGAATGGATTTTTGTTTTTTGTGTTCAACAATATGGCAACCAAATGCCACTTAAAATATGTTTAAAAGTGATGAGAAAAAAAATTTTATATTACGTAGGGGGAAAAATACAAGGAAGTTTGAATTATGATGCTACGTCATATATCACAATCTATGTATGTGTTTGTAAAGATGCAAGATTTATTTCATGTAGATTAAATTATAGAAAAAAATTGTATTTAATTTCATTTAATGGTAGAATTTAAAATATTTTGCAGAGTAAATGATTTCAGTTTGACGTAATCAACTTCTAGTAATGCGTGCAACAATAATTTTTTTATTAAAAAAAAAAAGAATTCAAAAAATGTTTTTTTTAAATTATTAAATACGTGGAATATTTATTTAAAAGGACATTAACCAATTGTTGAAGGAATAAAAGGCCCCATTTTTTTATTCTACTTTATGCTACACTTCTTAACAATTAATTTTATTTTGGTTATCAACAACTAAATCTTTATCTAATATTTCATTTCCCTATTCTTTGTACCCTTTTTTATCGTTTCCTTGAATTTTGTGACTTCAACAGAATTTAAATAACTTATTATGCACAGAACTGTAATTATGTAAATACATTAATTGCTTTGACAACAACAAAAAAAATTATAATTAATTTGGATTTTTCCCAAAAAAAATGGCACTTCGCAAAAAAAATTAATTCATCAAGAAAAAAAAAGGAAAAGGAACCGAAAAACAATTAATGCAGAAGGCAAAACAAGAAAAATAACCCGCAATCAACAATTTATGAATGAAAATTAAACCGTCAACCGAATACAACGAGTTAAACAATGAAAAAAAAATTTTTTTCAAAATAACTCTTTGTAGTCTTTATTATCATAAAAACTTTGTTAAAAAAACAAACAAACAAACACAAAAAATGTTCAGCTTAATAAAATTTAGAATAAATAAAAGAAAAGTTGGTAATTTCATCGCCAAAGGGAAATGAAAAATATGGGCCAAAGGCAAATAAAGTGAAATTTGTGCAAGTGAAAGTCAATTAAAAGAAAAACAGCAACAAAGATTTAAAAGTAAAACATCAAGATTAATTTTATCTGCCTAAATAACGGTTATAAAACTGTAAAGTTAAGTGTACAATCAAGATTTAAAAAATGTTCTCCATCAATAGGTGATTTAAGGCATTTCTGCTGAAACTTCATCAGTTTCTTAAAACTTTTCAAAAGGCTTTAATGAAATTTACATTTTCTTTCTTTATTAGAAAACGAAGTAAGCAAACGAATATACATATTTCTTTCGTCCACTTTCTCTCAGCGATAACTCCGAGAGTAAATAAAATTGCAACGAAAAGTTTCTCAAATCAGTTGCTCAGACTCGGCCTCTCATGGATAAATTGAACACACACAACACTGGTTGTGTGAAAGGTTTGATCGTTTTATTCTGACCAAATGGTTGTAATGATGATTTAAGTCAATAACAAATCCTACTATGTCTAGTATTTTGGTGTCATCTGTATCAACCAAAATGTTCCCACTTAAAATCTTGAGATTATCAATCCCAAAGTCTTTGGTTGAAATTCTAAAGTTAATTCTTTTATCAAGAAAATTATAAGAAAAGAGATAGTCGGCCTGAATATATGTACGTATAGCTTCCCAGTATTGCAACATATTCGATACACAAGGTTCATTTATTGGTGTAAACCTCTGTAATGGATCTATTTATCATTATATTATGTTATCCCACCTTAAGTGTCTAGGGTCCAGAATAACCCCAAAATATTTTAACTGTTTGGATAGAAATATAGCTACATTAAGCATCTTTTTTTTAGACAGAATTGACGTCTAAACGACTAGTGTAAGTTTACTCCTAAGTAAGTTTACTCTACGTTTGTTTACTTACTGTAAGTGTACTCCTTACATCCATAAGGTTAGAATTTCTTCAAAAGGTCTTCTGCAACTACATTCTTCAGCAAAGGCAATAGGACTTCATGCTGTATTCGGCTTTTATTCACTTGCCATATGGGGGCGGTAATAACTCTTCTGGTCAAAACTTAAGCAACAAACTTCACAACGGAGACATTGCGATTTAAAATTCAAAGAACCTTTCATGACCATTAAGACTACTATAGTGTTATATGCCAGAACGTTTTTAATTTTCCCTACCAAGAAGCTTAGTTAGCTTTTCCAAAAATTTTAAAACGAATGCGATCAGACTCTAGGTTTGATGTACTTTGCGGTGGAGATCAGCAATGAGTATTCAAAAAGATGAGTAGATTCGAATCATACTCATAATTTCTGATACTTATACGCATTCATACTTATTTTAATATCATACTCGTATTCAAAGTTTGAAGTACTCATCGTATTTATACTTAACAACACGTATTAAGTTGTTGATTTCGACTCTCCTTTCCTCAACTTTTACAAGAATCACAAAAATAAGCACGATTCACGTACGAACACTGCAATACTCACTAGAACGTTGTGTGTTTGCTTTGCTTGCTGTCTGTCGTTTTCTTTCTTCTTTTTTTGTCAATGGAACAACAACTAAGACCGAAAATTTTGATGACTGATACGAATCACTCGAATCATTCATGAGTATTATAAGTATTTTTCTAAATTTATGAATCTGAATGAGTAGGCGTATGAATCGAACATATTTCGAATGTTATGAGTTTGATGTCGACGTTGTACTCATACTCATTGCAAACTGTACCTTTACATCAATGTTGTAGGGAGTACAAAAGAGTCACAGTAGTTGAATTGCAATACTGTTGGCTCACTCTTATTCAAAATTTCATGAGTACTTATGAGTAGCGAAAAAAAAAACGATTCATTGCTGATCTCCACTGGAGATATATAGTCTCCTAGCTTTTGGAATAAAAACAACCTTCGCCTCTCTCCTCTTATCAAGGCCTTAAAAGCACTTAACTTTTGAGTACACTTGGACAGGCAAATATTTTTGGAGTGAACATTTCAAAAAATTGGTATACATTCGGAATGTTGCCTTATATTACATTTTTTTATAAAACTTAGGACATTTAAAAAGTTTGAAAAATTTATGCGAATTTAAAAGCTCCTTTTAATGAAAAATACTAAATGTTGAGCCATTGGAGGTACTTTTTCAACCAGTTCATTGAAAAGAAAATGTAAGTCTAAGAACTTATGGAAAAATAGAGCAATGTATTGTTGTGAACGTCAAATGAGTGTATTCTTAAAAAATATTTTCTTGCAGACTTTTGAAACTTAATTAAATAAACCTCAAAGAATTTCTTACTTTTCTCTTTTAAGAAAAAATTAAAAATATTTTAAATAAAAATCTCTTTTCAAATATTTCTCCTTTCTTTTTTTTTACTAAAAAATACTTTTTCTTTTTTCTGCTTGCATGCCTTTCATTCGCTTACATTGTTCTGATGTTCAGCATTTTTCTTTGTTGTTTATAAAAACCATTGTTATGTTAATGTAAATAAAAGCGTCCAAGAGCATAAAGGAATATCTTTAGAATTTCAAAGGTCATATGAAAATGATTTAAAAAAATACGTTTGGAGGGAGGAGGAGATTTTATAAGCATACTCTAAATGCCAGTGGTATGCATAATGGTTGAAAGTGATATGTATGAATGTTAGTTCGTATAGATAACATTAAGAAAGTCTTAACAATTTTTAATCCGTTTTTTATTGCCCAACATTTACTTAAGTAGATATATATACATACTTAAGTACATACATATATATTAATAATATACATATGTATGTGGACTAACATAGACATGTTATGTGGCTGACTACTGTTCAATTGAAATAAAATATTCGTCCAGCATAAAGGTTCATGTCGTTCATAATTCGGACTCAACATAAAGCATTAAACATACAAATTTGGTCAAGTATTTTACATACAATGCCGTCGTTACATAGAAGCAGTCTGACAATACTATAAAACTGACGTATGATTAAAAAATTAAGACTGATTACTGCTTGTCAGCCATTAAATCAAACAATATAATTCTTTATAAAGAAAATTCCACAAGAAAAAGTCTGAGTGCATAATCTCGCTCACCTCCTTATGACATGACCATGCCCTTAAGTCGCTCTTGCAAAATATCCAATCTGGCAAGAATTCGAACGTCATTGAACCGACGGCGCTGCCAACCCAAAATCTACACTAAAAACTGACTTTTTTCGAATGCATTAGACGCACTTGGATATCATTCATCCAGAAATGGGCCTCGTCACTGAAAATCATTTTTCGATAAAAATGAAGGCCAGTTGCCAACTGCTGCAGAGCCCTTTCACGACCATACGGCGTTATCTATAGTCCTTTACCATCAGCCAGTAGAATTTTGTACGGGTGCATGCCAATTTACAAAGCAAAATTCAAACATTTTCATAAACAGGCCAAAAAATGTCGATTATTACATACATTATCGCGCTCTGTATTGACGAGAAGGGTTCTTAAATTCCATTTTTATATTCAATACTCCTAGATCTAGAAGTCGCCGTAGTCTAGTAGCTAGTGTGTTGGCTTATTAGACGTAAGGTCATGGTTCAAATCCCAGGTCAGACATCAGAACGAAATCTGAAAAAAAATATTTCTTCGGCGACTTCCTCTTAGCAGATTTCTGGCAAAAAATCTGGGAATAAATAAAAATTGCCATGTAAAGTTTCTCAAAAAATCGGTCGTGCGGAGGCGACAGTAAATCCCGCCACTCATGTATAAAAAAAAATTAACACACATAACATAAGTGGTGTGAGAAACTAGGTCATAATCCTGACTAAAGGCTTGTAATGACCAATTATGTACATATGTTATGTATGACCAGTCGATTATGTTTGAAAAGTAACCACCACTTTTGTAGTAATTTCTGGCAATTTGTATTTATTTTCGGCTATTAAACAATCCATGTGAAATATATTTAACAGTCGACAGCTTTGCCAGACCGGGGCTTTGAAAGAACGACATGTGGCGTTTAGAAAATGGCGCTATGTTCCACACAGATCATGCCTAATTGCATATTATACACGTGGTTGTGATGGGAATTATGCGATTGGCCGCGTGAGACTTATTCTTAAGTCGCAAATAAATCACAAAGTACAGCGCCCTTTAAAGCCAACATAGACCATATTATTGATTAAATTCAGCCTGATGTATGGGGAAAATTTTGGACGTTATAAGAAGCCCTTGAAAAACATCGCAAAAACCTCCTATAAATAATAAGAATTTATTTGCTATTAAACGAAATATGAGCTGAAACCGCAATAAACTTTACACGCCAGATAACAAACTTACTCCTGTAATAAATATAGTAACCACCGTTCGGCTTTCCATTAGAAAATAGATGTATGTACATTACACTCTCGTATATTTCAATTTGGTTTTCCATTCAGACATACAAAAGTGGTTAGTTGAATTGGAATTCATGTCGTTTATGTTGTTAGTATTGTATTCGTAGTATCAATCAATAATTTTTGGTTTCCTTTTAAATATTTTTCTTTAATCAATAATTTTATTTAAAAGGCGATGTACTTTGTGTGTAACACAAATGAATTAGTTATGAAAACAAACATGCAAACAAATATAAACATTATGAATAACTTGTATATTCTTCTTCTTCTTATTCATGTAATATTTAATGTAACAAATTATTCTTCAAAGGACATTGATTACTTTGAATAAAATAAGGATATACTGGGAATATTTAAAATTTTTATTTTTTTACAAAATTATTGCTTTGCCTTTTAAATTTATATGTATTATTTATTTATTATATTTTCTTGTTATAGTAAATAAATCTTTGATATTGGTTCACAGTAAATTATACTTATATTTTTTTATAAGAAACAAAATATTGAAAGTAATAAATACACATACGAGTACATCCCCATACATTCATAATTTCCCAAATGGTAGTTTTTCATAGAATTTGATTTATGTATGTAAATAAAAATATGGAGAAAAATACGATTATAGTTCGAAAGATTACTAAATTATTGTTTAATAAAATTCATTTATTAAAGTATATATATGTATGTGAACAATATTGTTGGTATGATACTTACACGCCATACTGAATAATTATTTCCTTTACCAATAAATTTTTGTATGCGATCAAACATATTTCATCGAAAAACGGAATTTAATAAAATATAATATATATATTTATATAGATATAAGGTATTTCATTAAGCGCTCTATATTTAAATTTAAATAAAACACAAACAATTCGTACAGAAAACGAAGCTACGTAAGCTGTTAGTCTTCGTTGTGGGACACTCCACTATTTTAGAAATGTTGATTTATAAGAGCGATTAAGAGAAGCAATTCAAGCGAGTATTCTATGAAAATGGCTAAAAAAACGTTAAGAACGCCCCGCAGGCGGTGGATATAAGTGCAGAAAGTTACAGAGACTTCCAAATTTTGACTGTAGATAACGGCCATTTTGCTGTTGCTGTTACTTGTAATCTTTCCAGACTATTTTCCCAAATCAGAATGGACGGATTCATTCAAAAACACATGCAAATTAGAAAAATGTTTTATCAAAACTGATGTTCTGTTCGGGCAATGCATTGTGCGAAAAATCATTTTCAGAGATGAGACCAATATTTTTGATAAATGAATACGTGAAAAAACAAAATTGTTGAAATTTTAGACGGTATCAATACAAAGGAGATCCATGAAGGTTCAAGGCGCACCGACAAAGTCACATTTGATGTGGATTTTGTGCTGGTGGCATTATTGTTCCTTATTTCTTCGCGAACGGCATTGACCTGCACATTACTGTCAACTACGAGCATTTAAGATTGATGATTACCAAATACGCCGTAGACTAGCAGGTAGTGTGTTGGCTTATTAGACGTAAGGCCACGGGACAAACCCCAGGTCAGACATCAAAACGAAAATATGAAAAAATATTTCTCCAGCGACTTCCTCTCAGCAGATTTCTGGCAAAAAATCTGAGAGTAAATAAAATTGCCATGAAAAGTTTCTCAAAAATCTGTCGTTCAGAGTCGACTTTAAACTGTAGGTCCCGCCACTCATGTATAAAATTAACACACACAACATAAGTAGTGTGAGAAGCTTGGCCGTAATCCTGGCTGAAGGGTTGTAATGGCCAATTATGTATGCATGTATGTATGATTACCAAATTTTTTTGACCTGAATTGGATTATCTGAACACCAACAATATATGGTTTCAACAGAACAGTGCAATATAGCACAAGCGATTTAAGAGAATGTTCATCACACGACGACGTGATCAACTGGCCAGCATGATAGTGCAATTTTACTGAATTAGATTTGTTTTTGTGTGGAAACTACAGCGGTTCTCATAGCTAACACAATCCAAGCCACCGATCAAATTCAGCCTGAGACATAGAAAATTTAACATTTGGGATGCGCTCCACTCACAGAAGCCTTGGCAGATATTTGAACGATATTATATTCCACTCACCAATGACATCAATAAGTAACTTCTTAACCTTGTTTCGTTCATGTTTTATTTTAATTTTTTATCAGCGTTTATCGTTAAAATTTTTTTGAATTATGGAATTCTAAAAAAATGTAGCTGAAAAACTTAGCTTTCAAACATGCTAAATAATATATGATACAATTAATATGACTAGAGACTTTCCATTTTACAGGCATCTCCAATTTGATACAGAGCTTTCTCGGTACAGTACAGTTTAAAAACTTTTAAATAAATACAAAAAGATACAAATTACAATTCATTGTAAATGATAAAGACTGTAAGTAGGTACACATGTCATTTTTAAAATATTATACATTTTATACAATATGTATTGTAAATATACTTCACATATGTACATATGTATATATAATTTATAAATAATATAATTTTAAATTTTCGTTGAATAAAACCTTTTGTTTGTTAATACAATTGAACTAAAGAAAAATATTTAAAAAGAAAAAAATAAGCATATTGACAAAATATTCACAAAACTCAATAAAATATTTAAGAAAGAAAGTCACATTTAAGTCATTCGTACAAGTAAAAAAGGAAAATTCTGAAAAAGGAAGTTTTTAAGAATTGAATACAATTTATTTGTCTGGGTTCAAAGACTTGTTTTATGGATTGAGCACTTGTAATGTGTTCTATTGTTACTGATTGCTACAGATACAGCAAACATAGGACAACAATAACGCTATATATGTATGTGAATACATGCATCAATTTGTATACGTTCAAATATTGTCTCCTATCTATGCAACATAGCATATTCTGACAAATCCAAGAAGTGTGTGTACATATAAAATCTGAAAAAATTGTGAAAAATTTTATAACGAAATAATATTTAAAATTCAAAAGTCAGTTGAAAATACTGGAAAAAACAATTTTCTTTTTAATTCCGCTGAAGAGAATTGTGCTAAGAAACTAAATTAAAGCAATAGAATCTCAAGTCATATTATGTGATATCCTTCTGAAATAATTTTTTAAATTGAAAGCCTGCCATTTTGAAAACGAAAACTTTTCGAACATCCATAAACATCCATATTTTTTAAATTTTATTATCACAATAAAAACTACATATATTTAATATTCTTTTAAGATTTTCTCTTTTTTATCTGATGAATAAATGTGTTGACCGATGTATGTAGTTATAAAACATTTATAGCTGATTAACTGTCAGTACAAATGAAAAGTTTCCTCTTTTTTTGTTTTCCGTATTACTGATTGTACACCCTCTGTACGCTGTATTAAGTTATGTTAATTTAATTTAATTAAGTTAATGAACTTTCAAAAAATCACCACAAACGTAGGTACGTATATAGCATTCAACAACACATGCAATTAATAAAATTATTTTATCGGACAAACGTAAAGCGTACTTTACCTATATTGCGCTCGCGATAATCGTAACAGCGAGAGGAACATGATGGATAAATTCCAGTTCAGTGGTTCAGTAACCTATCGACGAAAACCCTTACTTCTACGAAAAAAAAGATCTGTTGAAAATCTCACAGAAATCCGAGGCAGTCAATTTCAAGTAGCGCAGAAGAACTTGACCTTTCGCAGAGCTTTCACAGAGTTTGCTTTCAAAATTTAAGTAATCAAAGATAAACGACCATATATTGGTCTCATCGCAAAATCAACTTCTGCGATCGGTACGCTAACAAACAAAATTGTCAAAATTGGAGCGATATCAATCCATTTCAGCTTATGCATCCCAAAAAGGTCACTGGTTGGTGTGGTATATGTATGTATCTTTGAGAACGACGTTGACCAAGAAATCACTTCCAACAGCGTGTTGTTGATTACCAATTACTTTTGGTATGAACTGATTTCAACAGGACGGCGCACAGTGTTTACACTTTTTTTTTTGTTGCAAAAATAGAATGTAAAATTTACATGTAAATGTAAAATGTAAAATTTACATGTAAATGTAAACTTTGCATATACAGAGGTAGTCATAAGTATTTACACAAAAGAGCATTTTTACGTTTTTCTTAAAAAAGGTCTCAGTACTTTTTACTGGAAGTAAATTTTGGAAAAATTTTTTACTATTATCTAGCCTCGAATATGCAGAAGCAAATAAAATAAAATTGGAAAAGATAACGGTTTTTAGTACTAAATAAAAAACAAATAACAATATGCTTATAAGTTGTCAAAATTATTTACACACGTTTTATTCTTTTCAAAATTATTTACACAAGACTTAAGTCCAGTCGCAATCTTTATTGTAATTATTTTTTTTTTTATTTTTACATAGTTTATTAATAAACTTAGCTAGTATTTTGTAATAACGCCTTTTGAATCAATGACCGCCTGTAATCTTTCTGGAATTGAGTTAATTAAGTTTTGGGCAAATTCGAGAGTCAATTTAGACCAAATTTCACTAATTTCTTGTATAGCCTCTTCGCGTTTTCGACTTTTATCTATAGTTCTATGATATTTTATGAAAGTCCAAACATTTTCAATAACGTTTAGGTCAGGGCTCTGAGAAGGCAATGGAAGAACAGCCTGATCTACGTTTTCTAAGAATATGATAGGTAACCATCCTTTGTGGCAAGGGGCATTGTCGTGCTATAAAATCCATTCACTGGTTGGAAAAAGGTTGTTTGCGGACTCAAAGGCATTGTTGTTTATAATTTCGAGATAACCAGACTGCTTTAATGTCCCGTCTATCGGTAACAAATTCCAAAACCATAATATGATAGACATCCTCATCATCCTATAGAGTTTTGGTAGAGTGTATTGTGGACGGATGAGGCTGCATTTCAATTCCAGGGCTCGTTTTGTAAGCGCTTTATGCATCTACCACGAAACAAAAAAAAGGCTGTACAACCACTTAACAGATTTGGTGGCGGCAGGGTGGTGTTTTGGGGATGTCTATCATATTACGGTTTTGGCAATTTGGTACCGATAGACGGGACTTTAAAGCAGTCTGGTTATCTCGAAATTATAAACAGCAATGCCTTTGAGTCCGCAAACAACCTTTTCCCAACCAGTGAATGGATTTTACAGCACGACAATGCCCCTTGCCACAAAGGATGGTTACCTACCATATTCTTAGAAAACGTAGATCAGGCTGTTCTTCCATGGCCTTCTCAGAGCCCTGACCTAAACGTTATTGAAAATGTTTGTGCTTTCATAAAATATCATAGAACTATAGATAAAAGTCGAAAACGCGAAGAGGCTATACAATAAATTAGTGAAATTTGGTCTAAATTGACTCCCGAATTTGCCCAAAACTTAATTAACTCTATTCCAGAAAGATTACAGGCGGTCA
The DNA here is from genome assembly GCA_958299815.1 of Sarcophaga carnaria. Classification (NCBI taxonomy): domain Eukaryota; kingdom Metazoa; phylum Arthropoda; class Insecta; order Diptera; family Sarcophagidae; genus Sarcophaga; species Sarcophaga carnaria. Next base: position 140,742,663 of record OY283150.1, read on the forward strand.
TTGATTCAAAAGGCGGTATTACAAAGTACTAGTTAAGTTTATTAATAAACTATGTAAAAATAAAAAAAAAATAATTAAAATAAAGATTACGACCGGACTTAAGTCTTGTGTAAATACTTTTGAAAAGAATAAAATTTGTGTAAATAATTTTTACAACTTATAAGCATATGGTTATTTGTTTTTTATTTAGTCCTAAGAACCGTTATCTTTTCCAAATTTATTTTATTTGCTTCTGCATATTCCAGGCTAGGTACTAGTAAAAAAATTTTTCCAAAATTTACTTCCAGTAAAAAGTACTGAGACCTTTTTTAAGAAAAACGTAAAAATGCTCTTTTGTGTAAATACTTATGACTACCTCTGTAAATGTAGAATTTACATAAATTTAAGCAATTTATATTATGACATTACATATGCCCCTTTTGTTTCAGTTTCTTTATTTCTTTCCCTTTCTCGGTTGAGAGAAGTATTTTCATTTGATCTCCTGCCTATTTGCATAAAATTTAATAACTTTTTCCGTACCTACTGTAACTGCAATTAAATTATAAGAAGCTTAAACTTACCTAACCGGCGAACACTGATTTAGCTGGAAACCTTATTTAACTCGTTCTTTTATGTCATGCTTATAAGTTGTCCTCTTAGCACATACAGCACATATATTCCTTTAATCAAGTAAAATTAAATCTACTGACTGTGCGCGGATTTAATGTTAATATTATGGACACAGTTTCATTTTTCATGCTGTTGCATACTCAACCGCTTCTCTAATTAGGTTAAGTGGCTTATGGTACGTACACGCACACATATATGTATGTGTATGAATAACCCATTTTGTTTACCCTTAATGCCTGCAATCAGTAATGTACGTAAAAATTAATGTGTACCAACAACAGGTCTCTTAACTACATTGGGCAGAAAAAACACTGTTAAATCAAACACTTGACATTGTACAATTTAATACAGCCAGGCTGTTAGCATTGTGAACTCTAAAATTTTCTGGCAATTTTCAGAAATTAAAATTTTTATGCAAATCGCCACTAAATGTTCTTGATGGTCATATACAGCGGACAATACTTAATCAATTGCAATATTCAAATAGCAGTTTGAAAGGTGACCTTTAATGTAACATTTTCCTTTGATTTAGTCTTACGTCATATGTCGCGTATGTTAAGTTAAGTCGTGAGCAGTGGGACCTACAGTTTAAACAATACTTTAGATAAGCTTTTCGCATCAATATTATTTGCTCGGGCAGTTTTTTCCAAAAGACTGCAGAGAGCAAGACGCCGAAGAAATATTTTCATATTTTTGTTTTGCTGTCTGGCCTGGTGTTTGAACCGTGGCCTTTCGACTACCTACTAGACTACGGCGACTTCAAAAAATATTTTTCTATATTTTCGGGCTCTAGTCTAAAAAACCCAACACATTAAGATGATTGGCCGACATAATATTAGCGAAATGTTATTACCAAAATTTGTAAAGTTACGTTGAGGCCGATTGCAAGCTTCGAAGAAAAAATTTTAGTCGAGAAAGTGAGCCGTATGTGTCAACTAATTGAAGAATGTTTAAAAAAAATTGAAACCACTGTGTCGGTTATGGAGAGTAAGATTCCTGTGTGTCAACGGATGCGACTTTAACAATATTTGCTTCGTTGTCGAGAGATCTCTCAGCAAGTTTTGAAAAAAAACTTTCCCTCAAGAACGTACATGATTCAGCTTATTCGGGAGTTCAAACCAGAAAGCAATGAAAGTTGTCGTCAATTTATTTAATGGGTTATGAGACGAAGTGAAAACAATGCCACTTTTTCGAAATTAACTAACTAATTATCTGGTAGTCACCGTAGTCTAGTAGGCAGTGTGTCGGCTTATTAGACATGAGCCCACGGTTCAAATACCAGATCAGACATCAAAACAAAAATATGAAAAAAGTATTTCTTCGGCGACTGTCTCTCAGCAGATTTCTGGCAAAAACTCTGAGTGCAAATAAAAATTGCCATGAAAAATTTCTCAAAAATCTGTTGTTCGGAGTCGACTTTAAATGGTAGGTACCGCCAATCATGTATAAAATTAACACACACAACATAAGTGCTGTGAGAAGCTAGGTCGTAATCCTGATTGAAGGGTTGTAGTGATCAATCATATATGTTATGTATGTAATACATAAAATTGTAAAATTCGGAAACCAGAAAATTTATTAAAAAATAAAACGCACATTCAACAAGCAACTGTATGGTGCAGACTACATGATTCGAGCTTTTTTTTTTTTTTTTTGAACATGTAGCCGAAATAGCAGTGAGTGTGAACGATATGCTATACTTTAACATGATAATGGTGTTTTCGTTGCCACAACATGTTTAGAATGGATCTGGTATGGACAGCATGTTGTTTTAACAAAACCCCGCCATCTACCACACCGTGCATGCATCACTCGGTTTATTCCAGCAACGATTTCCACAACAAATTATCTGACGAAATTGTGGCATCAACTGACGACGAAGATCACGAAGCTTAATGTCGTGTAAATTTTTCATTGGGGTTTTTTGAAATTTCCTCTTTAAAACAGAAAAAATGACCTTCGTGTGGCAACAGTTTATCGAACGAAATCGTTCGTGCTATTGAAACAGAATGGGATTATTCTAGAAAAGAAAAAAATTTTTGTTTAACTGTGTAAATGTTCTTGTTCTCACTATAGTTTGTGAAAGTTCTACCACTTTTATTAACTGCAAGGTATACGAGTATTGCTTGATAAAACGTTTATTAAGTAATACAGGAATTTTTAATCGTAAAAAAATTAAATCGCATTTGTAAACATTGAAATTGCCTGTTGAACTTAATTGATTCTCTAATAATATAAGAAGATTTTAAATAAGGTTATTAAAATAACATTTTTTGTTGTTGTAATTAAGTGTACATATTTGAGATAAGCGTTAGTTTGTTGAATGTTCTATAAGTTTTCAAATATCAAGTAAACTTTAGCATAGCAGGTTAATCGCTATCAAATGAACATTTTTCGGTAAAAATAAAACACAAATTTTTTATGGGAAAGTCAAAAACAATTTTATTCTAAGTATTGGTCATTGCTGGCAACACATTTCTTTCACCTTTCAGGTGATCAGATTCATTCACAATAAAAATTCCCTATGAGGACACGTGTATCTTGACGCTTACTTTATACCGGTATACCTGATTATATTTTTTTTAATGATTAATTTTTATTTACAATCTATCCCGAAGGATAATAAGTAAATTATATAAAGTTAAATACAGTAACATTGATTGTTGAACTCCAATGGGAACAACAATATTGTCTTAAAATACAATTTTTATAAACTTGTTTAAATTTTAGTTAATAATATTTACATTATTTATATTATATTTATATATAAATGGTTATTTACAAATACATACAGACATTTTTATACTTATTTAATTAGTGTCGAAATGGCAAGTCCAATATATGATTTCTCTTCAGTCTTCTTACTTCGTTTGTGTCATCTAGGAGTGTTATAGCCAGCAGACTGCAATGATTACTTAACCTCTGTAGGTAATTTTAACTTAATCTGGAAATTTCCACTTTAACCATTGGAGTTGATAGATCATCATGGATAGCTTTGTTTGATATGAACCATGGAGCGTTGACAATTGACCTTAAAGTTTTTGATTGATATTTTTGTAGGATTTCGATATTAGAATTACTGGCGGTTTCCCATGCCAGTTACAAATAATATTTTGGTTGCAACATATGCTGATGATACGGCAATACTAGCTTCTAGCACCGATCCTAACGTTGCCTTAATACAAATACAAAAATAACTAAACGGAATAGGAATGTGGTTAAATAAGTGGAAAATAAGAGTAAATACCGAAAAATCTACTCATGTAACATTTGCCCTGCGTTGTGAAAACTGCCATAATAATTGCGTGATAACGTGAAATACTTAGGATTGCATATTGATCGTAGACTTATATGGCAAACACATATTAAGGCTAAAAAACAATATTTAAATACAAAAAGCAAACTGAGACTTGAAAATAAACTAATGATCTATAAAACAATATTAAAACCAGTGTGGACTTATATATGTACCTGATTATATGATAACAAAAAAATTTACTGGATTGAATTGCTCATTTGTTTGTCAAGCCCAAATAAAATATTTAAAAACAAGCTATTATATGATACTCCAGAACATATACATATATGTATGCATATTATGTATACGTATGTATGTACCCATATATTTCAAACATTGATTTATTTGCCCTTATTTTTCCTTTGCTTGTTTTTTTGCGTTAGAAATAATATATATTTTTTTTTTGTGATACCTCTAATCTTTAAATTATTTCACCTTCAATTTCAATGCAACTCCTTCTTCAGTTTATGTTTTTTACTTTAAATTCTTTGTAACAAATGATGCGGTTATGTGGAGAGTTTTCCATTTAAACGTTATTGCTGTTCTTCATTTGGTTTTTTCCGCTTATTTTTTGTCAGTTTCTTTATGGTTGTAATTTACCACATGTCAGCACTGGACTATTAAAATGGTATGAATGTAGTCAACGTAAATACATGTGTGTGTGTATGGCTTTAGCAATTTTTATTAACAACAACGTTCTTGTTGCTGCTCATTTATCCTTTTTTGTTATCTTCTGCGGAAATCAAAAGCGAAAAGGCAGCATAAAAAAACCGGTGATGTTGAAGCACATAAAACGTGCTCAGCTTAAATTCGCTTTAAACAGCATTATGGCACATAAGTATAGTATATCTGACCAGTAGTTGCAATTACGGCTTATGGCTGTAAATTCACTTTCAATTGGTGTTTGCTGGTTTGGAATTTTTCATGTTCATTTTCTCTTGAGTAGTTATACATCGCATTGTGGTTTAGGTTTTGTACAAAAAAGTAGGCAAAGAAAATTATTACAAATGGCATAACATCTTGTCAGAATATTATGATCGTTTTTATAGGGAATGGATTTCTAATTAGCATAATAAATAGGCCATGTTTAGAATCTAATGAAAAACAATGCAAAATTCGTTGTGGTCGAAAATTGTTCAGACGAATTAAGATATTTTTCAAAGGCTTCAGCAAGCATATTATTTTCTGAATAAACGAATAATAACAATAATTTCAATTATTATTTTATATTTTTCAATTTATTTTTAACAAGAAATGTTTTATTTACAAAGAAAAAATAAAACATCAGTTACTAGAGAAATAAAATTTTTGGCAATTAATCTCAAAGCTATTGACAAGGAGTGTGAATTATAATTTAACCTGAAATAAATGCCAGATGTTCAATAAATTTTTAATTAACATGAACATTCCTTTTAATTTATTAATGTTCACTTGTTCATAAGTAATAAAATTTATAATGTTTTTCAAAATTACAAGTTATTATCGAATAATTCTTAGAATATTTTCTGTAACAGGAATAAACAACACATTGCATTAAGAGCTACCGTTTACAAAGAAACAAATAAAATTTGTTTATAGTTCATGGTGTTAAGTTAAATGTGAATTATTTATTTAATTAATAAATTAATAAATTTTATAACATAATCCATATATAAAGGTATTGTGTAGCAAAGTGATGCTATTCGAATCAATTAAACACATATATACATAATATACATAATTGGCCATTACAACCCTTCAGTCAGGATTACGGCCTAGCTTTTCACACCACTCATGTTGTGTGTGTTAATTTTATACATGAGTGACGGGACCTACAGTTTAAAGTCGACTCCGAATAACAGATTTTTAAGAAACTTTTCAAGGCAATTTTATTGACTCTCAGAGTTTTTGCCAGAAATCTGCTGAGAGGAAGTCGCAGAAAAATAATGTTTTATATTTCATTTTGATGTCTCACCGGGGGTTTAAACCGTGGCCTTACGTCTAATAAGCCAATACACTACCAGCTAGACTACGGCGACTTCAGTTTAATGATAATTCCTCCATTGCTTGGTCCGTACTAGCCAAAGGTTGAAATAATTGCTTTTCGTTTTATTTTTCTATAAAAATCGCCGCAGTCTAATAGGTAGTGTGTTGGCTTATTAGACGTAAGTGCACGGTTCAAACCCCAGATCAGACATCAAAATGAAAATATGAAAAATATTTCCTCGGCGACTTCCTCTCAGCAGATTTCTGGCAAAAGCTCTGAGAGTAATTAAAATTGCCATGAAAAGTTTCTCAAAAATAACTGTCGTTCGGAGTCGACTTTAAACTGTAGGTCCCGCCACTCATGTATAACATTAACACACACAACATAAGTGATATGAGAAACTAGGTCCATAATCATGACTGAAGGGTTGTAATGACCAAGAGAAGATTAAGAGAAATTTTACTGCAACAACATTGAATGGCATAGAGAACGCTAAGAAATCTCTTGTCTATAATTCGGTTACATAAAAACCTCTCAACAAAGCTTCTGAAACATCAGACGAAAAGCTATTGTTCTCTGGTGTTTTGGGGATGGCGAATGGCAATAGCTACCTGGTTATAGACTATAGCTAGAGATTAGATTGAAAAATCTTCTCCATATGTAAACAGGTTTTCTTCGTCTTAAGCTGCCTTGAAAATTCTGTCAAGCATCATCTTGGATATATCATCCTATGGTCGCCTCAAAACGTTGATGATCCAATTGATTTCGTTCTTATAATTTGATTCAAAATTTATTTTGTTCAGAAAATTCTTTATTTTTGCTTATGTAAACTTAAATATCTCCCAAACTGATGAATATTTCATTTTGACTTTTATAATGTCTGTGCTGTGTGATAAATACAATTGAAGCGTATATCGCAGTGCTAGGTTAACAGTTTGGTTAGTAAATGTTAATCCATAAGTGTTATAACTTTTGCTTTCTCAGGAAAAAGGTATTAAATACGTTCACATTATTCGAAAATGCATACATAATGCGAAATTTTTATTTCTCTCTTTTTAACAATAATTCTTCTAGTGCACGTAATAAAAATCATTTTTTAGAGCTGCTAGTAACCATTAACTTTTATTTTATCTTTCTGAGCGGGTCATTAAAATAAAGTTTGTCAATAAACGCCATTGAAAACAATTCAATAGTAATGGTGAAAATATCGAGAAAAATTATTATTTCCCTAACAATCGATTCACGTTTTATGGTTTCCTTTAATGCATAATGATAGTTTTCCGCCACTTGAACATTCATAAAATGACAATGAATAGCTTTGCATACTCGTTTGGCATTGTGTAATCAAAAATAGAAATGAAAAAATAAAAGAAATGAAATGAAAGTAAATCGATAAAAGCAATTCAATTAATAAATGCAGTATTTTTATGACAAATATCTGTATACATACATATTTATGAATACAAATGGCCATTCTTTATATAATAATTTAAATAATATTTAAAATCAAATACATAAAAATATACTCATATCCATATTCAGGGACTGTAAAAAATTATGAATATTTTTATACGTAATAATAATAAATTTACTTGCTGAAGTATCATACATACTAAATTGTAAATTATTTATTACCCAGATATAAAATCGATATAAATTTATTAGTAAATGAATAAATTTGAATTTCCAATTTTGACTATTCTTTTAAACAAAACGGTTAAATGCTTACCGCAAAATGTTAAAATGTATATGACTTACATCATAAACATTTTACTCATTTCTTGTTATCATTTTTATAATAATTAATAATAATTATACTATTAGCGTGAGGGTCGTGGTTTCGATTCCCACCAGAGACTCTGGTCTGTGATACTACACCGAGCATATGGTCAAGTTACACAGCTTTTATATAATTAGAATATAATATAATTTGTAATTGTATTCTAATTAATAAAATAAATAAATAATAATAATTGAGTACAGGGTATGCTATACATCTGGCCCAGTGATTAGATTAGGTTGGACTGCCAAAGTAGGAGAAAATACATCTTCGCCCGGAGACCAAAAATGTTGTAATGAAAATAAGAGAAACAGAAAAAGGTTCGGAAAGATATAAGTACCAGATGTAAATGAAAAACAGACGACGGTGATGGCGAAGAACAAAAATGTCACTTTATCAGCCAACTAATGCTTGTGATAAAAATCCTACAGATTAGAAACAGATACAAGCGCAGCTGTTTAATAATTGACTCTGAATGCCTGGACAGAGAAAAATAATGTGCACCGCAGTCTCAGGCCCACCTACATTTCTATAAATACTCTGTAGAAACAAAGGGTATACATCTTGCACAAACTGGTCCTCATTAAAAACAGTCTAAGTCGCACTACCATGGTCTTACTAGATTGAGCCTATTTCACTTATTCCTCTATAGAATATCTCTCTCTCCACTCTCCGTATGATACTTTGATCAATCAGCCAGAAAACGACGTGGAACAGACCGCTCACATCCATGTTTCGCTACGTACTCTCTTGCTAGCACGTCACGGCAAAACCCATTACAGTATCTTCCCATATCGTTCAAAAAGCATTGTGAGGAACCAGCGTTTACAAGACATACGGCTCAGTCAGTTTCTTAAAGATAGTTTAACTGTTCATATAAGTTATCCAAGTCCATCCTACAGACAGTATAAACCAGAACCCTTTGTACGGCCAAACCAATATTCATTAAAATTCTGACATGTCCTTTCCTTTATATATTCTCAAAAAGTAGCTACGAGTTTATCTCCAACGCCACCCTAGGAGTGTTGCCAAAGGCACTTGATGCTCACACAAATAAATTTTTTCAACCTACTTTGGACTTGTCGCCTCAAAGGTCCTTCATATAAATACGCTTCAACAACATGGGACGGAGACCATATCTCCTTCTTATAATATTATTAAAAGCATAAAGAGCCTTCTCTATCCTATTGAATGTATATTTTTTCCATATAAAGTTTCATCATCCTTGAGCATAAAAGTTTACGGAACTGTAGCAGCACAAAATCCACTGTTGCCAGTCCATTTAAAGCAATCTGCGTCATAAACAATTTAACAAATCTATGCTCTGTTGCTTTTTATCTTATGCAGCATAAAATCGTCCACACATACATATGTATGTATGAACATTTGTGCCATTTGTATTATTTCATGTACAAATACTGATTTTTGTTGTTGGAAACTTTTTAAGCAACAAATAAACTTTATTTTTTTACCTCATAGGTGTTAACTTTATTTGTTTCCACACTTTGTCTCTTTTCGTGTCATAATAAAAGACGACAAAAGTACAAAATTTAAAAGTCAATGAGTTTGGCAATCTACAATGTTCATACTTTTCGTAGAACTGAAAATTTCAGACACGGTTGCCAACATTTTTTTTTATTGAATTATGAAAACAGAGAGGCCATGTAAACTTTTATCAAATATTTTAGATTTTAAATTTATATTTTCTACAGTCCTTATATAGTAGCATGGTGAGGTTTTTGGTAGTATTTACGGCTGTCGTGCAAATTTGAAAATTTGGTAAATTTTGGACCCTTCGTAAATTACAAATCGTTCACGGATTCAATTTAGCACTTTTAACAGTTGACCCATTAAATTGAAAACCTGATATTAAAAATATATATATTTGTTCGCTATAGCGAACATCATTTACAGAAATTGCTTGGCCGACCTCATTTACCTCGCCAGTTTATAAACCGCACCAAACTGGCACTTTTAGTGGATGCATTGGCGTTTCAATAATAGCTCATGGACTTTAATTTACACAAATGCGGCAATTCTTGCACTGAGGTGAAAGTGTGCCCAGTCGCTGGCAAAGATTTTCTTTGTAAATTCAATATTCGCTTCTAAGTTAGACTAACCATGGTTAGTAGGCTTCAGCTCATGAGACAATTGCATCTTGTAAGCGAATAAATTCAAATATTTATTCAAAATTCGGGTTAGTGATGTTCGTTATTGAACATCTAACAATGACGAGTCGAGGGTGACTGCAATTCAGCCACACTATTGCGAATAACAGGAATGCCTTTCGCAGAATGAACAGGTCGAGCTTACACGGGTGTCTATAAATTTCCCACAGACCCGTTTTGCTGATATCTCCCGATTGTAATCAAATTTGTTAGATTTAAATTTCGAATTGCATACTGATTTGAGCGCCCAATTCTTACACAATCTTAACGCTCTGCTCAATTGTATACCTCTTTCATGGGTGAATTTGTCAAACATTGGAACATACCAAATTAAATTGGGTAAAAACCTGACGTTAAGGAATGGCTTACAATTAACATCGTTCTTAGGGGTTGGTGGCCCCTTTATTAACCAAATATATGTACAGATGTCAGATGCATATTAATGCTAAGCTATACTAACTTTCCAATCAAAGTAATCTAATGGCTACTATGTCCACCACAGACTCTGATTTAATGACAGTATAAGGATATAATTGCAAAGTTTAAAACAGTTAAAATATTATTCCAATTATATTGCAATTGAAAAATGTATTTCAAGCCAATAGATAGTTATGCTGGGTATCTAAATATATAGAAAAGTAGATAAGATAACTTAACATTAGCAAAAATAATACACTTTCTGTTCATAGAAATAAAAAAAATCTAAATTGATTGTGTTTATATTTTTACGAAAAATAAAAAACGCTTTAAGCCATTTAAGCTGTAATAATATTGTAACTGAAAATGTTTTTTGTCTCGTGAAAGGCAAAGAAATATTTCTACAATTTGTTGAAAAATACATTTTATTTTGGCAGTACATTAAGGAGTTCATAGAAATTATAAAAGAATGCGAAACATTTTAGTACATAATACTGGATTCACATCAGAGATCAGCAATGAGTATTCAAAAAATACTCATTATTTTTGATACTTATACGCATTCATACTTATTTTAATATCATACTCATACTGCTCATATTCAAAGTTTGAAGTACTTATCGTACTCATACTTAACAATACGCATGACGTTGGTGATTTCGACTCCCCTTTACTCAACATTTACAAGAATCATAAAATAAGTACGATTCGCGTACGAATACTACAATACCCACTAGAAGGTTGTGTGTCGGCTTTACTTGCTGTCTTTGTCTTTTTCTTTCTTCTTTTTTTGTAAATGCAACAACAACTAAGATAGTAAATTTTGATGAATGATTCGAATCACTCGAATTATTTATGAGTATTATAAGTATTTTTCTAAAGTTATGAATCTGAATCAATAGGCTTATGAATCAAACATATTTCGAATGTTATGAGTTTGATGTCAACGTTGTACTCATACGCATTGCAACCTGTACTTATAAATCAAAGTTGTAGTGAGTACGAATGAATCAGAGTAGCTGAATTTCAATACTGTTGACTCACTCATACTCAAAATTTCATGAGTACTTATGAGTAGAGCAAAAACGATTCATTGCTGATCTCTGGTCCATATATACCATATATTCATGTTTATTAGATTTAAAAGAAACTCAAACTAGTATTAATAGATCATGTACATTTAATTAGTTTAGAAATCGAAATAAGGAAATCACATGATTTATTTTTAACTACATTTGGTTTAATGGTCTAGTAGTGCTATTAAAAATCGATTACCACATGAAAAGCACTTTTCATTTGTCATAAACTTTTAACGTCTTTAGCTTTGTTTAGTTGAAGTCATTGTGTGAAGTGTTACGACCCTTGAACTACCCTAATGTACATCATTAAATAAAAGAAAGAACTCACCTAGTGTTTGAACATGTTTATACAGATTACTTTGAATTAAAATGCTTAAAAGGTACTTTACGAAAACATGTTACGAGTACATGTAACAACACTACCCTTAAAATTAAATGGGGGAGAAGACACAAAACGCTTTATAAATTTTCAAGCATTACAAAACATTTATTCTAAGAATTAGAGCACATACGGAGCACAATAATATACAACAATAAGCCGTAAAATTACAACCCGACAGTGTGAATAAGTGTCTACAAAGCTACTATATTGTCTGCATTTGGATGCTTTAATTTATTTAGCTGTACTCGACATAACATAGAGTCTTTAGGCTCATGAAAGGTAAAAAGATAAATATTTGAAAGGAAAATGAGAAAAGTATCTGAGTGTTAAGAGAGAGAAGTGCAAAAAACAATTTTTTTTTACTTTTATTTGTTAAATATACTTGAATAAAAAATTACAAAAGAAGATCCCCAATGTTTATATTTTCTTAACTGAAGTCTAAAAGGCAGCTGTGCCATAACATCTCACTTTTTTGATATTTTAAGAACAAAAGTGCTAAAAATTTAATACAATAAAATTGCTACTAATAAAGAGAAAGAGAGAGAGAGAGAAAGAGAGAAAATAAGAAGAAAAATAATTTTAATTATATTATCCAAAAAAAAAAATCCACTTACACTTTCTGCGAAGATCATGTTCCGGCAGGATGTGTATGGTATATTTGCGATACTGTGTAGATTTTCATACCAAAGCTTATGTTTTTCTTTTTAAATTTCCTTACCATTATATTTTTTGAGAGAATAGATAGCATTTCTGTTGGTATTCAACGCATTACTTAAGCAGTAGTCTGTAGTAATAGTGCATGATAGGTTCACCTAAGTCTTCACAAGAAAAAAATCTGAATATATGTGATGTTCATGTAAAAACAGATTTTTTCATAAATGAACTCATTTCAAGTCAATCACTTAAGCCACGTGGAAAGTCTTTATGATGTACGTCGTATCAAATTCTTTGACTATTAAATAGTTACACAATAGCAGAGTATTTCCAGAGAATCAAGCTGCATTCTAAAACGTCGCAAAGACATGAAAGCTTGTATTCCTCCAGGAAATTGTAGATTATTTGAAGCTCTTTAGTAAAATAGCCTGTGAGGATGAAGTGTAGGCTATTATTTAGTCAGACCAAGCTCAATATAATATTTTTTTCACGCTTATATTCATCCGCCCATATGCTTTTTTTGCCATAATTTTGTTTTTTTTTTTTTGTTCCTCCTACAGACAATCATGTATATATTATCTTTTCTTATTTATCTTAAGTCTTACGGCATCCGTAAGACGGCGTAAATTCATAGGCATTATTTTCACTTAAGGATGCGAGTTAATAAGATTATGAATACTTTTTTGTAACGCTAAATAAACTTATTAAAGCCTACAAACCCATCTCATGATTTTTATTCATAAAGTAGGAAGGCCTACATATTACCACACGGTTTTTATTGAAGTTGTTTTATAATTTGCAAAAAATTCTCCCTTTAGAGACAGACTTCTTACAAATTACAACACACACAATGAGGTTAACAAAATATTAAATTTGGATTTATTTTCGTGTGTATGTATTTGTGTAATATTTGAGTATATGTAATGTATGAATGTCAGTTTGCTAAAAATACATTGTTAGATATTTAATTGGATTTTCAAACTTATACTCTCGAAATTTGACAGTTGAATTAGTTGTGAAATTAGTTGTCATTTATTCAGTTTACCAAATCACCATGGAAGACCTCATAGGCTCTGGAGCAGTTAGCAACTGACCTTAATTTTCATCGGAAAAAAATCTTCAGCGTTGAAGACTATTTCCGGATGGATTAGTTTGTGAACAATCAAAATTGTCGAATGAGATCCAAGAGCGTCCAATGCATTTCGAAAAATCAATGTTTGTTGTGGATGTTGGACTAGCGGCATCATCAGTCTACACACCTTTGAGAACTCCATTCATCACATCACCACTATTAATAACGCGAATCGATGATTACCAAAGTTTTTTGTCTTTAATTGGTGGTTATGTGGACGGTTCACCGATATCGTAAGATTTGACTCCGTTAGACTTTTTCTTGTTGTGTTTTCTTAACTCGCCGGTGGGTGCAACCGCAGATGTACGCGGACCTCAAAGATGTCAGAACATGAGAAGTCAATAATCTCCATATATTTATGACAAAAGCAGAGCTCTAACACATAAGGCGCAAGACAGTCTTTTCCTTCTCCTCACACCCACATCTCCTTCAGAAGTCATATGCTGGAATGGCGAGTCTATCGGCACGTCTAAAAAAAATCTGTATTGTACGATGGAAAGCCATGCGATTTAGGGACAGAAGCGATTCAGTTCCCCTTTTATCGACAAGCGCACGCATCCTCTTGCTGCCAACGAGATAAAGATTTCCTGTAATAAGTATGGATAATATCCAAGTTATCTGAAGTAATCGGAATTCCTATGCCCTATGTGTAGGATTGCGAGCTCCGTAATTTCCAATGATATCTCACAGTCTCGGAACCCATATAAGAGTTACCTTTGAAGGACGCAAAATTTTATTGAGAAATTCTTTGCATACATGGACAAGGATAGACATCCAAACTACGTTCGTTAGGAACTGGAACCCAGAGATTTTCAGGAAAAATCTCGCCACTGAACCTCTTTTTATAAAACATCCCAATGGTCAGCAAGCCTATTTAAAAGTTTAATACAAGAAGCCGTAACAAATATACTACAGCCCACCCTCTCACTTATCTTTGAGCCATCGGTGTAATCCTAAATTGTGCCATTGGAAACCTCTGGATCTTCAAACCAGAAGTCCGTTGTTGAAATTCCAAAACTGAAGGTTCTATTCAGAAATTTGTAAGGAATCATATAATCGACCCTTATGTATAGTATGTCCGTAGTCTAGATTTTGCCTGTTTTTGTCTGCATCGAGTCTTACTAACACCAAGTCAGCCTTTTGACTTAGTAGAAGGTCAGAGGGGAGCTAATATTGGTCAGAAGGGAGCTAATAGAGGTCAGAAGGGAGCCCATTAAAGACCGGTAGGTAAAAAATAGGTTACACCGCATGGTAAAAGCCATCAATTTCGTTTTGCGAGGATTGATATTTAATTCACGCGATGAGCACTATTCAATAGTAAACTATAGAAACTGATTACATCTCAGAATAAGTGTGTGCAGATCAAGACCATAATGCGTAACCGTAGACCTTATAACTAGGTAGTTTCAGTTTCTCCAACAGGTCCTCCAGTACGATATTTCACAGGGCCTTGTGATGTACCTCTATTCACTTCACTTTGCCATATGAATCTCACCTAGAAAGGCATTAATTATTGTGGTTAAAAGTTTAGTAAAGAACTTCAATAGAGGTTTCAAACAAATAAAAAATTTCGATCTAACGCTTAATGAAAGACATGATATAAGTCGAATAATTAAAGCCAACTTTTGTAAAACTAATACATTTCTTTTTTCTACCCTATATAGTGGCGGTTGCCTTTTCTCAGATACTCTTCGTAAATGTTAGTTGATATTGCAGCTTTCATGTATTTATTTATGTTGACTTAATAAAACTCTTTCGTATATTGTGTATTCCTAAAAACCAAAAACTCAGTGTGTAACTATGTGTGTACACTGTATCAACATTTATTTTTTGTTTGTATTTTTAACATTTTTTTTAATTTTTTATCTGCAAATCTGTAAATAAATAAAAACAAAATATTAACTTAAAAAGTCTTCAGCGAGCTGTATTGATTTTGTTAAAAGTTCCAAGAGTTTTTCAATGCATTTCGGTAAGTGAAATTAAACAAAGAATGTTCAAGCGTGAAGGTCTCCAATTGGCGTAAAATTAATTTTGTTTATCAATTCACAAGTTGTACCTTTAATACGACCGTAAAAAGTATTTTTTAAAGCACACATTATACGGCGAAAAGTTTAAACATGTTGTTAATGTTCACCAATCCCTAGTGAGTTTTTCACCATTTTTTGTTTGGTTTGAAAATTTTAAAGTAAAAAATTCTTTTAAATGTTTCATTAACACAATATGCGACATGTTCTCGTACCAAAAAATAAAGAAAAACAAAAAAAATTAGAGAAGGTTTGTACTTAAATAAATGAGGCTTTTATTGATGTTAACAGAAGCGTCAAGGCAAAAGTAATTACTTTTTGTTTCAAAAAAAAAAGTATTATCATGAATAACAAGCTCAGAAAAGCCTTTGAAAGCTTAATAAATTGTATAAAAAACACAGGTGAACTTGTTTTAACATAATAATTACAATTATTATCACTAGTAAAGCCAAGTAAAATTGTATTTAAGATAATTTGAAAAAATTTCATGGCAAACTAACTACTCGGAACTATACGGAAAATTACTATTTTGTGAACTTTATGGGCTGAAGAAGTCATTGGTCCACATGTCCAGAATCTTATTATCAATGGTAAACGGTATAGGTATAGGTATAGGTATAGGTAGGTAGGTAGAGGTGGCTGCAAATCCAAGAAAAATTCTTGGATGGTTCACTTAGGCCGCATTGGGCCCATTGTGCTACTACAGTTATCCGCTATCCCCTAGTCACGAAACCACTCGGAGCTCCTGATGAAGCGATTTAGGCTGCCAATGTCAATCCTTGACAATTCCTCCAGATCATCTATGTAGTAAGTATCGTTCTCCTTTGGCAAAGAGCCGGGCATGTATCCAGCAGGTGAGGGACAGTCTCCTCTTCTTCCTCATCTCTGCAGCTTCTGCAGAAGTTGTTAGCAAGGTGTCCAAGACCAATGCGCCTCGCATGTGTACCCATAATGCGATGCCCCGTAATGACACCGACAACTACACTGAGCGCGCCTCTTTTGATTTTAGTAGACTCATTGTGCGCCCCTCATCCAGCCTAGGCCTGATTTTACGAGCCGTTCTACCCGTGTCGATCGTATTTGCTTGCAGGTCCTCATAGGGATGCCCAGAGTCGAGAATTCATCCGAGAGTTCGATGGTCGTGCCCCACCTGGCAAGTTCATCAGCTCTGCAGTTACCCGGAAAAGCACTGTGCTCCGGTACCCATACTATATGAATATCATATCGTTCCGCTACCTCGTCGAGATATCTGCGACAGCCGTACACCGTCTTGGAGTTTATCACGTTAGAACTTAGAGCCTTGATAGCCGCCTGGCTATCAGAAAGTATGGTGATATTGCGCTTGGAGACTCTTGCGTCCCCAATTATTCTCGCCGCAGTCTGTATTGCCACCACCTCCACCATCATGTGATTTAAGGCCTTATGATTTTTTTGCTTTAGGATCTTTAGCCTAAATCCCAGATCAAACACGTCAACGGTAAGATTCAACAACACGTCTATGAAAAGGTCATGAAAAATTTCGTAGAAACTCTAATGGCTTGTCATCAGAGTCTCGGCGGCCAGTTGACGGGTTTCTTTATAAACCAATGGAAAAAAAACTACTTCAAAACGAAAAAATGCATCCTTACTGATACACCCTTTATAATGATCAATCTTGTAATTCTACTCGATTCAATGTATTACATTACATGATTTATTTTTATTGCACCTACCAAGTTCAAGTCTCAAACTACAAACCTCATCTTAATTCAAAACAAGAATAATTATCGCGCAGAATAATTATCTAATGGATGTGTTGTGCTTATCCGTATTGTTATTAAATTGGTATTAAATAATCATTTAAAATGGTACAGAAAATTTACATAAAATTATGAAAGAATAGCACATTAAGAGAAAAATAGTAAAAGAGAATTTTCATAAAGAAACCACAAGGTCACAGTGGCACTACAGGTTATTTAATGAATTTTTTCTTTTTAAAATTCTTTAGTTAGAATAACATGATTGAGCTGAAAGATGTGATAATTAACACAGGCGCCTACATTCCTGTTGGTTTTTAAAATTCTTTAATATATATATATTATAATATATCCACCTACAATAGAAATTCCCAAACACAGTTTGATTCATACTCAAAATTCATACTTATGTAGATGTCGATAAAATTAAAAAAATTTCAAGCAAAATTTATAAAAAGATTTTTCTTTACAAAGTTGGTAATAGTAATGATCACATTAGAAATAAATCACAAAATTCCGATTCGACCAAAGGCTTTCAAATCTCAGTAAAACTTCGTGTCCCATGTCCAGATGCTCAGCGTACTGTGTGAAATATTTAATGCGAATATCGTCCATTTAATGGCGCACGTAATCGTCCTTCAAATCGGCTATTTTCGAATAATAATTGACCGTTTACGCACCATGTGTGCTCTTACTGTTAAAGTGATTTCTCCAAACACCCTTACATTCAAACTAATTACTGTTTCGTACGCTTTACAGGCGGATGAAGTCATTGGTCCATACGTATGTATATAAATAATGTTTTCTATCCTTGTTGCATTATAATTTAAATTTGTGTAACTAATAAATTAATATAGTCAAACGCATTAAACCCCAGAAGGTACATTGGCTACAACATATATTGAGGGTGAGAGAAGATACTCCAGCAATAATTGCTTTCCCGTGGGAAATTGAAGATTTCGCACTCATACTCTTTTATTTGATTTTTATCCTTTACAAAATAAAAATAAAGAAAATAATTTATTAAGAAAATAAAAATAAATGTACACTGAAATCAAATAAGTCAAACAATTACTATGTATTGGTTGAACATTACTCAATAACTAAGCATAATTAACGAATTTTGTGTGATTCATTTCCACGAAATACTACTGGATTTAGAATATGCGGCTTTGTACGTCATAATTAAAATAAAGAATCATTGTTTTATATTCGAAAATGTCAAATAAATGATATTTTACCATTACATTGAATCGATATACATGAGGATTATTCTATTTTATACAATTTCGATGGAGTCATTGATATATAGCCTTATAGAGTATCAATATTTTTCTGATTGTTACTCAATATATCCTCTTATTATTGTTGTTACTTGTTGAACATTTATTTTCTTCCAATTATTATTGTTACACAGTATGTATGTACACATATGTATATAAATTAACTTGAATTTATTTCTCTTTCTTGTGGTTATTGTAATAACTTGATCTCTTGTCAGTTAAATTTATGGTTGTTGCGTTGACAACAGGATATACATATAACCATTAAGTCTTTTCCTACATGTACAGTAATGTCATTTTGCTTTTTGTATCGAATTAAAGGTATCGTATATGATAAGGTATTTGTTGTTACTGCCTTATCAAATCATTTGGCTTAAACGCCAGAGGATTAGAGCTAATCAGCCAAGATAATTGGTTATCTTCTATAGAATTTTGAACGTGATTTAAAGGAGAAATTTTTATTCTTAGGTGGTGTATAGATTACTACAGTCTTATTAACCTACCGTAACAAAGAAAAAAATGTATAATAAACACATATTTGTGACAAAATGGACTCTAAATTCAACAAAATTTTAAACTAGAGTTCGGTATGCTAAACGCGGACCAAGGCTAACTAAGCGGACTAAGGCTAACATATTCGTGAAAGTTTTTGCATATGTCTGATGTGTAATTGTAATTAACACAATTTTGTTTAACAATACCCCCCCCCCCCCTCTTGAAATAACATGGGTTGCACCAAGCATTAGATCTGCTTCTCTTTTTGCAGCTTCCCATGCAAAGTCTCACTGGCTTCGAACGGTCAAATCATGATTCGTTAGGGTATCATTACTATCCGTGGTGAGCTATTTGAGGACATGATTATTTCTCGTGGATGAGATCGAGTGATTCGGCGCTGTCAGACTTTTTCTTGAGTGGTTTCCTTAAGCCCTAGGTGTATGCGAATAAGACACAAATCATTTACATATGTGCCAGAATCAGAGAAAATTGAACATTTCGGTGGCGCTCAACTTAGAGAAGCCATAGCGATCATTTAAACGATCACAATCGGTTACCTCAATTCTGGCATATTTTTTCCAGCATTTCGGCCGATATCCTACCAATCGTGGTTGTAATATTGTCTTACTGGGACTGTCTTGTCTCTCTCCATAGTAAAACTCACTTATAAAAAAAAAAAAATTTTTCTTGTGGAATCAAAACGTGCGGCACGCACGGCACAAAGACGGCACATCTAGCAAGTAGCAAAACTTTGAAGTACAAACCTTAAGGTTTGATAAAAAAAAAAATCAGAAAACATCGCAGGCTACCTCACTTCACTGACCGTAACGTTTTAATTTTCATCATTCTTAAATAAGTACGGCTGAATGATGCTGCCAACAGAAAGGCTGTATTCAACATCGAATCTGATTGAGTCAAAAATAAGCTTTATCGCTGAATGTGATTTTTCAATAGAAAAAAGGATTTTCATTTCAATTTCCTAAGACTCGTTCATCAGATAAACGATGTGGTGACGCACATTTGTACAGAAACTATAACGGAAATAAAGAAGAGGAAATCAGTGATCATATTTTTTTCCATTCTCCGGAACTTGCACCCCAGAGTTTCTAACCAGAACATACTTCGCAGGTATGAATTGGACAGAATCCATAGTGTTAGTAAAGTATCGGGATGGTTGAGGACTACTAGCAAAGGGTTATAATTTTATGTACGGATGTACAATCGGTGTAATAACGACATCTTAAAGGACTTTAGTATTATATACTCTTCGATGCGTTTATCAATTTAGCATAACCTAGCCAAGTGTGTTTACGATGCAATAGTAAATTTTACTAAAAATTTGTTAAATTCTCATATGTCAGCACAATTTTTTAAAAATTAATTTCAATTATTTTATTCAGTTTAACTTTAGAAACATACCGCGTGTCCACAAAATTAAATTTTTGCTTCACATTTTATCGCAGCAGTAATTTAAAGTTATTTTTTTTTTGGTTTGGGCGTTAAAACTAAAGCAGCAGAAAACAAAACAGAACAAAAACAAAATAAAAAAAGAATTTAAATTTGCATTTATAACAAAGTGGCAATTTGTTTAGAAATTCAAACATACATACATACATATAAATTATTCTGAAATGGGTATGAGCAAAAGTGTCGACATGAAACAAGTAAGCCATGTTGAAAAATCACAACTTTTACGGGCTTTTATTTGAATAAATTTTGTTTTTAGTTTTCTCATCAAAACAGTTGGCAAAATTTAAACAAACATGAAACATTCAGTTTTTTTTATTTTCTCGTTCTTTCTGTAATATAAATAGAAATACAAAAAAAAAAAGAAAGAAAAATATGTTTTTAAATAATGCAGAGAGTTTTATTCATGCACTTGATGATATTTTTGAAACTTTAGTTGTTTATTGCCTTTATGTTTTAAATATGAACCGCAACAAATATGCCATGGTTATGGTTATTTATAGGCCTAAAACACTTCAGCTGTAAAATATTTCATGTTAAATTTATGTTTTCAAGGACAAACTCATAAAAACTTTTATAAACAAATACAAAAAAAAATCAAAAAAAAATAAAAATAAAAATAAAACATATTTTGAGGTCTGTGGCATAACCATTTTTAATATTTGTCTTTAAGCTTCAAAATAAAAAAGAACACACTTTTAAAACAATTTAAGAAATTTCAAGAAATTAAAAATAATTTCAAATTTGTCTTCGATAAAGGAAAATACTGATAATGAATAAAGTTTAACAATAAATTCAGGTTTGTATTTCAAGTTCATGTCACATGGCATATTTTGCACGACCGATTTGGGGGCATGAAACGTTCACCGAGAACGAGAGATTTGACCTCGTTGTACTCTTTATTCTGAGGTTTTCTTAAGCCGCAGTTGTATGCAAATAATCCTTATATCACAGCGGTTATCAAAGCCATAACCCTTGCGATCGGCCAAATTCAATACGATTTATGTATGTAGTAGAGTCAGGAAAATTTGTCATTTGAGATGAGCTCCACTCAAAGAAGCCATGTCAGACATTTTAAAGATGTTTTCATATATAATGCCTTCAAATATATTCTTACTTACTGACTTAATTGGTCATTAGAACGCTTTAGTCAGGATTAAGACTATATTTAAATTTAAGTGGCTATATGTTCCTTCTTTTCCCATAAGAAAAAATTTTAATCAAATTTTAATGTCGAGTATTTTCGCTGCCCTTGTGTTCCGATTGTTCTAAACTGCCAATTGTATTTGTAGACTCCACATTGGGAGAGTTTGAGATGAGTTTTACAATTTCTGTTATGTTGCAAATGCCTGATTTACTTTGATTATGCGGTGCGTAATATTCTTTCGTGAGCTACCGTTTGTTGATTTGATTTCTTAAAAACTTTCAACATCAGATGGAAAACTCTAATTACCACCGTTGTTGTTGAAAATATTTCTGAATCATTAGTTAATGTAGTAAGGGGCATTAGCGTTATTGGTCCTATATGCAGATATCTATTTCATTTCATTTCTTTTTTTTTTTAGTCTACAGACAACTGATTACTCTCCTATTGTTCAACTTATTTTGCTTATTAAACCTTATACTTAAATACATTCATTTTTTTTTTTTGGTTTTCATGTGTTTTCCACAGCCACTTTTTATTTGCACATGTTGTTTTTACAATATTTACAATAATTTTCTCGCACTATACAGTTGTGATGTGGTAATGGTGAGTATTTGATGATTAGAAGTAAGTATGTATGTAAGTAAGCTTTTGTCTTTTAATTCATAGATTATCCTCTAACATGATGCTGCTAGTATGTAGAATGCTGGTAATCATGTTTAAAAAATATGTTTTCTTCCCTTTTTTTTGGATTATTTTTCTGTATTTTTTTTGCTGATTTATCTTAATTTTTATTTTTTTGCTTTTTGTTCACAGGCTTGTATTGCAAACAATGACAAAAAATGTTTTGACGTACATGGATTTTTTTTGTTTTTTTGGTGACAGTGATTAATCATCATTAGATTACAGCAGCAAAAGCAAATGTAGCCGTTTTAAGCCATTTTAAGCTCCATTCATAGGAAAATAAATTTTTTGTATAAAAAAATACATTTTTAGAATATCCTCAGATATATACATATATTTAATTTCAATTTTCTTTAATATCAATCTAAATTACTTGGATACGAATGCTGTAATTTTTTAATTTAAAAATACGTATACCAATTAAACGATCGGTACAGTTTTCAGTTCTGATGCCAAATTTTACATTTATTTTAATGGCTTAAAGCTTACTTAAAGTTTACGATAGAAATTTGTCATATCGTACGACATCTCAAAAACTAAAGTTGGATACCCTGGATTTCGGTATCATTTCAAATTTAATAAAAAAAAAGATTTTTTTTCAGATATTAAAACTATTTTTATTTCGGCTTTTTACAAACTTAGAAATGAACAGTTATGTCAATCATGTGACCCCCCGTCTTAATGGATCCCATTCTTTTAACAAAATTAAACATCACGTGCTTCAAAATACTGCCATTAGTGATTGATATATGCTCGCTAATATTAAATTTAAGCACTTGAACCGTTGTGGGATTATTACCGTACACTATCGACTTCAAAAAACCCCACAAAAAATTGGCAAGCCACACAATATTGACAGCTACTTTACTCCTCCCCTATGGAAAATAATGAGATTTTTCCAACTTTTCCTTCAAAAGATCCACTGTTTCGCTTGCTATGTGACAAGTACCGCCATCCTGTTGAATCTGCATATTTTCTACGTCTAAATCATCAATATTCTGCCACAAAAAATCCTCAGGTTATTTCCCTGTAGCGATTTCCGATGACCGTAATCGCATTTTCATTTTCGTTTTGAAAAAACCAAATATAACCACTCTAAAATACATAACTTATGGATTCTTTTCACCTGGAAATGGGCTTTGTCCCTGAAGATTACTTTGTTAAAAAAATATAATTTTCTTCTTGTTTTTCGATGGCCCTAAAAATGCGTGGTGAGCTGGTTATAATTATTGGATCAGCTGGATCTTGATTAATAATATGGATCGTTTGATGTTTAGTTGCTGCGATATTGCATATTCTTCAACACTTTGTTTATGTATTATATTTCAGTTATCATGAACGTATCCAGTTTCTTTAAATTTCCCAACCATTAGCTTGATGACACGATTTGTCCGCCGAATTTTGTTTTAAATTACCTGATTGCATCTTAAAAACGTATGTTATTTTCAAACAATGTTTTAATAGTAAAAACATGTTGTTACCTTAGTGTAACGTTCCATATTAACTGACCGGAATGTATTTAGAATCTGAGGATAATAATTTTGAATAAAAATTACAAGTAGAAAAATGTAGAAGCAAAATTGAAATGATACCACAAGTAGCGTAATACTAAATAGATACTACATAGATACTAGAGTAGCATGATGACAAAATTTATAAATTCTAATGTAAGTGCTTTAAAGGGTATAAACAATAACATAAAACATTTTGAACATTTTGCCATATACATAGTTTACTAGGACAGCAATAATCCAAAATATTTGAATGGAATACAAAAGATCATAAAAATTTATAGCGACAATTGGTAGTGAATAATATCAAATATAATAAAATATTTACATTACAACATGCTTTAAATTGTAATAATAATAATGTTTTATTATATATTATTTATTTTATTTTCTATCGTTTAATTCCTTTGAATTCCTTTATATTGAAAATTTTATTGTCTGCTGCTGTTTTGCATGAATAATTTGTACATACCGTGTGTTAATTCATTCTCATCATAAATTTACGCAATTACCAGCATTTGCATGATTGGCGCCATACAAAATTTTACGCTGACAACATTGTGTACAACAAATGATGAAATATTTTTATTAGCAATTCCGTAAAACAATAGAATGACTAGGAGAAATGTCGAAAGGGATCTACAAATTTTCTAACACAATCGGGCGCATGTTATAATGACAAACATATTTACATACACATTTTGTCATTATCATGTAAATTTTGTCAGTACATTGTCTAGGAAAACAATATGATTGAGTGTTTATTTTGTATTCCCCAGCAGGGAATGTAATTAATAGCTTCATTTCTTACTGGAAATTTGTTTATATCCAGTAGATTATTGTTTTGCTTTTTGCTTATAATTTATAATAATTTTAACACGTTCATCGTCATGTCAGTCATATGTGTCTGACGCTAAGTTCTACATGAGCCATGTCCGTCATATATGTCTGACATAAAAATTGTGTTTTTCCGGGAATTTTGGCAAAAAAAAAATTTCTGTGATACATTAAGTTTCCTTGATACATTTTTAACTAAATTATCTAATAAAGTTACCGTGGCCCATGTGAACATTTTCTTGATATTATCGTGGCGATGAACGTGTTAAATTTATTTAAAATATAAAACTGATAATGATACATTGAGTTCTTAGAACTTATTTATTTATTTATTTATTCATTAATTACATACATACGTAATTGGTCTTTACAACCCTTTAGTCAGGATTACGACCTAGTTTCTCACACCACTTATGTTGTGTGAGTGGCGGGACCTACAGTTTAAAGTCGACTCCGAACGACAAATTTTTGAGAAACTTTTCATGTCTTTTAGTTACTCTCAGAGTTTTTGCCAGAAATCTGCTGAGAGTAAGTCGCCGAAGAAATATTTTCTCATATTTCGTTCAGTTGAAGATGCCAGACCTGGTGTTTAAACCTAGGCCTCACGTCTAATAAGCCACACACTACCTACTAGACCATGGCGACTTCACTACTACCACTAGACTAGCCGGGCACCCAGTTTTTAGGACTTATAACTCAATTTGTAATAAATTTAATTATGATGTATGAATTTATTTCAAAACTATAGAAAATTTATAATTTTCCATGTAGGTAAGTATGTACATATGTATGTATATAACACTCACCTTGCTTACATTACTTGCAATGAAAATATATCATTGTTATCGACCCAGCACACTTTACGGCTGATACAACCATAACTATCACTATTAACGTCAAAGGCCCAGTGCAATTCAGTCGGTATATACTCGTATACGCACAATATGATATACAATCAAACGGTCCGTCATTCCATTAGAGTTAAACTCAGGGGATGACCTTTACTCATGCAATGCATTCTGTTGGATATCGGAAAATAATTATTGGAAAGAGGAAAGAGCTAGTAGGGATTGTGGACATTAGATTTGAGTAATAGAAAAGACCTGGAAGAAAGTTCCAAATACGGATAGAACGAATTCTTTCTGCAATGCAATGTGCTCCACATAATGTGCTCCACATGAGACACATTTATGACGTTAGAAAGTGCGATTTTCGAGTACAAGTCTCTTTATTTCTCTCGAGTATATTTCGTTGACGTAGCGGTAAAACAGTGGAACAGAAGACACAATGCGTTGATGTTATAATGAAGCAATAAAGTAGCTTTGCTCTCTCCATTACGCAGTCCAGAAGCCTCAAAATAAACCTCCAGGCACCACCTCCTTATGAGGTGTACAAGCTTTGTGCCAATTATGCCAAGCTCTACGTAGTCGACCAATGCATGTGGCATAGAGATTATTTTAAATGTATTACCAGTTACATATGCGATATAAGTAAAGGCTACTATGCAAGAAATTTCCAATTAAGAAGGAAAAATTCGATTATCTTGTAAATTCTGAAGTAGGCGTGGTCTAGTAGTGGGTTGGCTTATTAGACGGTCAGACATCAAATCGAAAATTTCAAAAAATATTCTTCTGCGACTTTTTCTCAGCAGATTTTTGGCAAAAACTCTGAGAGTAAATAAAATTGCCATAAAAAGTTTCTCAAAAAATCTGTCTTTTGGAGTCGACTTAAACAATAGGTCCCGCCACTCTTTTATAAAACAACATAAGTGGTGTGGGAAACTAGGTCCATAATCCCTGACTGAAGGGTTGTAATGACCAATTATGTCGGTATGTATAAAAGTTTTAATAAAAATTAAAATGTAGTGAGTATACGATTGATGAGCAAAATTGCTTTCACTCTCGCTTAACTTAACCATCGATTTATTGTTTCGGTTTTCATCATCAATGCTTTTCATTCATTAGACTCAACCGCTTTTGCATTTGCTAGTATTGTTACATACGTCATCAAACCAAATTACCTACGTATTCTATATATAAATATGTCACGAGCGATTTACTTACGACTACGTTTTGCTAATAATAAAAGTGAAAGCTTTACATTAAAAAATTAATTAGTAAAGTATAACAAATAAAAAATACGTATATATTTTACATCTGTAGGTATATTATGATACATATTAAAGAAACCTCAACTTCATTTTCATCCTAATGAAACTCGTTTTATGATGGTGTTGGATTTCATTTTAAACTTAATGTCACTATAATAAATAAATTGAGTTTACCCTGCCTATTGCCGAACCAACATAAAAATAATTTAATAGTAATTTATTATATTGAAATATCTCATAAATTTTATTATTTATTATATTAAAACATAAATAAATTAAAATTTGTGTGTTAATTAAATGTGTTGTATGGAGCATCTGTATGGAGCATCTGCTGCTTAAATTATTCTTCTCATTCTTTTCATAACAATGAAGTCTGGAGATTAATTGCCAAAAACTTAGCTGTTTATAGTAATTGTTATTGTTCAAGTTAATGAAAAATCTTTTATTCAAAATAATTAGAAAATATAAAACTTAAAATGTGAGATTTATGTGGTATACTAATGTTAGAGAATATTTATGCAGACATTAATTCTCCGTTGGCAAAAGGTAGTGATGGCAAAGTCCACTTTAGTTATTCGAATAATATACAATATGCTTAAGAAGTTCTAGTCGCTGTAGTATAGTAGGTAATTTGTTGGGTTATTAGATGTGAGGCCACGGTTTAAGCCCAAGGTCTGATATCTCAAACAAAACGAAATATGAAAAAATATTTCTTCGGCAACTGCCTCTCAGCAGTCTTCTGGCAAAAACTCTGAGAGTAAAAAAAAGTAGTCAAAATAATCTGTCGTTCGGAATCGACTTTAAACTGTAGGTCCCCCCACTCATGTATAAAATTAACACATTAAGTATGTATGTACTTTAGCATTGCAGTCACTAATCATAATGATGAAATTCACGTTTAAATTAATTTTTTTTTTGTTTTTTCCTTGTTTACATGAAAGTGTCTGATATTCTTAAAAATCTGCTGCAGGACGCAATGTAGGACTAATTTACGTCACCTACTGTATTGATATCTAAATTTCTATTAATAATTCATATTAAGTTTTAATTTCCTCCCCTTCCAAAAGGAACCAAGTGATAGAAAACTGAATTACAGGGAAATGTAAAATGTTCTTTTGCTTCTTATTTTTTAACAAAAGAACTTTATCTTTTACATCCAAATAGTAAAAAGACGTATTCTATTACGTTTTATTATTCTCTGTAAAATACTGTCAACATTTTATAATTATATTCATCATCTATTAAGTTTAATTACACCCACTAGCACTAGCAGTCCTAACTAACATTTTCACTTACACAGAAAAGCATAAAAAAATCGTACAGCATTCTTCTGCACCTTTTTATATAAAAAATGTCCACACAAATGAAGTCTTTTCATAGCAAACATAAGCTAATAGCCTCCAGTATTGATTTAGGTATTTAAGATTTTACACTTTTGAGCTGCACTTATGCTATACAAACAAGAAATATTTAATAAAGGATTATTAAAAAAAAGAACTTCAAATGGCACAAAATGTTTCTGTACGCTATGAATAGAATTATTTAAAATGTTTTTTTGTTTAAGACTGTGCAGCAATTTTGTTAAATTTATTTGTTTTTTTTCGGAAGATATACAAAGACACAAGGTCAAATTATCGTATTTTTGTTAAAAATTTTTATGAAGCTTTTTAACAAATTTAAATATGAATAATACTGGAAAATTACAACAATTAGAACATACATACATAATACATACATACATAATTGGTCATTACAACACTTAAGTCAGGATTGCGACCTAGTTTCTCACACCACTCGTGTTGTGTGCGTTAATTTTTATACATGAGTGCCACTACTTACAATTTAAAGTCGGCTCCGAACGACAGATTTTTCAGAAAATGTTCATGACAATTTTATTTACTCTCAGAGTTTTTGCCAGAAATCTGCTGAAAAGAAAGTCGACGAAGAAATATTTGTTTATATTTCGTTTAGTTGAAGACGCCTAACCAAAGGTTTAAAACAAAGCTTCACGTCTAATATACCAACACACCACCCACTAGACCACGGCGTCTTCAATTATTACTATTAGAACTTATACATGTAAAGGGTGTATCAATAAGAATGTATATTTTTATTTTCAAATACAAACACATAGTATTTGAAGTAGTCTGAGGACTTTCATGTAAGTCTCCATTAATTTTTCGTAGAGCTGTAGCTACACTGCATAGATAGCGCATTGAATCTTGTATTTGAGTTCAGTTTAAATTCATCCTTACATGGATAATAGAGCATACACAAACTATATACATTTTTATGTAAAAATTCTTTCAATGGTAAACAAAATTTGTCTCTGCTTCCTTCATCAAAATATATTTAAGTCTCTTCGAACATACAGTCAACAAATATGCGTCACGACGTTCATGAACACTAAGTCTCCACTTTTGTAATAATTTAACTCATGGACTTTTGCGAGACTATCATCTCTCGTACCATACTGTTTTCTCCAGCGGATTCTGACGAATTATCGATTTAACAGCTTTGATGACTAGCAGCAATCGAACTGAACATGGGCGATCTGACTAGTAGAGCTCTCCTCAAACAATTTTATTCCAAACGGGCAGAAAGTTTTGAAAATGTCACCTTTTGTTATCTGAATATAGAATAATGCGGCAAAGATTATATTTCATAACCCATGTGGTAGTAATATGATATGTTTAATTATTCTGAATGAGTGTGTTCAATATTGAACTATAGCAGGGGGCATGAATAAGTATGTGGCTTTATATAATACATACACACATACATACGTAATTGCCCATTGCAACCCTTCAATCAGGAGTAGTACCTAGCTTCTCACACCACTCATGTTGTGTGTGTTATTTTTATACATGAGTGGCAGGACCTACAGTTTAAAGTCGACTACGAACGACAGATTTCTGAGAAACTTTCCATAGCAATTTTATTTACTCTCAGAGTTTTTGCCGGAAATCTGCTAAGAGGAAGTCGCCGAAGAAATATTTTTTTTCAGATTTCGTTTTGATGTCTGACCTGGGGCATGAATCGTGGCCTCACTTCTAATAAGCCAACACACTACGTACTAGATTACGGCGACTTTTTTATATATAATATCGATCCACAATAGGTAATTGTTAACAGAATCTTACTTAATTAGTCTAGAATGACGTATTGCAAGAGATTAAAAAATATTTAAGGAATGAATGAATTCTATTGCTTTTATTTAGTTTTTGATACGTGTCCATTTATTTGGTATTATACAGTGGCCCAATTTCTTATTTTCTCGTTTTTTTTTCTGTTAATCTTAGCCTTTTTGAAATGAAAACTGACATTGAACAGAGGACATTATAGAATTTGCAGTTTTACATTGTGTGACCCTAATCTGCATATCAAGCAAATAAAAAAGAGTTAAACTGCATGCACAAGCATACCCCAGATTGAAAATAAAAAAATATTTTTTTCTGTTCTTCTTCTTCTTAAATAACAATTTATACAGAAACATGTCCATAAAATAAATATTTGCATACGTAGGTATGTATCTAAAATAAATTCTATTTTTGCTATTTTTTTAAATAAATTTCACATGTTTTCTAGGTTTTTATTATTTTTGTTGTTGTAAAAAATTTACATACAAGTTTGATAAACAAGCTGACACATTCATATAATTTATGGAACAACATTCAGCCCTAAAGATGATGATGCATGAATGTATGGTTGTGATTGTGGCTACATTCCTATTTGAAATGTATTAAAGCAACATGAATTGTAGAGAAAATATTGTATGCAGGAATTGCTTTGGCAACAAAAGAAAAAAAAATTTCTAAAGAAATGTTTTTTCAATTCCCACTTCCTTTCATGATTTTTCTATTAAAACCAAATAAATTGATTTAAGTACTCTTTTAAGGTAATGCATTCCCAACTTAATTTCTATGTCAAATGAGAGATCTTTTTATAGAAAATATTAAAATAGAACTTTAAGATCAAATGCAGCATGCATTATCTGAGCATACAACGAAACATAAGATCTAGTGAAAACATTGCAGCTGTCCTTGAGAGTATGCAGCAGAATTGGACGCAATCGGTTTTGTGCTTCAGCTATTGACAACTGACTGCAGTTTTTTCAAAAATAAATCTCCAACGATGAGAAATACTTCTGGGTCAATGGGAACGTGAATAAACAAAATTGTCGAATTAGGGACGAAAGCAAGCTCTTGCCTCATTGGATATTCTGCACGAACGATTTAAAAGCACGATTATTTCACATGGGCTTCTGTGGTCGACATCGTGCAATTTGATCCCGTTAAATTTTTTCGTCTGTGTTTAGCATACATATATTGAAAAAACAACAAACCTCAACCAAACGTTCTACCAACAGGACCCATGCCATCGGTCAAATTCAGCCTGATGTATACGGCAGAGTAATGATATATTCGACATTTTGGATGCGTTCCATCCAGAGAAACTGTGGTCGACATTTGAATGATAATGCCATCAAAAGCTCTTTCCAGGGAATAAAAAATGTCGATAATATCTCAGACACATACACACATAATTGGCCATTACAACCCTTTAGTCAGGATCACGGCCTAGTTTCTCACACCACTTATGTGTGTGTGTGTTAATTTTATTCATGAGTGGCGGGACCTACAGTTTAAAGTCGACTCCGAACGACAGATTCTTGAGAAACTTTTCATGGCAATTTTTATTCACTCTTAGAGTTTTTGCCAGAAATCTGCTGAGAGGAAGTTTTTGATATCTGAACTAAGATTTGAATCGTGGTTTACGTCTAATAAGTCAACACACTACCTACTACACTGCGGCGACTTCACATATCTCAGACACACTTTGTTTTATTTAAATTTAAATATTGGAAGTATTAAGAAACCACCATATAGATTTGAACACCAAGATAGCCATTCGTTTAGTTTTATCGAAATTAATTTAAATAAAAGAAATTAACCTGTAGTTAAATTTAAAGTTTGGCGTTTAATTTTTAAAAATATTTACAATGAAAATTTCGTATACAAAAATGCACATGTGTTGTAACTGTCTGATGTGCAAAAGTTGTATTTTTTTAATTTTAATTAATATTACAATACAACACATTCAATAAAAACAACTGAAAACCAAAAACCTAATTCATGACTCCATACGCAGCACATTCGATATGCCTTCCGTTTGCATAATATTTGTTGAATAGGCATGCGACAGTTTTATTAAACAACTTTTCCAGACGATGTCTGACACGAATTTATTTAAATAAATTATTATTTTGAATTTCTACATTTCAAGAAAAAATAAATGTACATACATATCAAAGTGTCATCTATTTTTAAGGCTTTTCCATCCTCTCAATTATACTTCATGTGTTTTATGTTAAAATTTCAACACCTAATATAGAATGAAATTTTAAATTACATTATGAAAATCAATCCCTTTTTTTTTCTTAAAATATGGAAAGTGCATGTCAGTATGTTAAAGGAAAAACCCAGACAAGACTACCTACAGTAGAATCATTAACAAGTGGGAGAAAACCTCCTAATATCACGAAAATTGAACATAAAATGACATCTGAAGCATATATAGACAGGATTTCACTAAACATAGACAGGATTTTCACTGCACATATACCGTGATGTTCAGGTAGACAGAACAAATGTAAAATTACTCAAATAGATTGGGATAATACATTGGATATAAGAGAAGCAATAAAAACATGTAATACAACGGAGTTGAAGGCTCTAAAAAATTTAAATACTGAAATCTGGAATTTTAAAGAGTTTGGTTAGGCTATTGGAAGAAAAAGCTAACACGAGATTTATTAGGGATGTGATAATTGGCAATTCACTCCATAACCATACGCTGGATAGTACCAGTAGGCTCTATGATTTCGGAAATACATTTAAAAGTGGAAACACTCTATGATATACGGATAAAAGGATAGATTTTTTATGGGGAAACTTTGCGACATCATCCAAGTATAAGTGTATAGTATACCTCCAAGAGATGTGTACAATTCTATTTGCACAGAACAAGACCGAGTATTTGACATTCTGGCCACTATCGCAGAATTCGACTCCTAAGAGGTTAAATTGAAGATAAAATAAACAGATTAAGTTAGATATGAGAATTATGGATGCCTTTTGGTGTTTGCCAGGTCAGGTAATAGTTCAAAAAGAAGATAAGCTTTGGAGCAGAAAAACTTTCAGGTGCTGGTGTACCGACACAAATTTTATGTGTTGTAAGAAGTGTATACTCATCAAAAGGAATTTATAGGGAAACAGAGATTTTTCTTAAAGCGAAGCATACAACCTTAACTTGTTCATATTGTGAGTATTTGATATTTCCTTTAGAAATAATGTAATGTAAATTTAATGTTTAACAGAAAACGAATGCATTATTTCTTATGGATGTTTTCTACAGCTTCTTTTCCTACTAGTTATGTATACAGTAACACTGAATTTAGTATACTGGACAGAATAACCTATGTTTACTCATACGCCATAAGGCATATGCAACTTCTGTTTTCTATTTCAGTCTGTCCCCCCGTCCTTATGCCCAGATACCTAATGAATTTGAAAGAGCATATGTGGCTAACTCAATTCTTTAGGTGCATAAAAGCTTTTTAAAAATTATTTTGTGCTATTATCCACACCCCTCCTTTTTTGCGATCGACGAAACCGTTAAAGTAGTTAAAGGTGACTTTAGAGTTTACTTTAGCTAAAGAAGTTAAAGGTTGCTTTAAAGTTTACTTCAGCTAAAGAAGTTAAAGGTGACTTTAAAGTTTACTTTAGCTAAAGGTAACTTTAAAGTTTACTTTAGTTAAAGTCACTTTTAAATTTTTGTCCTTATTACAACCTACAGATAATATAAAGTCAACTTTTTCAAAAATATGGCAGTGCAAGAGCAATATCGATAACACTGCTCAATTAAACAAGTTTTTTTAAACGCAGTGGCAACGACTGGGTTTTTTTTGTTGTATTTACTTATTTTATTATATTTGAAGTAGTCACATATATATGTATAATATGGCAAGTTCAAACATAAACTTAACTTTAAAAGTTAAAGGTATGATGATACTTCCTTTAGCTTAACGCTCACTTCTACCTTATGGTCCACTTATAATAATGAAAAACAATTCATCTGCCATTTGAAATCCTCCCTTTAGTTAACGTTGTAATAATGGCCCTAAGATTGACTTTTGGAGTCAAGTGAATAACTTCTACCATCGGCAGTTATATAGTACGGTACGAAAACAATAATTTAATCAATATTCCTGGCAACGTTAGGCATATCTGTCTTAAAGTAAACAGACATTACAAATAAGACCGATGTTTTTTACAATTAATTCCTTAAGTTAAATTTAAGGATTGCTAAAAAACGTTTTTTATTCCTCTTTAACAAGGAAGCGGAGGAATTGTATGCCTGTGGTAGTCCATCCAACATAATTTATAGCATTTCCTTCAGCTGCCACCATCTTTTTTTAAACATCTTGTCTTGTATTTCCTCTGCTGCCAGGATTTTCTAACGTTTAATTTATAACTGAACCCTATAAAATGCTTCTACCAAAAGATACAACCACATGGCCCACCCATAATTTCGTAATAAAAAAAGGAAGTTTTACAGTCCTTGTTTATGCTTCATAAAAACACTTCATTGTTGCCATTTAAGGCCAACAATATAAACGTTTTTTGTATGTTTCTGTAACAGATGCAGATTTCGTAAATTTATAGTTTAATTCAATTTTATTCCTTACTTTTCAACTGTTTCTAGTCATTTTTTTCACAATTGTTTTCATTCCAGTGAACAAAAGGTTTTAGTTTTTACTTTTTTTTCCTTCTATTACCAACTATATCGATCTTATTTTTTTCCCTCTCTTTGAACTTCGCTTTTTAATTGAAAAAAAAGCAATAAAACAAAAAATCAAAATCATTGGAAATCCTTTGATTCTTAACTACTGCTTCTGTTACTTCTAACACTTTGAGTAAATTCTACAAAAGCTTTCGCTAGAATTTAATCATGGCGGAGAGGCGAATCAATTTGTTTAAAAAGCACAAAATTTATTTAACCAAATGGAAATGTTTTTAATTAAAAACATTAAGTTTTTCGCAATTGATTTCTATTTTAATTTGGCTAAAATCAATGGTTTTTGTGCCATTTCGTAAATTAATTTTTAATTAAACAATTTGCACTGAAATACACTTTGCGATGGAGTAATAGTTGAAGGATATTTGGTTAGGTGAGAACAAAGTTAATTGTATAGAATCGAATTGGCGAAAACCAGGAAACATTTTGTAAACAAAACATATCACATTAACTTTAAAGTTTGGCTGTGAATCTGTGAAGATATGGAATTCTATGACAGCTAACGGCATTGGAATAGCCTACAGAATAGTCGAATAGACCAGAAAAGAGGTGTCCTCTGTAAAAAAAAAAATTTTGTGGATAGTATGCCGCGACCTATAGCAACTGTAATTAGTGCCAGAGAAGACTGTTCCGAATACTAATCTCAGAACAAACATAAATTGTAATAAGTACTCAACCGTACATATTGCAACAAATGTAGTAAATGAAGTCGCCGTGGTCTAGTAGGTAGTGGTAATTTGTGGTATATTTGTGAACACCAGCTAAGCACTGAGACAATTGTTTGAGTAATTGTAAGCGTGAAATACTTCAGTCATTCGTTAAGGGCTTCTATCTTTAAATTTAAAAAAGCAATATAAGTGTAAGATATCATTGATATTTTTCATACATTTGAAAATACTTATCATGACATTATGTGTGGAGTATAACATCGTTTCAATGTCTGCCACGCCTTCTTCTTTAGGTGGAGCACATCCCAAAGTATCGATATTTCCATGACTGTCACACAAATAGGGCTGAATTTGACTGACGGCATGGATTATGTTTGCTTTTTGCTATGCTTTGATTTGCAACTTAATAAAACTCCACAAGAAAAAGTACAACGGTGTCAAATCACATTATCTCTGTGGCCAGTTTAAATCAACTCCACGTGATCGCCGTTGAATAATATCCAATATATTATGAGTTGTGTGATATGTGGCGCCATCCTGTTAAAACTGGCCGTCGTTGATGTCCAAATCATCCAATTCAGGGCAAATGAAGTTAGTAATCCTCTCTACTCTACGGCTCGCCATTAACCAATGACGCCGTCAGCCCAAAATTCACGCTAAAAAGTGATTTTTGCAAAAAACATTTAACGTACTTGGATCTCATGTAGATTGGAATCGTCTTAAATCCAAGAATTTTAATTGTTCACGTATACGTACATCCACAGCGAATACACATCGTTGCCTATGGTCATTTGCTGAACCAGTGCACACGCTTTTATCTACCATATAACGAATAGTCCTCTCGATAGGACGAATGTAGAGGTTAAATGGGCAATGGACCATTTTTATAAACCAAATTTATTATTTTAACGTGTTATTAAATGCTTTATCCCTCCACGGCGATGGGTCAAAAGTCTTAGTTTATGGTCGCCCATGGAGATTTGGCAAAAACAGACTGAATAAATGACAACTAATTAGATGGATATAGCTACAACAAGATAGTCGTTATCAGCTGAAAAAGTTCGGACCCCATTGTTGAAAGACCGTCTACATTCTGTTATTAAGCCACATAATAAAATTCCAATTTTGCAAATTTTTATGTAGCTTAGTGCCCTGCTTTTGCCTGACAGCATAAGTTAAGATCTTGATCCATCACATTCAGATTTTTTTTTGATGATTGACCACCCAAAGTGAGTGAAATTTATCTTTGAACTTTTAACTTCATGAACGGAATCAAGTTATTTAAATATTAAAAATAATTTAATATTTCTATCGCATCGCATGACTTGAATTAATCAGCATTACGCTATAAAACGGCTTGAAGTATTACTTGTAACATAACACCGTTTGACATTCTTATGAGTCTGTATTGAATATAGTTCAGGTAAATGATATGTCAGTACATCACGGATTTGTAAAATCACTATTTTATGTCAGCACAGTGCAGTGTAACCTTTATTTAGCTCCATTCTATGATTGCGTTATTAGTGATATTACTTTATGAAATATTTATCGTTCAACGCCTTTAAACAAATTAACATAACATAATATCGTGTGCAATATTATATTTTCCTAATCACTTATAGTCAAATTAGCATTAGCATTATAAGCTCTTTTGTAATTTAATAGGGGAACTCAAATCATTAAATCCATGCCACTATAAAATTCATTTGCACATAAAGCGTATGACGTTCAAATATTTATCATTTCAATGACTATGAGTGAGTAGTGATGGTGTATAGCCAACCAAGTAAATAAATGTTCTGACTTACTGTCACCCCAAAACTTGTATGCGTATTCAAGTCCTTTAACAAATGAAAGTATGTATACATGTGGTGGATGTGTGCGTGTATATAAAATAATAAAAATATGACATGCTGACAAATATGTAGTGTTATCGCATAAATGTCAAAAACAATGTACGATTCATTGTCGGTATTATGAATAGGGGTAAAACTATATGATGTGTAAAATGCTAAGTGAACCCTTTTATATGACACTTAAAATGTAAATTCGTTTAAAGCAATTTTAAATATTTGGAACATTAAAAGGTCAAATAAAACACAATATATATGACAGAGAAATACTATTCAGCAAAAATCAATAACCAAACCAAAGAGAAACTGGAAAATAATGAATTCTCTAAAATATTTAATAAAACACACTAAAATATAGGGTATTCAGTTTTAAATAACGGCAATGATACGCAACTGGTGGATGACACAGACATGACAACATGGAAGGACCTGAGTATGTCAGATCTCGAAATAACCACTGATTACATGTTATGAATTATGGTCTTGATTAAGCTATCGAAATATATTCGAAATCTGTGCTGGTTCAAACCCCAGCTTAGCATAGACATCTTGAACAAAACGAAATATGAAAAAAATACTTTTGACAAATTCTCAACAGTTTTCAGGCAAAAACTCTGAAGGCCATTATTACAACTTGCAGTTAAAGTTGGGTTAAGTTAAAGTTAACTTTAGCTAAAGTGAAGTTTAAAGTAACCTTTAACTTCTTTTCGTTATTATAAACTACAGATAAAATAAAGTTAACTTTGTCAAAAATATAGCAGTGCCAGAGCAATGACAGTCTACTTTTTTGTTTATATTTGAAATTGCCATATTGAAAATAATATATAATATGGCAGGTTCTTACATAAACTTAACTTTAAGAGTTAAAGGTAGGATTTAGCTTATCGCTGATTTCTACCTTATTATAAAATTGGCCATTACAACCTTTCAGTCAGGATTACGGACTAGCTTCTCACACCACTCATGTTGTGTGCGTTAATGTTATACGTGAGTGGCGGGACCTACAGTTTAACGTTGACTCCGAACGACAGATTTTTGAAAAACATTTCCTGGCAATATTATTTATTCTCAGAGTTTGTGTCAGAAATCTGCTGAGCGGAAGTCGCCGAAGAAATATTTTTTTTCATATTTGGTTTTAATGTCTGACATGGGATACGAACCCGGGCTTTACGTCTAATAAACCAACATACTACCTACTAGACTACGGCGACTCATAACCAAGGCAAAAAAAAAATACATTTTACAAGTCCTGCAACGATATAACGATATTGATGGGCACATAAATACAATATTTATGCAGAAAAACAAAATTCAATAAAAGTTCTTCAGCAAACCTATTGTATTTTATTGTATTTTGATCATAAACAACTTGGTTAGAAAGAACCCTTTTCAAGTGAAACAGAAAAATTAAATATAAATTTAGTAACACTTAAGCAACTGTCAGTTACTGACAATGAGTAGTTTCCGCTGTGAGGAAAGGCACATCATTTTCAAATGGGTTTCATAGTTCGCACATTTTCTTTTATTTTTCTTTTATTTTTTTAAAAACTTTGGCTCTTTCAAATTATTTTGCATATTTCGTATTGAAGTATGTTATAAACAAACAAGCAAATGTTATCTCTAAAGGCATCTGCCATAAGCATTATATCCGTTTCATTTTGAAATACTGTCAAAAGCATTTTTAAAACAAACTAACAAAAAAGGGGGGAATTTTATGGCAGTCAAACATGACAATGTTTGAAAACGCAAACAAAATAATGTTAATTTTTCAAAAGAGAAGAAGAAGAAAAAATAAATAAAAATTTAACTTCTACGTAACGTAATATTATTTCGTAGTAGTTTCATACCATACCCTCATCAGTTATAGAGACAACAACAATAACTCAATGGCACTTAATTTATAACAGAATGTCGTTTATCAATAACAAGGAAAACTTGTCTGTTTTATTTTCACAACTTTGCTGCTTAAAACCCAATGTGAGAAAGTTTTATTCATTTGTAAACTCTATTCCTCATTAGCAATATTATTTATCGTTTACTTAAATGCCAATGGTTGTTACTTAAGCCATTTAAGATTATCAATTTAAGCAAAAACGAAAAATTAAGAAATTTGTGCTTTCTTCTTTGAAATAAAAAAAAAACAGAAGAACTTAAATACGCCGTGTGCACAATAATTTCTTGATATTTGATACAAGTAATGAGTAGAATCCCACTGATTCTAATATGAATCAGTCCATAATGTATTTGTAAACAAGTGCTTCAAAGTTTAGCTAGTCTGGGCAAATATAAATACTACAACACAACGTTAGTTTCAATCATTCTGTGGTTAGAATGAAGCGCTTAAAAAAGACCCAATATAATTCAGCTCACAATCCGGCGACATCAACAGCTTTGTCAAGTTGATCTTTAATGCTGCACACATACATACATAATTGGTTATTACATCCCTTCAGTCAGGATTGGGTTAGGTTAGGTTAGAGCTCACTTGAGCATGCATAGCGGCCCGTTGCGACGCCTCAGGCAAACGCAGTCCCTGTACTGACCAAGTTCTACATATCAGGGGAGAAGTAATTGGTCAGCGCAAGGGCTGCACATTCTAAAGCACGACTACCCTACGCTGGGAAGCTATCCCGAAAGCTTGATAAACGAAGCTATATCCTTCACATCAATGCACGATAGCTCCATCAAGCTGACAAGGATTGGAGAGCCAAATAACCCATATCTGCACCTCGCAAGAGATGGGCATTAAAAAAAAAGTGGATAACAGTCCACTCTTTCTCAGCGGATCTGCACCCATGGCAGAAGTCGTTAAATGGGAGCTACATTCTCTCCGCGTGTCTTTCCGTGTAAGCATGGCCACTGAGATCGAAATTATGTTACGACTAAGTCCAAGTAACTGGTTGCTGCGACTTCTATCCATTGAGGACTCCTCATTGACCCAGGATAGGTTGGCGTCTCGAAAGAATTTCCGTGCTATGGCCAGCTTGAAAGAGGTAAGTGGCATTCCTAAATCGATTAAAGACGATTCCGGAAGTAGTGCGCCAGTCCTGAAGAGCTCGTCGACTCTACAGTTTCCCGGAATGTCACAGTGCCCGGGGACCCAAATAAGTGTGACACTGAAGCGCCCAGAAATAAGGTTGATACAGTGGCGACATTCCCTGACGATCTTGAGGTTATTCACAACGTTGGACAGAGATCAATCTTATGGTAGCCTGACTATCAGAGAACATCGAGATGCGGGTGAAATGAACACCGTCAGGATTACGATCTAGCTTCTCACATCACTTATTCATCAGAACGAATATATGAAAAAAATATTTCTTCGGCGACTTCCTCTCAGCAGATTCCTGGTCAAATCTCTGAGGGTAAATAAAATTGCCATGAAAAGTTTCTCAAAAATCTGTCGTTCGGAGTCGACTTTAAACTGTAGGTTCCGCCAATCATGTATAAAATTAACGCACACAACGTGAGTGGTGTGAGAAGCTTGGTCGTAATCCTGACTGAAGGGTTGTAATGGCCAATTATGTTATGTATGTAATGACATTAACTGGTAGTAGAGAAAAATACAAATTAAATCGTATTTGATAGACTAAATGATGTATGGTCGTATTCTTCGCATTTATTTAATCGAATGGATTATGCAATATCGGTGTGTGGTTGGTTGGCAGAAAACTGAAAATTGATAGAACACTCTGTTGGCAAAACAAATGTCAGACAATGTGAGACAATATAAAATATTTGGGAAAAAAACCAACACATTATCTTGACAGAAAATAATGGAAAATTCTTGTTGAACTACCATATTTTCTAAAGGGAAAACAAGAAGGGCAAGATTATAAGCTTTATAATCAAATTAACATTTTCAATGTTAGGAACAGTTAGTAGGATTTTGTTTCATTGTAGATACATTATTTTATTACAATATTTTCATATCTACCTGCCTCCATACTATTTAAAATTTTAATTCAAATACTAAATTTTCAATTTTCCTGCAAATTCATTTCATTTTTTTCGATAAACATACACTGCAAATACTTTCCTTTCGGTTTAAGTTTTCTCTTAAGCAGTTGGCCTTTTGGTACAGAAAAAACTTGCCCACATAAGCCACTATTCTCATGTGTACAACATGATTTTCCATTTTTTCATTGTCTTTTATTTTCTCTTTACTTTTCTTTGCTTTGTTTTAACTAAAGAACAAAAAACAAACAAAAAAAACAACGTATCATTATTGTCATCTTGATAATCTTCGTTTTCTTTTCCCTTCTATCTGGACCGTATAATGGAAGTATACTTTAAACCATCTTAGGTTTCTCTTACGATATGAAATTATAGTTTAAATTTGTTTTTGTCATGATGCAATTTAAACCGATTAACTTAATCTAGAGTATTTTCATTTCATACTACACTATATTCCTTAAAAAGTATCGTATCGTATATACATCTCCTTCTTTTTGTTATCGATAGCGATAAATTGCTATACTTGAGACAATGCTGCTAAAAGAATTTGCTGTGTAGTAAACATTTATGTACGTACGTACTACGTTAATACTTGTCTTATGTGTACTTCATATTTATGTATGTATGTATATAACAGTGGTTGGAGAAAATAGGAAAACGTTATGGTAAATGTTTTGTCTAATTCGATCAATTTTTATGATGATGATACCAATTACAACTTAATATTGAAGATTGTGGGATAAAATGGCATAAAATTTTTCAATATCTTACACATTTTATAGTTGATAAATTTAAAAAGAAATTTAAAATGTTTTGTCATCTTTTATAAAAAAAAAATAATTCAAAGTTTTATCTGTAGTATACAGTAGGGTAAGACACAATTGTGTGCGAAATAAACACCGGGGATAGTGCTCGCTATGGACGCTACAAAGAGAATGATGTCGATGACACAAAATAATTTAAGATGACCCTAAAGTATAGTAGATCTAGATAGCTAAGGCGCTAAAGATATCAAAGGAATAAGTTTCACGCGTTTTTTACACATTGCTGCTGAAAGGAAGACGCCGAAAGAAATAGTTTGTCAATCATTCAAATCAGACCAAAAGAATTTAATAATTTTCGTTGACAGTAGCCCGGTTAAGGGCGTCATAAAGTGAAATATCGTTTGCTAACACCGCCAGCCGAAAATTCCCACCAATTTGTAACTTCACCAAGATGCATTAGATTGATTTTTTCAATGAAAATTAAGATCAGCTGGCTACTGTTCCAAAGTCCATGCAGTGAAGACGCGTCGTTGTCCTTAGTTATACGTAGTAATTTGTAAAAGTAGACTGAATAGGTGCTTTTTAGACGAGGGCCCGTAGTCCAAACTGTAACTCATATATCTCCAATATGAAAAAATATTTTTTTCGCCAACTTTCCCTTAGCAATGTGGGAAAAACTCTGAATTGAAAAGTCTAATTATACGCTAGGTCCCGCCATTCATGGATAAAATAAACACACACAACACGGAAGATGTGAGAATACAGATTTTAATCCTAACTAAAGGGTAAGTAAGTAATTTAACAGATGTAGTTCCAACAAGATGACTATTGTCAACTGTTAAAATTCGAAAGTCTCTGTTGGAAGACCATATATGTATGTACATATGCATATATATACAGGGGATGTAAGGCAACATACTTATTGTGTCTTATAAGGTTTTTCCCAATATTAGAAGAGTGTTCCGATATGCACCTGTATTGTGTAAATCGCAATAAACGTTGAGCTCAATATTTCATATAAAGTTTCAGTTAATAATTACGCAATAAATACGCAAATTATTACAATATTGAGTAAAACTTAAAATGCAGCACTGTCATAAGTATGTTCAGTGAGCATATGATAAATAATCGAACATTTTTTGTTGATATTTGACAACTCAAATGTCAACAACTACAAACAAATAAAAAAAGAACAAAACAAAAACCAACAATACAAAAAAGAATAAAATAAAAACAATATTGTTGAAACAAACAGCTTCTTTTTTTACCAGCTGTGAAATGAATATTAAATAAGCAGCTGAACTGCATATATTATTATGCCTGAACACTTAAAATATTGTACTCAATTAGCAAAATATTGACTCAATAAAAGTGCATATCTGAACATAGTATAATGACGATGTTATTTTTTAATTTGAGCTGTTCTTCCAGAGTAGTTGATATTGTT
Organism: Sarcophaga carnaria; assembly: GCA_958299815.1. Lineage (NCBI taxonomy): Eukaryota > Metazoa > Arthropoda > Insecta > Diptera > Sarcophagidae > Sarcophaga > Sarcophaga carnaria. Next base: position 140,785,991 of record OY283150.1, read on the forward strand.
TATCGATTTTTATTGAGAATTCGTTAAAAATGCTTCGTCCACCATTCCAGTTTACCATATCGTTTGTGATAAGATTAAAATCATAAATCCGGCTGCATTGCGATCTTTCTGGCAAATCTAAAAATTATCACATGTTGTGACTCAAGGCCACAATTTCAATGCGTGTTGCCTTAAAACAAATAATGTTGTTTTTATATTTTTTCTTGCTATTAATTTCGCTATAATTGTAAGCAATTTATTACAACGCAAATAATATTCGAATAAGGAATCCAGTTGGAAATATTAAAGCCTCAAGATATTTGAAATCATAACAGTTCAATTAGGGCATAAAAGTTTTCCTTAAATACTGTGTAGATAAAAGCAATACACGATACGAACTTAACTTAAAATGAGGTGGAATGGAAATTGTTGTATTCTTACAAAAAAATTGTTTTCTGGTATGAACACGAGTATATTGTTTGCTTTAACATGGTCATTACAATTTATACTTTGAAATAATAAAACCCATAACAGCTAAAGAAAAATAAAAGAAAATAGAAATACAAAAATCCAGCATGTTTGTATTTCGAGAAAAAATAAAGTATAACGTAATACCCATTTAAATAAAACAAACAATTATAAAATCCATTAAAACAAGCACTTTTGAGGCGCAATTAACATAAAAAGTTTCACATTTCGTGCAAAACAGAAGAAATAAAAACAAACAAAAATAAACAGAAAAAGAAAAATAAAACGAAAACGAAAATAAAAATAAATTGTTTAGCTAAATTAAATCTGTAATGTAACGACTTAAATTGCAAATAAACACAACGCTTATACTCGCGCACATATTGGACTACATATTGTGGCACTTAAAGCGATAGGATATTATAAAACCAGAAAGGAATAAAAACAAAAGCTAACAAATCGGCCATTGAAACAAAGTTGGCTATACGTATACATATGTATGTATGTATGTATGTATAGCTAACACATGCGTATGTTTGCCACATCAAATTCCACACAGTCGCCTACAGTCTTAAATGTTCTGGCAGTTTTTCTTACTTATTTTTAACCGAAAGGTTAAATAAACCACTCAACTGATTTTCTCTGAAACAATTTCAAGTTGTTTTCTAAAGAAACCCGCCACTCGTACGTATCCCTTCATTTATAGGCCATTAGGAATTGCAAAAGTCAGTAGGCTGAGTTGTTGCTTCTCTATTAAAAAGAAATTCATGGCAACGAGTTGGGAAAGACTTCAGATTATTTTCTGTTTTATGTAAATCGTTTTAGCCTTAAAAATAAAATAAAATGAAAGAGAAAAAAATAAGAATATCGAGATATGTATGTAAATAAATAACATAAAATATAATTTATTAATGATGCTCTTCGAAAATAAAATAATAACAATAAATATCTCGATGAATATTATTCAAATTGATAATAAGCAAGGATTTCAATATGTTTGTATATCTTCATATGGCAGACAATGCCAAAAATGGTACAATATATCGTATAATATTTTAATTTTAAGCAAAAGAGGAGAAAAGAGATAGAAATCCAAAGGAAATTAATGAAAAATAAAATCTTTTTTAACAAATTTTTCTTAACCAGAAACTCATAACATAGTGATGAGCCAAGGACGGCGTAATTATGGAAGCGTCTTAATTCTTTACTTGTACACGTTTTATCATTATGATCCACCACGCTTTCCTAACAAAAAGATTGGGGTATCTAAACAGATGTAATATTTGTATCGAAAAGTTGACAGCAACAAAAGGTGGGACAGGGAAGGTCCATAGATGTGAATACCTATATAGGAGAGCTATATGCACTAAATTAGGCTCTACAGAAAAGTTATAAGACTCATACTAATTTAGGCTTCATCAATGCACAAGAAATGCTACATTAAACAAAATTCAGAACGTTAAAAAAATTTGCTATTTATGGTACTCTGAGTAGAATATCTACCAGGGGAATTGAAAACAGAGCATGAAGTATGTATTAACCAGACCCACAGTGTTATTGAGCAACTGGGTGGACGAGAAGGTATCCAAATAAAATGCCATTAAGTTTTATTGCCGAATGGGTCCATGACACAGATGTCTACGGGTACTTGTTGCTGCATGAATGGGTTTAAGCATGCAGATAGATCTGTATTGGACGTCTATATCATATGGATAAACATACATAATTGGTCAGGATATGACAACTTGAAATATAAACAAAATAGGCAAATACAACAAAAGAAGAAGCCCTTCATTGCCACTGCGTTTAAAAAAAACTATTTTAATTTGAGCAATGTTATCGAGATTTCTCTGGCACTGCCATATTTTTGAAAAAGTTCACTTTATTGTATCTGTAGGTTGTAATAACGAAACGAAGTTAAAGGTGACTTTGAACTTTACTTTTGCTAAAGTTGCCTTTGACTAAACACAACTTTCACAGCAAGTTGTTATAATACGTATATAATTGGTCGTCATAACTGCCATGCAGGCAGCATTACGAACTAGCTTCTCACACCACATACGTTGTGTGCATTAATTTTATACACGAGTGGTGGGACCTACAGTTTAAAGTCGACTTCGAACGACAGATTTAAAAAAAAAAAACTTTTTCATGACGATTTTTATTTAATCTCAGCTTTTTTGTCAGAAATCTGCTGAGAAGAAGTCCTCGAACTAATATTTTTCATATTACGTTTTGTTGAAGATATCTGAGCTGGTGTTCAAACCCTGGCTTCACGTCTAATAAGCCAATACACTACCTAATAGACTACGGCAACTTTCAACAACACTTACACTATATAATTCCTTTATAATATACAATTTATTTTCTTATAAATAGAGAATCTAATCACTTTTACATCAACCCAATGACCAACGATACTTAGAGTACTCTATCTGTGATATACACAGATAATAGATTTACCAAAACAACATATTGAGGAATAACACTTGAAACAATTTTAAGTTTTTCAAGTATTCCTTAGTAATCGACTCTTCTACAACATGTGGATATTTCTGATAAGTTACGGCCAAAAAAATTTAATTAAAAAAAATTATTAGAATTCTGCTAAACCCGGCGCCTAATAAACATCGTTTTGTGTAATGTATTGTAGTATGAAGAACACGTTTGCCGTGGTAAATTATTATGTAAATTTGGGTTTATAATCTGAATATTCAAAGGCTAGAATTGCCTTAAATTATGCCACTTTACGGCTTTTGCTAAATCTTCCACTTAATAGCACTTTGCATTACATATTATTACGAGTATTATTATTTTTATTAAGAAATAAACGGCTTTACCTTTAAATAAACATAAATATACAACTTAATTTATGTTGTAACGAACCGAGTTGTTATGTATATGTACTAGTATGTGCATAACCCTGATATAAATTGTTTTTACCTTTTTTTAAAGTGTGCCTTTGATGGTAGAAACACAATTTGTCCGAAAGTTAAATGAAAAACGTGAAACAACATTAATTTTGTTTTTCTTCTCTTTTTTTCGCAGAGAATAAAAAAAAATAAAACGAAACACTTAAATCTTATTTATGAAGGCCTCAAATAAAGGCAAACAAAGTAAATCGTTGTATATGACAACAATTTTTCTTTACAAATGAAAATTTATCTCATTTTGACACCTTTTTCGGCGAGTAAGAAAACATTTTGAAAAATATTTTGTCAAACGAAATAAACACGTGGAAAAAAAACAGAGACGAAGAACTCAATAATAATAACAAACAGTCGTTTCAAGTGGACAAACATTTTAAATTAAACTTACCATCGGCAGCAACAACAACAACAACAGCAGCATCGTATATATAAGTAAAGATAAATCACAATTGTTGTAAGAAATAAAAAAAAGAGAAAAAGCGAGAAAAACGAGAAACTGTTTTTAAAGATATAAATAAATGATACAAAATATTTACAACGAACACTTCTAAGCAGCAGCAGCAGCAAGCACTTCACTCTGCATCCTTGGGGTAAAAGCATGATAAATTTCATACAATTGTACGAAAGTTTAAAGGGAATTTCTAACAAACAAAAAAAAAGAGAAAAAAATCTTTAAGGAAATAACATCAAATTACATCATTATAGCTCTATAAAAAAGAAGAAAGAAAATATTTGGTCCAAAGTAACATTAAAATAAGGAAAACTGTTGTTAAGAAGGGATTTATGACCGAAGCCATAAACTGACCCAAATTATTCTTAATTATCTGAATTTATGAAATAATAATAAAAACTTTCCCGAAAGAAATGTTACAAAATGATATCATTCAAATGCTGAAATTATGATGCCATAAAATATTGAAAATTCTTAGAGATTTCCAGATAAATTAAAGTAACTAGTATCATAGCCTCAATAAAATTGAAAGCATTCGAAAATTTATTTTCAAAGAACAATTAAATTTCTTTATTTCATTCATTCTAAAAGATGTCAATGTATTGAATTCATATTGAAAATATAAACAAAATTATTATTTTTCCCACCTGAATGGCCTCTTTTAACTTTGCCAAAATTGGGTCTCTTCTAGTTTCTCTAGAAATATCCCTAAAATTCAAATTTAGCTTATTATCGCTACCTATATAATTTATAAAACCGAAGTCTTCACTATCTTCTACTCTATCTCGATGAGGAAAACGAGATAAATGATCTGCTGAATTTTCTATACCTTTTACGAAACGCATGGTATAGTTAAAACCTGATAAAATAAAAGCCCATCTTTGTATTCGAGCTGCTGCCATAACTGGCAAGCCTTTATTCTCCCCAAAAATGGCTAAAAGCGGTTTATGATCCGATTCCAACGTAAAATGAATACCCAATAAATATTGTTTGAGTTTTGTTACGCTAAAAACAATAGCCAAAGCTTCTTTCTGTATGGTACTGTAATTTCTCTCAGTTTGACTAAGCGCACGAGAAACAAATGCTATGGGCTTCTTCGACCCATCCGCCCCTATATGGGCTAAAATACCCGCTACCGCAAAATTAGATGCGTCTGTCGACAGCAGTATAGGTAGTCTAGGGTTAAAATGAACTAATATTTTGTCCGAAGTCACCTCCTCCTTTAACGCTTCAAATGCACTTTGGCGAGTTTTCGTCCATTTAAATTCAACTTCTTTTCTTAAAAGTTCATAAAGAGGTGCCATTTTATGAGCAAAATTAGGAATGAATTTTGAATAATAGTTTAGCATCCCCACAAACGCTCTAACTTCCGACACATTTTTAGGAACTGGCGCGTCCAGAACCGAAGAAATACGATCCTTATTCAAACTGAGACCATCACGATTAATGTTAAAGCCTAAATAAGATACCTTATGCTTAAAAAATTCACATTTTTCACTATTTAGACGTAAACCAACCGACTCCAGCTTACTTAACACCAACTCAATCGTTTTGACGTGGTCCTCCAAATTACGACCAGTAATTATAATATCATCTAAGTAGTTTACTACGTTGGAAATTCCACGTAAAATATTTTCAATCGTTTTTTGAAAAATAGCCGCTGCTGGTTTTACCCCAAACGGTAAACGTGTCATTTTAAAAATACCCAAGTGAGTACTCCACGCACATAATAATTGTGAACTTTCGTCCAGCATTAGCTGATTATAAGCATTAGAAAGATCTAATTTTGTAAAAAGTTCTCCACGAAGAGAAGCGAACAATTCGTCAATTAATGGCAGAGGGTATTTGACATCTTCTAAATATTTATTAATGGTAGATTTGTAATCCCCGCAAATACGGATCTGACCATTGGGTTTTAAAATGGGCACCAATGGTGTACCCCATTCAGAATTATCTACGTGAACTAACACTCCTTTCTCCACTAAATCCTGCAACTGTAATTCAATTTTGGCTCGCCATGCCAATGGCACCGGCCTTGGTTTACAAAAAACTGGCTTCACCTTTTCAATTAAATTTAAGGTAACTGTTCCACCCGTGTATAAACCTAAGTCTTTATTAAAAACTTTGCTGAATCTCTTTTTTATGCTTTGTACACCCTCATTCATGTCCATTATAGAATTAACATTTGAGATACCGACACCGAACATTGACATAAAATCACGACCCAAAATGGGAGGGCTACGCGCATTTGTAACTACAAACGATAAATTTTTAACTTGGCCCCTAAATCTCACCATTGCTAAAAACTCACCCATAACTTTTATGCCTTCCCCTCCATATGCACACAATTTTTTTGTAGAGGGATGCAATCCAACCTCTTTAAAATAATTATAAAAAGTTTCACTCGACATCAACGAACAAGCTGCTCCAGTATCCAACACAAAATCCATCATTTTGTTATTTAGTTCAATTTCCAACGTAAACGGAGCAGCAGAAAGTTCACCCGTTACACTATAAATAGAAAAATTACAATCATTTAATGTTTCAGAATAATTATCATTATCATCATTTAAATTTTCATTTGATACTTGGACCACATTAACGTGATTATTGTTGCACACACTTGCTAAATGTCCAACTTTACGACATTTGTGACAAACACTGCTTTTGTATTTGCATTTTTCACTGGCATGATTTTTCCATCCGCAATGCGAACATTTCTTCTTTGCCTGATTGCCGTTATTCTCATACCCGTTAACCTTGTTGCCGTTCCCCTTATTGCTGTTGTTGTTGTTGTTCTTCTTAGTTTTCGCATATCTTTTTTGTACATAATTTACACCTTCACTTTCCCCTCTTTGTGCATACAGCTTCGCCTCCATCGTCAATGCTTTTCTTAACGCACCTTCTAGATTTAAACCTTCGTCCTCCTCACACAATTTTTCAAAAATTCTGCCTTCCAAACCAGTTACAAATTTATTAAGCACAAATTGTTCTAGCTGTTGACCATATTTGCACTCCATCGCCAATTTTTTTAAACGTGCATACCAGGCTGCCACAGATTCCTCCTCCCGTTTTTTTGCGTCCAAAAAATTTCTTCGCTCACGAAATATTATAACCGGGGGCGAATAATGCATCTTTAGCATGTCACACAACTCCTTGTACTTCTTCTTAGCAGGTAAATCAGGGAAACACAACTCCCTCAACAAGCCATACGCCTCAAGACCAACAGCCTTCAATAACGTTGACGTTTTAATACGGTCTTCATCAACCGCCGCCTCCACAAAATGTGAATCCAACACCTCTTGCCAATGACACCACTTATCTATCACCGGCCGGAATTCTCTTATGCCGGTTGCCATGGATGTTGCAAAAAGGCTTTCGTTGTGCGCTATTGTTGTATCACCTGCAGCTCGCATCATTACCACCAAACAAGTATAACACAAAATGTATCAGTTAACACTCAAAAAGTTTGGTTATCTTGTAATATTTATTACATATATTATATACAAAAACTTTGTATATAAACCAAAAATTAACTGTTCTTTTTATATAACTTGCACACTTTTTTTTTTTTTTTTTTTTTTAACTTATTTAAACCCTCGTCGCCACTGCAATGTATCGTGTTTGATGGTTGAATATCAAGTCAATTCAGTTCTTTATTAATACAATTTTGTTCTCTATTTTTTATGACATAAAAGGCAAAATATTTGTACAATTTTGGAAAGGTAGCTACAGAACAAGTATAACACCACAGTTATAATCACCAAAATCGTCTGCAATTTTGTAAAACGTATGGTTTTCGGGTAATATGGTATTTTCAGGCTCAAACTTGAGAACAGTTTATGATCATTCTATTTGAATCAAGCTGGCAATGTGGTTAAAGGTCGAAATTTCTGAGTAATGTTTTGAGCGATGCATACTCACATTAACAACAAATTAAAGTGTTCTACGAGATGATTTTCCTGGCCTCATAAATATAGTTCGGTGCTCTATCATCGCTTCTGACACACACCTCTGATTTTACTCACTGATCTACGTGGATTAACAGATTTCAGGTAATTAGTGGCCATACATTTAAGATGTATTCCATTTCCGTTTTGAAGTAAGAAAGTAAATTTAGGTGAAGTATTACATGAATTGCTTGCAAAATACTATGGCAGTTGATATAATATCCTCAATCAAGAGAACAGTGGACTTGGCTGGTACATCAAGAGATGTTGTTGCTTGAAGGATACGAACATGATCTAATAAGCGGTACTGGATCCTGCATACATTAAAATCTATTATGGTTACAATACCCTACAATCATTTACAAAAGAGTAAACTAGAATTTAATAAGAAACTATCATTGAAAAAAGAATTATGTTGCGAATACAGTTTAGGTTACCCCCTTATTTAACTGAAATCGCGTGATAGGAGCCCTTTTTACAACAACCCGTAGAGTACAGTCACCCAGAAAGCACGGTATATAGCTCGCGAGATCTATATCAGGAGCAATGTGCACTAAACAACGTACTGTTTGCTCCGGCGGCATAATTGGGCTGTACTTTTTCAATGCGGCAACGTACCGTGCAATGGTCACTAAGCTATTTTTATCCAAAAAGAAGGAATTGGACTTGTTTGATATGTGATTTCAACAAAACGCGATACCATGAATATTTTGAGAAGCGAGTTTGAAGAACAATTAATGTGACATTTTTCATCAGTCTTTTGGCAGCCACGGTCATGTAACTAGACCCCAGTAAAATATTTTTTGTGAGAACACCTAAAAGCTTCACGAACGGTGACAAGTCAGACACAAGTTAAGTCATAGAAGACCATATTACAGTTGTCATTGGTGAGCTGCAAAAAAATAGATGGACCATTTACTTCGCATAGAAATATATTTTGCTATATGCTGGCACAAAAATTTAAGGTGCTAGGATAATTGAAAACTGACACATTAGCCTTCTATTGATTAAATTAAGAAATAAAAAAGGAATTCCATTATTAGCCTCCGCCCACACAATCCAAATCTCCAAATCCAAATTGCATGAGTTATTTTGGCTTAGAGACCCGTTGTGGTTTGCAGCTTATACGCGAATACCTGTGGCTTATGAAAACCACACAAGAAAAATTCTAACTGTTCAAATCGCACATGTTGATGGGTAGCCCTTATCACTTCCACCATGTCTTCAAATCGTATATATCCAATGAGCAGTGAGGCACGTGGCGCCATTAAAACGAAATATCGTAGGTGTCCAGATCGTCCAATTCAGGAAAAAAGAAATTGATATTGCTCTCTGTTGATGTTAGTAACCAGGACAATATTGTTCTCGAAGGAATATGGACTGAAAATGCCGCCAGTTCAAAATCCACACCAAACAGTGACTCTCCAAAATCCATTTGAAGTTTTTCGATCTCATGTGGGTTGGTATCTTTCTAAATTTGTAAAATTGTTTTTGTTCACGTAACCACTCATCCCGAAATGGGCGTCTTCACTGAAAGTGGCAAAACAGACCAAATAAATTCGAACTAATTTATCAGTTATGGCTTTTAAAAGATGGTTGTAACTATTAAGCCCATGCAAACAAATTATGAATTTTTCTTCATCAAACACTTGTCTATAAAACACCATCACTAGATTTTTAGGAAGTATTTATATAACGTTTTACTCACCTGTCTGTATATTCGGAATTTAAGAATTAAATTTTTAATACAATTGTTTTTTTTTTGTTTGTTTTGTAATTATTTTTTAATTTATTTATTTGTTTTATGAGAAAAAGAATTACATTCATTGTTTTTTACTTAGAAGTAAATTGTGTTAACATTTTTTTTAATTTAATTTTATATTTTTATTTGGAAAATATTTACAGGGTTTGTATAATTCGTTTGTTTTTTTTTTGTTTTTGTTTTTGTTTTGGAATTCGCCTTTAAGGTTAATGACATTTGATTTAATTGATATATTCTGTTTATTGGACTAGAACAAGTTGGTTTTTCTTTTATTTTTTGTTATAATATTTTAAACAGAAAAAAATAGAAACATTAAAAGAAATAAACAATTAAAAGAAATAAAATTTTCAAAATAAAATGATTTGATAGATAAAGAGATAAAGGGTACTTATTAGATATCCTATTAAATATTTTTGGTTTGATTTTAATTATTAAATGCACTCATATTCATATTCATACATATTTTAAGTATAATTTTTGGTTTTTGGTTTCATTTCAAGTTTTGTAAAAAAAATTTCACTAAAAAGGTTAATTTTATAAATTAACACCTTCTAAATGTTTGCTATTTTTTCTTTCTTCACTCTTTCATTTATTTTCTTAAGATGAATATTTATTTTATTTTATTTTTTTGTGATAGTTTTAATTATTAATTAATATTTAAACTAATTTAACATTTATTGATATTTCACAACTTTAAGTTTATTTCGAGAGGTTTTAAATTTAATTCATTTATAATTTTTTAATCCATAAAAATGCATTCCTATTTAGTAAGATTTCTTTTGTGTTTCATTATTAATTTTAAAGTCACTTAAACTTGGTTTTAATATTTCATATTTTTTTTCATTTATTTGTTTATAAATTTTCGAATTTCCATATTTACAATTTATAATGTTTGATTATTATTTTATTTTTTTTTTATTATATTTTTGATTAGACATACCGCCTTAATATTATTACATTTTCACTATGAATTTAAGTACTCGTATGAATATAAATTACTACGTACATACGTACGTATATATGTATGTATGCATTTCTATACTAATGGTGGAGGGGGGTATAGTATGGGTAGATTTTATATATTTAAACTAATTGCCGTATTTAAATTGTTTTCAAACAACAGTCACGTCTTGTGTAATAACATCAATAAAAATAAGAGCAGCAACAGATAATAATCATTGAGTGTATAAGTTCGTGCTGCCGACATAATGGCAGATGCTGAATATTCACCTACAAATAGGAAGAACAAAAATATACATTTTTACTGTGTTTATAAAAAAAGAGAAAAAAAGAAAAAAAACATTTTTTTCTCATTGAAAAATATTCAAAATGTAGAGAAAAAAATATTGAAAAGAATATAAAATGTAAGGATATCACAAAGTATCGTGTGTATGGTTAAGTAATATCAATTCAGATAAATCGTTTTGATAAGCAAACATGCATATATTTGGTGCAATTTAAACGTATGTATACGTTTTCCAATATTTAAACATACACACGCGCCTATTTGAACACACATATGACCTTGTTGTTATAGCAGTTGTCAGCTATTTAGTAATGAAAATTTGTTTTATACGCAATATATTGTTGAAGCGTCTATTTGTTGGCTGACATATGTCCGGATCATCCGATTCAGTTCAAAAGAAATTGATAATCATCGACCTATATTGCTCTCTGTTGATATTAGTAGCCAGGACAATATTGTTCTCGAAGGGATATGGAATGATATGGATATCTTTCATTAAATCATCCAGATCGACGACATCATACATAATTGCTCATTACAACAATTTAGTTTTTCAAACCATTTATGTTGTGTGTGTTCCTTTTCTGCATGAGTGGCGGAACCTACAGTTTAAACATGATTCCGAACGACAGATTTTTGAGAAACTTTTCATGGCAATTGTATTACTCTCCAAAAATTTGCAGAAAGGAAGTCGCGGAAGAAATATTTCTTTCATATTTCGTTTTGATATCTGACCTGGCATTAGAACAGAGGCCTCAGATGTCTAATAAGCCAAAACACTACCTAATAAACTATGGCAACTACATACAAACATAACATCATGCATATGTTCACCATGGCTTCTCTGAGTGAAATGCATCCGAAATGACCAGTTTTCCCTGATTCTGGCGCATAAGCCATGGTTTTTGAGGTACAGTTTATATCTGATAATTTAGAAAATCCCTCAAAAAAGAAGTCTAACTGATACGATCTCAGTGGCCAGTTCATGTCACCTAAACCTGGGATGACAAAAATAAAATCTCTAAAATCGCTCGTGGAGAATATATACAATGTAACATGAATTGTGTGGTACGTCTCATTGTCCTATTGAAACCATAGGTTGTTGCCGTCCAGATTATCCAATTCAGGCCAGAATAAGTTGGTAATTGTCGACATACAGGAACGTCGTCCTTAAAGAAATATATAACCATTGAGCCACCAGAACAAAATTCACAGCAACAGTGACTGCATCGAAAGCTTTTGAATGCCATGTGAATTGCAATCTTCCTCAATTTCACAATCCTATTTGTTCACAAACCCATTCATCCAGAAGTAGGCCTAATCCGATGAAAATTACCATCCACTCCTGAAGCCGTTCAACTAACACATATCGTTGGCCATGATCGTTTACTTTCCGCCATTCATGTATAAAATTAATGCACACAGCATAAGTGGTGTTAGAAGCTATGTCGTAATCCCAGCTGAAGGGTTACAATGGCCAACTATGTATTCATGTATGTACTATGTATGGCCAATATAATCTTTTATATTTATTTTAAATTATTTATAATAATTGACTCTCTTTTTCATTGTTTATTGTCTCTTTCTCTCTCTATATATGATTTACTTTCAATCAATAATTATTATTTTAATATGACAAGAACTTTGCCACACTTTTAGAACCTCTAACCGGCCTCACAAATAAGCAACAGGACAACTCGGCGCCTGCAATATTAACTAATATTTCTATTACCTGTCTAATGAAGACATTAACAGGTTTTTTTTCTAATTTGCTGCTGTCTGTTACAAAAGCAGTAAACTTTTATGTTTTTCACAGTCGTTAAACATTAAATTTTATTTTAACTGAGATATGTGATCAAATAAAGGCTTTAATAAGTAGTTATGAGTGAATGAAACTTAAGTGAGTCATACAAATAAAATGATTGCATTTAAGTGCATGTGCATATGGTTATAAATGCATATGTTTCTAGGAGAATGTCTATGTGGTGCATTTAAAGATTACATTACGACCATTTGTGGCCCACAGTTATTGATCCCTGTGCATATAAATCATTAAGCAGTTAAAGGCATTTTCTTTTTATTTTATTTTTTTCAATAATCTTTTATAATGACTTTCTTATAATTCCAAATCATTAAAAAGATTTCTCAGTATTTATAAAAAAGAAGAAATATATGGGGAGGATATCGTCATTTTATAACACGTAATTCATACTCATGTGCAGTAGTTCAATTGCTTTTGTACTTTAAAGCATAACGTGTTAAGGCACTAGAACATCTAAGAATTAAATCTCACAAATATTGTATATCTGCTGTACATAAATTTTTGCTTAAAATCAGAAGCTTTAAACCCGCAACATATTTTACAAGTAGACTTCGATGGTAAAATATATGCTTATTTATCAACATATCTTTCTATCTCTTGAACTTCTTACCGACGACGTATTCAAATCTTGTTAGGACAACAGACAGTTTGGATACTACTCTTAAACGAGTGAATAATGAAAGTACAAAAAAAATATATATTTGAGTTCAATGACGCTCCAATGAATGTTAATTCTCAACGTAAGGTTATCAGATGTACAACATCCCAGCTCGCACCAGGCATGGTTTTGTGACGGACTTTAATAATATCATATCTTTCATCACGTACTTTTGAAGTTTAACAGTTGATAGCGGCCTTCCTGTTGAAACTGCATCCGTCAAATTAGTTGTTATTTATTCAGTCTGTTTTGCCAAATCACTATGAGCATATTTAACAATACGTACGAATAATAAAAAAATTTCATAAATGCATGTTCTGACAACGCACTGCGTGCTTGGCCCTTTTACTTTACTTTTCGCAGACTGTTCATACATACATACATAATTGGTCATTGCAACCCTTCAGTTAGGATTACGAGCTACCGTCTCACACCACTTATGTTGTGTGTGTTAATTTTATACATGAGTGGCGGAACCTACAGTTTAAAATCGACTGCGAATGATTATTGAGCAACTTTTTATGGCAATTTTATTTACTCTCAGAGTTTTTGCCAGAAATCCACTGAGAGGAAGTCTCCGAAGAAATATTCATTCATATTGTTGGAGACTTGGGGTTTGAAACGTGGCTTTACGTTCGCTGAATGGGCCCTAGAGCAGTTGTCAACAAAATATAGGGCCCATTTATGGATAAATGGCATCCACTAAAAGTCTCTGTTTGATATGGATTTTGAACTGGCGGCGTCATCGTACCATATTTCTTTGAGAGCAGACATTGGCCATGCAATTAGTATTAACAACGAGCACTATAGATCATCTTATAGTCTGAAATGGATGATTTTTTCTATCACCGTTTCAGCTCATATTATCAGATTTTAATGTAAAATTCACTGAAATATATTGTATACGTATATAATTTCATGCCAATGCCAATGACTTTAATAACAGTCTGCTCTAGTACAAACACACACACACACACAAATATTTAATCTTAGTGCTCTGTACTGTTTACAGATTATAATTATGCTGCAACCTTCATTTAAAATTCTCTTTGTAGGCATTTCAACCAACTATTCAACACTGATTACAAATTCTCTGTTAAAATAAAGGAAAGGAAAAAAAACAAGAAAAACAAAAACAAACGTAAAATCAGAATGCAACTCACCACTAAGTACATGTAAATCAACTGACACGGATGCGCTGTTTGATGGCTGACATGTGTAATTACCGGAATCCATTTTACGTACGAACGGTATTATTAAAGAACCAATCTGCGTTGAAACATTTAAAATGAAATGAAGAAAGAAAACAAACAAGAATTTCATAAATGTTAACGTTTTGTTGGGTTTAATTTTTTTATGCATAATTTGAAATGAATTTAAAATTTTAAATAAAATTTAAAATGATAATCAACTCACCGTATTTTGATTATCCTTGTTGTTACCAAATATGTTACGATCCAATTGCGTGTACCAGCCCATATTATTGTCCTCGCTTATTTGAATTTTATCCCGGTACCAGATTATATATTGCGGTGGATCTAAAGTACCACGTACAATACAGTGCAGCGCCACTTTACTGCCGGCCTTAACAAAACGTGATTGATCACCAATTAGTTCTGTTAAGGGCACTATACATATATATGGCAGAAGAAACGTTAGAATGCGCTTTATTTTGCAGGTTTTGAGAACACTTACCTATAACTTGTAAATAAACTCTGGCGCTCATTTTTGGTTCTGAACTTGCTTGGCATTCATACCAGCCTTCATCTGTTTGTTGGACATATTTGATTTGTAATGACCACGTAAATTCCTTATCATCTTGGAATATGGCTTGAAATCTTTGATCCGCTATAAATGTTGTCTGATCCACTGATATGATATGGCCATCACGCAAACGTACCCAAGAAACGGGTTTATTTTGCAGGCGATGAATCTTAAATGAATTAAAAAAAATTAAAATCGTATGTTACCGGTTAAGGCCAGCGGGAGCTATTATTGTGCATTTCAAAGGATACATTAGGATCCAAAGAATCTTTAAAGCCTATTTAAAACGTGAATAATATTATAATATATAATGATATGATCAAGAATAATGTAGTATGATCACCCCTACACGTGATGATGAACATTTAACCTCGCATTTAGGTTTTCCACACGTAAAACACAATTTATAAAATGGCATGAGTTCTGTATTATGTAGGGCCTTGCTATTGAAACCACACATCATTGGTGTTCTGATCATACAATTCAGGCTAAAAGAATTAGGAACTCCAATGGCCTATCCAACGTTATTCTCAAGGAAATATAGACAGATGTCGCTGTCACTCTAAAATCCTCAACTAATATTGATTCCTTCGTTATGTTTTAGGTTCTTGGATCTCAATTCAGCCAGAATAGGCCTCATCGCTGATAATAATTAGGATCAGATGCCAGTTGTCTGCAGTGGACCATGTAGATTTGGTAAAATATATTTAATTAATGACAAGTAATTTGACGGATTTATCTTCAACAAGATGGTTGTTATCGACTGTCAAAGATTGTAAGATCCTGTAGGAAGACCCATTACATTACCACTTGAAATTATCAACAACAACGCAATAATTATACAGATGTTTGATGCGCTTGTTCATCTTATCCTATATGCTTGCGTTCGCACCATTACTTTTGCACGCAGGATATACTGAAGAAAATAATAGAGACACACTGACTGATTTCAATATTTTCTTAAACACTTATTTAGCATTATGTAAACAATGGTAGTTTAGATTAGGTCTTCAGAATTTGATTGGCTATGCAAAGACTTCCAAAAAAAGTTATGCAAAAACAAATTTAGAAAACCACATAAAAAACTTGTGGTTGATGTGGATGAGTATGATACGAATAAATTTATTCAAAAATAAAATATTAAATATAAATTTAATAAAATTTATTGTTATATAATTGAGCCTTTATTTAATCCAGTTCACCAATTCATTAGTTATGAAATGCATTTATTTCCATTATTATTCTACTACTTCATTCAGACAAATATCACTAAACAATTATTATATATGTTATATAGTATGTACGTATGTATGTATGTATCCAATCCAAATGAATTTAAATTTCTTTTTTATTTTTAGTTTTTTCTAACAATCTCCATACAATTCTATTTTGTTTTTTGCTTATTTTCTCTGTTGACAGTGATAAATGTTTATTAGATTCGCTTTGAATTCAAATTTTGCTGAAAAATTAAATTATCGCACACATGGAGATGGGAGGAAGAGTTGCCAAATGTATAAACTGTCCCAATAGTTAAATCAATCAATCCAAATAACAAAAAAAAAATCATAGAAATACATTTCATTTATTTTTCCATTTGCATTGTATTGCTTAAATGAATTTGGCAAATGAAACAAAATTTCAACAAACACAAAATATTTCATTAGAAACAACTACATACACACACATACATTCCATACAAAAATGTTTTTGCTTGCACATGGCAAATTTTTGTTGTATAATATTTAAATAAATTCATCAGCAGCAAAAAAAAAAACAAAAATTATTTCATTTTAATTTAATGCTCAAATAGTTCATAAAATTCCCATGAAATTTAATTAACACTGGAAAAATGGCGTATAAAATTTAATACGTATAAAATTATTTAAACAAATATTTGTTACAGTAATGAGTTATGAAATAAAGAGTAAATAAACAGCAGCTATACAGTAAAGTTCAGCTATTTCACTGCCTATCATTTCAGATCAAAGAGACAAGTCCGTGAATAGGTTTAATATAAAATAATGTGTACCTAAATTAACCCATAAGCCCACACTTCCTAAACCATGCACAATTAATTAGTAGCCAGTGCTTTAGCTGATTAGAAGCGAGGCTACGTTTCCAACCCCAGATCAGACAGCTCCAACATCCTCTCAGTAGATTTCTAACAAAAACTCTGAGTATATGTTAAACTGTAGGTCCCTTCACTAATCTATAATATTCACATCCACAACACAAATGGTGTGAAAAGCCAAGTCGTAATCCTGACTGAAGGGTTGTAATGACCAATTATGTGTATGTATGAACACGTGAGATCCTAGAGCGTCCAATGCATCCAGAAAAAGTCATTGTTTGATATGGATTTTGGATTAATATATCCTTCAGAGCTATGTGCCACATAGTTCACGCTGCATCGGATATTTTGCACAAACGATTTGAGTGCACTTCCATCTCACGTGGTAGTGATGTAAACTGGTCACCGATATCGCAAGATTTGATACCGTTAGACTATTTCTTGTGATGATTTCTTAAGTCCCAAATGTATGCGAAAACTAAACCATCAGTCCTCACAGCCCAGAGTTATAGGAAATTGGACATTTCGGATGCTCTCCACCCAGAGAAGCCGTGGCGGACATTTGAACGATATTTTATTCCGCACTTAACGACATCAGTAGGTCTTTCAAATTTCAATTAAAGCTCACACACACTTTATTCTATTAAAGTTTAAATAGGAAGCGCTTAATGAAAGACCCTTTACTTAAGTCTTTATTTTCGGTAGAATTTAATCAAGTGACACATAATTTTGTCAAATAAAATTTGTCCTTCTGGTCGTCAGAGCCAATTTCAAATTTTCATATACAAAAGTATGGCATTCAACTTAAGAGCAAGCAAATACAACAAACGGAATTTTCTTAAATTCTCTTTCTCTAAAAATTGGAAATTTGGATGCAACATTCTGGTACATTTCTTGGTTAGTTTGCTTTTATGAGAAATCATTGCATGGCATATGGTATACACAACTTTATTTCCTTTTTCATATCATTCGTTGGCAGGAATAGTAGTCAGTATTCATTGGATATCTCTTCACTAATTGTCATCTCTTAAGAATTTAGTTTTCTTTGGCATATTATATCAGGTTCAATTCATTTTTTCCTTTTGATTTCACCTTACGCAAATGATACATATTGATGTATGTATATACATATCTCCTCTATTAAATACCAAGAAAATTCCAATTTTTGTATTCCTAAATCCTTCAAAACGAAATAACAAAATGACAAACGAATTGAGGCAAAATCGAAAAATATTTTTAAGCTAATAAAACACAAAAAGAGAGAAATGCATGCGAATAGCAGGAATCAACAAAACTAGAGCATAAATACTCACATGACATGGCAAATAAGCATGATTGCCCACTTGGACGGTAATATTCGGTAAGGCAGCCATACTTGAATTTCTTCTTAAATTTTGTAGTTTACGATGTTGCTGCAGCTGCTGTCCGGTGAGCTGGTGGTCTGCCAAATTATCGAAGTATAAAAGATATTCTTGTGAGCTGAGATCATAACCATCCGATGGACGTAGGTGGTTGGACGGTGATTCAGTGGTGGTAGTCGACACTGTATTTAAATATGCCGGTAAATCGGCAACAGCAAATACGGGAAACGGTGGCAAGTATGTGGGTATCGAAAAGCCTTTCGTTAATAAATCTTTGGCTGCTTGTTCGGCTTCACTTAGAGGCGGCAAATCACTGGTATCGTATGTGTTTAATATTGACGTTGAAAGCGATAATTCACTTTCGTTATCCCCCTCCCAATACAGTGATGATAGTGCCGGTGATTCAGTGTGTTTGGATGTGAATGTGTCCGTCCCCATTAAGGTTGACCGTTGTACTGTTGATAACCCATCTGCCAATGTTGCTGTCGTCAATGATGATGTTGGTGGTAAATTTTCTATTAAAGCAGCAGATTCCATGGATTGCTGCAATGGTAGACTGTTCTCCATTGAAGACGACGACGACAACAACGATAATGATGATGTTGGCGGTGATGATGTCGTTAATGTAGATGAGGAATATAAACGTGTTTTTTTGGTTGTTGCTGCTGCCGATGATGAGATTACTGGTGCTGTTAATGTTGCTGTCGGCGTCAGAGTGACAGGTAAGTTTTGAAAATTATCGTTGATTTTTGTAGATTTATTGGTTGTTGCTGTGGGCAGGTGTGTATTATTCGTCAATGACAATGTTGTTAATTGTTGTTGCAATATCGCACTAGTGCATATCGTAAATTCTGAAAGAAGAAGAAAAAAAAAATTCAAAAAGAAACTGAATAAATTGATTGCGATAATAAATACGAATGGTTTTTTCAATCGAAAATATAATCAATAACATTTTAACTTGTAATCAATTTCTCTGCACTGTTGAATGGAAGAGTAATGACAGGAAGAAAATTTAAAGAACATTTTTTTAAATACTATCCGCAGAAACTGGGAAATCATTAAATGGCAATAATTAAACAGAAGTAATAAATTGCATACAAACGAGTTGAGAGAAATAGTAGAAAGCTATCATTTGCCACTGATTTTATAGCATGTTGTTTATACCACTTGTATTCATGAGAAATGGGATAGAAAGATATACTAAATTCAACTTGAACCGGAAGTAACTTTTCATGGCAATTTTATTTGCTCTCAGAGTTTTTGCCAAAAATCTGCTGAGAGGAAGTCGCCGAAGAAATATTTGTTCATATTTCCTTATGTTCGAGATGTCTAACCTGGGGTTTGAAACGTGGCCTTGCGGTCTAATAAGCCAACACACTACCTACTAGACTACGGCGACTGAGGGTAGTTATCACGACGCTGATCAGGCTAGGAAGAGGGGTTTGGAAGGTTATACTAGGCGAAAGGAATGTTGAAAAGTGGCGGACATTGTTGTCCAGTCAAACGGGTTTAAGATATGGAAATCCAGCTTTTAGGCAGCCTGGAAGTAAGGACTAGTATGTTATGAGACATCGTTCTTTCAAACTTGTCACTTGTTTTCGAATGTGGATCGATTCAAGTCCTATATGTAGAGATTATATTCCAAACCTGTGTGGCATCTCATGCATCTCAGAAAGAATCACCTGAGTGTTTATCAAATAATGGATAGGCAGCTACCTCCTTTGACGCCGAACAACATTCTGAAATTTGTGAGGCAAACAGGACTGTAGGTGATTTTTATTCTATTCACCGGTGTATGTAGACTTTTTTCTTTGACTGTATATAGGTTTATGGTACTATACTACCTTCTGCTGAACAAAAATAAGTTCAATCATTATTTTTACTTTCCGTTTGCTTTAAAAACAAAATCTATGCAGAGAAAACATCGATGTATTTTGCGATAAATCGATAAAACATCGATGTTCCTTTGAAATGCATTGCATCTTCGATGTTTTATTATCCATCACAAGCCAGCAATGAACAAATCATGGTAGGGATATATATCACTTTGGGTAAAATTTCTTGGAAATACAATTTGAGGCATGTACAATACATTCTCCCCATAGCCATTTAGCGTGAAGGGCGCAACTAAAATATTTTGACAAAAAAGAAAACGATTTTTGGGTAGTAGTCTACTACATACATACACACGACTACTCAAAATATAGCCTATCGCCCATGTTGTGTTTGTTAATTTTATACAGTCCACCATTTCATACTATATTTCGTAGATATTACATTTGAGGCACTGATAAACTTCATAACCTATTTGAACAAGTGTGTTTGATATCAATAATAATGAGAGCAATTGAAACATTCCATTTTTTATACAACATTTTATTTATTTTTTATTTTCTTATTTTTTCTTTTTGGTTTTTTTAAATTACCACACAAAACATTTTCATAGAATAATAGAATGTAAAGTACTTAAAAACGCATTAAGTACTTTTTATATAGTACTTGGATTATAAGGCATCATGGCAATGTGTTGCCTGAAACATCAGCATGTTGTTTAAAAATGTTTTTATAACTACGAGGGTGCTACTGAAAATAGTCAAAAATTACTTGAATGGTAACATTATGCAACATATTTATGGATATGTCATTAAGAGCCTCCTCTCTTTAAATTTAAATAAAGTAAAGTGAGTGTTGGATATCATTAAAATTTATTATTCGTTTGAAAGATCCATTGATTGATTAAATATAATAACGTTTTTCTGTGGCACACAGATTCTCGAAGTAAAACGCATCTGAAATGGTCAAATTTCCATGACTCTGGGGTTTCAATAAGACTGAATTGATCGTTAGCACGAGTTCTGTTGGTTTTGAAGATTTTGAAACTTCTACAAGAAAAAATTTAATGATTTCGGTGGACATCTAATATCATCTCCATGTGCGATGAGCCTGCCTTCAAATCGCTCGTACAGACTATTCAATTTGACTTCAGATGTGTGGCACGCAAAGCAGTCCTGTTGAAAACACATGTCGTAGGTATTGAAATCAAAGAATTCTGGCCAAAAAAATTAAGTTATCAATAACTTATAGTTCTTGTCGTTCTTCTGTTCAAAATCCACACCAACCAATTACTTTTCGATAGAATTTCATGCTTTTGGATCTCATATGAATTGACTGGTTACAAATACGTGTATGTTCTAGAAAACGGCCTAAGATGATATTACAATAAAAATTAGAATCACTTGTCAACTGCTATAGAACCCATCCAGCGAACACACATTCCACGGACAGCGATGATGTTTTCTGCAGATCTTGGTTCATGTATTGAACCAATTGACTCAAACTTATCCACAAGGTACCGAATAGTTCTCTTGGTAGAACGATCATAACGAGCGTAAAACAATCGATTTATTGCCCGAAAGAAAACCCAATTTGTTAAAACATATACATACATACATACATACATTGGTCATTACAAACCTTCAGTCAGGATTACGACCTAGTTTCTCACACCATTTATGATGTGTGTGTTAATTTTATACAAGAGTAACGGGATCTACAGTTTAAAGTCGACTCCGAACGACAGATTTTTTGAGAAACTTTTCATGGCAATTTTATTTGCTCTCAGAGTTTTTGCCAGAAATCTGCTGAGAGGTAGTCGCCGAAGAAATATTTTTTCATATTTTCGTTTTGATATATGACCTGGGGTTTGAACAGTGGCCTTGCGTCTAATAAGCCAACTAGACTAGCCTAGTAGACTACGACGACTTTAAAACTATTAAATTAATTAATTTGATCGTATGGCTGACTGAATAAGTAACAGCAAATTTAATAAACAAGACTGTCATTGCCTACTCCAACGTTTTAGAAGTTCCTGTTGGAAGACTGGCTACTAGATATGAGTTTTCCACTTAACAACTTATCTAAAATAGCAATTAAAGTTGGCATTACTTCATCACACACGTCATTCGTCTGAAATATCGCCTGTCATGGTATTCTTTATTAAACATTTTAAAAAATGGCTCAATGAAGTGGTAGATGCAGTTGATGGCTATTACATGGATTTTTTTTATTCGGCTTATTTTGGTACCGCTCTCGTAGTAGAGTATTGCATTTGTATTTTAGTTTTCAAAACAAAACTTTTCAAAAATACATAAAGAAAAAAGTTTTGCTGGTTTTTAAAATAGTGGGCAATATTTTCATACCACTAGTTTGAGGACTAAATTTTTTTGTTTGGGAATCATTTGACCCAATTTTGCAGGCACTGCACTATTCACTACCTTGTATTAAAAGTGTTACTACTTCAGATTTACTAGCTTACCTAGCTAATGGACAAAAGGTTTTTCTTTCAAACTTTACATTTTCCCATGAGATCCATTTATGCAATGTAGTAAGGTCCCATTATATCGTAAGGCGACTGTAATTTTCTTTCCTATTTTGTCCTCTACTATAATGAAAATAATGGTTTTTATATGACATTTAATGCATTAAAAATGTTGTGGTATTTTAATGATCTAAAATGTTATTTTAATGTTTAAAACAAAAACAAACAAAAAAACAAAAAACTGTGGTATTTTGGTTTCCCAAGGTTTATGTTTTTAAGGCTAAAACATATACGAACAATGACAACAGCAGTCTAAGTCGAGTCCTGCAGAGATAAAAACTGAATTGCATGTTACTATCCATCCAAGCGAATCATTGTTTATGGAAATAACCTTCACAGTAGTCATGTTATGTAATCTGTATGTATCTATACATGTTGTAAACATTTATTTTACTACAATACGATATTATTTCCTGAATATTTTTTTACTTTTTATATTTTTTTATTTGCATATATTGTATTTAAATAAAAATAAAACGCATATGTACACATATGCAGAGATAATCAGGAGAAAAAAGAAAAAGTTTTTAAATTAAAAGTTGTTATCGTATCATGAACAATGTTAATGTTTGTTTTCTATTCATATGTGGTTTATATGTAAGTATATACCATATAGTATAACTATTATTTGTACAATTCATTATAACTACTCGTATATTTTTATTTTTTTTATTATAATCCATACATTTTTATTCATTCATCTGTACAATTGTTGTGACTTTAGTTATTGAAAATTACTTTTGAATACCAAGAGTTTACAGGAATTTTAAAGGGTGCTTATACTATTAATTAAATTTAATTTTTTTTAATATTTATCAAGTTAACTAGCTTTGACGTAATAGTAACGTGTAACGCATTCGAAGCCACATATTTAAGCTGAAGGACTAGTCATTAATACAGTGTTCAGGTATACATCTTTATTGCGTAAATCGCAATAAACGCCATTATAGAGCTCAATATTTCATATAAAGTTGCAATTAATTATTGCGCAATAAATACGCATATTGTTATAATATTGAGTAAAACTTAAAATTAGATCACAGCTGTATACTTTGGATGTCTTCTGATGCAGTTGGTTACAGAATCTCATCGATAAACCATTTTCATCAACGAAGCCCATATCTTGATGAAAGGGTATGTATACAAATCAATCCACATAAGATGCCAGAGCCTCCAATTCATACCGAATGTCACTGTATGGTTTAGATATTAGGATGTCCCATATTTGCTTAAGAACGACGTTGGCCAACACTGTCTACGGCGAGCACTATGGTTCGGTGATTGCCAGATTTTGGCCTGGATTGGACATCAACAACATGGGGTTTTAATATAAAGGCTATTTGCAGTGGACTTGGGAGTTGAGTAATAGTTCTCCGTATAACTTCACAAAAAAATTACTAGATACTGGGTCCTTATCGAGTTACTAATTAACAACCGACTGACTAAAGTTCCAGATGATCTTCATACCGAATTCGAAAAATCAGGTAACAGATCTGCCATTTGCAGTTGAAGATTCAGGAATCTATATTCTGTTACCTAATATTTAATATTTTTGTCACAGTAAAGTCAGGCAGGTCAGTACATAAGTTGTCTACTTGATTTAACGTCTGAAATAATTCAGAAGGTATGTTGGGCATTGTCACGAACATCCATGCCGTGCTTAATTAAACGGATAGTAGAGCGATAATTTGCCTAAATTGTAATAATTCGCGTGGTAACTACAATACAAAGTCAATATTTATTAAATGCACATATAAAAAATTAAAACAACAATAATTTTAATACGGTGTGGTATTAATTTTTCTTATGTTTGACAAAAAATAAATCGGCATGGTTTAATAGGTAGGTTAGGTTAGAGGACGTGTACTTGTCAATTAAGACAAGTACAGTACCCGGAGGTCGAATTGACCCATTGTACAACGTCCTAGTTTCTCACACCACTTATGTTGTGTGTGGCAAAAAGGAAGGAAGTCGCCGAAGAAATACTTTTTGTATTTTGTCTTGATGTCTGGCCTGGGGCTCGAACCCTGGCTTTACGTCTAATAAGCCAACACACTACCAACTAGACTACGGCGACTTATAAAAGTAGGTATATTATCTTTAATAAGATTGTTTAGAAGAAAATTTTCAAATTTTCTTTCCATACGTAATTTTTTTCATTTTTTTTTTCTTTTTTAAACTCCTATAATTTCATATATATTTTCCAAAAAATTTTAGGGGAAAATAAGAAATTGAAGGAGAAAAAAAATTGAAAATAAATTTAATAATCATGAAACATAACAACTATAGACCAGGTTATGGCCCATGACATAAAATCATAAAAATACACATTCATTCTTATGTTAATGTCTGCAAATATTGTTTGTAAACATAGCACAAGGCAGCAGAGCTGGGAGTTAAACATTTAAGACATCCGTGTCAACACATACAAAATTTGTTATGCACACCGCAAGAATATGAAAGCAAGCCCCACACAGTTTCTTCTTCGGTCTCAGATGCTATACAACTGTTTATTGTTTTATTTCTCATTTGTGGTTTCTTTCTTTCATAAATAATTTAATGCTGAATGGCAGTAGCAAACGAAGGAAAACATTTTAAGGACACTCCTTAATTACAATAATCAAAAAGGCAAAGAAGAGAGAAACTAAAAAAGAACATAAAGAGAGAACACAAAATATTACAATACCATGGTCTTTTCAGCAATATCCCAGGTGGATTTTGCCTATTGCCTATGGGGCATTTACAGACATAATGGAAAATCCGAAAACACTACATGGACGGACAGACAATAACAAAAGCAGAAAATTTTTGGTCCATTTACAAAATGTCATTGCCACTGTAATAAGTTCCATTAAGGAATAAAACACACAAAGCAACGAAAAAAAGAAAACCAAAAACTTTGCCTATAAAATGGAAAATCTATGTATGTATGTGGTAAATGTCCATTGAAGATAACGATGCTTGGAAAACTTTTCTAAGTACCATTGTTTTAAATACGTACATATCTCCAAGTCTCCAAGGAGAAAAGAGTTCGTGCAAATTAGCACTCTGTTGACTGTTATGAGTATTGGCCTTTACGTTGAATTACAGAATTCAAACGAACAAGTTCTCATGTTGTTAGCTGATAGCACTCTCAACAATTAAACACACACACAATGCAGTTGTAAATTCAAGGGATTCGCTGCCATGCAGATGCATTACTACAGAGCGAATTCATTTCGAGAGAAATTTGGGAAATTTCAAAAACATTTCATTTACAAAAATGAAGTTGTTTGCAATGTATGCAACATGCGTTCGAATAACAGCGAACAATTGAATTTAAAAATCTTAAATGGAAAACCGGTGTTACCATAATACTTTCTTAAAGTATGAGTTTGAGGTGAAGGAATATACAATCGAAACAAAGTAATTGGTTTAAAAATTACATTACTAAGTACCACGTTTCAAAGAATTTTCATTGACTTGATAAACAATATTCATTCATATGTCTGAACTGGATTAGGTCGGAATCCTGACTGAAGGGTTGTAATGGCCTATTATGTATGTATGTAATTAAAGACGTAAGAAAGTGAGATTAATTCACAAAGATATTGATCTTTATGAAGACGAAGGTAATACCATAATTCAGCTCCTTCAGGCTGCGCGTATTCTAACGTCCTCTTCTGCTAATCACACACAAAAAGGTAGAATTTACACTCGCATTGAAGATTGCTGTTTTCGAACACGGAGATGCAGAGGACCAGGCGAACAAATGTTGGATGTAGCTCCGCTATTGATTATAGATATCCTCATCCGATCTACACACTACTTCTCTACTCCTTTATTATTTCCAGGGGTTCTTTCAAGCATAGCATGCAAAATTGTATTGAATAGAAGCAGTGACAGGACACAGACCTCTCGGATACCTGTGGCAACTTCTACTCAGTAATTTACAATGTTTTATGCCACACGAAGCGTTACGATATAAGCGCTTTATGAAACGTAAGACTTTCGAAGAGTTTTGTCTATATATTTCAAATCACATTATGATTAAGTTTATGGAAGGCCTTCAAAAACTTTATGAAAAATAAATACAGTTGTAGGGATCACAATAACACGTTGGATATTATATGCAGTGCACGTCAAAAGAAACTGTACACCATGGATAAAATTCTAACAATCGCCAAACTCAACTTTTACCGCTTTAGGAGAGTGCCCGAAAAAATTTGAGAATATTTTGCAATTTTTTGTATTTTTTTTTTTTTTGGTTCAATTTTAAAAAGGGGCAATGGAAGAATTTTAAAACAAAAATAACGGTAATTTATTAATGTATATTTTTTAATGTACAGTTTCTTTTGACCCTCACTGTATTATATGTGGTGGGTTTATGAGTCTGAATTCAGCCTGTTCCTGTTCTAAGATTTGTGATGCCCTACCGAATATCGCTTTATGCAATGTTTTATTAATCGCGTATTACAGAATTATATCACACCAGTTATTATGTCCTCTGATAAATTTATTATCATGCTCTCAGTCAGACTATTGTTTAAATTTGCACTCCCCGAGAATATTATTACGTTATTATATGGTATATCCGTCTACAAGTGGGGATTCCTTCAACACCATGGCTTGAAAATATTATCCTTCATGTATTTAACAGAAATACCGTCGATAACAACTTTAGCCATAAATACTATAAATTATGTATTTTTGTTTGTTGTTTGTTTTGTTTCTCTTAAAAAAATTAATCAAAATCACACTGTATTGGTGTGCAGTACTTAAACTAGCTTACGTGATAAGTTAATAAACGTAATAAATTGCTCATAGCATAGTAAAAATTTCCATGAAAAAATAAGAATTTTATAAGAAAAGAAACAAACATAGAATAGAGTCACATTTGTAGTCACGCTCACTCACGTATGAACGTGTATAAATTATTGTAAGACAATACTTACCCAGGCTAAAAACAACTGCCATTATTGTTAGTATTAAATGTCTTTGGGGCATTTTAATGCTTCGGCATTTTTTTCTACACGTTTTTTCGGCTGCAGTTGCTAAAATTGGAAAAAAGATTGCTGGTGTGGCTGGCGTTGCTGCTGCTCTTGATGTTGTGGTTGTTGCTGTTGCTGGTGTTGTTATTGTTGTTGTTGATAGTGGTAGTCGTTGCTGTTCATGTTGATGTTGCTCCCATAATTGTAGTGGTGGTGATAATGATAGCGGTTTGTCTCTATTATATGTTAACTTTTCTGCCACTGCTGTAGCTTCTGTTTTTGCTGTTACTTTCATAGTTTCATCATGTCTGTCCATTATATTTACTCCTCGAGTCGTTAGTATTTGTATTTGTTCTGATGACGTTGATGTAAGTGGCAGTAGCATCACCTCCCCTTTGGCATCTGCTTTTGCTGTTGCTGTTGCTGTCCTTGTTCTTGGTGCTGGCTGTAGTTTTTGTTTCGTTTCATGTTTTGATATCGTTGTTGTTGTTGGTGTATTTTTAGTTGCTGCAAAAGTTGATATTCTTGTTGGTATTCTTGTTTCGCACATCCCCATAGAGCAGTAAAGTTGAGTAATTTTTTTGTTATGTGGTGGCGTTGTTGTAGGCATCGGTAATTCGTGTATGGTAAATGGTGCGGGGCAGGATGTAACGGTAGATGAGATAAATTTTCTCCCGATTGTATCGTTGTACTTGCCAACTGATGCTGATACTGATGCTGTTGAAACTTTTGCTGTAACTGTTCGGTTTGTTGGCGTTGTAGTCTTAACATTTGTGTGTGTAGTGGTTGCCAGTGTAGTTGTTGCCAATGCTAAAGTGCAAAAGGAGGTTGGGTATGACGACGACAATGACGACGTTAACGATAATGATGATGATGTTGATGACGATGGTGTTGGTGTTGGTGTTGTTGATGAGAATGTTGTTGTTATTTTCACTTTTCTTGTTAAATTTCCATTGAAATTCATTTGTATGGCAAAACACACTTTCAATGATTTTTTTTTTTTGAGTTTTTGTTTTCCTCTTTTTTTCTTCACTTTTATTTTTTTGTTTCTAAATGTGCTTGTTAACTTTCTAATATAGAGACGGCACGTGCATGTGTGTGTTTTAAGAGTTTTTCTAAAACTTATTTGTTAAAAACCTTATTCTTTTTCTGTTTTTTTTTTCTATCAGTTTTATTTTTTACGTTTTCAGCATCATACCCCAAAGGTGATGGAGACGTTTGTCTTATCCTTACGAGTTGTCTTAGTACAAACTGCTGCTGTCGTTTACTTTTTTCATTTATCTTTTCTTATTTTTATTCTTTCTTTCTTATTTTCAATTTTTCAAAATTGTTTTCTATTATATTAGTTAGACGATATCTGCTCTATATGTTTACAATAGTAGTAGTAGTAGTAGTTTTTATATTCATTCTATTATAAAACATAAGGAGAAAGCAAAAACAAAATAAGAGAATGAAAATATTTTCATATTGTTTTTATTTTTCTTTAAAAGCACACTTCATTTTCATACCCTACATCACTTAATATTATATGTAAGTATATCAATATCTCTGTATATCAATATATACTAGTAATATATTGCAGTTTGGAATTTTAATGACTTTTATGGCAGCATATTTTTATAATCAAGTATTTCAGCAGTTATTTATATTCAGTGCATGGAGCTGTTGCATAAGATTCTCACTCCTAAAAGTGTTCAGCTAAGGTTGAGGCACAAGTGTATATGGATAATCATGCAATTTTCATAAACAAACAATTTCTCTTGAGTATAATTTTATCATACAATGTCAATGAATAAACAAATAAACACAATGAATTAATTTTAAATTGTTTTCTAAGAAAATCTTATGTCTGTTAATAGCTGTTAATAAAGATTTCAAAATTGAATAAAAATCCCGTAAGAAATATAAAAATAATTCTGATTTGATCGGTCCAGTCTATTTTACTACATTTTCCAATAAATCTGTCCTTATGGCATCAATGCAAACTTAGAGATTGACTTCCAATATTTCCATAAAAAACCAATATGGACGTATTAAATCGATAATGTTCTCCATTTATCGTTATAGCCTCCGAAAATTTTGAATCGAGAAGAGTAAAATTTGGTCGAATTATTTGCTTACTAAGGCGAGTCTGGCATTCGCGAAATAGAGCTCTATAAACTTTCTGAATAGACTTATTTCCTTTAAAGTAAATTTCTACAATTTGAAAGTTTTGTTCTGGCAATAAACGTTCCACGATGATTTGTTAAGCGTTACTAAACAAAAATGTACATACAATTTTATATTCTTAGCTGACAAGCCGTTGTTATCGATATCTAAAGATCTAATGCAGATAAAATAAAATATTCTACCGCGTTCTGTGATTGAAACGACTAGACGAAAGCAGATTATTTAAATATTTGGACATTCAGGTTTTCATGACCCTAAAAAATATAGCACTAAACGCATAAACTCCAGATTTTATAAAAAAAAAAAAACAAAGAAAGGAACTACATACATACATACATAATTGGTCATTACAACCCTTCAGTCAGGACCTAGCTTCTCACACCACTTATGTGTGTGTATTAATTTTTTACATAAGTGGTGGGACCAGTTTAAAGTCGACTCAAAACAGCAGATTTTTGAGAAGCTTTTCATTGCAATTTTATTTACTCTCAGAGTTTTTCTCAGAAATCTGCTGAGAGGAAGTCGCCGAAAAAATACTTTTTGTATTCTGTTTTGATATCTGGCCTGGGGCTCGAACCCTAGCTTTCCGTCTAATAAGCCAACACACTACCTACTAGACTACTGTCTAAAAAAACTGGATTAATGGAACTGAAACAATGTGATCATAACAGTTATTTCAGTAAAACTTGCAGTGTCTCTGATTGGCGAACATAATGCATATAAGAAGGCAGGTTGATTTGTTGAAAGAGTGTTGTTTGGAAAACTAAACTGACCTAAACTAACCTTCGTAAGTGTTTGATAAACTAAACTGACCTAAACTAACCTTTTTTTAAAAAAATCGAATTCAAATTTTTTATTACTATAAAGCGATTCTTAATCTATAGATTTTATAATATTGAACACATTCGTATGTGTAAACACTAAATAAGCGCCAAATTTTAAATTAAATTAAAGCGCCAATATAGGTCACATTACCACCATTGGCAAGAGACTAAATGAAATGAATTTTTAATTAAAGTTTGTATTGTGTATGTGTATACATACATACATGTATTTTATTTAATGTTAATTTGCAAATACATATACATGTAAATACATATGTGTGTGCCAAATTGTAGTCGATAAGATAAATTCTGTAAATTTATTTATTATAAACGCTAGTTGTGCTCTGTGTACATTGTAAAAACTAATTTTCATGGAATCATAAATTAAGGAATTTAATTTGTATTGTGTATGTACATATGTATATTTCAAGTGAAATGAATCCTCATGCCATGAATATAATTTTCTTTACATATTAAACTATGTCTCATTAAACAAAACAGAATTATCTGCCATGCTAAAAAAAACAAAAACTACATGACATCATCTCTTCAATCGCTTCTATCTGTGTATGGTGTAGGCATTATAATGAACAGAAAATAGAAAAACTCTACTCTACTCATTGTGAGGCATTATCTTTATTTCGAAGGTTAAACAAGAGTCGAATAAACTGAATTTTTTAATTTGTTTGTGGGTTAAAAGGTTTTTTCTATTTTTCCTCTCTCACTCTCTCTCTCTCTCTCTTTCTCTCTGATTTGGCTTTCAATGTGTTAAGAAGAAAATCAAGAAAAAAATATTTTTTTAAATTTACATAAAACAACGCAATCACTCTGATACCATATACTCATCAACATACCATACATATTATCAATATACATACATACATACATTCATATGATTATACATACATACATACTATACACTTAAATGTTCGAATACATTAAATGTTTTTAGGTTGAACAGAAACGCAAAAAATATACAAGAAAATTTGCATGAATTTTTTTACTCTCCAAAAACAGAAACTCAAAACAAAAAAAATAATATTTTTTTCTCTTTATTTTCCTTTATTTTAAGTATTTTAACTTAAATACATTTGCATTTTCTGATTTGTTTCGTAGTAGCACTTACAAATATTTTTGTGGGTGGAGGAAAAATGTTTCCTTTTTTTTCCAATTTTTTTTTCTCTTTTTATCAAAAACAACCATAACAACAGCAAAACACAATAAAAACAACAAGGTAAATATGAAAAATTCTGACAAACAACAAAATTTGTTGCCAGAAAGCCATAAATAATACAGAAAAAAAAATTCGGAAGAAGACCTTAAAAATGAAATTATTCGTTGAGAAAAAGTTTTCATTATTTATTTCAGAAGTTTTTGTACCCTTTTTCGAACGGAAAACAGAATGTTATTTAGTTGAAAGGCTTTTTCCCATTTCGCCGTAGTGGTTGAATTTCAAATTCATTTCATTTAATTAAAAAGAAGTTCCATCAACTAAAAGCCTCTTTGAAATATGGTTAAACTATTTATTTATCAACATTGCCACACAATTAGAATTATTATTCCTTTATTTGTTTACATAAAACTCGTACAATTATAAGAACATCTATTCATACATACATAATTGGTAATTACAGCCTTTCAGTCAGGTTTACGACCTAGTTTCTCATACCACTCATGTTGTGTGTGTCAATTTTATACAAATGTAAGTGGCGGGACCTGTTCAGCATTCGATATGCTTACAGATGTTTCCTCGTGAAATGCGTTGGTACCTCTCGGATTCCAAAAACGTGTTCTCATAACAAACAATATATTGGAAATGGAACTTCAACATATAGAATCAGGTTGTTTGAATAACATGAGTAATGCAAACCTATCCTACAGCAGCGCATTAAGCTCTGTTGGATTTAAATCTACTGCACATGGCACTAAACATCAGAACTTTGGAAAATGTGTTCACTATCACGGAAAACAAGTCTAACATTTTTAAGCGCAAGTCTATGCCACCGACAGATGTGCTGAATTTCACTTGGATAGAAGATATAGAAGGCGGAATATAGCAATACTATCTGACAAATAATCCACTATTTAAGCTGATGTAGGGTTAAATCGAAAATATTATGGAACTGTATGGGTTAGCTGTATTAATTAGATAGGAAAAATAATATATAAATATATTACCTATCCAGATTATGTGAAAATCCGTGGTTATAAACAGGCAGGTATGCTGGTGAAGAGGAGATCATCCATGCCATTGATGGGAATATAAATTTTAAATTCAGTGAAGGGGAAGAAGTCGCCGTAGTCTAGTACGTACTGAGTTGGCTTATTAGACGTAAAGCCAGGGTTCGAGCCCCAGGCCAGACATCAAAACAAAATACAAAAAGTATTTCTACGGCGACTTCTTCTCAACAGATTGCTGGCAAAAACTTTAAGGGTAAATAAAAAATTGCCATAAAAAGTTTCTCAAAAATCTGTCGTTCGGAGTCGACTTTAAACTGTAGCTCCTGCCACTCATGTATACAATTAACACACACCATATAAGTTCAGAGTTTTACCACACTTTTTTGACACACTTTTCATGGCAATCAATGCTTGTTTCAACCAAGGCCCCACGTCTAATAAGCCAACACACTACCAGCTAAACAACGGCGGATGAGCATTCTGCTGGACTTTAACGTATCCAAGGCAGAAACACTTGGATATATATCAGGTTGCACTGAGCAGCATCCTAAAGCTTGTCAGGTCAAAAGGCTTGAAAACGACGTTATAGGGATATCCTATAAAGATTGTGGAGAGTACGCTAGATCGAATGGTCGCAGTACAAAGGTAATAATATCAATAATGCGAGGATATATGATCACAGATGAAATGATGTTATTTCTTATCTGAATCAAAACGATTACCATCTGACTGTATTGGACGGCAGGCGTACAAAGGCGCATCAGTTGGCTTTTAGGGTTTTAACATCAGTCTTTGGCACTCGCATGGTAAAATAGTCGTATCATGAATAGCGTTATTTCAGATTTCTTTCTAGTATGTTCGCTCACTAGGATATCAACCTGCACAATGTATATACAATAATACAAACTATTTTATTACTTTACTCTTCACATTTTCAACGCAAAAGTAAAATTTATTTTTCACAATAAAAAAATGGTGTTTTATTCGTACCAGTGGTTTTTTTTATTTATTTTTTATTTACTGGTCATTTGCCAACACGTCGACATTTGGTGACAGTTTTTATATAAAAAAAAACAAAATAACAAACATGCAAATATGTATACCCACATATAATATTGAAAAAAAGTATGTTTACGCCGTGAGAAGTGTGGAATTAAATTGAATAGTGCAATCAACTGAACCGATATACATACAATAATACATAACCATTTGTGGTATATTATTACTACCGTAGTGTATGCTTTACAACAATCAATTTGAATTTATAAAAATTTGTTAAAAATTAAAATGCAATAAATTTCGTTAAAGCAATACAAGAGCCATGTAAAATAATTGTTAGTAATGAAATTCCCGTTTTTCTTTTTACAATACTTGAGCAATGGGATTTCCATGTCACATGAAGTGAAGATTTTTATACAGAAAAATTATATTCTTAGTTATTGACTGATATAAAATTGTTCGTTAATTAAGCATTGTTCAATATTCAATGTTATTTAAGCATACAGTGAGCGTCAAAAGAACCTGTACGTTAAAAAAATATACATTAATAATTTACCGTTATTTTTATTTTAAAATTGTTTCATTGCCAGTTTTAAAAATTGAAACAAAACAAAAATTACAAAAAATTTCGAAATATTTTCAAATTTTTTCGGGCGCTCTCCTTAAGTGGTAAGAGTTGAGTTTGGTGATTGTTAGAATTTTATCTATAGTATACAGTTCCTTTTGACGCTCACTGTATGGTACACTTTTCATCTTAAAATTGTCAGTGAAGGCTTAATTGTTGTGATTGATTTATAAGATTTAAAATGAAAGAAGCGAAAGAAATTATCTTCATTCATAAAAAGTTTATTTTCGGCCAGTTGCAAATGAGTTTAAGCAACAAATTTATAATAAGCTATTGCTTCAATTGTTGTATGAGTTGCAGTTTGTAGGCTTGTAAACTCAGAGATCAGCAATGAAACGTTTTTTCGCTACTCATAAGTACTCATGAAATTTGGAGTATGAGTGAGTCAACTACTCTGATTCATTTGTACTCACTACAACATTGATTTATAAGTACAGGTTGCACTGAGTATGAGTACATCAAACTCATAACATGCGTAATATGTTTGATTCATACGCCATACTCATTCAGATTCATAAATTTAGAAAAATACTTATAATACTCATAAATGATTCGAGTGATTCGAATCATTCATCAAAATTTACAGTCTTAAAGAAAGAAAAAAACAAAGCCAAAGACACAAAGCAAAGCAAACACACAACCTTCTAATGAGTATTGTAGTGTTCGTACGCGAAACATACTTATTTTGTGATTCTAGAAAATGTTGAGTCATGGAGAGTCGAAATCAACAACATCATGCGTATTGTTAAGTATGTACGTTGAGTACTTCAAACTTTGAATATGAGTAGTATGAGTATGATATAAAAATAAATATGAATGCGTATAAGTATCAGAAATTATGAGTATGATTCGAATCTACTCATCTTTTTGAATGCTCATTGCTGATCTCTGATGTAAACTAAGATCTTTAAATAAAATTTTCATGTAATCAATGTTTAAAGGTCAAGAAGATGAGAACAATGTCGATCCGATATTTTGGTGCCTTATTCGAGGCTTCACATTATAAGGGCATTATCGAATAGGCACTTTTCTTTGTCTTGGTAAGGGTTTCGAATCGAATCGAGTAAAATTATTGCAAAAATTATTCACCATTCAGGTTTGTCAATACTTCGCGACATACGCAGTAAATTATCAGCAGAAAACTACCACAAATTTCTAATACCAAATTGAAATGAAAGTTGTTAATTTAATTAAAAATTTAATTAAAAACCTTACACAATCCCCCAATGTAGAGGCGATAATGAATTTAAGCATTTTATTTTTATCGAATTTACTTATTCTCGACTTCATTAAAAAAAAAAAAATACAAACAAAAAGACAAAAATAAAACAGAAATCCCCTGCTGTTGCCACAACCAACATAGGTTGTGTATAATTTACTTGGAAAACCACACCATGAAACACACAAAAACATGTCCTTGAATTCTTCTCTACTTAGTAATTGAATTTTCTCAATACACAAAGGACATTTAACTTGACACTCTCATGCCTAAGCCCGCATTTTTAAATTGGGCGTGATAAAATGTCGTTTGGAAAAAAAGGTCTCTGCATTGAATAAAAATAAAAGTGTAATGTAAACACTTTCCTACAAACCGAGAATGTTCAATAAACAATTCCTTTCTTTTTTTTATTGTTTTCGAAGCAAATACATCAACAAATGATGCTGCAACAAAAGAAAAGTGTTTATCACACAACAGGAAACGCCCTTAACTCCTGCTCAGGATCTATACATGTGCGTGTGTCTGTGTACTGTTGTAATTTATTTATTTTTCCTTATTTTATCCGGTATTTGATTTTGTGTTTAAAATACTTTTTTTACGCAGGGATAAATTTATTTACTTTCTTCAAGAGTAAACTTTATGGATACTTTTTGGAAAAAAAAGAGAAAAAATTAAGAAAACAAGTGGAAAAATAAGTAAAAAAGAAAATTTAAAATTTTTATTTACATTCAATATAAAAACAAATATTCAATACGTAACATATATGCATGCATATATGTATGTACATATGTTACATATTAAAATAAAATATAAAATATAAAATGAAATGAAATGAAATGTAATTTTTATAATAGATACGAACATATTGCCACACAATACGATACAAATTTTTCATTTTTCTATATTTTATTATTATTTAATTTCATTTCTTCTTTCTATTTCCATTCAATTAGCACGAGAACAATTTTATAGAAATTTTTATAATAAATTCAAATGAATAAGGGTTGAGTGAAAAGCAATGACAATATACAGTGGACAGCAAAAATCTTAGTACGGGAATATATTTTAGCAATTTCATGAATTTTAGCCAAAAGTTTGTATAAAAAAATTTGTAGTTTTTATATTTATTTCTGTTTTATACTAGAACAAAAAAAATTTTAATGTTTTTCATAAAACAAAAGAAAAATAAGGACAAGTTTCAGATGACTCCATAGGCACCCCCAAGGAGAAACCTGAGTAAAATTAAAATTGAAGAGCCTAATAAATGAAAATGTTATCCCTTGTATTTAGTAGAAAATCCCTTAAGGTCAAGCACTCCATTTAACCCATTTAGAATTGAATGTACATGTTTTGTTTAGTGTTTTCTGGTGGCACCAGGAGCAAGTTTTTCGGTTGACTTTTGTCACCGTTCTTTTAAATTATCTCCTAAATACTCTCCTGAAGTCATATCGTGATTTTATGCAAGAGTGTTAAGCCTGTGAAGTCGCCGTAGTCTAGTAGGTAGTGTGCTGGCTTATTAGACGTAAGGCAACGACGATTCAAACCTCAGGTCAGACATCAAAACGAAAATATAAAAACAATATTTCTTCGGCGACTTCCTCTCAGCACATTTCTGTCAAAAACTCTGCCATGAAAAGTTTCTCAAAAATCTGCCGTTCGGAGTCGACTTTAAACTGTATGTCCCGCCAGTCATGCATAAAATTAACACACACAACATGAGTGCTGTGAGAAGCTAGGTCGTAATCCTAACTGAAGGGTTGTAATTGCAATTATGTATGTTAAGCCTGTGGGGACTTTTTTTTCTCAAAATATATTGGAGTACTAAGACTTTTGTTGTCCACTGTTTATGAGTGTGAATGATGAAATAGGTGACTAGGCAATGATAAGAATATAAATACAAAGGTTCTGACCCAACAACCGCAAATCATGCTTAACCATTTGGTTAAAGACATTTTTATTGAAACACAACAAAAAAAAGATGGCAAAGAATGTGGAATGTCATCATCCCTTTAATTTTTTTTATTTTGTAATAAGGAAAAAATTATAGGCTTTCTTTTAAATTAAATGGATAAATGCGTTTGATGATAATGCTAGAGCAGCAAGTGATTTTAAGAATTAATTCTCTTCTTTTGGATGATATTTCAGTTTGTTATCAAAACTATTTAATTAAAACATAAAATTAACGAAAATTAATAAAATGGAGAGACCAAACGTTAGTTATGTAGGAGACTAAAGAGAATAATAAATTTACTGGTTGCTTTACATGGGTCTACCCATACCACGGCCCATAGGTGCACCTGCCATAGGCATTTCACCC
Source organism: Sarcophaga carnaria (assembly GCA_958299815.1). Classification (NCBI taxonomy): domain Eukaryota; kingdom Metazoa; phylum Arthropoda; class Insecta; order Diptera; family Sarcophagidae; genus Sarcophaga; species Sarcophaga carnaria. Next base: position 140,824,135 of record OY283150.1, read on the forward strand.
GCTTTGGGACTCTTAATGGTCTCATCGACGGAGAGAATCATACAGGCAGCTTCAGCGGCAGCAGTTAAAGCGTTAATTTTAATTATTGAGGGTTCCCAAACGCAATCAACGAAATTATCGGCAATATCTTCTTTAGTAATATCAACACCGTACCATTGGCCACCTTGAGCATGTTTCTGTCTGAACTTATTTAAAATGTTTGTAGCATCAAAACCAGCATTATCGCAAAGTTGACGAGGTATAACTTCCAAACCTTTTGCAATAGCAGCAATTAATAACTGTTCCTTGCCAGCAATAGTACGTGAATAATCTCTTAGAACCTTTGATAATTCCATTTCGATGGCACCACCACCAGCAACAACAGAATCGTGTTTAATAGTACGACGAACAATCATAATGGCATCGTGTAACGAGCGTTCAGTTTCCTCTAAAAATTGTTCTGCACCACCGCGAAGTATTAGGGTGCATGTCCTAGCATTGGGACAGCCTTGGAAAATATTGAAACGTTCACCACCAATTTGACGTTCTTCGAAGTATTCACATTTGCCCAAAACAGTTGGGCTCATATCATTGACTGTGGTCATAACAGCTCCACCGCAAGCTTTCATCGTACGCTTGAGATCTTCATCGGGTACACGACCAGCGCAGAACATATCGCGATCAGCAAAATACTGGGTAGCTACATCACCAATAGGCAATTTAGATAGTACGACGTTGGCGCCGGATTCATGGATTTTGGCCAATTTGTTATAAAGAATTTGCCATTCAGCATCTACAACTTTTTGGTATTCTTTAACATTATCTACGCGAACTTCGGCATTATCACGCTCAGCTTTCAATTCCAATTCAATGTTCAGCAAAGCAATTTTACAGTCCTTGTAATTCTTAGGAGCCATTTCGAAACCGGCATAAGAGAAAGTTTTCTTGAAAGCTACTCCCGATACCAGTTGATATTCCTCTAAAGAACCTCCAGTAATTTTCTTAATACCGATCATATTTAATGGCAGCAGATCATCCAAATAGAGAACAGCATCAACTACCATTTTGGAAAAGAAGTCTTTCTGTTGATGAATCAATTTTGAAGACATTGCTGTGGCAGCACATTTGATCAATAAAGTCTTTTGTTCCTCCTTTGATTGTTTTTCAATGTGCACGGCCATTTCATTGATTTTATCCATACACAATTGCAAAGATTTGCGAATGGCTTTAATGATGATACGAGGATGTACACCTTCTTCAATAAATGGCCTCATTTGTTTGAGGATTTCACCAGCCAACAAGACTACCGAAGTAGTACCATCACCAACCTCAGCATCTTGGGATTTGGCAATATCAACCAAAGTTTTAGCAGCTGGATGTACAATATCCAAAAGTTTCATTATGGTGGCACCATCGTTAGAAATAGTGGCCTTGCCCTGAGAGTCAACTATCAATTTGTCCATACCACGAGGACCCAATGTGGTTCGCACCGCATCCACAATTGATTGACAGGCATTGATATTCGAAATCAATTGAGGTTTGCCTTGGGAGGTATCAGTACCTTCCTTAAGTAACACAATTTGAGGTTGCATTTTTAATAATTATTTCCTTTACAAAGCTTTTAATTTAAGAATTATCAATTAAATTAGCAACAGCGGTCCTTTCACGCGGCGTATTTATTGAACAAAAAAATGAAAAATTGAAATAGAAATGTGGGAAAACGTAATATTTAGGAAGAAATACTTTTATGAAGAGAATTCAAACGATATAATGCCAGTAAAAAAAATAATGATAGAAATATCACATGCTTTCAACAGATTTTTTTATTATTAAGGCAACTTTTTTATTTCATAACAAATACAATTTAAAAATTTTTAAGTTTTGCTACACTGTTGTGAATTGTAGCATATTTTTATATAATGTGTTCAAAAATTAAATAAAATAAACAATGGAGAGAATATCCAACATTTATTTTTAAAAAGATTGAGAATGTTCAATCATCAGGGTTATAAATCCATTTGTTATGTTAGATTTTCGAAATATATTTCGTACTGATATAGCAAAATTGTATGACTATGTTCAACAGATTTTTAAAGATAACTCTAGTCTATTAGTGTTTAGTTTAGTTTAGAAGAAACATGATAAGAAAAACAAGAAAAAGAGTAGAAAATGAAGAGAACAATAATCCAAGTAAAAATTAAAAGACTAAGGGCTAACTTGCCGTTAACTAATGGGAGGATTTAAGTGGGCAGATAAATTGTTTATCATTATTATAAGGTAGAAGTGATCGTTAAACTAAAGGGAAGATCATGCTATCTGTAACTTTTAAGGATAAGTTTATGGTTTATTATATATTATGTTCAATATGGCAACTTCAAATATAAACAAAATGAGCAAATGCAAGAAAAAATAAAAATGTGAACGTCGTACCACTGCGTTTACAAAAGCTTGTTCAATTTAGACGCCTTTTGCACGTTGAAATTTGTTTCGAAACAAGTTTCAAAAACTTTTTTGCATTTTCTTTTAAAATTTCTTTCGCTTTTGCACGTAAAAAATTAATTTCAGAAATTTTGTTTTCTTTTATCGCGTCATTCTGCTGTTTTTGACAGTTATAACTTTATTTGGCATTGTGATTTAAGTTCAAACAACGCCAGACAATTCTTTAAAAATGAACATTATATGAATATTATATTTTTTTAAAATATTATAATATATTATACATATATTTATGAATGTATTATTATTTTCTAATATATTTACCTTATTTATTGATTTTTAAAAATTAGAAAATTAAATTATATTCTTTTTGATTTTTATTTTTTCATTTTTACAATTAATTGTTTGGTACTAAAAAATTTCTTTTGCAAATGTTTTGATTTCAAACACAAAATAAACAAAAAGTAATGACTGCCCACTACGAGATAATTCATAGTTGGCTCCCTAGAACGGAACGCAATCTACGAGTTATCTCGTACTCATTAAACCACTTTTTCTCCTAAAAAAACATAATTTTTATTTTTGATGATACCTACGATCTAAAAATAGAGTTTTTTAAGTAATATAATGTAACAAAAAATCAAATTGTCATTTTTGGCCAGTTTTTTTAAAATTGCCGCGTCAGTCAGCATGTTAACTTCACTATGCGAAACAAAAAATAAAAGAAAATGTGAAATCAAATACAACTCTGTGTATATACGAATAAAGAACAAAGCAAGTTTCGCGAGTACATGAAATTGTGAAATCACCCCCGCTCGTTTTTCCCCCCTCTCCTACAAACTCAAGTGTCTTGAAATTTGTTTCGAAACAAGTTTCAAAAACTTTTTTGCATTTTCTTTTAAAATTTCTTTCGCTTTTGCACGTAAAAAATTAATTTCACAAATTTTGTTTTCTTTTATCGCGTCATTCTGCTGTTTTTGACAGTTATAACTTTATTTGGCATTGTGATTTAGGTTCATACAACGCCAGACAATTCTTTAAAAATGAACATTATATGAATATTATATATTTTTTTTATAATATAATATATTATACATATATTTATGTATGTATTATTATTTTTTAATATATTTACCTTCAGTCAAGCTCCAATCGTCAGCTGTGAATGACGTGTCTCTTTCTTCGCTTCAGTGAATAATTTGTTAATAAAAAAAAAAATCAAAATTAATAAACGAAAAGCTCAAGTTAAATCTGAGGACTTATGGTCCTCAGAAAATTCCTCTGGTAGTAAAATGAGGAAGTTTAATTTTTGGACTCCTTTGCAGGCATTGGATGAAGATGAAGATGCTGAAAATGCAAATAACACAGACACTCAAGTGCAAAACACCAAAAAAGAATTTATTTCACCAATAAAAGTGCTTTCACATAATTGTGAATCTTTTCATAAAATGTTTAAAAACGCTGGTATGACTAAATACTGTATAAAAAAGATTTCAATTGGAATCAAAATAATTTGTGAATCAACAGACACTTTCAACGTTATTGTTACTATTCTAAAAGAACATAACTGTCAATTTTTTACCCATGAATCAAAACATGATAAACCATTTAAATTTGTCTTATTTGGCCTTGAAGGTAAATCTGAGGAAGAATTAAAAAAAGAATTAAATTCTCTTAAATACAATTGCATTGATGTCAAAAAAATTGAAAAGAAATATAATGAGTATATCGATACTCTTTATATTGTTTACTTTCCAAATGGAACAGTTAAACTCCGTGATTTAAAACAAAACGTCAAATCTCTTTTTCATATGATAATTCGATGGGATTATCAAAGAAAGATTAAAAACAAACCAATTCAATGTCATAACTGTCAAATGTTTGGACATGGAGAAAAAGGTTGCTCCATTAAAACAAAATGTGCTTACTGCTCTGGTAGACACAAAACCAAAGATTGTAAAAATAAAGATAAAGTAAAATGTGCAAATTGCAACAACACGCATACATCAACTGACATTTCATGTCCAGTAAGAGCATCATTTCTTGATATAAGAGAAAATATTCAACGCAAAAACAACCGTTATCCAAGTCATGGTAATAGAATTTATCAAAGCAGAAAAAATATAACAACAAATCTAAATACTTTGGATAATAATAATTTCCCTCAACTTCCAAACTCAAATGCTAGATTTGAAAATAATACAATGGCCTGGCCACGATCTCAAATCAATAATAAGAGAAACACTACTCAAACATCAAATGAACTCTTTACGGTAGAAGAGATAAGTCAGCTGACTTTAGATATAGTGAACAAATTAAAATCTTGTAAAACAAAAGATGAACAATTTTATGTTATCACACAATTAGCAACAAAATATTTGTATAATATATAAGTTATAATGGCAGCTACACAATTAAATATAATCTTTTGGAATTGTAGAAACATTAGAAATAAATATTTAGAGCTTTATGATTTTTTAAATACTAATAATGTAGATTTATGTTTTCTTACAGAAACTTGGCTAACAAACAGTGTAAATATACCTCAAATAGGATATTATTGTGTTCGTTGTGATCGACCCGATCGGACTGGTGGAGGAGTAGCAATACTTATTAGAAAATGTATTACGAATTTTAAACCTATATTTGTTAAAACTGAGAAAATTGAAAATGTAGGAATCTGTTTAAAAACTTCTGATGCGATGGAAATAAATTTATTCTCAGTTTATTTTCCTGGGGGTGAGTCAAATTCTCAATCACAGGGTATTTTTAGAAAAGACATTAGGAAACTTCTTAAAACTGATAGAAATGTAATAATCTGTGGGGATTTGAACAGCAGGCACAGAAATTGGATGTGTAATCGAGCAAACACTTGGGGAAATATTTTATGCAATACAGTTGCTATACTTCCTTATACTATTTTACACCCTAGTTCACCAACATATATTCCTACTTCAAGAAACAAAACCCCTTCCATTTTAGATATTGTTGTTTCAAATGTTCCGCAATACATTACAAATCCTATAACCATAAATTCTTTAAGTTCTGATCACTTACCTGTTGCATTCAACCTTAACCTGAGTGCCTCACAAACTGAACATTTGTTTTTCAATTACAAAAAAGCAAACTGGGGATTTTTTAAATCTTCCATTGATAAATCAGTCTCGCATTTGCCCCGTGATATAAATAATACAACAAATTGTAACTCAATTGATCTCAGTGTAGATATTTTAACTAACAGCATTATAGAAGCAGCAGATATTGCAATTCCAAAAATAAAATCCGACTTAAAGTCAAATTCTATAACGCCTCATATTAAACATTTAATAATAACTCGGAATTATTACAGACGACAATGGATGAGATATCGAAACACATCAGACCTTGTTTCTATGAACATATACAGTACAGAAATTCGTTATGAAATATCTAAACTTAGAAATATATCATGGAATAATAAAATAAAAGATCTTGATAAGGCATCTAAACCATTTTGGAATATAGCAAAATGTCTTAGAAAGAAAAAAATATTTGTACCACCTTTATTGGATAAAACGACTACGCATTATAGCGATGAAGAAAAGGTGAACCAACTTGCTTTTAATTTTTTAAAAAATCATAGAGTTTCGGAAGATTTAGGGGATGAAACACACGTTTCAATGGTTGATAGTGTCAATCAACAATTATCTTCTTTTACTATTGCAACAGATCCAGGGGATTTTGTAAATACCAATGAAATAAGATCAATTATTAAAGAATTAAAACCCCGAAAAGCAGCTGGTATTGATGGGGTTAAAAATTTAATGTTAAAACAATTACCTAATTCTGCTATTCTATATTTTTGCTTTATAATAAATTGCTGCTTAAAACTGCAATATTTTCCAAAAATTTGGAAAACTGCTAAAGTAATCCCAATTATAAAGCCGAATAAACCCCCCAATTCAGTTAGTAGCTACCGCCCAATAAGTCTTCTAAGCAGCCTCAGTAAAATCTTAGAAAAAGTTTTAAAAAGTAGAATTTCAAAATTTATGGATCAACGTAGTATCCTTCCACTAAACCAGTTTGGCTTTAGACCATTTCACAGCACAACCCACCAAATTAAGCGGTTATATAATCACATAAATACCGGTTTCAAAAGTGGAAGTTCTACAATTTTGGTTACCCTGGACATTGAGAAGGCTTTCGATTCTGTATGGTACAATGGCTTATTATACAAAATGGTTCAATTTAATTTCCCACTTTATCTTATAAGAATTGTTGAATCATTTTTAAAAAACAGACTATTTTGTGTTTGTCTAAATGATAAGTATTCTGATCTCTTAGAAATCCCTGCCGGTGTGCCACAAGGCTCAGTTTTAGGGCCAATTTTATATATTTTATATTGTTCAGATATGCCGGATCTCAACGGTTGTAATTGCGCTACATATGCTGACGATACTTGCCTATTCTTTTCGCATGAATTTGGTCAAAATATAGTGATTAAATTACAATGCGCGCTAGAAAACTTGGTATCTTATTTTGAAAAATGGAAAATTAAAATTAATGAGGAAAAAACTCAAGCTGTATTTTTTACTCGAAAACGCAAAGCTTGCTTTTACCCCACAACCCAATTGAAAATTAATGGCACAAGCATACCATGGAATGATAGTGTTAAGTACTTGGGAGTACATATGGACAGAAAACTCATATTTGAACTACATGTTAAGAGACAAATTGAAAAATTCAATATGGCTAGGAACATGTTATATCCACTCATTAGGCGTGGATCTCCTTTAAGCAGTGAAAACAAAATCATTTTAGCTAAGGTAGTTTTTCAATCAATAATTCTTTACGCATGCCCAGTATGGGGTGTTTGCGCTGCTTCGCATGTTAAAAAATTACAAATTTGTCAAAACAAATTGCTCAAAATGATGCTAAGCCTGCCATGGCACTTCTCTACCAGAGTCCTACACAACAACAACAATATTAGGTTAATACGTGACAGAATAAATACTGTCACCGAACGTTTTAAAATTTTTTGTGGTTTATCTGAAAATCCACTTATATCTAGCTTATATGACTGAATGTCCCTCCCTATACACACATGCATACACATAACCTTTTGGATGTATGTATGCATGTGTATAAATCTCGTTTACCCCCTTTTCTTAATTATAAAATAAAACATGTTTCTAAAAATATCTTTATATAAATAGACAAATACTTTTGTCTCCAAATAATAAATCAGGGGTTTTTACATTTAAATTTTCCTCTGAAATAACTCTTCTTTTTTCTTCAAACTTAATATACTGTAATAAAATGTTAAATTTCTAAGATGAAAAGTTAAATAAATAACTAAAACTCTGTAAATTGTGTGATAACATTAGGTTAAGCTATTATTTTAAATAAAATACTAAAAAAAAAAAAAAATATATTTACCTTATTTATTGATTTTTATAAATTAAAAAATTAAATTATATTCTTTTTGATTTTTATTTTTTCATTTTTATAATTAATTGTATGGTACTAAAAATTTTCTTTTGCAAATGTTTTGATTTCAAACACAAAATAAACAAAAAGTAATGTTATTTTAAATAAGGAAAATTTATATTATGTTTTCTTCTAAAAAACATAATTTTTATTTTTGATATTTATTTTGATGATTTATTACGATCTAAAAATAGAGTTTTTTAAGTAATATAATGTAAAAAAATCAAATTGTCATTTTTGGCCAGTTTTTTGAAAATTGCCGCTGCAGTCTGCATGTTGACTTCGCTATGCGAAACAAAAAATAAAAGAAAATGTGAAATCAAATACAACTCTGTGTATATACGAATAAAGAACAAAGCAAGTTTTGCGAGTACATGAAATTGTGAAATCACCCCCGCTCGTTTTTCCCCTCTCTCCTACAAACTCAAGTGTCTTGAAATTTGTTTCGAAACAAATTTCAACGTGCAAAAGGCGTCTTAGCAATGTTATCGATATTGCTCCGGCACTGCCATATTTTTAATAAAGTTAACTTATTTTATTATTAGGTTGCAATAATGAAAAGAAGTTAAAGGTGACTTTAAAGTTCACTTTAGTTAAAGTTGCCTTTAACTAAACCCAACATTAATTGCAAGTTGCAATAATGGCTCTAAGAGAAAGGATTAGATACATACATACATACATACATACATACATAATTGGTCATTACAACCATACACGGCCTCACGTCTATTAAGCCAACACACTACCTACTAGGAGGATCAGATTTGCAAGTTTAAAATTGTATCCGTAACCAATCTCAATAACATTATAAACCTCAAAAGAGTCCGATTGTTATGAAAGATCTCCTTATCCACTGTTTTCAACATTCTCCTGCCAAGCACTGGACAGTTGCAAAGAAGCAGTTCTATAGTCTCGAACTCGTCGTTTCCAAATTCATGTAAACAACCTAAACTTGTGGTGAACCGTAAGAAATGCTTTCACTAGGTAGGCGAGGATAAAATTGCATTCTTTATCCAACCCAATCCTATTATACATTTCAAGAAAGTTCCTTCGGCTTCGGATTCGAAGATTCCCATACCCAGTGTTTCAATCGTATCTTACCAAGGGCTTGACAGTGTTCTATTGTCTCCATTTTCTTCTTATCACAACAAAGTTGCATGTAAGAACTAACTTCGTAATGCCTTCTAAAAAACCCAATCAAAAATCTCATTCTGAACCCCTTTAACAAGTCAATTCTATTATTGTCTGTAGAAGACCAAATACCTCTGGATATGCAACACACCAAACTATTCTACCAACCATTCTATTCCTTCTCCGTAACTCAGCTCCCGATAAGTCCAGAAAGGTGTCACTATTATGAATTAGAACCACACAACCAGTCATAAATAGGGTGGGAACCCATTCTTGCTAGTATATATTTCTTTTCCAGGTACACCACCGGAACCCAACCGACAAGGTCCAAAAGCTTTCGTGAAGATTTTACAATCAGTCTGGCTGTTATGGACTATCACGTTCCAAACCGCATTCGAGTTTAAGACATTTAAAGCCTCAAGAGCCTCTAAAATATAAAATATCTCCGTCTGAATTCAACAAGTGGGGCTTCAGTATGGACCCTCATTAACTTACCATTCTACCTAAAGTTTTGGAGATTACGGTGGTATTTGTTTGCATCGACAAATTGTTGTTCCCGGATATCCCAATTTTATCTGTTTGGTATTGAACATCTGCTCGTGCTTTATTTATTTTATCACACATTGCCTTGTAGAGAGCATTATGATTGTCTTTAATTTCAAACAGTATTAAGTCGTGATGAATGAAAAATTGTAAAATCAGGATTAAGAGACGGAAAATTATTCATTTTCATCTCAATTTTTTTTTGTTTCGAAAATGTTGAAAGAATTTAAGAAAACAAAAGAGATAACAAATGAGACACAAAATTCATTATTGTTTCGTTCAAGAACAATCATGATGACGCATGCAAAAATTATGCGTATTAATGCAAGAGTATATACATATGTATGTGGGTTGTTTAATTAATTTCTTTTCTTGACGTATTTTACAGAATACGAGTATATACAATGTACAATGTGACATGAGAATAATATACTGATTATCTTGCCGACAAAAGAAAGTCAAGACATTTTTCCAAGAATTAATTAAATGTGAGTCTCTCTATTGAATGTATCTTGAATGTGTTTTAATATTTTTGTTTTTAACATTTAAATGCGATGTTCGCATATAAACATACATACATACATAATTGGCCATTACAACCCTTGTCAGGATTACGGCCTAGCTTCTCACACCACTCATGTTGTGTGCGTTAATTTTATACGTGAGTGGCGGGACCTACAGTTTAACGTCGACTCCGAACGACAGAATTTTGAGAAACTATTTCATGGCAGTTTATTTTACTCTCAGAGTTTTTGCCAGAAATCTGCTGAGAGGAAGTCGCCGAATATTTTTTTTTTTTTTTTCATATTTCATTTTTGATGTCTGACCTGGGATACGAACCCGGGCTTTACGAATAGTAAGCCAACACACTACCTACTACACTATAATATTTTTATAAGGTTGGCCCAAAATGACCTGGTTGAGAAATAGCTTAACCTACTAAATAAAATCTTAAATCTATAGAACATAATAATGCTTTCATAGCTGGTTGTAAAGTAAAATGGGTTAATTATAAACCATAATTGTAAAAGGTAATGCAATGATAAAGGAATCTTAAAGTAAACTAAGTAAATGGATGATTAAATACATTATTATTATATAATGGGATACAGGGGAATAACATAAAATAATTCAACTTAAAATGAAATGTAAATTGGAATTTCATATGGCTAGTACATCTTCCACGTTAAAATCTGGGTACAACTCCTCAAACCTGGCTATATAGGCTCTAATGGTGGCTTCTTCCATTGAGATGGAACTTATCACTTTTGTTCTTATATTTGTTCCCTTAACAGAAGCAGAATTGGCGGCTCTCGCATAAACTGCAACCTTCCTTAAAATTTCAACTTCAGACAACTGGCCATACTCTTTATTTAGAAGTCTGCCCTCTTGAACCATGTACGCTAGGGCCCCTACAGCACAAGCTTTTGTTTTCTCAGTTAACGGCTTGTTGAGTAAAGAGAAAATGTAGCTTCCTCTCAGGGCTCTTGGGAAATCAGTGAATCCTTTTAATGACATGACCTCAGGACTAACGGGTCTTTCAACTTTTTGGCCCCTGAGTACCATGACTGTGAACTCTGGATGAGCAGCAGCTACTCTAGACAGAGTTACGGTTTTCTCAGTATGAATGGATTTATCCAGCTTGGCTTTTATATCATACTTGGCTTTGAGGCTAATCAACCTGGTCTTTCCAACTTCCTTCATCCTCTCTTTACCAGGCTGCATAACAGAAGTTCCTCTCATCAGGAGAATGGTAACAAGCGCACAAATGTCAGAATATCTTTTAGATGAGTCTGGTTCCTTGGCTACAAAGACGCTTCTTATGGCTTGAGAATTGAAGCCCTGGTACGCATAAAGTTCCGTCCATAAGCCCACTTGGTTGTGGAGATCCAACCAATTTGATAGGAGAAGTGAGTCCTCCATGGCCTTATTTTTCCATCAATTGATGCTGTTGTTTGATTACAATTTCATCAATTTTTTGTGTTTTATTATCTTGTCCACAGTAAATATTTTATTTGTTTTGTTTATTTTCAAGATTAGTTGGTGTGTGCACTTAAAAATGTGTATAAAAACTAATCATATGCACATCTCTCACAAAAACAGCAACTACAGAATTTCAATAAAAAAAAAATTACTTCTGGTTGAAACGTAATTTTTTTAGGAAAACCAGTATCTCTCTGCTGACAATAACTCTTTGCTTAAAATGTTTGCAAAATATATATTTATTATTTTAATTTGTGCTTTATTTGTTATTTAATATTTAATTTAAAAATTTCTTTTGTATATAATATGCAAATACGGTAAGCGTCATATATGTATATCTCAACAAAATTCTCACGGTCGCCATGTAATTCAAATAAAAGCCAACTGCTTGATTCTACGATTAATTCTAGAGTGTTCCTTTATTTTTCAACTATTCTTCTTTATACTTATTACTAACATCAGGGTTGCATAAAAGAGTATTTTAGATAATTTATAAACTTAGATAATTTATAAACTTAGTTGTAAATAATAGGCATAATGAAATGAAGGGTTGCTGTATATATATGCGCATAAATATATTTAAAAAATTTAAAAAATTGCTGTACCTAGATTTTGAGATTGTTAACGAAACAATTTGTTTAGATAAGTTGCTTTCGAGGCTACAAAAAGAAGCCAACATTCACAAAATTTTCACAGCTGAATGGTCCAAAAGTGATCCATTTTTCTCAATATGTTCAATTCAAAAGCTAAAAGATGAAGGTATGAAGATTTTAAAAACTTTGGAAATTATCCTAACGGAACCAACGGAGATTATTACAGATGATAGAGACAAAGTAAAACTGATGGAAATATATCATAATGATCCGATAACAGGAGGGCACTGTGGTCAAAAGAAATTATATGCTAAAATTAGAACAAAATATTATTGGAAGAAAATGACGAGGGATATTTCAAAATTTGTTAGGAATTGTAAAGAATGTATTTTAAATAAAGTTAGACCAGGAAATGTTGAAAAACTAATCTTAACTCCGACTGCGATTAAAGCATTTGATGTAGTCGTTTTAGACACCATAGGTCCATTACCTCAATCAACTTATGGTAATAAATACGCAATAACTTTGATATGTGATTTATCCAAATATTTAGTTAGTATTCCGGTACCTGATAAATCAGCTCATACTGTTGCACGTGCGATATTTGAGAATTTTATTCTAATTTATGGTAGAATGAAAATTATAAAATCAGATCAGGGAACTGAGTTCAAGAACGAATTATTCACTGAATTGTGTAAATTACTTAAAGTAAACTTGAATTTTTCAACGGCTTACCACCATCAAAGTGTGGGTACAGTGGAACGTAACCACCGCGTATTTAATGAATATATTCGAGCATATATCAGGGAGAATATTACAGATTGGGATACTTACTTGAAATATTTCACATTTTACCACACACTACTTCAAACACTGCATTTGATAATCGGTTTACACCTTTCGAGTTAGTAATCGGGAAAACTGCTACAATGCCAAATAACATAACAGAAAGTTTAGATCCACTTTATAATTTGGACAGTTATAGTAAAGAAGTAAAGCATAGATTACAACAGACTAACATTATTGCAAGACGCTTAATAGACAAACACAAAGCGAGGAACAAACTACTCTATGATAAATTTGCAAATCCTTTAGCAGTAGAAGTTGCTGATAATGTTGTGCTAAAAAAGAACCTTACGAGAAACATAAGAACATATATGAAGGTCCTTATGTTGTCAAAAGTATAAATGGTGTTAACGTAACTATTTACAATAGCGAAACAAAAAAGGAAAAAACAGTTCATAAAGACAAAATCAGAAAAGTTTGAAAATAAAACAATAAAACCAGAAACAAATTAATAATTTAATACATTCTTGTTGCCATTGTAAATTAATTTTTTTTCTTCTTTCTTATCTTAATACCATATAATATAATTTATAAGAAATTTTTTATAATGTTAAATACATTTTATATTATTTATTCTTACTACTATTCTTGTGTATTTGTATTTAAATTTGAACTTTGAAATAAATGGATTGAAAGATAAATATATATATATAAAAATAAAAATAAAAAAGGGAGGTATAATAGCAACCCTTCATTTCATTATCCTATTATTTACAACTAAGTTTATAAATTATCTAAGTTTATAAATTATCTAAAATACTCTTTTATGCAACCCTGATGTTAGTAATAAGTATAAAGAAGAATAGTTGAAAAATAAAGGAACACTCTAGAATTGATCGTAGAATCAAGCAGTTGGCTTTTATTTGAATTACAACACCACGGCGACTTCGCATATAAACCAAAAAATAAAACAAAATTTTATGTACGAAGCCATTATTTTCAATTCTCGGAATTCCAATGTGTGAAAAGAGATCTACAGACACCGAAGCAAATGATATTCGATTCTGGCTTTGGCTTGATGGAGTAAAACCCCTGTACTAATGAATAATTTCAAATACATGATTCAACCTTTTTTTGACAGTAGAATTGGAATGAATTCATTAACAAGTTCGTATAAACTGTTAATAACCCATTCCATTTCAATCCTGCCAGACATAGAGTGTCACTTTACTTACTATTTTTCGTAGAGTAGTCTAAACAAATTCCAGTGTGTCGACGTATTGCAAATGAGAGTGTCGCCTAGAACCAAAAACATTAATTTGTGTGTCTCTATAATCTAGTTTGTAATTTGATAAACTGTGTGTGGCAAGATCGGGTCTGGAATTACACCAAGGCCTGACAATTATATGATACATATGATGTGAACTGTAACTGTTCAAATAATACACATACAACACAATTGATCCTTACAACCCTTCAGACAGGATTACGACCTAGTTTCCCACATAACTTAGGCTGCGAGTGTTAACTTTTATACAGTTTAAAGTTGACTCTGAACGACAGATATGGTTCTTTGTCAATTAATGTTCCTTATGTAGACATTTGTATCTTGACACTCACATAATATCGATACACCGGGTACTGTTACTCTCCGCAATTTCCTTATATAACATTTATAGCGAATCGATTAGCATAAAAAGAGGAGGGCAAAACATGATGCGATACCTATTTTATATTTATTAAATAATTATATTATGGTACATTAGGATCACAAGTTCACACCAACCAAAATAAAAAATTTTACATACAATACAATAACATTTTATAATAAAATAAATGAAAAAGTAAAATACGAGAGTCAATAACATTTGAAAATATGCATTTTTTTTTGTTTTGAGGTTATCAAGTCACTTGTAAAGCAATAAATATTACAATGCATTGGCAGGGTCTGTCTAGACCACATAATATATACAAAAAATTGTATGCCAATTTTTTTTTCCTTTTTTTTATATAAAATGGCAATAATTTTTATTTATTTTCATTATTCAATATTTCTTCCATTATTATTAATTTTTTTTATATTCTGTTTTATATTTATATACGTACTCGAACTCATAATATAAATATATCATTGAGAAAACATAAAATTGAGGTTATTACATTTATGTGTACTTTTTCTGCTTCATTGGATTTCCATTTTATATTTTAATTTCACAAATACATGACAGTACAAGATAAAGACTACAGTAATCCTTCGATTTACGTCGCCTCGATTAACGTTGTTTCCATTTACGTCGTCAAATTTTTTGTTCCCTCTAACTTTAATTTGCTTCGTCATTCGATGTACGTCGCCTTTTTTTGGAACCAACTGTGACGTAAATCGAGGGATTACTGTATATATATACATACACACATATATACAAGAGAACTATTACGAAGAATTTGATGAAACATTTTTGAAGTATGTACAAACAAAAAGAGGATTACAATTGCGAATGAAAAAAAACGAGAATAAATAAAATACATTCGTAATGATTATTTATATTTGATATGCAAGTACATTTATGGCTGTGTAATAACGAAAGCAATGAAATTATTTTAAAATAAACGATACCAGACTAAAGTATACTGTAACGAGTATTCAACACAACAGTGGATTTATTGAAAGAATAATAAAAATATCAAAAACGTCCATCCTTCACACACCACCCAAGTTATTTGTGTGTCTGTGTTAATTTCAGTTTCAAGTGAAGGGACTTAATATCGACACCGAGCGATAGATTTAAGAAACCTTTCATGGCAATTACCATTTACTCTCAAAGTTATTCTTAGAAGAGTGCTGAGAGAAGAAATCGTCGAAAGGAATATTTCCATATTTCGTTAAATAAGCTAATAGACTACCTACCAGACAATTCCAGCGATTCGCCATCATCCTCATAATTTTTTTTAAATTTTTAAAATATGAAAAGATTTCTTGTGATCAAAAAAATTCTTTTTTAAATTCGAAAACAAATGAAATACCTTTTCTTTATAATTGAAACGAACTTTATTAACCAAATAAGTGCTGTTTTTATCGATAAAATTTTGACATTCATGGCTTAAAGCTATACCCCAGCGGTGACTAAAAGTCTAAGACAACAGGCCTCAAAGGAATTTAACCATAAAGGAAGTTTTAAAAGGATCGAAAGAAATTATAATCTGGAGAAGTAAACACCGAACTACATTGTGAATGTTTAAAAACCGCGCATTCCAGCGTTCTCTGTTTCTACCGGGGCATCGAAAATGTAAACATCTATTATTGCAATGGCGGAACATATCATCTCTTCTTTTTATTAATTATGGACCTAGCTTGACTTAATTTCGTTAATTAATAAGGTTGCAAAGATCTGGGAATTGCTCATAATTTTTGTTTCTTCGAAGAAATTCGCATTTCGGACTCGAAACATGGTTTAACGCAAAGGGTAATAGCTTTTGTTTATGATATCCTGTAAGCAGCGTTATCTTGTATATATATGTTACTTTTCATTACTGGTACACAACATAAGTGGTATGAGAAACTAGTTTGCAATCCTTATTGAAGGGTTGTAATAACCAAATATGTATGTATGTAAGTGTATTCAAATAAATCAGAGAAAATCATAGAAGAATATAAAAAAAGATTACTTATTTTAAATAGTAGCTCGCAGTGGATCATTATTATTATGACTTAAATTTCTACACAACTTTTTACAAAATAAAAAAATTTTAATATTAAACTGACGTTTCATATTTTTGTTTATTTAAGGTTTAAGTAAAAAATCTAACCCATTAAAGTCTAATCTTTGGAATTTAATATCGATTTATAAGCTTTTTTTCTTTTTTTATGCATTTATGGTAAGTAGACGAATTTCTCTGTGATCCACTGTATATCCTAAGACATTGTCTTCTCTGGCATTTTAAACGTGTTTTTTTCATTCATTGCAACATTGTCTGCATAAATATCAAATGGGCACAAATAGAAAAATTCCACAACAAAAGAAAATGCTTTATGAGCAACAGAAACTATCCGTACTTCATAAATATGAAAATATTTTTGTGTAAAAACAATTCCTTGACATTTCAGTTCTGGAAATCTTTTTTGTTGTTCTTTTATACGTAATCTTTAATTTACTTATGTTTTGTTAAAATGTGTGTAGAATATGAAAATCAATAAGAAAAGGACGTCCGTATGGAAAATTTGCTGAAATAGGAATTTCTTTTGAAATAAAAGCTAAAACTTGGCAAAAACTGTGGAATGAAAAGACCAATGCCATTAAATTCCAAAAAAAAAAAAATAACAGGAAGGACTTGAATCGACGTGAGAATACATAAGAATCGTTTATCATATTGAAAAATAGAGAAAAATTTGATCTTTCAGTTTCAAACATATATACAAGTATATCACCCTTGCCTTAAATGGTAGTATCCTGTCAATTAAATGGAACAAAATGAAGCCTTAGCTACGATTAAATATGATACTCAGTGTGACACGTCATGGATATGTCAAAACCCAGATGTCATGAGCTATTGAATGGAAAAAATTATTTTTTCCGTCTTGGATTTGTCCAAACCCAGATGTCATGAGCCATTGAATGGAAAAAATTATTTTTTCCATCGAAAAAAATATTCCATACAGCTACGGTTGTTATTAGCATGATCTGGACGAAACAAGCGTTATACGATCCAAGTGCTGTAGAATGCATTATGGTGTGAGGCTTATTATCTCATAATTTTAGCTTCATGTTTGCTTTACCACCAGAATTAATTCAGCAATATTTTAGGCACTACTAGACGATATCCCCACCACGAAAATTCTGAAGATTAAACAGAACTGTGTAATGTAATGTACTTGTATGCAGTATTATAGATAAACCGCAGAGAGTAGGCTGATTTCTTCCGTAAGTGATTTAAAAGAGAAAATGAATCAAAAAATTTTGTAGGGGTATTGTTTCAACCTGTATTTTTATCAGTTTCTTAAAAGAAGGCTGTTTGATGCATTTGATTATTTTTTTTAATTTTTTTAATGTTAAATCTAAAATAGCATTGCCAACCAAAAGGAAAATGTATTGTGCAAAGACTACTTTGACAACGATCCTTTTGTTGTACCTTTCTCTTGATAGCTTTTGACTTTTGTGCTCTCATCCAAAATGTTTATGTTTATTTGCTTTCTTTTAATTTTTTTTTTGTTGTTTTTATTAAAACAAACTATTACAAAAGAATACATATTATACCACATTGCCCTTCACTAAAAAGGATGTCTCAGTTAGAGCGTAAATTTAATTCATTTTTTTCATGTAACAGTTATGAAATAATTCGAAGGTTAGTTTTCGATAAAAGTCATGTTCTCCTTTGAATCGTATTTAAATTCTTGGTGAAAATACAATATTTTAGAATGCTATCCATGGGAAATAAATACAACTACAACGAGCAACTATCTGATGTGGATTTTCGTGATGGACTGTTACTTTTTTGAAGATGAACATTACAGTAACTGTGAACGGATTTCTTGACAGAAACAGGATGACGGAGTTCCTCAACAAGATGACTTGTTTCCGGACAATATGTGGATACGGTGTTATTTGCAACATCGCTCACACCTTTTCGAAATTGTTCTAAAGAATTTACGCCTTAACACTGTGCAATTTTTATTTTCGGCGTTTTGTGAAATCTTAGGTTTATGCGGAGACAAATTTTGATATCATATTCGAGATCGAAAGTGTTTTCGGTGAGATAAAGGCATATGTTTGTGAAAAAGTTATGGAAACAGCAATTGCATGTCATGAGAGCCATGGCGATTGCTTGGGGTTTATTTTAATCCACATCTAAACGGAAAGAAAGATATTTAAAGACATTTAAAGACATTTTAAAGAAGACATTTACAATCCAATAACAAAATCACAACCACCTCATAAACTACGTGTTTTTATTGTAAAATGAAAAAATGCAGGCCCTTACAAGTTTTAATTAAATTTTTAACCGAACAACCAATTTTTGAAACTTCATTTAAGCGTCCAACAAAGACTTCCAAAAGTTGACGTTTAATAACGGTCGTCTCGTTCAAATTTCGTCTGCCGAATTAGTTGTCACTAATCAGCATAAACAATCATAGGTCGAGGACGATTGTTTGCTTAATAGGCTCTGAAACATTTAAAAACTCACTCTAATTTTGGTTGAAAAATCATCTTCAGCTATGAAGCTTACTTCTGAATGAACGGATAGGTGAGCAAACAAATTTGGTACGATACCAATCCACATGAGATTCAAAAGCACCTAATGCATTCCGAAAAGGTTATATTGCGGTGTAGATTTTATTTTGTTTTGTAACCGGCTTATACTCGGTGAGAGATGTCCTCCATCTCTGTCAATGGTAAGCACTATAGGTCGTAGGTTATCTACTTCTTTGGCCTGTTTTGGATGATCTGAACTTGGTGTTCATATGTGGTTTCAACAGGAAAGCACTAAGTTCCACATAACTCATGGCACATTAGATATTTTATGTCCGAGCGACTTGGGGCCATGCTCATTTCACATCGGGATGATGTGAACTGGCCACTGAGATCGTGCGATTTCACCCTGTTAGGCTTGTTAAATCAGCCAACAACAACAGCATCTGTCAAATTTAACCTGATTTGGATATTTTGGATGCACACCACACAGAAAAGTCGTGGCAAACTTTTGAACGATGTTGTATTAGACACATAATTTCCTTTAAATGAACATAAAAGTTTGATGATATCACACACACACTTTGTTTAATTGAAATTTAAAAATAAAAACCCCGATGTGTGGGTGCCCAGATAGTCTAGTGGGTAGTGTGCTATACTATCAGCGTGAGGGTCTGTGACACTACAACGAGCATATGGTCAAGTTACTCCGCTCGTATATAATTAAAATAGAATTTGTAATTGTATTGTAATTAATAATAACCAAACCCCTGTTCCAATACTAGGAAATTGTTTAATGTCTGCACTTTCTGCAGTCGAAACCTGTGTAAAGTGATACTTTCGGCATTCTAGTATGTAGTGTGATGGCTTACTAGACGCAATCTCGTGAGATCAAATCTTACCTGCGGCGTATTGAAAAAATTTTGTTTTTAATTTAAAAATAAATTAAAATAAAATTAAAATATTTTATAATTCAAATATCTGAAGGCTAAATAATTCCTACTATTAAATAAAAGCGGAAATTGTAGCGGGTTCGTTGGAATGGTGTTACTGTCTTTACAGGCTGTGGCCTGTTTTAATGGTTTGGAAAAAAAAATTATATTAAAGCTTAGCATTGCAAAAGGCATTTAATTGGATAATTTTGTGTTAAAAAAATTAGTTTTTAAAACATTTTATTTATGAACTTAAATATTATTATTGCATTATTAAACAAAAAAATAAATATTTTAATTCAATTTCTGGCATACATATGTATATGTATGCATATTTGTTTAATAAATTATTATTATGTTATACATGTTTATCCAAAATTACTTGTGAAAACATGTTAATAATTTGTCTTGTTTTTAATCCATTAATTTATGTTTTATTTGCCCAAACAAATCCGTACAAAATTTATTTTATTTTTCAATATTTTCTTATATGTTTTTATGTTATATGCTTGTATTTAATATGACACACTTTTGGTTTTCTTTTCATTATGCACTTGCACTAGAAATGTATGTAAATTCCATTACAACAATATTTCATTTCATTTTTACTTTTCACTTTTGATGAAATGCGTTCTCTTTTTTCCCTGCAATTCCTTTCACTGTACACTACTAACATTGTTAAATCAACTGAAATGATTTACATTTTCATTCTCTCTCTCTCTCTCTCTCTCTCACTCTCTTTCTTTTGTATCAAAGGAAAATATCATAATGATGTCAGCTATGCACTGATGATTAGAATTCCATGGCATAGATATGTACGTATATTCTTATAATACAATATTACTTGATTACACAGCACATATATGTATGTATGCACATATATAGTTGATAGTATTGTATGTTAAAAGAAAATTGTGGTTTAAATAACTGTATATATGCTAAGCATTAAATTTTTTACCTTTAATATTCGATTTCTTAAATGAAATGAACTTTTATTTTTTCTCTTTTAGCAAATTTCTTCTAAACTTTGTTTGAATTATTTTTTCAGTTAATTTTTTTAACTTTTTTTTTAAGTTTTGAACATGAAATTTTTTTTAATGTTAGTTTCTCTTTTTGGCTTTAAGGGAAAAGTTAATTTTGTTTTTTAATTAAAACTTTTCTTCTATATTTTCATTATTTTCCACACTTTTTCTTTATAAAACCCCACTTAAAACTTATCACATTTGATTTTTGAAATTTTATGTTTTCATACAAATTCTTTGTTTAAAATCTTCTCTTTTATTTTTGTTTTTCTTTTATTTTTTCACTGTTAAACTTTTGCTTCGTATTCATTAAAAATTTTTGTGGCATTCATAAACAGATGTTTAGTGTCATTAACATTGCAATTATATTTTTAGTACTTGGCATTTAAATCGCTTTAGTCGTCGTCGTTTTATATGACTTTGTATGTAATTACACTAATACTTGGCATCATATTTTATCGTTTGCATTTAAAGCCCAAGACGAACACACAATCATGATTTTACAGCACCCTGGTGCATATGTTTAAATTTTCGTACGTTTTAAATTTTTAGTATAGAAATGCCACTAAAAAGTCTTTAAACCTTAAGACACTCATTATGGGTGATAATTTTTAAGCGTTTCACAAGTATGGCACGTGTTTTCCAAACCGTAGCATTAACAAAACTGGCACCGTTCTTCACATTGTCAAGTATTTCGATTGCGCATTTGTTTTTTTTTTTTGTTTTTGTTTTCGGAATTAAATACTATCTACAGCATCTTCATGGTTCTCGGTATGCTGTTTCACTTATTTTATATGATATTGTGTTTCATTTCCATGTATTTACAAAAAATATTTCAAGCGCATGTCCCATCTCTGGTTGTATTGACATGTGTTTTCAATTGAAAGTTCATTATAATTTTTATATGCAGACAATAAGGTCACAGTTGGTTTGATCTCGGTTTGCGTGAAATTCCACTAGACCTTTAGAAATTACAGACAAAACTCAAAATATATAAAACAAAAATTTAAGGAATTGCTTTAAAAGTATTAAAAATAATTTAAAAATTTACATTTACAGTCATTACTGAAAGCCTTTCTATTCATAATTACACATACGAAACAGTATACGAAACAGTGTGACTTAAAATTAATTCACAGCTTACGATTGCTTTTGAACAGCAAGCATAGCAACACCTATTTATGGTGACTTTTTGCGTATATACTTATTTATTGCTATGCAAAGCACAGTCAGAATTTTATTTGAATATTTATGTAGACGATACGATACATATGTTGGTCATTATAACTCTTCAGTCAGGATTACGACCTAGCTTTTCACAGCACTTATGTTGTGTGCGTTAATTTTATACATGGTGGAGAAACTTTTTCATGGCAATTTTTATTTACTCCCAGAGTTTTTACCAGAAATCTCCTGAAAAGAAGTCTCCAGAGAAATATATTTTCAAATTTCGTTTTTTGTTATGGTTTTGGACCGCCTAATAAGCTATATTACCTATTAGACTAAGGCGACTTCGTTGGACAGTAAGTACGACAGCAATAGTACGATAGACGGTTATGTGACCTGAGGTAAGAGGACAATCAGTCGCCTCCTTACCTACATCATTCCAGAAGAGCCTGACAATAATAAACGTGCCCGTAGCAGTTGATCGTACTTGTATAACGACCAAAGAACGCCCTCACTTTAACCATCGTAATTGGACAACATATCGCTGTTGTATTAACAACAGAATTTCTTTGATACCTTGTTGTCTTCCATCCGCATCAAAGTACTTTTTAAATGATTATAAATTTTCTGCAATAATCGATAATAATGGACGTCGAGATGACGTACGTAAGACACCTTTTACTTGATTTTTGTATTTTACTTTAAAAGCCACAAAGAAACAAAGGATTATCTCCTAAATTACAGATTCATTGGGATGAATACTACAAAGTATTTATTTATTACAATGGAATTAAAAATTATATTGTAGTTATTACGAGCTGCGGAGCTTAGACCTTATGATCGTTATAGGGGAACAGACCAGAGTCTCAGGTTGGAATCGAACCCACGACCATCACGCTCATTGTCTAGCACAGTACCCATTATACTACTGCAGGCACCCGACACCACACAGTAATCACAATTTTAATGGCCTGTTTTATATATGCGAGACTCAAAGCGAAAGGCATATATTTAAAGAGATTAACAGAAAAAATCTTATTGTGTGGAAAAAGACCAAGGCAAACAAACAATATTAAAAGAATAAAGAAGCATGGTAAGAAGGAATAAGAATAACAAAACAATAAAGAAATTACGAGAATTAGGAAAGAAAATTAAAAAAATTAAAGAAAAAAATTACTAACAAAACTATATAGAAAGACAACTTGTTCTCCAAGTTTCCAGACAAAAATTAAATGAAGGATAGAAAAAAAGTTAACATATACTGGGAGTTTAAACTTTATAGTACAAATAATCGTGCATTAGAATTGATTTTTGATAAATTTTAGCATGATGATGGATTTTCTTACCAAAATTATACCAGGGTGTTATTATAAACATAACCCTTAATGATAAAAGTTTAATTAATCGCCTTCACGCCTTTTAATAGGTATTTAAAAAGTTTTGTATAAACGAATATAATTGGCCCAATTATTTGTTTATCAAATGACATATAAATATCTCTCCAATTGCTTTTAAACCCAATAATTATTTACAAAAATATTTATGTTCATGATAGATTTCTTTTGTATTATAAATAATATATAAAATATATATAAAATACTTCCCCCAAAAAAAACAAATACTCGTACATGCTGTTCGTATGAAATATGGTCATTAAAATAATTTACATGTGAAATAACACCCAAATACTGGAGGCTATGAAACCTTATAATACAAAAAAAATGAAAAGAAACATTAAAAAGGACTTTCTTGAGATAATAAAATGATAATTTATTAGATCATAAATAAAGAAAGCATTTAACAACATATTAGAACGTAAATTGCTATTTATGAATGCTACTAAGAAACTTTAAGGAAAACCTCAACAAAATGATACAAACAAGTAAATAATCATAACCTCAAGGTCTCAGCTGGAATTAAATCGTGTAAAATTTTCTGTGTTGTATGTATTTAATACGGTTTTATTGCCTGGAAGATAAATATGTATTTGCTTCTCAAAATAAATCATAAGAATTTATTTTCCTTTTTCAAACATTTTAAACTTCTACTACTGCTTCCATCAGCGCTTTTTGTGTTGTGTTGTGTTGGGGCAAATTAATATGCAACAAATTTCCTTCGTTTTTATTTCCATTCATTTCAGTTTTATTTGTGTGAATTGTTGCGTGTTTATTGTTCTCGCCCGATGAACTTCATATTTGGTTTTTTTTATTTATTTTACTGATGACCTCCGGCAATTTTGTGCAAATGGGTGTTGTTTGTTTGCAAATTGACTTTGAGTGCCATTTGAAATATTTATAAACAATTTTTCAACAAGTATCGCATACACTCGTATATCATAATTACTTGCAACAAACACTTGTTGCTGTTAGCAAAGAAAGCAATAAAGTTACTGAATTCTTCTAACAACCGTAGTTGAATTTAACTGAGAACAGTCATGCGTATTGTAAATGGTTTGTTTTTATATTTTTCTTATTAATCCTGATATGATTAAAGACATGAATATTTGACACTTCAACTTATGTCTTTTAATAATTAAAAATCAATTGTTATAAATATTTATAATAAACTAAGGGCCATTATCACAACTTGCCGTTAACTAAAGGGAGGATTTTAACATGGCAGTAAATTGTTTTTCATTATTATAAGTACACAATAAGATAGAAGTGTGCGTTAAGCTAAAGGGAGGATCATCCTACCTTTAACATTTAAAGTTAAGTTTATGTTAGAACTTGCAATATTATATATTATTTTCAATATGGCAACTTCAAATATAAACAACGAAAAATAAAAATGTGACCATCGTGCCACTGCGTTTAAAAAAATTTATTTAATTGAGTAATATTAACGAGATTGCTCCGGCACTACCAATTTTTTGAAAAAGTTAACTTTATTTTATCATTAGGTTGTAATAACGAAAAGAAGTTAAAAATGACTTTAAAGTTCACTTTAGCTAAAGTTACCTTTAACTAAACCCAACTTTAATGGCAAGTTGTAATAATTAATTGTTTAGGGCTTGTGGCTGTGATTTCTCCTACAGGATCTGTTTTAGCATACCCCAAATAAAATTAAAGGCCTGTACAAAATATTAAAAGTATATCAACCGCAGATCGAGCCTTAAAAAACTTCATAATTCTAGCTTATGTATCACTTTTGATACATAATTGTAGTAAATTGTCACGATTATTTAATTCATTTTAATAAAACTATTTATTTACTATTACTTTTTATTATCACTTTTATGAATAAAAATCAAGCACTTCATGTCAGCTTGGTTTTATTTCTTTCTAAGTGGTAATAACTAGACCTCTAGCACCATGCTTTGTGGCGATTTATAAGTTTCCAATTGCTTATATAGGACATCTTATTGTCACTCGCATCAGTAGCACTCTTAGTTGAGGGCTGGCTGAAACCTGATGGTACAAACCATTCTTGTGATTCGTTAGAAATATTTGTTGACAACGTCATGTGAGGTAAAGAAGTTTCCTGTTGCAATAGAACATCGATTATGTCGACTTCGGTGGACCACGAAATTTATAACGACCATCAAATTCAATTAGTTACTAATCTACAGCGACAAAATTAAATATGAGTTGATTACTCCGAAAATCTCTTTATGAAGCTTGATTTATACACATGTCCTTAAATTAATTTCCCTAACAATCACTGTAAGTATTCCATCATTAAGTATCAAATTTCAATTAAAATCGCTGGAGGTAATTTTTATTTTCCACAATAAAACTAAAAAGTTTTTGAATTCTGTTGATAAAAAAAACTTTAATTTGAAATGAAAATATACCAAAAAGGAGCATAAGATTATTTAAATATATTTTCTTTAATTTTCTTACCTTTTAGGCGAACAAAAAATTAAATTTTTAAAAATCTTAAAAAAGGATATATGGGCTGCTCTGAAAGTATGATAGTTAATCCCAAACTATTTATACAGTATTATTTCTTACATAAAACTACAAGTTGTGTGATAAAAGTTCTATGAAAATGGTTAAAATTTTCTAACAAAAAATTAAGATAAATATATATTTTTTTTAGAAAAAAATCCTTTTCATTCGAATTTCAATAAAAGGCTTTAAGCATGATTATTAAAGGCTGCAAGACTTTCAGCTCATTTTTCGAAAAGGCGTAATAGGTGTAAATATACCATTATCAAATCGAATGATTCTGTTATCTCATACGTACATAGTTGACCGAAATATTATCATCTGTAATAAAACATGGGATGAAACACATTCTTCTAATGTTTGTCTGAGCATTAAGAAACTACTAGATTTTTTCATCCCAAACTACTAAAGGCAGTTTGTTTTGTTCCAAGTAGTACCATCTTAGGCGATAAACATCCTGTTGTCATGTTTGTTGCTGCCAATACTTTCTCCAGTTCATAAGACGAGCTTCTAGTTTCTTCTTCTTCAAAGTCTTTAGCAGCAGGAATATTATATATATAATTAATATATAATCGGTCATTACAACCTTTCATTATAAATTGGAAATGTCTGACCTGAGGCTTGAACCTTGGTCTGACGTCTAATAAGGTAATACGCTACATACTAGACTACGACTATTTCAATCAATATCAAGAACATATCAAGAATAGAAAATTCAATCTTTTCACTTTCGTCCCACACTTACATAACTTTCAATTCCTTCTCAAATACCATAAATAATGTATTATTTACGATAAAAGTTCACAAAATCTTTGAAATCTTAAAAAAATTACATACACAACACCAAAAAATCTCTAGGAAAGTCGTATGTATCAAAAATGATACATAAGCCAGAATTATGAAATTTTTGAATTTTTTAACCGCTGTTTGAAATTTTCTTTTTTTTATTTGGTTTAAAATAATGGCGATAACAATACTAACGAATAAAAAAAATATCAGACATCTAACTTTTTCTGAATTAAAGTTATGTTGTAGTGTAAAAAATTTAAATGTATTATTTTTGATTCAAAGCTCGGTCTACGGTTAAGGTACAGACTATATATTACCATAATTTTAGATAACCAGGCGGCTATCAAATCACTAAGTTCCAATGTAATAAACTCCAAGACGTAGATATCTCAATAAGATAGCGCAACTGTATCATGTTCATATCACATGCTTACCAAGCCACAGTGATATTCCGGGTAATTACAGAACAAGTGAACAATCTGTCCGATGAATTATCAACTTTGTGAATCCTGTGAGCTTAGAATTAGCAATGTAGTCTTCCATAAACACTGAATGGGTAGCTTCGCATTCGGACAGAACAGCGCAGAAAAACTGGCCAAAACTATATAGAAAGAGCACATTAGGTATGCTTCAACTCCAAAGAAGCAGTCTAAGTAAGGTTGTCGGGATCATTACCGGGCATTGCAATAGTTATACGCATCGGTCTTGGGCACTGTGTCAAAGGAGAAAAAGGCATATTGGTTTACTAAATAGATGACCTGGAGGAAATGTCATGGATCGACATTTTTAGTCTAAATCACTTCATAAGAAGCACCGAGTGGTAGGTAGTTGGCTTTGAACAAATCTTTTATACAACTTTTTTATGCAACGTTAAGTTTAAATTTCATATAAATCTATAAAATTTTCTGGATTTCATTTCACATAGTTTGTTCTGTTACGACAAAGAAGCCTTGCAAATATTTTGTATTATTATGTATTCCAGAAGTTATTTGAGCCATATGAAGCGTTCCATAAGGTTGATTTTGTTTGAGGAGATCTGTGCTGTTATCTTTTCTGTTCTTTTTTACGGCTCTCAGCCTTTCAACGGCTACATTTAGAAAGTATTCGATATTACTTCTACGTTAATGGATGTGGACCCTAAAACAAGTCATTGTTTGCCAATCAGCACTTGTATCAATATAGACTGCATGCTTAGCGTTTTCTGTACTGCAATTATCAGTTCGGTGGCGATCACTGCATACAACGCTTACTAAATACAAGAAGCTTTCTACAAGCCTTTGTGTGGTTTATGACATTAAAAGGGTCCTTATCGTTTACAAAGTTCTCCAATAGTAATTTTACGGCGTAATAAGTATCACACACCTGGGATATACGATGCGTTTCGTTCTTTTTTAGTTCGACGTTAGCAAGTTTAGTGTCTTCTTCTCGTGTATGATATCGGAAATATTTTT
The DNA here is from genome assembly GCA_958299815.1 of Sarcophaga carnaria. Taxonomy (NCBI): domain Eukaryota; kingdom Metazoa; phylum Arthropoda; class Insecta; order Diptera; family Sarcophagidae; genus Sarcophaga; species Sarcophaga carnaria. The sequence goes on from OY283150.1 coordinate 140,852,491, forward strand.
TTATTCTATAACTTCTTTTGTGTGTCTCCAAATCTTGCATAAAAAGTGAAGGTATACACTTCTTTTTATCCTGTATACTTTATCTAAAAAGTAAGATAAGTTTGCAAGTATCCGCATTCCATTGGCTTTGTTTGTATACAATTGAACCGTGAAAAAGAGATTTTTATTGTTTGGCATATATTTAGTACTGAATTCCGTATATTGTTTGCCTTCGCATGATTATCTTAAGTTTATTTTATTCACATTTTAACTAAGCGTAGTATTGTATGTATAGTGTACACAATAAATAAGTACGCAATAAAAAAAAATTCTATTGTTTTTCCGTTTGCTGAAATATTTGTATTCATAAACAAAGTCACAGTCTTTAATTTTTATGGGCATTTTTATAAACTACAGAAACTATTAATGTGCAGGTATATTCTATTTCTGCTGATATTGGTTACATTTCATGATTTGTGGTAAATGCTTTAATATAATTTTTTTATTATTGATTTTGTTCTTTTATACATTTGTCTGCGTTAGCAGTTCCTAGAACAAGTAAGTTGAGATCTGTGTTGAATTGAGGAAGTTTTGTGTTAAGAATACTTTCTGGAAGTTTCAATATAGCAAACAGAAGGCTTGCAATTATAATATACTGATGCCCACTCCAAAACGTTGCGTTAGTATCATACAACACTTACTTGGTCCAGTAGTATTGAGATTCCCCTAAATCGCACACTGTATTGATACTTGTTGTATATGTGTGAAGTCGCCGTAGGTCTAGTAGGTAGTGTGTTGTTTTATTAGAAGTGAGGCCATGCTTCAAGCCCCAGTTCAGACGTCTCCAACAAAACGAAATATGAAAATAAATATGAAAGGTAATCTTCATAGCGTGTCATATAGTCTGTCTTCACCAAATGCAACCAACTAGTAAAGAATAATTATCTCCTTACATTCAAAAAAAAAAAAAAACAAATCTAAGAACATTTGTTAAGTCATGTATGTGGAACAGAGATTTTTATACACTTCTTGGTTAGGAAACAAAGAAAACAACAATTACGAAAGTAACATTTTTTATGGTTTATATTTTTTTTATCATTTTTTTTTTTCTTTTTTATCTTTTTTATGTATTTTTCAACTGCAATTTTTGGCCAATTTAAAGTTTACTCAAAGGTGTAGATTTCATATAAAAAAGGAAAAAAAAAACGAAATAAAGAAGAAGAGAAGAAGTACTTTTTTATTTCCGTTTAAAATGTTTGTCTATACGAACAAGAAAAAAGAATATGAGAAATAAAAGTTGTGTGCAAATAAAAGTTTCGTTTGTAGTTTATGTTACTAATTTGGCCCGAATTCAACTGCACTGAAATGTACATACATATGTATGCATGTGTGTACACTGTACATATAGCATGTAATGCACATTTATATATGTATGTATGTATGTACATGTGACTAAATATATAGGAGAAGAGTAAATATTTGAAACAACGTTTTGTGGGCATCAACTGTTTCAGTCATGCAGACAAGGACATAAATGGTCAAAATAGCTGAACTGTAATGTTGCACGTAAACTTGGGTACTTGTACGTTTTTGTCATTATGGGAACAATAATACCCACTTCATTATAAGTAATGATTTGAGTTTTGACTTTGATTTCCTTTCTAGTGTGCTCATACAGAAAGAATGTGAGTTCACTTTTTAGAATATTTTTTTTCCAACGACAATCACGTTTTAATACAAACGACTTATTTATTAAAAAAGAAACTAAATGGGGTAAAATGATACAATTGGACTCATGTGCAATTGTTTATAAATCTTCTTTATATTTCGGCTGTGGGGTGAGTTGCAGTAAATAAAGCATTCTATTATGGATATGTGAATTATAATTATTCGTGAGTAATTGCACCATCAGATTATTGCACAACTTTTCAAACGAAAATGATGGCGGTATCAGACAGTAAAGCAGTCATTAGATCTCTAGAGAATGTGTACATCACATCTAAAATTGTCCAAGAAAGCCAAGTGTCTCTCAAGGAGATTTGGGTTAATGGAAGCCAGCGGCACTTGCTAAACCTTGCACCACGGAAAATTCAAATGAATTCCTATATAAGTTTAGCGTTCCTCTGCAGAATAGCAAACAGATGGTCTCACAAGAACTCCATTCATTGGCAAAGACAATGGGTTTTTGGGGTAAAATCGGAACATTCAGTTGGTAGCCGAAATTGCTGTAAAACTCTAATAAGGCCTAATTTGTTGCCCTTAAAACAAGTTTTTTTTTTCTTGAATTTATTTTTAATTTCAAAAAAAAAAATATGAGCGTTACAGCATTTCCTTTAAAATTTTTCTTGTAATACTTCCACTTCAATTCTTATATAAATTCTCAAAAAGAAGACAATGAAATTTAATATCGGCATATTACATAGATTCTTATGCAATCTGTAATAAAAATAAAAAAAGTTTATTAATCCCATGAAAATATATGCAATAAAGCGTGAAATTCACAATGAATATTTAATTTCTCTTTTAGTTTTAAGCTGTAAAAGGAAACTTATATAATGATTATTAAACTATTAAATTTCAATTACGAATATTGGCAAAAATAACTTAAGGATTTAACTTAGTTTTCTCGTCTTTATTCTTCATTACAAAATTTTTATTCAGGAAACTTTGTGTTCAAAAAACTGTCTCTTGGAAAATTTATTATGCATACTAGACAATTGCATTGTTGTTATTGTTGTCTTCATAATTTTTAGGTCACTTTGAACAGCATAATTTCAAATAACACATAAATTTCATAATTTCTTAAGATTGTCTTCATTTTTTTGTTTTTTTTTGTTTGTTTTTGCGTTTCGGTTTTATTATTCTCGAGAAAAACTGTTGAACGAATGTGTGCCAATAAAACAATAGAATTTACAGCATCATTGTTTGTCATACTTCACTACCATAAAGAGTGTTTAAATGTGTTACGAATCGATTTAATTTTTCATAGGAGAAGTTTTTTTTTTGGCACTGTTTTCAACATTTTCACAAAATTTAGATGCAATTTTATGCAGAATATAATGCGAATAAAATAAAAAAGATTGCTACATATTCGGTTTGATGATGACTTACAATATTTGAATTGTTATGTTCTTCTATTTGTTTGTGATTTGAAATTTTTGAAGAGGGCATTCAGATTTTACCATTATTTGACAGTTCTATAGTTTTAGAATCGCTGGTAACAGGATGATAAAAGCATGCTTATGTCTTATGCAAGGCTGCAGATCAATTATTTCGGACATAATGCCCAACCAACCGTTGTGTAATGACTACTTCTGACCATACATACATAATTTGTCATTACAACCCTTCAGTCAGGATTACGACCTAGTTTCTCGCAACACTTATGTTGTGTGCTTTAATTGTGTACATGAGTGGCGGGACCTACATTTTTTTAAAGTCGGGTCCCAACGGCAGATATTTTGAGAAACTTTTTCATGGGAATTTTATTTACTCTCAGAGTTTTTGCCAGAAATCTGCTGAGAGGAAGACGGCGAAAAAAATTTTTTCGTATTTCATTTTGATGTTTGACCTGGGGTTTATGGACTTACGTCTAATAAGTCCGCACACTAACTACTAAACTACGGCTGCTTCAGACCCAATATAATATACTTATCGCATGGTTGCTCAATAGGGCAAAGTGGGTCTAAATCGCAGGATGGACTTGCCAATGTCCATCCCAACAGTAAAGCTGTTAACAAAAATTCAGTATTGTAAAAAAACTTTTGTATATTTCACTGGATGTTACATAATCACCATGGACGACTATAGACAAACAACGGCATGAGTTCGCTGAATGTACTCTGGAGTAGTTGGCAAATGATACTAAATTTCATTGAAAATTCATCTCCAATCATTAGGCTTATTTCTGGATGAATGGGAAGCTGAACAAACAAAATTATCCAATTAGGGACTATACTACTTTAAATCAGATCCAAGACGGTCCAATACACTGTTGGTTATAGATTTTAAGGTGGCGGAGACATCAGTTTGTACTATAGATCTGTAATTAACAACTTCCTTTTGCCTCAATTGGATGATCTGGACACCAAGGACATGTGGTTTTGGACATGTCGCACAGCTTATTCAATATTTCATGTTCTGCACAAGCGATTTCATTGCATATTCATCTCATTTGGAGATGATGTAAACTAGCCATGTAGATTGTGCAGTTTGACCCCGTTAGACTTATTCTGTTAAAATTTTCTTAAGTCGTAGGTAATAGCGAATTATTCACAAATCCTAGTGATCCTCAAAACCAAAATAATCCATAACGAAAGTCATGGAAAATTTCACAATCGTGCTGCACTCCACTCCGAATGGACATTTAACCACGTTGTATTCCACACAGCATTAATAGATCTTTTAATCAAACAAAAAATTTCAATGACATCTCATACACAATTTGTTTTATTTGAATTTAAATATAGAGGCAACGCTTAAAAAAACCCTATGTAAGCAAGACGGTTACCAACAAAGGTAGTGTCTTAGTATCGTTGTTGCTTGCTGGTGGAAGAAGAGGCTATGTTGCCGTTCTCCTTGGTTCCTACAATCCGCAATTGGACAACAACAATACTGGCTTGGAATCGATAATGGTCCGTTAGGGAATTGGATCCAAAACCAGGAAGGGTGTACTTTTCTCGAGTCTTTGCAGAAATTAGAACTTTCACTGGCCGAACATAAAAAATTACTTGGGATTCATAGAGTTACTTGGGATTCTGGTGATCACGCAAACGATAATCAAATTGACCAGATCAGACAAAAAATAGCCGTCAGCGATTCCTGTTATTAGAAGCCACTTTAGCAATGCCATCAGAGACTCCCACCAAGAAGAACAGAACCATAGGTATGGTAGATGGGCCAATATCAAGAATACACTAATTAAAGTGGTGGAAAAACACAGCGGCTGCAAGATCATGAACAGAACTTACAAAGAATCTTTTAAAATAGCACGAAAAGGGGAAAAAGGTAGTAAACTATGCCTAAGCTAAGACTGCTACAGCTCTATTCTATACAATAATATGCTAGACTGGACTAGATCTCGATAACAAGCTTAAGTGCAAATAAAAGACTATAGAGTCAACACATTGCAACTAACGTACATTCAGCATATTCGTAATTGCATTTGCGATTTTATCTCTAAAATCCTATAAACTTGCTAGTCCTGGCAATATACCTTCAGAGTTATTGAAAGCCCTTTATATGTTAAGCGCGGAACAACTACAAGCGCTTGTATTGGATTTCTGTAATAGCGCTACACTGCCATCTGAATTCACCGAAGGTACCAAATTAAGGAATACTCTCTGATTGCAAGAACTAGGGAGAATCAAGTTACTCAACATGTTGAATGAGATAATCGGGTACATCATCAATAAACGATTATCAAACCATGTGTCACCTAGTGTGTGGATCGAGTATCGAACCTGCTTCGGCCATGTCAATACAACGCGCATTGTATGGAGTCCAAAGCATAGTTAAAAGTTAACTTGTATGTCATAAAATAATAGAGGAATTGCGTGAGTAGTTCAAGGCAATATCGGAGATGTAACATACATACATATGTCAATGACACTTTCCTCTTTGTACATAAATGCTCACCATAACTTAAGTTATTAAAGAAGTTTATTTATTTAATTTGTTTACCTTTAATACAAGCTATTAAAAAAAGTATTCTTTTGATCAGACTATAAACTGTGAGGTGACCTAGAAATAATAAAAAAAAGTGTTTAAATGTGGGTCTTTCAACTTTCATAAGTTTCCTTCATTTACCTTGTGTAGTAAAATAATTTATTAAGAATCTGTTTACGTATTTTAAGGTGTAGAGTATTTAATTTGTATTTTCCAATTAGTAATAAATTTTAAATCTTTTTTTGCCTTAACCTCTCACATGCAACACTATTTTGATAATAATTTATAAAGTGTGTACATAAAACAGTATGTACGACCCATACACTACACCAGGGTTTGCGTACGTAGCAGTAGACAAAATCCTTAAGTGGAAAATGTTGAAAATTGTTTTTTAAATTGAAGCAATTGAGGAGGTTGCCATAAAATAATTTCACTCTATACCCTTGACACAGTGAATATTTGTTGGATACCATAGATTATGAAAATATTGCTGTTTACACACATACGTATTTATGTATGTAAATATATACTGTGTTGTTTAATCTACAAATATGGTGAATTTGTTAGTTTATTTTTCTTTTGGGATGGATGTATAGATGGATGGATGAGTACAACATAAAACATAGATAATGACAACCATTCATATGTCATAAATAATAAATCTTGTACGTGGCAAAATACGAAAAAGAAAGCAAAAATATACTGAAAAAAAAGCGAAAAAAGAAAAGAACAAACAGAATCTTGTTTACTTGAATTGAAACTCATGAATGTGATATAAAAGCAAGAAGAGAGAAAGAAAGAGAGAATAACTTAAAAAATATATGAGAATATTGTACAGTAAGACCCCACATAACGCGGGGGAGGATACGTACCAATAAGTTCCAGCGCTAAACGAAACAGCGTTAAACGAGCTAACCCAACACGTACATATGTATATACTGTGATTGCGACTTTGAAAAATAAGTCAGGATTATGGACCTACTTTCTCACACCACTTATGTTGCGTGTGTTTTTTTATTTTTATACATGAGTGGCAAGACCTACAGTTTAAAGTCGACTCCGGACGACAGATTTTTTGAAAAAGTTTTTTTGCCAGTAATCTGCTGAGAGGAAGTTATTGAAGAAATATTTTTTTATATTTTCATTTTGATGTCTGACCTGTGATTAGCCAGTACACTACCTACTAGACTACGGCGACTTCACTTCACTACTTTCGGGGACGCATTAGGTTCGCTTTCTTTGCTCTCTTGTGCAGACTGCCGGGGATGCATAAAAACATCAAAAATTAGATCCGATTGGATACATAGTATACACCGTCGCTATATAGTGCACCGCTTTTGGTTGGTGCATGTCCGTTTCATTTGGACACATATACAACAGGCATCAATACAGTTTGCGATTTAGGGGAATCCCTACCCTACTACTACCGCGTAATACTGAAATATCGGTAAGCGGAGCAGCGTTAAGCGGGGCCTTACTGCATGTGAATCATACGTATACAAACCATATATGTACATACATACATACATATGTATAGAGTACAATCAAGCCGCACTTGTGTTAGTCTTTAAGAATGTATTGTATTGTATTGTATTGTATATGAAATAAAACTGTATATTAACCCCATTTCCTGTGATCAATATTTTACCACAAACACATGTTTATGGTTTGTATAAAATATTAAACATATAATATGTATACAATAAATATATCTGCATGTATGACTATTTATGTCTACATCCGGAAAATATGTTGCCATATTATTTATCCTCTTCCTTACGATTATTATTATTATTATTATAGTCCAGGCAAATTGGGTTAATGGTAGTTTGGTTGTATTTATGTACATACATACATACATACCAGCAGTATGTAATTATTATGACGTGATTGTTAAGCAATTTTGCAAGAAGTTCTTGCCGATGACAATCCAAACAGCAATTTTGTAGAAATGATATAATGAAACTCAAGTGGTCGTTTATATTAAGGAAATGATTTTATATGAGCATAATATTGCTTGTCAAGCATATGACAGGTTTAATCAAAAAAAAAAAACAAGAAAAATAAAAAATATGTCGATTCAAAATCAGACTGTTATATGAGTAAATATGCTAAATCGTCGGCAGACAGACAATACAACAATTACATTGCACTACATATATAATGTACAGGGTTTTTCAAATATTGCAAATATTTTTTATTCACTGCGTAAGTTTAAATATATTTTTTCCTTAGTACTTCGATTTTAAATACTTGGAGTGATCTTTGATCCAAAACTCGTATGGAGGGTTAGTACATCCTCGAAAGAGCCCCAAAGCCTTATGTTTCCATTGGTAAAAAATGGGACATCAAACTCTATGCCAAATTCTGACTATACGGTTCGCTTTACGGTCCGCCTATCTAGTGGAAAGTTATTGCGAATACTGCAATAAGCGATCCGCCTTTCTTGTTGCTAATACCATGAAGACCAAATTGATGTGGTGTAAGTATATTATATTAGATGAACAGTTTCCTCCACAATGGATATAGCATAGCGGGTGGCCTAGGAGCCGTATGGTCGCGTTGTTATACTTATTCCGCCATATAATTACTTCTTTTGGATGATATCTATCAGCAATTCCGAGAGTTTTATGAATGAATTTTATCCAAATCGGCTTTAGTTGAACACGTTCATAATGGCTTCTGCACTATTCTTAATGAGGTATTCCTAGTATCTGGAGTATGCAACCACGCTTAACGCAATTCTTGTTCTGCATAGATCCACATCGGATCAGATCTTCTTCTCTACAAGTAGGAGCATTATGGCCTGTTTATTTTGCAAACTAATGAAATGTATGTATGTATGTATGTTTGTTCCTTTGTAGAAGGATACATCGTGATCTTTGAAAGGATTCCACATTCGACTTCGTCGCATAATCTGGATCCATCAGTGAATACTTGAATAATGTTCTTTGGGAGATGTATACATAGATTCTATTTGGTATTGCTAAGCTATACACAAAATATTGGCCTGACCATGCCATCGTGGTGCTCAGTCTGATGACTGTGTTCTCAGGCTGTTGTTGGATGGGATAATTACGCATATTTATAGTGTGACTGATTGATAAGTGGACCGAAAGGGAACAGAAATGGAAATAGCCTTCCTTGATATAGGAAAAAAATTATACATTATCTAATATCTAAGCCCTGTAACCTATGTTTCATCACACATTTTAATGTCATAAGTTATTTTAGAAATACTCTCAAATAGATGTGACTTACCACATTAAGCATCTTTTACTGCAGTATGACTACAGGCTTAATGATCTAAAAATAAACTTATTAAAGGCTGGTTACCCATTAAATCTTTTCAAATATTCACATAGAGATTATCATAGCAGGGAAATATTTATTTGTCAGCTAGTTGACGTGTACTGTGAGTAAAATATGCTGCATACTACATGAATAATTTCTATTCCGTTGCTCTTGATAAACATTTAATAACATGGTTTAGACTTTCAGTTTTGGAAAATAAAAATTCTTAAATAAAACTTAACATTTTCTAAATGAATATGAACAGTAGTTTTTTTCAAAAGGTCATACATTTAAATGTGTTATTTGTCATAAAAGTCGTCACAACCAACAAATGATATTTAACATTTATTTTATGCACTATATTTGTATTCTTTGAGAATAAAACACTTTCAAAAACATTTAGAACTTTGTTATAAACTCATTACCAAGCCACAAATACTCGTAGAAGGAAAGAAACAAACGTCATTTTATTATAACGAACACGAACATTATTTTGATAAAAGAAACTTATTCTTCACAATAGATGATGACTTTAAAGCGCAAATAACATCATCAACAACAGCCTCATCTCGTCATGATTGTGCCCTCATTGTTTCCGTTTCTCTTTTTTCTTTCTGTATTCTTTCTTTATTTTTTGTTTATTTTCCGTTATGAGCTGTCATAAAAGAAATCATAACGTTTTGAGTTTACCGGAAAATGGGGCCATGTTATCGTTTCAAAAAAAAAAAAACAAAAACCACAAAAAAGGAAATTTTTAAAGAAAGAAAAAAAATAATTTCGTTTATAAAGATGAGGGTGATGAATGTTTAAAGTTGTTCAATGGTATTTCCCGCATCTGGGAGTAGCAGCTGTTTTTGCGTATTAAAATTCAACTGCCTTTACTTATATAAACTGTTGCTGTAATCGTTTCAAGTGAGATACAAGTAATTGTTAATAATTTTACAATAAAAATATAGATGAAGAAGGCTTCTCTTCATGATAATATCTCTGGGACTAATATGTCATTGAGTTACTAGCGAAATACATACATACATCGTTTTTTAAGTTTTACTTCTTTAACTTTTCCATTTAATTTAATTTTTTCTGCGATTTATTAGATGCTCTATGTCAAGTTAATATAAAATTAAATCATTCCAGTCATAAAATTATATCAGAAGTCGCCGTTGTCTAATAGGTAGTGTGTTGGCTTATTAGATGTAAGGCCGCGCTTGAAACTCGAGGTCAGACATCAAAACAAAATTTTAAAAAATATTTCTTCGGCGACTTCCTCTCAGCAGAATTCTGGCAAAAACACTGAGAGTAAATAAAATTGCCATGAAAAAATTTCTCAAAAAATCTTGTCGTTCGGAATTGAATATAAACTGTAGGTACCATCACTTGTGTATGAAATTAACGCACATAACATAAGTGATGTGAGAAGCTAGGCCGAAATCCTGACTAAATGGTTGTAAATGCAATTTTAGTTTTATTATTCCCCCGTAATTACATTTCTTTAAAGTTCAGTACATCGGGAAATATCTTTCTCAATTCTTCTCTGTACATAGACTTTTGCTAATAGTTCTTCAGGTCGGTAATTCGCACATTTTCTTCAATACAATCATTCCATCTTAACCTTTGGTGGCCTTATTTTTTTGTAAAACAATCTGGTTGTTGACTAACAATGTTCTTGACTGCAATTAAATCGTTCGTACGTAAAATATGCCCAGATTTTACAGCATTACGGCGCGACTACTTCGTCCTTTGTATTCTATGCGTAAGTCGAATTAAGCACATCTTTCCCATGGCAGATATCCACGAGAACAAAAAAATCACAGAGTCGACTAATTCTATACGCGACACAGTTAAGGAGGAAGCAGTCAGGCGCTCGATTTATCAGATCATGACGTCCTGAGATGAATCTCGTATTAGACTTGTGTTTCATCATCAGCAATATTAGTCCCACCGAGATTACCATTCGCAATGGTTCGAGTCCACTGGCTTAGTAAGCTACACAATACGACGCGGATATAACGCAAGATCTGCAAAAGACATTGCCGATGTCGGTGGGAGTGTGCAGGAGAATCCATGGTAGTCAATTTCACGTCGCTCACAAGAACTTCCGCTTTAGCAGAACACAACATCACGAATTTTTCATCGCGACTTAGGCCACTACCCACACAAAATTCAATGGACTCTGTAACTTTATGTAAACGAACGCAGACAATGAAGTGTGTTCGCCGATTAAGTCCTGTAGAAGTTGGCAACTGAACCCAATACATAACGTAACATAATTGGCCATTACAACCCTTCAATCAGGATTACGGCCTAGCTTCTCACACCACTCCTGTTTTGTGTGTTAATTTTATACCTGAGTGGCGGGACCATCAGTTTAACGTCGACTCCGAACAACAGATTTTTGAGAAAGTTTTCATGGCAATTTTATTTACTCCCAGAGTTTTTGCCACAAATATACTGAGAGGAAGTCGCCGAAAGAATATTTTTTCATCATTCGTTTTTATCTCTGACCTGAACCGTGGCCTTGCGTCTAATAAGCCAACACACTACCTACTAGACTACGGCGACTCCCAACTGAGCCCAATAGTCATCGAAAACGCAATGATTGGGAAAGGCCACACAATTTTCGAATTTAGCAGATCCAAGGACATCTAATGTATTTAAAAAAGTCACTGTGTGGTGTCAACGGCGGGTACTGTAAGGTACCTAAGGTTCTGCATCCAAACCGTTTTCTGATGTAAAGTAACGCATTACAATATTCTGACACAAATGTTTATTTTCTTGCACAATTTTTTTTTTATATTTAAAAATAGCCCTTATGGACATACAAATTGCATTGTTCCTTTCATTGTAGTGCCATTAAAAGTTCTTTTCAATATCATTCAATGTTACATATCTTCATACTCAGTTCCTTTGTGACTTAATCGTTGAACATGGTCTTCATTTATTGTTTTTGAAGGGGAAGAACTTTTGTCTTCATCGTACACAAATTATTTTATGTGAAAACAAATAAGAAAACATAAGCGTTTAAAAAAATAAAAAGAAAATATTTCTCTTATAAATAAGTGTTCAGGTCCAGTTTTATTGTCTTAAGTTTCCTTTCTTTAAAAATTAAAATAATTTTGTTTTTCTTTTATATTTCTGTGCATTTTCAGAGTCAGGAAGATAAAGGACATTTTACTTACAACCTCTTAGACAGTATTACGATCTTGCTTCGCACGCCACTCATGTTGTGTGCATTATCCATGAGTGGCAGAACCTACAGTCCAAAGTCGACTCTGAACGTTAGATTTTTGAGAAACTTTTCAAAGCAATTTTTTTCCAGAAATCTGCTGAGTGGAAGTAGCCAAAGTAAATATTTTTTCATATTTCGTTTTTTTTGGAGATGGGGTTGGAACATGGCCTCACGTCTAATATGCTAACACACTACCTACTAGCCTACACACGTACAAAATTTAATTGACCCAGGAACTGAAGGTAAACAGTGTGTTCGCTGAATGGACTCTGTAACAGTTGGCAACTGATCCTAATGTTCTACGTTGACAATCATCGGCGATGACGACCATTATCGGATTTGGAATGATACCAGAGCATCCCTCACTATGTGGTTTGGATTCTTGAGAGGCGACATCTTCAGTTGTTTTTTTGAGAACGACGTTAGCCAGCCCATCTTTATTAGCAGAGAGTACTATAGGACAGTGATTATCTTTTTCGATTAAATTGGATGATGTGGACACCAAAGATATGTAATTTCAACACATGTGATATTTGCACGAATGATTGAGAAATGGCCATCGAGTGCGATTTGACCTCTTTAGACCTTTTCTTCTGTGGTTTTCCTAAGTTAAACCACAGCGATAGTCAAATCAATGCCATCTATCACATTCTGCTTGAATTACGTAGACGTAATGGTAGCATTGCTTCCACATCCAAATGTCGACTCATCACCAAGTCTTTTATCCAATTGATATGCATAAGATAAGTAAGCAATTTCATTGAGTAAATGAGTTATTTGATTTAGGGCTACTACCCAGAGATCAAATCATTGGTAGTTACATTAAGTATTCACATATGTTAACCACCTACAACGTTTTATCCTTTATAAAGCAAAAATAAAATTTTTTTTTTTTTGAAGAGTAATTCTGCCGGAGTACGTTTACATAAATTATTCTGCATTTACTGTAGAAAGTGAACATTTATGTACAATAAGAAAAAAAAACAAAAAATGGTTTTAACATCCTTTTTATAGAGGTATCGTACATGTACGATTGTTTATAGTGTATGTTTAATTGTGTGCAACTAAGCGGACTGTTTCTTTAACAATGAAGTTTATGTTACTCTGGGTATATAAGTCACTAGCACAATGGCACATTACTATATGCGAGGGTTGAGGAATAAAGTTAACATACATACATACATACATAATTGGTCATTAAAACTTTTCAGTCAGGATTACGACCTAGTTCGACTCCGAACGACAGTATTTTGAGAAACTTTTCATGGCAATTTTTTATTTACTCTCAGAGTTTTTGCCAGACATTTGCTGAGAGGAAGCCGCCAAAATATTATTTTTTCAAATTTAGTTTTGATGCCTGACATCGGGTTTGAACCCTGGCTTTACGTCTAATGAGCCAACACACGACCTACTAGACTACGGCGACTGTAGAACAAAGTTAAAGTAAATTTATATAATTGGTCATTACAACAACTCTTCAGACAGGAATACGACTTATGTGTTAATTTTTTTATCAAAGCTGAAACCTGCAGTTTTAAGTCGACTTCGAAAGACAGATTTCTGGGAAACTTTTCATTTCAATTATATTTACACTCAGGGTTGTTGCCAGTAGTCTGCTGAAACTTGTTTTCTTCTTCTTAGAAGACAATTTTCCCAATCCAGCCCACAACTTTGACACTTATAAACTCTACAACAATAAATTTCATACTCGTATTTCATAGTCGAGAATTCAATCTCTGGAGATGATTTTCCAATGAAAATAACGGTCAATTCCCAAATGCTACAGTGCCCATTTAGCAAGCACACGTCGTTGTACATGGTCATGCATGGGTTGCTTTGTAAATGCGGCTGAATAAATAACGTCCAATTTGACAGGAAAAGCTTCAATAAGATGCCCTGTGTCCTGTCAAAGTTCGTAAGTCCCTACTAGAATAAACTATAGTTTAGGAGCGCCTTAAAATACCATCACAGAATTCACCGTTTACAGTTTTCAATTGAAGAAATAAGTTAGCTCCGCCTGCGTACTGGGCCCAAATAATGGATGAATGTCTGTGCTTAGCTAAAAACTTCACCGAACTTAAGTGATCACTTTAAAGATGTATTTTATTTTATGTTCAAAAAATCGGGAAAACTTGAAATTCATCTTTCGTCTTATTCTGGAAATTGTAAGTACCAAATTTGAAGACTTTTAATATAAATAAATAAAATAATAATTTTTAAACTAGACCTCGTACATTTTTACCTGTATTTAAAATAGTTTTTTCTTTATGCATTCATAAAAATAAGAGAAATAATAAAAGATGTTCATTCGGTTATTACATACATACATATTTTTCCTACATATTTTATTATTCTGACTTTCTCTGGCTTATGTTGCTTTTCACAGCAACGTTGTCCTAGGGACTGTAAGTCTTATACTGAATTTATAGTTTAACAATGCGGTAGTGCGATATGAACTATGAGCAACCATTGCTTCTGGCAAGTATGAGTTTTTAAGCTTCAAAAAGGCCTGTTTGAGTGCGTAAGTAAATCCATCTATTATGCATACAGAAATTTTTATTTAAATACTACAGCAACAAGTAACTTTGAAACGTTATCTGTCTGTGAAATACAAATGAATGCCTTTAAAACATTTCTTTTGGGTAATACTCCATAAGGGCAAACGTATGTAAAAATGCGATAGATTTGTTAAACAATGAAAGATTTTTAAAACCATTTTTTTAATGTTCATGTCATACGAATTTTAGTAGAGCTCCTTATAAATATGTACCGTTTAATGAGAGCACGGAATCAGTGATAAATATACAAGACAGAGCAATTTTTAAAACCTATGGGGAAACTTACGGATGTCTTCCAAGCGGAAGTTTACACAATAGAAGTACCCAATTTAACTTGGACATTAAGCTTAGAGGAAGGGACACTGAAAAGTAATACATCGCAGTGAGATTGCTATTCGAACATTTAGCTCGTGAAAGATTTAGCCTCGATTAGTAAGAACTGTTTGGGCAAGTTGAACCTTGAAGAAAAAGGACTACTACTGGCAGCAAGTAAGCAGAAGAGGAGAAAAGCTCGCATACCGTCAGATACTTTCTGAGGAATGTAAAGCGAATATAAGAAAGGATTACACGGAGTAAAGAAGTTTTTAGTGGACCTTCTGAACGGTCATTATTGAACATTTCTTCAGAATAGCAATCGCTTTAAGCCCAATTTGTAGATTTTATGATAAGTAAAACGTATCATCGGAAATCATATTAGGAATTGGTGAATCTTCTTAAAGGAAACATCAGAATATTGATTTAGTAGAGTGTTATTCTTCATGACAATGAGGTTGGTGACAAGGTTCGAGGAGTTGTTGTTATTGTTTGAGCTCTAATTACTCTATTGAGAGGTGCTAATCGTACTTTATACATTCTATCCATTTGATCTCGAAATAAATAACAATGAAAATACCAATGCTAAATGCACAAACTGTCGACTATATGGGTAACAATTTAATGCGTAATAGTGAGTTTTTAATACAAATTAACGCTGTAGTCTATATGCGGTATTAAATAATTAAAAAGACAACAACAAAATACACACATCGTACGGTACACAGATTTACATAAACAAGAATGCAGGAATTCAAGAGAAGAAAGCAAAACATAGTCAGCCAAAAAGTGAAGGAATATAAAAAAAAGCGAAGAACAATGCTGCGTTTTACTGAGGAGACGTGAGTCTGTAATTAATAACCGAGAGTTGAAATTATTTATTTATTTTATTTATTTATTTATTTATTAATTAAAATACAATTACAAATTATATTCTAATTATATACGAGCTGAGTAACTTGACCATATGCTCGGAGTAGTGTCACAGACCAGAGTCTCTGGTGGGAATCGAACCGACGACTCTCACCCTAATAGTCTAACACACTACCCACAAAACTACAGGGCACCCACGAATTTAAAAGTGCGCGTTAAGCACAACGAAAGTTTAATCTTTATTAAAAAGACTCGAGAATTGAAATTCACAAGGATTTTTTTAAAGTTTTTTAATAAATAAATAAAATAAATAATTAAAATAAAGTAGTAGATAACGATCAGATAAGAAAATAATTTCTTTTTTGAGAAATAGAAATATAAAAGCAGTTTTCATATCCCGGCCTGTTGCTTTCCAATTAGAAATATTTTTTAGTTTAAATAATATTTATTTCAACAGTTTATGATCGCAAAGGGTATAATAAACTTGTATTTAAATTATAATTAAAAATTTTTGTATCATCTAAAATAAATTTATTAGCACTTTTAATGACCCTATAATAATGGCGACAAGGGAGAATACAAAAGAAATTTTCCATTAAATTAATTTTAAAAATTGACTGAAACAAAATAACAGAATCTTCATTAATAGACAATTAATTCTAAGAAGGACCCTACCATCCTGCTCACTTCGCCCACATTTCTATTGTTGAAGATAAAAACTCACTTTGGCATGTTATAATGACGCCTAAATTCTATTACATTAACTGTGACACCCTTAAGGGGAGAATACAGGGCGTAAAGAAATACGAAAACTACAGTTAAACATTTTAAAATATGATAAAAAAAACCATTTCATCCTCTTTGTTTCTAACATCATCCACGGATATTAGGGGCGACATGTAGAGCTAAAACAACAAAATCAATGATTACGTCCCAAATGACCAACATTAGTATTCAAAAGTATTCAAATCATTACATTAAGCTGACGCCATTGAACATCAAATACGTACGTTTTAATCATTTCGAAATCATTTCCATTCCCATTGCAATGAAGTTTATGTTTCGTTAACATTGTTTAGATTAAACTATTAAGGGAATATCGTTTGTTTGTTTGTTTGTTGTATGCCACACAGCAAGTGTTGGCATTTACAAAAAAACTAAATGAAATGAGGGGGGTGTGATGCATAATTGTTACACGATTTGGCAATTATGTCAATTGTAATTATTATAAATTTCTATTCTGTTTTTACACTGTCATTCCGTCTATTGTACTATGTTGCACAACAGTGAACGAAGCAGAAAAAAAACATTCGAAATAGACAGGACAGCATTATTGTTAAAATACAACATGTATGACCAATGGCGCATGAAGCGATAACATTAAAATTCGAATAAATTTTGTGTCATTTTAGCAAAAATAGTTAAAAAAAAATGTTGTTGAGATTTTATTTTTTTGTTTTTTATTGGAAAATCTAAAATGCTTAATGAAATGGAAAATATTTCCAAATAAAATCACTTTTAATAGAGAATAATGAATGAAGAATGAATGGCTTAATTGTGTTAATGTTAAAATCACAGGGAAATCACAATTTCATGGATTATTAAATTACCAAGGAATTCAGATAGAGTTTGGCTAAAAGGGCAACCTTGTAGATTCCACAAATTTTCATACCTAAAGGATGAGCTATGCGCATATGGTTTCCACAACATAGAGTTATCGGAGGATATTATACCATAAAGAATATGAATCAGCCTGTTACTGCGTGAGATCAATACTGAACGATTTTATAGGAGAGCAGAAGTTGCTGTAACCATAATAATTCATAATTCATTAAACAAGCCCACTTGTTTAAAAAGAAAACAAAGCTCACAATTCCTTAATAATCGGTATATTCAGCCAGTTGTTACCATGGTTTGAAAACTGAAACTGAACCTACACCTACAACAAGGAGCGACGATAGCATATAGATGTTGGTCCATATGTAGAACAAGTTCTAAATGGGACAACGAATCAAAGAGCGATGCATTCACTCAATATAAATATCAAGGAATGAATGAAAATGAAATGCAACTTCAGAATTTTTCAAAGCGCTCAAAGCATGTTCAGTCAGGGAATATATGGCTCGATAACAAGAACGGATAGTAGGGCATTTGAAATCATCTTATTTGCCTCACAAGTATATTTGCGACTTGAAGAGGTTTTTACGGTCTGTTGACTTAAGCAACTTTTGACAGGTTTATTTACTCTCAGAGTTTTTGCCAGAAATCTTCTGAGAGGAAATCGCCGAAGAAATATTTTTTTTATATTTCGTTTTGATGCCTGACCTGGGCTTTACGTCTAATAAGCCAACACACTACCTATTAGACCACGGCGACTTCTTAGAGAGCATATCACCAATCCATAATGAAGGTATATGCGTAATGCTGAAAAATCGGAAGGGACACTAAGTATGTCTATCACATCACAGTGCATCACTCTGTTACACGATAAGCAGATGTGCTCGAACGTCATGATGTCCTATGCATGAAACTACAATGCTATGTTCTCGAGAACTGACATATTTTTCAAGTGTCAAAAGAAGAATTCATGTTCCTCAGTTTCTTTCTTAACCTACAAAAATTATGGGCCATTGCTTCCTAATGTTTTTTAAGGCCTTTTGATAGCAAATGTTCATATTTGTGACAGGAGATCATTTAACCACATTGATCCATTATAGCACCCTCGCAATTTGTCTTGTGTTTCCTTGTTTTATCGCTACTTCAACGGAATATACTCGAGTGATATCAGGGAATTTGTTTCCGAATATCGCTCGCTTTTATTGAGAGCACGCCTGTTACATATATTAGTGATCGACTGTCCGGGTGCCAGCAGACACTCTGGTCTGTTACACTACACCGAGCATATGATCAAAGTTACTCAACTCGTATATAATTAGAATATTATTTGTAATTGTATTGTAATTAATAAATAAATAAATAAAATAAATAAATGTCCGACTGGCCAGTGAATCACACAATGCATAACAGACGTCAAACGTTCTTTAGCCTTACCATACCGTCAACTGAAAATTTATATATACAAACCAATATTCATAAACAGAACTCCTCCTATTTGGCTATTTACCACAGACAAGAGACATTATGCAGAGGATATCTGTTGAGTGTTAAGTTAGGTTAGGTTAGTGTGGTAGCTTCCATACCAAAAGCTCCCTTGAGCACGCATAGCGGACCGTTGTTACGCCACAGGTGAACGCAGTCTTTGTACTGACCAAGTTCCTCTGAACCAAGGAGGGAGAAGTTGGTCAGCACATGGTCTGCATATTTTAGCACGACTAACCCACGCTGGAAAACCAGCCAGAAAGCTTGATAAACGAGGCTATATCCTTGACATCAATGGACGATAGCTCCGTCAAGCTGATGAGTGTTGGTCGTACGAAAAAAAATTTTCACAGATCATTATAATTTAAAAGCTAGCAATTCAAAACACCTAGGCTGCGATTAATTATATCTTTCGACCAACTGGACTCGGGTCGGTTTTCTATAGGGAATATCTGATCAGCTGTTGGAATTGATAGCGTTATTACAATGGGCTTAAATGTTAGCCCTAGTGGGACCTCTTGTTTTAAGGGGGTCCGCCATCTTATCAAATCTAACTACCCTAAGCAATTCACAAATTTTTCTAGCAGAGCTCAGAGCTAATATTACGATAGGAAATCCCTATTTGTTCTACTTTTTTTCCTTCTAACAATTACGATAAAAAAATATTATCTTTCATTCCATAAATTTTCCAACAGATTTATTTTTATTATAGTCACACTTATTATACTTAAATGTTATCAAAAATAAAGTGTTAAAAAATATTTTTTTTTGTAAAAATTTATCAAATTTAACGATTGTAAGTACCCCGCCATACATTTGTTCATGTTTATGTTCATAGTAATTTCGATTATTTTTTATTAAATTTATTTCGATTATTGTTTCGAGTTTCTTTATTCTGTCGAAACAATAAAGTCTTAAAAGCTCAGACAAGCGCAACAATCATTCAACAGTAACATTTTGCAAAAACTAAAGCAATAGCAATAAAAATTGTTACGAAAGCCTAATGAATTATCCTTTATTGCTTTCACCATTCCATTCTAGCACACTGACAGTAATAATAATGGCTGGCAGCATTTCACCTCTACTGGCCATAAAACAGTATGGGGCCGATAGTTAAAAGTGCAATACCTGCTGTGCGTGTGTTATAAATGTTATATGTATGTATGTACGTTGTATTGGCCATATTCTATAGATAGAAGTTGCCTAGAAAAACGTTATTTAATGAAATAAAAAATATAAAAAAACTTCTTTACTTACATAACCATTCAAGAGAGTGTGATTGTTTAAGTGGAAATTGAAGAGTGCTGTTTCAAACTATAGAAACAAAAACAAAAATGAATGAATGAAAATGATCAGTTCAAATAAATGCAAGAGGATTTTGTAATTAAAAGCAAAATACTTAGTTTTACTGGCTAATATTATATACCACATATATATAGACTTATGCATATACATACATACATACGTTAAATGTATGTGTTGAAATTTTATTTAACTTTCAATGGCAAACATGTTGTATCAACATTTTTTATTTAAGTGCACACATATACAATATTTGAACAGACCAAATAATTTCACAAGGGAACATAGCATCAAATAGATTTTAATGATAGTAATTTAAAACAGATGTTTGCAATAAAATTAAGTAAATATTGCAAAGCAAAATTGTACAATTTCTCTTTTTTTCGTTTTACCTTATTATTGTTGGTCAAACAAAAATATAATGGTTGCAATATACAGTTAATTAAAGCATGTCTGTTATGATAAACATACGAGTATAGCACTGAAAGACCTGCTCCAAAACATATTTTAACAACGAAACTCTATTTCAAATATGTTTAGAAATTGGCGCATTACTTACTTACTTATTTAATTAGTCATTACAAGCCTTCAGTTGCTTACCTTCTCGCGTCACTAAACGGAACCAGAAGTCGGAAGTTTAAAGTCGACTCCGAAAAACTGATTTTTGAGAAGCTATTCACGGCAATTTCATTTTATTCTCACAATTTTTGCCAGAAATCTGCTGAGAGGTAGTCGCCAAAGGAATAAGTTTTTCATATTTCGTGGCCTCACGTCTAATATTTACAATTATTTTTCACTTACTCCAATTCAAAGGGATATTTTCCTGTATGCATAATATTTGATGTAATGCTACAAAAAAAATTTCGTGCCATCAAATCGCAGTAAACAATTGATATCCCTAAAATTTAAAATTACTTCTAAAACAGCCGTGTTGTACATGAGCCGCCTTTTTGAAACCACATACAATTCATTTCATAATCTTAAATTGCTTTGAATTCACTTTAACTATTTTTTCGGTAAAATATATACCAGTGCCGCTTCCAGACCATAACGAGCATCAAGCAGTCACTTTTTCTGGGGACTCCGAGATCCATAGAGCATTTTCATATGTTGGTGTAATGAGCTTCATTACGAAAGAAAATTTTGTTCGGAAAATCAGAATTTAATTTCTGTTGCTTTACCATCCAATCTATGAAAATATTATATGGAGTACTACGACGACTATTATCATCACATAATGTTTTTGAAGTAAATTTTAAATATATTTACGAGCTCTTCAATTGTCCAGCGATCAATATTCGCGAGACAGGCGGTTTTCAAGCCACTAAATAGATAACTCCATAGAACTGTGCAAAATAAACCTTACAAATACAAATATTATAAGTATAATAAATATAAAGTCGGGTGCCCTTATGCAGTTGATTTAAATTTTCACTTTAATAATTATTTCAAATTGACCCTTTTCCTTTCTATTGGTTTAATGTGTTTGCATAATAATTAAAAATCAATTTGATGTTTGCAGTGGTTATGGTTTAATAAAAGAGTGTTGGCAGTTAGAAACTCTTTGAGTTATATTATTTTTAATTTTAATTAAGTTTTTTTATTAAGTTTTATTATTACTTCACTTAATTTATTCACCCTCTTTTAATTCATTAGAATTTGCTGAAGAATTACAATTTTAAGTCACAGCAACCCACAATCAACACAAAGAATCTCGAAATTATTATTATTAGATAGATGAATAGCTTCTTGAATTGCTCAGCACTAGTTTTAATTATTATTTCTACGTTAATAGGTCAATGGCTTTATGCCTATTAAATCAGACAAATGACTGACTTGTGTTAATAAAATCCCTTAATTGCATAAAGTATTAAAAATTCATCAAGAAGAAAACGATTTTATTTTTTGTGCATTTGCAACTACATTTTACACTGATAACTAATAAAATAAAGAAATAATTTTTGAGTTTAGATTAATGCATACTGAATAGTACTGGATATTGTAGAGGAATTTAATTTTCATGACAAACATGACTGACTGTCAGACCAATTAGTCTGGCGCAATTCTAACTTAAATACTTAGCTCTTACCAAAGATCTCATTACAAATTTCTAACATTTAGTTCAAACAGAATTCTGTGCTTTACTGTAATAATATGATCACAGGCAAATTAATAGTTCAAGTAAGGCTTATATTTTCTAAAGATTTTTATTTTCTCTTCTTTCGTAGCCTACGTAGTTTCAGTTGTCAGAGCAATTGGCTGGTGTATCGTATGTGTAGTTGTCAACGATGTCTTACTGATCATATAGTAAAGGTAGATTCCCCTCGGCTATACCTACTTGGAAATCTGGGTGGATTGAAACTATTGAAATATTAGTCTTCTCAACATCAGCTATAAGATCATGGCATGCATATCATCGTTTTCATGTCCGTGCTCTACATATGATTGGGTTTCTACTCGCAAGTGTATGAACTAAAGGCCCAAGAAGTTTAAGTCGATTAATTTTACCACAGCATGTATTTCAGGCAAGCGAAATCAGGTTTTAAAATTAACTTTCTTTCTAAACTCATTAAACCTAACGCATTATCATAGGTTTTTATCAAAGTGACATACAATTTCTTTAATGTCCTTCTGGAACCAATACAGTTCACTCAAGAACTAGAACATTTATTCAGCTAGTGACAGAAAACTTTATCGCATCAAATCCAGATGATTTGAACAAATAAAGATTACCGAACCTGAAAACAACCTATATAACTGTAAAAAATTCGCCTGAAGGTACAGCGCTACAAAAGTAATCATTGTTGAGCATGTGCTCCATCGAGTCTGGCATGTCTTCAAATAGTCTGGTCTCCCAAACCTATTACCATCACGGTTACTCTCACTGTCTATACAAAGGCTAAGAAAAATTTTAGCTCAACAATATTTGACATTTGAGTGGAATAAGCTCTTTGTTCATATCATTAAATGGGTGGGAGTGGATGATATCATTGAAATTTTTTATTCGTTTGGAAGCCGTATTGATGCCAATTTGTGTGGAGAGAATATTAAATGTCCAATTTTCTATGGTTGTGGCGCATAAATCAGGCTGAATTTGAATGGTGCGATGGCCTATCTTGGCTTTGAAGACCGTTGTAGTTTGTCAGCTATTCTCATACTTCTGCGACTTACAAAAACTCCATAAGATAAAGTCTAATAAAGAGTTTTTTTTATTAAAAAAAACAAAACTTTTGTCTATTTGCACAATTTCCGTTTGATAAATTTCATTCAAATTAATATTTCAAAAATTAAATGAAATAAGAAATCAATTGTCCATTAAAGTTTGCTTTGCATTTAACTTTTTCCTACGAAAATATTATTTTTCAATTTCCCTCAAGCAACATTTCATTTTGCCATAAAAATGGCTTTTGATAGTTCTCGAAATTGCAGGAGGAGGCTTTTATTTCTTCGAATACAATTTGAAATTTACGTTTAAACGAATCCCTATAAATCTTTTACCATTTCGAAATTTATTTGCAACAGAATGGAGAAAGTTTTCTTAACTTATTTTTATGAAAAGTATAGTATAAAAGCGATTTCACGTGGACACCGAAATAAAAACGTCTAGAAAAGCACTTAAAAAATGTTTTCTTTCTTTTTTTTTGTCGTTTCTTTGCACTCGAATATGTTTGTAGTCATCGTATGGTGAGGGCTGTAAACCAGAGGATCTTTCAATAATATAAATTTTATTATCTTATTATAATAAAAGTAAAATGAAACTGTAAATCGATTTTCTTTAGAAATTCTTTATGGCCTCCTCCATACGGTTTCCATTATCATTCGAAGGCAATTCTGTGTGCTCATGAAATATATCCTTTAAAATTGCCCATAAATAAGTGATAATTCAAGGTCACTTGATTATTTTCATTTTAGTCAAACATACAAGTGAATGTACAAAAACTTTAAATTCATATTTAAAAAGAGAAACGAAAGATAAATTAAAATCTGTATTAAATTTTTTATTCCTTTTTAATGGAACTAAGTCTTTATGGTATTTGATTTGGTTTTAATAAATCTTATGTGAAAATGACAAATATTTATGCAAACAAAATAATGTCCATTATGAATCTATAGAATGGAAGGCAATACGAAGCATGAAAGACAAACCAACAATTCAAGAACGTTCGCTCAGGTATGTAATGACACTTCCCATATTGAAATTGAAATAAAACAAAGTGAGTTTGAGATATCATCGAATATTTTATTCGTTTGAAATACCTATTGGTGTCTTTATGTGTGGAATATAACATAAGTTCGAACGTAGGTCACAGCTTCCCTAGGTGGAGCATATCCGAAATGTTCAACTTTCCATGAATCGAGTGCATAAAGCAAGCTAAACTTGACAGATGATACGCATTAATTTGGCTTTCAGCACCTCTAAAAAGCAAAATTCAAAATAAGTCAAATCTAATTATCTACTGGCCAGATCGTTGTGAGACGACCATGCTCTCAAAGTGCTCATGCACAAAATACAATATGGCACGATACTTATTAAAACCAGATGTCGTTGGTATCCAGGTCATCCATTTCTAGCCAAAATATGTTCGTAATTTGCAACCTATAGTGCTCGTCATACTCAAAAAGATATTTACCGATGACGCAGTCAGCCCAACATCAAACCACACCAAACAGTGACATTTTCGAAATGCATTGGATGATCTGGACAACAACAACGTGTACTTTCAACGGTACGGCCCGACGAGTTACACAACTAATGTACATTAGACATTGCATTTGCACATTTTAATTTGACGGCATGCTTTTTATACATACATACATACATACATACATACATAATTGGTCATTACAACCCTTTAGTCAGGATTACAACCTAGTTTCTCATACCACTTATGTTGTGTGCGTTAATTTAAATACATGAGTGGCGGGACCTACAGTTTAAAGTCGACTCCGGACAACAGATTTTTGAGAAATATTTCATGGTAATTTTATTTTACCCTCAGAGTTTCTGCCAGAAATCTGCTGGGAGGAAGTCGCCCAAGAAATGTCGTTTCATATTTCATTTAGTTGCAGATACCCGACCGAGATAAGTAAAAATAATATAAACTGGTGACCGAAATAATGTGATTAAATCTCGTTAGAGTTTTAAATATAGGAGGCACTTAATAATGGACCCTATACCTTAGTGCCTTTGGTAATTTTGCAATGACTTTTCAATATTTTCGTTTTCTTTTTCAATAAAAATCGATTAAAATAGGAAATGAAAAATCTTGTGTAAATTTGACAAACAATTTCTTTCATACATTTTTCATTCAAATGAATAATGGAATAACAAATACTGTCTGTCATACCAACAGACGACATATGGTAACCGTAAATCCAAATAACTTTAAAATTTTCGAAAACTTATAAAGACAATTTGTTGGTTTTTTTTTTGAAATTTTATTTTTTATTCCTCTGCTTAAAGATATAATTATTTGATCGTTTTTTTTTGGGTTCATTTACATTAAAGGTGACTCTATGTACTGCTTACTGTCATTATACTTTATAAAGATTACCAGACCACAATATAAAATAAATAAATAAATATGAGTATATATGTGTGTGCGTGTGTGTCCGTTTGTATTCTACATAAGTTTGTTCGTCTGTACATCACATTAATGAATAAATCATGAACTTAAATCTGTACTAAACAATATACTTTTAAGCTACAACAGATATAAACATGATGATAATACAGTATCTAAATGCAACCTAATAGAAATATGAAATTTTATAGGAACTCATAATATTTGTCCGGAATCTTAAGACATAGTAATTGCCTCAGCCTGTTCATTTACGAACATATGCAAACGTATGATTTTTCATTTTCCAGTCATTTATATTCATTATTAAACAACAAAAAAACAGAAAAAAATCTTAAGAAGAAGAAAAGAAAAGGAAAAGAGATAAAAATCTAAAAGATGAAAAAGGAATATGATATAGCATGGAAACTATTATACATTTCTAGCATTTATATCTTTAGGCGAAATATTTTCTTTCTGAGCAAATTACTCTATTAAAAGATAAAAAATAGATTTCAAATATTAAATTAAAGTTTCCTGCATACGTACGTACATATGTATGTATGTACGTTCATACACATTCGGAGAATTCATAAATTCTCATAAATTCACTCTTGGTTGAGTAATACACAGAGAAATGTGTACGCATTTGTTTTCCACAAAATCTACACCCTACAGTAAACAAAGCAGTTTTTCAGTGACTCCCACTGTGGTGTATGCATTGTAGTTAATGAGAAATTTATATTAAGATTGAAAGCTAAATACGTTTCATTTAGGTATTATGTAGGCTTTTAACGCTCTGAAGTGGTTATGTGGTTGAGCAGTGGCTTTACATTATTATAATTCACTTCTATGAATGTTAGCGCTTCTTTGTGAATGCCCAGTTATATTGCAGTGGGAAACCACTTCAATGCCATTTCTATAATTGCAGCATCGTCTACCTCACAGCCTGCGATAAATTTTTATCGTTCTTATAGTAGAATACGAAATAATAACTGTAATGTTCGGATTTTTCACTGATTTTACCGTAAATAAAATTTCTCAGCATAATTTGCTTCCAACAAAGCGAATTTTTAAAAAAGGTCTCCAATCTGATGCTCAGTAAATTCAACTTATTAAGGAGCTTAATGAAACAAGGAGAAGTCAATTCAAATTTTTCATATTCTCCTCCTTCTGAATAATTCAGTGCATACACAACATCATCAAATCCTCATCCACGAGATCAGACCGCATAATTGCACCATATTATTTTTAAAGATGAGCACTAAACTGGAGTGACTGTGAATGAAGTCGCCGTAGCCTAGTGGGTAGTGTATTTGCATGTTGGATGTGAAGTCACGGTGTGAACCCCCAGGTCAGACACCAAAACAAAAATATGAAAAAAAAATATTTTTTCGGTGACTTCCTCTCAGCAGATTTCTGGCAAAAACTCTAAAAGCAAATAAAATTTCTATGAAAAGTTTCTCAAACTAAAAAAAATTGTCTTTCGAAGTCAACTTTAAGATGTAGGTCCCGCCACTTATGGATAAAATTAACACACACAACATAAATGGTGTGAGGAGCTAGGGCGTAATCGTGACGGAAGGGTTGTAATGACCACTTACATATGTTATGTTATGTTATGTTATTGTCGCCCTCACAATCTGTTAAAAATTTGTATTTATATTTTTTATTAAATGATTTTTCAATAATTTTAACGTAAAAAGCGATCTCCAATTTGATGTAAATTAAAATTACTAAGTTCAATATCAGCATATCCTTCTGAATAATTCAGTGTATACACTAAATCATCAAATCCCCATTCACGAGAAACAAATGTACCCACATCGAGGAACGGCCTAGTGCGAATTTTTGTCAGATGATATGATTGGATCATATTTTTCGGAAGATGAGCACAAAACTGAAGTGATTGTGAATGACATTCTTTAAGGGAATATGATTGCAGAGTTCTGTGGATTCAGTAGAATGGTGTTAACTGCCACACCATGCGTGTTAGAAGCAATGATTTTCAGAACAAATTATCTCAAGAAATTCAGACATCAACTGACCATGCGAGTTTTTTATTCGGATTTTGTGAAATCTTTCTGAGCGTCAACAGTGAATTACATCTCACATCTCACTCTTTCACAGTCATGGAAGAAGTCATAAAAAGTGTAATAACCTGTTATTAGAGCTGTAGCAATAATTTGGAGAATATTGTTACTTTTTTACCCTTCTAAAAACGTTTAAAATATGAGTTCGTAGATTGCAAATAAAAATAAATTTGTGTTTAATTTTAAATAAATTCTTTATTGTTCGCACAATTCCGTGCGCCACTCTTCGCAACTTGAACAATTTGCTTTATTTGTTATTCTTCTTTACACTCTTCCTTGTACACACTAACAATTGTTCGTTAGATCTTTACAAAGGAGATCTTCTCTTCACACGCAACGAGTCTTCATAAAAGACTGACTGAATTTTTATTGATCCCGTTGCCTGCTTTGTCTTCCCTTTTATATCGCTGGGTAAACAGTCTGATGAATGCTCTTGAAGGAGAATGACTTCACCTTCGCGAAATCTCTATAAATGTAAACATGTTGTTTACGTTATTGTTGTTTGTGTATTTTGTTCACGTTTGTCCTTGCAGTGTTGTTGTTGCCTGTTTGTTTACTTGTTTATCCCTTGTTTTATACTGATGTTGTTGCTATATTTTTGTTTATTCGTTGATCATATAAACAAGTCCATTGTTTTTGTTTTTGCAGTTTTTGTTTGATATTTTAATGTTAAACGATAGCATCATTACCATTTTCGCAACAATATTATATTTCATACTTCATCGGAAGAAGACACGATGTGTCTACAATCCAATAAATAAGTGCATTTTTACTAAGACACGCTTTATGAGGGAGTTAAAAATAATTTTAAGCTTCTAAATATAAAATACAATTTCGAATGGCATTAAATTTTTTTCGTAAAAAGTTCGAAGAAATATTGAAAGAAAAGGCTCAAAACCAATTCGACCTTAGCCTAAAATAGACATTCCCTTTTTTCCATTCGCTTGGTTGTATCAAAAGATGTGAAAAATTATATAAGTTTTCCTTTGTCCAAAAAAAAAAAAGAAAAAAATTTCTGCATTGTAATGTAAGTTCTAAAAGGTCTTTCTGTGTGTGTACACGTAATCATTTCTCTGCCTTACATTCGGGTGTTCCATGAAAAATGCTTTGTTACAAGAAAACAAAACTAAAGTAGTACAGTTCTTAGTGGAATATTTTCTGCAAAAATAGTACAAGAAGTAGAAAAAAAAATAAAACAGGGAAAGGAGAAATTTAAATTAACGTTATCTAAGTAATATGTAAAGTAAATTGTTTTTGTAAGTTTTATAATTTATTAAAATTGTTTGAGGCAGAAAACAAGAAAAAAAAAACGAAAAAAACTGAAAATAAACAGACGCAGGCAGATTTTTATCATCATAATTTAGTATAAGAAATTTAGTGCCAGTTAGCAGAAGACTTAGCGAAATGATTATAACACCAGTATGAGGAAAAAGAAAAAGTGAAACTTAACTTAAAACAACTTAAAGATATATTGAGTTTTATAGACTCTACTTATAACATATAACTGCAAGCTGTTTATCTTCAGTTTATCACTGAAATCTCGAACATAAAAAAAATTTGCCAAACGCAAACACATTCGATTATTTCCTCGCTTTCTATGGAACATGCTACATGCTTAGGCCTAAACTGGTACATTCAATATGTTGACCATAAGGGTCAGCTTCACTACCCTAAAGACTTTTCTCTTTCCTATTCTTCCTATTCTTTAGATTTTAAATACAATCGATTGCTTCATTTCTCCTTTGATATTTGGCAATGTAACTGCCTGTGTTTGTTCATAAGATTACATACATACATAGCCAAATATTTGTATGTATGCGTCCGTCTATGCTATACTCAAGTGTTTGCAAAGACTGTGTGTATGTAATTCGGTATTTGTGTCATACGTTTACAAAAGCATTTAAGCGTTAATAAGTCCTTTCGATGATAATCTCAACAACATGAAATGGACATCGTGTCCTCTATTTGATTTTGATTTTATGGTAAAGTGCAATTGTCACATGTTTTCTTAGGATTAAATCAAGCATTTGTTTGATTAACAATTGATTCACAAACAAACTTTCATTTTTCTATTTTCTTTTTTGCTTTTTCAACAGAAAACACAAAAAACTCATTTAGACACACTTGTACGTCAGATATCAGTGTCACAGCGATTAAAATTGTATTGGGAATTAAAGTGGATTATGTCATCTTTAGCCATCTTGGCCATTGTCAAACATATGCCTTGTGTTTGCTCTTATGCTTAACTTGACCCAAAGAAAAGTCCAAAAACTTAACGACAATTTTAAAGGTCACAACATAATAAAGCCATCTGCACACGAATTAAAAAAAAACGTGAGAAAAAAGAAATTCAATGTTGAAAGGATATATATTTTAATAAGAATTTAAGTGAATAATTTATGCCGTCATAATAAATAAAACTATTTAAACAAACTATAGTTGTAGACAATTGGCTGACAGCACTTTTTCGTTGTTTATAATATGTTTTTTTTTTAATTTATTGTTATTAAGTTAGGTCAGCTTAGATGGCAGACTCTCCTTGGCCCATTCTGATTCCACAATCCAACCTAGGAATCAAACATGCCGTAGACGGAACTCATCAGAATAAGTTGCCCTGTTGCAGCATTCAACAGAGTGCAGCATGAAGCAGAGGCACCTGTAAAGATGTGTTAAGGCAAGCCGAAATCCGTTAATCGGGTTGTTAATGGCCAATTAAGTAATTAAGACATGACAAAAAACAAGAGTCCAAAAACCTCTGTCTCTTTATTAAAAGAGCAAGGCACTGACACATAACGTAAAAGGCAGTCTCTTTCTCCTCCTCAGACCCACAGCTCCTACAGATGTTATTGAAGGACAGTAGCCTGTGAGAATCATAGTTGTGTGACAGATGACCACGAAATTTAAGAATAAAATTGTGTCTAAAGAGTTTAGCAATATTGCTCTTAACAAGATTGAGTTTCACTGTAAAACAAGTGGACTATATTTAATTACACTGAGGCAATCATAGTGCCTATGCCGGTCCTTCAAGGTTCGTACCGGCCCTGGCAAGTGCATCAGCATTGTAATGTCCAGCGATATCCCTGTATCCCTTCAAGCATATAATAAATAATTGGCATCGACAAGGAAGCATGTCAAAAATACATTAATTAGCGATTTAATAGTCGAAAATAGCGCCATCCAACAAGATTTGTGCCGCATTCAAAATAGCCATGACCTCTAGAAAACACTACAGTGTCAGGCAACTAACAAAAAAGTTTAGTAACAGAACTCTTAATAAATATAGCACAGACCACCCGGTCAAGTATCTTTGAATCATCGATATAAGCCTCAAGCATACCACTGAAAACCACCGGACCTTTAGACTAGAAGTTCCTAGTTGGAATTTTATTTGACGATCAAATATACTATAATCGATTCGAAAGTGCCTACGATTTCCCAGGCCAGCAGTATGTCCATAACACAGACTCGGCCAAGGTTTTTACTGCATTTAGCCTTAGTGGCAGCATCTCAGCCCTCTGCTGCAATAGATAGTCAGTAGGATAGGTGAGTATAGTAAATAATACCTCGGTTGTAGTGGAATATCGTGCACTGGTGATTAGTAAAACTACCTGCCTGCGTACTCTGTCTATCAGTTGGCTGTGGCATTGGTGTTTGCATACCCTACATCAAACATACATACCTACATACATAATTGGCCATTACAACCCTTCAGTCAGGACTACGGCCTAGCTTCTCACACCACTCATGTTGTGTGTGTTAATTTTATACATGAGTGGCGTGACCTACAGTTTAAAGTCGACTCCGAACGACAGATATTTGAGGAACTTTTCATGGCAATTTTATTTGTTCTCAGAGTTTTTGCCACAAATTTGCTGAGAGGAAGTCACCGAAGAAATATTTTTTTTCATATTTCGTTTTGATGTCTGACCTGGGATTTGAACCGTGGCCTTACGTCTAATAAGCAAACACACTACCTACTCGACTACGGCGACTTCCATCAAACATGGATAACTCAAAGCGCGATTAGTTCAACCACGTCTCAATAGAGCCAGTATGTGTATGTTAGTCCAAACACTCTAAAACACAAAACCACACTGCCCTTATGTGCAAGTAGAGAACTATTATCGCTCTCCTGTCCCTCTCAATTATGTTATCCTTTAAGAGCTTGGGATAAAGGAGTACCGCTAGATTATTTACCTTCTAGGTATCTTATCTAATCCATTTTTGGAGGATTAACACTGCAAGCTTTAAGGCCTTTTTGTATCCCAAAGAAAGAGTGAGCCGATTACAACCCGATACCATAATGGGCAAATCATTCGCACAATCATAGACCTTAAACCTATACCGACGCAGCTCCTCCAACGGTCTCTTTGCAATGATGTTCCATACCGTAGTTAGTTAGTTATAACTAAATCTGGTATACAAGAAGCAAGTTATTGTGAATTGACTGAATCAGTTAATCGATTACATAAATAACACAGACTGTGTTCAGATTATGGAACTGTCTGTAACCATACGTGCGCATGACTGATGTTAACAAAAACTTTTATAGCAGCCAAGGTGTTAACATAACAGTTAACAAATGTTAAACGCTATGTTAAGTTATTACAGCCCGCTTATAAAACCATTATAAACCAGTATTAAAGCTTTAATAAGAGTTTAAAAGTTTGTTTATGGCATCAAAGACTGAATATAACTGTAAGCTTTTTGATTTTTATGGATTTTCGAAAGTTTTTATTTTAGTTTCTGTTAAAAAACTTAACATACATTCATACATTCATATACATAGAATTCGTTATTGCTTATAACTTAAATTTTATGCACATAATTGCGATATTAAATCGCTCGTTTTTGTTGTAATTTCAACAAATTACAAACATATTTTTTAATATAAAACTAATACTTAAAATTAAAAGAAATAAATTATAAATAATAAATAAATAATTTATGTTTCTAAAATATGATAAAGGTGTACGAGAAGTTTGTCTAAATGAATTAATACAACTAAAATAAATACAGAGATTATTATTATTATCGTTGTTGTTTTTATTTTTTTTTATAAACCAGTCCTATAGCTCTAATCTACGTTAGT
Organism: Sarcophaga carnaria; assembly: GCA_958299815.1. NCBI lineage: Eukaryota > Metazoa > Arthropoda > Insecta > Diptera > Sarcophagidae > Sarcophaga > Sarcophaga carnaria. Next base: position 140,885,550 of record OY283150.1, read on the forward strand.
ACGAAGACAGAGACACAGTTAAGCGCCTTAGACTTCATTACATTCCAAATACAATTGACTGCAATCGAAACCAGAACGCCCTCTGCGGCCAGCTTCATAGATTTGATCAAAACTGCCATCGCTGGTGCGGTCTAACAGATAACTGGTAGCATAACTACAAAAGAATAAATAAATAAATAAAGTTTGTGGACTATAAAGCTGTATGTTAAAATAAACTTACGATCCCAATTGACAGAAAATACTGGTACCACCGATTTCTCGTACACATTCGGTATTAGCTTCGCACATATAACGCTGCAAACACTTCTCATCGGCCTTGCGATAAGTACGTACATAACCCTTCAACATGGAAATGCCAGCTACAGTGGCATCACTAACTGAATCGCGTTTACCCAATGAGCGTGCATTCAAAGAACGATGTGAGAAGGAGGTTTTCAAAGCATCCAAAAGATTCATAACGATTTGTATAAACTGAAATTTAATTAAGCAAATATAACAAAATCAAATGGGAATCCATAACAGTGAACGGTAACAAACATGAAAGGAGTATAGAAATGGATAACTATAGTGTAGGTTTGCTTTAAAGATAACGTATTAAAATAAATAAATTTAAGCATAGAGCATAAAAAGTATTATTAATGTTTTTGTACAACTACTGGTTTAATTAAAAAAGAAAAAGTTTTTTAATTTTTTTATTAGAAAATAAAACAAAAAATCGTATTGCTTTACCTCGCCGGCTTGTTTGGCCATGGAATTCACCTGTTCCGGATCTTTTGTACCAAGTACGGTCGATAATACTGCTGCCAAGACTCCCTGTTTATATTTTTCATACATATTTTTTTTGTAAATATTTTTTTGTTGTTTTTTTTTTATAATTTATTGCAAGCAAGTAACCATATATAAAAAATCCACCGAAACCATTAACCAGTATTTTTAATTTTGAGTTTTTATTTTTTAAGAATTTTTTGTTTGTATTTTTTATATAAAAAGCGTTACAAGTTTTCCAGAAAATAAAAACACACACACATGAAAATAATCAGGAATTTTGGAAAAAAAAAGAAACAAAAAGAGAGAAAAAAGATGTTTTTTTATATTTATTCAATATGTGTACCATACATACATAAGTATTTTTTTAAAAAAGTTGTAAGGGCTTATAAATGCTTCTATAATGATTCTTTTCAACGTTTTTTATTGATTACATCGAATACATATTTGAATATTTTCTAAAAAGTTTGGTTACGTTGAAACAGTACCAGAGATGGTATTATTCGTAGAGATGGTATCTCATTTGACATATCCACTATAAATTTGAGGAAGAAGGCAAGTTCTCTACTATCACCACCACAATTTTTTATAATTTTTTTGTTTATAGTTTCCAACACCACCCTCTCTAAGAGCTACTGTTTGACACAGATATTAATGTAAGGACGCTAGAGTTTATCTGAGAAAAAGTAGGATAAAACCAAAAAGCTACAAAACAACAAAAATAAACAATTCCGGGGATTAGGGAATAAACTACGTAGAAAGACCACAAAGGTAAGAGAAGAAAATAATAAAATTAACAAATCAATATTGATGGCAAATTGTCAAATTGTCGGACCGTAGTTTGATCTTTGATCGTGTAATAAAATCGATAGCAATCTGTTATCAATTAATGTGTGTTGCTTAATTTAAATAAAGAAATAACAACAAAGTACTTATTTGCCTAAAACATTTTTGAGTTGGCATATCTTATTGACTCATGGGAATCGCATGCGATTTTTATTGCACTAAATCTAAGTACAAAAGAGAGTAAAAAAGACATGAATTCTCGAATTTCTCGCCTCTTAACTGAACGGGCAACAAGTATCCATCCAACATACATCGCTGCGTCGTATACATGAGAGCTTAACTACCTCCGCGTCATTAAGAAAAAAAGACATGAGTCTAAAGCTGAACTGATTTGAATAGGAGATTGGTTCGTGGAGTATCGCATTTGTACGATGTATAGCCATGCGATTTAAGGACGGAAGACATATAGTCCTCTTCTTAGCCATATAAGTCCAGCAGAGTCTAGCAAAATTGCATATACCTTCCAGCTGTCCCGTAAAGCCAAAGAAGGGAGAGTATTTTAACTGAGATAATTGATACTCCTGTGCCCTGTAACACTAGGACCAGTTTATCAGCAATATATTTTTAAACAAAATATATCCTATGTCCTGCAAAAGTTACAAGCCGTTTTCCAAAAAATCTACATTATTCATGGCCATTATGCCTTCAGCATAGCCTGGTTGTCCATGTGAATTAAGAGACTTTCAGAGTAAAGCTCACAACCCAACGACATTTTCAAATTGGCCATGACCTTCGCCAGTAAACCTAACCATTGGAGTGGCAGCCTATACAAAAATTTATTAACAGAATCCTTAATATGTATACCGTTGCATGCAGCAAGCCTACGTACTCTGTCTATCAGACTGCAGAGACATTGATGATAACACACTGTTGTCCACAAAATGTGAGTACAGTAAAGCGAAGTTGGTTCTAACACGACCCGATACAGCCAATATATACTAACTGATAGAAGATCGCTTTCTTTACTTTCTCAATTATATTAGCCGGCTTAACATTTAATGCATTTGAATACCTAAACGATTCTTATTTAAATAATGATGCAGCATAATCGAATCATAAAACTAAGTGTGATTTTAAGACAGACATCAACATTAACAAAATATTCTGGTTCTAAAACACACGTATAGCAACGAATGAGTTTATTAAGATCAGTAGTTATTTGACTTACAATTTTGAAGAAAAAATATGCGTACATGGCCCAAACTTACATAAACAAGCATAAATAGATTTGATCTTATGCGTTAGAAGGCTATAAAATTAATAAAATTTGTATTATAAGAACAATTATTGATCTGTTGCAAAGCGCCAACTTAAATAAATGAACAAAAAAAATGTGTTAATACCAGCATTTATCATTATAAAAGCATTTAAAGCGTTAAATATAAAAGTTAGTTCAACCAAAAAATATATAAAAAAAAATATATACAAATTAAGAAAATTGGTGCGCACTACTTAAAATTAAGAATAAAAATTTGTTGAACAGTTTTAAGCAAATATTACCTGCATGGGAGAACCACCATTGTCGACCTTATCAATGCCATCGCTGGGAGCACCGCCACCCAATAAAGCGTTTATGATTTTCAAACCTAAAATTTAAATACAAAAATAAATATGAATTTGGAAAACATAAATTCATTTAGTAATGTTATACCCATTGAGATAACATTGGCCCAAGGTGAGCCAGCAAAGCCGCCATCAACATCATCTGATTTTGTGGGAGAATTCGCGGCACCATTAAAGAACATGGTTAAAACTGTACCCAACATATTTGACCATGAGAAACCATTGGGTGCTTCTTGTATTTGATTGGCCTCAATATCATCTTCAACATCATCCAAAGCCACTTTCTTTGAAGCATTCGGTTTTACGGCATATTTACGTGCAACGTTCTCTTGGCCGCCAGCATATACTGGTGAAATCTGTTGTTGCTGTTGTTGTTGTTGTCTATACTGCAAACGTCTTTGATACACTTCATTTTGTGGATAAGCAAATGTAAGTAGAATGCAATTTGTAGCCACTATTGCTAGTAAAACATATGCATTGGTTTTGCGTTGATTAAACATGCTACGAAAAGAAAAAAAAAATATTTCAATAAATATTTATGATGCAGTTTATTCAACTTGTTTCTTATTAGAATAGAAAATATAAATTAAGTTAATAATTTTTGTATGTAAATTTATTTTGCATTATTTTTTATTTTTTTTTATCATAAATTCCAGCAAATTGAAGTCATACTGCATGGCAAAGTCAAATGCTTACTTTTTAGTTTCCTTTATCATACATAGTTTATGGCTTTTATTGAACATGTTTGACGTGTTCTGATTGAATAAATGCAGACAATTTTACATTTCCCGTAACAAGCATTGGACTTGTACGTTTGTATTACTTAAGCAACGACTTTCTAAATTTACATATTCATGGTAATTAAAACATCTTGATTTTTCCATTTGAGCAACATAGGCCAGTTGTGTTAACACCACCATTACATACAACAACAAATGGAAAATTGTGTCACACATTAATGAAGCAGAAAAAAATTTAAGAAAAATTAACAACAACAAAAACAACGATGACAAAAAATATAAAAATAATAATAATAATAATAACATTACAAACGCGTTTTTAAAACTATAAAAACGAGCAACAAACGCTGGAACACTTTATAACAACAAAAAAAAAAAAGAGAAACATGACATGCAAGTGTAAGAGTTCTATCATTTGGTATTTGACGTTGAAAATGCTTGCAGAAGCATTATCTACGAGGCAATTGAAGCATTAATTCACACAATATGTATAAAACATAGGTGTAAAGCCTAACTCTGTGTTCTTTTTATTTATTTTTTCTTCTTTTCATAATTTCCGCTAAATACAGTTAACATTTCTTTAATTCATACTGGAATAATAGAAACACAAAGTAGAAAGCATACCATACACATGGAGACAGACATGTGAGCACAATACTTATGTAAAATTTATAATAAAGTATAGAAGCATAGAACTATAAATGAAGACATGCTGGCAAGCTGTTAGATCAACGAACGGTTTTATACAAACTGGAATAAGAATAAACCGAAAGCAAGCGAACAAGTGTTAAACTCAGACATTGAATTAATGTTCATAATAATTGTTAAATCAATCTAAAACATAAAACAAGTATCACAAGTTATTATATACATACGTTTTATATGTATGTTAAAAGGAAAATGCCAATCTCTTTTCCATACTTTTTCTTTTTTTTTTTGCTCATAGAGAATAGAAAGATTAAAATTGATTTTTTAATGATTAAAATCATTTTCCTTATACTTAAACCGGTACATCTAAAGAATTTATAGAAATAAATCAAGCGTCTTCTAATATGCAAAAACGAAGACAATCAATAAAAACGAAAGACTTAAGCAACAAGCACGTTTAAATGTTAGAAATCTCTTCATTGCGCAAATGGTTCAGGGTATGCTTCAATTTTCTTTTAATTTTTATTAAAGGTAGTCTGGTATTTTTAAACATAAAAAAGCAATTAAATAAATTTCTATTTAAATATACAATACATACATACATACATACGAGTATGTATGTATAGCCGGTAGAACAGTATTTAAAGAACAAATTTTTATGTAAATTTATGCAAAAACTAAAAATAAAAATTTTATATGTTTAAAATGATGATAATAATTGCATAATATGCCACCATTGTCTCTGTTTTAAAAATAAAAAAGACTAAGAAGAGTACGAGAGCCTTATGATAGTTAAGCATAGCTCTAGATTGAGATTTTTTCAACCACTCTGATAATTTTATGAAGGTATGCATTTTAAAAAGTTCTCTGCAACTAAAATTCTTTTACATCAGTTTCACTAGTGCCTGGCAATAAGAGAGATCATGCTTATTGGTGTCCTGTTCTTCTATATCATAATGATATCTATTAGTCCTTGTATATATATGCGTAGATTAGTAGGCGCATTACGATTGCTGTGAAGTTTCTTAGGTATTTTCTTAGATAGATAGTCTAAATACAAATTATATTCTTCGTGTATACATAACAGGGTGAAATTGTCTTTTGTCTCTCCATGTGAGAATATTTTCTCATCTTTCCTTTGCAAGTGTGATATCACTTTTTTGACCCACAAGAGTCGGCTGAAAAGACACTAAGAAATTGTTCTTACTAGCTGTTAAGCCAACATCTAGCCCTTTGCTTCCAATTTCTTCGGAACCTGAGACACCAGCCCTTCTTCGACAGTTTGGAATATGGTCTATCTAATCTCAATGGGTCTAATGACATTCTTCAAAAGAGATGAATGCTATTAAATTAAATTTTTGGTAGCTTTATGAGACAGCATAAAATTTCGCTGGTTTTAGAACATAAAATGTTTGCGTGGTTTTACAACAGCTACCAAAAACATTTTGATAGCCTTTAACCAATATTTTAATCTCTTGCTCCCAGGAATATGACTCAGTGAGCACATGGTAAGAGACTGAAAATTGGTGATGATGATACCGAGGTATTACTTTATATGCATCCTTAGATGACCGTGTACTTTTCTGTGCAAACTAACAGTGTGCTTTAGCAAAAGAAATTTGACATTTTTTCCCATCGGCGGCATATAAAAGCACCAAGTCCCAAGTTTCTTTTTATAATTTGACTCATGGACTTTTGGGAAACAAGCATTCAAATACTGGGCTATCATTTTTTGTTTACGAAACGAATTTGACTGAATTCTTGGCTTGGCGGCTTGATCAATGGCAGTCTTTAACATCTTCAGTCTCCCCAAACAGTTCTTTGCACCCATGAAGAAAAGTAAAATAATTTAGAATTCGCGATACAGAATGCTGCTTTACAGATTATATTTCATAAGCCAGGTAGTAGGTTAGGTTAGGTTAGCGTGGTAGCTTTAATTTTCCAAAAAGCTCACTTGAGCACGTATAGCGGCCCGTTGTGATGGCACAGGTGAACGTAGCCATGTAGTAACTACGTGGTACATTAAATTGTTCTATTAGAATGCGTGTGTTCAATGTTGCAACAATACTCATGTCTCTACGAAATATGAAGTCTTGCTTGATAACTTTGAGTTAATTCTAAGCCTAAGCCTGCTCTATGAGTGATATCTTGAAACTCACTTATGAAGTTGTGTGTAACAATAAAAATCTTATACTTTAAAGTAACAACAACAGTATCTTTAATGTATGGCATGGTTTTAAGTTTGTTATAAAAATTCTTCTTTTCCAAAATCTTTCAGAGAGATAAGTTGTTAGCATACATTAACGTTTTAAACATTATTTAATACATCAAGTTTGTATCTTTAATCTTTAGTTTTATTTTTCATAATATTAATATCATTCTTCTTAATGATATGTGACTATTTTAAATCACGTGTAAATATTTTTTGTTAAAAAAATTTTATTTCTTTTTCAGAAACTTTTACTTTCGAAAAGGTATCAAGGAAAGTTATTTTAAAAGTTAGTTGGAAACAAAGTTAAAGTAATTAATTAAAAAATATTTATTTTTTTTCTCGTTTTTTAACAAAACCATTGAAAGAGAAAATCATACAAAAACATGCAATAATATTTTCGAAAATAAAATGCGTTTAAATGGAAAGAAAAGAAACTAAAAAGAAGAAGAAGAAAAAAAAAGATTAAAAACAAAACCTTAACCAAAAATTAATACGAAAAACTACATGATGTGATACAGATGAGTAAGTCTGAAAATAAAACGATAAAAAAGCAATCTCTTGAAATATCTTCTTATTGCTTTGTGAATAACTTAAGGTTAATGGAATTCAAAAATGATTCAACTTAATGGTATATTCACAAGAAACGATAGTGAAATTAATTTAGAAAATGAAATGAAAGACATTGTTTTCAGGTTTTTTTTTTTTGGATTTTGAAATTTTAACGAATCATCATCATCGTCTTACCTTCGAAGAAGGCAAATTAATTTCACTTTCTTTTTTGTAATGTACGATGATGTCGCACTTATGATAACCGCAAGTAACAAAAAAATTTAAAGAACGTATAAAGGTTTATTGACCAATAATGTCTCAAAAAAAATCAGAGAAAGACGGTTTACTTTTCAGTTGACCTATTTTATTTTACTTTTTTTTAATATACATACATCGGCTGTACATTGAAATACATAAGAAACAATAAAAATCTTACGCTTGTTTGGTGTAAAAAAAAATTTCGAACATTTTTTCTTTTTCAATTCATCGCAACTATTTATAACGTTAACTGGTCAAAGACCTGCTATTTATTGTTAGAGTTTGAACATGCTTTTCATCGTTTTAGCTAAAACAAAATGCCGCTTTATTATGCTTTTTTGTTTAAAAAAATTTCAAATTTCTTTTAAATTTAAAACATGTTTTACATTTAACGTCAACGTTGTCATATGTACATACGTACCATGGTGAAGTGCGTAGTGCATATTAAAAGGCTCAATTTAGGTTTTGTTATGATGCAATTTTGTCTATTTTTTATAATTAAATAATCGGGCATGTGCTTGTGTTAATTAAACAATTACTATAGTTTCCATTAGATAATCAATATTTTAGCAATTTTTAATAAAAATATTTATTATGACATTTCGATTATGATGACATTTAAATTATAATTAAATTAAATATATTTTAAGCTTCCACGCGCCTGGAATAAATATATTGCTAAGATCGATGCACATTAGAACACAATACGCCTGAATATATAAAAAAAACTCTCCGAAATCTATAGCTTTAAACTCAATCAAACAAGGTATTATCTACTTTCCCTTGAATCTATAATCAATGGAATCATGGAACATCTTGAAAATTTAAAACAAGGCAGTATATTCACTGAGGATTACGCAATAGCAATGTAACTGAATCTGAAGTCATTATGCGTTATAAAACGTACATATCTGTGATGTTAAGGCACATGAACAACTTGGCTTGTATCTGTATTGACTAGCTTGTCAGAAACTAGATTAGTCTCAATTAACATAAGTTACTGCATACAGTTAAACATAAATATGGACTATCTACCACAGATATCTAGTTGGTTAATTTATTCTGTTATAGTATATACTGGCATCTTTTTCTTTTGAAGGTTTGGGAGCTTAAACCGATGATATCGGGTGTATCAATGTGGGCTGAACATGCCCTCAAATCGTTCTTGAAGAACGATCCAAACGGGCTGAGCTATGAAGCCACATGTTATTGGAGTGCGGATCATTCAATTCAGGCCAAACAAACTTGAAAATAATCGACTTATAGTGCCAACCGTTGACTGTGATTGTTTGGCCAACGTTGTCCTCAGAGAAATACATACCGATAACCCTGCAGTATAATATCCACACCATGAAGTAAGTGTTTCGGTATGCATTGAACGCTTTTGAATCTCATGGGGGTTAGAACCTAAACAAATTCAAAAATTTTTTTGTTCCGACACCCATTCAGTCTCATTGCTGAAGGTGATTTTTGCTCCAGGGGCCATTCAGCAAATACACGAAGTTGTCTATGGTCGTCCGGGGTGATTTGGCAAAATAAAGTTTAATTTCAGACAAACAAATAAAATATGCGGAGCAAAGGATTGTCGCTTAGCTTCAATTCTTGTAAGAGGCACGACAAACTAGTTAGGAACTCCAACGAATGGACATTTCGGTGTTTTCTTCAATATTATCTTCGGTACGCACATTACTTTGTCTTGTTGGTGATTTTGAAAAGAGTAAATTTAATGATAAAACGATTAATACTTGCAAGAATTACTTGACCTCTAAGCCAATGAGTTGGCTGTTAAATGGATCAAGTGCAGTAAGACCCCATTTAACGGCGGATACGTTCCAATAAGTTCCAGCGCTCAACGAAACAGCGTTCGTACTGTGATTGCGACTTCGGAAAATGCAGTTGGAATCTTTATTCTGGACAGACTAACAAAAGAGCGTTGAAAAGATATACTATATATATATGTATACTATATATATGTATACTATATACTATATATATATATGTATACTATACCATCGCTATATAGTGCACCGCTTTTGGTTGGTGCAAGGCCGTTTCATTTGCACACATATACAACAAGTATCAATACAGTGTGCGATTTTTATAATTACTACCGCGTAATACTGAAACAGCGTTAAGCGCAGCAACATTAAACGGAGTCTTACTGTGCTCTATGAATTTCGTGAATAGATCGTTTCGTATTTGGCAGCATTGTTCTGGCATTTAAAGGATTTCTGGTGATTTTATAAAATTTACTAAACACAGCCTTTGACAGCCTTAACTGTCAATCGATAGGTCTCTTGCAGTGAAAAAAAAAACATCTGATATCTTTGCTAGTTTACAGTTAATGTTTAAACTATATTTCTGAAATGTGAGGATAAAAAATATTTCTTCGGCGACTTCCTCTCAGCAGATTTCCGGCAAAAACTGAGACTAAATAAAAAATTGCCATGAAAAGTTTCTCAAAAATCTATCGTTCGGAGTCGACTTTAAACGGTAGGTCCCGCCACTCATGTATACAATTAATACACACAACATGAGCGGTGTAAGAAGCTAGGCCATAATCCTGACTGAAGGGTTGTAATGGTCAATTATGTATGAAAAATCTTGGTAAAATCTTTGGTAGTTTAGAGCCCTATAAGTGAACTTCTGCTTAAAACATAGTTTTTTATATCCACCCTTGAACTTACAGCACATATGCATATTTATTCCCGATATAATAAGTTATAATATATTGTTGTCGCCGTAGTCTAATAGGTGGTGTTTTTAATAGACGTAAGGCCTCTGTTCAAACCCCAGGTCAGGCATCAAGACGAAAATATGAAGAAACTTTTCTGCGGCGACTGCCTCTCTTAAAATTCTGAGAGTAAATAAAATTGTCATGAAAAGTTTCTCAAAAAACTGTCGTTCGGAGTCGACTTTAAACTGCAGGTCCCGCCACTCATGTATAAAATTAACACACACAATATAAGCGGTGCAAGAAGCTAGGTCGTAATCCTGACTGAACTGTTGTAATGACCAATTATGTATGTATGTATGTATAACACGTTATAACCTACAGAAAGTTTTTTAATAGAATCTGCGAGGCTTCATTTTAACGTTTCTCGGCCGTTTGAATAACTTGATTTATTTTCTTTATTTCCTTTACATACATATACTTTCAATTATATCTCATCGAAACTTTGAACATAAAGAGAAGGTTTCTAAAAATATTTTTTAACAAAACTATTGAAAGCTTTGAATTCTTTAATAAAAATTTTCTCTTTTAATATTTATTTGGCGCTTGTTAAACTCATTAAAATATTTTTCATTAAATTAATATAAATTTCTTCATTTAACAATAAAAAATTATGAAAAATAATATGAAAAAAATGTCATCTAAACAAAACACTTGCATACGTACATATGTACATACATACATACGTACATACATAACTAAAAGACAAAAAACCAAACTTTCTCCCTCGAAATGTAAGCAAAACGAATGATGAAGAAAGAAACAAAATTAAATCCAATAGAAACTACGAGTACGCAAACGTATGCACAAATAATAATAAAAAAACAGAAAAAAAATCTGAAAAAAACAGAAAAAAATCCATTCAAACATAAAAATACTCTAAAAAGATATGAATGAAAGTCACGACTTGTAGCAGCAACAAAAACAAAAGCAAAAAAAAAAAACAAACAGCCATAGAAGTGGCAGCAGCAAGCAACAATCCAACAAAATGAACAAAAAAATGTTTTTTTTTTATTTCAGTTTAAACGCTTTTATTGAATGAAATCAAGAAAAACAAACTAAAGAGTAGCGAACGAGACGTTAAAAATTAAAAAAAAATACGAAATAAAACAACACAAGCCAAAAGGGTTTAAGGCGGTGGCAAGCATTTGAGTTGAAGGAGGAGGTATACAGCGTTAGTAGTAGCGGCGGTGGTGGTAACGGATATGCTGAATTCACGTCAACCCGTTTTATGTCTTTCAAACCAAAATTATGAACAGAAAAGAAAAGAAAAACAAAAAAAGCATAAAAGCTGCAAATATAGTGGGTAAATTGATTGCTATGCATGCAGCGTCAATTAAAAATATGTTGAACTCTTTTCGGTTTGTCTTCTTCTAAAAGCGCATAAAGGAGCAAAGTTTGAAAGAGAGACAAACTCTAATAGGATAAAATATGAAAACGAAACTCTTTTATGAATCAATTATACATAGCTTTAGAGAACAAACATGAACATACCGGCATAGCTAGCAGTTAAGCCGAACTGATTTTCCATGCTTTATGGTTCAAAACAGAATGAAGTCGTTTTAGGAAATGAAAATCTAAATTTTTCTCTTTCAATTGACATTATTACTGCAAAAACATGCATGAACACAAATTGAAAATTAATTTTTAAAGTTTTTGAAAATCATAAAACAAAGCAGACTTGAGACGAAATAGAGAAGAGCACAATTAGGGAGTTTTTACAAATAATGTTCAACTGGTTACAGAAGTCTAGGCCAAGACTTATATCCTATTACAATCGAATAATGGTAAATAAAATACAATCAGCATCTATTTATCATTATATGAATCCTGTTTTATTTTAGATTTTCCTTATTCTCCTCTTCACACAGGTAATGATGACTTAAGCTTTATCATCCTCTCTTAATCACTGAGATTGAAATGACTTGTGTATGTTGTGTTTACATTATGGCATACAATGCAATTGCATTTTGCATTCAAGCACTTACTCTGGAATCACCTCTTAGGGCCATTATTACAACTTGCTGTTAACTAAAGGGAGGATTTTAACGGGCAGATAAATTGTTTTTCATTGTTATAAGCGGACAATAAGGTAGAAGTGACTGTTAAGATAAGTAGCGAATCATCTTTTAAAGTTAAGTTTATGTTTGAACTTGCCATATTATATATTATTTTCAATATGGCAACTTAAACAAAACAAAATGAGAATATACAACTAAAAAACGAAGCCCTTAGTTGCTACTGCGCTTAAAAAAAAAAACTTGTTTAATTGAGCAGTGTTATCGACATTGCTCCGGCACTGCCATATTTTTGAAAAAGTTACCTTTATTTTATCATTAGGTTGTAATAACGAAAAGAAGTTAAAGGTGACTTTAAAGTGCACTTTAGCTAAAGTTTCCTTTAATTAAACCCAATTTTAACGGTAAGTTGTAATTATGGTCCTTAATCTTTTTATTTCTTAAGTTTTAAACTTTTTAACTAATCGGAAATGAGATTTTTTAAATTACTTGTACAGATGATAACTCTTTAAGAAACACCATATAATGCCTTCACGCAATTATATTCTTTAAAAATTTTTACAGTCATAAAAAATCTTCTGACCGAATCTAAACTGATTGGGAATGGACTAATGGAAGCAACTAAAAAAACACCGATAAGGGCTTGCCTGATAATCTAAAGCAGAAGGCATATTCTAATAAAAACAAAATATTGGATTGGATTAATGGATTCCTGAAGAATGCTATGAAATTATCTTAAGCTTATCAAATGCTATGGCATTTAGGCTCCAACAAAAATAAAAATGGCCAAACAAAAATCGTTTATCATCTCGGAAAATAATGAAAAAACTTGTTGTATTGGTCTTGTTATCCAACCGATTAAACGGAAAAATTTTAAACCACAAATACACAGTGAAACCGTTTAAATTTGCCTAACCGCACATGCCATGGACCAATGAGCGGAAACAGTTTTTTCTGATGAAAAATATCTAATTAAGATGAACGAAACCGATAAACTTGTTGTTGCCATGATCTGGACCAAGCAAACGTTGTAAAATCCCAGCAATATTCTGGTGAAAGAAGCGTTATGGTGTTGGGAACATTAACTTAGCTTTCTGTTTATTTCATTACAAATAAGCCTAGAACCACAGATTGGAATCCATTCAAACCCATTGCTTGATTTCAATTTCTAGTCTAAGCTGTCCGGCTATTCCATAGAGTAGCGGATATTCAGTAGAAGACAAATAACTTCTCTGAATTCCTAAAGTTTGACCTCAAATTTTGCATTTTTAATGCCCACAAACAGAGTACCAGTATCCCCTGTTTCTAGGGAAGTGAAGTGAAGTCAAGTGAAGGAATTTCAGTATTTGGACAGAATAGATATACAAATTTAATATCACATGACTTCCATCATTATTGCAGTCAAATTATTTTTCTAATTTAAATGCGACAAAGTTTTAAAGAAATTTAATTTGTGGAATACTTATTGCAATAATTTTAAAGTGATTTTATATTTATTTTCTCGTCAGCAAATGCAAACCTCTTAACAAACTTTAATGCAAACAAATTTAAACTGAAATCGTTGATAAGAATTCATTTACGTATGTATTGTGCTTGTGGCATAAATTCTATAGACAAACTAACAAATATAAATGGGCCTCTGGAAACACAGCATATCTATTCAAGCATACAGAACTGGGTTAGTAGTATCACTTTCTATTCGTATACAGTGAGTGTATAAGATTTTGAGGAAGAATGCATGCACGGTTAGTTAGACTGACAAATTTAAAATGAAAATTTGTTAATTGAATGAGCACATGTAGCAGAAATTAAATAAAAATAGGCTTCTTAAATACAAGTAAGAAGTTTAAATAAAATTGTTACAATGACTGGAGATATGATAGAAATTAAGGCCATAAGATTTTTTTTTTAACTCTTTGGTCACTTTTTAGACATTTGTTGAAAGTTGAATGCAATTTAATACACGTATGGAGTACATGAAATTGTTAAATGTGTCGTTACAACTGCTTGAATGTTTTTCTTTTTATCGCTATTTCTTGTGTTATATAGCTAATGACTGTTAGTATTACTGTTGTTGCTGTTGTTATTGTTTTGCTGTTAAATAAAAAACAAATCAAACTGTTAACTATTTATACTGTTAACTTGCCTTTCAACAGTGCTTGTATATTTGTTATTGTTATTGCTTTACGGTGTCTACATATCTTGACCTATATGCCATCAATATTATGATATTAATCTGGTGTGTTGTGTGTGTTGATTTCGTATTTCGTTTGTTTATTTGTCATTCATTGTAAATTCTTAACTTTCTATTTCGTTATGCCAGTGTTTTGTATTCAATTTAGACGCATATGCTAATTGAATATCATCATACGGTGGAGAAATTTTTCTTTAACAAGCGCAAATAAAGCATAACTCTTGGTAATGTTCTGATTTTTAAATTTAATAGGAATTTAATAAAAGTGAGTACGTTTTATTTTAAATATGTGTGAGTGTAAGAGCATATTGATAAACATAGCAATAATCGATGAACATTAATACCATACATGAATATCTTTTCCAATTTATGTATACGAACTTTTGGTGAAATTTAATTTAGAAATTGTAAAATTGTGTGCCTATATATATTTATTTACGTACCCATAACCAGACTTTAGTACTTTTACAGAATATTGTCTTGAAATTACAAAAAAAAATATGTCATGGATATATTTGTCTACCCCTTTCAACTCTTTTTATAACTTTATTTATTTATTGATTACAATGCAATTACAAACTCTATTCTTATTATATACGAGCGGAGTAACTTGACCATATGCTCGGTGTAGTGTCACAGACCAGAGTCTTTGGTGGGAATCGAACCCACGACCCTCACGCTAATAGTCTAGCACAGTACCAGTACTAGACTACCAGGGCACCCTCTTAATTTTAATTGAGTATTGAGTATGATTCATGTGTACAATAAATTCGCTTACCCCCAGTATCAGAAACCAGGCAACTGTTTAAAGCGTCAGCAATTCTTTGAATGGACCAAAGTAAAATCAATCCAATTCCTTCATCTTCTTCGATGAAACTTATTGCCATCTGAATGGCTTAGTGAATACACTAAACTCTAGAATTAGAAGCTCAGAAATTTCCCATGCAATCTATGAGAAACAAATATACCTACAACCAGCAACAGTCTGGTATAGATTTTAGTCAAGTGGTGTGATTGAAAATGAGCCAGAAATTATAGTGTCTGATGAAATAGGCGAAGTATATTAGTTTTGATTTAGTAGATAATAGCTAGAGAGTCCAAACCTTAGATATGGATAAAATTAACCCACACTGCATTGGTGGTATGAGTGGTGTTAGATGCTAGGTTATGATCCTCACTAAAAGATTGTAATGAAGTGAATTGCATTCTTTACGGTAACATAATAACATATTTCCTGTGAACTGAACTGGAAAGCATGTTTGAAGTCGCCGTGGTCTAGTAGGTAGTATGTTGGCTTATTAAACGTGAGGCCTCGGTTCAAACATATGACAAAATATTTCTTCGGCAACTTCCTTTCAGCAGATTTCTGGCAAAAACTCTGAGAGACAATAAAATTGTCATGAAAAGTTTTTCAAAAAAATCTGTCGTTCGGAGTCGACTTTAAACTGTATAAAAAATAACGCAGACAACATAAGTGGTGTGAGAAACTATATCGTAATCCTGACTAAAGGGTTGTAATGACCAATTATGTATGTATTTATGTATATATTAGGATGTTTCAGCAAAATGGCGCTATCTGCACCGTCGTGTGTGCAATAATCGATTTAGCAACGATTGCCAGAATAAAATATTTCAAGAGATTTGACTGTTAACTGCGTACTACGATCGTGTGCAATTTTTTCTTTGAAGTGAAACCAGAAACAAGTCCAATATCTTTATAAAAAATGCATAAAAAATTTTTCGAAAAAGAGTAATGATCTGCCATTAGAGCTCTGGTGGTCATTTGGGCAAATTTTATTCCATATTTAATTGGAATATGTTTTCTTTGCCATTCAATAATAAAATGGAGATATTTTAAAATGATAACTGCCTTTTTACTGAAACGCCCTTTAATTCCTCTCATAATATCAGATTGAAAATTGACAATAATTGTTGGAAAATTTTTACTACCATTAGCTGATGGTCATGAATCAATTTTTCAATTTGAGAGCATTTTCTATGCTTCAAGAAATTGGCTTTAAAAACTGTTTTCAAAACTTGTTGTGCAACCAACCAGTAGCCCAAATTAGTCTTCTATAATTGGTCTTACAGTATCCATTGTAAGTAAAACTGAATCTATTAAGTTGTGAACGAAAATGTTAGCAGATGGGAAATATATATTTCCCTTGAACTAAACCTTTGGTTAGAACGAGTTAAGATAGAATTCAACAGATTTTTTGCGTTTTCGCCAACAGATTTTAAATGATATCAGGATTAAAAAAAAATTTAAAATTCAAAAACATAAGAGTTGAACTAATGTGAAATTCTTTCCGAAGTTATGAAATAAAAATTGGTTTAGATTTTGTCCATTTTTATGATATCAGAAGAAAACTCTGGAAGTTTATAGCTTCAAGTAAGATAAGTAATAATTTTGCATGATGACTAGTTTAAACCACTATGATAGCTAATCTGAAAAGTACCTAGTATTCTAAGGGTATAAAAAACTAAGGAAAAACAAAAATTAATCATTTTTGATTACTACATAATTCATAATTAGAAATTATAATTAATTTCGTTTTATAAAATATTTTTGATGTGATATTTTTCCATTGAACAAGACGTGACACTCATTTTTGTACATGGAAAATAAATTAAAGTTTGTTGCTTAAGTCTTTTGTTTTGTTTTCTTTTAATTTCTAAATGAGTTCTGTTTCGCTAGTCTTTTAAAAAAATTTTTTTTGTTACCATGTAAACGTTTTTATTATTGCGTTTTCAATTTGGTTTTTAGAATACACACGTACGTTTTAAAAATGTTTAAAGTATTTGTATGCCCTTATATGACAATTGTATTGAAAACTTTCTCTTTTAACTGTTAAGCGTGAAAACGTAAATCAAATAAATTTTATTTCTTAATTTTTGTTTTCAATCTTACCTGTTGGTTTTTTTTTAAATGTGTTGTTATTAATTAATTTGTAAGTTTTTTTTATTTATTTATTCTCTTTTTACACTCTTGACATTTGTTATCCACTGCAATTGAAGCAAATTAACACACCTCTTTACAATGTTAATAAAATATTTTCTCTTTTTTTGTTTTTGCACTCCTACTAGATATTCGTTTTATTTTTTAAACAAAAATTTCTGTTTTTTCTTTTATTAACGAAATGGAATATTTCTTCTTAGCTGGCTTATCGTGTGTGTTAACACTGGTATAGGTTTCTTACAACTGAAACTGCTATCGCCTTGAACTTGGCTTTATATATGCTGACCTATTTTTGTTGCTCTAATAGAGTCGTGTTTGATATAAACCAGCTCGAAGAAATGCAGAAGCAACCACACATTACCATTAAACCGTAGCACAACAGCGTAATCTTGATCTTGTGGTTTGAACGCTCAACTAGTGTTGCAACTTGTTTGAGCTGAAATTCATGAGAAATTCATAGCAAGACAACACAGCACAAAGAAATATCAGCAACTTGGTTGGCCAGTGGTAAGGTGCATTGAACAACAGGTAGCACGAAGAAAGGCTTTGTAGTTAGCTGACTATTTTACAACAACGTCTTCTTCTCGGCTTATTTCTTTATTTACCAGCCAGCCTTGCTTGTTTAGGCAATAAACAACAAACTCATGTAAATCAACACTTTGTTTATTTTGCTTTGTTTCGTTATTTTGTTTATGCCAGTGTTTCTTTGTACTGTTATAAAGTTACGCGTGTGTAATTGCCTGTAATTTGTTTAATTTCATTACAAACTGTAGATCTTTGTAGTGTTTAGTCAATGTTTTTCCATTGTTAATCTTTCTTGAATATTCTTGCTGAAATTCCCCTTCTTATCATTAAAGATTCATCTGTTTAGCTGCTGATAATAAAGAAATGAACTTGAAAATAAGCTAAAAATGTTTCAGATTATTACAATTTTACACGTTTATTGAACAGAAGTTTTAAAATATCAGGCTCAGAAAATCCTCATCCAATCCAAGAAAAACAAATGCACCCTCAATGCGCAACTATGTGGTGTAGATATTTGTTAGGCGACATGATTGGTTATTACTTTTTGAAAATGAGTACGAAATTCCAGTCACTGTGAACGTTACCGGAGTATAATAAAGAAATTCTTGTGATCTTAATGGGACGACATGAGTGTGGACAATACTTGCTTTCAGTAATATGGCGCCACTAGAAATATGCACTAAAATCCGTACAAAACGTGATTTTTTAGGTATGCTTTTGACGCTCTTGAATCCCATGTGGATTGGTTTATTGCATCTGCGAAAGGCCGAGTGCTTTTGAACGACGTAAAACCGACTGCCTTGAATTCTCTTTCACGTTCTCTCGGACTGCAAATCGTGTGTTTCGTCAATTTATGGGTGATCTATAAGACGATTATAGTGCTCGTAACATGAACGAAGTGATCAGTACAACCAGAACACCCATTTTAATAAAAAAAAGTTTTCTCGTGTTGTTCAAGTTATATACGTCCAGGGCACAATAGATTGAATAATTGACAACTATTTTGACAGATTTAGCTTCAACAAGATCGCTGTTATGAACTGTCACAGTTCCGAATTTCCTGTTGGAAAGCCTTGGAAAGAATTGTTTACATCAGATCACCTATGTTACGTTTGCTTTCGCAAAAAAAAAAAACTTTCTATGTAGTGCGCTCGAGAAGCAACCGGTACCTATATGCAAACTAACCAAATTTGTCAGTAACACGTGAGTGAGATCTCAAGAGAAGGAAGAAAATCGTTTACCAAATTTTTCTCTTCCTTATGATCGCTTCTACGTTTTGACATTCGCCACAAAACATAATTACTTAACCTTTTAGCAGGATTACAATCTCCCTATTCATACCAGCCATGTTGTGTGTGTTTAGTTTATCCATGAGTTGCAGGATCTACAGTTCAACATCGAAACAGAATTACACAGTGCATAAATTTTTCATGGCAATTTTCGTTACTCTCGCGGTCTTAACCAGAAGACTGATAGAAGATCACTGAAGTCACGTCTAGAAAGCTAACACGCTACCCACTAGACTACGGCTTTTTTCCAAATATCCACTTAACTGTACTCATGGCCATCAAAAGTACAAAAGAATCCTGGATTCTAGATTTTATCAATCAACATATTATCGTTCGTCAGTGTGGTGTAGGACTTCCTGTAGTCGTGCATAATCGTATATAAATTTTGTAATACAGTCGTTTGTTTTCATGTATTTACGTTGTAAACAATTTGTACTTAGTCAACCACACATTCTTGAAGACAATGTGGTATTAATAATGTTAAAAATTTCTCTTAAAGTTCATTTTACTACTTTAATAATGATATTTAATTGTAGGCGATTATGATTATTTATTATGGACAATTTTTCTTGCGAAAAAGAAATTTTCCTTAGATTTTCACAAATGATAAAATGATAAAAAGATTATGTTAATATTAAAATAAAAATATATTTTTATTTTCATTTCGCATTTTTTGACAATGCATCTTTAACTGTAGCATGCATCATGCAACCGTTTGTGTTACAAAAAAATATAAAGAAAAACATTTTCCATTTGGTTTTTTTTTTAACTTGGCCATGGTATTTTTTTATAGTGCGAAGAGTAATCAAACTGTCTGTTTGTTTACCAATACCAATACCAATACCAACAATAATTATAATTATTAACTTTTCTTTCTTTCTTTCTTTTTTTTTGGCATTTTATAATAGAAAGTGTTTTCATTCTCCATTTTTTTAGGTTAAACTAAATATTTAAATTTCTGTAAATTATGTGTTAATTAGTATTTGTTTTTTCTGTATATTAGTTGAGATTCTTATTGGTATTGTATTATTTGTATTTTATTTTTATTATATGTATTGATGCGTAGATAATCTCTGATAAATTTACTTCATACTTCATATAAATGTAAGTACGCAATAAACAAAATAATTATCTCTGCAATACAATTATTTGAAATTTTTCTCTAATGAGAAACGGATGATTCAATATTATCTTCGAGATTTAAAGATAAATTTCAAATATGAAATACATTTCAGTCAGCAAACCTTTATACTATAAACACAATAAACGCAACGCAGCAAACACAACAATTTCTCAGAAACAGAATACATGGGTGTATATGGAAGTGATTATTTTAAAGAAAGCGTGACAACAAGCAAAGATACTGCTGCTTTGCTCATTTTACTCGCAGCAATTAAAGAATTAGTGCTCACAGTGAAAGGCTTTATCCTGGCAATGTGAGGATTAGTGCGGTCAATCCCATACATAAAATAGATCTTTTAATAAAGCGATGTATGAAATATAACGAGAAAATACCTTTTAGTGGTACTATTGATAAAGAATGAAATGTTTATTTTTTTCATTTGTCTCGCTTTTGCTTTGCCGCTACAGCCTTTATTCTAATTAATACGCATGCAGCTTACCTTACGCTGGGATTGCAAAATTTTTTTGCTTGCTGCGTTGCTTTTATTGTGATGATGGCATTATAAAACACTGTTAAAACCCGGTATACTTCGTCACTCATATTATAATTTTTTATTTTAATATTCAATACAGTCTCTTTTGAATCCTACACAGTCTATCTAACGTGTCTCATTTTTTTGTTTTATTTCATTATTAGGAATTTATTTAAAAATATGAAGGATGCGAGATCAGTTCATAACCAAATTCATGGATAATTTTAATTACCTATAGAACGTGATTTTAATTACCGATAAGGTGATTTCACCTTAAAATAATACAGACATACTTGCCTGTCTTTAATCTTATAATCTTATAATTTTTAACTCCGGATTATGGGTCAACATTTCACATCAATCATGTTGTATGTTTCAATTTGATGCTTTGATGGCCTTTACTCCGGACGTAAGATTTAAGAAAGCATTTCAATGCAATTTTATTATTTTCTGAGCTGTTGTAGAAGTCTTCTGAGACGAAGCTACCGAATATTATCTCTTTTTCCGTGATAATATCGCTGCAGTTTGAACTCAGATGTTCGCATCTAGTACCTCAACACACTAGTAGTCTAGTAGGGTGACTACCTAGCAAAGTAGTGCTACAAAAACTTGCCTAACTTCTCCCTGATCACTGCAGAGGTCATGGCCCTCTTTGTGCATGAATGCCTAGGTTTCGGATCATTCAAAGGTAGTTTTAATACGATGAATTGAATCGTAATGAGTTGGCCAGGGACGATATGAAACTAGTAATCTCCGTCATTTAACAGGGCATAGCTAGTCTGACTGCCTTAGTTAAAACGGGTGTTGTTCGTTCGTTTAACAGGGAGTTTCAACTTCATTGGTAGTGGGATTCTATATTGTTAGACTATATTGCACTCGTATGAATAAGAACTTTAAATCGAATGGCCATCCATCTCGCAGTAGTGATTCTAAAGGACCACTTTTTGTTAAAAAGACATGCCGAAAGGCTTGGCATTACTTCAAATAACTTCTGCAGAAGCTATGTATCGGAGTAGGATGAAAAGACTTCCTGTATCACTCACATAAGATTTTAAGACAAGATTATTGGGAATAAATTTCAAACCATTCAACATTAATATAATGGACTTTTCGTTTACGGTTGTTTTTTTTTAACACATATTGACCAATAACACATTCAGCCTTTATAGCGCACCAAAATGTAATTTTCTTGTAGATTATTCTCACTCTAAACCTGTTCCACAGCAATAACGGTTTTTTTATGAACTTCTAATGGATCTCGCGGAAGCTGTAATCATGGATTATATTTTATGTTCTTTCCTTTAGTTTTCACAGGAAAACATAACAATAATGATTGATCTGTATATTTTGCAAACGGGAAAGAGGCAACTGAAAGTGTTACATCCGGTCAAGAGTACAATTTAAAATCCATTTATTGCCATATTAAATAAATTAAGTGAAAATAGATGTTACAATTAATATGACTTTTTTTTCTTTTATAACTTCTTTTATTTTATATTTTATTTTGTTATTATAATCAATGGCAACGTATTGCCATGTACTTGGAGGCACAATGCATTGTTGTACGCACTGATGTAATGTGGACCAAAAAAAGTTTGGTAGATAATGTGGAAGATCATTGACATTTTGTTTAATAAAAAAAATTTTACCTACGGAAAGTAAAGAAAATATAGCTTACATAGATCATATAAGTATCGGGTCTTTCATTAAGGGTTCTTATCCTTAAATTGATTTGCAACAAATTGTGTGTGATATCATCACACAAAATTCAAATGACCACGACTGCTTCTTTGGATGGAGTGCTCCGTCTCGGCTGCCAGTTTACGTCACCTGCACATCAGAGACCATACTCTGAAATCGCTAGTGCAGAATATTCAAGGTGGCATGAGCCATGTGGTACGTAGCGACATCCGATTGAAACCAAATTCAAGCCACAAGAAGCTGGTAATCCTCGACCTGTACTGCGCTGACTCGACCGTGTCGTTTGGATGGAAGAGATTGCTTTGGCAAGAAGGGTATTTGATGCGGGGATTACCAGAAGTCGGTGTAGAGGACAACCTTGCCTGTGTTGGAAAAACAAAATCAAGGATGTCCGTTCATCGATTGGTGTAGCCAACTAGTAGAGGCAGGCAAAAAGCAGAGGCGCCTGAAAGGATGCGTTAAGGCAGGCTGAAATCCGTTAACCGGGTTATTTTTATTAATGGCCACTGAAGTAAGAGAGTTAATAAGATTACGGAGTGTTTCCAATTGTTGCCATTCAAAAAATACACGTCGTTGTCTATGGTCGCTGACTTAGTTAAATTTTGTACGAATGCAGGCCCAAGTCACGATGCAATACTTGAAAAATGGTGGCTTTCGAATCACCGAGTTCATGTGACCGACACGAAATCTATATACAGATATTGATCGACCATTTATTAGATACGAATTTATCCACCACATTCCTATAGTAGGGCGATTAAGACAATTATGAAATAAGAGCAGCGTGCTGTACGTTGCATGAACAGTAAATCTATTTAGAAAAAATAATTTTTTTAATAATTTACGAGTCCAAGGTAATTTAGCAAAACATATTGAATAAATGACAACTGATTTCACATTTCCAGCTTCAAGCCGTTATCTACTGTCAAAGTTCTAAAGTCCTTGCTAGAAAACCTGGCTTTTATACGTTCGTTACCAAATAATGGAGTCTTCTCTTATAATTTCTAAAATATCGCAGTTCTGTTTAATGATGCCAACTTTCTTGCAATAAAGTAAATATTTCGTCCATGAATAACAGACTTCTGATTGAAACTATGATGTTAATTTCGTTGACAAAATCATATTTTAGTAATTTGTGGGCTTGTTTTCATCATATTCACGTATTTTTCATTCCTTAAAATTAAAAGTTGCTTATTTTAGTATGCTTTTCATTGTTTTAAATTCAGATAAAAGTAGTACTTATCGATTAATTTTTGTAAGAGGAAGACTTCCTACGCTTCCTTATTCTCCTCTTTCCTACTTCCTCTCCTTTTGTTCCCATCCCCTCTATTATCCTCTCACTTAAAGAACGTGTTTGTACAATGGTACTGTACTTGTCAAGTACATGTCCTCTAACCTAACTTAAGACTTCAGTATTTTGCTACAAAATTATAAACTTTGAAGAGACAAATTGTTAAAAAAATGTAAACATTTTGGGAATACAATGTTATGTATATGATGAGTCACTTTTCTCCGAAATCTAATCATACATAAGATGATATTTGTAACAAAATCCAAATACGTTTACGAAATATTTCACTTGAAAAAGCAAGCAATTGCGATGAATGAGATAACAGTTCAAACATAATCTGTTTGAATTTATTATTCATAAATGTTACATTTTGATAATTGGCCACAACACAATCCACTACCAATGGAAACATTTAACATTCGTTAACAGCGATAGCATTTCCCTATAATTTAAAAAATCAAGAAAGCTTTTTATAAGCGTGGCTTAAATAACGTATTAAGAAAAGCCTAAACGTATGCAATGATAAAGAAATTTTGTTTGCTGTATAGTTGATAATACTAGAGCTTATTTTATCAATTGACATTAAACTCGGCTCAAAAGCTTCATATATAAGCAAATCGCACATTGCATGAACATAAGAGAAGTTCTGAATGGCTCTAATCACACGAGAAAAATTTTTAGTCGCACAATTTTTGTTCCTTTCAAATCACACGGGATGAATATTAGTTTGGCATGACGTGTCTACGTATACACAGCTTTGTATGTATTAGGGCCATTATTACAACTTGCCGTTAACTAAAGGGAAGATTTTAACAGGCAGATAAATTGTTTTTCATTATTATAAGTGGACGATAAGGTAGAAGTAAGCGTTAAGCTAAAGGGAAGATCTTCCTGCCTTTAACTTTTAAAGTTAAGTTTACGTTAGTACTTGCCATATTTTATATTATTTTCAATATGGCAACTTCAAATATAAACAAAATGAGTAAACACAACAACAAAAAATGAGACCACTGCCATATTTTTTAAAAACTTATCTTTATTTTATCCGTAAGTTGTAATAACGAAAATAAGTTAAAGTTAACTTTACAGTTCCCTTTATCTAAAGGTACCTTTAACTAAACCCAAGTTAACGGCAAGTTGTAATAATGGCCCTTAGTGTTGTTGCACTCATTTGATTTTTAAAAATGTGTATGTATTTTTTTTTTCTGCAGAGATCTGCCTGTATTATCATTAGTGGTGCCTTGCGCACTACACCTACGTCGGCACTGGAGATAATTTTGGGCCTCTTTCCGCTTGACCTTTTCTGTAGGGGAGTGGCTGCTAAACTAAGTAAACGTCTCTGGGCGACTGGACAGTAGCATGACTCGGGCATAGGCCACGCAAGAATCCTGAGGGAAGTTGGAGCTGTCGGGAGCAGTGACTACAGGTAGACTTCACGAAGAGATTCAGGACATCGGTTCCGGATAACGGGGCCTGGAAGGGTGGTGTGACCCACCTGTTTAGAGACTCCGTACAAATCTACACCGATGGCTCTAAGCTGAACGGAGCGGTTGGCAGTGGAATTTTTTCGGAATCGGTTGGAATAGCTCAGTCTATAAGACTACCAGACCACTGCAGTGTCTTTCAGGCGGAGGTGGTGGCCATACAGGCTGCGGCGAGTATTATTGGGGATGGAAGGGTCTCCAAGCGGAACGTTACCATACTTTCTGATAGCCAGGCGGCTATCAGGGCTTTGAGCTCTAACGTGATGAACTCCAAGACGGTGTACGGCTGTCGCAGATATCTCAACGAGATAGCGGAACGATATGACATCCATATCGTATGGGTACCGGGACACAGTGGTATTCCGGACAACTGTAGAGCTGATGAACTTGCCAGGCGGGGCACGACCATCGAGCTCACCGCTGAGTTCTCGAATCTGGGCATACCAATGAGGACCTGCAAGCTCATAATTGATAATGCGATCGTCGATTCCGTCAACGACAGGTGGGCGGCCTCGGACACGGGTAGAACGGCTCGTAAAATCTGGCCAAGGCTGGATGAGGGGCGCACAATGAGTCTACTTAAACTCCAAAGAGGCGCGCTCAGTGTAGTTGTCGGTGTCATTACGGGGCATTGCATTATGGGTACGCATGCGAGGCGCATTGGACTTGGACACCTTGCCAACGACTTCTGTAGAAGCTGCAGAGATGAGGAAGAAGAGGAGACTGTCTCTCACCTGCTGGGTACATGCCCGGCTCTATGCCAAAGGAGAAGGAAGTACTTGGGTACTTACTACATGGATGATCTGGAGGAACTGTCAGAGATTGACATTGGCAGCCTAAATCGCTTCATCAGGAGCTCCGAATGGTTTCGAGACTAGGGGACAACGGATGACTGTGGTAGCACAATGGGCCCAATGCGGCCTAAGTGTGTCCATCAACAAGAAAATTTTTCTTGGATGGGCAGTCACCTATACCTACCTACCTACCTACCTATGTATTAGTTTTGTGCTGGTAATGCGGGGCTGTAACTGGTTGAAACTTTAGGCCGCCGAAAAACCATTCTCTTCACCTCTCTTACCTATAAACTATCTTTTTACTTCAGCAAAATTGTTCTCGTGTGATTAGAGCCAATTGAATGAATTTTTGTAACATTAAATATAAGGTAGATCAGCGATGTTAGATGTACATACATATATAACGCTTAAAGCTAAAAAAGATTTTTAATTAAAAAACAAAATTGATTCTACATGTTTAAAACCAGTCTTAGTTTGATCACCCTGTACACATGTTTTACAAAATTATCGTTTTGAAATTGTATTAAAGATAGCCTACGATTATGGTTTAATCGTTTTTATGAAAAACTTCTTTCTAAGAATTCACAGTTAATTAAACACTTGAAACCACTTTCCCATTCAATAATTTCAAAATCTTTACGTCCTTATGTCTACTTGACATTTTAATAATTGAATTGCATTTATAATCTATTGTTTGCATAAAAAGAACATGAAAAATATTTTCTACATGTCATACAATATTCTTAATGTACATACATACATGAGGACATATAGTATGTACAAACGTATATATGTTTTGCCACAAAAAATAAAATTTTGTTGAAATCATAAGTTGAAAAACATTTATGGACCAACTGCTCAATTGTTGTGCAATTTTTTTTCCAATTATTTTTGTTTTCTACATTTCATTGTTATTTATAAAATATTTTCCCTTCTTTTAATCTTTTTTCTTACTTTGGAAAATAATAATCCGTATGAAAAGTCTGAAAGACAAAATATTTGGTGTACGTGTAGGTGTAAGTATTTGCAAGTATGTATATGGAAATATTTTTGTAAAACACTTGTTTACATCTGTCACTACCAGTTGCCATGACTATTGTCCATCATTTCAAAATGCATTTGCAAGTGCTTACACTCCCTTTAGGATATATAAATTGTTTTTTTTCGTTTAGTTTATTATTATTTTTATAATAACTAAACGTATAATAGCTGTTGTTAAACAAACTTTAAGCAGACTAAATAACTATCGACACAAGTGCAATTGGGAAAAAGGGATGCCATGAAACTTGAACGAGGGTTGTTAGTTTTTTGTGTTTCCCAAGTTTGCTATTCAGTAACTCATACAAAATAAAAAATAAATTGTATTACCGTTATTTATTAATTCCTTCGAAATAATTGATCATTACAATTCTTTAGTCAGGATTACGACCTAGTTTCTCACACCACTTATGTTGTGTAAGTTAATTTTTACACGTGAGTGGCGCAACCTACAGTTTAAAGTTGACTCCAAACGCCTGATTTTTGAGAAACCTTTCATGGCAATTTTTTATTTACTCTCAGAGTTTTTTGTCAGAAATCTGTTTTTTTAGTAATTTAATAAGAATCAAGTGCTGACATTACGTGTGCAATGTAACATTTTTCAAATGTCCGCCATTGCCTTGTTGGGTAGAGGGCATCCATGACTCTTACGTATAAGTCAGGCCGAACCTGACCGATAATGTTGGCTTTGCGAAGGTCTATGGCTTGTCGTTTATTTACATAAACCAGCAACTTAAGAAAAACCCATAAGAAATACCAAAATCGCGCGATAGCGGTTGATAGTTTACTTCAAAATCGCTCATTCCGTTCTGTTAAAATCAAAATCATCCAGTCCAGGAAAAAAAAGTTGGTACCAATGACACCACCAGGGCCTTTTTTGAGATGCATTGGGCAGTTTTGAATCTCATGGGGATTGGTCATTCCAAGTCGACAATTTAGTGGCCCTCGTTGCTTTCTCTGGTTCAATTCCTTCAATTCCTGGGTCAGTTTAATATTAAACGGGTGATGGCGCAAACCACTACGGAAAAAGGATGAGTTCTTTGAATGATATGAAATTGACTGCCTCGGAAAAACAAAGAACCAACAAAGCAATGTTCATTAGCAGTTTGACTGGCACGGCAATTTTCAGAAAGTTGTGCCAAAAATGACAATTTGATTTTTTCACATGTAGTGAGTACGAGATAACTCGTAGCTGGCACCCTAGAAAGGAACGCTATCTACAAGTTATCTCGTAGTTCGTAGTCAACATATTAAAAGAACAAAATTACTAGAAAACCATGAGTAAACCTGGAGTGTTATAATGTGTAGTGACCACAGAGACTTCGATGCGAAATGGCGCAAATAAATTGCTTCGCTGGAGTTTTCGCATGGACTTTGATAAACCTTTTAAGAAGGAAAACCGCAAATTCTGTATATAAGTAAGTAGTAAATATTGTTTTGTTTTAATATCAGTTTTTATTTAAAAAAATCGTCATTTTTCAACCGAGTAGTATCAATAAACGTCATATTTTTATTGTACACCTCTTGTACAGTATGGAAAAACTTCCTACTTTTTATATTGCGATAGCAATTTCATGAACCATAAATACATATACAAGACTAGTGTTTTATTATACTACTGAAATAAAATTTTTAAACATCCCTCGTTTATTTGGTTTATTTTAACATTTATTGTATACGTATAAAAAGAAGAAAAAATAAACAAAAATTTATTATTTTTTCGTCATTTTTTTTTAATTAACCAATAAAATCCGTCCAAAATGTAAAACATTCTCGTACTTGGAACTTCACCAAAAAAAGAGCATTTTCTTTTAAATAAAAAAGTTTATAAATGTTTTGGCATAAATTGTTGAAAATAAATTTTCAAGCTTGTGGTTCTTTTTTTACGATCTTTTTTTCGCTAATAATTGTTGCAACGGATGCAACAAATCACTTTTTAGTTGTACAAACACTTTGAATTGACCAAACAGATTTCCATAATGTCCAAAACATAGAAATTTGTTGATTCTAATTAAATATTTCATAAAATTGCAAGCATAAATCAAAAAGCCATTTATTCACAATGTATATATTAAAATATCTTGTGCTGAAACGTTCTGTTATAGGCCAAAGTGGGTAGCTGGTGGGGGTTCACAGCTTTGCTGTTCAATAGGATATCACTACACATAGCACCTTGTATTAACGAAAGGGAAGAAAAAGCAGAGGTCAGCACTCTTCTCCAACCAAATGGGTTTGAAGCAATCAAAACGTTTGCTGGGAAATTACTATAACACTTCACTAACAATAAGATGCGATTTTAGTCATGCATCCGGCTATCGAGGCATGTATACATAATTGGTCATTACAACCCTTCAGTCAGGATTACAAGCTAGCTTCTCACACCACTTATGTTGTGTGTGTTAAATGTATACATGAGTGGCGGGACCTACTGTTTAAAGTCGACTCCGAACGACAGATTTTTGAGAAACTTTTCATGGCAATTTTATTTGCTCTCAGAGCATTTGCCAGAAATCTGCTGAGAGGCAGTCGCCGAATTAATATTTTTTTTCATATTTTCGTTTTGCTGTCTCACCTGGCACTCTCTGACTATCGAGGCATAACTGAGGTTAA
Source organism: Sarcophaga carnaria (assembly GCA_958299815.1). Lineage (NCBI taxonomy): Eukaryota > Metazoa > Arthropoda > Insecta > Diptera > Sarcophagidae > Sarcophaga > Sarcophaga carnaria. Next base: position 140,915,423 of record OY283150.1, read on the forward strand.
TAAGCGGGCAACGTCTTGAACCCAACACATAGATTCTGTGATGATGATAATGAATTACCAGAACGCATTCTTGGAACCTGTAAGGCATTAATGTATACCAGAAGGAAAACGTAGTCTAGCGGATAGTTTGTTGGCTTATTAGACGTTAACGAAACATAACGAAATATGAAAAAATAAATTTCTTTCGGCGACTTTCTTTCAGCAGTCTACGGCCAAAAACTCTGAGAGTAAAATAAAATTGTCATGAAAAGTTTCCCAAAAATCTGTTGCTTATAGTCGACTTCAAACTGTAAGTCCCACAATTTATGAATAAAATTAGTATCCACAGTATGAATGGTATGAGAAGTTAGGTCGTAATCGTCATTTAAGGGTTGGCTAATTAAATAAGTAAGTCAGAAGCAGAAACTTGGTTGCATATCCTGTGATCGGTAGGAAATTGTCAGGACACTTGGCAAATATATTATAGGGATATGCTTTAAAATTTGAGGGGAGTACCATAGATCGTATGGTTGCAGTGCTATTGGCGCAGTATAATAATAACTGCGAGTTATTAAGATTTATAATAGTAACACAAATACCCCGGATATGTATGCTACTTTTTAAATATACGTTATAGGGTTAAATATAACCGATCAAAAGGACTGGAACTTTCCGGCATTAGTCCACCAAATTTGTTGTTTTAAAATATGTTTTAATTATGTTACATAATAGATTACAGTTAAACACTTATCTCTCAACCTTATGACTATGATTTGCGCTTGTAAGACCAACGTTATTTACGATGAAATCAATTTTATGTTGAAATAACTTCTGTTTTCTATCACATTTACATCGCCACCACAAATTGTTGTTACTGAATTTCCTCAACAACTAACTGTAATAATAACAGCAACAGCAGTTATGCCATAAATACAAAAAAAAAAAAACAACATTAATAATAACAATAATGTTATAAAAATAACAAAAAAAAGAAAGAAGAGAGACAAACATTACTCCAGCACGTGCACGTAAAATATGTCCGAATTTGCCAAAATAAAATAAAAAAAATAAAATTTAAATATTAAAAATAGAAGAAGAATTAAGAGAACAAAGCAAAGAAAAAACAAGGGGATTTCTTTAACTCAACAATGTAAAATAATACTTGGCGTTAAAGTGTGATGAGCGAGAACAACAGCACGAAGCAAAGAAAATGAAAGACATTTTAGTTTTCCAATGTGAAGACACACAACCAAAGAATAAGAAACAGAAGAATAGAATATCAGAACTAAGGTGAAGACATTAAACAAAATAGCAGATGTAGGCACGCAATACAAATTAAAACAATTTAGAAGTACAAACCTAAGGTGTGTTAGACAGGGAAAACTGGCAATTTAATACCCTACAGTCACAATCGAAACAATAACAAAAAAATAATTGTTTGTGGAAATTTTAAACAGAACGCAACAATTTTTTTAAACTTAATATTTACTCATACAGTGATAGAAAAAAGTCTGCATACACCCGGTGTAGGTAGACTTTTTTCCGCTGCTTTTTATCAAATGAAAAAGATGTTGTAGCGTTGTTTAAGGCATTTACAATCAAGAATTTTTGAATGACAAAACGAATATGAAAAAAATACAACATAGAAATTATTGGAAAGAAAAATAAAAATTAGCAGGAAAAAATTTTCCATACACTGCTGTATTGTCTTTGACTGTATGTAGAAATCTCAGTCAAATTTTACTTCAATTGAAATCTATGCGTAATTGCTACAGACTTACATGCATACATACATAATTGGTCATTACCACCCTTTAGTCAGAATTAGGACCTAGTTTCTCACACCACTTATGTTGTTTGTGCTAATTTTTATACATAAGTGGCGCAACCTAAAATTTAAAGTCGAATCTGAACGACAGATTTTTGAGAAACTTTTCTTGGCAATATTATTTACTTTCAGACTTTTTGCCAGAAATCTGCTGAGAGGAAGTCGCCGAAGAAATATTTTTTCGTATTTCGTTTAGTTGGAGATGTCTGACCTGGTGTTTGAAACGAGGCCTCAAGCAGACTACATACTAGACCACAGCGACTTTAGGCTTACTTGATTAAATTTCATCTAAGGAATGAAGAACAAAAATCGAAATTTGTTTGAATTTTTATCAAATTACAGTTTAAAGCAAGACACCCAATTGTGGCTTTATTCTCAAGCCTAAAGTCTGTGCATAAAAAAATAAATAATAGTATTCAAGTCACATGACTGTTTTCCAGTTTTATTTTGATTTTCTTCATTTCATAATTGAAGTTGCTTAGTGTTACCAGGGTCGTGTGAAATATTATGCTGGTTACTTGAGTTGAAAAAAAAACTCATAAAAAATTTACGAAACTAGAAAACAATGTTGTTAAAGCGGTTTCTCATTTCATATTATTTGTTTTGTTTTGCTTAAAGTAATTCTCTAAGTCTGAATGTTGTGTTTGGACGTTAAGTAATGTGGTGGTATATTTAAATTTTGTATTTAATTAAATTATCATTTATTGTATTAAAAATCTATAGTTTTTAATGCTTTTACCTTCTTACTGCTTTATTTTGCTATTCAAAGTGAGTTGTGAGTATTAAAAAAAAAATGCTTCGGAACTTATGTCGCCTTGTGTTTACATTTTTTTAAATAAAAAAATTGTTTTGAATATGGAAACTAATTTACTCTTACATTTTCTAAAAGCAGTAAAAATATTAACTAATGGTGCTTTCTGTTCATACATACATAACATAATTCGCCATTACAAGCCTTCAGTCAGGATGACGACCTAGCTTCTCACATCACTTATGTTGTGTGCGTTAATTTTATACATGAGTGGTGAGACCTACAGTTTAAAGTCGATTCCAAACGACCGGTTTTGAGATACTTTTCATGGCAATTTTATTTGCTCTCAGAGTTTTTGCCACAAATCTGCCGAAGAAATATTGTCTGACCTAGGAAATGCCCTGTTGAAATACCACATATATTAGAGAACTCTAATGAAAGCATACATAAACTTTTGTACGTTTACATATGAAATGTCCTTAGTCATCCAAAGATCTAATTCATATGACATGCTTATTTTACGCATAATGTCATTTAACAAATTTTATTTAATTATGTACCGAATTTCATTTTAAAATAATTTGAAATTTAATGCTAAAAAGAAAATTGTTTTTTATGAATAAATCATTCACTTTTCACTTATTATTTATTAAATATGTAGCAGGTTTAAGCACACTACATTACAAATACTAGTGGAATATATTGATAGAAGCTAAAGTTATAACATACATACTCGTATATTGTTGTTAAATAAGCAAATATTAAATTATTTATTTTTTATTTAATTTTTTGATTTTTAATAATTTTTTAAAACAAGTGCAACAATTGCAAATGATGAACAACCGACCTTTTAAAAATTTTTATTAAAATTTCATGAAATGTCCATAGCAGACAGGATTTATTTAAAACAACCTTAAAAAAACAAGAAAATAAAGACTATAAATAATGACCTAAAAAAATTTTAATTTTATTTTAATATTCGCTTAAACAAACACCATATTTTTGATGGGCCATTTTCCTTTCCTTTTCTTCTTTTTTGATTAAAAAAAAAGTTTCTGTTTTTTTTGCTTTTTTGTGTTTTTTCAATAAAATTTATGACGAGAAATAAATAAAGGGAAAAACAATAAACCTTATTAATAATTTCTATAGGCCCCCTAGGGATATATGTATACACTGAAAACATGAAAAGAACAATATAAAAAAGTATAAAAAACATTTTTTTTGGCAACATCTGTTGTTGCAACATTTGCATGTTACAACGTGGCTTTTGATATAAAAAGGAAAATAAGGTTTTCATTTGCCAACCGTGCACCCAAAACGAAGTCATGTTGTTAGAGTTGATGGTGATGCCAATGATGTACTGACATCATTACAAATTACATACTATTGGGACTTCCGTTAAGCGCTTCCTATCTTTAATGTAAATAAAAGCAAAGTGTGTGTGAAATCTGTTATTCCTTTGAAATAATATACTCGTAACATCGTTCAAATATATGAAAATATTTCTTCGGCGACTTCCTCTCAGCAGATTTCTGGTAAAGACTCTGAGAGTAATTGTCATGAAAAGCTTCTCAAAAGTCTGTCTGTTCGGAGTCGACTTTAAAGTGTGGGTCCTGCCACTCACGTATAGTATAAAAATTAACGCACACAACAGGAGTGGTGTGCGAAACTAAGTCGTAATCCTGACTAAAGGGTTGTAATGACCAATTATGTGTGTATTTAACAGACGTAGCTTCCACAGAATAGCCATTTGCAACCGCCAAAAATTTAGAATTACCTGTTGGAAGACCCTATGCAATAAGTTTTATATTTCTTTATTAACCCACATCATATTTTTTCTCATATGCTTATTAAGAGAGGATTTTTACGAAAACTAAAGAGTAAGAGCTCCCAAAACAGCGAATAAAGTATAAAAACGAAATAGGCAGAAGCATGATTTCATGTAATTGTTAAAACTGGAGAGCGCAATACAGACTGAGGTGATTGTTCAAGGGTATACTGACAAGACATGGGACCATAATATTCGTTTTCCCTCAACCTAATTACTTACAGCATTGTCGTAAACAATTGCAGTTTATGGTTAAAACTTTTTTAATGATATTTTTAAATACATGAGTCTTGTCGTTTGCGAAACCAAAACGATGCAACTTATTCAAGAGAAAACCAAAAATATGACATTCAGTACAAAGAATTCATTCTATATACATACGTACATATATACAATATTAATTACAAAGAAAAAATTGTTCCCTTAAAAAGCAAGAAATCAATCGCGAATGCAAAATAAGAGCAATTTCGGATGACCTCGTAATATTGACAGGCTTCTCCTATGGAATCTTACTGTATGTTTGGTTGCATGGCAGTAAAATTTCATCAGAATTTCAGCATAATTACAATTTTTATATTAAAATGTACTATCATGACTTCAGAATGCATCGCAATCATTGTAGAAAAATATGAAAGAAATGAGAATTATGGAATTATTATTATTATATAATTTTATTTCTAATTATGATGTAGAGACACTTCCCCTCAACGCAAACAAATAATCTAAGCTGTATGGTATTCCGCCTAATACAGTGGGCTTATAGATTTCAAAGTTTACATTTTATTTTCAGGCATACCCTTTTTAAGTTGGATGCCCATACATTTTGTAGGCAATTGTAGTGTCACAACATGTTTATTTCTACGAACTGGCGTATGTATTAACACTTCCTAGCGTGTGTATTATGAGTACAAATTAATTAAAAATAATTAATTTAATTTTATACACCAATTTTTCAACTGGAAATAGTGATTCTGTGCACAATAAGCCATTAATTTTTCTTAGAACGAAAAGGCATATTGATCATCCTACTGTAATCGAAATAAATAAACAAATAATGTTTAACCATATATTCTAATAATTGAGAAGACATAACTTACAAATTAATTTAATTTATTGAAAAAATGCAGAAATTTCTTAAATCTCACATTCTGTTTACGAAAAACTTTCTAAAATATTTACAGCCTTACTCCAGGAAAAAAAATTAAAAGGAGAAGAGGAAAAGGAAAATAATATATTAGAGAACAACAAGTGCTCATGTCAGTGATAAGTTCATATTTTATTTCATATTTAAGAGTATATATTACATACATACGTTCTACTTTGTTATGATATAAATAAATAATTGCTCATAAATACTTCTTTTTATTAAGTTTGTCGGGCAATAAATTGTTTGAAATTTGTTCAAAAATATTTTTCATTTACAGAGATTTGCGAATGACTATTACTTTTTTGTTTCAAAAAAAAAAAAAAAATTCAGAAACAAAGAAGAAAGAGACAATAATGGTGAACTTTGACAAAATTTAATAAATTTAAAATTGATTGTTAAAGTTTTTATTATTTAAAATTTATTAAATTTCGTAAATATTGCATACAATACAGTTGTAAAAATCTAAACAGAAAAAAGTTGTGAATATTGAAAAAATAAGTTCCAAAACCAAAAATGTATTTACAATACAATACTATATATTAAGTTGAAATAAATACCAAATAAAATATTAATATCTACTAGATGTAGTAAACACCCAGTTGAGAAATAACACAGTGCAACAATGAAAATGAAATGGTAAGTTTGAAGAGTTTAAGATATACAAAAAAGAAAAATATTTTTAAGTTCTACTTAACTAAATGCACATCTTTTTGCCGTATGGTGTAATCATTGTAATTTTGTTTCTAAGCTTAGAGAAATAAATTGCTTTTAATGGAAATGCCTGTAAATACTCAAATAACAGACCTTGATGATTATCACAAACTCATTCTGTTTAGTGTGAACAGATAACAAAATAAAAATAATAATTTTTGTTTTTATTAAATTAATGCATACGATTATAAAAATATTTCGTAATTCTTTCTGCTGCTTTCATCATTTGTTTTGACGTGTTCATATATTGTGGTAAATTTTTAAAGGTATTTAATTTTGTCATTCCATAGTTAGGCAAACACAATAGCTGTACTTACCAGGTATACCACCACAAATGTTTCCATGAAGAACATTTTTTGATCTTTTTTTCTTGTATTGTCAATACTATCTGTCTAACATATTCATAACATATCATATCATTTCAATGAACAAACAATGTCATATGTTTTCATCGTGTTGAACATGTTGAATTTTGCATCAGAAAATAATGATTTGCAAAAAGCAATAATTTTTTGTTTTCATTTGCAGAAAAGTGCTTGAACGTCGTAGCGAATGCCTATCGAAGCATATAGTGATCATACTCTATCAGAAGCAACATGCAAAAAAATGGTTTCGATGGTTCGGTGATAACTATTTGGTCGTGAGAATTGTAGAACTTGGTAAACCACCTTAAAGTTTGAACGCTGAATTGTAAGCAATATTGGATGAAGATGACACTTTAAGTCAGAAACAAATGTTAAATGTTGCACAACAAACAATTTCTAATCGTTTAAAAACTGTGCGAAGGATCTGGAAAATGGGTGCCACATGAATTGCATGACAGACAGAGAGAAAAAACACTTGTGAAATAATAGAAAATCAGTGTTGCAATGAAACGTTGCTGGCGCTGACAAATTGATTTATTGTTTCGTTTAATATAAATATTGTACACTCGTTTTACAAGGAAACTCAATCTCGTTGTCAGCAAGAATGTACGTGCAATATTGCCAGACTCTGTTAGAGAGGCCTAGGCATAGGCAGGAAGAGTAACGACACAATAGCGATTCTTACGGGCCACTGACCTTTTGGTAGGCATGACGAAAGACTTGGCAATCCATTTTTTCACTTTCACGGGAACTGTAGGTCTGAGGAAGCGGAATAGACTGGCTTTCACCTTATGTGTCAATTCCCTGATCTTGCCATGAAAAGATGGAGATTTCTGATTTCACATTTTCTGACATCGTTGACCGAGCTCTCTAATAGAAAGATTGCTGCAATAGTAAGATTTATTTTGGACTCGGGATGGTTTTTTCTAGTGGATGGTAGAGTTAATTGTAGTATCATACATACATAATATAATTGGCCATTAGAACCCTTCAGTCAGGATTACATCCAAGCTTCTCACACCACTCATGTTGTGTGTGAATTTTATACATGAGTGGCGGGATCTATTTACGTTCATTCGACTCTCAACGATAGATTTTTTAGAAACTTTTCATGGCAATTTTATTTACTCTCGGAGTTTTTGCCAGAAACCTGCTGAGAGGAAGTCGCCGAAGAATTTTTTTTTCATATCTATGTTTTGATGTCTTACGTCTAATAAGCCAACACACTACCTACTAGACTGCGGCGATTTGTAGTATCATAAAGGGCCTAAATGCTGGTTTAAGTGGTACCCTTTCCTTCCGAACGTAAACCATCCTAAACCATTATCACAGGCACTTACTCTACATTTAACAAAATAAAATAAAACCACAATGCTTTCTAAATTAGCCCTGATATTCTAATTTTCAAGTTAATTAAAAATTTCTTGTGATTCTATATCTCAGATATTGAATAGGTTTCGAATATTTTAAAACAAAATAACATTTTTACAATGAAAGCAAAATTTAATTTAACGTACATATTTAATGTTACAAAAGAAATTGTTCAAGTCTTACAAGCACATACACGCTTTTCATTATTTTGAACTTCAACATGTGCAACTACTTACTACTTGCCTAGCATACTCGTACTTACAACCAAAAAAAAAAAATAATAAGAAGTAGGAATGCATTCAATTGAAACGACTGAAAATAATAATTTAACGATTTATTTTCGTTTTCTTTTTTATTTTTCAATCTATTTTTTTAAGTTTCTTTCTCATCATGTATGTATGTATGTATTTTAGGTAGTAACTTGAAAATTATAACCATTTGCAATCATAACATTAGCGTAATGAACCATTGAATACGTTAACAATGACAAAATGCAAGAAAAAACTGTGAAAAAGTAGAAAAAGAATTCACTTATAAAAGATATACCATATGTACGCAGTAGTAACGTAAAACTATGTACGTACGTATGTATGTATACGTACCATGTACACATGTGTACTTAGTTACGTACATATGTACGTATTTAGTAGGATGTTAATGTACAAGTATGTTAAGATTTTGAACTTTTACGAGTTTATGAATGACATGGCAGCGTAAAAAGTAAAAAAGAAAAAAAGTACATACACATCTTGGATGTTAAGCTGGTATAAGAAAATGAAAGAATAGAAAAGAAATTGGGATACACCGGTGATGACGACGATGACGATGAGGATGTCTTCAAAACTACGTGCTACAAGTGCCATACGAATAGTGATCTTTGTTTTTTTCTTCTTTTTTTCCATTATTGGTAGCTAAAGTGTATGCAAATTTTTTTAAACGTATGAGTGTGAGTACAAAATATATAATTTAACATACTCGCATCGAAAGGAGAGTGTAAAAGACAAGCAGATATGTTCAAGCGTTTAATAAGAGGCAACACTCTAATGTTGAACACTCTAAGTTTCAAATAAAGTTTGGAATGATTTTTGTTATTATTATCATTAAAGTGTAGGGTCTTCCAACAGGGACTTCCGTACTTGGCAGTTGATAATGGTCACTTTCTTGAAGCTATATCTGTCACATTAGTTGTCATTTATTCAATAAAGGACCATTGTCAACGACAAGAGTCCGCTACATGGAATTTGAATTAAGCGCCAGTGGCATGGAATATTGGATATTATGGATGTGGTCCAACATCAAGCGATTAAACATGCAAGCATATTTGCCATATGCACATACTTTGACCGAAGAGATCTTTTGAGATTTTAGAATTTCGAATTTCATCCAATATACAGAATATAGCCGAACGCCATATTCAAACTCCACTCTTATTAAATAAAGTTTTAATCTTAGATAGGAGCATTTTTCTGCTTCCAAAAGGAAAATCTTTTACAGACAAAAAATATCCTATGCTTCTAACACAGTAAATATCGATTGATTTTAGAGGGATTTTGCACCAAAACTATTAATAATCAATTAAAAATATTCTCATTCGGTTTTTGCAGCTGAATTTACAAGATCTTTCTAAATATTTTTATTGTGGTATCAAACCTTGTCCATTGCATGTTGACTATCGCACACGTGTAAGATATTTGTGTTTCCTATGTACAATACTGTCACGAATTATTATTCATACGAACATATTTAATGTGCCTGAAAGTGTAAGTTTTTTTTTGTGTGATTCTTTTCCTTTCGCTGATATAAGAAGGTGTACCCATTTCTTTACAAAAGCGAAAAGCGAAAAAAATTACTTTAAGTTTACTTACGAAATTGTAGTTCATTTTCTTATTTTCCGCATAATATACTCTTACAAGTACTGCAATTTAGTTGACACCTTTAATTTTCTATTTAAATACATAATATCACTTTAAATTGTATACAAAAATTTCCAACAAATAAAAAGGGAGACCAAATTTATTTAACAATTAAACTAAAAGCAGCAGCTTAAATCTTAATTTAATTTATTTTATTTATTAATTACAATTAAATTAAAAATTATATTCTAATTATATACGAGCTGAGTAATTTTGACCATATGCTCGATGTAGTGTGACAGACCAGAGTCTCTGGAGGAAACCAACCCTCGACCCTCACGCTAATAGTCCAGCACATTACCCACTAGACTACTAATTTAATTTCAATTGTTTTCTTTAGGGGAAAGACTAGGCCTATGGATAACTGGTAAGGAACAAAACAACTAACCTCTGATCTAATAATATGCATGCAGAGATCTACCAGATTCATTATTAGTAATGTTAGACATACTTCATGTACTTTGCCGCAGGAAATAATTTTACGCTGCATTCCACTGGATCTTTTTTAGTAGCTAAAACTAACGATCATACCATGCTATGTCTTCTCCAGGAAATTTGTCCTTTCCGGTAAGAAAGAATTGGGAAAGTGATATAATGTCCCACGTTAAGATTTCCATGGATGGACCAAAACTGAATAAAGCTAAGGAAGGTGGAATCGGAGTCATAACTCACGCCATACCTAATCACAGCAGTGTGGTCTCATGCATTCAGACATTAACATACTTAATCAAAGTGGCTGGCAAAAAACTGGGTTCTTACGTAAGAAACTATGCAGACGGATGCACAGGTTCGGCTTGGAAACCCTTATGCCAACATACTAGCTTATAATGATCAATGCAGTTATGGATGCTGATATCTCAAAGCTAGATAAAGTGGTTACGGCAAAAATTTATTTATTATATCATCGGTTTCCTGAACAAATTATCAATGAAAATTTTATAGTCAATTGGTCGCCATGATCATTCGTTGTAGACTTGTGGAGTCTTGGTTCTATGTTGAGAAGCCAGAAACAATTCCTGAGCTCGAATTCGACATCTAGCGCGTATTAGAGTCGAGTCGACGTTTGACGCATATTATTTTCATTACTTATTCGGGGCGTAGCTTCCTTACAATTCAATAAAAAAAACACGCAATAATCTTAAAATGAAAAAAATGCTCTCCTACCGAAAAACTCGTTAGTAATGGCATTCAAAAATTTTTAAAGCACACTGTGACTCATTCTCAGACTTCCAATAACAAAAATGCAAAATACAACAGAAGAGCTTGTGCAGCCCTTGCGCTGACTAACTTCTTCTTCTCCTTCCCCTGGTTTGATGGAACTTGGTCAGTACAGGGATTGCGTTCATCTGTGGCATCACAACAGGCCGCTATGCGTGCTCAAGTGAGCTTTTGGTACCAAAGCTACTACTCCAGCCTACCAACCTATCCACAGAAGAGCTTAGATTTTCAATGATTTCTTAAACGTCGATAACTTTTCACAGAATAATCTGATTTTCATAATGCCCTTTAACTTTAAGAAGCATAAAACTTTACCTTTCGAACTTGGTATTGTGTTGTTTGATGAAATTACTACCTCCCCTGGTATTATATTTCAAAGCTATGCGCCAACAGTTTGTATTCGAACATTTTCGATACCTGTGTATATATTTATAAACATCTGGCCACTCTAAGTACATGCTTGTTTAATCTTCGGTGTTTATTTGGATGAGGGTATTAAGTGAAAAATACAGGTTAATGGAACACATACATACGAGTACATACATATTACCATACAAATACAAATGAAATGTTGGTGCTATGCAACTATTCAGTAATCAGTAAATTAAACTTTTTCCTTTTATATTGTACAACGTTTTTAACTAAATGGCAGCCAAGGTGTTCAGTACAGATGTAACCTTAATGTACACATGTGTAAGCGTATATTCATATGTAAATATGTAGATGTATGTTTATTGACTTAATTTGAAAATCTGTATTTAAAATTGGATTTTTGTACGCTCCCTCGAATCATAATGCTAAAGGTAACAGTAACATTGATAATGATGATTACAGTTAGCGAAAAAAAATGTAAAATTAAACCGTTCTACACTTGCAAATGAGAATGTTAGAAACATTTTGAGCTAAATTTGCATTTAGAATGTGAAATAAAATGATTATGACCATATGCTGCCAAAGTCTAGTCTCAGTTATATGGAACAATACTAGCATATTTGGCAACAATATAAGCAAACGCGTGGTGTGCTTTGTAAGCAAATGCAGTAATTATGACTTCAACTAGTGCAAATGAAAGCTTAAGCGATACATGCTATCAAAAGGTTAAGTTGCAATTTAGTTACGTAAATAATTTGTTAAAATTCAGTGTTAATCTGTTTTAAAATTATCTTAAAGAAGTTATTACCTTTTGTTATTATTAATGCTATTTTGTAGGTAATTGTTTAGGATAAAATCATAAAAGACAAACATATATCGCATTTGGCAAATATTCACTGCCATTATTTATAAACTTAAGCAGGTACTTGGGAAAAGAAATATTAAGTCATTATTGAGCGTAGCTTCGGAAAAGAGTTATTAAGTCGCTATGGTGCTTAATTATGGCTGTTTATTACAACTCTTTGTCCAGTGAAACGCACTGAAATGCCCTGCGACAAGATTTTATATCGATTCATCACACAATTGATCGATGTTTCTGTGGATTGTAACAAAATAGAAGGAAAAAAACCCGAATGTTTTTACTGAGGGTTGAAGGTGTTATCCAAACGATTTATTGTATTGTCTTTAAGCTATACTGGTAATACATACCTATAATGTCTCTCTCAATCCCGTTGCTTTGACAAATTTCAGAATGCTATTCGGCATCTGTAGGGATAACTCTCTCCTTATTAGTTGAGTGTTATCGAGTATGCACTTCCAGACCCCTCTTCCTATTTCATCGAAAGATTCTAGTCTAATCAGCGGCAAATTCCAGTCAGATAGTTTTGCTAAGCCTCGTCTATACTTCTTGTTCATGTTGAATTCAGCACTTCTTACGGTGGCGTCAAGTTTCGCTTGGAAGAAACGCATGAATTTATTAATTATTTCATTCTAGGTCTGAACACTTCCGCTTCCATGCCTTTATATGTTTCTCTCCCATCTACCAATTACAAAATGGCCCCCTCGTAAAAGAGTATACAACAACCAAATTGTTATTTTCGCTCATTCTCCTTTCCCGTTATGAATTACTTACTTGTTCTTTGTAGCCAATTTTTCGATTTGTATCCCGCTATCCTAACCATAGTCTCTCTGGTTCTGAATCTCACTCTCATAGACAATTGTCTTAAATGGTACCCCCAGCACTGTTAAAGGATAGGTTCTCATTGACAACGCAAACCCGTGTCTGCAGCTAATACATCTCCATTCGAGGTGTTTTTCAAAACAGTTTATTACATTTATGGATTGATTATGTATGGAACGTTGCGTTTATATTTGTATTAAGTTTTTAACTGTGATGCATTGAATAAAAAGCGTCATTACATTACAACTTATGATAAACTGGTACTATTGTTGTTTGTTCTATTTTTACTCCTTTTTTCATCTGGCAACTTTGCGATCCTTCTATGTGGGTTTGTTCTTGTATTTTACTAATTGTTTTATTCCTATTCTTGTACTTTTTGTTGTGCCAATCCAAGTGATGACATGAAATTATTGAAAGATGAGTTTAATAGGCAATTAATTACACATTTTGAAGCATTACGTCAAGATCACATAATTTAACACCATTGGATTGCTTTTTATGTGGATACATGAAGTAATGTACAAATAGAAAATTTTTACAAAATAGGTCTCTCTCTATCCACAACATTCCTGCAATATTTGCATCAAGTATTCGACTTCTTCTCAGCAGATTTCTGACAAAAACTCTAAGAGTGAATAAAAATTGCCATAAAAAGTTTATCAAAAAATCTGTTGTTCGGAGTCGACTTGAACTGTAGGACAAAAGGATATTAAATTTATAGATTTAGCCTTTATAACACCTATTACGGTAGAAAGATTATTTTCATTAAATTCGTATCTTTTTTAACCTTGACATAATATTACAAAATCCTTTTCGTTTTTTTTTTGTCATTTTCAAATAACACAATGAATTCTGTTGTAAAATTCATTTGTGTCTGGGTTTTTAAAGTATCCATCTTATATATATCCAAACTAATTTTGAAGTTGAAATGATATATTTTACTTAAGTTTTTATGTATTTTCCTTACAAACATACATACATACGTACATACATACATACATACATACATATGTATATCGATTGTGTAGCAGAAAGTAAAAACTTTACTACCACTTTTCTGACACTTAAAGCATGTTGTAGTATTTGTACTGCGTGGTGCGGTACATGCAACTTAAGTTGCAATACAGTAATGCGTCTGTTATACAAAATGATAAAGTTTCGTAAAGTAAATGAATCTGAGAGGAAAAACAACTTTTTTTTTCAAATAATAAAAAACTAACTTTTATAAAGTATGTACATACATACTGTATAAAATGAAAAATAGCTTTCAGAGAATTGCCATCATCGTACAGTCAGAGATAACTTTGTACGTTTGTATGTTGGTTAATGAATATATAATAAATAATATTTGTTTTTAATTTTTATTTACTTCATTTCTTTTATTGACTTTACATTTTTTTTAAAAGTTTTTTATACATCACATCACATACATACATACATATGTAAATAAAAAATATTTTAATATTTAAATGTATTAATGGAAAGGGAAAAACTTATGCTGACAAGTTATTCGTATTATGAATTATTATAAATGAATAAAAATATTAAATATTCTTGGAATTTGAAACTTGACTACACATTCAATTTCAAATATACATACATATCAGAAAAATATCATCGTTTTTTATGAAAAACAAGGACTTTCTTAAGCGATTCCTATTCTTAAATTTAAACAAAAAAAATATTTGCGAAAGTTTTTAATCACTTGAAGGGTCAATAGATGTTTTTATGTAAGGAAACTAACATCTTTTAAATGTCCGCCACGAGTTCTCTGTTTGGAGTGCAGGCGAATGTCTAATTTTTCATAACTCTGGGGCCTAAAAATAGGCTGAAATTGGCTAATAAGATGGGATGTTGGCTTTAGAGACAACTAAGGCTTGCGGCTTGTTAGCATACACCATCGACTTAAGAACACCTACAAGAAAAAGTGTAACGTGGTCAAATTGCATAGTCTTGGGCCAATCAAGCGTCAGCAATGATGATGCAATTTGACCGCAGTTGGATTTTTTCTTTTTGTTTTATAGTGTCATGTAAATTACCGAGTAAACTCAAGTAACCTCAAGTCCATTGATCGTTGATGTGCAATCCGATCTGATGTGTGAAAAAGTCATCGAAAACTACCTCAAAATAATGAGCTGTTGCAACCAATCCAGAGGTGGTCACATTTTATTATGTACGGTCTAAGGTCTAAGCATTATAATGCAATATAAGTTTCATGGAAACCATAGCTTGTAATTTTATTTAAATTTCCTTTTAAAACTGAAGAATACATAAATTTTGTAATTTTTATTGAAACTCGATGAATAACGTAGAGTAACGTAAAATTTTGAGACGTAATAGAGGTACGTCTTTTACCTCCGTAGAAGTCATGTGCCATAGAAGGCCTGCAATGACTTTTATTGAAAATAATTTATTTATTTGAAATGTTGTTGGCGACTATGCTTCAAATTTGGCATTTTGGGCGGCTGCCATTGCGCAAATCCAAGCATTGAAAATGATCTGAGAACTATCTGAAGAAACTCGTATTCCGGTAGCCGAAGACATAGTTTAGATTATTTTTCTTGTGTATAGAGACCCAGTCCCATCCTATTTCCATGTAGCAACAAGTCATCACGGACATCTGTGCCATGGATCCTATTTACCAAAAATTTCGATCTGGTATTTGAGAGATGCAACAGGTAGCAACTTTTTGTGAGGCATCCTGTTAGAAGTCGCCGTGGTCTAGTTGGTAGTGTGTTGGCTTATTAGACGTAAGGCCACGGTTCAAACCCCAGGTCAGACATCAAAACGAAATATGAAAAAATATTTCTTCGGCGACTTCCTCTCAGCAGATTTCTGGCAAAAATTCAGAGAGTAAATAAAATTGGTATGAAAAATTTCTCAAAAATCTGTCGTTCGGAGTCGACTTTAAGCTGTAAGTCCCGCCACACATGTATAAAATTAACACACACAACAAAGGTAGTATGAGAAGCTAGGCCGTACTTCTGACTGAAGGGTTGTAATGGCCAATTATATATGTATGTATCCTGTTAGATAGTTTCGCGTTAGGAGCATTATCATCTGGAGATTTAATTGATGGTTTGATATGCCTTAAGTGCTGCTTCATATCAAAACCAAATTGGAAAAGAGTATTGTTGCCAAACTCCTTGTAGGAATTCAATTCTAAAGTGCTAAATTTTAGATGAGTCCCTCATATTTCTTCCCGTACAGTATGTGGTTTAGCAAACACATGTATAAACATGGGGTGTTTTGTGCTTTCAACTTGATTAGTATTTTTTCTTTTTTTTGCTTTATTTTATTGACATTAAAATAAATGAAATTAAAAATAAAACACAAAATGTAAGGGAATATAATTTTATTTTACTTACCTTGGCTTCCAACCTATTTTGATATGCATTCCCAGATACTATTGATTCTACACAAATATTGAAATTCTTTGATACACAATATCATGAAGTGTTAATCAAATTCATTTATTTTTAGTTTCTTTTTTATATTTGTAACGTAATTCTATAATTTTTTTTCTTATAATTTTTTTTTTCTTTTCTTTCTTTTCTTTTCTGTTTTGTTTTTGTCATCTTATTGTATAGAGTAATTCATTTTCATTATTGGATTTATTGTTTATATTTTGATTATTTTAATTACATTTTTTATGTCAATAGTTTTAAAAAGCATGATTTTATTTATTATCAATTTTCCATTCTATTTATTTATTATTATCTTTCTATTATTTGTATTGTTTGTTATTTCGAAGGAAATCTCTTTTTTTTGTTTTTCTCTCTTGTTTATTATTGTTAAAGAATCACTAACTATAGAGTTGCAAAAATTTCGTACATTTTTTATAAATTAATTAAAAATGTACTTATATTTACATACCATTGATCGATAATTATTGATACAATTTTTATTTTATACAATATTATCGTAGTAGTTGATGGTGTATTTCTATTTCTTATTTTAATTTTTTTTTTAATTTTTAAAGCAGAATAAAAAATCGTAAAAAACCAAAAAACGTTAATTAAAAATACGAAAATTGTTCGGCATATACCCATAACACTATAACAATACACTTGACTTTCTCTACTCCTTTCTAAAACCTCTCATTTGTACATAACTTTCACTAAAGATATTAGCTTCGTAAACAAATAATTATGGACCGGGAAGTCAATATCTTACAACAGATTTTAGTTCTTAAGAAAGCTAGAGTGTTTGTACTTTCAAATGTCATTTGCTTTAAGAAAATGAGATAGAAAAAACTGCAAACGCCTTTTGATGAAGCATGTTTATAATTTTCATAGAAATAATGTTGAACACATTTTTTCACTGTACGGTAAAAATTAATTAAAAATAAAGATGCATCTAAAGAGGCATTAGAACTGATTCCTGGAGCCGAAAAGGATCATCACCCAGCTTAAGTCATGATGTGGTGGATTGACGAACAAGGACTCAAAACATTGACCACATTCTACCAAAAAAAGCGATTTGGAAGCTGTTGGAAAATCACTTAACCGTTCCCAACAACTCTTTTTTTATTTGACAACCAATTTAACAGCCGATAATTGCTTGTTGTTTAGTTTGGTTTGATTTACGCTTCAGAAATTGTTCAATTATTGTTTTTTGTTTTTAAATAGTTGTTCTGTTAGTCAAACTTATGGAGGACTACATCTATGCTTAATGTTCATACTTCGAGAAAACTGTAGTCCCCGTACTAGAAGGTATGGATGACATGTTATTTCTGATATTTCTCTTTGATGAGTTCACTAACAATAACTCAAGAAATCACAAAATTGAATTGTTACATGCCACCTTATTGCCACCTATTGTTCCTACATAATTTGAGAATTTTATTAAATGTACATCTACATCAACGAAAGTGTGAAGAGAATTCGTTTAAAGTGGTTATTAAATTTAACTTTGTTTAACAGCTTGATATCATTTTACGCTGTGTAATAGAACATATGCACAGTCATAATTCCCTTATGTGCTATTATTTTCACCGGCTTTATGTATGCAGTGTTAAGAGCAGTCGAGTGTATGGTGAAAGAATAAAAAAATATAAAAATTATACATAAAAAAATAATAATAAAACCGTGGAAAAAATTTAATTCCCACTTAAATTAATAAAACATAACACATATTTATTTTATTAATTAATTAACTATTTACTTGTTACTTATTTATATATATATATATATCTATATGGATGTATGTATATGTATTTTGTATGTATACATATCATTACACTTTCTTATTAAACAATAATACTAATTACTGACTAGCAAACTTAGTCATATTAAATTCATATTAATATATGTATGTATGTACACTCTTTATTTGATTATTATTATTATTAGTTTTTTCTCACTTTGATTTATTAAAATAATAATTATAAATATCAATATTTAAATTATTACACGTATATATTTATTAATAAATCATGGCAGTCTCTCTCTTTTTTTAATTTAAAAGCTTTTACAAAAGCTAACTTATACATAAATTATCTCTTACAGGTTTACCACGATACTTCGCTTTTTTTTTGGTTGCCATTACTTTAGCCACCACTATACCGTCTAATTACGTTCAGTGTATTAAAGATGGTTTCGTTAAATACATTATGAATGAGAATCAATATTAACAAATTGTTTAATAATGTATTAAAACATAATGTACGGAAATTT
The DNA here is from genome assembly GCA_958299815.1 of Sarcophaga carnaria. NCBI lineage: Eukaryota > Metazoa > Arthropoda > Insecta > Diptera > Sarcophagidae > Sarcophaga > Sarcophaga carnaria. The sequence continues at coordinate 140,934,265 of OY283150.1, forward strand.
AAAGCTGCCGTAGATGTTATTGCTGAGGCTGAATACTCTCCTGTAATGAAATTATAACACATAAAATACTTTGTAAATATTTCTTTAATAATTTAATACATATTTATAACAAAATTAAGACTAATAAATAGGAATAACGAATATTTATGATTGTTGCAACATCCGATTGTCATTTCAATCGGAATTTAAATTTCTTTCCGTTGAATCTTCAATTTAATTTTAAACACAAAAAAAAATATTTCTAAAAAAAATTAAATCAATTATTGTAGTTTTTGTGCACTTTTGCATTTTAAAATAAAAACACGTTTTTTATTAATTATTTTTTAATTCAGATTTGAATTCAGAAATTGTTTCTTGGCTTATTCATATGAACTTTGTGTTCATTTGACATCAACATTTTTTGATATAATTTGTTATGAAAATCTGGAAATTCATCCACGCGCGATTCTTTCACACTGGAACCATGCTGTCGAGTTGAGAAGATGTCTGTTTTCATGTTTCTATGGCAAATGGTGGTCACAGTCACTGCAATTTCGGGCTCATTTTCAAAAAACTAAGTTTCAGTCATGCTGACTAATCTAAATCTGCACCAGACGATTACTCGTTGTATGTGCATTTGTTTCTACTGGATTGCATGAAGATTTTCTGAGCATCAAATTTGAAAATTTTGTCTATTCACTAAGCCAAGCCATTAAAATGGAAATACTCTTCACCGGCTAAAGTAACTTCTTACCCACTGAATGAATTGCCGTTGTTTTCTATAGCCTGTTGCTTTGAGTAAACGCATTATGGCGGATTGGCGGCATTGTGGTTTCGTGAAATTTTAAATTGTTAACAACGATTCCAAATTAATTTTTTGGGTGACACCCTCATTACAATGTGATCCACACGAGATTTCACTGTCTGACCATTAATTAAAAATTTTTAGAGTACTCTTCAAATGGTTGACACATTTGGTGAACTTTCTCAATCGAAAATTATTTGAAGTTTGCGCGTGATCTCACCATAACTTTTAAAAATTTTCCAAAATTTTTGACAGTGAGCTTCATAATAATAAAGGGTTGTTCTTGCATAAACAGCTTCATTTCTAATAATCAAAATTAACATGTGACATGAATAAATGATACTAAATTTAAAAAATTCACTCTTTCTGAGACACCCTTTTTTTGAAAATTTTGACATGTTTCTCTCTCATTCACGCGAATATTGCGATTATAAGCCAATACATTATGAATCAACAGATTTCGCGAAATTGCTATATTTTTCAATTATTTCTCAGTATATTTTTAAATTTCTATTTTGACTGATGACATGCTGATAAATCAACACAGTGTGGCATTAAAATATTTGATATGAGCATTAAGTAATGATTAGCATCTGATATTGAGTGCCATGTTTTCGACCAGTGTGTCAACAAAGTGTCAGTATGTGTCAAAATAGGAAACATTTTGATTAATATTTACAGAAATATTTTAATTCAAAATTATGTAAATTTTTTAAATTTACATACCAAATAAACAAATGTTTGTTAACTGAAGTAAGTCAGAACAAACTTTTTAATATCCTACTTCAACAACTTGGCTGGTATTTTTGTTAATTACTATGAGCTTGCCCTCAACCCTGACTGTGATATAAATTATTAAAGTAATATATGAGGTCCAGGAATGTAAACGTACAAATTCTAATTATACACACGAATATATTTATGACAAGTTTATCGTCTCATCATCACATGGTCTACATGTCGTGCTTGAGACAACCCCATTTCTGAATCGCATAGCGTGTGGCTGCAGTGCCCTGTCTCGAACTATTTCTTGATAGTCGGATAATCAGATCTCATTTTATTATAATTTCACAACAACATTTTTGATTGCTTCAAGTCCACTTGGTTTGAGAAGAGTCTTTTCCTCTCTTTCTCTTCCCCTTCGTTGAGCATTTCTTTCTTGGTATCCGTTCTTAGTTCTGTCTAGTGAACAAATAAGGAGAGAGCTGTACACCAGCGATTCTAAAACTTGGCCGATGCCATTTGAGCTGCTTTCAAACCCCTTCTATTTGACTGTAAATCACCCATTAGATTTCGAGAGAGTATGTACATCATATTTAAGTCTGTCTGGGTATGTCACGTGTTCCCATAGAAGGAGACATTGACAGAAACAACAAAATTGATGCTGTTGCAAGGTTTGGTGCAACAAAAAATTCATATGAATTAAATACATGAGATTTGCATTATTTACAAGTGATTGCTCACAGTCTTTAATGATTCGCACAGAGATAAAACAAGGTCTAGCTGGATATGGATATATTCATAAGAAGGTTTATTTTAGACAGGTAACATTGGCTACTGAAAGCACACACAGATATGTTTGGAACGTCTCACAACAACTTTTTAAAATCTATAATGCAAAGGCAACTAAGATGAACATATTTGGACGCCCATAATTTATTGACAGAATGTATCTGCATAATAATGTTCACTGTAGCCATGCTATGTACTGATAATAAGAAATTTCTTTGTCTCATACAAAGAATTTTAAAATTAATTTTTATTATTTTTTTTTTTTGTTAAAAATTCCAATGCATTGGAAACATTTCCCAAAGTATTCTTATTTCATTAACAAAGTAATTCTCTTATGCTGTCATGCACCTATGAAATGCGATAATTATTATTTCGTGTCGCATATGCAATAATGTTTCACATGTTATTTTCAATTTGCTGCAGGAAAAAATCACTTTGTGCTGACATCAATAGTTAAAAATTTGTTGTATTCATTTTTATTTTCATTTTTTCAATTTTTAATTAAAATTACGTATTTATGCTGGCATTAAACAAAATTGACTTTTCAATTTTGAAATTAATTTAAACTCAATTAAATTTTGCTGTTCTGCTCTTATTCTATCCAAACGCACCCAAAGTTAAGCTAAAGCAAATAGTGCAAAAGGACGATATTTAAAGCAAAAACAAAAAACTTATGTACATACATACTCGTATGTATTGAAGGACTACTCAAATAAAATGGAACAAATTAAAAAATAAAAAATTATTATGCGCAAAAAAAATAACGTTAAAAATATATATGTATGTATGCATATGCCAAAGTACTTACCGTTCAGTACATGTAGTATAACCGTACGTGGTTCACTGTTCGAGGGACTGCATGTATAATTTCCAGAGTCTTGTTTCTGTACAGATGGTATAATTAATGATGCAGTCTATAATTGAAAGATAAATAAACACACACACACACACAAACAGCATTACTCTCATGTCAATTTTCATTTGTTAATAATAAGTAATAGAGTTTACAGAATCCTGATGATGTTGCTTTTACAAGGATTTTTACAAGCCAAACCTAACGAATGCAAAATAAGGAATAAAAAGAACGATTTTTTTTATCGAATGTCCGAGTGTAGCTGGCAGTTTAAAAGTGGTCATGTAATTACTTTTTCTGTCAAATTCAACTTACAAATTGGCAGAGTTTTATACAGAAATTTACGTCATTTACCTGCACTTAAAGATTGTAGATAGGCTAGTATGGAGTGTGCTAACAAATCTAGAAGAATGTTTTTTGTCGAGAAAGTGTAGCGAAATTGTCAAGCATTCTTAGCTTCCAGTTGAAGAATCTGGGAAGATTCCACAGAGTTAAAAATATTACTTCCTTAAACGACAGTGTTGCCGAAAACTCACTGATATCACTTCGATCTCCACTTACAAAGTTTAGCTAACTCAGGAGCTTAAACTACCACACCGAGGAGGGGAAAATGAAGTCAATGACTATTTTTCGAGAAAAAAAATTTTTCTAGGATGAACAGCGTTGCCATTTGCCAAGTTATCCCTTTTTTCCAAGTTTTTTAAGTTGTTTTCTAACAAAACAAGTTTTTTTCGAAAAATTCAAAATTTCGTTAAATTCAATAATAGCATGAAATATTTACATTTTTAAATAAAATATTGTGTATTTTATTAGTAACGGGCAAAAGTAGCAAAGAAACACTAATATAGGGCACCGGTCTCCGGTGTTTCCTTTAAAAGTGTTGATACTTTTGTAGAAAACAAGTTTTTTTTTTGTAAAAAAATGTTTTTTTCCCAGAAATAAAAACTTTTTTTTAAATTACTGGCAACGCTGAGGATGAAGCACATTTCCTATCCGTCAGAAACGAATGCTCCCACCAAGATTTGGACCTTACCTTTGGTAGATGGAGTTCTTATGGCCTAAACTAGACGACATGTGGTTTCAGCAAGACAGCGCTACAAGCGATTTACTGTAGCATTGATTTTCAACATAAATTATCGTAACTTGCCAACAAGATCACGTGACGATTTAATGCCCTGTGATTTTTTCCGCTGGGATTTTGAGAAAGTACGGAAATGTATATGCAAATAAACCAGAAACAAATTTTAAAGAAAAATGTGAAATACCACGCATCATTGATAAGATACAGCCACATAAAAAAGTCAATCAAAATTTCATGAAAAAAGTAAAGGCCCTGTCATCAGAGTCGAGGTAATCATTTGACGAATATTATATGCCATAGAAAAACCACAATAAATACGTGTTTTTAATGAAAAATAAAAATGTGCTCTCAAATATTAAAATTCGTTAATTTATTATAATGTATGTATATCAACTTTATGTATAATAAATTAATTTCTTTTTTCTTAAGGGAGAATGAATTTCGTCATTTTGAAAATTCTACTGAAATTTTATTTTTGTGTGGTATTTTATGTGAAACATAACACTAAAAACTGTATTACTTAAGTTTTTTTTTTTTTATTAAACAAAAAAAAATACTAAAAACAAATATAACAAAACAGTTTTTAGTTTAACATGACATTCTTTTTAAAAATATTATGTTACTGCCTGCCATGTAAATGAAAAGTCAACAAAACCTCGAAAATTAAAGTCATTTCTATTAATGACACATGCAAATATGTATTTTAATTTGGTCAAGGGAACAAGAAAAAAAGAGAACAAAAAATATATTTATGTATGTTTCATGTAACAAATTTGAAGTGAAAGTTCGAAAGAATCTACTCATTTGGATTAATTTCAGATCAATCGAAAGATAGAGAAATGTGTGCTATTTTCGTAAATTCTCTTTGATAATTTAAAAACATTTTTAATTAATTTAAATAAATAAAAATCTATAAAGTAGTTCAATTGATATTGTACATATGTACATACTTAACATTGTCTAAATAGCATTTCAGAGTATACATATCACATGAGTTCTTTTTTTTACTTTACAATTACACAAGTTTAAATCATAATAAATCAAAAACATATGTTTTTAATATCAATGAAATGGACTTTACTTCAAAAAAAAAAAAAAAAATTGTGCGACATTATGACAACAGCAGAAGAATTATACTACAGCAAGCATATCTGGGCATGCAAACATAATTTACATGGGAATTCACACGTTTCTAACAATATTTCTCTTTTATTTTCATTTGTATTGTGTTTGTGCCTACTGTGATTTGTTTTAATGCATTCATACAATTCTTCATTTCTTCTCTGTACCGAGACTACAGGTTCTTCAATGCCCAGTTTCGGCATATCACGGAATGGCGGTACCAGTGAGATTGAAAGTGGTTTTTTTTTGTTCGAATTAACTGCTCTAAGTCATGATTAAGTCGCGGTGGACAAATATTTCATCGTCCACTTCCTTTCAGTAGATTTCTAGCAAAAACTCTGAGAATAAGTAAAACTGCCATGAAAAGTTTCTCAAAAATCTGTCATTTGGAGTCGACTTTAAACTATTGGTCCCACCACTCATGTATAAAATTAACTTACACAACATAAGTGGTGTGAGAAACTAGGTCGTAATCACACATCAAATTCAAAATATTAAGTATTATAACACTGAACTAATCATTTCACTACTACGCATTCCATCCTTAAAAGCATTAATCAAATTCCTTCATACATTTGCTTTCTGTGAACTGGAGCCACCCTAATATGTATGTATGTAATCGGACTATTAATTTTGAAACATATAAAATATCAAATGATTTGCAAAATTGTTCACCATTATATACATATGTATGTATATAATATACACACAATTGTAGTTTTTATATACACGGTGTAAGTCGTTATAGGCCGTATCGTTTGAACTTGTTTAATTCATGCTTCATATTGTATACTCGTATACACGTTACGTAAACACATAACCGATATTATGACACGAAAAAAGATTTAAAAAATTCGTAAAAACAATACGAAATGGAGGAAAAAATTTAAAATCAATTACCGTAATCTGCTTAACATCAGTAACTGTCATCAATGATGACAGCATCATGTAGCCTCTTGCTGCTGCTATTGCCTCGGCTGTTTCAAATGTTGTAACTGTTGGATTTGTATGATAGTCATCAGCATCATCATCGTCATCATGTTCATCGTTGTCGTCGTTGTTCGCATCATTATTATCGTTATTCTTATTATCATTGTCATCATTAAATGATAGTGTTGTTGTCTCTACTGTTTCAGAGCCCGGCAATGCTACTGGCTGTGTGGTTGTTGTTGATATTGATGATGCTATGTCACGCGCTGCTCCCAGTCCTGCTATTGACTCTGATGACACTGCCGTTGCCGATGCTGATGCCGATGATGATGCTGTTGTTGATGTTGCTGTTGCTGTTGTTTGTGTTTTTAGTCTAGTTAATATTGATGCGGCTTCAGGTTGTTTTAAATTGGGGTAGTAGTAGTTATTGTATGTTGATTCTGACACCGTCTCTAAAAGATTACCATCATTTAATGACTGTTGTGGTGTTATTGATGTAAATACATGCATTGCAGGAATTTCGCTTCCTTTTAACATTGATGAACTGGTAGGCAATAGGGCATTGGATGGGTAGGCAGCTGTTGTTGATCCAGTGGTTGCTGTTGTTGATGGTGTCGTTGTTGTCGTTGTCGTTGTAGTTGTTGTCGTAGTGGTGGTAGTACTCGTAGTTGTTTCCGGAGGCAATTCAATGCGTTCAATTTCTGTATGCCATCCTTTACGATTATGTAAATATATTTGTTTCTGATTATAAAACCAATTAATGAATAATGGTGGCTCCAATGCTTGACTAATTATGCACAACAGTTTCACTTGACTTCCCGCCTTAACATGCCTTGTGGGTGCACCTTTTAATTCCGTTTTTGGCTCTGCTATCCATTAAATCCAATAATGATGATGAAAATTATCCAAATATGGTGTATAAAGCGTAAAGGAGAGACAAAAAAAAAATTAAATTAAAATTAAATTTACAAAAAGCCATAACCATGCGGTTAACAACAGATGTTAATTTGTAGATTTATCCATGTATTGTAGTGCAATTAAGTAAATATATTTTCCCTTTTTTTCCATTTTTATTTGCTTTTATTTTGTAATTTTTTCTTTCCATTTAATTACTGTTATATTGTTCATAGTGTCAGTTAATGTAATAAATTTACAATCACATTCACATTTTTTTACATACTTACCCACCACATGCAGATAAACTATAGCACTGGCCTTTGGCTCGGTAGATACTTGGCATTCATATATGCCAGCATCTTTCAGTTGAACATATTTTATTTGTAGTGACCATCTTTCCGGATTGGTGGTAAATATGGATTGAAATCTCTGATCGGCTATAAATGTTGTTTGATCAACTGTTAATATATGGCCATCACGAACACGTAGCCATGATATGGGCTTCTTAACCAATTGTTTAACCTGAAATTGTATTTATTGCGGAAATTTTAACAGACGTTGAATAAAATAATTTGTAAATATGTAATAACAAATTACGTTTTAATTACGAAATATAAATGACATATTAACAATTAATTCATAAATCCACAACATTAAGTTGATAAATTAATCATTTCACACATTTGAAAACAAAAAAAAGGCTTACTTTATAGGATACATAAAAGTTGCATAAATTATCACTCTATGGGCCATTATTACTACTTGCCGTTAAAGTTGGATTTAGTTAAACGTACCTTTAGCTAAAGAGGACTGTAAAGTTCCCTTTTACTTATTTTCGTTATTACATCTTACAGATAAAATAAAGATAACTTTTTAAAAAATATGGCAGCGGCGGAGCAATGTCGATAACACTGTTCAATTGAACTAACTTTACTTTAACTTTTTTATAAACGCAGTGTCAACGAAGGGCCTTTTTTTGTTGTTGTGTTTCCTCATTTTGTTTATATAAAGTTGCCATATTGAAAATAATATATAATATGGCAAGTTCAAATGTAAACTTAACTTTAAAAGTTACCAGTAGGATGATTTTCCCTTTAGCTTAACGCTCACTTCTACCTTATCGTCCACTTAAAATAATGGAAAACAATTTATATGCCCGTTAAAATCCTCCCTTTAGTTAACGGCAAGTTGTAATAATGGCCCTATACAATGATATGTGTAAATGGCATTACTGAAGGAGACTATGGAACAATACGAGATGCTCTTAGGCCTCAGGCGACTTAATAGAAGCCGTTCTAATTAGTATATCACAGCTGTGGCTGGAGGTGCAACTCAACGTTTTTTACAGATAAAATAATATAAAGAAGTGTAGAATCAGCTGCTAATGTTTTTATAAATTCCATAATAAAAGCTTTAACTAACCTGAATATTGATCACAAGGAAGATAACTGTTCATCGAAATTCATCACGAGTGACGAAACTGATTAAAATTTTTTTTTTTGATTACGTGAAGCAAAATTTTAACAGGAATAAAGTGGCTTACAACCTATGTGGTGGGTAAACTGTCCAGTTTGATGTTCGACTAACAGAATATTATCTATTTAAAGTCTTAAGATAAGGCAAGTCCGTACGTGGGTGACTGTTAATAAATTGTAGGTCGAATGGGATGGGAACATACCATCTTCAAAGTTCTATCAAGAAGATGCAGACTCTTGAAAAAAAACTCAATCACGCATGTGGAGATGGTGTGACGTACAAAATTCAGCTTATTCAGGATCTCAAACCAAATGACAATGACACGCGCTAGCAATTCTTTCACTGGATAATGGAGCAATATGAACTCAAAAATGTAATAAAAAATGTAATAATAAATGAATACAGATGATTGTCAAATTAAGGGCTCAGAAAATAACCACGCTATTCACGAGAAGCAACAACTTGTAACAGTTTGGTGAGGATTTTGTTCAGGCGTTGTAGTTAGGCTTTAATTTTTTGAAGACGAGTTTGAAAAGATATGAACCTGAACGATATGAATTAAAATACTTTAATATAATTTTAATTGATTAAGTATTCTCTTTCGTAACCAGCATTATGATTACTTATTTTTAATTTATGCTATCCCAGTCATTATAATTTTGTGTACTCATCTTACAGTCTAGCTAATGAATAAAGCAAAAATAATTCACTTTGTCAAAGATAATAAAATAAGTTTATTTTTAATATTCCAAAAAGCTACTTTAAATCGATTTTATGGCATGGTCAGACTATGCAACAGAATCTAGTTAATATCAATTAGTTGTTTGGAAAGTAACTTCCCTTTTTATTGGCTTTCAATTTAAAATATAAAAAGGAAAGCGTCAAAAAAATTAATAAAAAAAATGTTTTATAGTTTCACTATCGTTACTCCAGCTCTGTTCCGTTCCCTATCTCCTGCGATGTTCCTTATTTTTTTTTTTTTTTGATTATATTTCAACAAATATAGAGTAGTGTCTGCCTGTGTGGGTATGTGTATGTACACGAGTATATATTGCCATTCATTTCATAAAGCATTGCATCACATTGACCCAAATAATGCTGGTTGCAAAAAGGATGAGCAGAAGGAACAAAAATTTTTGTAAAACATACAAAACTACCATTACAACAAGCGAAAGTAGATGGCAATATGCAAAATTATTAGTTGCATGGTAGAATAATGTGGGGATAATAAAAAAAGTATAAAAAACAACAACAACAGCAACAACAACAAGAAGAAAAGTAAAAATAATGGCAACAGCATCGTCATCATCGTCTTTCTTTTTCATTTTTTTTAGTTTTTTTCTTATTTTTTGTTAAAGGATATGCTAAAGAAAAGTTTGCACTTTTATGTGTTGTTTTTGTTAAAATGCATTTTCATGGCAGATTTATTTATTAAAGTTTTATTTCCTCCCCCCCTTAGTATGGAGCATGTCCCACTCCCAAAAAAATAATATTATTACACTCCTTTGCTCATTTTGAGTCAGTTTTCTTCTGCTAAATGTATGTGGTTTAACATTTAAAGGAAAAACTCTATGGTATGTTATACCATACATATACATACATACATATTTATGTACACCACACAGTTATATACTTAAAATTTTTTTATTTTTATAAAAATGCATGAAAATCTCAACAACAAAAAAGGAAAAGAAAACAAAGAAAATTCTTAAGTAAGGAATTTATATGAATATTAGGATGAACCTTTTTCAATTCTATCTTCAGAGTTTAAAATAGAAAACAAAAGATATTTAAGAATTCTTACACGATACCAATATACCTTATAATCCAGTTTAAAGGTCACAGAACCAATCTCCCTTTAAGATTTATTGGGAGTAGGGTAATATTGTTGCATAAGGAGCCTTAAAATTCTGCTGTAGGACACATAAACTTATTTTTAAAATTAAGAGAGTTCTTCTTCAATGCCATGAATCAACTCTCATTTCACTTGATCTTTATTTGTAATCTGAATTCATATCAGAGGAAAGTAAGTCTACTTTTCATCTCCCACGCTGTTAATTCTTGCTGAACAGAGAGAATGTTGAATGCTATGCTATTTTGCGGCTGCTATGTTGTTGAATTCATAAGGTGCTCCCCAAGAATTGTAAGAACAGTCCGATCTAGGAGATAATGGATAGAGAGGGAAACTGTTGACCTCGATATGAAGTATGGTTGTAAAGCGACTTCAAACATGGATTATCGAACTTTGACAGTTGACAAGGGCAGTCTTGTTGCTACTACATCTATCAAATTAGTTGCCATTTATTCTATCTGTTTTGCCAAGTCACTATGTATGGATTGACATGACGAAATGTGTTTAATTTTCAACGAAAATTTATCTTCAGAGATGAGACCCATTTCGATATTCATAAACAAATTTGGCGCGATAATAAACTACACGAAATCCAATAGCGTCCAATGTGTATGCCGATAAATTCACCCTTTGATGTTTATATTTGCTTCATACCTAATTACGTTCTATAACCCATAGATTTACAAACTCAATTTTATATTAAAAATACTTTCCTTTCTTGTGGTTACTTTAAAGCAGAATTTTTAAAGAAGTGTTCACCGCATTCGCTGTATGTGAGCATCTCCCAGAAAAAAAAAATATTCTTATCAGTTTGTGTCCTCTACATTATTTCACTGCAGACGCTATTTATTTTGGTTCAGTAATGGCATAATGGCATTCCTTTAGTTATTAGCAAATAAGTACTTAAACGTTGTTTTTTTTTTTCTTTTTCTTACCATTTTACAAATCACTTGCCAAGTTTTGTGAATAACGCTGCACTGTTGATCGTAAAATATACGGTTTACTGTACCACTATTTGAAGAATTTATGACAGAAAAATAATGTTTTCTTTTTTTTGTATTTGCACCCTACAGTATTTATGTTTGAAAATGAAATATGTAAAATGTGTGAATAAAAACAAATCTTAAAGGAGAATGTATGGTACATTCAATATTTTACTTACTAAATCCGAGATTGAATTTTTTAAGCAGTCTACGGTACCGTATTTTTAGGCAGTTAATTAGTCTAAGTCAAGCATTAGACGTTGTTTGTCTAGGCAAATAATTTAATCTGCAGCCTAAAATTTACTTAATTTTTTTTGGCGCTCTTAAGGTACATAGAGCAGACACATATCAGACCTATTTATATTATTTACTTTACTATTGTCATTAATTCTTTCATATTCATACCTTTCTTCGTTTCGGTTACTTTAATAGATTTGTCATATATCGGAGCCAATGGGAAATTTCCCCTCTGGACATTTAATTGATGTAGTGATGGGGAACTTTCTTTTTTATCTCTCTTAAGATGTGGTGCCTTATGAATTATCTGTGCTACCCATTTGCTAGCAGGAGTTAGTGTGTATAAATTACTTGGAAGCAAAGAAACCTCTTACGTACTTACATAATTAGTCATTAATCGGGACTACAACCTAGCCGCCGTAGTCTAGTAGGTAGTGTGCTGGTTTATTAGACGTAAGGCAACGGTTCAAATCCCAGGTCAGTCATCAAAACGACAATATGACTTTAAACTATAAGTCCCGCTACTCAAGTTTAAAATTATTACCACATGAGTGGTGTGGGAAGAGAACCGAGGAAGTCACCGAGCAATACTCCGTTTTGTTTGAGATGTCTAAGCAGGGGCTTGAACCGCAGGACCTCGCCTACTAAAACAACACACTACCCAATAAACTACAATGATTTCAGATCGCACCTCTTAGTTTTTAAAATTCCAAAAAAATGATGAAAATTTGTTCCCTTTGTTCCGGGTTTTAAGTGATCTAATCCGATTTGTAGCTCAAGCCCTCCGCGAGTAATTCCGGTATTCTCTGAATAAATTAACAAAAAAATAAGCATTCGAACTAGCTGACGTAATGGCTTCGCAGGTCTGTTACACTACACCGGTCTAAGCTACTCAGCTAGTAATAATTATAATATAATTTGTAATTGTATTGTAATTAATAAATAAATTAAAAAAGAAACACATGAAAGTAGGCTTTAAACTCGTATTATTCATGTATGTGGTAATAACAGTCTCTCGGAACAATCTTAGATAATTTCTTGGAAGTTTTTCTCAAATAGAAACAGACACAACGGAAAATGGAAAGCTATATACAGTTGTACTAAGAAGTGTTTGATTGTTTCTTTTCGGCCAATATATTATCAAAGTTATGCACTTTTTACTGCGGTTTATTTCTTTGAGAATTTATTTATTTGACTTTTTTCCAATCTACTGCAGCCAATATGTTTTTAAGGCGTTTACCAATATGACAATGAAATTGATTGAAAATTATGCCTCATGTCATGCTTACAAAAAAAAACTACTAAAACATGTATTTTCTCTCCTTTCAGCCAAATGTATGCCTATTGAAAGCAACTTAATAAAATTACATTATTTAGGCTATTTGACGTGTTCTTTAACCGCAAAACAGTGTTTGTACCGTGTAATACATGATTTTGTCATTTACATAAAAGAGAAAAATCTAGTTTACGTCTGTATTTGGTTACAAACATTATCATAAATGTAGAATACTTTGTTGTCACTAATAAGTTTAACTTCAAAACATATACATACACTAGACTATGAAGTTTAGGCCAAAAATATTTGCTGGATATTGGCCAATTGTATAAAGTCCCAAACCATATTAAATAACCAAAACAACAAAAATAGGCTGGGCCATTATACCATCCTTTTTTTCCTAAAACAAGAAAAAAAACATCCTTTAAATTGGAATTTTCTGAATAAATTTAAAGAATTTATTATGGACTCGATAATATACAAAATTATGTACGTGACTTTATTAAAAATAAATTTTAAACATGAAATAAATGTAAAAGCGAAATTGTTTCCATTTAAACACATAGTTTGACTTATTTAGCGTGCTACTGATACATTGAAAATGTTAAAATCATGTTAATAAATATTAATTCAACACAACAAAAAAAAAAAAAAAAAAATAATGAAGATTTTCGCAAAAAAAAACCCCATCGTTTCTGTTTTTATGTTAAAACATTTAATTTGAACATGTTATCAGAAGTATATTAAGTTCATCAGTAAATGAAATATCCGCATATAAATTGCAAATAATGTTAAAGGTTTTTTGGATTTATTAAACTTTCACCAGAAACGGAAAAATTGGAAAATTTATATTTAATATATACAGTGTCAGACAAAACATAGTACAAACAATTTGAAGATTATTGCAAGCAGCAACTTTTTCTTTCTTTTTTCAATCAGTATCACGAAATGCGAACTATTGCACAATAATTCTCACAGTTTTCCTGTTCGAATATTTACTCTGAAACAATACACAACATTCGGCTTCGATGTTGTTAAGTTTTGACTGGAAAGAATGTTTAAATGCCAGGTGATGTCTATGAATAGCAGAGAAGATAGTGGAAATTCTTTCACTCTTCTGCTTTGATAACAAATTGCAAAAAAAAAAACAAATAAATGAAATACAACTGATTAGCTACATAGTCACAGTTGTGCACAGTTGTAGTTGAGAAGAATACAAAAAAACTTTTTTACATTTCTTAAGTACGATTAAGCAAAAATGTACTTCTTCATGAAAGAGAGATAGTAGTAAAGGCGACATATTTCGAGGAATATTTCCCACCAAAATATTAGTTTCACTTGGTCTCAAGGCAATAGTCTGCCATAAAATACACAAATCTAATCTTTTTTTTTAAATTTTAAGAACAAACACCTTCAGACAAGTTCTGTATAAATTCAAGAGGTTCCCCAAGGTTCTATTCTTTCTAAACATACATATAAACATAATTGGCCGTTATAACGCTTCAGTCAGTATTATGGCCTAGCTTCTCACATCACTCATGTTTTGTGGGACCTACAGTTTCAAGTCGGTTCTGAACGACATATTTTTGAGAAACTTTTCATGGCACATTTTCCCTCAAAGTTTTTGTCAGAAATCTGCTGAGAGGAAGTTGCCGAAAATATATTTTTTCATATTTCGTTTCCGATGTCTGACCTGACGTCTAATAAGCCAACATACTACCTAGTAGGCGACTTCTATTCTTTCTAAAACTCTATTTTATTTCTATTTAAGGGCCTTCGCTATTCCCCTTTTAAACGGATCTACTCTATTACAGATGACAGTAATATTTGCCATGAATTACTCACTCACATCCGACCAACAGTTAATCTTCGAATGTGGTCGTGGGAATAGGATTGATTTTAACCCGCGATAGAATCAACGTTGTTTGGTAACTCATGAGGGCGACAGTCATTTTACGTCATATATAACCCAGGGTGGAATAAAATAAAAAATATTAGGAAGTCAATGTGATGTTTGCAAGAATAGGGACATATTTCAATTATTGAAAGAAGCATTCTAGTGTCTCGGTTTCTTAGGATGATACCAGAAATGGTTCACTCCATCTAATCTCTTTACTATTTACACCATTTATATCCTACCGAAAATTTAATACAACTCTCATCCACGGATCGGTGCCTCAAAGTCCATTTAAGGCTTCTCGACCGCATAAAGGAGAAGACGAAGATGCTTATTAATGATAGTGAGGTATTGGTTCATTGCACCGTTGCTTGTGTGGCTTGTGTTTCCCTGTTCTACCGCTGCTTTAGTGAGATGTGCTTGAGGGAAATAAAGATACGTTGTCCCGAAAATCGCGTATTTTTTCGTATATCCGTTTATGGGCGAGTGGAGCGCTCAATGTAGAAGTTTTTGTCCGCAGAAGTATTTTCTATTATTTATAATATAAATATATTTAAATATACTATAGTACCCACGAACATTACTCCCTCTTTCTTCGCTACCGTAATCCATTTACCTAATTCCTCAATGCACTGAATAAATAGGGGCCATTCCCTGAGTGTTTGTCGCAAAAAATGTCACAATACGTTATTTCTCAGGAGGGAATAGAATACAATCAATAATAAAACCAATCTACATACACACATGCAACGCATGACAGTCACATCAATTAGAATTATTATATTGTTACGAAAATGGAAACGGTGTACATCGTTTAACATTAAAATGAGCAAAAGCTACACAAACAAATACAACGAAACCAACAACATCAGTATGAAAGAAAAGGTGATAGACAAGTAAGCGAGAACGCAACAACAAGCAACGTGAACAAAACACACAAACAGAAATGAAGTTGCGATAAAGTTCTCAAGAAGGCGAAACCCCGAAAGTTCGACTTCAAGAACCTTCTTCAGACTGATTACGTGGGCATAAAAAAGAAAAGACAAAGCAGGGAACGAATAATAAGAATTCAGTCAGTCTTGTGTGAAGATGCGTTGCGTGTGAAGAAAACAGTCGTGGTTTGAAGTTCGCCGTTGTAAAGATCTACCGAACAGTTGTTAGTGCTTACGCGAATAGAAGTGTAAAGAAGAATAACATACTATACGTCAAGTTGTAAACCGTGGCACACAAAAGTAATGCGAACAATAAAGAATTTAATTGAAACTAAACACAAATTTATTTTTATTTTGTTTGCAATCAACGAACTCATAAAATTTAAAAACGTTTAAAAGTTTTTATAAAGGTAAAAACGTAACATTACTATATTAATATTACCTTGAGTATGTATCTAAAATAAAATCGAATCGATGATATATCTGCTCTTTAGCATAATCTTCATTAATTGCAATACATTTTTCACAAATTGATCTAAATTACCCTTAATTTTGTTACATTACCTCTAGCCTGTCTCAATCGACAGTTACATTCGATTCTTAGTTTCCTTTCAATTGACATGTAAAACCTTTTAACATATTTTGAATGAAATACTTACATTACAAGGTAAATAGGCATGAGTTCCTGCCTGGCTTGTTACTGTTTGATAGTCATCAATTGTGGGTGGTGGTTTCAATGTAGTTGTTGCAGTTTTACGACGTTTTGTTGTTTTTGTTGTAGTCTTCAATGTTGTTTTTGACGTTGTTGTTGTGGGAATTTCTTTTGTTGCTGCAACTGTTGATACATTTGATGGTAATGGCAATGATGGTAACGATGGCAACGATGACGTTGCTACTGATATTGATGCTGATGTTAATGACGCTTCATTTATAGCCAATCTAGTTGATGTTGTTTTTGTTTTCGTTATTGCCGTTGTTGGTGTTGTCTGTGATGTTTGTTTAATTGCTGAAGTTGCATGTGCTAAAGAATTATTGCTTTTGAAATTATGTTGTGTTTTCAATGCATTCTTCACAGTATTTTCATCATCATAAGTATGTTGTTGTTCGTGTGTATGAGTATTATTTTTCATAAAATTCTTGTTGTCAACAGCTGCTAATGCCGTTGATATCATGCCTGCTGAAGACATTAATGTATCTCGTTTTAAATTACCACCACCAACAACACTACCGACACCATCATCATCATCATCAGCAGCAGCAGCTCTATTGCTAAACACATTCCAATTGTTATTCAGTGTTTTAAAAGCAACAGCAGACGCCTTTAGAGCAGCACTTTTGTATGCTAAATGCGTTAATGCACTATTGTTGTCATACATGCGGTTTTCCTTTGTTGTCAATGTTCTCGTTGGCTTTGTTGTAGTTATTGCTGTTGGACGTTTACTCTTGTTGGAACTATTAATAGCTATCGTTGCTGTTCGAGCTGTTGGATCATTACCACTACCTTTATAATTATTTCGTTCTCGTTCTCGTATACTGAACACATTGTCTTTGTAGGAGGCATCAGGGTTATCCGTATAAAGTTCATATGTGCTGCTATTGGATCTTATTGTTGTTGTTGTTGGCAGCCGTTGGAATACAAGTCCTTGTTGGTGTTGATGCTGTTGCTGTTGCTGATCCTTGTGGTAAGATTCAAAGGGATTTGAGGCATACTTTGTTGTTTCTAAAGAATTTCGTATATTTACTCCTGTGTATTTGGCATTTGCAAATATTTCTTGCATAGACAGAGACTTGGTAGAGTAAGTTGCCGCTGTATTTGTGTTGTGGTGGTGGTGGTCTTGAGCTGGGCCATATTTATGTGTATAACTGTAATCAGTTGTTGTTTTCTTGGTTTGTTGTTCTTGTTTACGTTGTTCATTTATTGCATCCTTTGCTGTAGTTGATGTTGATGACGATAAAGCTGCTGTTGCTTTTCTAGCTATTATCGTATTGCTCTTTAATATTTCATGATTGTTGTCAGTTGCTACTTGTAGGTTTCTTCCCATCATCTGCTTTTTTACTCGCTTATAATGGTTGTCCTCCTGTTTGCTGTTGTCATTTTTTGACTTTCTTTTCGAAAATAACAATTTTATCGCTCCTGTTGATGTTATTGTTTGAGTTGCTGCTGCTGCTGCTGCTGCTGTACTACTCGTTGTCAACAATATTGTATCCGTTGCTGTTGTGTGATAGTATGACAACGGTGCTATTGTTGACTCCATACTTGCTATGGTTTCCATGGAGTTTTTAGTCTTTAAATCCAGTTGTAGACTTTTTCTTGTTATTCCTCTACTACTACCTCTATTGTCGTTTTGTTCCATGCTTTCCAATATCGTACCTACACAAAAGAGTATATAGTAAGAAAGGCAGATGATGAATTTCTTGGAAATAATAACACAATCAAGACAATGCAATTGTTTCAAATATAAAATGATATTTAATTACGATACACAGACAAGAAGTTATTGAGAACGTTGAGAGAACAGCATCTGTAAACCATGCTGATGCTGTCCATCATGTATCTGTTTTATTTAAATGGAATTTTAAATTGAAAATTATTGTCCCTTTAATAGCAAATGGATATTCAATATACATATTCAATTGAACTGAAATTATCAATAAATTTTGTATTAAACCACTAATGAACTACATGTTTATATTGTAAGAAAAAAAATATTTCTTTAATTAAAAGTATATTTTATCTTGTATCTGACAATTAGACATCAGTTCGCATTTAGACGAAGTTCTGAATAATTAAGTATTTTCGATCACATTAATTGCAATACAAATGTTATTAATTACAAAACCGAAAGGTTTTAAGTGGAATCCTAGAGAAGATGAACAAATATTCATCGCAAGCTTTAAGTTATTGTGAGGTCTTAATTACCCTTTAAATAATATTTCAAGGTGGAACACATAGAGAGTATAACATCAACAACGAACATGGTAGTTAGGCTAGGCAGCGTCTAGTCTTGGGAATGGATAACACTTACTGAGCAAAGTTCTTTACCACTGCGAAGAATACCTTTTCATAGATGGCATTTTCTTTAAGACTTGAGCTCGACTTAGTATAATAAGAGTCGCCAACCGATGTACATATAAATCAATTAAGTAACGAATTGAATGTTGTAACTCCCAATTATCTAAAACAATTTTTTATAAGTTAACACATTTTTTAATCAACGATTGTTTTAAAATATTTTAAACTGAAACAAATCCTAGGTGTCTAAAATGGATGTTTGCCACCACAATTATTTCTTATTTATCTTTACTAGGGTCAGTCAAAGAGTTCAAGATATGTTTACGAAATCATGTCGGGTAAAACATTATTATTCTTGTTTTTTTTTTTGTTGCAAAACCGTTTCCTTTGACTTCTATACACTATCTGCAACGTTCCCCCAATGATGCCCTAAAAAAATTAGAATTTGACAGGATTTATTGTTGGAGTCTTTCCGTCGCGTCCTTATTTTAGGTTACAAACATTTTTTGCTATAAATTCAGTACAGTTTTTTAAATACTTAATACAATACTCTACATTGTATAAAAAAACCAAATATTTACGTACGCCTAGGGCTTCACGCCCATCATAAGTCGCACCGGTGGCTCATCAATAACTGTGCGCACTTCTTCAATTGCAAAATTGACCACAGCAAGAATCAAAACTATCTTAAGAGAATGAACCGCCAGACATTTATATTTCAGCGAAAAAGAATGCTGGTGAACTATTTCGAAGCCAGGTTTGAGTTGTTTTAGCTTTATGAGGAAGTTTCAAGGCTGGTTTGGTACACAGAACAGTTAAATGGTTTTACAACAGCTGCCGATATGGTTTTTTTTGTCAAACGAATGAATATGAGAACCTAGTGGCGTAAGAAGCATATGCAAAGGCTTAAGCTTAGCGTAAAAAGATGTATACGGGGTCCAAATAAATTACTTGATTATGCATAGTCTGAAGCGTAGGCACAGAAAGATGCGTACAGGGTTAAGGAATATTTAAAAATACTACACTGTTCCCGATTTTTGTGTAAACCCCAAAAAGATCCATTATTTGCAGAAATGCAACTTAGTGAGCCCATAGTTAAAGACACGTCACCAAACTATGCCTGGCGACGGAAGACCATGAAGCCTTTTCGACCTGATGAATCAGTTCAGATCGAGCATACACCCTATAATTTTAATGTTTATCAAACTCCTTTATGGTGAAAACGGTACTCATTTACAATTACCGGTATAGAATGATGAATTATTAAATATTACTCGGAATATTATTTGACTGACAAAGAATTTGTGCTTAAATGACCGTTCAACAAGAGTCGAGGCGGTGTAAGAGCGGTTATTTCCCACACCTTTTCATTTTCTTCTATTCACTCGTGTATGGCTGAACTACTTCAAAGTAATTTGGTTCTTAGTTTTCAGGAAATAAACTTGATAAATGAAAGTGAAGTCACTGTAGTCTACACTACTTGTGCGTTGGCACATTAAACGCGAACCTGTGATTCAAACCCTTGCTCAGACATCGCGAATAAAACTAAATAATAATTGTCCGGCGATTTCTCCGAGAGCAAGTAAAACTGCCATAAAAAGCTTCACAAAAATCAATCGTTCAGAGACGACTTTAAGCTGGAAGTCCCGCCACTCATGGATAAAATTAACACACAAAACATGGATGGTGTAAGAAGATATGTCATAATCCTGACAAAAGGATGAACAATTAAGTGAGTAAGTAAATGCTAAGTGTCTCGATTAACTGAGCTAAATTATTTTGATCTCCACTCCCATATATAACCCCATGAGAATAGATCGCCACAGTTTGCACAATTAAGTAAAGTTCCACTCTGCTTGCCTGTGGTGTTATTGATCTACTTTCCCTGGAATAGACTTACATACTCTTCCCAAATAGGAAGTATCACTCTGTCCATGCTCAGCACTGGATCTATTATCGCTGCCTGATACCCGCTGAAAGTATCCCTGAATACAAAAAAAAAGATTGTGGAACAACTAATTACGATCAATAAGAATTTCTACCGTAAATTTCTGTTTCCAATGAATGACTGTTTTCATAACAGCAGCCCTTTTGTATCCTTTATACATACATAATTGGCCATTACAACTCTTCAGTCAGGATTACGGTCTAGCTTATTATACCACTCACGTTGTGTGCGTTAATTTTATACATGATTGGCGGAACCTACCAGTTTAAAGTCGACTCCGAAGGACAGATTTTTGAGAAACTTTTCATGCCAATTTTATTTGCTCTCAGAGTTTTTGCCAGAATCTGCTGAGAGGAAGTCGCCGAAGAAATATTTTTTTATATTTCGTTTAGATGTCTGACCTGGGGTTTGAACCAAGGTCTCGTGTCTAATAGGCCAACACACTACACACTAGACAGGACAGGAATATATACTTATTTGTATATAAAAGAGTAGCAGGGTAGTACTATCCAACTACGTACATTGTATGTTATCCAAATTTATGGAGACTTAAAGCTCCAGCTAAACACAGAATTATTTTTTTAATGTATTTTATGTGCCACGGATAAGTAGAATCCATAACTTTGTAAGATACAGTAAAAAGTTTTGCAGAATAGTGTTATCCAACCCACACAAATAATAACACAAAAGCATTAATTTTCCTTGTAAAGCATTAGGCGATGTACGTAGGTTAAGTTAGAGGACGTGTACTTGACAAGTACAGTACCCGGAGGTCCAGTTTAACCATTGTACAAAAACGTCCTTTAAGTGAGAAGATAATAAAGGGGATCGGAAGAAAAGGAGAGGAAGTAGGAAAGAGGAGAAGCTGTACGTAACAGATTTTTATTTTTTTACACGTTTTAAATTTTTCTGATTTTAAATTCTCCGAAAAATAAAATTTTTTTGTCCTTTTTTGTTGTTGTTATTTAATCGCTATTAATTTAGCTGTGCTATTATCACTGACTACGAAATCTGACAAATAATAGAAAAATTTGTTCCACACTAAAATATTGTTGGCGATAAAAATATTTGCATAAATTATAATCTCTCTCTCACATCCTTGAGCATTGTTGGTGTGTTTTTCGAATTACTCGTATTTTGTTTAATTTTTTTTTGCCTTTTTTGTTTAACTCCCCACGATTCTGTTTGGCTGTACATGAATACAAATCTGTGTTAATTTGGAACTTTTCTTGCATTCGTTTCGTTTTTGGGGTTTTTGGTAACATGGCCTAAAAGCATTTGTTAAATATAATCTTTTTGTGCTAACCACAATACAGCTTACAGGAAATTAAATTTTCCATTATTATCACAGGCAACATAAAATAAAAAATGGCAAGCAACTACAATAACAATAATGAAGGCAACAAAAGCAGAAAAATTAGCGTTAAACAGGATTATCTGGTTGTCATAGGGCAATTTTATTTAAGGACACATTAGAAAACCAAGAAAAAAAGACACAAACAAACAGAATACACCACCAACATCGCCTACAACACCAATAACAATGTTAATAACAACAAATAGAACAGCTAACAGCAGTTTTAACAATATGAAGCCAGTTTTAACGCCTTTTTAACAATTTATAATTTATACCTCCGCCCCTCGCCTAGTTTTCTAAACACTCACTCTCCCATACATACATATTTTGCTTGTAGTTTCTCATTTCTGTGTCTTGTACTACCACACCATACTCTTATAGGCAGTAGAGTAGAGTACAACGATAACAATTGCATAAATAATGAAATAATTTTTGTCTTCCGATAACAATAATTACGAAAGTACAGGTCTCTAGCCAATTGAGGCATATAATCTTAAGGAGAGAGAAGAAAACGGAAGATAAAGATAATGATAATTAGCGACAGCTTTAACAACTTACGAGAACCTTGAATTATAACTACTCAGTATAGAGCTAGGAACTGTATGTCACTTAAATTAAGTAGATTAAGATTATTACGTATGGCCTATTGAGAGCTTAAATAAGTTATTTAAATTTGAATTATAAAGCTATTAACTGCTAGGCCTTACAATTATTATATTTTATTACTCCAAACAAAAATTATCATTTAATTTTAAATTTTACAAGCAAACATAAAGCTGATGATAAACTACAAAGCAATTTACTTCTAGGAATGTATATGACAACGTTGTGCAATAAAGACAATTTCAGCGACCTACTTTCACTACAAGTTAAACGTAATTAGGCGAACAAAAACTTGGTAATATTGTATGG
The DNA here is from genome assembly GCA_958299815.1 of Sarcophaga carnaria. NCBI lineage: Eukaryota > Metazoa > Arthropoda > Insecta > Diptera > Sarcophagidae > Sarcophaga > Sarcophaga carnaria. The sequence goes on from OY283150.1 coordinate 140,957,327, forward strand.
AAGGGAATTTACAGGAAAAATGTAAAAGTGTTAATCATTTTTAAGGTTAAACGGGAATATGAAAATATTTCTTCGACAACTTCCTCTCAGCAGATTTCTGGCAAAAACTCTGGTAGTAAATAAAATTGCCATGAAAAGTTTCTCAAAAAAATCTGTCGTTGAGAGTCGACTTTAAACTGTAGGTAACGCCACTCATGTATAAAATTAACACACACAGCATTAGTGGTTTGAGAAACTAGGTCGTAATTCTGATTGAAGGTTTGTAATGCCTAATTACGTATGTATGTATGTATGTTATGTATTTAGAAGAAAAGAAGTATTCAAGAAAATAATACGAATCATAAGGGCTGTGTTCGAGGACTCAAAACTCTTCATTACCTGCATATCAGTTAAACACTCTACACAAACGCCCAATGGAGGGCATTTTACCAGCGATTTGTGTTAAATCATGACTGCAGTCTTTTCAGAGAGATAAGGAATTATATGGAGTCTCTCACACCAGCTTGAGAACTTTGATTATTCAGTTGATACTTGTCTACTCCAGTAAAAGATCTCGAAGCGAAAAAACAACCAATGCCATTAAAGTTGATTATGTTAGCACCGATAACAGCTTCTAGAGAGATAACTAATGGTGTTGCAAAAACTAGGCTGATTAGGAGAAACTAGAGCGTAATCGTAACTGATGGGTTGTAATGACCAATTAAGTAAGTAAGCAAGCAAGTTAAACGTGAAGCTACATCCTGCCAAGAGGAGTAATTAATTAAACGAAATTAAAACAACTTCACCGCAGAAGAAAACAGATTACAATCAAATGTTCACAAACGCTACTGAAACTTGCGTTTACTTTTGGAAACAAAGACGTTCACAATTAAAATTAAAATCTTTCGAGTCGGTGGCATACATATGGAAGAACAAAAAAGGGCTGTATTTCGACAAAATGAATTAATTTTAACACATCATTTACAAAAATAATCTGTTTGAAAGGAATTCTTTATAGAAAAAAATTAATTGCAAGCTTTGCATCGCAATCGCATGAAGACAAAGTTAAATTTTTATGCTGTTTGTCAGTTGTGCTGCAATCATTATTCCTCCTTTTTCCTGTCGGTTTCTGTCTCCATGTTTTTTAAACGATGTCATCAGTTAAAAAATGCATTTTTTTCTTCATACATTGTTCCTGAATATAAAACATACGCGTAAGAAATATCTCAAGCAGTAGCAAAGGGTTGAAAAAGTAGCGGCAGCAGAAGGTATTTAAAAATATTGTTGTTGTTTTTATTTTTTCAATTAATTTCTTTTCTTTTTATTACTCTTTACTATGACTGAAGGAAAATTATTCAAGTTAGTCTAAGTGCGTACATATTTATCAAAATTCTAGTAAAGTAAAGTAATGTTATGACTTTTTTTTAAGGATTCTTACAATTTCGTTGTAAATTTGTTTTTGTTTTTTTCATTCTCTTTTTACTTAATAAAGATTAACAATTTTCTTGTTATTTTGTCGCATTTAAGTTTTCGCTGTAGCTATAGCAAGCAGTTGATGTTGTTCATAGTTTGTGTTTTTCTTAGATTCTCCTTAATGTTGTTGTTTTTCTTATATTTCTCACTTTTAAGTAGCAAACAACAGTTACAATATTCAGCATACAGGAGCTTAACTTAAAAGAAAAACGAAAAAAAAGAAACAAGAAACAAGAAACAAGAAAAATGTAGGAAAACATCGTAAAATGAAAAGTTTTTCTTGTCGCTTTCATTTCTTGTGCGTTATTAAATGAGTTGTGCATTTATTCTGATTTTATTATCGCTCCTATTCACAATGTTTTCATTACTTGTTACTCTTCTGTGTCGAGATTAAAACAGTATTCAATATAAAAAAAATGTGTTAAAAATTTTTCTTAACAGCTTATTTAAGTTAATTTTGTTCTTCCTTTCTTTTGGTATGTCGAACATGTTATGTTGAACGCAACCACATTTTACAAATTTATTAAATACAATTTATGTCAAAAAATACACTCAAATATATAATGAAATCTTTTTTAACGGAATGACGCGTTCCGCCTAGAGAAGCCATGGACAAGAATTTCAATAATGACACCTATTTAAGGGATAAAAGATGCTAGCTTTTGCTGTATTTATACATCATTTATTTTTTGGGTCTGGCAAGCCTCGAACCATACTGTTGATTTGTTATTGTAATTGTTTGCTTTTCCGACTTTTGCAGACTTCCTATATAGTTTTGTAATTTTTAATTGTAATATTTTTCTTTCTTGTTCAAGTGTTAAAATTATTATTTTTTTTGATCCCAACTGTAAATATGTTACATTATTATTGAATCTGACTTTTTATTTTATTCCCACTGTAATCTTCCTCAAGGCGCGCTTGTAACACAGATCAACAGAACAACAGATTTAGAGTCCAGAAAGTGTAATCATAAACATAATTGGTCATTACAACCCTTCAGTCAGCATTACGACCTAGTTTATCACACCACTTATGTTGTGTGTGTTAATTTTATACATGAGTAGCGGGACCTACAGTTTAAAGTCGACTCTGAAAGACAGATCTTTGAGAAACTTTTCATGGCAATTTTTATTTACTCTCAGAGTTTTTGCCAGAAATCTGCTGAGAGGAAGCCGCCGAAGAAATATTTTTTGTATTTTGTTTTCATGTCTGGCCTGGGGCTCGAACCCTGGCTTTACGTCTAATAAGCCAACACACTACCTACTAGACTACGGCGACTGCGAAAGTGTAATCAATTAATAAAAGTAAAAATTGTGATTTGAAATAGAGGCATGTCAACAAATAAAACAAAACATGTTAAAGTTTAATAGCGGTGCTACTGCGCGCATGTGTAGTTTTTGTGAGATAAAAAGATCACGAAGAAAATATAGACTCAGCTGGGAACAAATTTATAGGGGATGCATTCTTAACCGAAGAGTGTCTGACAATACAGTTTAATACTACAATAACTTGAAATTTTTGTAGTAATTCGTGCAATAACGGATTATAGTGTTTCGCTAGAAACGAAATAAAGAAAACATGTTTCGATATGTACATCACTAATGTGGTGTTGTTACAACAGGTTCGGATATTTGAATTATAAAAGTTTGAAAGAGCTTAGTGAAGCATATGTTATACATACAGAAAATAAATGTCGTAAACCAAAATAGAAAATGCAAAACATGCATGGTGTGTAAAATTCACATTCTACCTTCGTTTCCAAAGGAGAGCGAGCACACATTCAGCAAAACATTCATTGACGACAAATCGGAACTCGTGATTGAAATAAATTCGATACTCGTATAATTGAAATCAATTTTTACGAATTTTTCGTAGAATCGTAATTAGCCTCCTGGTCGTAAGATAGCTAGACTACGAACCGACAATGGCGTGAAGTTTGTTAAGTTCTTAGAACTTTGCATACAAGAACAGGGCAGTGCTTTTCACACCATAACAGGATGGCGTGTCTGAACGCTGTAACAGAACGCTGATTGAAATGTGTCGTAATACGTTTTTTCATTATGGTTCAAAACAAAATCTTTCTGCAAAAGCTAAAAACAAAGTTCCAACCAAAATACGTAGAATTCATAATGGTAGTGGCAAATAAAATGAAAAGTTTCTCAAAAAAAAAAATGTGTCGTTGGAGTCGATGTAGAACTGTAGGTCCCGCAACTTACGTATAAAATTAACGCACAAAACGTGAGTGGCTAGGCCATAATTAAGACTCTATTAATACCAAGTATTCCTGGTTTTAAGATATTAAAATGATGGTATAGAGCAACACATGGTATGGATTAATATTCTCCTGAAAGAAAATTTGATTAATGAGAGGCTGATAAACTAATATTGTCTTGTTTTTTCTTCTTTTTTTTTTGGGAAAGTTTACAACTACAAAGCAAATCTAACATTTTTCAAATCAAAAATATTTTTTCACATGTACGCACATAATAAATTATTTGTATTTCTCTTTTAAAAGCTGGTGTAGTATGTTGGAATTGTTCTTAATTCATTTGAGGAATTGACTGTTTCCTTTTGCAAACGACAGGACTTGATTTGTTTGTCTCAAAATCTGTAACTATTTCCGCACAACATGAGTTCAATGAATTTTTCATACGAGCATGTGAAGATAAATTACAAAATATTTTAGCATTTATAACGAAAGTTTTGTCTAGCTATCCCCCCTTTTGGTAGGAATTTTTGTTTGTTTTTTTTTTATATTCAACTTTTCGGAGTTTAATTTGCTGTAAGAAAATTATACTTGAAAATATTGTACACGTTTCACTTTTTTATGTAGAATACTTCAAAAAAACAAAAAAATAATCAAATAATTTGTTAAATAGTGTTTGTTTTTGAAAATATTTCTTTAGTTTTTATGTTTTTATTATAGTACCATTTCATAAAATTTACTACGATTTCAGTTTCTTAGTGTGATAAACAAACGAAATTATATCTGAACTTTATTTTATTAGATTTCTTCTGTTATTATTTTATTTGTGAAAATACTTAAAATAAAGTCAATAAAAAGTACAAAAAACTACAATAAAGTCAAATAGTTTTTCCGTTATTTTAAAATAACACCCAGGAAATTATCAATACAAGTTATAGCTGACGGAAAGAGGGTGTGGATTTAAAAATTTACATAAAATTATTCTTCTAGCCACAAAGTTAATGTAAATATAAGCAAAGAATGTGATAAAAAGTGATACGTAAAATAAATAAAGATATTAAAGCCAATCGAGTCCGACTGTGAATCAACTGTTTAAATCAAAATTTCATATCGTAATGCAACAGATCAACTGGAATTGTATTCAGAATAGTTTCACTTGATTGTAAGTAAAATATGAATAAAATCCTTCAACAGGCTCTTCTGAGCATTGGCAGCTGTTACAGTCGGCCATCTTGTTGCAGTTATATCTGTCAAATTAGTTGTCATTTATTTAGTCTGTTCTGCAAAATCACCATGCTGGACCACCACAGAAAACGACATGTGTTCGCTGCACGGTCTATGGAGCTGTTGACGACCACTTGAAAATATTAGAATCATAAGGTCGGGCCTTGCAGCAAGGAATTCCATATTTTAGGAGTTGATAACAGCTAACTTGTTGGAGCTTTATTTTCATATTAATTGTCATGTCAGCAAATAATAAAATATTTATGAACCAAATTTTCATCAGAACATCACTTCAACGATAAGGCTTACATCTAAAGGAATTGGTACGTGAACAAAAATTAGCTGTATGGCGGCCAGGCCATCAATGTTAACGGCGAGCTGTATAGGTAGCTGATTAACAACTTCTTTTGCCGGAATTGGATGATCTAGTTACTCCCGTTATGTAATTTCAAGAGGTCGGTGAAAAATGCCACGCAGCTTATGTCACATTGGATATTATGCACGAGCGATTCGAAGGCTTGGTCATCTCACGTGGTTGTGATGTGAACTGAATAAACCTTTTCAATATTGTAACAGTGCACCTACGACCTAGTTTCTCACACCACTTATGTTGTGTGTGTTAATTGTATACATGAATGATGGGACCTACAGTTTAAAGTCGACTTCGAACAACAGATTTTTGAGAAACTTTTCATGGCAATTTTATTTACTCTTAGACTTTTTGCCAGAAATCTGCTGAGAGGCAATTACCGAACAAATATTATTTCATATTTAGTTGGCGATGTTTGACCTGGGGTTTGAACCGAGGCCTTCAGGTCTAATAGGACAACACACTACCTACTAGACTACGGCGACTAGCGAGAAACTATGTTGTAATGGCCAATTATGCAACAGTGTGCCTATTAAGTAATTTTTAAAAGACGTATCTAGCAGTTTGTTAAAGTGTCGCTATTAACCCCATAAACGCAATATTGCTCACCGAAGACAGGTAGCGTATACAATAGAATAATAAAACAATATTATTTCGACTTAATTTCTTGACTCATTATACTTAAAAATTATTCTAAAAAAAATGATAAAAATAATAAAAGAAAAATCTACATTCATTTTAAAACAACAAAGAAAAACTATTTCGTTCATGTCTTTAATTTATTATGGTACACAATTTAAACAAATTAGGTTTTGTGTGCTACGTTGTAATAATTATTGACTCATTTTAGATCATTAGAAACTGGAATAAAAGTATGAAGATCTTTCAGTTTACATAGTTCAGTTTACGTAACTCCATTTCACAATTATTTCATCAGTTGGTATTGTTGCGTAGAAGTAATAAAGTAGTGCAATCAAACGACGTATCTCAATACTAGGAAACCCCTGTAATGTTGACCTAACTCTCTTCATAGCCCATAGACCTGAAGAACCAAGACTGAAAAATACTCTCTAGCATCATAATTAGTTTCTTTGTCGAGTATTGTTAATTTAGTAGAATACTAAGCATATGGTCTTTAGAATATGTTTTTTCATTATATTTTGCGCATTTTATGCTGGGATTCCTGGATCGCCTTTGTGTCTATTTTCTTAATCTCTCTATTAATTTTAGCTATAAGGCAGTCGAGGTTTCTTGGTTTGTCCTGTAGACATTGCTTTTTAAATTCACCCAAAAAGGTTTATATCAGCCTCAGATGTGGGACGTTTTGGGGGATTTAGCTCTTCAGGTACAAATCCTATATTTAAACTTGCCACAGTAGACTGTGTGGTCATAGCTTAATGCGACAACGCCAAAATCCAGCCAGAATATGGTTTTGTCATTCTGATGGTATTTATCGTTAAATTTTCTAAGCACAGGAAGACATTTGTTTATATAAACTTGAGCGTTTAAAGCTAACCCCGATTTAATAAATACCGGCATTCCGCATGTGTTATAAGTAAATCCTTTAACTTTTTGATTTCCAATGAGGAACCACTTTTGGAATTAAGTTGTTAACTACACTGTAAGCGCTGCTGTGGTCTTGTTGAAACCAAATGTCGTTGATGCTGAGTTGCAAAAATTTTACTAACAAAAATTCAGTTAGTTTGGCCCGATTGCGTAAACAATTCACTGTTACGGCACCGCATTGCTCATTTCGAAAGAAAAAAGAACCGATTATGCCTCCAGCATATAAAAGAGAAAGATAAAGAGCTTATATTCCGCCTTTTAGAAATGAACCTAATCAGTAAAATTAGACGATGGTCAGTTTACATCAATTCTTATACGAGTTGCAAATTACTGGCACGTGTGTCAATATCCCGATTTAAAATTGTGCACGAAAGAGGAACAAAGGCGAACAAGTTGAGAGGAACGACGAACGACATTCTTTGTGCTAGAATAGAAAATCAACACAGTTCTTTATAACCCTTTAGTCAGGATTACAACCTAGATACTCGCACCACTTATGTTGTGTGTGTTAATTTTAAACATGAATGGTGGGACCTACAGTTTAAAGTCAATTCTGAACGACAGATTTTTGAAAAATGTTTTCATGGCAATTTTTTTTTTTATTGCCCTCAGTAGTTATGGTTCTTAAAATATCCAATAGTTCCTTATGATCTAAGTTGTTAAACATATAATGGCGTTTGTAGAGGTTGTGAACTGATAAAACACATTAAAGCAATAATGTCAAGACTCTAGAAGGGTTATACTGACAAGTTCTTTAAAAATTAAAAAGTTTGATTGTTGTATAGAAATGTTTTTCATTTGCAATTTGTTTTTCAGAAGAGCAAAAATTAAAACATATTGTTTTTATATGTTTCTCTTTTTTTTTCTTTTCTGTTTAAGTCCTGCAGTTATTAAAGCATAAAATGCATAAAAATACATGTATATAAGAAAACTGAACTCGATTTCAGACAAAGTTAGGGATTCTAGCCATATAGTGATGAGTTTATACAACAAATACAAATATTGGCTTTAACTTACCTGGTAGGAAGAATAAAAATAATAGAAATATATTCCCAATATATAAGGTTAAGTTTAATAAATCCATGTTTGTTGTTTTTACTGGTAATCCATATGAGTTGATGTTGAGAATTATAAATGCTTAAATTTATTATTGTTTACAATATTTTTTGTTTTTTTTCATTCAATTGTTTTTTATGCATATTGTTGAAAACATTTTTGTTGATAAACTTGAATAACATTCAATACGCAAGCCTTTAACTTTATATTCTTTAATATCAATGGATTATATATGTACATACGTATGTACGTATGTATGTATATCTTATAAGTGATTCTATAAACGAGATTTCTAAATGCAAAACAAATTTGTTTTATGAATTTATATGTGATTTTGCTTTTATCTCTTTTCCAATTTGCTTTAGATTAACTTAATATGCTGGTCTGGCACATTTTTTGCATACATTTCAGTTTTATTTTATCGTATATTTCCTTATACATTTTATTCCTTTACTTTTTGGTTTTTTTTTCACTGAAAATATGTTTGTTTTATTTAAATCAATTCAAACAACAGCTGGAAGTGTGTATTTTTTTTATCTTTATTTTTTTTCATTTTTTGTTTGTTTTTTCTTTGCGTTTTTTTGTTGTCTTCAAGACAGTTTGCAAGCACTTAAAATGAATACACAAGGCTTCTGTGTCATAGTTGTTGTAGAGGCGCTGGTGCTGGTAACATCTTAAACACTCGCATACACTTAAACTAGTATCCTTAACCCATTCAGGCACACACTAACACTACTTTAGCAATAGCAAATCAAAATAAATTGTGTTTATAGTGACACCAAAAACAATTTATAGTTTTAAGCAGAATTTTCCCTTTTTACTTAAAGTCTTAAAATTGATTTTTTTATGGTTTAAAAATTTTTAAAATGTTTATCATATTTTTTTAATGATTTATTAATCCTTTTTCTTATACAAATTTATTTCTATTTATTTTAATTATTATTTATAATTTAATTATTATTATTTAATAAAATTTATTTCAAAGTTTTGTTTGTCCGCTTTTATGTTGTCTACAGTTCACCGGTAAATTTTCAACTAAACCCTCTGCCTGTTAGAGGATTACAGTTTACGCCAGTGCCTTTCAGATCTGTTTAATTTATTTTCTTTTTTGCTTTTTTACAGTATTTTCCCATGTTTTTTAGTTTCATATTAAACTTGTTGTTGTGACTGTTAAAATAAAGGATGCTGTTTAAATTTTCTTTAACATCCCTATACATTTTCATTCGTATGTGTGTGTAAATGCCTAAGTGTGCATGTGTATGTATGTGTTGACATGCATGCGTATATTTAACTTTTAGAAAAGTGTGTCAATGTAAAATGCCATAGTAAATGAACATTTTTCAACATTTCTGCAAAGTTGCTATTGTTGTTATCTGTTCTCTACATTTTAGGAGAATATTTTCATTTAACATTAAAAGAGTATTGTTATAACATTTGAAAACATACGAAGAGAAAGTTTAAAAATAAATAATAATCGGTCTATGGAGACGCAACTTTTTTGTTTCAAGAAATAAAAAAATTGAATAAAATCACTCCAGGTATTATGAAAAATATGTTGTGACAATAATATACTGTGAGGAACAAAATAAAGTAGACAATGGTATTGGTTTTATGTTAGAAAATACATTAAGTCTCACAGCAAATATCGGAAGCCTGCGGAGTGTCTTTACTTCTATAAAAGCAATTAATGGAATCAACATCCATCCGACAGCTGTGATCAAAGACGAAAGTAGTGGCTTTTTTAATAGCTTAGAAGAACAAGTGAAGAGTTGGCACTAGAACCAAATGGGCATACATAGCACACTCTTTCGAATTCTTTGGTATGTCGTAAATCCAGATAGGACATATCTATGGAGTCACCGGAGTAAAAACAGCGTAAATGCCCTAAAAATGGTAACGCTAATGGTCCAGACAATATTCCAGAGGAACTGTTGTGCTACGGGATCTCTATAATAGCCGAAGCAATCATGCCTGCTATTAGAGAATCTTCGTTAACAAAAGTTATACCCACTGTATGGGTAATAATGATCGCAATGAAAGGCGATCTCAACCATTACAAGAACTGTAGAGGTAATAACCTGCTTAATGCGATTAGCAAAGTGATTGCGAATCTTATCCTGCAACGCCTCGCTCCAATTCTCGAGTCAGTTCCAGCCAAAGAGTAAGCGGGTTTTCGACTAGGTCACTCATGCTTGGATTCACATAAACACTGTTCGCATAATAATTGAACAATCAGTAGAATACAATTCACAGCTTCATTTTTTATTATAGATTATGCGAGTCCGTATGGTCCGCTCTAATTGGTAAAGGCAGTTTTTAGTAGGTAGTAAATTTAATCAAAGCACTATACAACAACGCCGAGTGATGGGTCCGCTTTAATGTCAAAAAAAGTTTCCAATAAACAACTGTTAGAAGTGCCAGGCAAGGATGCATCCTGTCGCCAACACTTCTTATTTTCTCTGTACTTGGCGTTAGAAGCAACGAACCGAGAAGCATCATACGGTATTCGGTGGACAATCAATAGCTTCCTTGGGTGATATAGACTACACCGATGAAATATGTTTACTGGATCATGGCTATGGCAACTAATAAACTAACTTTACTGCCATTCCTTTGTCCAACAGGCCCTTGGTACTACAACTCATTTCTATAATTTGACAATCGGTATGATCTTAGAAGGGCTCAATGGGGTTTAATTCTTAGAAGTGTTCAACCAGATTTAAATCTAGTGGTAGGAGAGGTTAATCCAGTTGCTTAGGTGTTCGATAGAGCAATCAATAATTCTTAGTATTGGCAGTGTCTAAAATCACCGTAGTCTAGTGTAGGTAGTGTGTTAAATTTTTAAAATTCAATTGTCTAAGAATATAATCTTTTAAAACAACAGAAATCAATACCAAAAAAATGACTCTATGATTTCTTATTCCCCTCTACGACCACAATTCCAACTGCCACATCTAATATGTTCTAACATAAGAATAGTTTATAAAATGCTTCATTAAATACTACAATTCGCGAGATAAAAATTGTTTAAAGCTCTTCTTACTCGCAGTCAAGCTCAAATGTCAGATGAAATAAACTTCAATAAATTTCCTTCAAATAAAGTGAAATACAATTGAACTCCAGAGATTGTTTTCACATTTCATTTCCTAATAGCGTTTTAAATTTTCTTATTTCTTTTCTTTTCTTTTCTTTTCTTTATTCTTCCATAAAACCATATTTTTTTAAAAAATATTATAAAAGAAAACTGATTACTTTCGAAGTATGGAAGAATATGTTACGTATGGTATGCGAAATGGTTCAAACTGCATTGATTTCGAAATAAAGCGATGGAAATTCCTTTAACGCTCACTCAATAGAAATCCTTAAAGATTTAGACGGAGGTTTAACATAAAAGTGAACGAATAAAAAAGTAGAAAATTATTGCGGGTATCTATGCAAACGCATATTGAATGTGCTTATAATGCAAAGTTTTACTTCTCATTTTTTTTTTCTGAGAAATATTTCTGAAATTTACATTCAGCCACGTCGAATTAATTCTTCCATACTAAATATGTAAAGTTTTTTTTTAAGGAATTCATGATTTTTTGTCAGACTCAAGACAAATTCAACATGTTTGGTTTTATTTTTCGAAAATTTTTGATTCATCCCTTAAGGACCGATGATGGCGCCAGCCTATAAACCATAAGCTTTGTGGATGTATCGGCTTTTCAAGAATTACTTATGAAAGTGAAGATAATTTCATTTCCATTCAATTCTGTCTTGTCAACCAACCATTCTGTGTATTGACGACGCTTTAAATGGTCAGTGGGCTTCACCTCTGGAGTCAAGCGTGTAAATTCAAATCTTTATTTATAATAAGCATCAGGGATGTTCGTAAAATGTTCAGTTGTTATGCACGACTACTACGACTATCGCGAACAACAGCAATGTTTTACGCAGAACGATCTGCACAAGTATTTTAACATTTGCTACCGACACGGTTTACTGCAACTTGCTCCCAATTCTCTCAATTGTGGACGCATTTGGCCGATAATGCATATCAAAAAAGTCACACAGTGCACGAAATGCATTTTGATTTGAATGCCAATTTTGGTAAAAAAGGAAAGCTTCAATAATCTTAACTCGCTGCTCAATTGTATACCTCTCCATGGTTGAATTTCTTAAACAGTGAAACAATGAAATGTCACATTAACTTGCGTAAAAAACTTGACGTTAAGGTGTAACTTACAATGAACATCGTTCTTTATGGTTGGACCAACCTTAAGAATATTGAATCTGTTAAATTTTGATAAGCGACTCTACCTTGTGGGAATTTTGTACTATAGATCACGCAATTCCCGACAGTTGTGGAACACAACAAGTACAGGAGCTTTTTACATCAAACGTTACCGATACGAAATTGAAGGTCCAATGTCTAGCATTGTTGAACAGTAAATCACGGACCTTCATCACAATAAAGTAATTACCACAACATAATTTATAGCCAAGTTCACATACATAACATACATAATTGGCCATTACAACCCTTTAGTCAGGATTACGACCTAGTTTATCACACCACTTATGTTGTGTGCGTCAATTTTTATACATGAGTGGTGGGACCTACAGTTTAAAGTCGACTCCGAACGACAAATTTTTGAGATACTTTTCATGGCAATTTTATTTACTCTAAGAGATTTTGCCAGAAATCTGCTGAGAGGAAGTCGCCGATGAAATAATTTTTCATATTTAATTTTGATGTCTGACCTGGGGCTTGAACCGTGACCTTACGTTTAATAAGTCAACATACTACCTACTAGACTACGGGGACTTCTTAATACCAAGATCTTATAGCCAAGTTAGCATATATAATTTAAAATCCGATTACTTTTCCAGCGAAAAGACTGCAGTTAAAGAGATACTAATTGAAATCGTACTTTCTTGAATGAAATAAAAATTATGAGCATTCACAACCAAATAGAATTTCCAAAGAAATTATGTAACAAAATACATGAATATACGTATGTATGTATTTCAACATACATATATGTAAAGACTTCAATTCACCATAAAATACTTGTGCTCTGATAATAGTTTCTGAAAAATTCTTGATGTTGCCCTATAAAATTCTCACATAAGTTAAGCATCAACTCCGAAGTGAAGTGACGTGTACGAATGTACGCAAAAAAACGAAGAAATTTGCTAATCAAACGTAAAATTGAAAGATTTATTTGAAGAGGAAATAAAAAACAACACAAAAATTATTTTAAATGAAGAAAATTCTGTTATTTCCATACGTAAAAATTGAATAAATGCTGTAAGTGTTTAAGAAATCAAAAAATGATTGAAAGAATATTTATTTTTCATTAATTTATTTTTATTTTATTTATAAGAGAGGCTTAATAATACTTTTTTCATTTACTTTAATATCCTATACTACTGTAAATGACAGGAGCATACTGCTCGGTTGTCAGACTCGACATTAGGAACGTGATTAACTCTGCGAACTAAAGGCAGATTATGAGAACCCCTTTTCAATATGGCTACGCCGCCATACTTAATCAAGACTTTAAATGATTATTTTCGGTACAGGAAGGTAATATATTTGTAAATGAAATAGAGGAGACGACTAACACAACGATTCAAAATGTTGGAGTATGACTTAACAAGTCTGCATACAATACAGAGGCCGTCTTGATAAGTGACCCGAAAATAGTGTTGAAGTGGTATCAAATAGTGGGTATCGAATCGAGGAAAGCAATAAATTACTTGGGAATAATTATCGACGACAGGTTTAATTTCAAGGAACACATAAAATACATCAGCGAAAATGCGTCTGTAACCCAAGGAGCACAGACGAAGATGATGACAAATATTGGAGGAACTAATCCTTTGAAGAGGATGATAATATTGAGGGTTACAACATCGCTAACGTTATATACACATACATACATAACTGGTCATTACAACCCCTCAGTCAGGATTACGACCAAGCTTCTCACACCACTTATGTTGTGTGCGTTAATTTTATGCATGAGTGGCGGGACCCACAGTTTAAAGTCGACTCCGAACGACAGATTTTTTGAGAAATTTGTTCATGGCAATTTTATCTACTCTCAGAGTTTTTGCCAGAAATCTGCTGAGAGACGTATGGCTATAAAACGTAATATTTCTGGTAATATTTACCGCATCACTTCAGCTTGATTCTGCCGGTAGATATTATTAAAATCACATTCTTCTGGGAGGAGCCAACTGCATTTAAAACTGAATTAAAATTTTAAATATTTCCGCCATTTTTCTTTTCAATTACAAAAATTTGTCTCCAAAAAATTTGTCAAATAATGGAAAATATTGAGTAAGATGTTGTTAGGATGCAAACTATGTATTGTGATGGAAGTAAAAAACTTATGGTAGAATAGAATATAATTTTGCTTGTGAATACAATAAAGTTTGACCCTTAAAAATTTACATATGCTTCATATGTCTGATATATTTCATTCGCCATAATTAAACAAATGCAAACTCATTTGTCTGCGCATATTTCCGCATTTCAAAAAAAAAATTGAGTTCATATCTGCCACAGTATTTAATATGTTGATATGACAGTGACACATCACTCACGCAATCACAATGAAGTTGAAAAAAAAACCTTAAAGTTCATCCAATAAAAAAAAGTGTTAAATTTTAAATAAAAATGCTGAAAAATATTATTTTTTCATTAACTCGATTCAGTGGTTGTTACAGCGTCAGTTTTCTTTCATGCTGATCAACATGAGTTGTGTTTTCATGCCACATTTTATGGTATGGTATGGTATGTTAAAGAGTGGTATATAAGAGTAAGGTATGTAGTGTTTTAACACGAATGATTATTAATGGTGGCATATTTTGTAAAAACGAATGTCATTAAAATAACCACAACAAATGCTAGTGTCAAATTTATCACACATTATTATAGTGAATGTATTTAAATACATATAAATAATATGTATTTATAAACTCCAATAAATATTTCTAATTTTTTAAATGCTGTTTTTTAATCCAGTGATTATTTACATAAAGAAACACTCGATAAAAATGATTAATTCAATTGGAAATGCAAGATATACAGAAGCCTTAGTAAAAGTTGCACTAAAGAATAGCACTTATGACATTCAATTTATTACCAAAAATGTTAAAAAATTTATAAAGTCTGATGGTATCTAAACCAATAAAAAAACAAACCTAGCTTCTCACACCACTCACGTTGTGTATGTTAGTTTCATACATGAGTCGCGGGATCTACAGTTTAAAGTCGACTTCGAACGACAGATTTTTGAGAAAGTTTTCATGGCAATTTTATTTACTCTCAGAGTTTTTGCCAGAAATCTGCTGAGAGGAAATCGCCGAAGAAATATTTTTTCATATTTCGTTTTGATGTCTGACCTGGTGTTTGAAGTGTGGCCTTATGTCTAATAAGCCAACACACTACCTACTAGAATATGGCGACTTCTAATGTATATAAAACACAATATTTCTTCGATACTTCAGATGTGCTCCTGTTGCAATACTAAAAAACAATGAACGTCATTAAAAATTTCTCAGTATTCTAGAAAGAGCTTGAGGAACTTGCGTAAACTATATTTTTGTCTAAAAATAATGGAAATTTAAAATTAAAACTACATATGATAAATTCATATCTCAATTTTCGTGGAATAATAGGAAATTAATTAAATTCCACAAATAACTTTAACTGAAAAGAAAAATCCACTTTATGGGCCTAATAAAGCTTACCTGTTCGCTGCTCATTTATGGCTTCCATGAATTTAAATTTCGTTTTTATAACTGTTATACAGTACATACATATATAAAAAATAGCCATAAAGTTTTACAAATAATTTTCCTTTTGGGTTTGTGGTCTGTTGGAGACTCTGGGATTTATTATATGTTACGTTGCTATTGTTATTGTTTCTGTTTATAAAATTTTATTAGTAAATTTTTTATTGGTTTTAAAAATCAATAATAATAACAACATAAGTTTTTTTATTATTATTTTATTATAACGCAACATTAGTTTCTATGCAGATGACAGTCACATTTTTCTATTAGAATATTGCGATGCAATTTTTATTATTTTTTTTTCTCAATTTAACTAAAAAAAAAAATTTTAATTATATTAGAGAAACCGTATAAAAAAATCTATAACATGTTCAATATGCATGAACGTGTTGTGTTGTTATAATAAAATATTATTTAATTGAATTCAATTAACTAAAAAATGTATGCATATTTATTTAATAAACGTATTTATATTGGAAATTAATAATGCAAAATTGAAATTGTTGTCAGTTAGATTGGAAAGATTATGAAATTTAGAAAATGGAAAAAAGAAATCTGTAATAATTAAATGGTTTCATTTATGACCTTATTCCACTTTAAACATAACATAGGGGAACAGATATATGGAAATATAAATTAAATATTGTTACGAAAATGGAAAAACCTAGATACTGGTGTTTTTCTTTTACATCATTTAACATTAAAATTATAAGCAAGACCTACAGAAACAAAAACAATGAACTTGTTTACAAATTATTGAACTACGTAATATAACAACAAACACCAGCAATAAAAACTATAAACGAGTAAACAAAAATATGCCAACAAACACCAGCATACAAAAATGGCAAACAAGTAAACCAAAATACAACAACAAACACTACAAGAATAAATGTAAACAATATTGAAATAACGATGTTTACATTTATAAAGATCTCGAGAAGACGGAACCACGAATATTCGCCTTCAAGAGCATTCATCAGACTGTTTACGTAGAAAAATATGTAAAGCAGGCAACTGAGTTAGTAAAAGGTCAGTCAGTCTTGTGTGAAGACGCGGTGAGTTTGAAAGTAATCGTCTAATAATTCTACCTACCTACCCACTAAATTTTAATTAGGTTTACCAATCCACCAAAGCCGGGGCATAAATTTGCCTGTGAGCTTTTAATGAAAGTTTCTAGGGACTCATAGAAACTGCTTTTAAGTAAAATAAAATAAAAATATTTTTCACACCCCTAAAGTGCACTGGTAATGGAATCACTAACTAACTCTTGTTTATTATTGATTTTTAAACTTTTTTTAATTTAGTTTCATAAATAAAACTTTATAACCTGTTAGCCTTAACAGCTCAATAGACTTTATTCCACCGAACCGTTTGGTTATGGTTATAGTCTCCTATTAGGACTGGTGATTAGGCACCTTTAACCCGAAAAGAGACCACTGGGACGTAAACTAATATCCTCCTTTAAATTATCTGGGAATATACATCGATGACTAGAAATCAGAATTTTGATATCTAAAACTCATATAGACTTCCGGATCATCTATACCCTCATAGCGATTAGTAGTAGTAGAATATTCCCTTAAACTACATGGCACCGCATGCTTATGCGTTTTTTAAAGCAAGGACGACTATGTAATTTTAAAGGACAATTCTTGAGCTGTCGTAATGAGTCAATGAGTCATTTTTTAAGATGAAATTCTATTAAAATGCAGGACAGAAACCATATTCGCGGAAATCTTGTTGAGCAATTTTTTTGTGAAGAAAATTACTCACCATTTGTATGTGGAATTATATGGTGAGGGCACTCAATAAAGACATTGTGTATCTAATGGTTTTGAGCACTTCAAAAATGTTCATTTTAACAGAACACAAGACTTAATCAAATGAATTTGTATACCCCGTTGTGAAGTGAAATGTATCTATCAATCAAACTAAATGGTTCTTAGAAGGTTCAAGGACTGGGCTGTACGTCGAATGAAGTAAATTTTCCCACCCACTCGTTTCCTAATAGTATATTAACGTGACCAAGAATTTTCATGATGGGAGAATTGCATATTAAAGGCTTCAAACGAACTAATAGTTGTCTTTACAGATTTACTGTGATAGTATGTTCCACGTTTATTAGCTCATAATGGATCACATCCTTGTAATTCCGCTAAATACAGATCATTACTTTGGCACAATTGGGTTAGTCGTAATAAATACATTTTTCTTCTCGGTTTCACTACAATTGCATTGCTTTTGAATAAATCCTGTTACTTGTAAACGTTTTGAAATGGCTGCGTCTTATTTAATGGGATTCCAAGTCACTATTTTTGAAGCGCACAAACCACTGAATATACTGTGTTTTCGATAGAGTGGGCTCACAGTATAGTTCCATAAGAAAATTGAGACTCTCATGTGTGCAGTTTCTCGCAAAAAAAATTTTTTTTTTTGGCCGTTTGTGCACAATCAAATTTAGCAGGTGACTAATTTAAGTTATGCTATCAATATAAACTTTCGTTCTTTGAATTAGTTGTATTACCAATCTTACCTTCATTTTTATAACATAGGCTGCCCCTTTAGTTATTCAGGTTTTCTAAAAAATTTTCAACCTTGTACACACAGACATATTCTGTTGTTAACTGCCTTTTATGCACAACAAAATTCGTCATTGTCACTACAAAATATTGTTTGTTTTTGTTTTCTTTTTTTTTGCTTTTGTATAATTTTGTCAAATTGTTTATTTAGAAAGAAGGCAAATATTTATTCAGATGTTAAATATTTATTGATTTTTTGAAAGTTCTTTGTAAAACTAATTAATAACATTAATTATTTCTATTGAATATGCAAACTATAAGGGTTATTGGCAATTAAACAAATACTTCTAATTGCTAATATTTGTATTTGTCAATTATTTGTCTAAAAACCTTTTTTTTTTAATGCGAATTATTTATACAAAATATGCCAAAAAAAGAAAGACAATAAAATGGCCTTAAAAAATAATTTGCAAATGTAAATTAAGTTGAAGTAATTATTTTTATTATTAAAATTTAGTTACAGTGAAAGGTTCTAAACTACATAGGCTTAATGTGATCAAAAGGGTTTAGAACACTTAGAAACTTTTAAGAATAATATTATGTTCTTATGTTAGCCATCTATTGCTTTAGAAGCGAAAACAAGAGCTAAAATAAAATGACTTTGGTGATTACTGTTATACGAATATGGGCCAGCAAATGGTTTAACCACAGTCTTGTATTGGTAAATACATTAAAAAATTTTGTTTGATAAATTACCGTTATTTTTATTTTTTAAAATTGTTTCATTGCCAATTTTTAAAATTGAAAAAGAAAATTACAAACAATTCTAAAATTTTTCAAATTTTTTCGACCACTCTCCTTAAGTTGTAACAGTTGAGTTTGGTGATCGTTAGAATTTTATTTTTAGTGTACAGCTGCTCACTGTACATACATATTTATTTTATGTACAAAAATTTACAATTTGAGTTGTGCACAACACTAGAGACTGTAGAGACGTCCTTTCAAATGTCCATTTGGATGCTGCTGTAAGGGGTTTCAGAATATGCAAAGTCTATAACACCGTAGTCTAATGGGTAGTATGTTGGCTTGTTAGAAATGAGGCCATGGTTTAAACCCTAGATCAGACATCTCCAAAGAAAAATTTCTGAAAACTCTGTCCTTCGCATTCGACATTAAACTGTAGGTTATTCCACTCATGGAAAAATTTAACACACACAATATGGTGAAATGAGAAGGTGGGTCGTAATTCTGATTAAAGGATTACATCCATAATTGGTCATTACAACCCTTTAGTCAGGATTACGACCTAATTTCTCACACCACTTATGTTGTGTGCGTTATTTTTTATGAGTGGCGGGAACTACAGTTTAAAGTCGACTTCGACCGACAGATTTTTGAGAAACATTTCATGGCAATTTTATTTACTCTTAGAGTTTTTGCCAGAAATCTGTTGAAAGGAAGTTGCCGAAGAAATATTTGTTCATATTTCGTTCAGTAGGAGATGCCCGAGCTGGGATTTGAGCCAAGGCCTCACGTCTAATATGACAACGCACTACCTACTAGACCACGGTGACTGTAAATGAAATGACCAATTAAGTAAGTGCATTAAGTAAGCATTACAAACACTGGTAATTGGGTTTGCAGTCAAATACTACAACCACTACTGATCACACTACGTTGAATTTCACTTCAACTAAAAGTAACAACCAAAAGCAATTTTCAAATACTTGAAAATACTTCAACAACAGAATAAATAGCTTTTCACACTTTCCATTTATTTTGAAAACATGTCGGAGAGGTAGTTTTTTTAAACATCTGCTATGTTCAAGACGCTGGTAAAAGAGAGAAGATAACAAAATATTAAATTATGATGAAATTTTTCTAAGAAATATCAGCGTTTATTAGTAGCACAGTTTTTTTTTATTATTTTCTTATATAAATAACACAATTTACGGCTAATTAATAAATTTAATGAGTTTTTTTCTAAAATATTTTCATTACTGACACCAGGTGTAAAATTTAATTTGTACTTGGTTTTAATTACGAAAGCAAATGACTTGTAAAGAAATGAAATGATAAATTAGAATTCCTTGAAATCATTTATTTTTTTTTTCTTTCTTTTTCTGTTTTACACGCGTTTTGTTTTTATGAAATGGTCACTGTGTAGCCTTAACGTATACTTGCTATTGCTATACTTGAAAGTAGAATAATCATACGCCCTGAGGTACAAAATTTAACTAAACTATGCAAATGTCTAATGGTAGTTTAAAAGCTACAACTACATTTAAATAGAAAGTAAAAAAGAAAACAAAAGTATAAAATATTTATTATGAAGAAAAAGACGAAGAAGAAGAAGAAATAAAATTAAATGATTTTTATTTCAGCTACACAGTATGTTTGTTCGTAAAAGTATTTTATTTTGCAATTTACCTGCCATTGTTATAAGTTCTTTGCTAGCAACATAAGATATGTTGATACAAATGCAGAATACAACAGCAAATGGTGGCATAAATAAGTAACTGGAAACTATTTTGCTTATGCAACAAAATAAGGCAATAATAAGGCAGTGGCAGTAGTAGAAGTAGTAGTGGCAACAATATTTAACATCATAGAAATGACAATAAGGTTCCATAACAAATATGAATTTGATTAGCTTACTTTTTTAAAAAGAACTTGCCATTTTACTCTTTCTTGTTTTGAGTTTCTCTAGAAAAGAAATAAAAATTAGCAATTGACAATGTGTTAAAAAGGATATCGTCCAACAGGATTTATAGTTTCCTGCCAAGTATTGTACATTTTCAAGACTCAGGTTTTTATTGAATTTCATTCTATCCATAGAAGCATAGTGTATTAGAAGCATATTATTTCAAAATATTTTTTTATTTAAAAATGTCCTTCCAAGAAGTAGGAGGAGTTTGCAAAATTATTTGGAATTGATTTATTAGCCAACTTAAGATTTTATGCCATGATCTGCAAATATTAAATAGAATTTGTATGCTTAACAATGTTTTCTAGGGGAGGTTTAATACCTCGTTTTAGATAAAACTTTTTATGGACTTTTTTGTTGCTGTTGTTGTTGTTTGAAATGAAATCAAGCCTTAATCCTTTACAAGTATTTTTTAACTTTTTGCAATTTTATTGCCATCGTAAAAGTTTTGTCTCCTAAACTTTCTCTCTTTCTTTTGAACTTTACTTTCTAAGACACTCTATAAATAAAAGTTGATACTTTTGTACAAGTTTTTATAATTCAAAAACGAGTCTGATAAGATAAATAAGAAAGAATAATTCAAAAATTATTTAAAATTATTGCAGACTATAAAATAGTACAAATACGTAATTAAATTGCGTATCCAATATGAATAAACTTTCAGGCAATTTCGTTAAAGATGAACAGTGGCAACATAAAAAACATAAGAATTAAAATAAGCACTCAATGGCTTATTTAAGTCCAATAGATTCAATAGATACATAATGCCACAGTATCGTTAGGGGAGAATTAGGAAAGTGCCTCTATTCGCTTTGATATTTTATTTGTTAAATGTGAATCACACCTATACGTCATGTACTTTAATCAACTTAATTTGACATTGAAGTCGCCGTAGTCTAGTAGGTAGTGTGTTGACTTATTAGACGCAAGGCCACGGTTCAAACCCCAGATCAGACATAAAAACGAAATATGAAAAAATATTTCTTCGGCGACTTATTAAGTTTTATTATGCTCATGGTTTTCCTTTCATCACGATAATCCCAGAGTACCTTTGCAATTTCTCCTACTGTGTTATTATTCTAAAATAGTTGCTGCAACGCTGAAGTCCATATTATCAGCTTGATCTTCAATACACTGAAAAACATTAGGTTATCCAGAAGTGTACGTATGTATATATAATTCGCTTCCATATTTCCGATCATTTCTTGGTGACTAGGTGCCCATATGTTGCATACTGTGCCATGCCTGTGCTAATTATTGATTGCCTTCTTACATTCAACAACAATCTTTGATTTCGTACATTTGAATGCTGTTGCCCTACTTGTTATTTGACAATTCGAACAAATCATTGTGAATTCTTGAATTATACTAACTTACATCAATAACCCCTTAATAGATGAATTAAAAACAATACGTACTTATGTATGTATAAAAAAATATTGATTATGCTTCATTGCCATGATTTAAGATCTGTTAGTGAAATCAATTCTTATGGTTTTAATCATAACAACGCAAAAGGTTTTGTTTCACCTGTATTTCAATGTCTAGACGAAATTTTTAATTAACATACGATAATAAGCATCCCACGCTAACTACGCTCTACCGAAGCATAAAAGGCAGAAAATAAATCAAGGTGGGCATATGTTTATGAATTCCTATATTTCACTGTGAGTTAAGTAACTCTTTTTTTTTATTGATGCCGTCTGTATTTAGACAGTCATGACAAATCTCCATCTATTCATAGATTTTTTCGTATTAGCATTAAAAGTCACATACATATACGATGTTTAGGATGGATAAAACAGGCCATTATTTTCTGTTTCTTTATTTTAAAGGAATTTTTTGCAAGAAGGAAATAAACATTGTTCACATGCTCTGTTGAGTATTTAATATAGATCATGGACCGATAACGCCTCCAGCCCAAAAACCCCACCACCAAGCGGTATGCATTGTCCGCTCTTCAAGCCGATAAACTAGCAAATTTTGAAGAATTCGAAGTCATTATTCAAGCCACTACTGACTACATACTGCCTGATCTATAAAAAAATTTGGACCGGTCAATTGGATCATGTAACTCGTTGAAGTCACCGTAGTCTAGTAGGTAGTGTGTTGGCTTATTAGACGTAAGACCTCGGTTCAAACCCCAGGTCAGACATCAAACCAAAAATATGAAAAAAAATTCTTCGGTGACTTCCTCACAGCAGGTTTAAGGCCAAAACTCTGAGAGCAAATAAAATTGCCATGAAAAGTTTCTCAAAAATTTGTCGCTCGGAGTCGACCTTAAGCTGTAAATTCCGCGACTTATGTATAAATTTAACACACACAACATAGGTGGTGTGAGAAACTAGGTCCATAATTCTGACTGAAGGGTTGTAATGTCCAATTATGTATGTATGTATGTAACTCGTTGACACAGCAAACATACTATGCCGATAAGCATGTTTAAAAAAAATGCCCTGGAGTTCAGGTTTCAGTCTGATATGATAATAATACGTAAGTCGCCGTGGTCTAGCTGGTAATGTGTTGGCTTATTAGACTTGAGGCCTCGGTTCAAACACCAGGTCAGACATGTCGAGCAAAACGAAATATGCAAACATATTTCTTTGGCGTCTTCCTCTTAGCAGATTTCTTACAAAAACTCTGAGAGTAAATAAAAAATTATCATGAAAAGTTTCTCAAAAAAAATCTGTCGTTCGGAATCGACTTTAAACTGTGAGACCCGCCAATCATGTATAAAATTAACACACACAACAGCAGTGGTGTGAGAAGCTATTCCTTAATCCTGACTAAATGGTTATATTGACCAATTATGTATGTATGTATGTATTATAATAATACATATATCCAAGTTTGAATTTAAATTCTCATCCAACGCTTTTTTTATTTTTAAATTTAGTTTGAGTTGCTGCATTAAGAAAAAACTAATGACAAATTTGTGTGAAATAATCCCTTTTCGACTAGGTTTCTTATGTATTGTTTTTTTTTACTATTTTTTGCAAAATTTTTTAAGTCCTTTTCATATGTATAAATTTATATGGAGTGTATATATAATTCGTCTAAAACTAGTACCTAAAAAACTTTCAGACTTTCTCTCATGAAACATTTTTTTATTTTCCATTTCAATCTTCAATCTTTTTTAGGCACACAGGCTACGTAATTGTGTTACTATTTAATGTGTGTGCATGACATTTTGAAAAAAGCAAGAAATTCTTTATAGCCTGTCTGTAAGATTGTTGTTGTTGTTTTTCATTTGCCAATGTATGGGTTTGTCTATTTATGTATCATTGAAGTTTATCAAGTTATGCAACACAACATATTGTTTCTTAGTTGTTACATGTTTTGACACATTTGATAATCTTCTGTTCTTATGGAAAGTTGAAACTTTTTCTTACAATATGGTTAAATAAGTAACAGACACAGAGAGAGAGAGAGAGACAGTGAGAGAGACGTACTGTTGAAACATCTTACGGCTAGTAAGTAAGTGCTGTACACAGTACATGAACTTGGGCAATTTCTGATCTTTAATAAATCGTTTCATTTAAAGAACTTGAAAATAAAATCGAAACTAAATAAATTTTAAATTGTTTGTACATTTGACCTAAAACTACTGTTTGTTCAACACACTACACACTTACATATGTTAACTTGTGGGTTTTATACAAATACTTTCAAAAAGTTTTCTACCAACTGCATTGATTCTCGTATTTTGTATGTTTTTTTTTGTTTTTTTTTTTGCTGTTCTTTTTCTGTATTTTTATCCTGATTGAGTTGAATGCTCACGGGTTTCATTAACACCAATTTGTTGGCTACAAAAACGAGATAACAGTTTCGCATGTGGTTTTATTCTATGAAGGAAATACAATTTCCTTAACCAAATCCAAATTAAGCTCAGGCTTGTACATATAAAGGCAAATACATTTGTTTGTTTGAATACAATTTCACAGTAAAGTGAAGCGGATTTTTTTTTCAATCGTATGTAAAATGAACATTTTTAAGCGAATGTACAATTAAATTTGTTCAAATATTTCTTGACATTGATTTCTACTAAATTCAATTGTTTTCTTATCAAAAAACAAATAAAAATAAATTTTTTGTACAGTGTGGTTAGATATTTAGGAAACTAATATCTTAAATCATATGAATATTACAAAAAAAAACGGATGTTTTAATTTGGAATCTAATAGCATAAGTCGAGGACACTGTACGCTCTGTACATATTTATGGAAACAATTTCGATTACAAGACACATTAACTAATCAAGCCAGCATATTTTAATAACAATACTGAACTGAACGGAAACCTTGCTAACTAAGTGGCTTTGAAAACCAGGCGGGGAAAGTGGGCGAGCAAAGAAATATGTAAAGATACTCTGGCGGTATGCTGATGCGAGGAAAAGCCATGACTATATAAAGACTGAGTTATAGTAGCTTAAGTACAGTTAAGAACGTCCTTATAAGACGCATAAACGTAAAGGTGTGGAGTAGGACATAAGAAGAGGTCATCGAAACAATGAAACACTTTTTACATAATTTTTCAGCCTTTATAGCTCAAGATTCCAATATTTCTGGGGTGTTAATAGTATATCATTGAAGTCACCGTAGTTTAGTAGGTAATGTGTTGGCTTATTAGGCGTTAGGCCATGGTTCATACCACAGCTTAGACATCAAAACGAAACTGAAAGAAATATGAAAAAATATTTCCTAGACGACTTCCACTTAGCAGACTTCTGGCAAAAACTCTAAAGCTGGATTCACCCATTGTTTCGGAACAAAATGCTTGTTCCGGAACAAATTCAGTTTTTTGAGAGTTTGTTCCGAAACGATTCACCCACTTCGAACAATTGTTCTGTAAAAACAAGGCTACCATATGAAACATTTTTGTAAACGATGCATGTTAGTTTTACAATTAGGCAGCACAGTAGCAGATGATTGCAATTCGTTTGTTTTCTTGGCTTGAGTGTGATCATATTTTTTATTGTGTTACAAAGAAGTTGTAAATTAAAACAAATCTGAAATTGTTGAAGTGAAAAAGTGGATAATAATGGATATTATACATACATAAATAGATACATACAAATGTACATATAATATGATGTGGCAGCTCAGTTCAACTTTACTTAAAAAATTAAAGTAGCTGGCAGCATAGTTCAATTGTTTCGGAACAAAAATTAAAATTAAACCAATTCGAGCTGAAAATGTTCCGAAGCAAGCTTACTCTCTTTCGCTCTCTCTCTCAAAAAGAGAAACGTTAAACTACATATAAAAAAATGGGTGAATCCAGCTTAAGAGTAAATAAAATTGCCATGAAAAGTTTCTCAAAAATTTGTCGTTCGAAGTCGACTTTAAACTGTGGTTCCCGCCACTCATGTATAAAATTAACACACACAACATGAGTGGTGTGAGTAGCTAGACCGTAATCCTGACTGAAGGGTTTAATGGCCAATTACATACGTACGTAATAGTATATCAGTCATAACTAATCTTAGAGGAGTGCCTTGGAAAATGTTAAGCAAGCTTTTACAATCTAGAAATTTCTTATAAGAAGTATACTTTATACCCTTCATTGTTGTACACTATATCAAGCCAACATAATGGCTTAGACGATGTGATGCCAATTGGTGTGAAACCTTGAACATTGAACTTAACCATGACAAACTACCAGCCTTTCTATCTATTTAGTTGAAAATGGCTCGATCGTCTACCAAATTTTACTCGAGTGAAACACATCAGTTCTATTTACGAAGCGTTTAAAATTAATCGATTGGCATTAACCCACCTCTTTAACGTTTATTCCATTATAGTTGATATCGGGTCTTTCAATAAGCGCTTCCAGTATCTAAATATAAATTTATAGTTTGAAAAACCGATTAACGTCATTATGTGTGGAATATTCTCTAGGGGCAATGCATCCAAAATGTTTAATTTTCTAAGAACCTGGGACATAAACGATTGTATTGGTTATGTTACATTTGAGCACCACTGTGGCCTTATACCCTGCTGCTTAAGAAAACCCCACAAAAAAGAGTCACTCGAGCTCAAAACGCCCGATATCAGTGGCCAGTCGACGTCATCTTCACATGAGACGTCCATACCCTCAAATCGTGTGGCACGTTCCTGTTGAAACCACATGACGTTCATGTGCAGATCATCGAATCGAACTACCACTGATGG
This sequence comes from Sarcophaga carnaria, assembly GCA_958299815.1. Lineage (NCBI taxonomy): Eukaryota > Metazoa > Arthropoda > Insecta > Diptera > Sarcophagidae > Sarcophaga > Sarcophaga carnaria. The sequence goes on from OY283150.1 coordinate 140,984,394, forward strand.
CCGTTAGCAGTAGTCGCTTGGCCAACATCGCTTTCAAAGAAATATGAACCAATACGGACTCCAGCCAAATATCATTACCAAACAGTGGCTTTTTCGTGATGCATTAGATGATCTTTGATCTGATGTAGGTTCGTATCAAAAAAAAAAATTTTGTTTGTTCATCCTGAAATGGACCTCATCACTGAAGAGGACAGCCATTTTGATAAAGCAATTCTATTATTTGTAAGTGTTTTCGAATACTATATTTTGTCATAGTGAATAGACTAAATAAATGGCCATTAAACAGATATAGCTTCAATAAGATGGCCGTTATCAACTGTCAAAGTTCGTTGTTGGAAGAGTCAATATATTACTACCATTTTCATGACAATAGTTTTCTAATTTTATTTATTATTTAATTGGATTTTTTAAAAGAATTCAAATGCAATTTTATTCAATTAAAATAATAGGATTTTCAAGAATCCTCAATTTTGGGTAAGGTTTAGGTTTAGATCGGAGTGGTAGCTCTGATATCACAAAGTTCACTTCAGCACGCATAGCGGCCCGTTGTGATGCCACGGGTGAACGCAGTCCCTGTACTGACCAAGTTCCACCAAAATCAGGGAAGAGGAAGAAGTTGGTCAGCCCAAGGGCTGCACTCAATTTTGCCTAGTTTTCTAAGAATTTATTTTCGGATCATCCAAAAAACCGAAAGCTTTTCTGTTTTCATTTCAGTCTCGATATTAGTATTTTGCTGTTATATATGAATTATTTTTCAAATTAATTTTAAATTTATTGTATACAGTGGAAAACAAAAGTCTTTGTATGGCAGTATATTTTAGTAATTTCATGAATTTTAACCAAAAGTTTGTATAAAAATTTATAGTTTTTATATTTATTTTATTAATTTATTTCTGTTTTAATATAAACAAAAAATGTTTTAATGTTTTTCATAAAACAAGAGAAAAATAAGGAAAAGTTTCAGATGACTTCATAGGTACCCCCAAGGAGAACCCTGAACAAATTGAAAATTTAAAGACCTAATAAATGAAAATGTTATCGCTTGTATTTAGTAGAATATCCCTTAAAGTCAAGCACTCCATTTAACCCATTTGGAATTAAATGTACAAGTTTTGTTTAGTGTTTTCTGATGGCAACATCAGCAAGTTTTTCGGTTGATTTTTGTTTGAGGTTTAGCGCTTACGTAACCGTTCTTTCAAATTATCTCCTAAATACTCTCTTAAAGTTATATCGGGACTTTGGGCAAGAGTATTAAGCCTGTGGGGACTTTTTTGTCAAAATATATTGCCATACTAAGACTTTTGCTGTCCACTGTATGTATATTTAATACTAATTATTAAATAAAACAAGTATTAAACATATTAGCTTAAATTTAAAAATAATTTATTTGGTATTTACAATTAGTCTTGATGTAAATCTGGCATTTGCTCAATTATACCGACAATTAAAGTCTGTTTTTAAAGATAATTATTGAATCGTAATAGACTACATAGTTCTTACATTAGTTTATGACATTTAATGATTCTGAATGAAAAGTGATTATAATTTAAATTGAATTCGATAACTATCTTATTGTATACACATGTCTTAGGCTGAGCTTGATTATCTCATAAAATAAAAAATTTTATATTTTATATATGAAATTTACAGGCTTTTATCCCCTGAAATATACTTGTATGGCACAATTAATATGATTTTATTTGAAATCTTTAACAAATTGTTTGAATTTTATGAGGCATACATTGTATGCATGGATGTATGTATTTTATACAATATTTTTAAATGATTCTGTCACAAAATGTTATTTTACAACACATTTAACCCAGAAAAAAAATATTTTATTTCTACAATACTATACACAAAAACGTAACATAATTTTGTAGTTTTTGACCCTCTACACATTCGATATCTTTGATATATAATGTGTAGTAGAGTTTAAGTGTTCATGCAGAAATGTATGTACGAGTGTATGTATGTATGGTATGTAGAGATATAATACGTATTTGGGTAAAACCATAATGTATTCATCAGCATAAAGATAAAAGTTGAAAATAAAGATTTGTTTTTGCATCTGTCTCTTGATGTTTATCACAAGTAGGCAGCAGCACGTTTTGCTTTAGCTACACTGGCTAACAAAACTTAACAAATAATAAGGATTTGATTATGATGATTAGACAATCGTTTCCTTTATCTCATGCCATATAAATAACAACACCTTAGATTTTGCTTGTCACAGTTCATGTGTTTTAATATGGCCATTTTGGTTGGTAAACTAAGAAAGGAAAATCCATTGAAACTTAAGAAAATCCATTAAATACAGTCAACTGGAAATATATACTATAATATATATACAAACATACCTAATGGACATTAACATTATCCAAAATGCTTTAGATTGTATTTATAAAACACATTGTATTGCCATCAGTTGATAAGAAGCTGTTTTTGAATGGATGCCAGCCAGTGTTAATGTCGGTACTTGCCGTTACGGTGGTGAAAAGGTCGAAAGTGTGTTGATATTTTAAAATAAATAAATTTACGTTTAAATGTTTATTAGTATTTGGCCAAATTGTTCTCGCTTGATGTTTATTGTTTCTGCATGATGGATTTTATTTGTTAAACTTTAATGATTATTAGAAAATTTGTTTTTATTGATTTCGTCCTTCTCCAAACAGGGGCATATGATAAATAATAAGAATAAGAAATTAATTGTAATGCCATCCCAAATGATAATAGAGCCATTAAAGTTAAATGCTTTTAATTTCCTTTAAATTAAAATTTATTTAAGGTATTTGCTACTAATGTAAGCCGGGCCAAAATCTTAATAAGAAATAGAAAGTGAAATAAATAAAATTTTATTTTAATACAAATTAATCTGGCATTAAAGTGTCTGTCTATAAACTAAACGAAAGCCATTGTGCACTGAAAATAAAATTGTAATCGTATAATATTTCTAGTGATCTTTGTTTGCAAGTATTACATACACATTGTGCACCAAAGCTATCAGTGGTAAACAAGTAAACAAAAATGCAACAACAAACACCGGCATAATAAAAAAATGGTGAACAAGTAAACAAAAATACAACAACAAACACTACAAGAATAAATGTAAACAAAATACATAAACAACAATAATGAACGTAAACAACGATGTTTACATTTATGGAGATTTCGAGAAGGCGAAGCCACGAACTTTTGCATTCAAGAATATTCATCAGATTCTTTACTCTACCATACAAAAGGCAAGGCAAGCAGGCGAATGATTTAGTGAAGTTCAGTCAGTCGATGTGTTTGAAGAAAGTAATCGTGGTTTGAAGATCTCCATTACAAAGATCAGTCGAACATTTGGCTAGTAATTGTTATTGTTTATGCAAAGTGGTGTAATCATATTAATAACAAACAAAGCAATTGCCGTTGTTTACATAAAGTTGTGAACAATGGCACACAGAATTGTGCGAATAATAAAGAATTTTAATTAAAACTAAACACAGATTTATTTTTATTTTATTTGCAATCTACGAGCTTATATTTTAAACGTTTTTAAAAAGTAACAATGTAACAGTAAGGTTTTTTTTAAATTTTTCAGCTCTTTTTTAAAGTGTTATGAAGTCTTTTGTTGTAGATCAAGTCAGATTTGCTGTCTTTTACATACATAATAGGGTCCCCCCAGCGAAACTTATTCCATACCTCAAAGAATTCACCCTAAACTGCGATATGCTTTTAATTGGCGGTATTGACACTGTTAACAATTTGTTGGCAATGCCAATGACAATGAGTTGACAATGTTTCTAAATATTTCCTCAAAAACATTTGAATTATTTGTAAACGTTTCCAGTAATTTCGTTAGAATAGACATTGTTTTACTTTATAACAATAACTTACCAGTTAAAACCAAAACGTATTCCATTCTTAAAATACGAAAGTGTCGCTTTTCTGCCACTACCATTTTTTAATACTCCTTTGAAGAGTTTAAACATTTAATATTTTTTAATTTTCTTTCAGTTTATCTTCCCCTCATTTTAATAAATTAAAATAAGGATATTCAGTTTGTAAAGTTTCAAGTGCTCTACCCACTGTTTATTTGCTTTTAAATCTTAACAGAAATTGTTTGCAAAATTTCAAAATGAAATAACAAAGTACAGGAATGTTGCAGTCGAAAACGGAGGGAAAAAAGAAGTATTTGTTTAAATAAAAAAAAAATGGATAAAAATGTAAAATTATAAAGTAAATACAAATACTTTGTCTCTGAAATTAAATTTCTGCAGTTCTAATTCTAGGGGATCAGAAACACCTTTAGAAAACTCACGTTAATATTTAATAATACTTATGGAGGGAAGATCAAAATGGATACATATTTGAGTTAGTGATGAAACCATATATCATATAAACTTTTAGGATAAATAATTGTGTGGGCAAAACTGTTGCATTTCTAAAATTTACGAAAAACTCTTTTTACTACTAGTTTGTCTTTCTTTTTTTGATATTGCATAAGAGAATGTGGCAAATTTCTGAACATCAAAGCTCAAAATTATAAAAATTGTAAACGATACAAATTCACAAGAGATCAAAGCGCGTCCAATGCATCCCGAAAAAGTAAATTAAATAGAATTACAATCAGTTTCTTCAAAAATACAAGTAATTGTTACAATAAAAATATGAATAGTTATGAATTGAGAAAAACAATAATGTTCCATTATAAAACGGAAGAAGAAGAATTTAAAGAAAAATCAACAAAGTCTGAAAAATAATTAAATTGACGGCAAATTCTAGTTAACGGATCAGCAACAGCATAATTAGTTCTGCAGAATTGAATATAAATAAGATTATAACAGCGGAAGTTACGACAAGGAATATTGAATTTAACAGATCTTAACAGAAATTCACAGCAAATATTACCATTGATCAGGTTAGTCATAAAGGATATATTTAACATTGTTCGACGACTCTTAAGGGTAGGTAGTTTTATTAATGCCAGTCTGCTAGTATATGAAGGCATATCCAAATAATTCCATCCAAGGCCACGCAAACAGTCAAGAGTAGAAATTGTTTCTGCACAGATTCGATGTGTTCGCTGTAAACATTGTAGTGAGGATGGCTATGGATCCATACTCCAAAATTGGTCTGACAAGCGATACATATAGCTGTTTCGTAATAAATGGATCAGAAAATTATTTTGCCCAACGTTTTATGAAGCCAAGAGTGCTTCTTGCCTTATTTATAGTCAAAGTGATATGATCATTAAAGTTTAATTTTGTGTCTAAAATTAAATAAATTTTAAATTCATTTTATTAATTTATTTAAATTAATTATAATACAATTATAAATTTATATATAATAATGCAGTATTCGATAACAAACCAAATTATGTAAAAATACCTGATAACTATGAGGAAATATTGTAAAATATTAAAAAAAAATTATTTTTAATTATTTTATCATGTTTTGTAATTGGCATTCGAAGAAATTTAATATTTTGATAATAATATTATATTTTTATAATACTTTGATTTTGCTATTCTAACCTGAATGTTTACAGATTGGACTTGTCTTACTCTTACCTCCATTGAGATTATGAGAATTATTTTTCCAAATCGATAATAATATCCTTAAAATTTTTTTTGTTTATTTTATTAAACAATTAGAATCAGATTTATGGATTAAATTTAGGATTACATATTCATTTTATTTATTACGCACAGCTCTCGCACCCCAACCTAAATCTAAATGTTGCCCTCATGCAGAAGATTTCAATTAAAATTTAATAAAAAAAATTCGTTAGCATTCCTTACATATTTTTGTTCCATATAAACTTTTAGCACAACGAATTAATTTTAAATTTGACAAGTTTTTTTTTCGCCATTAAAGAACGAACTTTTTTTAATGTACTTTTATTCTTGTAATTTTGTTTTTTTTCCATTTTTTTTTTTTGGGCTTACTCGTATTTATATTTGAACTCCAATGCCCTTAAGAAGTCAATTAGTCAAAGCTTTTAACCAAGAAAGCACACATACTCCAACATACAACAAAAAAAGAAGGAAAAAACTTAACAATTACTCACAAACTTTAACCACAATAAGAAGACAATACACGCATGGGAGTAACAAATCTCAGAGGATACAAGTGTTCGAAATACCTAATAATACCTAAATACCTTCGAAATACCTAATAATACCTAATAAGTGAACTTGTGAACTCTTACAAAAGTTTTTGCCTTTTGTTATGCTTCTGTTAGTGAATAATTTGCCTCCTTGAGGTGAATGGCATTTAATGCCTAGAAGCGGAACCAAGTGCGGAACAGGTAAACAAATCTTGGTTTTTCGTGAAATTTATTACAAACCTTCAAAACCAACCATGCCATACCAACTGCTAACAATGTCACCACCCATGAAACGAAAATGTATTGTAATAGATACGATACCTTCTCTGGGTATGATGATATATGTACACTTGCAGACACACGTGAAAATTTCAAAACAAAAACAAAAACAATCTTGTAAGCATATGATATCATGTAAGTTACTCCTTAGATATTTATACACAGTGGTGAGCAAATAAAAGCGTACATATTGATGCCAATAATATTTATGCTCTTAATTAATGTTATGATTTTTTTTCAATATATTTTTTGATTTAAAAAGTAAAACAACCATAAATAACCCGCCAATGTTAATTAAAATATAATTTTGTTTTATATTTTTAGCTTATCCACTGTATATGTGTAAAAGTTTAATACATGATGTATGTATGTATGTACACGTATTTATGCATTTATGTGTTACACAAAAGGAAGCTGTGTGCTACATGTGAAACAGAGTCAAAAAAAGTTGAAAAATTGAAACGTATGATTAAATTAATTCTCAATATTAATAAATGAAATAATGTTTACTGGCCTGGTATTTAAATTATGCGTTTTGATCTGTACTTGGTGTAATACCTGTGCTTAAAATCCTTTTAAATACATACATACATGCATACGCGCAAAGGAAATAATAAAAATTTAAAACATTTTTCTCATTTAATTTAAAACTTTTTTGTTTTACATTCATTTATCTTATCTTTATTTCCCACTGTAAAATCATTTAATTATGCACATACATTTAAATAATTAATGTTAATTTGGTTTTATCGCAGACAAAAATTCATATCATAGATGCATTAACGTAATTAGGTTTGTTACTGGAATCATTGCTTTAAACATTTAATTTTGTCGAAAATTCAGTCTAAAGAGTAAATGAAATTAAGTTTAAATTTAATTATTAACAAATAAAAAACTGTTAATGTTAAACTCTTCTAAAAACCAGGAACTTCTTTCTTCTAAATGGCAAAATTCAAACTGATTCTGCCTTTCCATATCTGAGGTTTTGTTTTGTTTGTTTGATTTTTCATTGGCGTGTGTTCGACCGCAGTAGTTGTTTTTATTGAAGGTTTTTTAATATGATAAATCGTTCATATCTGCAAGCTTAAGAACTCCCACGTGACTACGTGAATGACTATATCCACAAATGGCTAGTGGTGAATATTCGTGTGGGGTGTAGCACTGTTCTATTGAAACTACCTGTCTGTTTCCAGATCATTGAATTTATTTGGTAATCATACTCGTTTAAAAACGCTGTTTTTTTTCTGAAGCCAAATTGATGGTCCGGAATACACCTCTTTGTGTTTAGTATTTAGACATCGGCAGGTTTTGTTATCATTTGAACAATTGCAAGCTTTTAATCTTCAGTTTAATATTCGAAGCACAAAATAGCATTGAAAAGTGAAAAGGAGAATCCTCGTAGTTATGGCGTTATCGCTGTTAGCATCTTGTTAAAGATTGTAGCAAATTCAGGAGTTTTTTGAATTCAGACCAGCAATAGCATTCTGGATTTCACGAAATACAAATGTTGGCGTATGGAACTGGATGGCATACGGTCTAATTGTCATTGGCGACTTGAAATTTGACGCCATTTGACTTTTTTGTCGCGCTACGTTAAATATCATGTCTGCGCTCATATGCGATATGAAACATTTGGAAACTTACATTCGTCGAGTTATCGTCAAACTACAAACTCAAACTGTGGAAAAAGTTGAAACAACCTGAAAAGGAACGACTGCTGGAATCAATCCTTTAAACAGAGATTTAACTTCGATTTATTTAACTTTAATTTTGAATCCAAAAACCTTTATTTTAATTATGCATTAAAATATAAACAACCAGCCCTGAAACTTTATGTCACAAAAGTGTTTCCCTTCAAAATATGAATACAATTTAACAATTTCGAAATCAATTAAAATTTTCCAACTGTCTTTCATTACGTACGTATGGTACATATAATGTTCCTTTCAATTAAATTTAACATCTTTGACATACTAAAAGAATGTCATTTTGAAGACTCTTCATATCGATTATACATTTTATTTTGCCCCAGTTTTTTACTCGTTGTTGACAATTTCAAGCAAAAAGACTGCAATAACTAGTGTTAGCAAGAGTGTTTGGTGTGAATGTATTTTGATTAAAAAAAAAACTAATGTTTCGTTCAAATAACTATCATTTTGCACGTACTTCATAACAGATATTGTAAATTTCAATTTTAGAAACGACCATTTGATACACGATTTTTAATATGTATTCTTTTCTACAGCTCTCTCATTTTTGTTTCTGTCAAAAATACTGTGTCAGCATTACAGTGTATGTGATGTGATGTGATGTGATATACACTTGTACACAGTCATTTAAAGTCATAAAAGTATATTTGCTCTCTAGTTTTATAAAATAAGTGCCAAAATAGTTTCGAAATTTTAAATAAAATGTAAGCAAATATTTGTCAATGATATTAACAAAAATGCTGCACTAGAGATATTACAAAAAAAAGCATTTTTAATCATTTACCGTTACATGGAAGGTCTATTAGGTAAGGTATTGGCTTATTAGATTAGGAAATTCAGAATTTCTTGGCTACTAATTAACCACTACTTTTCTTGTGGGATGCTTTAACGTCACACAAATTCGTCAATTCATTTTATTTAAAGTGAAGAGGGCCGGTTACTATCGTTAGAAAACCTGTGAATGGTCTGATGTATAACTGAAATCGCTTCTTATTGAAATCACTCAAAAAAAGTTTGAATTGTATCAAACCCCTGATGAAACTTTCCACTTTTCTCTTTATTAAACGAGTATACCTCTTTCAAACTTCTGAGTGCTCTAATGATGGCCAGGCTATCAAACGACCTTGGAATATACCGTCCTTTTTTGTTCTTGTCCAAGTAGAATACCGAATGTCACTCCTGTCGCACTATCTGATTTTGAACTATCCATATACCATAGAAAGATTCATCACCTGACAGTTAAAGATGCAGTTATTGATATGGCAGGTCGTGCTGTCCTGATTAATCTCGTATTATACTAGCCTTCGAATATTCTTACCCAACGGACTGAACACAGCTGTAGGGTATGTCCTTATTTCTCATTATAACAAAACATGCCAAGCTTTAGGTCTTATCCAATTTCATCTGAGCTATTTTTGAAGTTTCTTCTGCCTCCGTGAAATGTTTCTTATATGAACCTTTAGTTCAGAATTCAGAGTTTTTCCGATATCTTTTCATTTGATTTCCTGTGATGTTATCATGTTTAAATATCGAATATATTTCCATTCAAGAAATTTCCGCCTTCTCGTAAATGACACTACTAATGTTTTTTTCGGGCTTACCTGTAATTCCACTAAAAAGTCTCTTAAAAATTTGCCTCTTACTCTCACAAACATGTCGTTTAAATAGCAATAAATGCTTGACAATTTCATCAAGACTTCATTTGTGTTCAAGCTCCACACTGGTGTTGAAAGATTCCCACCTTGTGAGCAACCTCTGGTTGTGGCAACACTTAATATTTCGTCCCCTGCTATTGTTAGCACAAAACCTGAGAGTACAGATCCTCGTCCATTCATCCGTATGTCATAGCATCCACACCCTTTTTGTTTATCATAAGTAGGTTGTAATTTTGAAGGCCACATGTGGCTTAATCATTTTAAGTATGGCATATTGTATCCACTTAAAGAGCTTAAAAATTACATTGGACTTGACTCTGGCTGGTGCTGACTTTGGGGGCCGTCGCGTACTGTGACTTAAGAAAACCCCACAAGAAGCCAGTCCATATCACCTCCACATGACACGTCAACGTAAAGATGCCGCCAACCCAAAACTTACACCACACAGTGATTTTTTTCGAATTGTGTCAAGTGGATTGGTGTCGTCCCGAATTTAATAATTCTATTCATCCAGAAATGGACCTCATGGGAAACTTGTCTTCAACTTTATACAAAATACATGCATTCTATTTACAGATTAAATAAAAACGAAGCCGTATTAATCACTTGTGTTGAATGAGCATGAATAGATTTCCTTAGATTAGGATTTGAGTACTTCTTGTTCATTTCGAATAATTATGGAATTGGAAACAAATTCGACTATAGTTTCTCTATTAATTCAATTGTTAATATTGGTGTCTATTTAATTATTGACAAATTATTCTTTCTTGTCCAAGAATTTTTTATGTTTTGGTCAAATAAGAGACTTAATTTTCTCTTACATTTCCTTTCAAGCGTAAACTATTGCCAACAACATCCTGTTCTTTTTTGAACTCTAATCTAATTATCTTTTAAAGGAAATATAAAAAATAGTTTGTAATTTTGTTTATACATATTTCCTTTCTTTTTTTTCATTTTGTACTTTTAATTTTCTCTGTCTTTTTCCTTTCGTCTTTATTTAGTTTTAATTAAACAATGCCTTTTAACATAATTAACTCCATAATATTTTGCGCTGCGTCTCTTTTTTAATGAAAAAAAATTAATATTCGTTTTCCTTTTACTTCCACTATCTTCGCCTTGCTCTCTTTGTTAAAGAATTTTTCTTTTTTTTGTTTTGTTTTTATTTTCTTTTCATTTTCTCTCTTCGAAAATTCTAAAAATGAAAATTTTTGTTATTATTTTTACTACTTTGTCTGGTTATTATTTAATTTATTTACATTTTTTCTTTTGCTCTCCCACTATACATACATACGTTTGCTCTTTTAAATATTTTTTAACGCCATTTTTTCTCTTCTCATCTTTCATAAGCTTAAAGTAAGTGCACACACATAGCCAGTCACACTATTGCTGTCTGTGTTGTATGCATGAATGTTGCCTGTTTTGCTTGAATACACATTTACACTTTGTAAATTTTGTAAAACATATAAACTTTTAACAGGAACAATATTATGCTGTTAGCGACAGCTGCATATGATTGTTTAACTGGGTGTGTGTCTGTATATGTATATGTGTATAAGCATGTGCTTATGTTTACGTGTGTTGTTGCAAAAGCATTTAGTGTGTGTACATGTGTCAAAAGGACAACAGTTAGGATTATGAGGTTTTAAAATTTTCGTCTCTTTTAAAGGCCTTATCTCACGACTTTACTTCTGATAAAATTTGAATATTTTCTGACTCCTGAAGGCTGGAATCATATTTTTGATGATGATGTTGGATTATACTGGTGCATTTATTCACATTAATGGAGGACAGATCATATAAGCAGACTTAAAGGACTTTAAGGAATTGTTCATAAAAGCCGATAATGAACAACTTGAGCACATAACAATATGCAGAAACGATGAATTTTTTGGATTTGCGAAGAGTACGGTCAAGCAAGTGGTTTTGCGAGCAGCAATTCGAAATTTTCCAGGAAAATAGGTTTGGACATTGTATCAAGTTTGAGAAGAGTACAATTGTTTGCATGGACAATATTTACAACGAATTTTTAAAATCAGCTTCGAAATTAGGCGCCAAGCTGAGTGCCAACACCATACAAGAGTTTTGGCATTCGTAACAACCATGTGATGGAGTAAAGAGGAATTGATTATAAATACTCCGAAAAAGAATAACTTGTCACCAATAAAGTCATTGCTTGGATTATGAATAGGCGTCTAAATAAGTATTGTTAGAGTCGAAGATACTCAATGAGCGATGTCTGTTATTTTTTGAGCAAACTGATGAGTGCCTGTCGCTTAATTTTCTTACCTTCCGTGAGTACTCCTGCGAAAATAAGCGATATGGTTAGTGTACTGTATGCGAATGCGAGATGTAGTATCGTAAATGGCGGCGCCATCAAGCGATCAATCTTTAATAAAGCCGGTATTAATTTATGCTGTATTACAACCCGAACGTGTGTTACAACATGCCTTAACCACAACAATCGGAATACTTAACACAATACTTTTGAAAAATTGATTTTGGACAGACGGAAAAAATATATTGTTGCGTTTTTACCTTTTTAAAAACATTTAAAATATGAGGTCGCTGATTGCAAACAAAATAAAGACAAATATGTGTTTAGTTTCAATTAAACTCTTTATTGTTCGTACTGCTTGTGTGTGCCACCATTTACAACTTGACGAATACAACAATAATTGCTTGTTCGTTATCAATCTTCAAACCACGACTGTTTTCTTTACACGCAAGGCGTCTTCACACAAGACTGACTGAATTCTTACTGCCTGTTGTCTGCTTTGTCTTGTCTTTTTATATGCCCACACACCACTCTGATGAAGGTGCAGGAAGTAGAATGTTCTTGTCTTCGCCTTCTCGAGAGTTCTATCGGCAGTAAGAATTCAGTCAGTCTTGTGTGAAGACGCGTTGCGTGCGAAGTAAACAGTCGTGGTGGTTTGAAGATCGGTGGTGTGAAGATCTACCGAAGGATTGTTAGTGCTTGCGCGGACATAAGTGTAAAGTAGAATAGTCAACAAGCAATTATTGTTGGATACATCAAGTTTTATACGGTGACATACAAAAGTAGTGCGAACAATAAAGAGTTTAATTGAAACTAACACAAATTTATTTTTATTTTGTTTGCAATCAATGAACTTATATTCTAAACGCTTTTAAAAAGGTAAAAACGTAACAATATTGTTAGAATTCGACGTTGACAAATGGAAATAAAATTTTCAAAATAGAATTAAAGAGTTTGTTATGGTCTGCAGAAGGAAGTGCATGAATTCAGCTGTATAGAGAGATGAATAAACGAAAGAGTTCTACTTCTTGTAGAAAGGCCTTTTTATTATCCGTTATTTCCTTCGGGTTAGCTCTTCACTGTTGGAGTACATAAAATAATGACTCTGTTTATATAAAAACAAATATTTTCACTACATACATACGTACTACTACACAGTATGTGTGTGTGATAAATGTATGTATATTCAGAGATAAGTACTTAGCGGTACCAACAAAAATTCCACTACAGTTCACTATTGTAAATTACAACAAAAACAAAAAGAAAAATTGTTTCGTAAATATTTTGTGTGAGTGCACAAAAGTCAAGTGTTATGAAGGGTGAGTTACATACAACAACAAAAAAGGCGGTGTCAAAGTAGTTTACATAACTGGAGGCGCTTTTTATTTTTGCTTTATTTCTATGTTTATGAATAAATTCAAGTTTTATTGTTTTTGTGTAATAATGGTTAGGGTAGCACTAAATTGGGTAAATTTTTTTTAATTTAATCAAATAAAATAATTAAAATCAATTCCAACAAATAATCCAACCTATAAGCACAATTTTATGTCCACTTAAAGAAATTATTCAGTATTTTTAAACATAAAAAAGCAGTTTAATTATGAATTATCATCCCCAATTTCAGGTTAAGTCTACAAATCGACGTACACAGTAATGGTTGAAACATATGTATGTTGCGGAGATAATATTTGATATTTTTGTTTTTGTTTATTTTTGCACGGCTTTTATCACATAGCTCTTCTCAGCTCCAAAGTGTATTAAAGGTTCGGAGTTAAAATTATATATAAATGGTCATTACAACCATTCAGTCAGGATTACGACCTACCTTCATCACACCACTTATGTTATGTTGTGTCTCTGAAACTATATATTGGGCTTGAAGAAATGGTATTTGATTCCGTTAGAATGACTATGTATATGTAATCATATGAAATTTTTAAATCGTCTTCTACTTACCCTTGTATAAGGTCAGATTGTCTTCGCTTCTATCTATCTCACCTTTTATCAAGTACATCATCAGCGTAGTAGAAACTCACATCAGCAAGCTTTTATATATTTATCTGTGATCCAGCAAAGGGTAAAATGTTTTCCCCTATCTAGATCGGAGTGGTAGCTCTGATATCAAAAAGCTCACCTAAGCACGCTTAGCGGCCCGTTGTGATGCCACAGGTGAACGCAGTCTCTGTACTGACCAAGTTCTACCAAAACCAGGGAAGAGGAAGAAGTTGGTCAGCGCAAGTGCTGCACATCAAAAGCACGACTACCCTACGATGGATAACCAGCCAGAAAGTTTGAAAAACGAAGCTATATCCTTGACATCAATAGATGATAGCTCCGTCAAGCTGACAAGAAATGGAGAGCCAAATAACCTATATCTACACCTCGCAAGAGATAGGCGCTAACAAAGGAAGTGGATAATAGTCTCCTCTTCCTTAGCGGATCTGCACCCACGGCAGAAGTCGTTAAATGGGAGCCGCATCCTCTCCGCGTGTCTACCCATTACGCAATTACCTGTAAACGTGGCCACTGTGATACAGATGTTGCCACGACCAAGTCCAAGTAACTGGTTGGCACGCCTTCTATCCATCAAGGGCCAGGTGAGGCTAGCGGTGGAGTATTTCCGCGCAATGGCCAAGTTAACCGAAGCAAGTGGCATGCCCAAGTGATTGAAAAAGATTCCGGAAAGAGTGCACCAGGTCTGGCGAGCTCGTCGGCCCTGCAGTTTCGCGGAATGTTACTGTGCCCGGGGACCCAGACCAGTGAGACACTCAAGCGCCCAGAAATAAGGTCGAGACAGCTGTGACATTCCCTAACGATTCTGGAGTTATTTATAACTCTATCTAGCTAATGCAGTTTGCCTGAAGAGTTCCGTACTAATCATAAAGAAACCTCCTAGCAGCTAAGTGCTCGAAAGTAGTTCTCACTGCCAGCTTTTATTGCTACCCCTTATCCTCTGTACTTCTTGTGCAAGTTGATTTAAGCACTCACTCCTTTTGATGCTGTAAACTTCCCCTATCTCCATGGGATCGGAATATTTCACTTTGGTAGCGAACACTCCCGCTAACGTCCAATTATTTCTCATTGATTTATTCGTAGATCACGGAATGCTCAATCTCTTAAAAGAGTGTTGAACTTCAAATTACTCCATTCAGATTTGTCTTGTTGTAAAGCATTTTGTAAAAATTATAAATTGATGGTGCTATAATGTCAGCCAGTGAATCTCGCTAGACGTCCTCCTTTTCCTTAGAAATGTGCAGTTAATGCTCTAATTGTGCCGACCCTTATTAGTTCATTTGTGTAATGACTTCTATGACCGTATAAGGATTAGGTTGTGTTATCACCTGTTTCAATATTTCACATCCAATTCGAAATGTCTGGGCGCATTCGTGGTGATTTGGCAAAATAGGCGATTAACATACATACATACATACATAATTGGCCATTACATCACTCATATAGTGTGTGTTTATTTTATACATGAGTGGCGGGACCTACGGTTTAACGTCGACTCCGAACGACAGATTTTTGAGAAACTTTTTCATGGCAGGTTTATTTACTCTCAGAGTTTTTGCCAGAAATCTACTGAGAGGAAGTCGGTGAAGAAATATTTTTTTCATATTTCGTTTTGATGCCTGACCTGGGATACGAACCCGGGCTTTACGTCTAGTAAGCGAACACACTACCTACTAGCTAGGCGATTAAATGACAATTCATTTGGCAGATGTAGCTTCAACAACATGGCCGTTAACAACTGTAAAATTTCGCATGTCCCTGTTAGCAGACTCGGTTTATGAACATGATAATAATGACAGCTAATTAAAGAAATAACAAAAACTGTATACGTCTTATCTGCAGTAAAGCCAATAATTTAACCTTATCTTTCACTGCACCATCTGCTGGCTGATCTTAAACAAACATGCATGCTGCTATTGTTTCAACATCAGCTGCTTTTTTGGGCAGATTTAATGGTGAAATTTACATTTCGCTTTTATGTATGTGTATGAAACAATAGCATAAAATTATGCTAATAATTTGCCTCAATGAATTGTTATAGAGAAATAGCTAATTATACGCTAATTAAGTACAACGGTAATAATGTTTTTATAATAGGCTGGCTTAGATAGATACTTGAAACACTTGAAAAAAATTAATGAATATTGAATAATGAACATTATGTATGTACTACATATGTTATGTACTACATTATAAGTTGTAAAGAAAGTGTTCATTAAGTTAAATTATTATTAAATCAGTTCAAAGGAATGCATGTTCTTTTCGTTATTAATTTAATTAAATTTAAAACTGTTTTTAAACATTGTAATCATGTTTAAAAATAACATAAATTTAATAATATTAATGCGATCTTTTTAATTTCTTAAAGTTTTAATCATTAATTTATGATAATTAATTTAATGAGTAGACCACAAAATTATATTTTGTATCCTATATACTCGTACTCTTCTTATATAAATTGATATGTGGTTTATAAATATTTACTCGTAAATAACTTTAATATGTTATTGATTACTTATCTTTATATACAAATACCACAAATAAAATTTCAAATTCTATAAAGTTTTTCAATACATTTTCACACAATATCCTTGAATTTGTGTGTGTTTCTCAGTTCAATGGTATTGAAACGTGCAAATGGAAATATACTCAAGCACATATAATTTTGCTTAAGAAAATATTATTGGCAACCTGTTGCATTCCATATGAATTCATATAAAGATGAATTTTTTTCAACAGTCTCAAGCAATACTTTAGGTTCTTATGCAAGAAATTTAAAGTTTAATACCTTATAGTTTATTATCTTATTTCTTAAGCTCATTATGTGAATCTAAGTGCCATTATTACAACTTGCCGTTAAACTTGTGTTTAGTTAAAATCACCTTTAGAAGTCGCCGTAGTCTAGTAGGTAGTGTGTTGGCTTATTAGACTCAAAGCCTGGGTTCGAGCCCCAGGCCAGTTATCAAAGACAAAAAGTATTTTTTCGGCGACTTCCTCTCAGTAGATTTCTGGCAAAAACTCACACCACTGGCAAAAACTCGCGACCACTTAATAAAATCAAATTACGTAAATAAGCATCCAATGGACGGCTCCAACACGTGAGATTAAATTCTCGCCAAATTAACTGCAAACAGCATAAAAACTCAAACACGAGATCTGACGCGTCTTCAGTCGGATAAACCCACTTCTGTAAGAAAAACTTTTGAAATGTAATCAGAGCTGGGTCGTCTATTTCACAGACATTTTATTCCGCAATTAATCTGAACATATTTGTATGTAATCTAATAGAAAATCTCGAAAAAAAAATTTTTATTTTAAACAGAAAAATGCAGTCTTACTGAGA
The DNA here is from genome assembly GCA_958299815.1 of Sarcophaga carnaria. Taxonomy (NCBI): domain Eukaryota; kingdom Metazoa; phylum Arthropoda; class Insecta; order Diptera; family Sarcophagidae; genus Sarcophaga; species Sarcophaga carnaria. The sequence continues at coordinate 141,001,765 of OY283150.1, forward strand.
CATCCCTTAGAAAATGTTTTTTAAACAATCCCGTTCTGGAATACAAATATTTATTAATTTTGTGATTTCCTTTAATTTGAAATTTTGAACTTCTGACCATCACTGTATTTTGGTTTGTTTATAAGCAAACCTCATCACTACACTTCTATGGAAAACTTACCTTTAAATATGCAATACCGATGCATAACGATGTTTATGAATTGAATATTGAACGAGTATTTTGCTTTTGTACCACAAATGGAATGAAATCAATTTGTATTTCATTTGTGTGGAGGAAATTTTATTTATACACTGCAGTACCACAATTGGTAATGGCATCGTATACAATTGCTTTAGTTTGTAACACAAACTGAAACTCAGTATTTAGGTTAGGTTAGGTAAGGTAGCAGACCTTTCCTTAAAGGAAGTGGTCTCACTTAGGCCAGCATTTAGGTCCATTGTGATACCACAATCTTTTCTACCCGGCTACCAAACAACCCTAAAGGAAAGTCTTGCCCTTGTAGCAATCTGTACATTAGAGAGCTTCGTCAGGGATGTCAGAAAATGAGATGTAAAAAACCTCCGTCTGTTTATGAAAGTACTAATACATGAGCTGAAAGACAGCCTCTTGCTCCTCCTCAGATCCACAGCTCCTGCAGAAGTCATTCGCCAAAATGCTAAATCTTTCGGCATGCCTATCAAAAGGACAGTGGCCCATAAGAAACGCCATTGTGTCGCTCCTCTTCCTGTCCATACGGGTGCAGCAGAGTCTAGAAATACTGCACGTATCCTCCTGCCACCAACGAGATTGAGCCTTCTGGTAACACTAGAGCGCAATATCCAAATTAACTGAGGCAATTAGAATAACTATACCCTGATAGCAAGCTCGTCAACAATGCAATTTCCAAAGATACACCTATGTCCCGGAACCCATATAAGAATTACTATTGAATGATCTGAAGGTTCTCTGAGAAATCGGCATTCATGGACAAGGATGTTTGAACTCCGTTCGTTAGAGACTTAATCGCAGCCTGGCTGTCTAAGTAAATCAAGAGATTTTTAGGTAAAATCTTGCCAGTCGAGAAGCATTGCGTCGCGTTTAAATGACCTCTGATTGAAAAATACTACAGTGATCAAGCATCACTGCAGTGATGAAGTCGCCATAGTCTAGTAGGTTGCGTGTTGGCTTATTAGACGTAAGGCCACGGGTCAAACCCGAGGCCAGACATCAAAATAAAATACAAAAAATATTTCTTCTGCGACTTCCTCTCAGCAGATTTCTGGCAAAAACTCTGAGAGTAAATAAAATACCATGAAAAGTTTCTCAAAAATCTGTCGTTCGGAGGCGACTTTAAGCTGTAGGTCCCGCCACTCATGTATAAAATTAACACACACAACATGAGTGGTGTGAGAAGCTAGGGCGTAATCCTGTCTGAAGGGTTGTAATGGCCAATTATATATGCATGTATTTATGATCAAGCAACCTATAAGAAAGTTTAAAATCAGATTCCTTAATAAAAATACAACAGCCTACCCTGCCACTCATCTTGAACTATCAGTGTAGACTTCAAGGGTTCCATCGGGGAACTCTGGATCCTCTGTCCAAAAGTCTCTAGTAGGAATTCTAAAATTTAATGTTCTATTCAGTAAGTTATTAGGAATCATATAAGCAAACCTAGTGTGCCTATGTCTTCCCAAATTAACAGCATGTCCATAGTCCAGATTGGACCAAGGTTTGACTCCCTAACTGTCACTAGCTTAGCCCTCTGCCTTAATAGAAGGTTAGAGGAGAGCCACATTAGGATACCAAAGAATGCCTTAGTTGGGGTGGAACAAAGTACACTGGTCATCCATACACCATAGTCTTGGCTATTGACATTATTTATGGCATTAAGGTGCCTTCAAGGTGAGCTATATTCGTTGTTTATCCATTTTTGGAATTGTACATAGAATTGCAATTTGTTTGTTGTCTTAGCTTTTATCTTATATTTCAATATTTCTTTTCTGTTTCTGTTTTTTGTTTTGTTTTCTTTGTGTACGATACTATGAATAAGTAATAGGCAAGCAATAGTTTAAAATACTGCAAAATTGCACAAAAACAGTTAAAATATAAATAAAACTCCATAGAAATGGAAAGCGAACTAGACCCTTTAAAAAAAATTAATGTTCTTGCAATTATGCTGCAATAAAATTTCTGGTTTATTTAATTCCTCATGTACATATATAATGTATAAGCTAAGCCCCGATAAGCTTGGCTATTCCTATATTATGTAGTTCAATAGAATTACTTCTCTCGTGCTAAATTGCCACAACTTTAGGTTTGCGAGAAAGTTAAGCTTTTTCTCAATTGTAACATAATTTAACAATCATTTTGACTTTTTCTCCTTATATCGGGTCCGTCATCTAAAGTTTTTTTTTTCAACTAGTGCTTATTTCGTGAATGGTAACACTTAGCTCATGTCTGATTTGACAGATAATTAGTTTTATCCTTCCGCTGAATGAATATGGTTGTGTATACGCTTGAACAATGCTGGGAAATATTGCGACATTACTTTGAAAATCATGGTAATGTTGCAGAATGTGTGCGAAAATTGCGTACGAATTTCGGAAGAAGAGAAGCACCGTCAGCTCCGTATGTTCGTTATTCATTATTTCATTATTTATTTTATTTATTTATTTGATTTATAATGATCTACATAGCACAACAAGATACTAAATCTTATAAGTGACAGTGCTATGTTTACAATCAATAAGGTATAAAAAATTAACATTAATTAAATATAAAAAATTAGAGAAAGTTAATTTATGTATATAAATATTAAATTAAATTAAGAAGGTAAAGTATAAAAATAATAATAATAATAAGAATAATAATAATAATTATAATGATAATAATAACAATAATAATGATGACCTAAAAAATTAAATCACAAAATTTACAAATATGAGAGTAAAATTTTAATTATGAAAATAATTTAAATAACTCCTTTTTGAACGCGTTTGCATTGCCCAGATTTTGGATGTTATTTGGTAAGGAATTCCAAAGACTAATGGTGTATATAAAGAACTGTCGCTGAGACAGAAGAGTCCTGAATCGTTGCTGTATAATCCCCACACCCCGATGGGATCTAGCAAACTTAATTTTACAATATAGATACTTCGGCTGTTTCGTGTAAATTATTTTATGAAGTAGAAGGAGGCATCTAATTTTCAGGAGATTATCAAATTTGATACCAAGAATCAGGTAAGCTAAATGAGAAATGTGATCCCGACGCCCCTTAAGGAAAACATACCTGGCTATGTTATTGTACGCCAGGTTAAGTTTCTGGTTGTCATCATAACTGCAATTTGCGTATATCTCACATCCATATAAAAGTACCGGAATCAAGTAAGTTTTAGCAAGTTGCATGCGAATGACAAAAGGAGTTGAATCAATGACAGCCCACAAATTTCGAAGCACGCCATAAATTCTGCCAACAATGACACTTATATGGGTAGACCACGATAATTTGTCATTAAAGACAATACCCAGATTAGTAGCCGACCTGACAAATTCAATTTTATTTCCCCTGATACTCAATTCAGGTATGACAAATGATCCGTTTGTCCTCGAAAGTGTAATACATTTAGACTTAGAAGGATTGATACATAGTCCATTGGCCGAGGCCCATCCGTCAATCCTTGCTAAGTCACGATTAATGTAGTCCAAACAAGAATAAATATTCTCCCTTGGAGTATATGTGTAAAGCTGCACATCGTCAGCATACATGTGAACATTACAGTTAACCAAAACATCAGGTAGATCATTTATGTACATGCAAAACAGCAAAGGTCCAAGTATAGACCCCTGGGGAACACCTCTACTAATAGTAAGTGGATCCGAAACATTGCCATTGAAATGAACCTTCTGAAATCTGTTCGTCAAATAAGAATAAATTAGATTACAGGCAGTTTCGGAGAAATAAAACAGTTTTCGGAGCTTTTTCAATAGAACCGCATGATCGACTGTATCAAAAGCCTTAGAGTAATCAAGCAGAACCAAGAACGCCACACTATTCCCATCAAGTTCCGACCTAAGTTCCTCAACTACATTTACCAGAGCGGTAGTACAACTCCTACCTTTCATGAAGCCCGACTGATTAACCGTTAAGAAATTGTGGCCCCTCAGATATTCATCGATTTGTCTGGCCATGATATTCTCCAATACCTTGGATAAAAAAGGAAGGATTGCAATTGGCCTGAACTCACAATTAGTTTTCGGAATGGGAAGGATTTTAGCCAGTTTCCAACTTTCAGGAAAAGAAGACTTAGTCAGAACTGTATTGAACAAGTAAGTGTAGTAAGGCAAAAGTTTAGGAGTCAGAGCCTTCAAGAATAAAGGATGCAAATCATCAGAACCAACTGCATTCGATTTTACCTCTGAAATACATTCCAAAACCTCAAACTGATTTACGCAACGAAAGCTAAAGGAATACTGTGGTGGAACACAACAGAGGTCATCATACAAGTCACCATTAGACCTTAGGACCCTAGAATTTACGAACTGGTCATTAAGCTTGTCCACATCCACATCAATATCAGCCTTTGGACATTTTCGGCCTATTCCTATTTCACGAATTACATTCCATTTAGACTTGTTGTCCATAGCATTAGAAAACTTTCCGCCATAATACAATCTTTTTGCAGTTCTTATGCTCCTGGTAACTTCCGTCCGTGTAAATCTATGTAAAGCTTTCAAATCATCCGTCCTAAACCTCTTCCATCTCCTGTAAGCACTATCCCTCCTCTCAATGAGTGCTTTTATTTCCGCATTAAACCAGGGCTGTTGTTTAGGTTTGATGTGCTTGGTTTTGACAGGAACGCACCTGCCATAGAGCAAACGCACTCTGTCCTGAATAAACGATAATTGGTCATTCGCATTACCCAGTGTGTATACCTGGTCCCAAGATACGCTATCCAGTTCAATATTCAGTGTTGCATAATCAATGTTTCCAAAATCACGATACGTAATATATTTGTCCACGGGACGAGTTACGGACAAATTATAATTAAGGAAGAGAAGGTCATGGTTGGAGAAGCAGGAAGCAGAAATTTGGTCATATAACAATACCCTGTCAATGTGATTCACAAATATAAGGTCTATCAAGCTACTGGATGTTGAGTGGAAATGTGTAGGTGTTGACACATTTACAGGGCTGAGGTGAAGTGAGAGCATTGGTCCAATAAGGGGATTATCAAGTAGAAGGTTATTGTTAAAGTCACCTACAATAACTATGTCATCATATCGAATGTGATGTTAATAATTTTTCCTTACAAAGTATACCATTACGAACATAAATCGCAACTCCACCACCCCTGGCCCTGGTCGCATTACCATTAACCAAGATTCTCCTATCTGATCGGAAAAGTTTAAAGCCCTGTAAATTAAAAACTGTATCCTGAACATCCAAGGGTAACCAAGTCTCAGAGACGCAAATAACGTCCAATACCTGCTGCCACAAATAAGTACCTAAATTCATCAATCTTATTATTTAGGCTCTGAGCGTTTATGTGGACAATGTTGAGACCTGCCCTTTGTTTCGCAAGGACTCTTATCATGTTATACACACAGTCTCTGGAATTAGAACCGGTAGAATTCATGAAATGGTACGAAATTTTTGGCAATGCATTCAATAATTAGATCTAAAGCAGAAATCGTAATATTTAAGCGTTCAAATATAACGGAGTTATACATACATGACACAAAGTTGTAGAGGAAGAATGTATTAATTAAATTGCTATTGAGGATAATTAGGTCGATAAAAATCAAGTGAAGTTTTTATCTTGTGAAAAAAGTGAAAGAAACTGGCATCCTCATCGATAAACCAAAGCGTGAAAAGTCAAAAACATTGCGTACACCCGAGAATATTGCTGCTGTGGCAGAAAGTGTGCGTGAAGCGCCATCAAATCAATTCACCGTCGTTCTCAACAATTGAACATTTCGGAAACATCATTGAGACGAATTTTGCATAAAGACCTTGGTATGACGCCATACAAAGTCCAATTGGTTCAGGAGTTGAAGCCAATTGACCATCCAATGCGTTTTCGCTTCGCTAAGTGGGCCTGCGATCGACTTACAGAAGATGCCGATTTTGGCAAAAAAAATCATCTTTTCAGATGAAGCTCATTTTGATCTTGGCGGGTATGTAAACAAGCAAAATTGTCGCATTTGGGGCACAGAAAACCCGCACGCATACATTGAAAAGCCGACGCACCCGAAACGAGTACCTGTTTGGTGCGGATTTTGGTCCACATGCATAATTGGGCCATTTTTCTTTGAAAATGAGCAAGGAGTGGCCGTTACAGTCAATGGCGATCGTTATCGGGCCATGTTGAACGAATTTTTGTTCACAAAAATTGAAGAGGAGGATATTGGCAACATTTGGTTTCAACTGGACGGCGCTACGTGCCACACAGCCGAAGCTACACTCTATGTTGTGTGCCCTGTTTTTGAAGATCGCATTATTAGCCGCAGAGTTGATGACGTTTGGCCACCTCGGAGCTGCGATTTGACACCGTTGGACTATTATTTGTGGGGTGCCGTCAAAGATAAGTGTTACGCCGACAAGCCAGAGACAATTGACGCTTTACAGGACAATATTCGTGAAGCCATTGGTGAAATACGGCTACACACAATCGATAATGTACTTAACAATTGGACCGATCGTGTAGGCTACTGCATGGCCAGCCGAGGCAGCCATTTGAATGAAATTATTTTCCATTATTAACCGGAAGGATTGTACTTTCAAATAAAAAAAGAAATTTGAGAAAATATTCAGTAGTTTTTTTAAAGCATTTTCAAAAAAAAAATTTATTTGGCGGACCCTTTACTACATCTTAAAGAATTTTTTATAGAAATTGTCTTTAAAACTGATGGAATAGAGAAGGTATGTTGCAGTCAGATGATGCTAATTTGTTCTTTATATACTCATATGAAACAAAAGAAAAGAAAACAAAAAAAAAACACTTTATTTTAACGCAGTGCTTTTATTTTAAATCTGTGAAAAAGTATTTCTGTAAAGTTTTAAAATTAAATTTTATTTAATTAATTATAATGTCATGTGTCAGTGACATGTGTTGCATGTTGCATTACTTCAGATATGATAAAAATAAATTTTATCAACATTTATTTGTTACACAACATATACGAGTATGTATGTACATAAATATTATGAATATTATTATTAATAATATTATTAAGTTTTATTGTCATTTCCATTATGGTTGTAAAAATCCTCTCTATATGATGCAATAAAATAAACCATTGAGAAAGGCGGATTGGATTTGGACAGCAAACAGTAGTGGCGTGGACTACAAAGAAAAAAATATGGGAAACTATGTTGCAATTTCATTAACACCACGCTCTCATATGCTATGCTATTAGTTCCACTAGTATAAATGTGTGTATATGCACGTGTATATCTGTGTGTGTTTTTTTAAGTGGTTTACATAATATTTATGTATATATAGTATGTATGAACTTATTTACATGCATATTGTATGATAATGTGAAATTTATTGAATTAACTTTTGCTCATTTGACTTAATAAATATTTAATTCACAACAAATACAAAAACAATTATAAATAATATTTGAAAAAAAAACCAAATAAAATTATATTTATATTAACAATAAGGATGGCTCAATTCAGTTAATGAAATAATTTACTTCAAATATACATGAATCGATTGCAATAAAATGCTTTCCTATCATATTACAACCACCCTAATAAAATATACTAAGTATTTATGGAAAAACAAGCATATGTATGTACATATGTATGTATGTATGTATATGTATTAAACACATTTCGTTTAAACAGTGTTATTTATTTTAATATTTATTAATATTTGTTGGCCGCATTTAATAACCTTTAGCACATTGTAAAATAGACCGCAAAAGTTTATCTTTTTTATGATTCTTTTAGTAAATATGTATGTATTAAGGATTTAATTTCAAAGCTTTCTAATCTAATAATTGTAAATATTATTATTTGTTTTATAATTTCATATCTATATTTAGTATCTATATAGAAACAAAATTTTTAAATTTAATAATTAAACACCAAATAAAATCAAATACAAGATATTCCCTGTTCCTATTAAGAAAATTCATCTTTTACAATTTACTGCCATAAGTCCGTATAGAACATTTTATTTTTTTATGACTATGACATCCGTAATGGTTTTCAGAGTTATTGTAAAAAATAATAAGGGCACTAATGTTACATTTAGAGATTTAACGAGAAAGTAAATAAAAAAAAAAATAATTTATAAGTAAATGCACTATATTTTAAAAATTCAAATTTTTCTTGTGGTTGTTTTTTATTTTAAAATTTTTATTCAAATAATATTAATAGAAATAAGGACATCCCCTCAATAATTAGATGTATTGTTTATCGTCTAAGCATATGGTTAACAAGATTTTGGCATACAGAATATGGGATATTATATCACACAGCCCTGATTTAATTCCGAAAACTTATCATAATTTATGGCACTCTTTTCTTTAACTGTTGTTTTTACTACAATGGTTAGTAAAAGTCTAGGTACCCTAAAATATAGTAATTTTATGAATTTTAGGCAATAATTTGCAAAAGTAATTGTAAAAACAGATCCAACAAATTCACCCAAAGTGCAGAAGAATTTGGAAAGCATATGTTGAATTCTTCCAACAAGTCATTGAACCCAATCATATGCTGCTAATGTGAAGATATGATTTGCCTACCAAAAGCAAACCTCAAACAAAAGGAAACTGAAAAACTTTCTCATAGCTGAATGGCGGCAAATATCAGTAGAGAACACAAAAAATATTTGTATATTCAATTCTAAATTGGTTAAATGGACCCTTCAGTCAGGATTATGGACCTAGTTTCTCACACTGCTTATGTTGTGTGTGTTAATTTTATACATGAGTGGCGGGATCTACAGTTTAAAGTCGACTCCGAACTACAGATTTTTTAAGATATTTTTCATGGCAATTTTATTTGTTCTCAGAGTTATTGCCAGAAATCTCTTGAGAGGAAGTCACCGAAGAAATATTTTTTTAATATCTCGTTTAGTTGGAGATGCCTCACCTGGGTTTCGAACCGTGGCCTTACGTCTAAAAAGCCAACACACTATCTGCTAGACTAGGGCGACTATTTTAATACATTGGGGCTTTGAATTTTAAATTTAGTCCCAGTTCTTCTTGGAGGTACCCAAAGGCTTGCGGTGCAAAACTATAGCGTCACCAAAAAGTTTTGCTTATTTTTCTTGTGGTTTGCGAATTTGTTTGTTTGGTTTTATTATAACAGCATTATATTAATAAAATAAATATAAAACCAAATTATTGTTACTAACCTAAACTTTTGCTGTCCACTGTATTTCCACAAGTGCCCGTTCGGGTTTAAATTTGTAGACTGTGTCAATATAATACATTGTTATTGTTATCTTCGAACTTTTCCACTAAGACTTCCTAGTATTTTAGGCTCATATCACAATATCAATTGTTCGACAGATCTTTGTAACGGAGATCATCAAACCACGATTATTCACACACACAGCGTCTTCACACAAGACTGACTGAGCTTTTACTAACTCGTTTACTGCTTTACCTTGCCTTTTATATGAAAACGTAAACAGTCTGATGAATGCTCTTGAAGTCGATTGTTCGTAGCTTCGCCTTCTCGAGATCTCTGTAAACATCGTTGTTTCATTTTTGTTCGTGTATTTTGTTTACATTTATTCTTGTAATGTTTGTTGTTGCATTTTTGTTCACTTGTTTATTCCTTTTTTATACTGGTATATACTTCTTTCTTTTTTGTATATTTTTGTTTACTTGTTTATCATGTAAACAAGTTCATTGTTTTTGTTTTTGTAGCTTTTGCTTATAATTTTAATGTTAAATGATGTAAAAGCACCACACCATTTCCCTTTTCATAACAATAGTTTCTTTTGTTTTGAGTTGTTGCATTTGAAAGCCAACGGTCATCAAATTATCGACGGGATAATGCAAGAAATGTTCGAAAATGATGTCGAAAATTATTTCAAAAGGATCGGTTGGTGCAACCTGCCAGATGCGGTCACTCAAATGTATTGTGCTATATTTAATGATAAGGCCCGTGTTCTATAATCCAATAAAATTTTCCCCGAAGACATACCTTTATGTGTGATTTCAATGATTGTTACGTTTTGTGTACAACAACAATATAATGTTAAATATTTGATGTTGTGTTGTTACTCCTTATTGTTGTGTTACATTTCATTTATTTTGTTCCAATGGAGCGGAAACATATTCAAGGATATATTAAATAAAGGAACAATAAAAAGAAATGTTTATTGTATTTTGGAGGAAATTTAAAAATCGAGTTGAAGAGTTTGTTTAACCTATTTTTTTTTTTTTTTTTTTTGTAATTCAATACTTTTTTCCGGAGTCAGTGTGTATATTTTTCTGATTTTCAGTTTCACGTGTGGAAACCCCTATCACTCATTAAACCATTTTTGGAAAATTATTTCAACTGAAACCACATGTCGTTGGTATCCACAACATCCAATTCAGGTTAGAAAATGTTGATAATCATCGACCTATAGTACCTGCAGTTGACAGCAATGGTTGGGTTAACTTCGTTCTCAATGAAATATGAAACAATGGTGTCCCATAACGAAATCAACACCAAACAGTAAGATTCATTAGACGCTCTTGGATCTTAGATTCATGTGGTATTGGTCTTAAATTCGACAATTTTGCTTGTTAACTTAGATACTCATCCAGAAGTGAGTCTCTTCGTTGAAAATAATTTTTTGATGAATATTATATTAAGTTGACAGATTACATTCAACTAATAAACGTCGTTTGGTGTAGCCATTTACGTTCAGTTTCTGGATCAGTTGAATTTCGTACGGCTGCAGGCCAAATTCACGATGAAGAAATTCCAAGGAGTGGTCTGCGAAAAGCCAATTTCTTCTGAGCAACTCGAAATGGACAGCCTTGGTTTCTCCTTTCGCTCAGCAGTCTTCCGGCAAAAACTCTGAGAGGAGAATGCAATTGCCATGAAAATTTTTACAAAAATCTATCGTTCGGAGTCGACTTTAAACTGTGGGTCCCACCACTGATGGATGCAATGTACAGACACAACACGAGTGTTTGCGAGGTTGTAATCCTGATAGTTTTCCCACCAATTATACTCTTATTGATTAAAAAACAAAAACATAGATGAGCGGAAAACGCGACATTTTGAAGAAGACTCCCAAATATCGATTCGTCGTTGTTCTCAATTTGCTAAATTCGACTACATGGAAAATTTTACATAAGGATCTTAGCTGACTTAGTCCGAACTAATGCCTGAAATTCTCCACAACTGACAATTCCTTCAGGGCTCAAGTCAAAAACAAAATTTATTCCAGAATTTCCCTTAGTATTTATAAATTCAATTTAAACATTAAAAGTTTGTTCTTTATGATGGCTTTTAACAGCTTTTCCTCAATCTGTAGTAGCTTTCTGGCATAGTTTTTTAAAATTTTTTACAAATATTTTTTAAGCTTATGCCGTACAACCATGTTTAGATGTAACGATTTGTAACGCGTTTATACAAGTATAGTAATATTTACCTGAATTTTACGCTTTATTTACAATAGACATTTGTACATGTGTATTTAATAGAACATTTTATGTACATGCACGAGTACATATGTACATATGTATATATGTACATACGAACATACTTAAGTTCCACTATAAATAAAAACGATTGATTATTCATTAAATACTTTCATGCCCAATTGATTTTCAATGATCAAATATACCGTATGTATGTATGTACATTTGTGTATATGAAAGATATTTTTCTATTTTCCTACACATAAACAGAAACAGATAAATATGTATGTATATGTATAAATATGTACAGGAGGAAAAACGAAATCCTGCAAATGTGTAAACGGAATCCATATAAATGTTGCGTACATACTACAAAGAAGATATTTATGAATGCGTGCGTGTACACACATTGTTTGAAGGTTAATAAAGTTTATTGTTTGACTACATAAAACATTACATTGGATATACTCAATGTAAATTTATATGTATTATGTGAAGCCTTTATTATCAAAGAGAAAATGCAGAATCATGGCACACCCCTATATTAAATAGTTTGAAATATTAAATCTATAAACATGTTATTTTCCTTGTTGTGGATATTGTATGTATAATTATTAGATATAGTATATAGTAGATTAGAAGTCGCCGTAGTCTAATAGGTAAGTGTGTTGGCTTATTAAACGTGAGACCACGGCTAAAATAAAAAGAAATATGAACAAATAGTTCTTCAGCGACTTCCTCTCAGCAGATTTCTGGCAAAAACTCTGAGAGTAATAAAATTGCCATGAAAAGTTTCTCAAAAAACTCTGTCGTTCGGAGTCGACTTTACACTGTAGGTCCCACCACTTATGGATAAAACCAACACACACAACATAAGTGGTGTGCGAAGCTAGGTCGTAATACTGACCGCGAGATTGTAAGGACCAATTATGTATGCATGTAATACCTGGTTTGGAATTACAATATAATATTCTACATCAATTGGATGGAATTTATGGCGCTTCATACATACCGTATAGATTTTAGTAGTCTTTAAACTTATACGCAGTAGACGGCCTAAGAAATATTTTGTGTTCGAAAACGTGTGTACAGATTGTACCAACACTACCATTCAAAAAGTACCATTTTAACCTACATTTTGCTTGAAGACATACAAAATTCTGTAAAAAGTTCCCAATCTGGAACACTGCCGCCAGAGATTTATTATAATAATATGTTAGCTCTTCCCACATGACCATAGAACTTAAACAGCTACATCGTTAAAATTACTTGCCATTTCATTCAGTCTATTTTGCTAAATCACCATGGTAGATTATATACAACGACATGTTCTAACAGAACATCCGCAGAAAGAGTTCTTGAGAAGTTGGCAACCGATTCCAATTTTCATCGAAAAAGCATCTTGAGCGATAAGAGCTATTTCCGAATGAATGGTTATATGATTGTCAGGTTTTGTCACCTCAGATTCAAGAGCGTCCAATGCAATCCAAAAAGTCACTGTTTACTGTAGATTTTAGCCTGGTGGCGTCATCGGTCCATATTTCTTTGAAGATAATGTTGACCACTGTCAACAGCGAGCACTAACGGTGGATAATTATCAACTTCTTTTGATTTAAAATGGGTAATTTGAACATCATGGACATGTGGTTTCACAAAGAGCTTAACGCTGTTTCAGTATTATGCGGTAGTATTGCGATTCCCCTAAATTGCACCCTGTATTGATACTTGTTGTACATGAGTGTACATGAAACGCGGTGCATTATGTAGTGACGGTGTATACTATGTCTCTTTTTCAACGCTCTTTTGTTAGTCTATCCAGAATAAAGATTCCAACTATACTTTCCGAAGTTGCAACCACAATACGAACGCATTGTTCCTACATCACAGTTAATTTATTAGTTACCTCCTTTAACGCTGTTTCGTTTATCGCTGGAACTGATTGAGACGTATCCCCCGCGTTAAGCGAGGTCTTACTGTACGTGTCACACAGACCTCATTCTACATGGCATATTTTACTGGAGCGATTTAAGATCATTATATATTCTCACATGAATGTCATTTGAACTGTCCACCATAATCGTACAATTTGGCTCCATTCTCTTGTAGGACTTCGTTAAGTTGCAGGTTTATGCGAATAAGTCCAAAAGCAAGGGTATAAGATCTTTGAATGATCATTTTATTATCGTGTAGTACATGGTATATTCGTGCTTGACCTGAATTTAAACACTAGGAAAAGTAAAAGTAAAATAGCATTCTGTTCATACCTACTTATGTATGTACATAAATTTTTTTTCTCCTGTACTATGGTTAAAGTACTTGCGTATTTTCCAAAATAATGAACTATTTCGGTGAAGCAAATTATGTGAAAATATAAATTGTTTTTCATTTAAGCAGCAATAGTAAGTGCTATTTTAGGGGTATTGTTATGCCAATTTTCTTAAAAGGATTATTTTAATAAAGCTAACAATTTTAAAAAAGTGCATTCAAACTTTAAATATAAGTTAAACAAACTGTACGCATGGCATAATATCGAAATTTTTATTTTGCCACGCCGTCCAGCCCATGTCGTTAATGTCCAGATCATTATTTTCTCTGTGAATCTGTGAGAATCTGCAATACAAACATATAAAAAAGAGCAGCAACGTGGTTAAGAAGAAGTCACGGAGACATACACACATACATCTAAAAGTTATTTCATTACATGTCAATCATGCTTTAAGCATGTTTCGCTTGGCATTATTTACTTTTGAGTTATTAATACAGTTTTCCTGCAGAATATTTGGGTACTGTTCAATCTAACCATGCAATTATTCATGGAAAAAAAATAAACATTGGACGAGTCCGCGCAATTTCATAACAATTTTTTGTTAAAGTTACTATTAACGTGTTAAGGGTTGCAATAAATAACCAACTTTCAGATGAGAGCAATAATTGAAGATTTCTGTCGGCTATAAGCATAAATTGTTCAATATCCTGTGGTAGGATATACTAGAAGTCGCCGTAGTCTAGTAGGTAGTGTGATGGCTTATTAGACGTAAGTCCACGGTTCAAACCCCAGGTCTGACATCAGAACGAAATATGAAAAAATGTCTCTTCGGCAACTTCCTCTCAGCAGATTATTGGCAAAAACTAAAAGAGTAAATAAATTGCCGCAAAAAGTTTCTCAAAAATCTGTTGTTCAAAGTCGGCTTTAAACTGTAGGTCCCATCACTCATGTATAAAATTAACGCACAGAACATAAGTGGTGTGAGAAACTAGGTCGTAATCCTGATTGAAGGGTTGTAATGATCAATTATGTATGTATGTATGTAGGAGATACTACGTAATATTGTGTGTCTGCAAGTATAATCACAGTCTCATTGAATTTTCATTTCTTAAATATTTAGGAAATCATAGAGAATTCTAAGAATATAAAATCTGTTTTTGAAAAGAGAAATAAATAAAATATAGTGATTGCATATTGACCTTAAGACACACACTTAAAATTAAAATTCAATTGAAAATATCATTGAAATTTGTTTTAAACAAATAAAAAATAAAATAAAATAATATTCGAAATCTAACAAAATTATAGAAATGTCCATACATAGAATAAACATATTAAAATAAAAGTGTTGTATGCAAATGTGAACCAACATAGTACAGGTATGTTAAAGACTTAATTCTTTACAGGTAAAACTAATAACTTTTTAATAATACATCAATCAATCTTTGTATGTAAAGTATGGTTTGATTTTCAAAAGTTTATTCTTGAATCGAATTATTGTAGAATAACCTGAAAAGATAAAACTCCTTTAAAGTCATGTAAAAATAAATTCTATAACTATTATGCTCAAATACATGTATTATCCAATATCCAGATATTCTTTTTGTGTGTGCATGTGTGTGTTTTTGCTCGTCTGCACTTACATACGAACAATTTACAATACCAACAACATTTCAATTGTATTTCAATAAAAGTTGTCTAACGAGATATAGAATAGAATTTTCAAATTGTAGATTATTTTATGTATTCATGAATACGGAATTTATTATATCCTTATTACCATTTTGTGTAGGTAGAAGCACTTTTACGGCATTTGCAGAAATCCTTTTAAAGGATTTCAATTTTGTAAAACTTCTTTTTTTTTCCAAGAATTAATATGCAAAATTTTTAACAGGTGATAAATGGTAACAGAGCGCAAAGACATCACTTTAGGTGTTTTGCTTTAAGCGAACTGTAATAGCCTTTAATAGATATAGTGTGCAATTATTTAAATCAATAACTTATTGGAATAATTTTCAACATTTTTTAATAAAATACAAATAGTTGGTTTTAAGGCCTGATTTTAAGTCCTGATGCTACAACCTATAGAAACGTACCTAATTAAGGACATCAGATCAATAAACACAGTAAACTTCTTAAAACTGTTTGCTTTGCGCTCTTGACGCCTAGAAAATCGCATTTTATATCCTACAATGTCCGTTACTTACTTACTTAATTCGTCACTACAACTCTTTAGCCAGGCCGACGTATTAGTTTCCCACACCATTCATGTTGGGTGCATTTATTTTATCCATGAAACTAAAATTTTAACGTTGACTCCGAACAACAGATTTAAGAAACTTTACTTGGCAACTTTATTTTTGCCCGAATTCTGCTGAGAGAAAGCCGCCAAAATAAATATTTTTTTCATATTTGTAACCCACGGACTCGCATCTAATACGCCACACACTCTACTTACCACATGTAATTTTTAAAAATTTATCGTTAAATTGTTTTCAAGCGAATCCCCATCAGCGGATGCGTTTCTGTTATAGTGACGTTTTCGTACCCCTAAAGTATTGCAACCAGACGATCTATTGTATAGTCCTGTTTTCTTAAAACGTGTCTAGCAATCTCGTTGTTCAGAAGAATCTCAGGCATGCTAGTTGGCGTAATTAAGGGCGACTCACTTGTCTTCTCTTTATATTGTTACGTTTTTACCTTTTAAAAACATTTAAAATATGAGCTCATAGATTACAAATAAAATAAAAATAAATTTGTGTTCAGTTTTTAAATAAATTCTTTATTGCTCGCACAATTCTATGTACCACTGCTTTGTTTCTTTTCTGCTTTACACTCGTTGGCGGAGATCTTCAAACCACGATTATTCTCTTCACACGCAACGCGTTTTCACTCAAGACTGACTGAATTTTTACTGACTCCGTTGCCTAATTAGTCTTGACTTTTATATCGCAGGGTAAACATTCGGATGGATGCTCTTGAACGAGAATGACTTTGCGTTCTCGAAATCTCTGTAAATGTAAACATAGTTGTTTCATTGTTGTTTGTGTATTTTGTTTATATTTATTCAAGTAATGTTTGTTGTTGTTTTCTTGTTTTTTTACATTTTTTATACTGATGTTGTTGTTATATTTTTGTTTATTTTTTGATCATGTAAACAAGTCCATTGTTTTTTTTTTGTAGGTTTTTTTTATCATTTTTGTGCTAAACGATGTAACACCATTTCCATTTTCGTAAAAATATCAACAAAAAATTTCTTAATCCGCAAAAAGCTTCTGATCACATCACTGATGTGGTAGATCTCTTTCCATAAAATTCATTAAACATTTTTAAAGCAATCAAACAGAAGATGACTGTTCAGTTTACTCAGAGAGTCTCCTGCTAATATGTATTTAAACAATCTCTTGAGAGCTAAGAGCGTCGGAAAACATAGGTCACTTTGTATTATAGTGCGTACAAAAAGTTGTGTTAAAGCCAATTGGAGTCTTTAACTCTTTTTATCGCCTTTTACTCCGATTATATTATTCAAAACTCTTACTCTCATTCCACAGAGAGATACGGGAGCGGACTTCAGTTTTTTTAAGACAGTTGTAGTTCAATAGCAGATGTAAGACCATTGAAATATTTTGCCCTTGACAGTATGTAGTTTACACTCTACTACACATCTATGTATACATGCATATGTATTTATAAAGTATATGAGAAATATTTTACGTTGAGCATCATTATTATGCAAATTGTTCATTTTCTTTGATTTAGCCATACAACCCTTGCCCTTTATCCTAGACCCGTGCTGTAGATGTCATGACAAACCATAATCATTATATGAAATAGTCAACTGAAAATATGTACACAAAAAAGTTTCCTTTTACATCAAACTAAAAATTCTTCATTTTAGTTTTCTTTTTCTGTATTTCTTTCATTCAGAAACAAAATGAAATTGAAAAAAAAAATTATTTCCAAGTTGTTGAAAACACATGCTACTTTCAAATTCTACCGGTCGTTATACATACAAACAAACTTTAGATGCAAATCTCCATGTAGCTGCAGAAGATGAAAAAGAAATTGAGGGAGAAAAAAGGACAAAATGATGTTGTGAAATATCGGAATATGACACATGTATGTACACATGTATGTGTAACTACAGCATGGATATTAGTATGTATAGAAGCGTATGAAATGTCTGAATATGAGTTAAACAGATTACAGACAAGCAACATGTTGTTATACATAATGCGACATGAAAATACATACAAAATAATACAAGCCAAACAAACAAGAAAATAATAGTTGGTCAATCTTGATAATTTGATAATGTGCACTATAAAGGAATCGCAATAGTCAAGAATGTCAATAAATATGTCACTTAACAACACCAGCACTGGTACTGGTTTTAAATCAGCGCTTTTCGACCATTGATGGCATTTGAGCGATTGAAAGGTAATAACCTTGAGAACAATTGCGTAACAGTAATATGTTCTGCACTTACATACATACATACATAATTGGTCATTATGTCAGTCTTCAATCAGGATTACGACCTAGCTTCTCACACCATTTATGTTCTGTGTGTTAATTTTTATACATGAATTGAGGGACCTACAGTTTAAAGTCGACTCCGAACGACAAATTTTTTTAAGTGACAATTTTATTGACTCTCAGAGTTCTTGCCAGAAATCTACTGAAAGGAAATCGCCGAAGAAATATTTTTTCATATTTTCGTTTTAATGTCTGACCTGGGATTTGAACCGAGGCCTCAAGACTAATAAGCCAACACACTACCTACTCTAACCTCCATGCAGGCAACTTAATCCAACTACCACAACCTTTTTGCACTTTTATATCTCGTAGTTGTAGCTAAAAATTATTCTCAGGAACTGTCATAATTTCTACTGGTCATAGAACCAAGCATAGTACCGTCAGTATTAAGGTGTTATGTACTTGTTTCAATTGATGCAAAAAGTTCTCTCATCTAACTTGTCTAGATTCCTTCTTGGCTTCAAAAGACGGTTCTGTTTTTTTGTGATGGAATTCATAAATTATCCAAAAAAATGGGAAAAGTTGTAGCATCCGATAGAAAATACTTTAAATGATATGTTCTTTGGTCGGCAGACGATTTTCTAGCTTGGGTGGAGTTTGTAAAAATCTTTATTTCAGAATATATTTACTTCAAAAGCACACATAGATTCTTAAGGTCGCACTTCGGCGGCAGACTACTATTTGTTTCAAAGGCTCTAGTATTTTCTCATTTGAAGCGTGCTTTATAGGAGGCAATGTTGTATAGTTCTCTGATTAGAGAGTTAATTTGGCTTGTTATAGTGACGTTTTATAGTTCTCAGCATATTGAATCTCTGATTGTGTTATCAAAGAATTTTTGTAGTTTAAAGTAATAGTACCAGACTGTTATTTCGTTTATTTAGTATTGAGATCTTAGAATTACTATCTTAAAGACAGGGGACATGTCTAGATGTAAACCTAAAGAAGTTAAATTCATTACTGAACATTATTACTTATATTCATAACTAAAAAAAATGAAATACTTGTTGATTTTGACATACTACTGCGGCTACAGCTTCTATATACTCAAAGAACTTGTCTGTCGTATGCGTAATCATAATTTCATGTGCCATAACAAGACGAAAAGTCAATATTAAGTTGACAGAAATGTTAACGACATGCTGGAAGCTAAAATTAAAATCTGCATAAGTCATGTAATCAAATATGCTTGTAATATATGCATCATGTGTACATACATATGTATGTACATATTAAAGTCATCATTAAACACTTGATAAAATCTTTGTTTTACTTACGGATTACGGATTTAGTAGTTCATGTACTGGCATAGGAACATGAGTATAATGTTTGAAATTTTTTTTGGTTAAAGTTAAAATATTCTTTTAATTTGACTTTAAAAGCCTTCAAATATTTGTTAAACATTAAGAACAGAGCAGCTTAAACTTTTGTGCAAAGACCAAATGAACAAACATGGGGGAAAACAAAAAAAAACAAAAAAAAATGAATTTCTTTTTGAAAGTTATTAAAGCTTAGTTAACTAACAGTGCCACAAAGCTTGTAAGCGTGTTGCCAGATAAATTATCAGCAAAAACCCTAAATGGGTTGAGAATAAATTTTCCGCATACCATTTATGAATTGGAATTGAATTTTTCTCTTATACGAGTAGTTACAATTATAATTCCGTTATTTACAGTTCAATGTTAAGCATCTCAAAAAGGTCACTGCTTGCGGTGGATTTTGGGTTGACGGCGCTATTGGTTTCTTTGAAAACGTTCGCATGGTAATTGCTGTTAACAGCGAGCACTATTGGTCGATGATTGAAATCTTTTTTCGAACTGAATTTGATGATCTAAGGATCAACGACATGTGGAGGCAGCTACGTGCCACATATGATGCTCATGAAAGAACACTGGAAAACGAAATTTTACTAACGAATCCAAGATGGAATCATTAGAATCCTCAGTCGTTCTTTTTCATGGGAAATGTCGTGAGCCCGTTATCATTTAGAAGACAGTGTTTAGTTGTATGCTTGGCGTTATCCACGTTGACAGTAGCATAAGGAAGAGAAAACAGACTTTTTTGTTCTTACACTTATGCATATATATTCCGTGATCTTGACTGTGTCAACAAAATCTCGCTCTCAAGGGTATCAATTTGTACTCGCAATCTATATCTTCGAATGTTTAGCGAGAAGAGAAATCAATGCAAATGATCGAATGTATCAAATGGCGGACGTATGATGTATTTTGGCCTGTTCTTTGCACGAATTCAATTAAGTTCCTTATGTATGCATGTATGTCTGATAATTAAAAAATTTACTTGTGTTTTTTCTTTTTTGGTAATGATGAGGTGTATATATTTCAACGTTCGTATGTATAAATGTTTTAAATTTTTCCTATCACCTGCATTAGTTTAAAAAATTAGTTTCTAAAACATCTTTCTTAAGGAGTCTACTCATATACATACATAATTGGTCATTATTGATCACCCCTTTAGTCGGGATTATGACCTACTTTCTCACAAGTGGCGGGACCTAAAGTTTAAAGTCAACTCCGAACGACAAATTTTTGAGAAACTTTTTTTGCTGCCAGAAATCTAATGAGAGGAAGTTGCCGAAGAAATATTTTTTCATATTTAGTTTAGTTGTAGATGTAGACTCACGTCTAATAAGCCAACACACTACCTACTAGACTACGGCGGCTACTACAAATCTATTTAATCCGTCTTAAAACACCTCACATTGTTAACGCTCTATTTTTGGGTGACTACGCTAAAAAAACGAAAATAATTTAAATATGGCAACTACTCGTGCAGCAGTGAAATCACAGGAGACTTTAGTGACACTGAAGTAAATTGTTAGTTTTTTCTCTCATTTGCTTTTTGTATATGACACTAATGAAAATGCCAGTTGTCCACATGAAAAATGACTACCGGAGTGTAAAATCTGTTCAAGATGTTCAAATTTGTTTTACCGGCTTTCACTTTTTTTTTTCGTGTCTTTCTCTCTCTGTTTTTCTCTTTAATATGCGTTAATCGTTTAGTGCCATCATGATAATGAAGGTACAATTGTCAGAAGAAGAAAAAAAAAACAATTATTTTACCGCTCCATAGTCGCTTATAACTAAAAAAAAATTCTGTTGAAAGCAGGTTATTGCAGGAATAAAAAAAAATTTCGAATATTAAAATAAAGTTTCGTATCTGTTTACCAGCACTTTACAAGTTTATACGTTTCGTCTCAAACGAAAAGTTTTGTCACACACAGGTAAAAACAAATAAAAACATTTATTTCGAAATTAAATTATTTAACGGCTGAAAATATTGTTAAAATCCTTAATTGAAGGCATTAAATGTAAACTAAAATTCAATTTGATTAAATATTCAAAGTCATTTAAAGGTTATTAGATTTTTAATAAATCTGCATTTAATTTTATTGTGTCCTAGATTATCCTGCATTAATGTGATAATGCTGAGGGTGACAAGAATCAGTTGGAAGGAGGTTTTAAATGACACGTGATAGAGTTGATGATTTGGGGTGAAGTGTCAAACTGCTTGACTACAAATTCAAGCAAATGAAAGTTCTGGTACTGCCACATATTAAGGAAATGAGTAAATCTTTTCAGAACACGGCAAGTTAATATGTTCTTATTGTTTCTAGGCAGTCTTATGATCCTAAGATCGGCTACAATACACCAATCATTTATTTACAGGAAAAAAATTGATTAATGAAGGCGAATTAAAGCAAAGGATTGATAAGAGAAGGGGAACTATGGCTGCTACTTTGAAAAAGCCTTATGTATCCTAAGGGTAAAACTGCGTAAAGATAACTACGAGCCAGTAATTGTATTCCTTAGTAAAAATATCATTTGCTCACATCACAGTTCCCTTATGAAAAAGTTGATTGAGGGATGTCTTGTCCAGGCAACATGTGATATTATATAGCACGTCGTGAAATTTCCAATTAGAAGGATAAAGTAACGTACTTTCATACAGTATAGGGAGTCAACAGGAACATGTTGTCTTTTCCACCAAAAAAATATCATCAAATCAGGACCTAAATTCGTTTTAATGGGGTTTCTGAGATTGTGCTTTGAATTACGACACGGTGGTAGTTTAACTTATAATGATAATCATAACGACTATGCTTTTAGAATTATTCTATGTCAGGCATTTGTCCTTAACTGACAACCATCGAATACATTTCCGTTTGCAGCAGTCTCATTGCCTTAGATGTAGCTTCAATAAGATGGACGTTATCAACTGTCAAAATTCAAAAGTCCTTGTGGGAAGACCTTATATTCTTTTGTACAAAAATGTGTAAAATACCATAATTAATAGAATATGAAAAAATACCCCTTTTTTTATTAGGTAATGCAACCTAAACTGCAACATTTGTTTGCTTTCAAATACACAAACCTTTTCCTTCTTTTGAAATTCTAACAATTAACATAAATTTTTAATAGTTCCGAATACTAACTACTAAAATGCATGTACAGAAATATGACTTTCTTATCCATTCCTTTTCTAAATGGAAATATTTCACCTGCACATAATGAGTAGTAGTAGTTCTTTAATTGCTATTTTGATGTTTTGCGATTGCCAGGCAATCGTGTTCTATTTCGTATATTTCTTTGCATAACATTTGCATACAATTCCACTCGGATTGTGGATTACCATAAATTTGCAACAGTAATGGTGAATACCACAAACCAAAACACGTTTATGAAAAGTGTTAATTTAAATTGTGGTACGTGTATAGTATTAATATTGCGTTGGTTATTTACAAATAAAAAAAATTAAATGAAAAAAAGAAACAAAACAAAACTAGTCGTGCGCAAACTTTTAAATACACGAATAGTAATGTGGTTTTAATGAAAAATTTACATATGCCCTACGTAAATATGCATTCTTGTACAGGGTGTATCAAAATAATATTTTTATTATATACGGTATTTATTCTGAAAAGGTAAGATATGGTCGGGAATAAAGGGTTATAATGACCAATTAAGTAAGCAAAACCTGAGCCTCTACAGCAGTGGTTACCATTTCATAACACAATTGTGCAGCGAGAATTCACACATACATATTCCTTATGCTCTTTTATTTAGTTGACGATCAGACTGCGACAATTACACATGTCAGCGGATGCTAGAATATTTTTCTTTTTTCAGGTTTACACTCAAAAAATGTTTAATGTTAAGAAATACTTGTATTAAAATTGAATATCTTACATGTTCTTAAAAGACATTTTGATTGGTTTAATATTCAAGTAAATAGTTTAAATGATAAGGAAAGAGAATAACTTTTTTATGGGCATAAACTAATATTTTGGAAGAAATTAAAGGTTAGTTAGTAGTAGGTGAGGAAATTTGTGAACCAAAATTTGTTCCCAACAAATAAATATCTAAAAATATTCCCTAATTATTAAGTCAAAGATGTATAATTTTATGTATATTGATGAAATGAAAATCAAAATAGAATATATTACTAACACTTTTCTATGACTGTAAAGAAATAAATTCTCTCAACTTATTTTCTCCCTCTTACTCACTAATACACAACCAAAAAGTTTTTGGTAACCACTGCTCTACCCTTAAATTTGAAACAAAAAAAGAGATG
The DNA here is from genome assembly GCA_958299815.1 of Sarcophaga carnaria. Lineage (NCBI taxonomy): Eukaryota > Metazoa > Arthropoda > Insecta > Diptera > Sarcophagidae > Sarcophaga > Sarcophaga carnaria. The sequence goes on from OY283150.1 coordinate 141,025,761, forward strand.
TATTATCGCCATCAGCACAGATATTCATGACCACATGATCTATTTCACTGGCCCCAATTTCCTACCTTTAACGCCTCCTTCCCAAGATGCAGCTTAATGTTAAAAAGAGCACTTTTCCACTCTGATGTTTTTTTTCTGATACATCACTAATGCAGATAAAACTGTATATCCACAGTTCGGATAAATTTCATACCTATAAGGTATAACTAGATTTGATTTGATTTTCACTTAAACCGATCACTCGATAACTCTACTCAGGCTACTTTGGCTTAAATGGTTTTAATTTTTTTAAACGAATTAAAATCATACTGCAACGTTAAACTAAACTAGCAATGCCCACAATAGTTATCTTAAGTCTCTAAAACATATTCATGGAAAAAAAGGTTACCCAGTTGCATAGTTACGAGTACGAGTACCTATTAGAGAATGTTTTTCTACTCTAGTACTTTAGCGTCCATGCGATAGTAGAAGGAGAAGAAAAAAAATTTAAATTATAGAGAAAACGAAAAAAAACTGATTTTCAATGCAATTCGGCTTTACACATCCACTCCTACGCCAATTACAGAATGTAAAATTTAACCAAACCATTGTAGTTCTGTGGTAAATGTGTGGAAAATATCCAGCAACAAAAAAAAAACGGCTCATGGTTGCTGATGGTCAATAGCAGAAGGTACTGTCTGTCCGTCCGTCTGTCTATCTTGTATGTTTTTTTTATTTGTTTGGTTTGTTTCAGTATCTCTATTTTTTACTTTCTGTTGTATAAATGTTTGTGGATACAATAGTGCACGTAACTGAAGGTATTTAAGTGATGAAAAACTAACAACAGCAATAATAAGAGAATAAAAGGAGAAAGTTGCATTTCGGCAAGCGCTACTAGATGATATGCTACAGCATAATCTATTTTTAGAGTGAAGGATATACTGTTTGCTAATTGATATTCAATTTTGAATTGATATTTCTATTGAAACATTTTAATTTCCCCTCATTCGCAATGGCCTTACAATAACCTTCTTTTCATTATCCAAATGGCTTTCATAAATTATTTGCATTTCGTATAGATAGCCCTTTAAGACATCAACTTTATCACCTTTGGGTATCATACTTCATCAAGTGTTTTCTAGAGCCATCCTCGTTACACTAGAACTCTTTCCGAAAGTATGACAGATCCACCTCTATTGTCTTCTATTTTATGTGTGCTTTTATGAATGACTCGTTGGTAATTCTTCAAAGATACACGTTGCTGATGTTATTAGGCCTGAGTTCACTGCACATGATTTTAAGGTAATTGTGCATTCAAATCTAACCAGGTTTCAAATCCGCTGTACAAAGCTAACTTTACACAGGCGTGAAATATTCTCTAGAAAATCTAACAGGATCGCACGTCTCGGTGACCAATTCACATCATCTCCACGTGAGATAAAAATGCTTTCAAATCGCTCGTGCAGGATGTTCAATATAACGTTAGGTGTGTGGCATGTAGTGCCCTTCTGTTGAAATCACATGTCGTTGGTATCCAGATCATCCAATTCAGGTTAAAAGAAGTTGCTAATCATCGACATGTAGTACTGATCTCTATCGTTCTCAAACAATTATCGACCGATGACGTGTTTTACTACATCACCATGGTTGACCATAGACAATAACGTATGTATGCAGAATAGGCTCGGGAAGAGTTGGAAATTGATCTCAATTTGCATCGAAAAGTTAACTTCAGCGCTGGCACTCATTTCTGAATGAACAAGAACAAACAAAATTGTCAAACTTGGTACGATACAAATCCATTTAAGATCTAAAAAGCGTCCCGAAAAAGTCAGTGTTTCATGTTTGCATTGGGCTTGTCAACATCTAGAAATTCAAACCTGATTTGTTGTTGTTCTTTTTTTTTTGTTTATGGTAGTATTGTCATTGTAGTTTTCCTTATTTGCGTAATATTTCTAGAATTAATATTCAGTGTTAAGATATAATGAAGGGATATTTGAATGCTTACGATTAGTCAAAGAACTTTGAAGTTGGTAGAGCCTATAAAACATTCTTTCAGATCAGGAAAAACCATGCAGCGCTACAGAAGAGATTATTTCTTCTTTTTATTATTATAACTTGCGTTAGTTTCATTAGTATGTATATGAATGCAGCATTATAGCAGAAACTACGTAGAATGAAGGATTTGTTTATGCCGTTTCCTCTTACCATGCAACTCTAAAGAAGAGGTTTTATTTCTACTTTTTATTATTATTCCTTTGCTTTGCTTCATTAGTATATGATTGTAGCATTCTAACATAAACTACGCAGAATGACGGATTTGTTTCTAACAGACTTTGCTAATTGAATCCTACTTTGTACAAAGAGGCTATGTTGCTTGTAGTCATTGTTAAAACTATCAAACGCGGACTACTCGGCTTTGTAGTCAAGCACTTTACTTCATCATATCACATCGGTTTGCAATTAGTAAGCGATCGGTGTAGTTATCAGATATTTCCCTGGGATTGTTATTAAATCAGCTACGTTGAAATATTTTATTTGCTGATATAGGGTATTAACTCTCACACACAAACACAACAGAAAAAACAGAATGAAATTGAATAGAATCAAATTGAATGCAAACAAATATTAAAATGTACATATCTATGTATGCATATGTATGTATGTATATTGCTACTGATCGATTAGTTTTCATTTGCCAAACAGTAACTGAAATTTTAGGTCTAGTGATTAGAATGTAAAATCATTTAGATTTTAACAAAAAAGGAAAAATAGCAAATGGAAAGAGAAATAAAAAGAGAAAAAATAAACAAAACGAAACGAAACGAAATACATTCAATTGTTGTTTTCCATTCTTATGTTGTTGCTGCCGCTGATGCTTATGCTGCTGGTATTGCTGATGGTGGTGGTGATGCGGGTACTGTTGCCATTATTGCTGTTGTCCCGCTTATTTTGGGCCATACAAGTTTGTTGGCTATTACTAGTGATTTTAAACCATTACAGCCTACAAACACACACCCCAAACCCATATTTAGTACAGCAAGGTCCAACAGTTATTATACCCTTGTGTGACCTACTTAAAACTAACAAATGTTGTATCTACTTTCATGCACTTCGACATGCATGAGAACACATCGCACTTTAATTTATTGCCAAATTTATTAGTGCACTTTTGATGAATACCCAACAATATTTCGTATTTAACAAAACAAATTGCCCGAATGCAGGAAATAGTAAATTTTCTAAAATGCCGCTTAATTTCCTGTAGCAAAAACAAAACGAAAGAAAATGAAGATCTAAAAATAAAATCTGAATTTTCTACCTTTTAAGTGAAAGAAATACTGCCACAGTCAAGAGGTATCTGCCAGTTCAATGCCACTCAATGATATATTTTAGAATAAATAGTGGAGATCAATTCATAGATTTTTACAATTTTTATTTAAGGACGAGGGTACCGATGAAGCGGACCACCACTGGAAGGAAAAAAATAGTCACCAAATTGATTTTGAAAACAATTGATAGTTAAGCCGCAGAAAACAGTTAATTTTAGTAGAATTCGTTATGGATTTGTCGATTGTCTACGCTCAAAATATTAAAACTTTGCTATTTAAGAAGGAATTTTCTTCATCACTAAAAACAAGCCTTTCATAAAAATGCACATCCTCTGCCAGCTTCGAATAAGTCCATACATGTGTCGATATAGATAGTTTTCATGCCGATAGAAAGAAGTCGCCGTGGTCTAGTAGGTATTGTGTTGGCTTATTAGACGGTGTTCAAACCCCAGGTCAGGCATCTCCAAATGAATGAAATATGAAAAAATATTTCTTCGACGATTTCTCTCTCAGCAGATTTCTGGCAAAAACTCTAAAAGTAAATAAAACTGGCATGAAAAGTTTCTCAAAAATCTGTCGTTCGGAGTCGACTTTAAAGTGTAGGTAATCTATAAAAATTAACGAACATAATATAAGTGGTGTGAGAAACTAGTTCGTAATACTGACTAAAGGGTTGTAATGACCAATTATATATACATATATATAAAAGTCGCAGATAAGTTAAAATCATGTAATAAAGTCGTCGAAAATCATGTAATAAAGGTAGACAAGAATTGAAGTACAAAACAGAAACTTAAATACTTAAATGAAGCTTAAAAGGGAATGTTGAATTACCTAAATGGGCTGCAAAATTCTACAATTCAAATGCGGGAGAGATCATATTATTGTAGATGTCAGTCCACATCCGCATCCCTAAGTAGACGCCACCATGTAGCTTCAACATGACAAAAGAACATACAATTTGGATCCAAAAAAAATTAGTATAGTTCTAGCCGTTGAAAATGATAGAAATATGTCCGCTAGCCAAAAATTTATAACAAACAGCGACTTTTTAAGGATACATTGGATACTCTGGGATCCCATGTGCATTGAATTCATTTAAAAATTGACTTCATCGCTGAAGATGATTTTTTGATAAAATTTGGAGCCAGTTTGCTAACTACTGCAGAGCTCATTCAGCGAACACACGTTGTTGTCTATGGTAGTACACATTCACTCCTGAGGTTAGGAACCAAGTTGTGATCTGCGAAAATTTGAGATCTTTGGAGTGATGAGAAATCAACTTTCTGGGACTCTCCTGCTAACTTTTATAGGCAGCAGTGATGTTTGCGGCGTTTTAATTCATACAACGTCAATATTAGATACCTTTTGTTTTGGGTTTAACATACATAATTGGTCATTCAGTCAGGAATACGACCTAGTTTCTAACACCATTTATGTTGTGTGCGTTAATTTTTATACATGAGTGGTGGGACCTACAGTTTACTGTCAGAGTTTTTGGCAGAAATCTGCTGAAAGGAAGTCGTCAAAGAAATATTTTTTTCATATTTCGTTTTGATGTCTGACCTGGGGTTTTAACTGAGACCTCACGTCTAATAAGCCAACACACTACCTACTAGACCACGGCGACTTAGGCGTTTTATGAATCGTACTTTTCGACTTGTTAGAATCTTTCAGTATTTAATTTTTGGTGGTCTTAGCTATTTCAGTTCATCTTCTCAATGCAACCTTAGTGTCCTAATTTTCATACAGGGCTTATCCCAGGTATGTACATATGGCCCATTTTAATCTGCTGCTAAATGTGAACGTAGACATCAGCATAAGTTGGGTTTTTAAAACTAAAATTGTGAATCAATTTGTTGCCTAATTGATCTAGCATTGCTTAGTCCACAGTACCGTCTCTTTAAATTGTAGTTGTATATAAATTTTTGGCCTATTTTAGCTCGATAATTGAAGTCCCTAGATTTATTCTGTTGTTCAGACTTGTGCAAATTCATTTCACTGGGTTCAACCATTATTGCTTTTGCCTTTATTTTATCAAAAATATGTTGCACGATATTGCCACTGCCACTAGCACAGCGAATGGTACTGGTACTGGTAATGGTATTGGTATTGGTATTCTGGTAGAGTGGTATTGGCTGTTTGTTATTGTTAAAATATCATTAAGCACATGCATGATTGAATGAATTTCATTATGACTATATTGTGGTTTTTTTTTTAAATCTATACAAATATTTATGGAAAATTTTTATATTATTTAAACTGCTTTGCATACTTATGTATTTATGTACCATACGTATGTATAAACGTGCATATTTAAAAATAATTTTTATTATTCGATTTGACTACGAGCATAAACTAAATTATCTTTTCTATTAAAGCATAGAATTTAAATTGTTTAATAAAAACAAAACAAGATTAAACAAAAATAAATTAAAATAAAATAATATCAAATAAAATTAGTATATTAGAAACCATTTTGCTTATATTTCATTTGTTTTAATTGAGAAATATTTCATGGAATTTTATGAAAAGCAATATTAACACTAATTAACGAAAAAACAAAATTTTCAAATTAAAAATCACTTTGTTAATATACAATTAGGAAAATGTATTGCATTTCAAATATAATTTATAAAACAGAATAGATTCCCTTGGTTAACCACAAAACCCAACTGAAAAATATTACCTAAAAATAAATAAAAAAAAAAATCATTTTATAAATCACTTCAACAATTAAGAAAACCAAAAGCTTTTTAATATTAATTAAAATGATTAAAAACTAAATATCCTACTAAATATTACAGGCAAAATCAATAAAAATAGTTTTTCAATACAAATATATTTATCGTGACGTATGATAAATATCTATGTTATGTTTAATGCATTACATAATACGTATACGCCAAGCAGGAAAACATCAAATATAGTATTATGTGCATAAGTATGTATATAGGATGGGAAATTTAAAGGTTTAAATTTAAAAATGCAATATAATGAAATATTGTCAAATTAATTTTTTTTGCTGTGAAGTAGAATTGTTCCAGTACAGTACTTTATTCGATCGCACAAATTTTCGTGCACTTTTTCGAGTGTATGGGGTCGTATCTAGACAATGGCATCACGAATATTGGCCTTGAAATACTTAATTGTCTTTGGTTTGTCTGCATAATACTTTTCTTTAACTGCGCCCCACAAAAAAAGTCAAACGGTGTTAAATCGTAGCTTCTTGATGGCCAATTGACATCAATATTTCGGTTAATTAAAAGGCCATTAAACGTTTGACACAATAAATCGATTGTAACATGAGATGTGTGAGGAAGTCGCCGTAATCTAGTAGGTAGTGTGTTGGCTTATTAGGCGTAAGACCAAGGTTTAAACGCCAGGTCAGACTTAAAAAAGGAAAATTAAAAAATATTTCTTCGGCGGCTTCCTCTCAGTAGATTTCTGGCAAAAACTCTGAAGCCATGAAAAGTTTCTCAAAATCAGTCATTCGGAATCGACTTTAAACTGTAGGTCCCACCACGTATAAATGTGTCATGTATAAAATTAACACACACAACATAAGTGGTGTGAGAAGCTAGGTCGAAATCCTGACTGAAGGGCCAATTATGTATGTATTGCACCATCCTGTTAAAACCAAACATCGTTCAAATCAACACCATGAAAAACGGGATGAAAAATATAGGTTATAATAGTGCGATAGGTGTCTCCATTGGCCATAATGTTTGCGCCGTCCCCATTTTTAAAGAAATATGGGCCAATGATGCCTCCGCTCCACAAGTCGCACTAAACAGACACTCGAAATGCGAGGATTGGCTTCTGTAAAACCACGTGTGGGTTTCCAAATACTTCAATTTTGCTTATTAACGTATTCACCAAGATGAAAATGAGCTTCATCCGAAAAGATGATCCTTTTGGTTTTATTTTTTTGCAAAATGGACATCATCATGGACATTTACGCTCAAGGGTAAATCGATTCATTATTTCAGTGGAGATAATATACTGAATTTTGTGACAGAATAGAATGTCATAAGTATTGCCGGATTCATAATAACCGATGGTTCATATTTAAACCGATAGATGGCCCACCATCTTTCAAATATTTCTTTAATCCATTGGATTCCTTTTGAGGATTTATTTCTTATTTCAAGTACTTTTAAGAAACAATATATATACTTTATTGTTGTTGTTGTTGTGTAATTTTTGTTACATAATCCATCATTATTCAATGTTTTATAATTATAAGGTCATTTCATTTAGTTTCGTTTTAATGAAACAAAAAAAAATGGGCGCACCGATGATATAGTCGGTTGTGTGCAGAACCTCAAATGCCTAAGCCGTGGTTTCCGTCCCGCTTTGTGTTTGTGATTGTTTGAAATTTTGTAAGAAAAAATCTAATTTCCATAGTGAAGAATTAGTCGGGGCAAACTGAATACAACATGACCGAAAGCGAGTTTTGGCATTGTGTAGTCAATAGACTTTGAAGCTATGGTCAAGCTTCAAAACATCGATGATATTGTGGTATTTAGTGTCACTGCCGTGTTTACAACTAATTTTACACCAAATCGAAATATTCTCTTTCATATTTTCTTTTATGCTGGAACCTGCTTTCTTAATTAATATTCTGATTAGGAAGTCTTAAAATCGAGCTATGTTTTACAGAACTAAAATTATGAACTAATTTTATTAAGCAATTTCTATGTTCAAATTTAGATAAAATAAAGTCTATGTAAAATATCATCGAATCACATATCGTTTTATGTGGTCCTTCATGGTGATTTAGCAAAACAGATCGAACAAATGACAACTAATTTGACAAATGTAGCATGAAATACATGGTCATTATAAACTGAAGCCGTTACTGAGAAATAATTTTTTAGTAATTTTTCTCCATATCCTTGAAGTGTTACTTCTCCATCAGGTAGTATATATTTTGAATTGTCTTCATTTGAAGCATTTTAGCATAGAAGGCGATTATTTCCAGTAATCCCTTCATAAGTACATTTCCAAAGAAATCCTTTTCACTAAATTTAATAAAATTCTTTCTTAAATACCATTAAAAACATACCTAGCATTGCATTTAAAATGCAATTTTAGTAGAAAAAAAACACCCTAAAAGCCATTAAGAATGTCGAGCTCATTCCAAATATCTTGCTAGCCAAGTTATTTTAAGAGGTCCTGTGTGCTCTTGTGTAGATTAACTAATAAAATATATTAAGCCAATAAAATGTTTAACTTATTATCAAAGGATTTATGAGCCGAAAGTGGTACGACACAGCAAAAAGAAAAGAAAGGAAAGAGTCTATAAAACACAGTCCAACTTGTTCCCCTTTTTTTCATTTACCATGTCGTACTGGTATACATACGTATAGCCTGTGTGTTGCAGTGTTTGCTTTCTCAGTGGTGTTACAAGCCATTAATGACTTCAGTGGTTTTTACGGATAAAATATTTTTAATAGACTTACAAAAAGTGTTAAAAGGGGAAAAATTACAAAGAAAAACATAAGAGCTATTAAAAATAAGTGATAATGTTGGCCTGATGAAAAACAAGGTTTTTTGTGTGCACAAAAAAGAGCAGCGAGCAAAGTGAATTTAATGAATAACTTGTGTAAAAACTTTGAGGCAAAAAATTATTTTTTTTTATATTCCTTGAAACGACAAAGTATCTGCCGTGTTTATAGACTTTTGTATTGACCAAACATGGTTTTTATGTAAAAACCATATAAAATCCGTTTAAAGCATTAAAATTGTTAAATAAATTTGCTTTTTTATTGGTTCATATAATTTTTTATAGTATCACATGCATATCTTTAATGATGAAAAGTTTTTTTTTTTTCAAATCAAATTTTTTATTTTTCACTGTAATTTTTGAAAGATATGTCACAATAATTTAAGGAAAAAGGGTTAATAATGCAGTGATGAAAAACTGCCAAGAATCAGTCAGAGTAACATATTGTCACATTTTTACCTTTTTAAAAACGTTTACAATATGAGTTCGTTGATTTCAAACAAAGTAAAAACAAATTTGTGTTCAGTTCCAATTAAACTTTTTATTGTTCACACTACTTTTGTGTGCCACCGTATAAAACTTGTCGTGTGTAACAATAATCTGCTTATTTAGTTCGTTATTCTTCTCTGCTCACAACCTTTTTGTACCACTTGCACATTAGATCTGTATAGCGGAGATATTCAAGCCACGACTATTTACTCCGCACGCAACGTCTCTTCACACAAGACTGACTGAATTATTACTGACTGTTGTCTCCTTTGTCTTGCCTTTTTATATCTCCACAAAATTAGTCTGATGAACGTTCTTGAAGTAGAAGGTCCTCGTTTTTGCCTTCTCGAGAATTCTATAGCGACTGCATTGTTGTTTGTGTACTTTGCTTACGCTGTTTGTTGTTGCTTTCTTTCTTGCTTGTCTGTCTCCTTTCTCCTTTTCTTTTACATTATTGTTGTTGGTATATGCAACCACGTTCGTTGTATTTGTTAGTGTAGCGTTTGTTAATCATGTTAATGTTAAACGATGTTCCCATTATGGTAACGATATATAGAATATACTAAGAAGGAACATAAATATTGTTACATATAGAATACATAGGGTCATCCAACACAGACCTCCGAATTTTTGGCAATTGATAACGGCCATCTTGCTGAAGCTACATCTGTCAAATTGGTAAAAGTCGATTTCCTATATAGTTTCACTGAATGAGCTCTGGAACAGTTGACAACTCACCCTAATGTTCATCGAGAACTCATCTTCTGTGATGAGGCCAATTTATAGATGAACAGGTACGTCCACAAACAAAATAATGGAATTTGAGATGATATCACTCCACATGTGTTCTAAAAACGTTCAATTCGTCTTGGAAAAAGTCCATCGGTCGTTATTTTTTGGAAAACGACATTGTCCAGGTCATCGATGACAACATCCATACACCAATATATATTTACCCAATTATTTTTAGCCTTAATTAATCGTAGGCACCAACGACAAGTGACTCCATCTAGACGACAGAAATTGCTACATACTCATGCCACATTGGATATTCGAATTGGGGATCTGTTCATCTCACGTAGATGTGATGTGAACTGATCAGCGCGATCGTACCATTTGACCCAGTTAATGTCGGGTATGAAAGTTACAGAAACCAGTTTAAAATTCCGTTCCTACCACTTATGCGTGAATAGAGAATAGTTCACCACATAGCTTAAGTCTTGTAACATTACAGAAAAGTTTTGAAAATGATCCATATGATAATACTTCATTAAGAAGAATCCCAATACAGGCAAAATATATTGTTACGAAAATAAAAAATCTAGATACTGGTGTTCTGCTTTTACATCGCTAACATTGAAATTATAAACAAAAGCTACAAAAACAAAACAATGCAGTAAACAAACCTGTTTACAACACTACAACACTACAATAATAAATGTAATCAACGATGTTTACATTTATAGAGATTTCGAGAAGGCGAAGTCATGAACATTAGCCTTCAAGAACATTCATCAGACTGTTTACCCTGTCATGTAAAAGCCAAGATAAAGCAGACGAGTTAGTAAGTGAAGTTCAGTCAGTCTTGTGTGAAGACGCGGTGCGCTTGAAGAGACTAATCGTTCTTTGAAGTTGTCCGTTACAAAGATCTGTCGAATAATTGTCTAGTAAATGTTATTGTTTATGCAAAGGTTATAAACAGAGGAATAACAGAAAAAAAAGCAATTGTTTTTGTTTACATCAAGTTGTGAACAGTAGCACACAGAATTTTGCGAATAATAGAGAATTTTAATTAAAACTAAACACAAATTTATTTTTATTTTATTTGCTAATTACGAGTCCATATTTTAAACGTTTTAACGATATACATATTGCAATGCAGTATGGACAAGAAAAAAAGCAAATATAAAGCAAAAAAGGTAAAAGTTTACAAAGGTGTACAAAAATGTTATCTGAGATGGGAATGTGAAATGTTTACGATAGTGCCAGACAAAGCGAATCATATCATGATCTGATGTGATAATCAGATAGAGACTCTTACAAAGCATAGAATTGATTGTAACAAAGTAAAAAGTATAACTGAAATGAATGGTGTTCAAGTAAGAAATAAGTGAGGTAAGATTATGCTTCACAGACACAACAGCAATCGCACAAGGCATTACTGGATAATATTTTTGTGTCTAGCATAGTTCCGAGAAAAGATTTTATTGTACCAAAATTTCTTTACACTCGCTTCGTCACTCTACCATGTCCTGGATGTGTGTTTAATTTATTACTTAAATTAGTCTTAAGGCCTTCCCTTAAATATTTTTGCCATTAAAGGACACCAACCTTCTGTAACTTCATTGTTAATAGAGGAAATTATGTGTCAAATGTTTTTCATATTATCGTATCCAATTCGATGAAGAAGATCATATTCTATTATCCTTCTCCACTTTTACATCATTTTGTGTACTTAAATATGGAATTATTTCAAACCAATTGCCAGAAATACAAGTTCAATTTGTCAATTGTAGAGACCATCTCTTCAACATATTGGTGAACAAATGCTTCAATTACTGATGGAGTGAAATTGATATACAGGCAAAACTCTTATAATACAATAATAAGTCTCTAGAAAGTTTTGAGCTATGTGAAATTGTGTTGAAAAAATATTCCCAAAACCAGTGCCGAAATATCGTGTTAGTAGAGGTTAGTCTGTTTAAGAATTTAAAAGTATAAAGTATCTCCTGTTTTACAGAGACTATTACTGACACATTAGTTTATAATTAGAAGTAATAGAACTGCCATACCATAATAGAGACATTATACAGCATTTGGTAATTTAATTGAGTTTATATTGCTATTTATTACGAATTACGAGTACCTGGTAAAATTTCTGCCAGAAACATTAAAATTTCAGAAAATCTGTTACGAAAATTTTTTATTTTAAACTGAACATCAGTAAAAATATCGGTCATTTAAAAATTGCTTAACAAAAATTATTTTCAAAAATGTATTTCTACTTTTCATTAATTTGCTAGACACCCTTCGTATCCAAATAAATTCATTAAAGTTTGCCTACAAATTAATTTTGAATCAGTTTCAGTTACAGAAGAAGGCAATTGTAAATTTACAGTGTCTATTGAAGATAATTAACAAAGGCTGACATTTTGTGGCTGTCTGTTACACTATTAAACCAAATTAAACTTTTTCAACTTTTTAGGTATTTTTATACACCCAGCAAGGTCTCAAATAATTGAGGACATCAGACGGTGTCTTCATTAATAGGAAATAACAGCAAAGAAATATTGAATAAAATAAAATAAAATTGAAACAGATTCTGATGATGATTTTTAAAAACTACATGAGTATGACGTAAATGAAATTATAATAATCATAATGAAATTCCTTTTATTGGTTTTATTAATGTTTTGTATAACTTCAAAGGAAGTATTCTAACAATTATTATAGTTTTTGAGCAAAAAAATAGCACAGAGAGCTAAAACTTTGAATATTTAATAAAATAAATGAGAACACAAAGTAATTTAATTCGAATTTTATTTATTTTTTCATTTCCTTTCATTTATTTATGCCAATGAACAAATTCTTACAGATTAAAGAAATAATAACGTACGAGAAGTAACATTTAATTACATACGAGTACATGCATAATTGGTTATTACAACTCTTCAGTCAGGATTATGGCCCTAGCTTCTCACACCACTTATGTTGCGTGTGTTAATTTTTATACATGTGTGGCGGGACCTACAGTTTAAAGTCTTCTCCGAACTATAAATTTTTTAGAAACTTTTCATGGCAATTTTATTTTCTCTCAGAATTTTTGCCAGAAATCTGCTGAGTAGAAGTCGCCGATGAAATATTTTTTCATATTTTCGTTTTGATGTCTGACATAAGGGTCATATTGTTAAATAACCTTACTTACTTACTCAATACATTATTACACCCATTTAATCAGGATTATAATCAGGCTGCTCACAACACCTATGTTGTTTGTGTTAATTTTATACATAAGTGGTTAGACTTTAAACTGTTGTAAAGTCGATTTCAAACGACAGATTTTTGAGAAACTTTTCATGGCAATTATATTTACTCTCAGAGTTTTCCCAGAAATCTACAGAGAGAAAGTCGCATAATTCGTTTTATTGGAGATGTCTGAGTTGGTGTTTGAACCATGGCCTTACGGTTCACACTACCTACTACGCTACGGCGACTTTAGTCTAATTATACATACATATGCACTAAATTAATTTTTAATGCTGTTCTAGAGTGTTTAATGTTTTATAGATTGTCCTTCTTTGGTTTTGTGCTTCCTTTTGTACTAAGTGTGAACTTGCCATTGGAGTGAAGATCGCCACCATACCTTAGCTAATCTATAAATTGTAGAATTTAATGATAGAAAACATTAACTATATATGTATTGACACATTGAAAACTTTATAAATATAGTTGCACCTTTGTTATCGAGGTTTGCGCGTTTTTATGTATTGTTTTCTTGGAGACCTATTTACAGTCAGATTATATAAAACGCTATTAAGGTCCACATGAACGAAAACATGTCCTTCTATTAAAATCTCTAAATCAACTGTGAACCGTGCCCCTTTTGGTCCTATTTTGGGTTTATCTAGACGTTTCAGCTAACTGCAAGATGCTTATTGACCTGTAACCATCAAGCAAACTGTTTTTAGTACTTGCATCCCAACATCAAATACATATAGCAAAAGGCAAACCATTCTCTCCACAAATAATCCTCAGCAACATAAAACCCAATATATTGTTGCAGACTGCGTAGGTTTTAGGCAACAAGAGATCATTCTAGAGCCTGGTCAAAAAACTTGATTAATGGCAATAAAGATATTTAAAGTTCCCTTCCCATCCAGTGAGAATTGTGACCATATAATGGAAGCAGAAACGTCATAATAACATTTCCATTGAGAAAATTAGTCACAATCTTAATCAAATTTTTAGATACAGTAGGTATCTGAAATAACTCCAAACTTTCAGGTTGCTAGTTGGTGTTCACGTTTAGGTGTCTGGTTGCTGAGGAGACATATGATCGTAGGAGAGATTTGTACATCGCGATCTGACACTAATTTTCCTCAATATTTACCCTTGGTTAGCTTGGAATCGCAAAAGTGCTTCTAATATTAATTTATAGGTTAGGTGAAGAATAAGAAGGAAAGGAGTAAAGTTCTAAAATTATACTAAAGTAAGCATGATATAACACTGCTAGTTAAGATTTTTACCTAGCTCTGAAACCGTGATTTTCAAACGGCACAGGATTACATTGTAAACGTTTTTAAAAAGGTAAAAACGTAACAATATAATCGAATTTTATTCTTCAACTGTCAAACACCATTAAAGTACTATATTGGCATTGCCACTGTTTTTGCATTACTCATGCTCAGAGAGTAATGCTCACTTTATGTTAACCAACATACTCGTATTATTCTCTTATGGAAATAAGAGAAACAATTTGTTTTAATGTTAAAAGGAAATTTTTTTTGCATCACAAGTTGCTATTAACATAGTGATTTGAAATGTTAATTGTTGTTGTTGTTGTGGTTGTATTTGTTGTTATTTGAGTTTAAAATTTTCTTTTCTGTTTGCACGTTAGTGAACCAGAAAATGCTACAGTTTGTAACTGTGTTGTTTCAAAAACAGCTAATGAAGTTGTTTAGCAACAACAACAACAACAAACAAACAATACAGAAAATAAAAGATGAATAAAGTGTAGAAAAACAAAACAAACTGTGCAATAACAATTCCTTAATAGAGAAACCAGTTGAGAACTAAAACAAAGCATCCAACAAACACAAAGGGAAACAACAGTGGAGAAGAAACGAAAGAAAAAAAGATAAACAAACTCAAACCACGTAATTAACATTTATTGGTGTTGTGGCAGTTGATGATGATAATCATGACAACACACATACAGAGACAATAACAAATGATACAAATACAGTGAAATAAAAATCTCATTGGAAAAAGGGAAAAAGGAAATATTAACTTGAATAGCAGAAAAAGGAAACAACAACAAAGCTGAGTACAAAAGAAAAAAACAGAAACAGTCTGTATGACCAACCATAAGAATAACACAAGTTAATGGCCATGATTTTAATTGTTACTGTGACATATTTTTGTCTCTGACATTTTGTTGCTTTTTTTTTTTTGCTCATTTAAATAAAATTTTTTTTTTATTTTTATTTTACAAGCTTTTGCTTGTGTGCAAGTATGTGCTTGTATTGTGATTCGCGTCTTTTTTCTCTTTTTCTGATTATCCTTGGTGTTATGTTTAATATCAATTGTTGTTGCCATTTATTTGTTTATTATTTTTCCGTTATTTTTCTTTATTTCCCTCTTGTTTTTCATTATGGCATCTGCTACAATTTATATGACAATCAATTTATTTCCCGCAAATATAAAATGTATTCATGACACAGTGAATGTAAAAAGAGAGTGTCACAGTTCAGCATGTCTCTTGTAAATAAATAAATATTTATACAGTTTTGTCACTCTTTATATACACACACATACATACATGTAACATACATATATATATATATATATATATGTGTGTGTATATTTTTATATTTTGAAGGGCATAAGCGTGTGTATTTAAGATGTAATTACAATAGAAGTTAATTTTTTAATCACTCTGCCATAAAAATGTTGTAATTTTTTATGTGTTACTGCCTTAATGACAGCTGAAAAAGGCTTTTTTTTTGAACGTTTGAATTTATGGTACTTTTCCAGTAAATATTTGCTTTTATTAGACTGATTTAATGTTTATGGGCCTTTTGGTATGTTATGAATAAATATAACGGTTATAACCCAATAACACTTCATTGCAATATGTCTGGTTAGAGTTCATTTTCAACGGGCTTTTTAATATTGTGGCCACAGTTTTGTGCTCAACATGCGCAAGATCTAAAGCCGATAAAATTATTCTATTCACTTCTACGAGGTATAATCGTAAAATAATGTGTGTTTAGATTTTTATTTTTCTTTATTCATTTACATGTTGGGTATTTTATTCACCACGTCCTATCTTTAGATTTAAGTAAAACACACTGTACGAGAGATTACATCGAAATTTTTTATTTTTTTTAACCTTTTGACGGATACTGACATCTATAGACGTCATAACAAGGGTTTCTGGGGGGACATGACGTGTATACACGTCATAAATTATTTCCTTCATAAAATCGGAGATACAGCAAGTGTCCCACGGGAAGGCCTCCTAAAATCTTGGTGTCCGTCAAAGGGTTAAGATCCCTTGATGCTGTTATGCGTGGCATATACTTACTTACTTAATTGGTCATTACAACTCCTCAGACAGGCTTACGACCTAGAGTCTTAGACCATTTATGTTAAACTATTAATGTTATGTGTGTTAATTTTATCAGAACTCGGAACAGCAACAAATTTTTGCGCAAATTTTCATGGCAATTTCATTTACATTCAAAGTTTTTCCCAGAAATCTGCTGAGAGGAAGTAGCCGAAGAAATATTTTTCGTTTTTGTTCGACGTCTCTGACCTGGGGTTGGAACCGCGGCCACCCTTCTAATAAGACAACATACTACCTACGGCAAGTTAAAAAAAAAATTGGAACACTTCACGATTTCGTGTGTTATCCTTATGCAAAGGCCTTACTAATCTTCTGTGTATCGTTCCAATCATAGTTTATGTTCCAAAGCAAGAACAATGTGTGGAATATACATACATATACATAATTGGCCATGACAAGTCTTCAGTCATGATTACGGCCCGGCTTCTGAAACACCCATGTTGTGTCTGCTAATTTTATACATGAGTGGCGGGACCTACAGCTTAAAGTCGATTCCGAACGACAGATTTTTGAAAAACTTTTCATTGCAATTTTATTTTTACTCTCAGAGTTTTTGCAAGAAATCTGCTGAGAGGAAGTTACAGAAGAAATATTTTTTTTATATATTTCGTTTTCATGTCTGACCTGGTGTTTGAACCTTAACCTTACGCCTAATAAGCAAAACTACTACCTACTAGACTACGGCAACTTCAACATATATAAACATATAGGAATATATCATGGTTCAAATGTCCGTCATGGCGTCCGAAGTGTCGAAACTTCTATAATTCTGGTGCATAAATCAGGCTGAATTGGATCGATGACAAGAGTTATGTTGGGTTTGAGGACCGCAGTGATTTTTAGCTTATTCGCTTATACCCAATAGCAACCATGGCCTCTTCACATCACCTCCACGGGACCTTCCCTCATGCAGAATATCAAATGTGGCATGAGCTGTGTGGCTCACTGTGCTGTCCTGTTGAAACCATTTTTTTAGGCTTTGGGTACACAATGTCAATGGTATCACGTGAAGATAAATAAAGTTCGAGTAACCCATTTTACTTATAATTGCTTGACGAAATGTGCAAGTGGTGGAAGTTTAAGTTTAACTATGTTTAGAAAGTATAACCAATCATGACGTTTATGAATGAAAATTCATCCATTCATACTAGGGAATGTAATTAAAAAATTGGATTTTCATGAATGAATAAAACCCCACCACCTATTGATTGAACAGTTATTGTATTTCCAAATACAAATAAATTTGGATGCGCACTTAAAGCGTAAAACTGTAACTACTGACAATCCTTTGTACATTGTATGTAAGTACAATAATACCTTCTGCACACGATTCAATTATTATTTAAAATATCCTTTTATAATTCAATTATCCTGTATACATTTCTAAATACACACACATGTGTATATTAATTAACTCTTGCATATTGGTTTTGGCGTCATCCTCTTTTTTAAATAGATTTGAGTGCCTGTAATGTCTGTGTGTACGTTTTTGTGTATATGTAGGCCTAAAGTAATTTACTTCATTTTAAAATCGAATATAAACGAAACAACTAAACAATATCACAAAAGCAACAGCAACAACAACAAAATGTAAATAACTTTAGTAATAATAAGCACTGATTTCATTAACAAATCCAATTGGCACAACAAATACGTATGCAAATACAAATACAAAAACAAATACAAATACAAACACAAATAGTAAACATTTAAAAGGCAATTATTATAATTACCACAAGCAAAATGTTAACGAGTGGTTAAACCGAAATTACTTTAACGTGCCTCAAAATGGCTTACAATCCAAAAAGGCATTAAACGGAAATTTTGGGTTTATCTCGGTATTCGTGTTAGTGGTGATGAAGTGTATTAGTATGCTTAGATGTGGGTGTGAGTGTATATATGCATGTAACTAATATTAAAAGAGATTTACAAATATTGTAACTGTCTACAGATTTAGGTGAATAAGTATGAGAATGATTGTAATACATACATACATACATACATATGTACATAATTGGTCATTACAACCCTTCAGTCAGGATGAGGTAGTAATCTTCTCACACCCCTTATGTTGGGTATGTTAATTTTAACCATGAATAAATGTCATTCTTTAATAAAACCACAAGATTGTATCTTGTGTTGTTTATATGGTCTGGTAAACTTTTAAAGTTTTTAATAATTTTTTTTTACACAAAGATTCATTTTTCTCGCATACTTTTTAAATTAAAATCCACTTTCTTTATATGTAATGAATTGCTTGAATGAGAAAAATTATGATAAATATGTATGTCATTAGTTGAACTCGACTATTTCGCAACATACCAGTGATATCAGTATAAAATGAGCGCTTTTATTGTTAAAATAAAAAAATGTTCTTTAAAGTATTGCCCACAGCTAGCAATAAATTTTATTTATCTTTCAGGCAATTTTTGGATTCCACGCCAGTAAAACTACTGGTCGTTTTAAAGCAAAACAATTTGCCCAATTTTCTACATCCACGTAGGAATCGAAGAGCTGCTTAGTCAATGCGTGTCCCATCGATGAAAACAAATAATAATCGGAAGAACCAAAGTTTAGTGAATATTGTGGGTTAGTTAGCAGCTGCCAGCCTATTGCTTTGAATCAATCCTGAATCGGTTTTGCTTTGTGTGAAGGTATATTGTCATGTCTTGTGGCAAATTCTAGTCATTTTTCCATTGTTGTATGGTTTAAATTGAACATTGTTTTCGGTAGCGATCTGTATTAACGGTTTCACGAAGTTTTATGAGCTTGTGGTGAACCGCACCTTTCAGGTTTTACATGACACACGGCATTGTCTTTTCCAGCCAAGTTTGGTTGACCTGGTCTAACCATAATTTTTTCCGTTTCGAATTCTGAAAATAAATTTTCTATTGTACCTTTGAAGACAAATTTCACAAGCGGTTTTTCAGCTTTCCATCTGTTTGTCATTCAGTTTATTTGGCATCCAATTCGCCGCCTTCAAACTTTTTTGGCGTTGCTCCACATTCTTATCTCTGAAAAACTTTATGCATGATGCTTCGGAATGAACCTGTTCACCTTATGCCTGGACAAGCATTCGGTGCAATTCTCCAGCATTTTTTAAAAGTTAATGCTTTCCTCAAATCATTATTTTCTGGTACAAAAGTCATCGTCTTTGACACCTGATACAGCTAATTAGGCAAGCAAATCTCATTTGAGCGAGTGCTATGTCAACTTTATACGACTAAAATTAAATAAATGTTTAGTTTATTTTCATTGGAATTAACCCACTCCAACTCCTCTACACAATATTTTTCTCCTTTCGGACAAAAAAAAATTATTAAATAAACAACAATTTCTCATCATCATTTATTTTATTTCCCTTTCTAAATGCATGCCATTGAAATAATGCTGCAACCAATTTTTGATTTAACTTTTTAGAAAAAAAAAAGCAAAACAAAGAATTTTAAAATGTATATCCATGCAGAGAAGGAAACAATCAAAACTCTTGCGTTCACCAAAATGAAAATGTACAAAAATGAGCAGCCATAGGAATTTTGTTATAATTCAGAATATAAAAAAAATTTATAACAACGGCATAGTTTTAGATTTCAACCGAATGTAACTGAATTCGAATATCATGAATATCCATTCGAACAAAACAAAATTTTCTGTGTTCTGTTTTTACTGTTAGAACATGATGAAGGTATCAAAATAAACAAACTTTTTCGTTTTGTTCTTTTCATTAAGTTGTCATTCTCTCAGAACAAAATGGAAGACAAACTGAAGTTTTATTTGTGTAGAGGCTGATGTTTAGAAGACAATGAAGTGTAGAGTCTAGTACTTCTTTTTTTTCAAAAGAAAGAGAAGAAAATCAATTTCAGTTATAAGAACTCAATTCACCCTACGCGATAATTAACTAATTTGATTGAATTTTTTGCTCTCTTACTTACTCAATTGGTCACTAGAACCCTTAAGTCAGGATTCCAACCTACATTCTCTCATTGGTCTCTGCTCTTTATTGCTCTCACTAACTACATATTCCTCCCTATTATTATAAAATATAAATAGGTTTTCCTTTTGATGATGTCGCCAATGACGTAAGGCAACGGTTCAAACCCCAGGTCAGACATCAAATCGGAAATATGAAAATATTTCTTCGGCAACTTACTCTCAGAAGATTTCTGGCAAAAGCTCTGAAAGTAAATAAAATTGCCATGAAAAGTTTCTCAGAAATCTGTCGTTCGGAATCGACTTTAAATTGTAGGTCCCGCCACTCACGTATAAAATAAACGCACAGAACATAAGTGGTGTGAGATGCTAGGTTGTAATCCTGACTGAAGGGTTGTAATCACCAATTATGTATGTATGTATGTACTATGTGTAGTCTAGTAGGTTGTGTCTTGGCTTATTGGATGTAAGCTCATCGTTTAAACCCCAGCTCAGACATCTTGAACAAAACGAAAAGTGAAAAAATATTTCTTTGACGACTCTTTCTCAGCAGTCTTTTGGCAAAAAATCTGAGAGTAAATAATATTATGATGACAAGAACTCTGTCCTTCGGAGACGACTTAAAACTGTCACGCTACTCATGAATAAAATTAACAAACATACAACATGGGTGGTGTGAGGAAGTAGGCCATAATCCTAACTAAACCAATTGAGTAAGTAAGTAAGCAAATTTCCCCCGTTATTATTTGCTGCACTCTTCTATACTTAATTATAGCTGGAATAAGCATCTGATAACAGCTCTAAATATCTTATTGCTGACTTTATATGGCATCAGAGCTATTGTTACCAATCGAAATACGAAGGTAATACAAGAAAAATACTTTGCCATATTGGGAAATGCGCTGAAAAGAGATTGACTAATAAAATCGAATGGAGAATCTTCCGAAAGTAGGAACATTCTGTTTTATACGGAAGCGTTAAGAGGAAGACAGTAGGACATAAGTGGTGCAGTTAGGTTCCAGAGTGAAATATTCAGAGACAATCGGGAATTCGTTGTTTTTCTTCAAAGAAAGTTTACACCATCGAAAGATGTACTCAGTTTAACTTAGATAGAAAGTACAGAGAACGAGACATAGCAATACGGCCAGGCAGGCCCCTATATGACTCAGAACATGAAGGAAAACCAAACCAGTTAGCCAGGGCTGGATCTCTTGTGATGAAAGAATTCATCGCCATGAGCAGGCACATTTGATTGCTAGGAGGGTATTTTTCAAGTTGCTTATAAATCCAGATGCTTTTGTAGCATAGTTAGAGGGATTTGGAAGCTTAAAACATATCAGATTTTGATGAGCAATTAATTACCTTAGCAAGTTATTTTTATTTCAACTTGAAACACCACATCAAATTAAATGTAAGCCACCTTCATATCCCTTACAATTTATCGAAGTCTCTTAAAAGCCATTTTAATTCCGTTTAATTTATTCTGTTACCAATCAAACAACAAGTCACACATTCCAATGCCAACAACAACGATGATGACAACCACCATCAACTAACAGGACAATTGGTGCTACAGGTTTACCTTTTGCTAGGCAGTGTTGCCTAACAAATAAACACGGTGACAGTGTGGCAAGCAACTACACAAAAGACAAGAAAGAAAAAATAGAGGAAACGAGAAATCGAAAGAATAGAAATCTTAACGAACAACAGCTAACTTTTTGAGATGCTGATAAAATGAAGATAAGATTTTAAGGAGAAGAAAAAACCAAAGACGAAGTGACTGAAAACTTTTTTATTCTTAGTGAATGAAGTCTGTTTTTTTCAGTTCTCTTCCCTATAGAAATGACATAAACAAAATAATGAAAAAAATACTAAAAGTCATAAAGGAACAAAAATAAAGACCTTGTTCCTGTGTAGCCAAATGGAAGAAAACGAAGAAAAAAAAATTAAAAGAAGTTGCGAAGTAAACTGAGCTGAAATTAACTTATAAGATATTCAGCATAAACTAAATGAATAAAGAAATGTAAAAGAGATATGAGAACATAAAGTGGACTGCATGATAAATCAAAAGAAAAATAAAAATTATTGGTGGGTATTTAAACACTGTGGAGAATGTAAATCAAACAGGAGTAATCGCCAATGCGAATATTATGAGATTTTTGTGAACAACTAACACATAAATGGGCATTCAAAACTGACTACAGTTGCTATTGCATTAAGTCTAGAGGTAGACGCAGAAATGTCTATTCGTCATCGTTCATGGTTTTTGTCATTCGACTACATGAAAAATCTTAAAGAACTCTAGCTTATGCCCCTAAAAAGGTGCTCACACATGAATTTAAACCAAATGGCACATGAAATTCAGGACGACCATTTCGGTTAAAGAGGTTTGTGGAAATATTGCTGTGTAACTCGTAAAGGACTCCGTGCAAATGACAGATCCAAACCGAAAGAACCCATTGGTAGCGGAATTACTCTGAATAGATCGGAATAGCTGAATCTATAAGGCTGCCGGATTACTGCTGTGTTTTTCAGGCAGAAGTGTTGTTTCAGGCTCCGGTTACGATTATTTGAGGTGCAAATATCCCCAGTCGAAAGATCACCATACTCTCTGCTAACAAGGCAGCTACTAGGGTAGTAGGCTCCAACACAATAAACTCCAGGCAAGAAGCATCTTCATTGGAAGCTCTAAGTGGTTCCAAGACTATGGGCTAATTGATGAAAACTGTGGTATCAGAATTGGCCTCATGTGGCCTGAGTCGGTCCATCCGAATTCCTTGGGGGTCGGCCACCTCTACCTACCTAAACATCAACGAGCTTTTGTTCTATCAAGACAAACATACCAATCGATTTATTGTAAAATCTATTTGATAGCAAATTTATTTCTTTCTCTTCTTTGTCTTCTTTATTTCTGCTGACATATCAGATACTGTTGTACCACAGAAATCAAAAATTCAAGCCACCATTGACGATTGGACTGATCGAACGAACCTCTAAGGACATACATGTGATGAAGATCTTATTTTAGAATATTATAAAAATTTTAAAATATATTTTCAAAAACTTTTCACACAACCTACGTTGGCCAGCCTACTATACAAAAACTCTAAGGTAAGTTTAAGTTTTTAAAATAGCTGGCCAATAATGAGATTGTAAGTTTATCAACAGCACAATGCTAAGGTGCCAGTCAGTAGGTGCGCTGACTGGCTGGCTGTGGTGTTAAGTGAAGATGGCTGGGTGTGGAATACATTGAGGATGATACTGCTTTCAAGTTATTTGCATGGTTGAATTAATGAAATAAGTTTTGTTAATTTTTTTTTTCCATTTTTTAATCTTATTCTGTCTTGTAAATATGCGTGTACTACATAAAAAAACGAGATAAGGTCACTTCGCTCATCTTTTTGTGCTAAATGGAAACTAATTTTAATTTATTTTTCTTCTTCCTTCCTACCTTTCAATTTTTTTTTTTTTTTTTCTTAAGAAAACATTTTTTCTTTTGGATTGGACAACAAATGCTGTTGGTTAGCAGAGTATAGAAAAACTTCATGTAAATTAGATAAGATTATAAATTCAAGTTAATTTAAAAATGAACAGACATATTCACAAATAAGTGGGAAAATGTTTATAGAAAAGCATTCGCTTACCTTAAGGTCAAGAGTGTTTACATTAATTAAAATTTACTTGACAAAGCAAACAATAAAAAATTTCAAAATTGGTTTTGTTTTTCTTAATTTAATTAAATTTTTGTTCTCAAAAAAATTATAAAATTTTGGGTAAATAAATAATAAGAGATAAAGAAAAACATACAAAACGAATTCAGCCTCAAACTGGTAAAATTTCCAAGAGTATTAACGCAGTTACCATATTTTGATATTGATGTTCAAAGCATATGAACTGCATAGATGCTATAAATTTACGTGGCAAGTGTCTCTTTTTCGGTGAGAGCACAAAAAGCCAGTGGATAGCTAAATGCACGCTGATATTTCGTTCAATAAAGCACTGCATACCCGAGCATCTCTAAAATTCGTCCCTGAAATCCAATAAAGCACCTGAACTTGACAACATACCTCCAAAGCTGAATAACATTTGTAACCACTCAAATCTCTAGGATTGAGGATCAGAAGAGATCCTATCTCTGCAGCCACAGAATGATAACCTTTTTTAATGCAAGATTTGAGGGAGAATTACGTTATTAAGCATGGTGTGCAAAAGGAACGATCATGCTAGTTATAGAGCATATCGATTATGTCAACACATTCCACGTAAAAGCGAACCATTTCCTTGAATGAATTCGTTATTGAATTCGAGAAAGCATTTGATACCATGAAGTTTAGCTTTTGATATTTGAAGTTAAGAAACTAGGATTTTTAAATATTCTGTAACGTATTGTTATGAAAATAAAAAAAAGTCTAGATACTGGTGTTTTGCTTTTACATCGGTTAACATTAAAATTATATACAAAGGCTACAGAAACAAAACAATGTTTACAAATTATCGTACTGCTTAACATAACAACAAACAGCAACATAAAAAATGGTAAACAGGTAAACAAAAATAAAACAACAAACACTACAAGAATAAATGTAGACAAAATGCACAAATAATTTACCCTGCCATATAAAAGGCAAGGCAAAGCAGGCAAGTGAGTTAATGAAGTTCAGTCAATCTTGTGTAATCGCAGATTGAAGATCTCTGTTACAAAGATCAGTCGAACAATTGCCTAGTAATTGTTATTGTTTATGCAAAGGGGTGTAAATAGAGGAATAACAAACAAAGCAATTGTTGTTGTTTACGTAAAGTTGTGAACAGTGGCTTACAGAATTGTGCGAATAATAAAGAATTTTAATTAAAACTAAACACAAATTTATTTTTATTTTATTTGCAATCTACGAAATCATATTTTAAACTTTTTTAAAACGTAACAATGTAACAGTATTTAGACACGGTTATTATTCCGAATCTGTTTTAATAAAAACAATAGTTTTCTTAATTCAAGCATAATAAATTCATAATAAATTAAAAATTATTGCGTAAAATAATGCGAAATTTCTATCTCTTATGGAGTAACCCTATTTTTATATTTCTTTTCATTGCATTTTACTTATTTCAGTGTAAAACCCTTTGAAATTATGCGAGTTAAGGCATTTTATTAAAAAATAAAAATTCAAAGAAATTAAAATCACATCGTAATTAAAGACCAACCAAAAGTACCTTTTGTCGCCTTGTATGTGAAAGCAGTTGTTTTGGTTTTTTGTTGCTGGTGACTTTAGTAGTCAGGTATCAGTAGTAATGTTAATATCTTGAAAGTATTATCAAAGAGAAATCAGAAGTAAATAAGGTCCCATGCCCTTGCCATAGTAATAAAAGGAACATTTTTTGTTTTCTTCTGCAGAGATATTAATATTCAGGATATTTTTCTAATCGCAGTAGCTCACTCTACTACCAGTAGGGTGCTAAAAATACAATTAAAGTTATTATGTCTGCATTCGGCTTAATTTCAGTTGCTTGGAGCTACAAAAAAAAGCTGTAGGCCGTATAAATTTTTCATCTTTTTTTTTAATACCGAAAGTCGGAACATAATGAAACTGAAAAAGAATAGAAAAATGTTGATAAAAGGTTTTAAGAAAAAGTAAACCAAGGACACAAACTTGACAAAAGAATTTAATACAATATAATTAAAAAAATTTCCACTGTTTTCTATTGAAAACAAATGTAATTTGTTTTTCTGTTTTTTTTTTGGCAAAAAAGGCTGCTTATGACACCATAATTCATAAATCTTTAAGTTACATACCGAATTGAAAAAATTAAAGTTCTTTTTATAAGTTGTCAATTGCAAAACCTGTCGTTAAAAATACATACAAATATGTGGCACAGATGCTGTTTTTCATACCATGATGTTCATATCATGATTAGGCAAAAAATGTTTGAAAAGTTTAGATAAGGCCAGGTTAAAATATAATCGAGCATTCTTACTTGTATGACTCACTGTATAAATTGCTGATCTATTGAAGGAACAAAAACCCCTTCATATTAAGTAAACAATAAACATGTGAAACTCAAATATGGAGTTTTCTCAAGTGCTTCCTATCTTTAAATTTTAATGAAACAAACTGTATATGAGATATCATCGAAAATGTTTATATTTTTTAAAGATCTTTTAATGGCATTATGTATGGAAAACAATATAGTTTCCCTTGTTGGAGCGCATCCTAAATCATCCATGACTCTGGCGCATAAATCAAGTTGAATTTGACCGATGGCACGGGTTATGTTGCACGTGCAGAATATATATATAAAGGGTGTTTTTTATAAAGGTATAGAACTTTAAGTTGGCATTACTTTTCAAGATGGCGACCGATTTAACAGCTGTCAAGTGATTTATTCTCAGGTTGGTTTGGCACTTCATCATGAATAGACTCACGCCTGAACAACGCTTGCAAATAGTGCAATTTTATTTCGAAAATAATGGTTCTGTGCGAAAAACGTATCGCGCACTACGTCCATTTTATCGTCGACAAAATCGTCCATCAGAGCAGTTAATTCGATTAACCATGGAACGTTTTCGCACCACGTTTACTCTTATTGATAACTCGCATCCCCAGAGACGCTGTACGGTGCGTACAGAAGAAGCTATTGCTGCTGTAGAGCGTAGCATTGAGGAAGACCTGTTTCTTGTTGAAACCACAATTGAGTAAAAAAAGTATAAAAAGTCTATAGTGGTTGCCGCTGACAGAGAAAGCCTAACCAAAATCGTTGGTCTAGGAAAAATGGATTGATGATGCCGCCAGCCCATAATCCACACCAAATAATGAATTTTTCGACATCAAAACGAAAATATGAAAAAATATTTCTTCGGCGACTTCCTCTCAGCAAATTTCTAGCAAAAACTCTGAGAGTTAAATAAAATTGTCGTGAAAAGTTTCTCAAAAATCTGTCGTTCGGAGTCGACTTTAAACTGTAGGTCCCGCCACTCATGTATAAAATTAACACACACAGTATGAGTGGTGTGAGAAGCTAGGCTGTAAGCCTAACTGAAGAGTTATAATCGCCAATTATTTATGTATGTAACAGGATTTTACAGATGTAACTTCAACCTGGCCATAAAAAAGGTGTTGCTAAGAAAGTTAAGTATACCTGAGTATCTGATCGGATACTACGCAATATTATTCTTCTGAAACAATGAGGAAGTAATCAATACAGTAGGAGATGTTTAGAATTTTGCAAATGATTATGAAGGAATGAAGTGGATAAAATATTGCAAAATTTTTAGTATAGAAATCTTTGAAATTCATAAAATTTTCAAGCCTAAATATCGACGGCAGTCTAAGATCCAAAAATTACATAGAAAATGCTTGTAAAAGATAACATGACACATACCAAGAACGAAACATTACTCACTTATTCACTTAATTTAGTCAGGAATACAACCAAGCTTCTAACATCACTCATTTTGTGTGTGTTAATTTGTATTCATGAGCTGTGGGATTTACAGTTTAGACACTGCTGCGAACAAAGGAGTTTTGAGAAACTTTGACCATATGCCCGACCAAAGTCTCTGACGGTAATCGAACCCAGGACCCTTATGCAAATAGTATAGCACACTATTCACTACACCAACAGTTGATGTAATTGAGCAATATTAATGAAAGTAGTCAGTAAGCCAGTTTGTCGCCTAAATGATGTGACTGCAAACATATCAAACGAATACAATACAGAATTCTACTGTATCTGAATTATGTAACATACAATGAATCTTGCTTGTTGTGTCTAAAATAATAACAAACCCATGTGTATGCACTTTTAAAAAGTAGTGCTACTAAAGGGTATAAAATGAAAATCGTTTTCGAATTTTATTAAAAATTCTAAACATGTCTGTGTATCTTCTAATAGGACATGTCCTTAACATTTGGGTTTTTGGCCTGTTACTTTTTATTTTATTTCCTTTTTTCTTTATTTTTCACACATCTGTGTATGAGATGTTGTGCTGTTAACGATTTATGAGTTGTTACAAACTACAACTTAGATTTTAGATAAATAAACAGAAAAAGAAAATCAACAAATGCTCCAAATGCTCATGAGTACGTAAGTAGATGTGTAGAAGAGTAAATGTAACCTCAAAATTTTTGAACAGTTTTTATGAAGGGGTCTCACAAATTGTTGTTTTTATTTTACTTCATCCAGAGTTCGGTGTCCACAAAACAAGATTTTCTCATTTTATAAAAACACATGCTGATGACAGACGTGTCTGTATATCTGTTAAAGTAATTTTTATATGAACCAAAAACTGTATAAAGTGTTGCATGTTTGTTTGTAATTTAGCACGCACTATAAGTGCAGATTTTTGGTCAAACAAACACTTTCAATAAAATAGTTTTACAATATTGCAACGACATACACAGTCCTCTAACAACAGAGTAAAAAATCAAAAATAGAAATTCGAATAAAAGTTCTGAGTTCTTCAGGAATTGATCGCTTTAAAATTCTTTTTATAAAAAACTTCACATCATGTTGCACTCAATGTACTGTATATTGTTGTACCATACAATGTTGCCATCATGCAAGATGGACTCACGCTCATGCACAAAATTTAATTTCCTTGCTGACTCACAGAAATTGGGAATACATAGTCCATGAATTGTGTGCAGCAGAAAACGTGTGAGTTTTTTGTCACGCATACAAATGCAATTACACATTTTATACATTTTTTAATTTGTATTTTCATCATATTTTTTTTCTCTCTCTCTTTCTCTCTTCTTTTTATTTTGAAATAAATTTTTTGATGACAAATCCAAATTGAAACAATTAAAAGCCAATGCAATTGATTGAATTTTAAGAGATTTTTTTCCATCTGCCATTATTTTCATTACAGCGTTTATAAAATTCTCGCTTGGTAAATGCGTTAAATTGCGAAATTAAAACAACAAAAATAAATATTCAAAAAATAATCCTTTAATACGTGACTAACTGTTTTTATTTAATTAATTTTATTTACAATTTATTGTAGTTTTTCTGTTGAAAATGAAATTTAATAATCATAAAGCTCCCTTGGAATTATGAAAATGGTTATGAAATATTTTATTTTTTATAATACAATACAAATACTCACGTTTCAAAAATAGGATGAAAGAAATACTTACTTGTGTTAAAGCATCAATGGAGAATTATTTTTTAATATTACATTTCATATTTAATAAATATGGATCGGATTTTTTCAACTAATTTGAGAAAATTTAGAAAATTATTATCTTCTACTCTAGAAAATTTTATGATTATTGATCACAAATATTTCATTATATAGCGTAGTTTTCTTGTAGCTTGTATATCGGGTTTTCCAAGAAGGACTTCCAAACTTTGACAGTTGATAACGGCCATCTTGTTGAAGCTGCATCTGACACATTCAACAATTTGTACAAATAACAAAATGATTCTATCAAGGTGGGTGTTCTGTTCGGACAACGTATTGTGCACTTCTTTTCACTTTACGATCGCTGTAAATGTCCTACCGATAGGACTAACCATTTACAATAACGTGGAAAATTCGAGTTCACTGCTTCGACCAACAGCCGTGCGTCGGCAAGATCGCTGCTGTCGTCGAGAGTGTAAAGATTAATTTGAGGCAGTTGATTTCGTGTCCTTCACTTGATCTCGATCTTACTACAACTTGGCAAATTTTGCGTTGTGACATGGACCTGCACCCATAAAAAATGGAACTGGTTAAGGAACTGAAGTTAAACCACCACAGACAACAACGTGTGTTTACTGAATGGACACTAAAGCAGTTGGTAACTGACCCATCGTCAACCATATTTTCATTGCACGCGAAGAAACAAATTTCGGACCATACCGACCTCACCACGAATCCCACAGCTAATGCTACCATATATTTGATATTCTGCAATGGTCATCTCACGTGGAGGCGAAGTGAACTAGTCACCGAGATTGTACGCTTCGTCACAGTTATAGTATTTCCTGTGGAGTTTTCTCAGGTAGCATGTATATGCGAATAAATCACAAATAATTGCGGTATTCAAAGCTAACATTATCAGCCAGAGTTATAGAAAATTGAACATCTCGTATGCGCTTCGCTAGGAAAAAGCGTACGGTTGCGGATGTTTGTATCTGATGTGACATCTTTCGCCATTATGTTGTCAAAAGCTGCGTTATTTTATGAAATTTCAGGTTTTTTTTTTGAAGCCAACACTCAGAAGATGACTCCTATTTATGCAGTTCATTGTGTTAGAATACCGGAAAGAAAGTTTAACAAGAAAAGAGGGGCAGTGCGCGACAAATTCGATATAGAGATTGTGCTTACTACGTAATTAATCATTACAACACTTAACTAATGACGACTAATAGCTAACACAATACGGCTTAACCCTTCCATTAAATTTAGCCAAGAATAGGGGAGATGCAACAAATTTAACATTAACATTAATACTAGTCTCTTAGATGTTGAATGGATGGTGGCAGTCGCCTCCAGCATTAGGTGGTGATGCCATGTGCTCTAACCGTGATAGTATATGTAGTTTCAATATATTTCTTAAGATTTTATTGAAACCAATTTTTTTTAATTGTTGTGAGAGCTTCTTAATAGCAAAATGGTTTAATCTGCTGCAATATTACATTCTTAATATGAAAATGATTTCAATTTCTTAGTTCATTTGTTTTCAAGAACACAAACATTTAGCAGCATAAAGCAGCATTATTACCTAAATTTGAGCGCTGCTGTCAGACAATAATATCATCAGCACTCTAAAGGGCACTCAACCGTTTTTGAGAATCCACAAATAATGTCTCCATTACTCGCGGTACCATGGGTTATGAAAATGGAAAATTTATTGTATTTCGATTGGATACAGATTTCTTAAAATTAACTCACCCTACTTCATAAATGTTTTGGATATGAAAGCTTATCTTAATATGAACAAAAATCATTACTACTACAACAATTTACTTGAATATTTATAAACTTTGGATTTTGAAATGCATTCCTCAAAATTAAATTCAAGTGCTTCAAGAGTAGTATTCACTTCACAAAAATATTATTCAACTGGGATGTTTTTCTGTTAATTTTAAAAGAAAAATATTTTGAATATTCAACCAAAGCTATAAAACAGCACTTGCAATATTTCTGCTATAAAATTCCAAAATACGTTAAATAGCCAAAGCTTTATTCATGATGAAATAACTGTAAAGGAAAGAAAAAACGGGGAATAATTTTATTATGAACAGCTTCTCGACAAAAAATAAAGCGGAAACTATCAAACTTTACCTATCATTTGTTAGATATTCTTCTTCTTTAACGCATAAGAAAAAAAAGAAAAAAAAAGCGAGCGTAAAAAATAATAACAGCAGCACTCAAACTTTTTCATAATATTATTAATGACAGCTTAAATACTTTTCAAACTTTACGTAAAACACTCGCAACTAAGGAAGAGGGAGAGAAAAAAAGAATTATTTTTGCCAGTTAGAAAGCGAAAGAAGCGAAAAAAAAGAAAATAAACGTGAAACGAAAATCGAGATTTCCTACAACATTTATACACATTATAGGAAAGTGTCAAACTCAGGCATATTACGCCAGAATACCAGAAGCGAAGTAGAAAAATACTAAAAAGAACAACCAAAAATGCAAAAAAGAAACAACAATAACAAAAAAATCATTTTTCAAGTTACGTTCTCGCAAAGTATTGATAGTAAAAAATAGTTACAAACATTTCTCAAGCTAAACCGAAAACCCAAAGAATGAAGAAAAATATGCATGCCACACCATTTTGCTTGTAATATGGTAAATAGGTGTAGGGTGGCAAAAAAAAAGATGAAGACAAGATGAACAAAAAACAAAACAAACTAAAATTTCCTATTGTTTGGCAGAAGTTGGAGTAGAGCAGTTATCTGTGCTAAAAACCGCAAATCTGTTAGAAAAATTCAATTCTTAAGAAACAGCAGCAGCACGGCTGCAAATAGAAGAGCGGAATAACGAACAAAGTGGGGTTTCAAGCTAACTTTAAACAAAACGACGATAAAGTTTCTTGTTCATCCTGCTGTTTGGTGATGCTCATTTTCCTTTACTTTCCTTTACTTTACTTCTCATTTCTCTGCCGCCGTTTACTTCTTTCTTTGTTTGTACATAAAACTGCTGCTATTTATTATAGAAATTTCTCAAAGAAAATACAAGAACAGCTAAGAATTGGTAAAAGATTTTGCATAACACAAACTTTAATTTTTCAAATCCAAAAGGCATATAAATGCTTTGGATACAACCAAAAAGGCATAATAAAGTTTGGGATATAAAAGTACTTCTTAAGTGCCCTACAGTTGATAATAGGTCCAGAAAGGTTTTGTTTGAGTTTTCAACATTAAGTGGAACTCTTATTTTCAACTGTTATTTTCATTTCATCGTCCGTAAGGCCTGGGTCCAAACCCCAGGTCAGACATCTCGAACAAAATGAAATATGAAAAAATATTTTTTCGGCGACTTTCTCTCAGCCTATTTCTGGCAAACACTCTGAGAGTAAATAAAATTGCCATGAAAAAGTTCCTCAAAAATTGTTCGTTCGGAGTCGACTTTAAACTTTAGGTCCCACCACTCATGTATAAAATAACCCACACAGCATGGGTGGTGTGAGAAACTAGGTCGTAATCCTGACTGAAGGGTTGTAATGACCAATTCCATTTCCATTTCGTACCAGTATGAAATGATACCATACAATACAAGAAAAATTAAGAAGGCAGATAAAGGTGGCTAACCAAACAAAGAACTTCGATGGATACACTTTGGTCACAACGGGCCCATTGTGACACCACAGTTTACCGCTATCCCCTGGAACCACTCGAAGTTTCTGATAAAGTGACTCAATGCGTTACAGTTCCTCCAAATCATCTCTATAGTAAGTACCAAGATGACCAAGATGACCCTACAACCATATTAAGCATGCTCGTCTTAGAGTTTAAGCAGACTTTTTGCGCAACCTCTATTCCGATTTTCTGTGCCCGTTTGTTTTGCCCGTATTCGAAGCAGTTCATCTAAGAATGACGGAATCCATGAGCGCACTGTTAACTAAAAATTCGTAAGTCTCTAGTTGAATTCTCAATTATTCTCAGTTTATTGTTGAGTTTAATGTTTGTGTCACATGTGCAGAAGGTTCCTCTTGCAGTTTAAGCAGACGTTTCGTGCGGCTTCTATTCCAATTTTTGGCGCCGCATCTAATGTCGACGGAAAAATTCTTAAGTCTGTAGTGGAATTCTCAAAATTGAGAATTTATCGTTGATTTCGAAGGTTGTGTCACATGTGGCGCCATTTGTCATTTGGTCTATTTTTACCTGGAATGTCACGACGTCCTGATACCCATATATCGTTCCGTTATCTCACTGATATATGTAGCTATACACCTTCTTACGTTGAAATTTAGTGCTTTAATAGCCGAGTGACTATCCGAAAGTATTATAATATCTCGTTTAGAGGTAATTTCACTCTGATTAATTCCGCCGCAACCTATATTGCCGATACTTCCGCTTAAAAGTTAATATAGTGTTTCGGTAGCCTTCTGGACTGGGCTCTTTCAATCGATTCCGAAAAATTTTTGCCAGTTCTATTCAATTTGGAGTTATCAGTGAAGAAATTTACTACGAAGACTAGGATTATTTTTCTAGACCTTATTTTCTAAAATGGATATTCTGAATCTCACTATATAATTAGATAATCAGTGCCGATAGTGCCAAATCCTTTTAAACGTATCAAATTATGTTCTTTTTTCTATTTTCTTATATTTTCTATTTGTTTTCTGATTCATATATAGAACGATTACTCTGATTTGCTTCTAATATTTTCTAATGCATATGTTATCCTTTTGCTTAAATCATCGAATGCCACCGAAATTGTACAACCATCTCTTGCGCTAATATGCAAATATGCCACTAACAATTGTACCAGAAAAAATGTATTTTTAATAGTTTGATATGCTAATGCTTTGAAAGAAATTCTACGCTACAAACTTCAACTTTTTAACTTTTTTACAGGAATCAAAACGAAAAAAAATTTCAGTAAATGAACAAAAAAAAAAAAATACTAAAAATTATTCCGCTAAACATACATAATTTTTAATAATAATTCATACATCCATAATACTTCTGAAAAGTAATTCGTTTCTTTACAATTTTTTTCTCTTTTTTGTTTCTATCAAATCTTCTTGCACAGCGTTTAGTTAGTTTATTTGTTCAAAGTTGGTGGATTCGTTCATTCAAAATGTTCATTTTGCATTCATTCATTCATACTTTAAACAGATTTCACCTAGTAATCCCTGAGGTGACATTATATCACCTTGTCTAAGCGAATGATAATTAATTTTCTTTTTCATTATAAAATCGTTCAAATGCGAACATCAACAACAGTAACAACAGCAAAAATGTAAAACTTTTTTCTACAATGCTTTCCGTATATAAAAAATATAGTCAGCATTTAATTTTTCTTAATTCTGGCAAAAAAAAGCTGACGATACCATCAGCTATGAGGGTGTGTATATTTGTGAGCATTAATGGGTGTGTGCTTTCCCATTAATGGCAGCAGAACATCTTCACAGGACTAGAATGAAATGAAATTGTTGGTACTACACTTAATACAAGTACGTACTCTCTTATTATGTACCTTTCGTTCAAGTACTGCCAGTAAAGCTATGTTAAACGACAAACATATTGAATTATGGCGGGCCAAAATTTGGCGAAATAATTATAGCATAATCAGTTAACAGATGTTATATGGCTATTACAGCCTCTTATGGCCTATCATCGGCAGGTCGAAAAACGCCAACTTTTTTGTAAGAAGCCCAATATATTTTCACGAAGAGTGTTGTTTCAAGATCACATTTCTAGTGCCTTACAAGACTAGAGTACCTACCGGTCGGTCTCGTCTTTCCAAAAATTGTGTCATTTTCTAAATTGTGTTAACACTTCTGGGCGATTGATTAGTTGTGTGGTTTGAATATTGGTCACTCGAAAATCCTAATGGGAACACGACACCACGCTATGTCTTATCAGAATAACCTTACGACGACCATTCTGTATTTGGGGAATAGACTCCGTACAGAATATCTACACATATTTTCAGAGTAGACGAATTCCAGGCGAAGAAACAGTTTTGCAGTTAAGCCGCTGGTTCTGAACACGGTATAACCGTCTAATTTTTGTGCTGATACCGGAAGAATAGCGCAGCAAATGTGGTCAAAATAAAAAAGAGTACACGGAAAGTCAGCCTAAATTCCAAAAGAAAACGCGTGGCGTTGTTGCTATAATAATTTCTGGATATTGAATGCTGGGCACTCATGCGATACGAATTGATCTTGATCACAGGAGACTCAAAGATGAGGAATAAACTGTTCTTCAACTATTAGCTACAAGTTTAATGCAACTCATTAGAGAGGCTAATGGTTAGTCATCTACCATGCAGTTGAACTCACTATCGGGAATGGACTTTGGATATATAAGTAGCTTAATCAGCAACTCCATGATAGTGTTTGACACACCTATCTGCAAGTTTGACTTGGTTTTCACTACTATAAATAGCAGGTTCGCCATAAAGTAGAACAAATATAAAAAAACATTCTTTTGATGACTTCTTCCAACAGTCTTCTGTCGTTCGGAAACGATATCAGTGGTATGATAAGCTTGACTTTAATCCAGACTAAAGGGTTAAAATGCCCAACACAAATTACATGAAATCTATCTTTCGCTAATTTAATCAAACTCCTCCTCCTTTATTTTAAATTTTTTAATGTGTGTCAAATTAAAAAATTAATTTCAAACGAATATATGTCAATTAATTACACTCAATTACAAACATGTAAACAAATCTCTTTCGATTAATGTAAGGGTCCCCATCATATCTGTCATATCACTAAATCGTATTCCACTCTCTCTGCGAATATAATATCATAATTTCAAAAAATTTTCAACAAAAAATAACCTTTAAATGAACAATTACAGTAGCTTTCCCCACCCTGTTGCATCAAAAGAGCGAGCATCATATCGTTATATAACAGTTATGGAATTATAATTAAAAAAAAATCCTCTCATTCATACCAATCCTCTTTGCACAAGTGTCCCGTTTTTTTATGCAGTCTACACTCTTCAAACGTTTAAGTCGCAAATGAATGTAAATTTGAAAATACGCTCATTTGCAGTACCGTAGTAGCAATAGTTTTTCTTTCATTTTTCAATTTAATTTCGTTCTTTTTCTTTTTCTTTTTTTTTGCCGTTTATTTTTAAAAGTTATAATTATAATCGCTAAAGATGGAAATTTTTCGCTTATGGAAGAAGAAAATATTGTCAACGTTTAGATTAATTTCTATTCCCTTCATTTACACAACAAAAATTTTGTTGTTTTCAATTTGTGTGCTTTTGTTTAAACAAGTGTAGTACGAGTATGTAAGTATGTACAAGAGCGCTTTTCCCTTCACTTTATTGTTCATTTTTGTCGTTTTATTCTTTATTAAAAATCATTTTTCAAAAGAGAAAGAATTATTTAAGCGATTTTTCATTTCGATAACAATTATTAATTACCTGCTGCTGTATTTTAGATATCATAAAAACGATTATGCTGCCTGCAATTGATGTCGCTGCTGGAATTTTGTTAAATTAAAAATATTTTTTTTACATTCACAATGTGATTATAAAAATTGGATATTTAAAGATGATAAATATACGAGTACATATCAAAATCGTTTAATTAAAATTAAGAAAGCTTTGTATATCCAGACAGTTAAATAGCACAGGCCCACAAGATGTTTAACCCATAGACCAGACTAAATTTTTCTAAAGGTTTTTGGCACACTAAACTTTGTCGTATTCCATCAGGAACTTACACTGTTTAAATAGAATTTCCATTAATGCTCTTTAATTAAGGCTTTTATATGCGGTTTTAAGCACCCCACATTGCCGAGCGCCTTGCGAGTTTCATAGCAAATCTCGTCATAAGATTTTCTCTTTTGGTTCCATGTTACGGAATTGATGTCTTCATGATGTGGGAATTGGAGCAAATTCAACGTTCGTAATGGTTCGAAACCATTATATTCGCAAAATATTTCGTAAGCATCTGCTGGTAAACGTTGGTAGACACTGTCTAATTTCCGCAGTGACGAGGCATGCCTTTGAACCCTATAGTAAAACTTATTGAACATATGCGTTATACTCCATACATGTATTTTGGTTTTTAGAGAGAGAGTTTGTTCAAACAATGTGCAGCAGATGTAATTCACTCCTAGACTTTCCACACCTGCTAAGGCGTCTCCATCAAGCGTTATGATGCTGCCAGGGGTGGTTGTGTACTTTGATATCTCCGGATATATTACTGGGACCCGAAGCCCAAATATAATGAATATTTTACTAATACTTCTCGAGATGAATATGTGGGAATCTTGAGCCTTCATAGACGCCTTTTTCTTTTCAGCAGATTTTTCTTTTTTTAATAATTAGACAGCAGCTGATGTGTGAACACATTCGTATGGTAGACGCTGCAATGCTCAGTCCGCCTTATTGACTGCGATATACCTACTGATTTCGAAAATATACCTCTTTATACAGTTCCATTTAGTTTAGAACATACGTAAAGATCTATTCGGAGTCGTTAACATTATTGGCATTTCGACTTGTTTTTGAAATAGTTATTCCGACCTTCATTGTTATATCATATTGCAAAATAATGTGGAATTCAAATAGAAGTACAGCGAGCGGTTACAGCTTCTACAGTGTGCACTATTCAGCATCTCAGAGAATATACATTAGCAGTAAGAGTAAACATGGCCTGAAAACTTTCCATGTACGGTTATGTACGTAGTGCACGTTCAGTTTGACGAACACACCCATTATTTTAAAAAACAGATTCAGAAATTTGAAAGCGTTACTCTGGTGTAAGTTAATTGTCAAATAAAGCAAGGTTGCCAACTTATAGTTATGAAAACTCTAAGAAAACTCACCCGATATATGGATATATGATTTGGTAATGAAAACACAACATAGTTATTATCAAAATGTCTTTGAAAATATCCCTTTGAAGGATTATAGTGCATCATATTAAACGTTGTGGCAATTCATTATTTTGCCTCATCTGTATAAAGCGCTAATTTTATGAATGCCAACTATTGCCAATCAAATCAATGTAGATGATGCTTTCGAGCTCTTCGTATTAAATTGCAGAGTTATGTCTTTATAGCACCCATTGTTGCAAATATTCAGTGCCACTGAAATGGTGATGCAAGCAAAAAAAATTACGTTTTGGATTTAAAAATCGGAAAACGAATATTCCAACAGATTCAACATTTTTTCTCCGTTTTTTTGCCGTTTTCAACAAGGAAAAAAATGTGTGTGTGGTGATGGTTTTTAAATGGATGGTTGAGTGATCTCCCTTAGTTTGGTTAGTTGGCTTGGTCGGTTTAACGGTACTTATCTTGTGTTTACACCATAAACTATGTAAAAATGTATTTACTGACGTGTTCATGTAATCATTCATCTGCACACAAACTTAAAAAACACTCCGTCATACTATGTGGTATGCTCAATACACATACAACATCTATGCATACATTTTTCCACACGTAGTACATATATAAACTCCAGTTTATATGTATGTATATGAAGTCATGCTTTTATCATTGCAACAACCATAAGAAAAGAAAAAATTGTATTAAAAAGTAACATGTAGAGAGCACTGTAAAAATACTCTTGGTCTGGATAAATCCTTCATCTACAACTATTGCCACAATTCTCAACGTATACATAATGTATGTACTCCTTACTACCACACATGTATGCCGTACTCTTATGTAACTGTTTGTAGATCCTTTAAACGTTTACTGGTTACTGGCTAATGCATGTGTATGTCAGTTCCTTTTGTTTGTTTGTTTTCTGTGAAGTAAAGTACATGACAGGTATTGTACTGATGTGCTCGTACATATACACATCATGAGTAATTCAACAATATTTTGCTTTTCCTTTTATGCTCTTCCACTTGCATACATCATACAAACCGAAAGTCAAAAATTGCAAAGTAAAGTATCGTAACTGACTGTTACAGGTAAAATGGAGTGAAGCATCAAAAGCATTTAACAACATTTAATATTCCACATTGATAACATGTTGCTGACAGTTCAGCAACAATCATATGACAATTATAATCCGCCAAACCACATAATGCAAGCACATGAGCGCTGATAGTTTTCACTGTTTAAGTTTTGTTTGACGAATTTAAAAGAATAAATTCTTTAATGAAATTGGTCACCTTAAACTCGTAACAATGTGATGAAGCATTAATAGAACAGTTTCGTAAATGTAATACATACATACATACATACATAATTGGCCATTACAGCCCATCAGTCAGGATTACGACCTAACTTCACCACTTATGTTGTGTGTGTTAATTTTACACATGAGTGGCGGGACCTACAGTTTAAAGTAGACTCCGAACAATAGATTTTTGAGAAACTTATCATGGCAATTTTATTTGCTCTCAGAGTTTTTGCCAGAAATCTGCTGAGAGGTCGCTGAAGAAATATTTTTTCATATTTTCGATTTGATGTCTATTTTAACCGTGGTCTTACTACCTACTAGACTACGGTATTTAAGAAAAATACTAAAACAAATCCTGTAAAGTGTTCTTTTTGGAATAGTAAAACAAAAAAAAGAAGAATTAATTCCTTTAAAATTCTGTTAATTACATTTCCCTAAAGCACTCTTTTGAGCTGATGAAGCATTCAGAATGTTTGTGTGTCTCAATATGCACAGGTTAAAAATAAAATGCGATAAAACATCTTAATATTTGCATACATCATTGACTTGACAACATTATCCGCTTTATGTTGCAAGTCGTTTTAACTTTTCCAAACTCATTTACTTTTCAATCTCCTTCCTCTTGTTCTTTTAGAAAATGCAACTTAATTTTCAGTTGAAATGCAATTTATTGCTGTATGGTTGATTCACGTATAAGGATATGTGTGTGTAGGTGTGTATGTGTGTGTCTTATATAAATCACGTTTGATGGAATTCTTATTTTTATTTCTTCTTCCATACAACCGCCCACTTGTGATTTCATTTAATTTGATAAATTTGAATACAAAGTGTTTAACTGGTTTCATTATTTACAAGTGGATGTTGTCGTGCTTGATTGCCACAACTTAAATTATATTGCAGATACTGTTTATTAATCTATACCCTACAGCCACATAAGTAGATTACATAAAATACATGTGCCCATCGTTCTAGATGTAGTTTAAAGGAGGAATGTTAAAAGTCATTTAGTGAGTTCGTAAAATATTTGTGTGAAACTTAATTCGCATTGCTTACTTAGTTACTTACTTATTTAATTGGTCAGCACAACCTTTTAGCTAGGATTACAACCTAAAACAAACTTGGACTGGAAGTACAAAGCGATACCATCCGACCACTTCGAGAAAAACTTGTGAATAGTATAGGACATCTTAGAACGCTGAATCTAATAGGCAGAGAAAGTATGGTCAATTTCTACCAGATCCCAGGCTATTTGAGAATTCACAGCAATGAGAAGGAAGATAGCTCGCGAGATGGATAGCTTCCACACCGCTGGTAGGACCAGAACATATTTTTGTGCTGTGGAAAGAGATCTTTATAATAGTAATCGGCCAAATATGTAGACACTGTAATAAGAAGAATAAATCATCAAAACACGTACGTACTTGAAAACCAGTACGACGTCATCTTAGAAGGATACAACTGAGTGTATATCAAGTACTAGGCATGCAGTTATCCTTACCGGATAATTGTTAAAGCATCCGATATAGATTGAAGACAGTACAAAAACCAACTGCACATGAAAAAAAATATAATAATAGCGTAGTAAAAAGGTCGACGTCGCCCAAAGAATATTACTGTACAACTTGTTGTATTTTCAATTTGGCTTATTGCAAGAAAGCATAAGTAAACCCTTCAGTTGATAACATTTAAAATGCGGAAAATTTCACTGACATTGTAATTTCAAAAGGAAGGAGAAGAACTACTACATGGTTAAAGAAATTTACAAAAAGAGTTATTCTGTTGATTTGTGTATTAACTTAATTGAATTAAAATTAAGAGAATTTATTCGTAGTACAGTACTGTGTGAATCGAAAGTTAGGGCCTATTTCAAATTAAAAAAAAAGTTATCGACTAATACCAATTTGACTTTGGATCACCGATTTAAATAAGAGATGAAAGCCACTCAGAATTGTATGTAGCATTACCTTAATCAGGATATACAGAGATATGATTAAAAATGAGAGTGCTGATGATTTTTGATGGAGGTCTAGATGGATGTGAAATGTGTGAACTGGTATCAAGGAGACATCTGCAGCTTTTCCCATTCGGTAGCACTTCTGTACTACATCAACACTCTGAATGTTCTGAATATCCCCTTTCACACTGTTTCAACGTTCGGTCATTGGACAATCGGTACACATGCAAAAGAAATAGCCTTCAATCTGCGCTTCTGGGCGGTATACAAGCCTCCATTTTGACTGTACTCCAGTCCAGATCCAGTTGCCAGTCTAATAAGTTACCTTAATGCCTTAATTAATCTTTAATGCCTTGACGTAATATACAACCCTGTAATATACAATCATTTTCTTCATTACCGTGTACACTTTCAATTAAAAAGGAGGGAGAGGAATTGAACTCCTTGATATTTCATGACCTAAAATGTTGAAATGGACCTTATAAAGCTCTAGATAGATTTGTTTATGATCCATCGAAGTATGACCGAGCATCAGACTCTTAACAAAAGTCTTTCGATAAGCTGTTTAAAAAAGAGGCCGCATTAAAAATATCTTTTTATTCGTCGAGTCCATACATCGAACTCCAATCATAATTGCGATCTTACTTTTAGGAGATCCAATTTGCTGCTCCACAACCAAGTTTTAATTTTCTACTTCTATTGAATCACATCGATGGCTTAAGTGTGAGAGATACTACAATCGCTTCAAAACTGATGGTTTTGACATGCAAGGTAAAACGTCATTGGCTACCCTGAAATATTCGAAAATGATTCATGAATGGCGAAGAAGAACTTGCTAAATCATAGGCAGCCAATCGAGCAGTTATGTATTTTAAAATTTTTGTTTGTAAAACTGTACCTGTACAAAACTAAGGATTAAAATCGAAAGTCTTAAAAAAACCAAATTGAAAATTCTGATGAAACTTCACAAAAGAGTCATACAAACATAATTGGTTATTACAACCCTTTACGACCTAGTTTCTTACACCGTTTATGTTGTGGTGGGACTTACAGTTTAAAGTCGACTCCGAACGGCAGATTTTTGAGAAACTTTTCATGGCAATTTTATTTGCTCTCAGATTTTTTGAGAGAAATTTGCTGAGAGGAAGTCGCCCAAGAAATATTTTTTCATATTTCGTTTTGATGTCTGACCTAGGGTCTGAATCATGGCGTCACGTGTAATAAGCCAACACACTACCTAATAGACTACGGCTACAGTTAAATAATCACATTTCCTGGCTAAAACTATAAGGAATCTCTGCGTAAGGATCTAAATCGGTACAGGAGTTTTTTAGGTTGCTTTTTCCGTATCTGAGGTAAAATTTTTTAAATCCAAAATGGCGAAAACAAGGTATGGTGGCCAAATGTAAATAATGTATTTCATCAGGTCAGTGTCGTTACAAAAAAAAATGATTCACCTGTTAGTGCGAAAATATTTTCATCTTCCTCCAGATTGATTTATATTGTAGCAATTAATTCCACTTACGACGCCAAATTGAACATATTCGGTGTTTAATCGAATATTAAATCTATAAAACCTGTGTATTTTCATATATATTTTCATAAAGGCATATCGCTTTCTTATTCTTGTAAACACCAGATGCTTTAAACGTATATTTTTACCGAAATCAGTAACAACAACAACAACCAAAAAGAAAAACTTTACAAATTTACAAACGAATTTCATGTAAATTTCCCATCAAATCAATGAATTACACATGCATAATATATATGTACGTGTTACATAAGATTTCATTTCAATACAATTCATTGGCATAAGAAACGGTCTACGGTAGTGGTTTGTTGAAAACCAAACACTCTTAACAATTAAATTAAAAAATTTATACATATTTCCGATGAAAAACAAACTGACAGACAGACAGACAGACAGACAAACAATCAAAGAATTTCCAAGAGATTTTATTTACAACACGAATTACTCATAAATAATGACAGAATTCTTGTTGTATTCATCGAATTTACCGATTGCACATTGAAAATATTTTATCTTGAGAATATTATTAACAGGCAATAATTTTGTATAATAAAATGAAGTAAAACGTATATCTCTGATAATGTTGTTATTGGTGCCTGTCATTACAATTCCTTTTGGGATAATTTATATGCCCAAGTTATTTGCATAAAAACGAAACGAGAGATTGAGATTCAGATAGATATCGATACGTATACTTTTCAAGCGTATACAATCTTTGGTACAATAGATTCTAATACATATACATACATACACGTACATATGTACATACGTACATATTCTTACATTTATAAAATCCTGTTTTGTATTCTTTTTTTTTTTTCTTT
Source organism: Sarcophaga carnaria (assembly GCA_958299815.1). Taxonomy (NCBI): domain Eukaryota; kingdom Metazoa; phylum Arthropoda; class Insecta; order Diptera; family Sarcophagidae; genus Sarcophaga; species Sarcophaga carnaria. The sequence goes on from OY283150.1 coordinate 141,069,941, forward strand.
TGAAAAACGAACAGATTTTTCTCATTTTTTTATTTTTTTTTTGCCTTATTTTTCAACTTACATCCTGTCGAACAACAATAACAGCCATAATGATTTGTCAATAATACGTGATATGAAAATTGAAAATAAATATTGAACCTTTTTACAGGATTGCGTACTCCCACACCCTCCCATTACTACCTACTCTTCTTATGCTGATTCTTTGAAAAAAGAAATTTAAATCGGAGAATTGTTTAAGTAAACAACATAAGAAAATCGAGGAAAAATACGAAAAATTTCTTTTGTTCGAAATTGAAAAATGAGCTGAAAATTAAATGAGTTTCAAACGACATATTCCGAAATGTGGGTACTCCATTTGAAAAACGATAACTATCGTAAAATTTATCAAATCAAAAAGATAATAAAATTCAATTTAATAACATTTGTACGTATAATTTAATAGAACAACAAAATTATTAAGATTTTACAAATTAAAAATAGTATTGCTTGCAATGATTATTAAATTTTATATTCTTTCGACTCAGGCCCTTTTCTTTATGGGCACAGAGTAGTTCTATGCTTTTGTTCCTTGTGAACATGGTAAAATCAATATATTTTGTAACGCGACACTAACAGCCCACAAGCTGTTATACGTTTTTCCAATATGCTGTATTGCAAAACATTAGTAGGCTGGTAGAGCTATTAAAACACAGCTAACAGTAGCATATCTATCAATTATGTATACTTACACTTTTATAAAGTCGTCGTAGTATAGCGGGTAGTGTGTTGGCTTATTAGACGTGAATCCGTGGTTCAACCAGAGGCTAATCCAGCTCGAACAAAACGAAATATGAAAAAAAAATTTCTTTCGGTGACTTCCTCTCAGCAGTCTTCTGGCAAAAACTCTGAGAGTAAAATAAAGTTGCCATGAATAGTTAAAAAATAGCTCCCGCCACTCATGGACATAATTAACAGCCGCAATATAAATAGTGTGAGAAGCTTGTAAACCTGCCTAAAGGGTTGTAATAACCAATTAAGCAAGTAAATGCTTGAAACTCATTATTATCTGGGAGGTGTCATTGCATCACCATGGATAAACCGCTATCATCAATTTAGAGCGCTTTGGCCATATCCTCTATCCTTATCCTCATATCCTTTGGCCGCCTCTTTTGATTTGCAATTGAAGATTATAACCTGGACAGTATGTGATTTCTAAACGACAGTGTTATGAGCCAAGCGACACGACCGATTTTGACTTTATTGTGTAAGGAATTTCCAAAAAGAGTAATTACAAGTTTCGTTTACACGTCCTTAGACTTTTCTATGAGAATGCTTAATTATAATTGCAGTCAATTGAATTGTTAAGTTATCTTCGAGTTATATACAGCCCGAAAAGTGCGTAAAACTAATTGAAAATTATCTTACAGGGATCGAATGCTGCAACCAGTTCAAATGCAATCTTTCAAATGACAATATATTTCGTCCATAATCCAAGTACGGTCGAAGTACTATACTATATAATAATGGTTGAATGGAAATCATAGCTTCATGAGTGTTTTATTAAAGTTTTGTGTTAAAATTGAAAAATGCTTAACCCTTTAAAAGATATCTTATATGACGCATATCACATAATATTAATTTGTAATCAAAAGTCATATGTAAACAACTCAGTACCTCTTAAATGTAAAAACTCTTATGACTATTAAAGAACGTAAGTAAATATATACAATATGAAATGCTGTTCAGGCACAAACAGTTTATGTAAATACTTTTTGCAAATTAAATACTTTTTCCCTTAATTTTTATACTGTTATACCATATTGTATACATACATATGTACATTATATATACATATACATACATATATGTAGCATGCCATAGGTGCTTGTTAATTTTCCATTTTTGCATCTCCTTTTTCAGACGAAAATAATTTCTTTTCACTCCTCACAATACACAATCTTACTTACAAGTTCTTATAGTTTAACGTTATTGCAACTGTACAAGATAAGCTGAGTAGTGATGCGAATGATGGTGGTAGTGGGTGATGGTGGGCGATGGTAAGTAAGTACATATACAAGATTTACACACAGTATTTACGTTACAAAAGGATTATTGTAAATAATGTTATTTCATCTTCTTTGCTTAAGTGCAGCAAATAACAGGAGCTGTAACTATAGTAGTACAATATAAAAGAAGAAAAATGTTAAGAAAACAAATACCGAAAATGAAAATATTAAATAAAAATCAAATAAAATGAAGCAACATTACCTACTTACGTATGGTAAAGTATCGCATACAAAGATATTTATGTAGTACCACAAATATGTTACTTAATAAAAATTATTAAATTTATTTTTAAACGTTTGTTTTTTTCTATTTATAACAACATACCATAATTTCTTTAATATTGAAATACCAGCAACGAATGCAGTAAAAGGAGGAAAAAAATACATTTAAATTTAAAGGTTTAACTTGGCACATAAACAAGTTAGGATGCATTTATTATACCCTACAAATAGTAAATTTTTTTGATAAAACAAGCACAGCAGATAAGGAATTCAGAACGGCCATCTTGTTGAAGCTAGATCTGACAAAATAGTCGCCATTAATTTAGTCGTTTGTGCAAATATTAAAATTGTTTAATCAAGATGTTGTTCAATCTGTCTGACCCTGGTTTTCATCGAAAAATCATATCCAGCTAATCTCTAAATAAGATCCAGGAGCGTCTAATCCTCCCTTAAAATTCACTTGTGTAACGACAAGTTACACAGCACATGCCACATTGGATATTCTGCATGAGCGATTTGGGGGCCCACTTCCATCTCACATGAAGGCGATCTGTACTGGCCACTGAAAACGTGCGATTTGACTTTTTTGTAAGGTTTTATGAAGTCGCAGGTGTATGCAAACAAACCACAAGCCAAAGTCGCCATAATCCCTATCATCGGTCAAATATAAATTGATTTATGCACCAGAGATATGGAAAATTAGCCGGAGTAGTCATGAAGGTATTTAAACTCATAATGGCATCAATAGGTCTGCAAATGAATGAAAAATATTGCAATATATCTCAACACCCACTTTGTTTTATTTAAATTAATAGGTATGAAGCGCTTAACAAAATTTCCGAGACTAGAATACAAATGAAAATTAAAAGAACCTGATAAATATTTTTAATAACACGTTAAACTTTTATAACAAACTCAGGCAATGGCAAAAATCCGCAATATGGTACCGTGAATAGACTAAGAAACGTTCAGTGTTTAAATTTATTATATTTTATTACCAAAATTCGTATTGTATGAAATATGCCTCTTCTAACAAATTATTATATTCAGCGACGAAGCTCATATTTGACTCAAAGAGTTCATTAACGAACAGAATTGCTGAATTTGGCAGTTCCAGAGATGACAAAAGATACACCGCTTGGTGCGGTTAATTGGCGACAGTATCATTGGATATTAATTCTTTAAAAACTATCAAAATCACTCACTCAAAATCACTTTAATTTTAGCTTTTTAAAGCAATCAGAGAGCCTTTCTGACATGTGCAATCTTCTTTCAACATCTCTCAGTTTCAGCGTGAGTCCTGCTGCTTTTAAACACTTCCAAATAGCTATTTGTGACACAGCTAATCATTGTATAAACTGAACTTGAGTCTGATAGGTATCTTGATATAGTATTGTTTCCAATTCATAATCTTTAAACCCTTTTTGGTGGCTCGGACACCTTTGTTTTTAATGGAGAGAACGCCGTGTTTGGAATGCGCTAAACACCCGACACACTATATAGCGTTTAAAAGATTTTTCAACTACTCATACATCATTAACATAAACGCATAAGCAAGTCGTACCCTCTAACGTTAGGTTAGGTTAGGTAAGAGGACGTGTACTGGTCAATGAAGACAACTACAGTACCCGGAACTCGAATTGACCCATTGTACAACGTCCTTAATACCCGGTTTTTAAGTTATACCACCATAATAAACTTTATAAGAAATTTTCAGGATTACGGCTATTTAAACGGATTCAATGAATATTTAAATACAACAACAGTAATTTAAAAAAATTACCCAACTTTTGTGTATAAAAAGCTTAGGTTTTTTAAGCTCTTTGTAAATCTCCAACAAATCCTTTTTAACCTACAGTGTGATTAGCCACTTAGTTTTCTGTTTTCTTAAGGACTAATTGACTTGTGATCTAATTATTCCTCGCAAACACTTCTCTACAGACCATTTTCTTTCCATGGCCTCTGTAAATTTTATTAGACTTAATTTACCGTTAAATAAAACTTTTGCAACCTTTACACGATTTAAATACTTAAGATTGGCGAAGTTAAACACAAATTAGTTACCTTCTGTATAGCCATCCAATAAAAACTCGAAAAAAAGGATTTAATTTCTGTTCAAAGGTGTAAAAAAGGTCGAACAAAATACGCTGCTGTTACAATTTAACTTTTCCTACAAAAACAGCCAAAATAGAAAACGAACACAATATTTCTTTCAGTTTCCCAAGAGAACTATGAAAACAATGTATTTAAATGGAAAAAACATTATTGGCTTTTGTTATTCCAGAGTTTAAGAGCAAAAAAATATGAATAATTTCAAATTTATTTCATTTCTTTTTTTTTTTTTTGTTCTTGTATTGTAAAAAGGGTGAGAGAGGGCGGTAAATATGCATGAATTATATATGGAAATTAGAAAAATATTTAAAAAGTTTGTAAATTTTTATTACATTTAAATTTGTTACATGGCATAATAAATTGTTTTGTAGGAAAATCGTTTTTCTATTTGAAAATATTTACATTTTATTAAAGAACCCTACAGTAGCTGAGTAAGCATGTACGATGGACAATGTATAAAATCTGAAAAATAAGAAAATATAAAAGAATTTTAATGAAAATATGCTTAACTATGAGCTAACACTGAAGAGAATTTAATCAAATTTATTGCCAAGGTTGAATAAACACTTTTTGGGCATTTTAGAAAAATAATATGAGAAGCAAACGATTAAAAACAAACATTAAAGAAATTACAACAAAAAAGACAAAGTAATTACGAGCATAGGGATAAACAAAGAAAAAATTACAGTAAGAAGAAAGACCTTGAGACAAAAAAACACAAGTATAACAATAACATATCAACATTAGGAGTTCTAGAAGTTGCCAAGCCAAAAGAGAATGAAGAATAAATAACGCAAAAGATAACATTACCAGCCAGAAAAGCGTAACAAGTCTACACGGTTGTATTAAATACGGTGAAGTTCAATCTTTATAGTAAAATCTATCAATGCATCAAAATAGCTCTTCGACGATTGCTTGTCCATGATTGCTTGTTGAATGAGGAGATTGGACAACAAGTGCATTTACGCCCAAGTATGTCTTGTATTGATCAAAGCACTACATTTCCAAATTATCGTCGTATAGGCCAGCGAGTGTTTTTTTATGCATTCCCGAGAAAAGTCTGTACAAGAGTCTCTGCTTTTGATAACGACGAAAGCAAACTGGTTTTGGTGTTTTTATGCATTCCCGATAAAAGTCTGCACAAGAGTTGAATTCGCTGCTTTTGAGGGCAACGAAAGCGATCTGAATGTTTTTTAGTACATTTTGGTGTTTTTTATGCATAGAAGTCGCCGTAGTCTAATAGACCGTGGTCGGCTTAGGTCACAGTTCAAACTCGAAAATATGAAAATTTTCCTTTCGGCAGATTTCTGGCAAAAACTCTGCGAGTAAATAAAATTGCCTTGAAAAGTTTCTCAAAAATGTGTCGTTCGGAATTGACTTTAAACTGCAGGTCCCGTCACTCATGTATAAAATTAACTTACACAACATAAGTAGTGTGAGAAGCTAGACCGTAATCATGACAGGAGGGTTGTAATGACCAATTACGTATGTTATGTATACTATATATGTAGGTGTGCAGGTCAACGAGTGGAGATAATTTCTTCTTATTACATTTATGAATTATAGAACTCCTTTTGATAACAATGCTCATTAGGGGATTTATGCTATGCTATGACATCTGAGTGTAGCTCCTAAAAATATCTACCTTGTAACAGAACAATACGGCAAACTAAAATACAAGTTTCTTCGTAGATATTCTTAAAGATATTCTTAAAGTTTTATCTCAACACCCGGATTGAAAGAAAGCTATCTTCAGTAAATTATATTATTTGTAATTGTATTATTATTTTGATGATGTTGTGCCAAAAGGACCTCTATCTTATTTTATATATATTTATACAGAATAAATTTGAATCATACAACCAAAAGAGTGGCTCTGGCGATCACAGACCACAATCATATACATATGTACCAGTATCCAGATTGGCTAAATGGGGTAATTTTCTACCTATAGAACTGCGATACCTAAAGCTTGAAAACTTTCTATAATGTTTACAGACAACGAGGGGGTTTTGAATATATATTCTGATCCAGAAGTGTCAGACAAGTTAAATGCTTGTATGCATAGATGGTAATCTAGGTGCTGCTGGTCCAGCTAAGGAAAGCAAAAGAATGTTTGTTGACAGACCAATCGCATGCCTGTTATTCTTCTATCCTCATACAAAGTTGCTGTTGAATCTGTACTAAAAACAACTTTACAGAACAGATGATTCAGGGAACCTACATGTTCTTTAATACGTTGGAAGTGCCACAAGACATCTTGACAGCATACACAGAAAAGATACACATATAATAAACGGTCTATATGTAATAGAGGCATATGAGAGAAGGAGAGGTCTTTCGATTTCTCTGTACGATTTCTGTTGTCCTCTACTAGTCTTTCCACAACGATCGCATTACATTTTGAATATTTCTAAAAAAATCAGAGCACTTATGCTTTTAACAAGCGAACAAGGATGCAATTTAATAGCTATGAATATACATGTATATGATCACTATCACAATAAAATTGCCCTCTTCTTTTAATAGCTTCCAACTATTGTAGAGTATCCAACAATGTCCAGCCTGTTTCCATAATCGAAAAAAGAAGGTCAGAACACATTAAATAATATTGTTAATATTTTATTCTCCTGATGATGAACATGCTGATGATGATAGTGATGATGATCATGATGTGTACTAAGAAAAATGGTAATTCGTTTTAACGAAAAAAAACCCCAAAAAAATCGACAACCAAAACTATAAACGAAAGATACATAAAAGCCTTGTTAATAACCTAACAACTTGGAAATAGAACTTTGAAAGTTATTGGTACAGTTCATATGTACGTACAACATATACGATGCTAGTGATAGTGTTGACTGGATAATTGTTATCAAGAGATTTGCATTGTGTGAAAATTTAATTTTCCTTTTTTTCTCTGTTCTGGTTCTTCTCTTCTTCTCTAAATCTATGCAAATAAAGTTTTTCTTTTTTCCCCAAATTTTTAGTGTTTTTTTCTTTTTTTCCTTTTCCTTTTGCCAAAAATCTAATTTTCTAGTCTTAACATATTTTGTTGTTGTTAGATATGCATACGTACGTACATATGTATGTACATACATACATATATGCGTAGATATGGTTTTATTTCATGCAATAGAAATATTTTTGGTTTGATTTATAAATGAAAAAAAAATTAAATTTTTTATAAAAAAAACACGAGATTTGCTAGATGAAACCTCAAATTGAAAATACTTTAAACAAGAATTTTATTCTTCAACAATTTCAATAACAAACCAGAGTAGAAAATCGAAAAATAAGAAGATTTTAATCGATAAATTTTATTGAGTAGTAATTACTTTAAGGAATTCAATTTGATTTATTGTAAACAAATGACATTTTAAAACATTTTCAACAAATCAATTAAAATTATTAAATATAAGAAAATAAAAGTGAATCAGTCACTCACACATCGTAAACCTGACTGAAGTGCTCCACTGACTAATTACGTAAGTAAAAAACCATTTGGGTTTCAAATTAATTATCTCAAGGCACCTTGTTCCCACAACGCTCACAATTCACATCAAAGAGTGCATTCTTTAGTGTACATTGACTGGGTCGCATACATACATACATAATTGGTCATAACAACCCTTTAGTCAGGATTACGACTTGGTTTCTCAGACCACTTGTGTTGTGTGCGTTAATTTTTATACATGAGTGGCGGGACATACAGTTTAAAGTCGACTCCGAACGACAGATTTTTCAGGAACTTTTCATGGCAATTTTATTTACTCTCAGAGTTTTTACCAGAAATCTGCTGAGAGGAAGTCGCCGAAGAAATATTTGTTCACATTTCGATATGCCTGACCTGGGGTTTGAACAGAGGCCTCACGTCTAATAAGCCAACACACTACCTACTAGACCACGGCGACTTCACATACGTTCGTTAATGGCGCACATACGTTCGTTAATATATTTCATGGTTCAATAGCAAACCATACAGAGCATTTTTGTCATTTCCACATGTCTCTTTTTGAAGTATAACTTCAAAGCCGGTCGTTTACGTTAGATGTCACTCTTGCTTTTAAGTCATTTCAAAGAGCAATTCTTGAGCTATGAAAATCAGTTTATTGTTTGGTTTGGTTGTGCACATCATAACTTTTCTTTACGGTGAGCACGCTCTATCAAAAACATAGAGTATCGAGTAATTCCGAGCTGTGATTTCAAGCATCCGGGACAAAGTTTGAAAATCAGAAATTTGAAAGATTAGTTGATCAAAATTAGTACCAGATGCAAAAGGAGTTTATGCAAACATTAAGCGTGACTCAAGCGGCATTCAATAAAAAGCAAGGAAACCAAGAGACGTTGAAAGACGATTTGCATATCTGAAATACCGTTTTAATCGCAGACAATAAGCAAAATCTACGGTCAAGCAGAATATCCATTGCGCCAAGGTTATGCTTTGTATTTAGTGGCATCAGTGGCTGCTAAAAAGACTAGACTATCAGTGACTCCTGTACAAAAAAGAATTAATTCCTATGAAATAAGCAGTCATAAAACCACCTGAATATGCAACTGTATACAGGGTAGTAATTTTTCTCATGACAATACTTGGCGACAAATTGTCAAAAGACGAGCGGTTTTTGGGACGGCATGTCATCCTCTGTACACAAAAGTATATTACCCGGTCGAAGAGATCAGTAATGATTATTCAAATAAGTAGTAAAATACCGGATGAAAATAAACTTACCCTAGCCTAGAAGCCTAGATAAAATATTGTTACAACATTGAACACACATATTCTAATTGAAGATACCACATTATTACCACGTCGATTATGCAATATAATCCGTAAAGCATATTTCGCTAATGTAAAACATTTTCAGAGAAAAGAGAGTGAAAGATAATGAGAAACGTAATATTTCAAAATACCACCACCCGCATGTGGTTAGTCTCATATTCGTCTACCGGTGCATAAACCGTTTGAAAAGTCTACAGATGCTAAACACCATTGCATTTTAAATGACTCGCAAAACTCCATAAGTCACATTATTAAAAAAAAAACTTCATTGGGTAAAGTCGCCGTAGTCTAGCAGGTAGTGAGTTAGCTTATTAGACGTGAGGCCTCAGGGCAGACATCAAAACGAAAATATGAAAATATTTCTTTGTCGTCTTCCTCTCAACAGATTTCTGGCAAAAACTCTGAGAGTAAATAAATATAATTCCCATGAGTAGTTTCTCAAAAATCTGGCGTTCGAAATCGATTGTAAACTGTAGGTCCCGCCACTCATGTATATATATTAATGCACTTAACATAAATGGTGTGAGAAACTAGGTCGTAATCCTGACTAAATGGTTGTAATGACCAATTTTGTATGTATGTATGTATGTATGTGTGTATTTGCTGCTTCCAAACACCGTACCGGACATTTGTTAATAATTTTTCATCTTCTATTGGTGGCCTCAAATCTCTCGTCAGGTTATAGTAAGTTTTTGTTCGTCAACATTGGCAGTCATAGCAGCATTCACATCTAGTCCCTCTATATGACTGTATTTTAAACGGTTTAAAACAATCGATAAACTTTAATATAACCCTTAAAGCCTGCATTTAGGATTGCTTTAAACCAAAACTATTGTCTTTGTTTATTTGTCACACCATTCACATGCTTATGGTTTCACTCGTTGTCATTTTGTCATTTGGATAACACAATTTGTGGTTTTTCTAGCATGAGACATCAACCACAAAATCTTTTTTTTTATGCTTCTGTATGATTGCTATGCCTCACCAATTAATATTTTAAATCGAATGGGGTTTAAACGATTAAATTTTCTTGCCCATTACCACAAATTGATTGTTGTGTCAGTTTATTTGATACAATTATTTTAGCCAAAAGAAGCAAAAAAAAAATTAAAACAAAAGACAATTTAATGTTAAACATTTCAAGCAAAACGTTTAAAGTTTGTATACCAGAAATCTTGCAAATTGAAATTCTTAAATGGACATTTAGAGACACATTTACATGCCTACATGGAGAATAAACATTAAGAGTTTGAGTGAAAACTGATAAAACTTAAGCTTTAAAAGGCTTACTTAGTGAAAATAATTCCATGCACCACAGTGTTGCCTTTGGTGTTTATAAGACGTTTACAGTCTTACACATTCGCCACTGAGTTGCTAATGGTAATGCTTGAATTTTCCTGGTCAAATTTCAACTTCAAATACGACAAATACCTTGCCTTTACAAATACTCTTCTTACCTTTCCATACACATTTGCAGCAAATTTTGTTCATCTACAATTATACATGTTATCCTATACCAATTATATTCAATTTGTCTCATAACTTTCCTGCCTTTAAGCTCTTTCAAGTCTTAAGTTGGCCTATAACAGTTGAATGCCGTAATGTATGTATGTATGGTTAGAAAAGACATGAAACGAAGTAGCGGAAATCCCACAATTATTTTAAACAATTATCATAACCATATGTTTAAAGCAAAAATTGTAATGGCTGCTAGAACAGCTTCGACAATGTTATGTACAAGATAAATTGGTAAGAGAGAGAACTGCACTGCAACAGTGGCAGCAATGGTGGTAGATAACATTTAAATAACCACTATTTCCGTTCCATAAGTAGAGGCAAACCAACAGCATCAATGGGCACAGAATGTCGAATATGGTGGAAAATGTGCAACAGAACACCAGCATCGTATAGATTTTTAGACAACCAAAACCAACCAAATGTGACAAAAAATTAGTGCCACTGGAAATATAAACACTGTAATGTAAGGCGCACACAAATTTTAATGGTACAGTAAAATATTGATAGAATGGATACGGAATTGGCCATAATTCAGTGATTTACTATTACCAGCTTTATATCTTCAAGATTTCGATCAGTAGCGGCTTTGCTAGAAGAAGACATCGACTTTTTTGGGAGAAGGCTTCGGTTTAAATTTCTGTGTGATCTCTTTACAATTTTCATCTGTATTGTTCAAATGAGTGAAGTAAATGAGATTATTTCTTTGTCGCTCTGCAAAATAATGTCAATCTCATGTATGAATTCAATTTTCCATTGTGTCAGGCTTTACATATGTGTCAGCAACGCAGTTACCTTCCATGTCCCCATAACCAGAAACTGGTGATGATATCTATTGTTTATTTCGCTATTTCCTCCAGAGGATATATCAGGGAATGCTTGAATAAGCCTCTGGGAGGTAGAAACTATTATCATGGAATAGTTTGTTTAGTTGCCTCCTTGTAAAATTATGACCGAAAGTTCACAAGCCGCCCAATCTCATTAGTAGCCAGTTAACGATAGTAAAAAATGTCTTACATATGTAGTTCAACATCGAAGAACAGATTTGAGAAAATTTTTATGGCAATTTTCTCTCAGAGTTTTTACCAGAAGACTGCTGAGAGGAGATCGCCAAAAGAAGCGTTTTTTTTAATAATTTTGTTCTGTTTGAGATGTCTGAGTTGAGGTTTGAAACACGGGCTCTCAATTCCTGATAGAAAATGGAAGTTTTACGAACTGACTGGATCATATTGAGCTTGAATACATACATAATTGGCCATTACAACCCTTAAGTCAGGATTACGTCCTAGCTTCCCATGCCACTCATGTTGTGTGTGCTAATTTTATACATGTATGGCGGGACCTACAGTTTAAAGTCGACTCCGAACGACAGATTTTTAAGAAACTTTTCATGGCAATTTTATTTAATCTCAGATTTTTCGCCAGAGATCTGCTGAGAGGAGGTCTATGAAGAAATATTTCTCATATTTTCGTTTTGATGTCTGACCGTAGCCTTACGTCTAATAAGCCAACACACTACCTACTAGACTGCGGTGACTTCAAATACTCGCTAAAATAACAGCGAAATCACTATGGAGTTGCATCTTTAAAAAAACTTTGTATTCAAATCATCGTGTTTCTAAGAATACCGAATACCGCTGTTTTCTGGGAAGAACTTTGACACGGTCAACAGGTTTAAGCAGCATCATCACGATAACACAGAACATGTGTTAAACAAAAGAGTTGCCGTGGTAGGATTATAAGTAAATTGAGAAAGATATACCATATAAAAAATCTATATAGAAATGTATATTATATATATTATATACATATATAGTAATATCTGCGGTCTCAAGCAATAACAGCCTAGAAAGAAAATTGCCTCTCTAATTTTTTTCTTCATTTCTTTAGTCCGTCACTTACTATAATCAAAACCTATGAAGTCAGAATTGAATGCCCAATAATTTTCGTCCTATCGTGAAGACTTTTACTGTTCTTAAGTATCTAAACGACTACATTGTTGTAAAATAATCATCATACTCGTATATTCATGTTTTAGCACCAGACATAAAAACAAATGTAAAGGATATAAGAAATGTGCTTGTGAATAGTCATAGTCGTTGTCATGGCATGTTTTAAAGTTTGTTAAAGTTGGTCATATTTAAGCCATATAACCATTTCTGTTGTATTAAAATGCATAAATTTTAAACGCAAAAATTAAACAGACTCCCAACAACTAGCAACAACGAATGAACACAAAATTAGAATGTAAAATGAATAAAGTTCGAAATGAAGGAAAGAAATAGGGAAGGAAGGATGAATGAACGGATAGATGGACGAATGCATAGAGAGAGGGTATCATGTGCTGTTGCCTGAATAGAAAAAATCTAAATAATAGGCTGGAACTGTACAAGACAATGGTAACAAATGTCTGCATAATAATTAAAGTGCATAAATGTCATTTGGTAACATGGATATATTTATGGAAATGACATGCCATTTATGGTTGTTTCATGTTTTCTGTGGATGTTTTGGTTAATTTTTTTTTCTTCCAACACCTCCACCAACAAGAGAACCACTATTAATACCATATACAAGAGACAAAAGTGACATTTACACATGTGCATCGTAAATTGTTGCTGTTGATGCATCACTAAAACTGCAGCTGTCTACCGCATATAATTTGCATGATTAAATCACTAAAATTCTGGTGGCATAACCAAAAAAAAAAGAATTTAATTTTAAATAAGCGAAAATTAAACGCCAATCTGTAGTGTGGTTACCTCTGAACATTGCAAGAGCAAAACACACATGTATGTAAGTCCACAAGTTTGAAAATAAATTAAAATGAGTTAAAGTTGATTGTTCAGACATCCACTTCATAAATCAATTTTAATTTTTATGTTCTTGTATCTACAATATCAGAGTATTCCCTATTATTTAACTTCTGTTTACACATACATATGTACATACATACATGCATCCATACTTTAACTTTCTCTCCCTCTTATTACTTTAATGGTGATCTTTTTTTTGTGTCTATTTGACACTTTATACAATTTTTATCTTTTTTTCAGTTTTATTGTTGTTGGTTTTTGATACATTTTATTATTTCTCAAACAAAAAAAAAATTCCCTTTTTTCACATGAGTGATAAATGTTGCCTGCAGAGCACAATTATATCTATGCAAGTGTGAAACAGTTAGGAAAGAGAGAGAGAAAGAGACAAGGAATACAAGCAAACATCATGAATGACAGAAGTGAAGACAAATAAACCACTGGCCAAATGGTTTGATGTGTAACAAAAAAAAACAAAACCTACATTACCACTACTAATGCCTTTATCACACATACAATTCCGTATACAATCTCTTTATATGACCATACTCTTGCAACGCATACATACATACGAGTAAACCTATTATTTTTCTCTTTTCCTTGGTATTGATACTCACTCAAACACCGTATTACTGGTTTTCAACGGAGAGACTACGGGAGAGAAAATGGATTTAATACTTAAATGGCTACAATATTAAACAAAATTGATATCGATTAAATGCGATTGGATTGCAATCAATAAAGGTGACCGTTTTAGATTCGTTTAACCATGCCATCTTAACGATTATTGATGCTGTAAATTGTGCTGAAAGCAAAATTGTTTTTAAACTTGAGCATACACTCTTAATTGCCTATGAAAATAACATTTAAAGGGCTTGAACATTGGGTTCAATTCCTAAGACCACTCCATTCATTTCGAATATGTACTACAGCTTGTCGCGATTTTAAAAGTAACTCCGTAACTTAGTGAAGTTCCCCCTTTTACTACCGAAGACACCGAAGGTGGATTGTGGTTGTCCAACCTAAGAAGTTGGATGGACACACTTAGACATCACTGAGAGGCCCTAGTCTGGCCTTACTCGTTGCTTCTGATGAAGTTACTCAGACATTCAATGTCAATTCGTGAAAAAATTTTCGAAGTCGCCGTAGTCTAGTAGGTACTGTGTTGGCTTAAAGGCCATGGTTCAAACCGTAGTTCAGACTTTAAAACGAAAATATGAAAAAATACTTCTTCGGCGGCTTCCTCTCAGCAGATTTCTGACAAAAACTCTGAGAGCAAATAAAATTGCAATGTAGAGTTTGTCAAAAAATCTGTCGTTCGGAATCGACTTTAAACTGTAGGTCCCACCACTCATGTATAAAATTAACACACACAACAGCAGTGGTGTGAGAAGCTAGTTCGTAATCCTGACTAAAGGGTTGTAATGACCAATTATGTAAGTATGTATGATTATCTTTTTAGTAGGCGTAGTGGACATAGTTCGACATAGTGGAGGTAAAGAACTCTCTCCACTTTTTCCTTATTCCTACAGATTCTGCTGAAATCGCATGCATGCCCATAATGCAATGCCACGTAATGACTTCGACAACCATACTTTACATGCCTCTTTGAAGCGTCGAGCGTCTGCTATTTCGTTTAGACCAGATTTCCTGCGCCGTTCTGCCCCTATCCGCAACTAAAATCCATGACTACATTCTCAATTATAAGCTCTTAAGGTCTTCAGCTAAGATAATTTATAAAAAACAAGACAGGAACACTTAATACAAGTCAATACATTTGACTACAACGCCACTTTAGAAAAATGCAAACCATTTTCCTTGCGACACTTTTTAATCCCATCTCTGCTGCATAGTGTTAAGCATTCAATGAAAAAAAAAACTTTCTCTTGACTATGAGTTATGATTGTAAAAGGAAGAACATTATTTAAAGACTGTTGTAGATATCCTTGATAAGAAGGCAACAAAAAAAAACTAAAAAAAAATTGATGTTCTTCTCCTCTGTTTGTTTACCAGTACATATCAGTCAATAATGTTTTGTGTTGACTTTTTCCTTTTTTTTCTTATTTCTTATTTCTTTTGTATTTTGTTTTGTCATTTCCTAAAAAAGAATAAAAAAAACACTAAAAATAAATTTTATATTCTTTATATTCGTTAAGGAAACAGATAATAAACAAATTTTTTGTAAATATTTAACCACAAATGTTTGATAAATTATTTAAAGGAGAACCAACAGAAATGAAAAGAAATTGTTATTGGCACTGGAATTGCTTATACGCATTGGTGGTCAAATGAAAAATGACACACACTCCATTGAAATTCTTTGGAACAAATTTCAATTTTAATTAAAAAATTTGCATGCAAAAGGAGGCAATTCTTATAACAATTAATTACAATTGAAAGCTGTAATGGAATCACATAATGGCGGTTTGTATTTTGATTGCAGAAGAAATTGCTTAAGAGAATTTATTATTGAAAATTAGTTTAAAAATTAAAAAAATGGGTATTTGTCTCAATTAAAACATTTGACTTCAGTTGCATTGCTATATTGATTGCAATAACTACCCAAAATTTTCTTGACTGTCTGTTTAAAATAAAAGAAAATTATCACTGACTCTATGAAAAGGCATTCTATAGAGTTTGGCGAAAAGGACTGCGCAATATATTGAATCAAAACGTTCTTATTAATATCGTGAAGTTGTTTGAAAGTTGTATTGTTGGCCGAAAATGTGTTATTAAGGAAGCAGACTTTATAAATACTTCCCTTTCCTGTCATAGCAACTAATATCTCACACTTCTACAAACATAACACAGTTGATGCCACACGTTTTTGGTGTCCTGGTTATCCAATTCAGGCTGAAAGATATTCGTAACCATCGACATCGTTCTCAAAAAAATATAACCCGATCCTTACAAAGCAGTGACTTTTTTGGGACTTATTTTTAGCTCTCCAATTCGAAAATTTTTTATGTTCACATACCCTTTAATTCAAAAAGGCGACACATCGCTGAAGATGATTTTTCAAAGAATATTGGGACAGCTGATAACTGGTCCAGAGCCAATTTCACAAAAGCACACAAGTCGTTGAAGTCGCTTTAGTCTAGTAGGTAGTGTGTTGGCTTATTAGACGTAAAGCCAGGATTCGAGCCACAGGCCAGACATCAAAACAAAATTCAAAAAGTATTCCTTCGGCGACTTCCTCTCAGCAGATTTCTGGCAAAAGCTCTGAGAGTAAATAGAATTGCCATGAAAAGTATTTCAAATCTGTCATTCGGAATCGACGTTAAACTCTCCACTCCATAATGAACTTAACACACACAACATGACTGGCATGAGAAGATAGGTTGTAATCTTAACTAAAGAGTGTAATGCACAGATGTAGCTTTAAAAAAACGGATGTCCGCAACTGTCAAAATTCGGAAGTCCTTGTTGCAAGACCCATTAGAATACCTATGTTGAGATACCTCGTATAACTCAAATTAATAACTAAAGGCTTTAATTCTATATTAAGTAAACTTTCAACAATATTTAAAGCAACTACAATTTAAAATAGGGCCAACTGGGATAACTGAATGTTGCATTGATATCTTAGTCTGAAGAACAGAATAATTGTTTTCTTAATCTGTAATGAGTATATTATAACGCTGTTTTTTTAGGTTTAAGTATACCTTTTTTGCAACGTATAGTACTATGCTAGTGATATTTGATTTTCACTGTAGTGAGTTTAAAAAGTAGGAACAATGGGTATCAAACGATGCATCATTGTTGGCTATTTTACAAAAGTTATT
The DNA here is from genome assembly GCA_958299815.1 of Sarcophaga carnaria. Classification (NCBI taxonomy): domain Eukaryota; kingdom Metazoa; phylum Arthropoda; class Insecta; order Diptera; family Sarcophagidae; genus Sarcophaga; species Sarcophaga carnaria. The sequence continues at coordinate 141,087,219 of OY283150.1, forward strand.
TTCAAAACATCCGTTATGAGCAGGGTATCTATTATACAGTTTAACTTATCTGTTATTTAGTTTTCCAGTTTTTCATCATATCATTAACAGTTTTACACATCACTAATGTTTTTGTAATTATTTTAAAATGACTTTTCAAAATTTGTTGTGTATTTGTCTTACTTTTTTTTACAATTTTTTTCTTTCAGTCTTTATCATTGTCTTGGAGCAAGCTGTATCTATGTCCCAACACCAATTCTCTTCCACTTTGCCAGTGTTTATTGGTTTGCTTATGTTTTTGTCCATTGCTAATGTTTCCCATTCACAACTTTGTCAGCAACAATAGAAAAATACAAAAGTTTGTAAAGTTTTTTTTTTGTTTTTTTTTGCTATTTTGACCTTAAGACACCAGCGTTGTTGTAGCAACTTTGCAACAAATTTAGTTGTAATGTATTTCAAATGGCACGTATTTTTTGGAAAATTATTTTCGATTTATTTTCTTACCTTCTCGGCTAGAAAAACACTTTCAGGAAAAATAATTTTTTAAATTATTTTTATGTTTACATTTTACTTACGTACGTATTTGAGGTAAATATTAAACATGGATTTCAAGTTCTGGGAAAGTAATTAATTTTAAATATTTTTTATTTCTTCTATTTGGTTTTAAAAATATATTCCAAGCACTTCAGAAAAAAAATATTTCCAAATAGAAGTTTTTTTAAAGAAGAAACAATTTATTCCATGACTACAGATTGCAAATTTAAATAAAAACAGATTTGTAGAATGGCTGAAGTAAACAAAAAAATACAATAAAAAAAACTGTAAAAACCATATTTAAAATCTTTAAAAAAGCAAGCAACAAACATATGTGTATGTATTTTTATAACAATGATTCTATTTATTTACACAAAAAAAGCAATTGGCAGTACAGTAATGGACGTATAATTCAATCAATGCAATGTGAAAAACACATTCAAAGAGCAAATAAAAGTAACGAGAAATGTATTCGGAAATAGTCATTGTCTCTACATAGATAGGTAGGTAGTCTATGGACTTCTTAAACGACAGTCTGTATTTCAAATCCCAGCTTAAACATCTCGACTTAAACGAAATATGAAAAAATATTACTTTCGACGACTTCTTCTTTTAAAAAAAACTTTAAAGGTGAAGAAAATTGCCATGAAATATGTCGTTCGGAGTTGGTGTTAAACTGTAGGTCTCGTGTGGTATGAGAAGTTAAGTTTTAATCCTGACTGAATGGTTGTAATTACATTCTAAAGAACAAATTTACCTAAAGTTGGCAGTTGGTCATTACTTCCAACAAGTCAATGTAACCAATCATACTGCTGCTAATCTGAAGGCTTAATATTCTTGCACAAACTCCCGATATGACTTCAAGAGAGTACTTAGGATACCGTTTGTATAAACGAAAACAAAAAGGCATTTTGAAAAACTTGGTCAAGGCGGAATATATTAATAGAAAACGCCAAACAAAACTGGTACTTTCAATGCCAAATGGGTTAAATTTAGTGCTTGCTTAAAGGATAAACTATTAAATATTGTGTATAATATTTTAATATTTTGGGCCTTTGAATTTTAAATTTACTCTGAGATCTTCTTGAGGATATCTACACTTTTGTGATGCAAAAATATGGAGGAGTCACCAGAAAGTTTCTGTTATTTTTCTTTTTGTTTGTGAAAAACTTTAAATTTTTTTAATTTTAAAAACATTATTTTTACATATTTGAGCTTAAAATTCATAAAATTGCTAAAATATATTGGGATACCTAGACTTTTGCTGGCCACTGCATAAAGAAATAAGCCACAATGGTCCTCAAAGTCAAATTCAGCCTGATTAATGCTGCAAAGCTGTAAGAAATTGAACATTTCGTATAAGCTACGCGCAGAGAAGCCGTGGCACTCATAATGCCATCAATAGGTCTGTCAAACGAATAATAAAAAAATTTCAATGATATCTTACATACACTTCATTTAAAGTTAAATATTTAAAGATGGGAAGCTCTTAAACAAAGACCATATATAAGAAATATTGTAGTAATTTACATAAATACGAATTTATTTTCATTCCTAATTTTATTGCCATCAACTGTTTTAGTTGACAATTGTAAAGTTGTTTTCGAAATCCCCAAAACTTTTGTTGTTTTTTTTTCTTTTTTTTTGTAAAAGTATTTCAGTGTGTATATGAATATGTTGATGCCTAGATATATTATTTGTGGTTTTTGATGATTTATCTTCAATTTTGTTGCTTCTGTGCCATTACTGATAACGTATGTATATGTACGAAACCAATATATAGGCAAACAAAATAGACATTTTCATTTACTTGAATGTATTTATTTTTTGTTGTTTCTGTTTCATTTGATTTTTCATTTTTTTTTTCATGTATTTATTGTCCACATTCATTTCACTTGTAGTCTAAATGGTATTTATTTTGTATATTTTCCTCATATATTGGTTTTTTGGTAGTTTGGCAACTGTTGCTATTTATTGTTTATCAGTTGTTCTGCCTATTTTATCATACAACATTGTCGTTATCAACATCAGAATCAATAACAGCAACAGCAAGACCAACATCATCATCATCATCAACAACAATATAAGAAATGAAATACAATAAAAATTGTTTTATTGTGTTACGCTTACCTGTAAAGATTATCCCTTCGAATGAAATTTCAAATTATAAAGGACGTAAGCATGATGAATATGTTTATAACACACTTGATTTGGGTACCATTTTGTATTTCCTGGTTCAGAATTTGAAATCGAATTTTATTAAGAATTATGGCCAATTACTTTAAGAATAGAATAGAATTGTAGCGGACAAGGTTACTCATACCCAAGGGGATAAAGTACTAATTAATTAAGAAGAACATTGGAACGACTTGAATAGACCTCATCTTTGAATAAAAAAAACTCGTACCAAATCATATGTTAAATACAAAATCGGTCTAAAGACTCGTGCTTTATTGAGTTCACATAATGATTCTGAGTCAGTAGAATCAAATCACAGTTGCTATTACACGTGACAAACTCTACAAACACGAACCACGTACAGTGCTGTAGGTAATAAACAACAAATGTAACACAAGCAGCGGTATCGTTAGTGGCTTGTGAAACTACATTAAAAGTTACAATAACAACAACAACAACAAACATAAAAACATAAAGTAAAATACAAACAAATGAAAAAGTCGAAAAAGTTGTCGTATTGCACTTGTCGCCTGACATAAGAATATAAACATACAGAAAACTAAAGACTCAGACTCGTAGAAACTAACTGCAAACATACCTGCACATATTGAATACATCCTTGCCTTTTTACGTTATACAAAACCCCATAATGAAAATGTGTAAGTTGCCGTATCGCATAAATGTGTGTTTGTGCATATGTGATTATATTGTATGGCTTTTGTTGCCCGCTTTTCCGTTTCCGTAACGCTATTTTTATGACACCTTCACAATACATACACGATGTTACATGATAACATGATCATATTCACAGCCACACACACACACTGCAACAGACAGAGAGAGCGTTGAGAGAAATAAACTTTGTTGCTAAAAAATTACTTGTTATTATTACCGTTATTGTTACCTTTTGCCGTTAGTTCTTCTCTTCTTCTCACTGTGTCTTCTGGCTGTGGTTATTATATGAACATTATGGATGATAGCTAATGGAACAATGGTAGTCAGCACAGTGTAACTGTATTATGGTCATACAAAATTAATTTGAATTTGATGGTTAAAGTTTTGTACGATATTTTATGAAATTTTTTTTATAAATGTTGAGATACAAGATTCCAGCGATTAGCGATCCTCACCAAATTCACAAAAAGTACAGAAGCAGTTGCCTACTGAACCTATTTTTAATCGAAAAATCGATAATATGACACGATACCAATCCCCATAAGATCCCAGATCGTCTAATGCTTGCTGAAATAGTTACTGTTTGGTGTATAATTTGGGTTGGTGACGGCATCGATCCATATTTAGTTAAGAACAATGTTAGCCAGGCCTCCACTGTCAAGGGCGATTTTAATAATTACTAACTTATTTTGGCCGTAGTCTAGTAGGTAGTGTGTTGGCTTATTAAACGTAAAGCCAGGGTTCGAACCCCAGGCTAGACATCAAAACAAAAATCTTCGGCGATTTCCTCTCAGCAAATTTCTGGCAAAAACTCTGAGAGTAAATAAAAATTGCCATGAAAAAGTTTCTCAAAAAACTGTCGTTCAGAGTCGACTTTAAACCGTAGGTGCATGTATACAAATTAACACATTCAACATAAGTGGTGTGAGAAACTTGGTCGTAATCCCGACTGAAGGATTGTAATGACCAATTATGTATGTATGTATGTATGTAACTTACTTTGACCCAAACTGGATAACCTGGACACCAAGCTAAGCACGGGCGCTAAGTGCCACACAGCTTACATCACATTAGAGATTCTGTACAAAAGCTTTGAGGAAATGTCATCTCATGTGTAAAAGATGTGAGCTGCATTCTAACGCCGTTAAACTTCTCCTTGTGTGTCACAAGTGTATGCGAACAAGCCGCAAACCTCTACACTGTCCAACATAACGAATGCCATCGATTAAATTCAGCCTGATTTGTGTACCAGAGTCTTGGAAAATTGAACATTTCGGATGTACTTCATCCAGGGAAGCCGAAGCTGATATATCAACAATAATACATTCCACACATAATGCCTTCAATATATCTTACAGACGACTAAAAAATTTCGATGATATCGCCCACGCACAGATAGAATCATAAGAAGAATTTTTGTAAAAACAACAGCAAAATATATAAAAAAATTTATATTTGTACGGCTAGAAATATAGCATTGGGCGTTTCATCTTCCATAAAAATTAAAACATTTTCACTGTAAATTCAAAACAGTTATGATTGTGGTCAAGAATTTATTGAAATAAATTATTGAGTGCAAGTCGTATCGCATATTCTATCTCACATAGTTGCTCTTGAGGCAATTCAAAATATTGCAAACGAAAACATCTTTTGTTTATGGGCGTCATAGTGCTGTCTTTTGACATTGCCATGGAATTAAGTTCGCTTGAGCTCTACTGCTCATGCCTTTGTAGGCACACTTTTAAAGCAAAAGTATTTCTCACATACTTGTGTAGGTATGTAAGTGAGTGCGTCAGATTGTAGGTGTTATTAAAAATATATTTACTTTTGAAAAACTTTTTTTTGTTCTTCTTGTTTATTACGACAAACGTAAAAAAGAAGTTTAACGGCAAACATTTTAGAATGAAATTGTGTGTAAATGATTTGTAGGAGAAAAACTAAAGTTTCGCTATAAAAAACGCAAAATATTTATTGGCTTGTGCTTAAGCAGAATGTAACACAAGAGAATATGAACAGCTGGTTGTAAAGAATTCCTATAAAAAAAAACATTTAAATTTTTAGATTAATTTTTAGTTTGAAATGATAACAAGGGGTTGTAAATTTACAGCACTTTTACGTCTATGTTAAGAAAAAAGGCTATTCCATGCGTAAAATGTTATGAAAAACTTGCGAATAAAGGATAATTTTCAAACATTCCGTAGTTGTATGTTCGATTCACTCTAGAAAAGGAAAGATCAAAAGGCTTACAACCTTACCTTTTCGTTTGTGATTTCCATTTATTTGTTTTGCCGGCAATTTAATTGGTCTACCAACTATAATACTACCATAATCTGTTTGCGTTCAACTAAATAATTTAAATTGCTTCGCAATTCCATTGAAATCCGATTAAAATGTTCTCCTTGCCATTTTCACTTGAATGCATTGGGCTATGATGTGCTTGAATTTCGCTATGCATTAAATATCAAATGGTAGCTTTCTAGCATTCGTTTGCTAATGATTTACTCATCTGTATATACATACAAGTATTATAATCGAATTTTAATTTAAGCCATAGGCATACAAGCATGCTTACAATTTACTGTGTAATGTCTTCATTCAAATAAATAAGATTCCTATTACATTTGCTCCCATAAGTACTACTTGAAACACTTAACAATTCACATGACTGTTCTTTTTGATTTTCTGTAGAAATTTCTGCAAGAAATTCTTTAAAAATATTTTCAGATTTGCTAGATTGTTAAACAGTTTTATGGCACTTTACTTGACGTTACTTTAGTTTCATTATTTTTTTTTCATTTATTTTGGGTATTTTATTCGGTTTTTGGTAAAACAGTGAAAATCTTAAAATAAGAAAAGCGAACTGTAACATTTTATCAAGTAAAATATGATACCCTACACGATACGTTTTGACTTTGAGTAGCTGATGATGCAAAAATATTCGTTTTACAAAAAAAAATATATTCACAAAATGGCAACTTAAGCAAACAACATTTACAATTATTACACGTTTAAAATACTATTAACTTTCGCACTGTGCTATATTGAAAGCTCAATACTCTGCAAATTTGTAAAGAAAAGCTGGCCCTATAATACGCCCTATAATACACCAATATATCTCGTCATACATACAATTCCGTCAATCCGATAGATTCGGGTCTGTATGAATTCTATCCAAATCACTTTTGGCTAAACACATACATACATACATAATTGCTCATTACAACCCTTTACTCCGGATTACGACCTAGTTTCTCACACCACTCATGATATGTGTGTCAATTTTATACATGAGTGGCGGGACCTACAGTTTAAAGTCGACTCCGAATGACAGATTTTTGAGTAACTTTTTCATGGCAATTTTATTTACTCTCAGAGTTTTGCCAGAAATCTGTTGAAAGGAAGTCACTGAAGAAATATTTTTTCTATTTTGTTTAGTTGTAGATGTCTTACCTGGGATTTTAGCCGAGGCCTCACGTCTAATAAGCCAACACACTATCTACTAGAGCACGGCGACTCAAACTAAACACATTCTGTCCATAAATTCTGGGTGGCCAAAAATTCATCGTCTACGGTTGCCAAGCGTCAGAAAATTACTGAAAATATGTTCTATATTGTGCAGCAAATATTGTTCTGTAGATCCATATGAGTGTGTGTGAGACCGTTTGTTTGTCCCTCTGCAGAGGAATGATAATCACACGTTTGTATTCTTTTGAATTTTCTCTTGTATCAACCACTGTTCAGTGTCCACGTATGAGGGTAATATTCAAATGTCAAATGACTACTCCAGAGAAAATAGTAAATCTTAGATGAGACGTTCGTACGTTCTTGTGATCTAATGAATGCTTTATTGACAGTAAAACATTCTGGTGCCGGATTCCCATAACGGCAGCTCTTAAGACCATTTTTTTTTTCAAAGTAAAAATATCGAATCTTTCATTTAGGGCTTTATATTTTTAAATTTAAAGAAAACAAAGTTCATATGAAATATCATCGACAGTTTTTATTGGTTTGAAAGACCTGTTGATATCATTATATGTGGAATATAACATCGTTCGAAAGTCCGCCACGGCTTCTGTGGATAGAGTACAACTGAAATCTCATGACTCAGGCTCAAAAATCAGGTTGAATTACATCGCTGGCATGAGATATTTAGGCTTTGAGGAGCGCTGTAGTTTATTGCTTATTAGAATACACCGTTGATTTAAGAAAACACTACATGAAAACGTCTAACGGCACGATCTAAGTGGCTTGTTCACATCACCTGTTTAGAACATCGCTTGTGTATAATATCTAATATGTCATGAGGCGTATGGCTTATAACACTGCTTTGTATAATCCACATGTCACTGGAGTCGGCTTAATAAAATTCAGGACAAAATACGGTGGTAATCATCGAACTATAGTGCTCGTTGACAGTTGACAGTCGTTCTAAAAGAAATATAAACCGATGACTGAGAGACTTCGCTTTTGCTATATTAATTTTAGCCATACCGCTTTCTCTAAACTACGTAAATTAATTAGCTGGGAACCAAAAAGAAGATATCGGCTTCGTAGGCCGTTATGAAGGGCTTTCTCAAGAAGCATGCCCAAAAATATATTAAATAGTGTGGTGACAGGACAAAACCCTGGCGAACATCAATTCTAGTTTCAGAAATATCGAGTTTTGTTCCCCATAAGTTTTTTCCGATCCCTCAAAACTGAAGAAAAAATCGAGAAAAATAAAAACTTAATTATTTATAAGAATGCATTCAAATCAAATATACACTCATACAAGGCAAGTCAGTGCACCTTACATATTCATTTATTCATATTTATCGGATATATTTGTAGCGTATCACATAGTCATTACTATCGTAAATGTTTCCCTCATTGACATTTACCCACCACTAAGTGCATTATTTAGATGAGTAGCAATTTAGTGCTAAAAGTGTCCATCATTACCATTATTCGCATTATCCTTATTTTACATTATTCACATCCTTATTGTCGTCCTTGACCATTCTCGTCATCATTATTTTTATCTACCTTTGATAAAGTACAATATGGCATGAGTAAATACCTTATTTTAGATTGATGTGCACTTTAATCTTGCATATATGAACTCCACATAGTGACATATTCCTGAAACATCAGTATCCCTTTGCAGCTGTCAAATGTACAAACACAAGCACGCACATCTAACATTCTAAATACAGATTTGCACACATTGAAATACTCATTTGTGGCAGCCATGAGAAATAGTGCAGTTGTTTAGCCTGAACATACTCACACCCCTCAATAAGCTTCTTTGTTCTTAAATACAGAAATGATAATGTGTATGACAAATTCTTACACACACACACACACATACTATCTACGTATTTTAGAGGAATTTTTGCTCCCCCTAAACGCTGGCATTTAAGTGTATTTTGTGGCCTTATATGATCATTAAAGAAGGAGAAACTCTATTATTTGTGCACTTAGTTTATGGGGCATTGGATTATGATAAGGATTTCTAAATACTAAATTACATGCAATTGCTATTTAGCAATGAACGCCTTAGATGATACAAATTATTTAAAAGTCATAGTCATCATATTTATATGTATACATACATATGTACCCCTAAAATTCCTTTAAGAAGTATTTAAAGTCATAACAAAATACTGTCAAGCGAATCGATCCACAGACATTTGTTTAACATCAATGCAGGAATTGCTTTTGTAGCCACCTGGTCTATGAGACGAACTATGCATTGAGATGTTCGTGATGTCTAGCCTGGAGCTTGAAACACGGCTTCACGTCTAATGCGATCCATTACCTAATAGAATACGCCGACTTTAAAATAAATTTGTTTCAATGGCAAACGACGAAGGGAAATGATGTGTGTTTTTGATGAATAGATTCTATAGCAGTTGGCAACTGAACCACATTTTCATCTAAAAATTATATTGAGCGTGGCTACGCGATCAAACAAAATTGTCGAACTGTTGATGATGTTGATCGGTCCATATTTCTTTGAGAACGACGTTAATCAGGTTAGCGAACATGATGATCTGGACACTGGTTTCAAAATGACAGTGCTACGTGGATATTCTGCATTAGCAATTTTAGAGCTTGGTCAACTAACGTGCAGTTGATCTGAACTAGCAACCACGATAATGCGATTTAAATCCTTTTTCGTGAGGGATTCCTTAAGCCGTATGTGTTAAGTCAACATAACCCATGCCTTGATTTTTGGCCCGAGTCTTTAAAACGAATAAAAAAAATTTCGATAATATCTTACACACACTTTGTTTTATTAGTTAAAGTTAAAACGAAATAAATAATTCACCACAAAATCATACGCCATTTATAAAAATGATGGCAATAATTACCTGTTTTTAAGGTTTCTTTTCATTAAAATGACAAATTTTCAATTTTACATTCATTTTTCATGCAAAAGCAAGCAAACAAAATCGTATACTCTTAATTTAAAGGTCAAATTACAATACATTCTGTAATAAATTCTCTAATAATTTAAATTTACAAAAAAGAAAATATTTAATTACTTTTATTTTTAGAAATAAATATGTTTTCATAAATCTTGCAAAGGAATGTAAGAAGTTATTATGAGGGCACACCGTTTTATACGACACCCTACAAATTAAATATCAAATCTACTTAACAAATCACACCTTCCAATTTAAATCTCTCGACATATATTCTTTCAAAAAAAGCCTTTATGCTATATTTACTGCTGATATGACCACTAACAACCAAAACCATACATCTCTACCTTTGCAGACAATATTACCATGAGCGTTCAGAGAGATCTAAAGTTGCGAACGATCGACTTCAATCCCATTGGTTGTCGTTGACAGTGATGGCTTGGCTATCAATTGAATATGGATCAATGACGTTGCCAGTCAATAACACAGTGACTTTTTCGGAGCCCATTAAGCGCTTTTGGATCTCAGGTGGATTGCGTACCTTTTTATCCAGAAATACTACTTGCTTTCAGAACCAGTATTTCGATAAAATAATTTTATTATTTGCATTTGTTGTTGAATGTTATTTATGTATATTCGATCATTGTGATTTGACAAAACGGGCTATATAAGTAACAATTAACATATACATACATAAATATATTGTACATATAATAACAATTAACAAGATGACAGTCAAAGTGCAAAAGCCCCTATTGAAAGACTCAATACAAACACCAACAATTTTATTAGGGTCGGAAATATTATTGGAAACTAAAAGAATTTCTATATAAAAGTAATCACGTATGGTTTTTGGAAAAGTCACCCTGAACTTTTAACTTTTTTTTCATTTTTTATGTATCATTATATAAGAAGATGTATTTAAATTTCATATTTTCTTCGCTGAATGTCTGAAAGCAATACATTTTATAATTTAAAACTTTTTCTTATTTTAATGCCAGTAGCAAACTTAGGCTAACTTCTGCTTCTATTGGTGACGATGGACATGTTAGTACTGTCAATACAATAGGTACAATACAACAAGTGCACTGTTAAAAACGCGAGAAAAAAAAACACTGATAAATAAGTAACAGAGTTCAATGTGCTTATAGTATTAAGGTAGATCTCATTAAACACTTTACTTTTGGAGTAATTCCAACACACCAACAAAGTCCTTATCTATTTTTAATGATTTTTGCAATAATTTGCAGTTCTTTTCCACTTAAATGAAATTAATGAAAGTGTCCCTATTATGTCTTCCATGCGAATTTGCTTGTTTGCTTACTTTTCTACGAATAAATTTTATTTTTAAAGAAGATTTGCAATAATTAAAAGAGCATTTGTAATCACATTATATTTGAAAGAACTGAATTGTGAGATCCATAAATAAAACCCCAATACAATAATTTTTGTAATATGTTATTGAGATAAAAGGAATTCTTGCTTAATGGTTTTACGCTCACGCAAAGGTCCTGAACAATAGGTAGATCTATTGGATTCGTCAGAATATTTATACCATCTTTTCTGAGTATTATTTCAATATTAGAACTTAAGGCAATCATAAATTTCTATTTCTAAATTTTAATTAATTGGATTACAAACCATTCCATTGAACTAGTATTTTCACGACATTCTTATTAAATTACTTTCACATGCCTGAAACTAAGTAGATATTCTAGTCATTTATCTGTTCTTTTATATATATTCGGAAAACCCTACCCTCTAAGCTCTAAACAGTTTCTTTATTAAGAAGAAGAAATCTCAAAAAAAAAAACAGAATTTATTTCATAACATTTATAAAGTTCAAAAGTAATATTGTAACTATAAATTTCTAATAATAAAAAAAAGAAAAGAAATTCCTTTTCCTAAAAATCAAAAACAGAAAAAATTTATCGAAAATAAAGACAAATTTTAATCAATTTACAACATCGAGACAGCATGTAAATCAAATTCATGTCTTAGATTACAAATGTTTTCACTTTTCTCTGTTGAGTTCTTCCGTCTTGCAATTTTTCACTCTTTTCTGTACAGCTTGATTTGAAAATGTCGATGTTAAACACGTTGTAATTCAATTAATTCTACTTCACCTTTTGAATTTTGTTAAATTTATTTGATTTCAATGATATTTTGCATTCATTCATGCCTTCATTCACATCATTCCTATTTTTTTTACTTTTTTTTTTAATTTTTTGTCACTCATTCACTCATTCGTTCATTGATTCATTCGTTTTCCATTTAAATTGACTGTCAATTACCAGGACATTCACCACCAGTACCGCTACTGCCACAAACTATTATTATCTTCGCATTGTACACTGTAACTGTGTCTATGTGTGTATGTGTATGTAAAGTGTAAATGTAAGAAAATTTCAAATGTAAATAAGCATGAGTCTGTAAGTGTTTACACAAGTATATGTTTATATTGTAGATGGCGTTGGAGTTGGTGGGAATGCGGATATATATCTATGGTATGTATGTGTGTGTGTATTTACTTAATAGAACTACAAAAGGACTTCTTTTATTCTGTGTTTATCTCTGGCATTATATTAATGCGACATTGTCCCAAAGGTATTTCTTTAACAGTTGTTGTAGCCGTTGTTGTTGTTGATGTTACTTTTTTTAGCACTTTCCTCCACATTGTTTGCGTTTTCTTGCTCTGGTGGCACATCTCAACGGTAAGACACATTAACAGATGGAAAAACCTGAAAGTTAAGGTTGAGTTGAAGGCAGTAACGAAAAGGTTGCGAGTGGCAATAAACAAGAGTATTGTGTGGCTACAGTGGTTAAGAAGTAAATTGTTTTTTTAATAAATTCAAAATATTTTCAAGGAAATATTTAAAAAATGTTTAAAGAAATATTACGAAAGGCATTAACCGACAAATCGTAGGCGATATATAAAAATAAGCAAAAACAACATTATAAGTTAAAGCGATATTATGAAAATTAATATCGGTTGTTATTGTATGAAAGCTTCTCTATTTTATTTATCAACAAAGTCTTCTTTGTGCTCTATGCACACTGAAGACACTGTTTGTTAAAATCTTTTTTTTTTCTTAAAATAAAAACAAAAATTTGATACAGCTCATGCAAATAAATTTTTTCATGAAATAATTAAGAAATTAGAGTCGTATCTAATTCCGCCAAGCCATCTTCAAGTTCAAAAACAAGAAATATTCATTCGGATCTTAATTGAACTAGTAGAGGAAATAATTCAGTAAACTGTATATGAGTGCACGCTTACACTCATGTGTACATGCAAAGGAAGTATTTTCTTGGCTAAATTCGGTCTTTCAAAGGCTTATTAAGTCGGTTATTGGCACCATGACCTTATTGGCTGATGAATCCAGTTTGACTTTCTTTGATGATGTCTTTCGCAGTTACGACTGCTACTTCATCTCTAGGGTGTTGTAAATCCACCGATATGTGCAACGTCAACAACGTCGATTGTGAGCAGCAATTTTACTGAAAACTTTATCTTAACCAAGTGCCCATACATAATTAACCCCTCTAATTATTGTAAAGTCTCTATAGATTCCAAATCTTTCGCAGTTTTAATCTCCAAAAGCCCAACAACATATCGTGAATTTTTGCAATGTTTTCGGTTGTAGAAATTTTAACACGTTCAACATCTTATGTGTACCGAATATATTCATTTAAAATAAATTCTGTACAAATGTTTATAATTTGCTTTACTTATTACTTACAACCTAGCCTCTGTTGTGTTAATTTTATATATGAATAGGCGGATTCTACTGTTTAATGCCGAATCCGAACGATAGATTTGAGAAACTATTTTTCGCAATTTTATTTTACTCAGAAAACTGAGAGACTGAGAGGAAGTCATTGAAAGAAATATAAGTTTTCATATTTCGTTTTATTCAAGATGTCTGAGCTAGGGGTTGAACCACGGGCTCTCGTCTAATAAGTCAACATACTACCTACTAAACTACGGCAACAATTTGACTACATTACTAACATCAATATTTTTGTAACTAGTTATGTCCTTAAAGGATACAACAAACACCGTAACAATATTATAAAGTAAATGAAAAACAAAACCAAAGAAAGTTCAAAATTATTATGAAACTCTTCAGTTATTAGACTATGGAATTGGTTCTTACCAACTGTAAATTAACCATGTTTTTTGTTGCTATACGTGGCGATATACTCTAACTCTAACTCTCTTAATGACATAAATAAAACAAACAAAATAAACAGTCGGGTAAATAAAGTACAGTAGCCGGAAAACGTAATATTTGTATAAGAAATTAGAATCAAGAAGTTATAAAATGAAACCAACAAGAAATAAAATCAATATTCCTAAAGTCAATTAGAATCAAACACAACGAAGTGAAAAATTTGAGCCACCACTTTCATTCTGCACTGCAGTTGAAAGAATTATTTCCCATTTTCTCTTAAACTTCATATGCTTTCAGACAAAGTCGTTGTAAGTTTTTCAGTTTCAGCAGTTTTTTTTTTGTTGTTTCTTTTCAGCTTAACCACTACAACTAAACCCATGATTGCAAAAATTTCCATTAGGTTGTTATCTGAGGAAAATATTAAGAGACTAAAAACGTACAAGACACTCCTTTTAATGTTACAGACATACTTACATAAAAACTAACTTCCTGATGGCAAAAAGAAGCAGCTCTGTTAAGTTTCTTCTTTTTTCAATGTTATCGTACTTATACTCTTATATACTTTTTTTCGTTTTTACACCCATCAAGCTAAGTAGAAAAGACATTTTTTTTTGTAGATGATGTAAAAACTACTATTTTGTACATTTTCAAGGGAAACGATTTCCGTGACTAAATAAAATTAATTTAATTTAATTAAAAATTAAATGTAATAATAATTTATTTTAATTTAATTTTTGTTTTATAACTACAATACGGCGTATCTTATAGTTCTAGAACTCAGATCAGCAAACAACAAAGCGATTGCTTGAATCTACCTCACTTGCTACATTGTAGAAACTGCTTGGATGTGTACAATAGGAATGTGTTAGCCAATCGAAACTGGATCTCACCCATATACATATATATATAACGTTTACTCTAAGCCTATTGCACAGACAAATATCAGTTCTGCTCACTGTGAAAAACGCCAATTCCCTACCTAGCACCCATGCCATTTTTTTTGCCGATTCTCTCACTTTCCCATGATTGGATGCTTAAGGGTTATAATCTGCTTGATGTTTGCTACGGGTTCACTTGGAATGTTCAGCTACAATACAACCTACTCCAAGAAATTTTTCATTCAAAAGTGTCGTAATAGCGACGATGGATGTGATACACCAGTGAATCAGATTATGATGACGAAACCAATAAGACTAGTATCACCAGTGGGTGTACAACTTTAACAAAATATACCCAAACACTGTTTCAAATTGGGCGGTTTTGATAAAAAAAATTTTGCTTGAATATTTACAGGTTGCCCTCATACAATTTTCCCATTTTTCTTGTTCAATTATCTGCTCTTTGTTGCTGTTCATTGGTCTAAGCACTACTTTGCCCATAACGTGTCAAATGCATTCGTTGTTTTTATTTCCGATTTTGACGTTGAAAGCACCCATGGTAATTATCATATCTCTACGTGGGCAAAAGTTTGCCATAGAAGTTGTCATATATTGTCGCTGCGGCTACCTCAGTTTGAGAATAAAAGTGGAGTATGTGATGGATTTGAAATATATTATGGAAGATCAAGAAAATCTATCATTTATTATTGGACTTGAGATAAACATCAAACCTTTAATACTTTTCAATTGTTTTAGTCTATTCTAAAGACGCAAATAAATATTTAAAAGATGTTTAATCTATTGAAATAAATGTTTCTATGGGCGTCTATTTATCTCACATCTTATTAGCTTTTATAATGAAGTTAAGGAAATTTATTTGTGTTGACGATACCTAAATTAAGAATAACTTCTTGCGAAAAACCAAAAGAATAAACTTATAAAAGAAATGGCATTGAAATTACTAGCATTCAAAAGCCTTTTCGAATATTATTTTCTCTTACGTATAACGGTTTATTTTTTAAGGATACGGTTGCTACACAAACAAAACATTGGTATCTTTTTCGGAAACGTTTGCGATTTTAACGAGATAAACTTGCCTGCACTTTCATTTCAATGTTGAATTTTCCTTTCTATTTTCCTTTTTATTTTTCTTTTGTTAGAAAAAAGTTTTAGCTTTTTCTAAAATCGCGAGCGTATCTTTTAATTTTGCTGATGACCTTAATTGCTTGTAAGCTAAATAACAGGAAAAAAAATGGCGAAAAAAAAATAAAGAAAGATTTGTTCCTACCTACCTTGGTTCTATTTACGTTTTGTAGTTTTTTTCCTTTTCTAAACACTGCATCCTTTTTCAATGCCTCTCTTTGTTTGCCCTGAACAAGTTGTTGTATGGAATTTATTTTCTTTCTTTTTTTTTTGAGAAAAAAAATTTTCCGCTTTTCTTGGTTTATTTTCTACTGGAAAATATATGTACGTAAGAAAGAATCTATTATGCTGCTGAGTATACAACGTGCGTGAGCTTTTTATTTTTCTTTCCTAAATCAAATAATGATTTCAGTTTGTTTTTCTTTTTTCCTTTTTCTTTTGGGCAATACAATTAAGCAACCTGGTAAGAAAAACATTTTCATCATGATTTTTGTTTTGTTTGTACGATTTGTACCAGGAACACCTGTAGTTTCTTTAAAAAGCTTGCTTGGCATTCTTGTTAATTCGGAAATCATTAAAATCGTTCTTTTTGACCACCCTTCAAAGGAATGTATTTTAGGAAACATTTCTATGGATAGCCTGTAACGAACATACATTTTAAAATGTTTGAAGAATTGCAAGGTCATGATCATATTTTATTGAATAACAAATCATTTCATCAAACGATTCTTCAACTGATTCAGTTTTACTGTGTTATTAGATGACTCTCATAATAAAAAAAAATTTAACATTAAATTCTGACTTTCCCTCGCCTAACTATGCCCAAACGTACATGTCTAGTTTGTCTTTGTCTTTCACCCCATAGACTAGAGCCCAAATAATATTCTATTGAAAAAACTTTACATTCGAAACCTATAACTTAGATAAGCAAATAGATTGCTAAACAATCTCTGATAATCAACAAACTACTTTCCACGATTAAAGTCTTTGAAAAAGCTTTGAACTCAATACAGGCTTTGTAGGCATTGGTGATATTTTCTTTGAAAATTTCTGAGCTAATCAGTCTACTCGACTACAGTCTGGTTTTGACTTCAGAAAGGGCGGACGACAAATGTATAAATCATTATTAAAATATTTTACCATCAAATACAGCTAAGGTTAGGTGACAGACACTCATTCAAGAGCAAGCTCCCACTTAGACCAGAGTTGTGATACCACAAGGAATATTCAATCTGGGGATCTAACATTTCCTATAGGAAACCAAACCTTCTCCAATTTTTATATGTACATACACACATACATACACACATACATACATACATATATACAAAATGGTGAATCGTGCACTCTTTTGTTGGAACAAAAGTGTCTTTCGAAGATTCCCACCTCCGGCTCAAGACAAAAAAAAAAACATACATACATACATACATACATACATACATACATACATACATACATACATACATACATACATACATAATTGATCATTCCAACCCTTTAGACAGAATTACGACGTAGCTTCTCACATAATTTAATCCATGAGTCGCAGGACCTACAGTTTAAAGTCGATTTCGAACGACAGATTTTTGAGAAACTTTTTCATGCGAATTTTAGTTAGTCTCAGATGTTTTGCCAAAAATCTGCTGAGAAAAAGTCGCCGAAGAAATATTTTTTCGTATTTCATTTTGTTGGAGCTGTCTGACCTGAAGTTTGAATCCAGGCCTCACGTCTAATAAGCCAAAACAGTACGTACTAGACTACGGCGACTACAACAATTTTTATACTGAAGATTTTAATCAAGGAAAACAGAAAACGATATGTTAAAAACCATCACATTATTATGGCAAGAGTAGGGTGCTGACACATACAATAGGAGATAAATAGTCTCAGACCTACAGAATTTATATGCAGTTAAGTTATTTGAGGAAATGCCAAATCTGTAGGTATGTCAAGTAAGACAGCAGCCCGTAAGAATTGTGCAATATATAGGCCTGCGATTTAGTCCTCTTCTTGCTTTGCGATTTAGTCCTCTTCAAGTCCAACAGAGTCTTACAAGCATTGAGTCGCTTTCATTGATATTACGAAAGCAATATCACAAGAATCACAAGAACTTCAAAAAGAAAACAAAAACTTTCTGATTGTTAGAATCATTACAGATTGGTGAATGATGGTGGCGTGAAACTTGTTGGTAGTGACATTTGTTGGAACTGCACTTTTAAAATATTCAGTGCGAATATCTAACTTTGAACAAACACAGTCAGAACCATTTTACATGGGGTTCTCTTCAGTCTCAGGTGTTTGCAAATAAGCCATAAGCCACAGCGGTCAGCAAAGACAACATAATCCATGCTCTCTGACAAATTCAGAGTACAAAATTGTACATTTCTTTGCATAATTTTCTCTACTATGAGATCCTCTTTAATTAAGTTCCGGGCATTCGAGTTTCTGTTGGCGATATCAGTCAGCCTATTCAGTTCCAGTCAGTTCTTAACACAATAAGACAACTTTTCATTTAGATTTGCTGCCGATTCCCATTTTTAAAAAAATAATTAAACTTACCTTATAAGATTATTATTAACAAAGGCATGAATTACTTCCAACTAAACTAAAAGCTATTAACACTAAATCTTAACAAAAACATTCAAATTCAATTTATTTTTATGATTGAATCAAATGTAACCACAAGTACGTACTGTACTGTTAATAATATTGTAACTGTTAATTTTAATTCAAGTAACACCAGCTACATAAGTATTCGTATGAACGTATGAACTTATGTACGTATTGTCTTTTTATTACTCCCTTTAGTTTGTATTTATTTTACGCCACTTTTACGTTTTATGCCATTCTATTCTATTCTGTTCTATTTCTATATCCTCGTAATGGAATCCTTTTTCACTAGCACATGTTCATGTGTTTTAGTTCAAGATGTCAGTTTAGTCAGTTGGGAAAATTAAACCAAAACTTAATTAAAGTTTTCGTTGTATTTATTTTACCAAAAAGGTAATCGTTTCATTTCCCTCATCATTCTTTGGTGTTTTTTTTTTGTTTGTTTAGTGTGGTGCGGAAAGGCAACCTTACAAAACTCTTGAAAAATTCAATGAAAAAAAACTGTGCACTTTACAGCGAAATCTTATTCAGCTGCTCCCTACAGATTAATATATCCTCCCCTCTGTGTGTATGTGTGTGTTATTCAATTTCTGCTAAAATTATTTTTGTATTTTTGTACAAGTTTATATACCATAGTGTTGGTATAATTTTAGTTAAACTCTTTTGTCTGCGCCACTTGTTATTTGAGTTTACTTTTTATCCGTTTCTCCTTGTGTTTCGCAAAAGTCTTATGCCATACCGTATATGTTAACTATTTCAAATGATCTTTTTGTCTGCTTAGCTGCATATAAAATGCTTAAATTATAGTTGTTGTTGAATACACTACAGACGTGGAAAGGCTCGCTGGTACATTTGTTCGCTGCAATTTTAATGTTAAAACATGTGATCGCTTTAGGGTTTCACAATTCCTTGAAGTAATTTTTGAAAATTAGTTTTTAAGGATATGTTCATATCACTAAAAAAATTTGAAAAAATTTAATTCGAAAAATATTTCGAATTACCCTCAAATAAAAAAATAAAGAGTACCTGAAAATCATTTAACAAAAGTATTATTAAATAATTAGACACTATATGATATGAAGTAATAGATGAGTTGTTAATCTTCTTCAAAATAATTTTCCTAATCCTATATGCTAGAAATATAGTCTACATTTATTTAAGCGTTACAGATTTATTTTTATCATTTTGGAAATTGCTTTTCTACATTAAACCTTGTGATGTATTGTAATGCCTAATAAAAATCGCTTAAAGTTCTTAGTCTAACATAAGCTCCAATAAAGCAATATTTTACTTGCCGTAGTCTAGTAGTTTGTACTTATTAGATACAAGGTTCAAGCCCCAGTTCAGACATCAACACAACGAAATACAAACATATCACATGGAGGTGACGTGAACTGGCCGTTAGACTTTTTCTTGTGTCATCGATTAAAAAGATATATAAGCTAGAGACTACCAGAACCTGGTCAACATACACCACTCATGTTATATGTTTTAATGTCAACTCCAAACGACAGATATGAGAAAGTTTTGTCTCAAATTTTATTTACTCTCAGAGTTTTTACCAGAAGACTGCTGAGAAAAAGTCGCCGAAAGAAATATTTCACATGTTGTTCAACATGTCTGAGCTAGGGGTCGGACCACGAGATCTCATCTAATAAGCCAACACACTACTTACTAAATAACAGCGACTTCGGATAATCACATACATACATACATAATTGGTTATTGCAACCCTTCAGTCAGGATTATGGAACTAGTTTCTCACACCCCTTATGCTGTGTGTGTTAATTTTATACATGAGTGGCGGGACCTACAGTTTAAAGTCTACTCCGAACAACAGATTTTTGAGAAACTTTTTGCCAGAAATCTGCCACCCACCTTGCTAGTTACGGCCATTGACTACTCTCGTGAACTGTGTACTTCCAGCAGAGGAAGTAACCAGTAGAAATTATGGAATATATTTCCATTCTAAACTTACAAGGACTCAAAGCGTCTTCATATTAATAAACGCTTTCTGTTTTCTATTCTATACAATATCCCAATTTCTATACCAATATTGTATTGTAATTGTAAATATTTCTTTAAAATTGTTTTCGATTTTAATCTTCTTCATTAAACGTTTTTAAATTCAGTTTTAAATTATTTTTTGAAATTTTATTAAAATTCCCTTATTATTGGAATTCCTTGAACATTTTGTCAAGTGTTTTATTGCATTTTACCTGTTCGTGTGTACAATTACCGGCATCTAAAGTGCTGTTATTGTTCTGCGTACCCAGAACTTGGCTTGGATGATATTAAAATAATACATGGGTATATTTACTAGTAAACACTGAATTTTCAAATTGTTGAAAAAATCATGACAACCAATAAACAGACAGAATACCTCTCCCTCTCTCTCTCTCTATTTCAAACACTCACACAAATGCGAGTTAAGGTGCAAAATCGTATTTTGACTTATAATACTGACAGCTAATTATAGTATAAACTGGCAGTATATCGTTGAGGGTATTAGTAGGTATTTGTTTGCCCTTGTCTTCTTTGCATACACAGAAATATTTACAACAAAAAAAATTACAAAATCGTTGCTTAAATTGCATAGAAATTTTTAAAATTGCTCACCTTCGCCAAAATCTGAACTAATTACACTTATACGTCCGCTCTCACAAAACTAAAATCGCATAGCAATGCAATAATAATGATCATTATCAATACCATCATCATCACGAAAGCCGACAATAACGGCAACGCCATGACTACCCGCAGTCAGTTTCATGTTGTGATTTGTATTAGGGCAGTACAAGCTGCACGTATATAGAAAATTTTGCAATATTAGTGAAAGCAAAACAGTTAACACGCGGCAAAGCTGAATAAAACTCGTATACTAATTGGCTTAAAAATATAGGGTATTTTTTAAGCGCTTCTTATCTTTGAATTTAAATAATATACGATTTAATCAAAACGTTTTATTCTTTAAAAGATCTTTTGATGCCATTATGTGTGGAATACAAAATTGTTAAAATGGCCGCCTCGATTTCTTCGGCTGGAGCACATCCGAAATGTAAAATTTTCTTTAACGCTCGTGTGTAAATCAAGTTGAATTTGACTGATCGCACATCACGTACGTGCCCATTTCGTTTCGCTACTCGAACACACCCTTTGGAAATGTTTTCGACTACAATCGTTGGGTGGACTGGTTCCATCTTACGGAGAAAACGTCAACAGCCCTTATGAAACCTTCCACTGATCAGATTGTTTGATTCTTAATATTTCAGAAGCTAACGGTTATTTATACTTTCCTTGAGTTTTTTGAAACAAATTGATATTGGACTAGAGTTCCTTTTTTCCACTCCAAACACCATTTTTCTTTAGCGTTATAGACAAGAGGTATACTGTTGTTGATCTTGCCATCATATCCTTGAATACCAAAACAGTTTCTTTGCCGATTTGTTACAATTTAACAATTTCTAACAGATCACAAATGATTTAATTCAGAAGATTTTGTGAATATTATAGTTGGAGCAAATTGTTTTTTATGTGAAGCATAAGCTAACTCGTCTTTCGAAGACCACAGAAATTTAATAGAGTCAGCTGTCAAGTAATTTGCAAACAAATCTATGTTACGACATACATACATATATATCACATGTACGTACTACCCTAATATCTATTCATTTGCCGTGTTTTTTTAGTTTTTCTAGTCAATTTTCTGCCAACTTGTTGGCAGCGAGCAAACAAATTTTGTCACATTTCATTATACCATACACGACTACAGTGTATTTCGTATAAACTTTTCTGTTATAAAGCTCTACGTAATTGATAGTAGAAAGTATTTAAAAGATATTAAAAATTTGACCATGGTCGACAACAAAATACATTGTAATGAATAGTTTCAATGTATCATGTTTAGGGTATCCAAACCAATGCAGTGTGTTTGGTTGGACTTGATATGAGCTTCTGCAACCTGAACAAACGATTGATTCTCTATTGCCTGAAATTGATGAGATTGAAGCAATTAATTGGATTTAATGCAACCAGAATTGCTCATATTTTTCCACAATGAACAAGCTAGACCACACAAACACACCTTTGATCACTCGACAGAAACTAAAAGAGATTGGCTGGAAAGATTTTGATTCATCCATCATATTACCTAGACCTTGCACCTTCAGGTTATTATTTGTTTCGATTTCTGTTGTCGACCTACATTTTAATTCCGTCTAGGACTACAATTAAAAAACGCTGAAGTTCTACACTTGGAATGATGGGTTTATTCCAAAAATGACAAATTACTATTGATCGTAACAGTACATAGGGAGAAGCCGAAGTAAGGGTTAGCTCGTTCTCAGCGTTTGTCCTGAACCTGACCTGACTCCTGGAAACAGTGCACAAACAGTCACTCCGATATTCTGAACGTCTTTTATCAAAATGTTGTTAACGGACTTCTCGACCGAGTCACCGAATACTTAGTGCTTCAACAGAAGTTTCTCCCTGGATTAAAGATTCCCATTCCGGATAGGACCCTGCCGTTTGGAATTTCCTACGCATATCGTCTTCTCGGGTGTGTTAAAACTGTATGAGGCCAATGCTGCTGGAGTTGGATATTATACTGGAGCTCTATTTTAGATTCTTTTGCGCAAAGATATTTTCTAGCTCTTGAGACTGTAACTAGACTTGCTTGTTCAAATACAAGATTTTCATTGAAATTCTTTAGGATCGCTCTAGTGTAAGTTACAACTAGTTTGTAACTGTAAGGAGGCCACAGGAGCTCTTGGACTGAATCATGTAAGTCTCTCTCGGTAGGGGATTATTTCCTTCTCTCTGTCGGAAGACGACATTAAGGTTCTCCTGAGATTTATAATGGGATTGAACTGGTTGTACGTAGACGATTAAACTGTTCTCTATCTTTCTCTCTTTCTTTAATTTTCCTTTAAGACAAGCACGAATAATCTAATAACCTGTGAGTGTATTGTACTTGCCATCATGGCTCTCCTTACATTTGTCTAAGTATAAATAGTTTGAGACCCTTTCCTATCGAAAGACATTTATTAATCCATTATAAGCAGATAAAGAGAAGATTTCCACATCAACTGAATGCTGTCCTATATAGTAAAACTATAGGACATCATGTACTCAAAACAATTATTTGATAAAATTTATTTTCACCCTTGTACTGTACTGTTCGAAATGCTGTTTGTATTTTATAATCAAAAACTATTATTTTCACCAGCCATCTACATTGCACTTGACTTTCTAACCACAAAACTTTAACTTCAAAAGCTCTACGAGTTCAGTGAAGTACTTTTTATGCTTTGAATTTAATCTGAATATCCAGGAACATACAAAAACCAATATTGATCTCACTGCTTAACCACAACACAGTTTTATTTAAAATAAATACAAAAGGCAAGCTTCTAAACCTTGTTTGAATAGGTCATGTCATAAACAGCATGAATTTCATTGAACGCTTTTAAGATAATACAAAATTATAAAATTTGATTTGAAAATGCATGCTGGGCAGTCAGAGTTAAAACGAACATGGTGCAGCAAATAATTAGCAAAGCAAAACACATCATTAACATGGAAATGATTTTCATCCCCAACTAATTTCCGTGTGACATAAAACTCTCTTGGTTTTTTTGTTTTTTATCATATTTAATATTGCAGCTGAAAATATTGGCTGAAAAATTGGCCTGTTCATTTGCAAATATTCCTACTCAACATACTCTGATACTGAATTCACACAGCGGATTTGTTTCCAGCCAATATTTAACGCTGAATAGTACTAGAATAATTGGGCAGTCCTACTTAACCTAATTGGTCAGTACAACCCTTTAGCCAGGATTACAACCTAGCCTTTCACACCACTCATGTTATATGAGTAGGGCCCGCTATGGATAAAACTAACACACACAACATGGATGCTATTAGAATCTAGGTCGTAATCCTGACTAAAGAGTTGTACTGACCAATTAAGTAAGTACGAATAAAGTTGCTTAATTTCTTTATTTGCTTTTAATTCGGCATAACCACAATGAAAAATTTTTTGTCTTCAGCGATATTCATACAGTACGATCGCCATCACCGTTATACCGATTGGACTATTCGTAATGCGGTAAATAAATTCGAGTCCATTGGTTCAGTAAGTAAACGAACAAAACCCGTTCGTTGGCAAAACATCAAATCTCTAGAACTCGGCCACTATTTGACGAATTTTGCATAGAGACTTGAAAAACTTGGTCGTAATCCTGACTGAAGGGTTGTACTGACCAATTATGTATTTATGCATGTATGACTTTGGCCTTCACCCGTATGAAATTCTGCTACCGCATAATCTAAAGTTAAACGACAATTAAAAATGACGTGAGTTCACTGAATGGGCTTTGGAACACTTAGCTCGTCGTAAAATCATCTTAAGCAATGAGGCTTATTTCTGAAAGAATGGGTATGATAACAAACATACATACATAATTGATGATTACAACCCTGCAGTCAGGATTACGACCTAGCTTCTCACACCACTTATGTTGTTTGCGTTAATTTTATACATGAGTGGCGGGACTTACAGTTTAAAATGGGCTCTGAACGACAGATTTTTTTTTAATAACACAAATTTGTTTAATTTGGGACGCTATCAATCCACATATTTTTTCATATTTTTTTTAGAACGACATTAGCCAGGCCATTACTATCAATAGTGAGCAAAATAGGTGGATGATTACCAACTTCTTTTGGCCTTCGTTGGATGATCATCACACCAACTGCAAGTGGTTTCAACTGATCTACGCTGCTTGACATTAAGCTCAAGACACATTGGATATGCTGCACTGTGGTTTGAGGTTATGCTGATCTCAAATGAAGGGAGCTGGATTTTCTATTCATTTATTTCGTGTACAGTCTGTAACATTATTGCCATTTCAATTTCAATTTCTAAAAAGAAATACTAGTTAAAAATAAAATAAAATAAATGGAAATTAAAGAAAATTTTTTACTTAAAAACCAAAATGCACTGCAAAATAAATGAGAAAACCCCAAGAATTATTTTCAAAAACAAAACTAAAATATTTTCAAAATATTTGTTCACTTTCCCTGTCTTTATGTCTTCTATTACAAGTACATACATGTACGTGCGAATTCTCTTACGTACTTTGTGTAGGTACGCGAGTATAAGTGAATTTGAAATGATTTTCTTGTACTTTTCGACAGATTCTCCCTTGCACTTGCTCTTGAAAATTGTTATTTATGAAATTTGCAAAGAAAAAAAAAGGAATTAAAATAAAAAATTAGCAAAAACAAGAGAAAAATAGACTCATATGCACATACATACATTCTTATTAGTTTTCTTTAATTATATTTTAGTGGTTTTCTTTTAGCGAAAGTGTTTAGTTTAAAAGCAATTTGTTTTCTTATCAATTAAATATCACAATAAATTTATAAAATTTTTGTTTTTAAAATATATTTAAATTCCTTAAATAATGGGCAAAAATAAGGGCGGTGGTGGTGGTGCCGGAGGTGGAGGTGGTGGTGGAGGCGGTGGTGGCAATGTAAGCAATATTTGTGTTTTGCAATAAAATAGTGTAATAAACCATAATAATAATAATTTTTTTTCATTTCAATTAGTAAGTGTTATTGGATAATTATATAAGCATATGGGAAAATATAAAAACAAAATAAAAAACAATGACACTTACTCACCCATAAGGTCGAACAAAATATTACAGAATACTTGTAAAGAAGTGTGAATTATAAATACATGAAAATAAGCATTTAAACTACATTACATGCATACATAATTGGCCATTACAACCCCTCAGTCAGAATTATGGCCTAGCTTCTCATAACACTCGTATTGTGTACGTTAATTTTATACGTAAAAACAATATTCGTGACATGTGACAATACCAAAAGTACTCAGTAAGGTTTAACAAACTAACAATCGAACAAAGCTTCCATGCTATTGAATTTTCATTATCAAAATTCATGGTATGTGAGAAATGTATTCAAAAGTATATCGAAAGCTAGTCAAATTATCTTTAGCGATGAAGTCCTAAGATTACATGAACATCCATTGTCGAATTTCATGTGAAAAGGTAAAAGCAGTCCAAAAAGAATCAATGCACTCCGAAAATTGCATTTTTTGCTGGCCCGGATAGTGGAGTGGCAGCAACAACAACCGTACTTCTTCAAGAAAAAGCGCAACGATACAGTTGCTCCATTCTGACTTTTCCCCCAAATGAAAAAATTTTAATTTCGTCGATATGTTGTTTCAACGAAACTGTGCAGCAAATATATCCAATATTTATCCGTGTACTATAGAATGTCCCTCTTTTGATGGGGTAACTCTAGGTTACCCTATTGGCTTTTGTTACAAAATTGTATTGCGATCATGTATATAAGATTTTTAGTATTCGCCTAGATATAACAGAATCCATACTCGTTCTATCTATGGCCCATCGTCATTTTCAATGATATCATCTTCACAGATCTTTTCTTCAAAAACCTTTCGTACTCACTTCCAGCAGAGGTTTCATGATGGCACAAAAGTTCCTATTGAATGAAAATACACGTCGGTTCAGCGGTCCAAAGGCAGTTCGCTTAGAATATTTAATTTGTCAGAATAAAGATAACTTCTGTTACATCTCTCAGAGACTATTTGATTCTTCTTAAGTCACGATTACAACCTACCTTCTCACACCTACATGGGTGGTGAATTAATTTTATCCATGAGTGGTTACGCCTACAGTTTAAACGTCATCTCCGATAGACAAATTAAAAAAATGTTCATGGCAATTTTATTTACTCTCACTACTTTGCCAGAGTACTGCTGAAAGGAATTGGCCGAACGAATTATATTTTATCATAATTTGTCTTGTCCGTGATGTTAGAGTTGAGCTGTTACTCTCGCCTAGTAAGCCTACACACTACCTACTTTTCTACGGCCAATTCTTTGTCTTTTGTCGATTTGATGCCATTGAATAAATCACAGCTGATAATCTTAAGTCTTCGCCAGGCTCAACAAGCTCCGGCTTTGTCTACATTACCACAAACAGAAAGTAAAGTCCCTGTCCCACATACTAAACGCTTAAATCAAGATCCCGATAGACTCACTCTCCAGGGTGCAACCTTGACTTTGTAGCCTGGATTCTGCAATCTTACATGGTCCGTCATGAAGAGTCCTCTATCTGTCTAATCACTCCGAAGGAGTGTCGTATTTTAGCACTAAGGAGAATAGCAATAGAAAACATATTTAACTTAAATGCTTACGCGTTTGTGTTAACAACAATTGTCACCATATTCTTTAGACAAATGAAATTTTAGGTTTAGTCCGCATTCCGAAAACCATTCTGAAATATAAGACTGCCAATGCCTTAAAAATTGCTATTCGCATAAAGAAGACAAGATTTTTTAACCCAGAAATCACTCAATACTTTTCTTTATGTTTGTCGTTTAATTAGTCTAGTATTGCTCCAACACCATAGTGCAAAAAAGACAGGTTTTGGCTGTATTCGAATGGATCAGACTAAACTTTTCTGTGTTCGAGATATCATAACCTAAAAGTTGTAAAAACCAGTGCACCTAAAAGCTTTAAAAAGGTCTGATTTGGTTACTGAGTTGTTTATTTTCTTTTAATTTTGTTGACCTGTGTAATTAATGAAATATTGTGTTATTAATACGTTCTTGTGATACGGCATCAAGGCGATTAATAAATACTCCAGGCATAATACGGTGTACATATTATGGGTACCTAGTCAACAGGACGTGACCGGAGCAAGTGTGTTGGCGAATAGAACTGCAGTATTACATGACCGAAACTTAGGTAGTTCAATACATTTAGTAGGCGGAAACATCACAAAGTCTTTTATCGAACAACGACAAAAATGCATTCTTCTTTTTTATTTCCCTTTTTGATTGTATCAAATCTTAAGAAATATTTTTAATTTTGTTTGTAAACTTCATTTATTTAAGGAAATACTAAAAGTTTGCAATTCATTAAGGATTTTCACCACCGTCTTCTAAAAAGCATTTTATGATTATATTTTCTCTCCATTCGCCCACTTTTCTTTTTTTCTACCTCTTTTTTGACTTGGAAAAGCGTGTAATTAACTAACTCTTACAGTAAAAATGTTGTTTTAGTTTAAGGCATCTAACTAAACACTAAGACAACAAGAAAAAAAAAACAAAATAAACTTTAAACTTTACTGGTCTTTTTTTTCTTCTTGTTATTATACTCGAACTAAATTATCCATTAACTAACAGTTGGCTCTTTTTATCATTTGAAAAAAATTGTAATAAAAATAAATAAAAAAGACGGTAATTAACCTTTTTAAAAACATACTGGGTTATATACTTTCATTGCAGAAAAAAGGCGGTGGTGGCGGTGGGGGTGGTGGCGATAAAGGTGGTAATAAAAATAAAGGTGGAGACGACAAGGGTGGCGGCAAAAAAGGTCAGGAACAGAAAGGAGGTGGAGGTGCAGGCGGTAAAAAAGGTGGCAAGAAATAGTTTCAACAAACAGAAGTTTGATAAATAAATAAAAAAACTTATCAGATTCAATTTTTATATACCATTGTATTGTATGTTTAAAATGTTGATTTTTTTATTATATTTCGTTTTTTTATTTTATTTTTATTAATAAAAATATTTAATATTGTATTAATACTTAATGAAAATGGGAGAAAATTAAAAATGATTTAATAAATGATGAAAATAAATACAAAAAAAAAACTTTCATTTCAATAATTGCACATTTGTGTATCATACAGATGATTAAAATATAAATACTTTACATGTATGTATGTATATGTAGTTTAAATAACAGTGATAAAATTGCCAGTAATTGGCAATTTTTTTTATTGGCTTATCGAAACCATTCCTGAGACATGGCGCCAAAGAATGAGGCTGCTCCAGATTTCGCTTTTGTATCACTCTTTCGTGTCGTTGTTGATGCGCTGGTTGATTTACGCGTAGGTGTTGTCTGAGATTAAAACAAAAACAAAGAAATATTAGCGTTAATTTAATTAAAAGCAAATTGTAAATTTACAGTTAAAAGCAAACAAAACAATTTAAATAAATACAAATATTTAATAACAACATTATTATTATTCAAATAAATAAAAATTATGTTACTTCTCGCAATTTTGCGAGAAAAATTTCGCTAACTTGATACAAAAAAAAGGAATGCCAGTAAAAAAAAACATTCAAATGCATATTTTTCAATGAATTAATACGAATAAAATGTTTTAATTTGTTAAGGCAACATACAACATTTGATAATTTTATTACAGAAAAATAGTCCATATTATTGGCCTGAAAGAAAAGCCTTATAATATTTGAACTTGCTTCTCTAAATTCAGAAAGGTAGTCAGTGGGTCAAAGAAAATCGTATGTGCTTTTACTAAATTTGATGTTACTTTTATTTTAAAAACAATATTATAGCAGAATTCCCTGACAAATTTCTGCAGTTATGTAATAATCGAGCGAAAATGTTAGCCAATTTTCATAGAATGGTCTTCTCTTTAAATTGAAATCCCTTATACACGATATCTTGACCTGACATCTTAGTAGGAAAAGTAACTCCAAATAACAATATTACTACCACCTTACTTTATCGTCTTAAGAAGGGACTGAAGACTATACAATTTGTTTATTGGTCTCCTTACAGTATTAAGAGCTTGATCTCAATTAAAAAAAATAGATCCACTCTTAACACGGTAAAGTATGCCGGCGGTAATATTATTGATTGGATGTCATTTTCCTAATATGGTGTTTGGGTCACTATATCACACACAAGGCTTTTAGAATGTAACGAATTATGTTTTAATCCTTTGAAATTTCGATGCTAAATATACTTCAAAGTGCATTAAGAAATTATTCGAAGATCACAATATCAATAGCAGATCTAAATCCAACAAAGAACTTGTGGAATATAATAAAAACAACAATTAGAATGAAGTTTCTCAAATATTGTGATAAGGTTAGGTAGAGGACGTGTAGTTGGCATTGGAACAAGTACAATGCCCAAAGGTCAAAATGAGCCATTGTAAATTCATTCTAGAAGAGAGAGAGAGAGAGGATAGTGAAGGAAAGAGGGAAACTGGAAAAGGAGAAGAGGTAGGAAAGGGAGGATATAAGAAACGGAGGAACAAATGTGGAACCTTCTCAAACAGCACAACCTATTTATGAACCTATGGAGAGCTCTGATGTCGGCTCTCGGCAGAGAGTCCAAAGCAGAAGCCCCTGGAAAGGGTCGTCAACCTCAATCTGGACATTTTCAGAAAATAGTTAAGATTGTGATAAGCTTTGTGAATTAGTCTAGTTCGAATGGTATGCCAAAATATTGTTGACCAAATGTTTAGATTATGTGAATCAGTTTTAGACAACACCGGAGTCTCTGCAAAACATTAACTGCTTTTGAACAACATTCGAACTTAAATTAGTACAAATATATTATTATATTATAGTTCTTTTATAATTATTTTAATAAGAAAATGGAGGGTCCTAAAAATATTGATTGTATTCGATCACAGTTTCATTAAACATCGACCGATTAATTTGATGTCGTAACATAAATTATTATTGTAGTTTTATGCGAGCTATATACATATACATTCGATAGGGGGTATTCACGAAACTGATATTTTAGGTGAAATAGTTTTCCATTCTTAACTCTTTTCCGATGCTTTAATGTTTGTATTTAAAAAATTGTGAGATACGTGATAGTTTAAAATCTAATAAAAAAAACCTTTGTAACGAGAAAGATAAACAATAAAAATGTAAAGGTTAATGAAGGTCTACAACAAATGACCTATCTAATGACAACAAAACATAGATAGAGGCAATCGTTATCTAATGATTTCTTACATTGATATTTGTAATCAGAAATTCAAAACAATAACGACAATTTTTCAATGGAGAATGGAAAATAGAATATTTTAACTATTTAGGAAAGGCTTTTTATGCTGATAAAGACTATTTCGATCAGATGAAATGCCTGAAATTTAGAATCTGACCATTTTCTGTGATAAAAAAAAACTCTTGGCAGTTATGAATCATTTTTTAAATTGCATATTAATTTAAATGCGCTATCATTTGCTTGCGGTCCACTAAAGCATATTAGTTAGAATTAAAAAGTTTAACCAAAGTCATGCAAACTGTAAACATTACTGTTTTTACCGAAATAATACTGTTGCATACAACGGTATAATTTTTTATGGTTGATAATAATCCTTTAAAATATAATAAATAAAAATAAGTTTTACAATTTAAAATAAAAAAACAAGTCGATTTAAAAGGAAAATAAATTACCTTAGGCGATGTGGTTGGAGTTACTTTTCTATTGACTAACGTTGTTGTTGTTTCCGTAGGTGCAGTAACGATCGGCAAAAGTGGAAACCATAACGTTGTCGAGCCACTAGAGCACAAACTCAATACATTCGGATCTTTTTCTTGAATTTGCGGGCCTGTTTGTGAAATTTGCATATTCAATGGTGTCAATACACCCAAAAGGCAATTGGAACGCACTACAGATCTTTTTACATTTGTCATTAGCTGAGATGAAAACAATTCAAAGTCAATTGGATCTATGAATTCTTTATAAGCATTCTGTAAAGTTGAGAATTGGTCTTTTTGTTCTCTGGTTATATTAAATGAATTCTGCAGGAATTTTATATCGAAATAAAGTTGTAAAGCAACATTTTGTGTCAGATTTAGATGTGCACTTAACAGCTGTTTATAATAATTCAAGAGTTTATCCAAAAGCTGTTGGTTGAAAGTATCCAAAACTTTCAAAGGTAAAGTTTCCGGTACTATTTCCTTTAGTTGTTTAATAAGCATTTGTAAGTAGGATTGCAAAGAAATGCGTGGTTGTGTAGGCACACGAAAAGTTGATTGCACTGGCATGTCTTGATCATCTTTTTGATCCAGTGTAATGACTTCCCAATGCTAAAAATAATATGTAATGAGTTTTTTAAAGGAAAATATTCTTATAAAACTTACTGTAAAATCTTCAAGTATGACATTGCTAGTATCTATATTCGCTAAATAATGTTCGCAGCTGAATTCTTCTAGTAGACCTTTTATTATTTGCAGCCAAAATTGGTAAACTTCATCTTCTATTAGGCCGCAAATACGCTGCCAATAATTTAAGCTTGTACTGGACGTTGTAGTGGACAATAATTGACGCCAGGCTGACGATTGGCAGAAGCACATTTTCAAATGAGGGCAAAGTTCTATCAAGGCACAACAACAACGTGTGACAAATAGCAAAGACTGACGATTAGTCACGTCCAAGTCTAGGCTTTTTATTTTTGTTATGAACTCCGTAATGTGGTGTTGGGCAGTGTCTTTCAGAAACTCTACTAAAGCTTGTTTGTCTTCCAACTTTGTTGTAGGCTCTTCTAATAGAACATCCATTTCTTTTACAATGCCCGCTAATTGTTCATCTAAGTTTGATATCATTTCAACTATTTGTGTATTGTATCCTTTAGATTTCATAAGTAATTTCTTCAATTTCAAATCAGTACTTAAGGCTTGATTTAAACTTTCAGGTAAATCTGCAGAATACTCCTGCCATAAGCTATAATTTTTAACGTTTATAACTTCTGGTTGCTTTAACAAACTCTCCAATAAAGTTGAAGTTTCATTAATAGCCTTTCGCCAGCTATCGTTTATGATATTTCGTATACGTTGATTAATTAAAGGAACATAACGCAACTCATAGAAGTCTAGAGATTCTGTTAATTGGCATTGAGTTCTTAAAGCACTCAAATTAAGTTGTTTCCTTAAATTGTTGGCTTCATTTTTAATTTCTTGTATGCTGTTCATATTTGTTACTAAATCGAAAAGCTGCTTTAGGTGACTGTTGGCAATACGCTGAGTGTCTAAAAGAAACTGTTCTAATGATAAACGTATCGATTCTTTGCTGAGTACAACAGCATCAAATTTTGGTTTAAAATTTGTAATTATATCTGGTAGGAGATGAGCAAATTGTACATCATCATTAGCCATACGCACTATGGTAGGTGGAGCACATGGTTCGGAAAATTCTGCAAGTTTGGTGAATAAAGGGCTTTGATCTGAAATGAAAAAGAAAATAGTTTTGATTGAATGATTTTATAAAAGCAATCTATTGTGATCTAACTTCATCGTCAATGTTACATATAGTTTGTGAGAACAACCGGTTATAAAACATAAATAAAAGCTATGGAGGCTTTAGCGGATCATTATTCTCCTAATGCGCATCCTTTCGCATTTGTCGTTGACAGTTAAACCGTCCTGCTATATGTTTCTTCTAGCAATCGGTGTATTATAATTCGCAAGTTATTCACGACTCTAAGAATTTCATAGGAATCCAGTCTTTGGACCGGATATGGATAGTCTCTGTTGTCGTGGGAATGAGAGGACTGATACACTTGCGAAATTAGAATATCCCTCGATTGACATGGTTGTTGTTCCTAATCCACTAATTTGCTACCTCAATGTATCCGTCGAGGGATGGAACAGAAAATAAATCGGAATTCCTTTTGCCATCTATGGACTGTGATAGAATTGGCTCACTACTGGGATTCAGAACCCAACACGACACCGGTTATTTAGATGGGACATTGTGACGGCAGGTCGCCGGCTGGTATTACTGGCTATTAAGAGAAGTTGGAGACGAAAGACCTTTTCCTCTACGTAGAATGTTGATTACCCTGAAAGAAGCATATTTAGCCTCCCATGGGGTTTATAATGGAAATGAGCTGACTATGACGTGTGCACTCACACTGCTTTGTTATTTGCAAATTGAACTTATTTTCCTGAGGAGTATGCTGACTGACAATGCAAAATAATATCACAAACAGCGGAACAGTCAGCATTGAATTCTAGGAGGCTTTTGATGAATGCTTGGTTATTTTTGCAGACGTTAGTTTTACCTATTATGAGAGGGGTTATTAACTTAGATGCTAAATACCTTATATAATCTTTTAATTTAAAGATTCAAGGTGTTACTACAGTTCTTACAGTAGTAAGAATGATTATTCTTAAAGCAAATGATTTGCTTCATTATTGACATGGCAAATGACTGGCATTTAGCTAGAGGCAAAAAAAGGGTCGACAAAGATTTTTTACAGAAGTATTACTTCTGAAATAGTTTTATTATTATGTATTTGCAATTTATATACTCACCTAAAAAGCATTTAGAAACTAAATCCAAGCTATCGTTCAATACTCTGAGACTTGCCAAAATTCTTTCTTTAACACGGCCACCCTCAGCTTTTAAGCAATGTAAGAAAGCGGTACAGCGCAGATTCAAGAAAGTCTTCAGAGCACTCTCCAGAGTGCAACGCTCTAATTGTAACAATGCGAAAACACAATCAGTCGTAAGATTTGGAGTTAAATTTTCTCTTTCCAAGGCTGATGTTACCAATTGCTTAATAGTCATATGGAATGGTTTAATAATTTCCCATTGTTTCTTAGCCACAGGTAGTTTTTGCATGAGAGGATTATTGGAATCCAATTGTAAACCAGTGCTAATATGACGACTAAATATAAAAAGCTCTGTGGCAGCATAGTAATGTTCCAAATCTAACTGGGACCATATTAGTTCGGGCAATGATGTTAACAACTTTATTTGTATCATGGTGCTAAAGTAGTTGTTTAACTGTTTGTTTGCATTTCTTGTTTTGAGTTCAACGGCACTATCAGATTCAGTCTTAAAGCCAAGCAATTGTTGTTCATTAAGATTTTGGCAATTCCCACTAATGTTGTCCACCTGTTCAATTAAAGCCTTTGTAGACTCCTGCATACAGGTAATAGTATCAGCAGCCTTCAACAAATCGCGATATCGTTCTCTAATAAGTTATAAACAATGGGTTTTTTTGAAACGTACATGTTTTCTAAAAAATATACATGAAATACTTACCCCACCATTGTTCTAAGCTCTTCCTTTTTATTCTCCACTACTTCTTGGATCTTCTTATGGACCGTATCAATTTCTAATACACTGTGTTGCTCAAATAGTGTATCGACATTTAAATTTAATAAATTTATTGTTGACATTTTTAATTATTTTTAGAAGAGAATTTAAATTTCTTAAATGTTTGTTGTGGTCGAATTGTTGTTTAGAAGGAAAATATTCTTATTTTCGGTTGACACGTACTTTTTCCATACAGCTGTTATGTTTCCTCTAGTTTTAGCAACAATTCACAATAAGAAAGTAAACAGTGCAAGCAAATAAACGGGAGGAACACTATAATCGGTCAATTTACTCACAGTCAATTAGATTCGTTGTGATCGTACTAGAGAAAAAGGGAAAGCGATATAAATAAAGAAAAATAATACAAGTTAAAAAGTAGAGAGACAAGAAGAAAGAATAATGTACTAGCATGTGAGAGTGCATCATTCAGCCAGCAATTTCCATTTTAAATATCGGCAAAGAAATCAAACACCATTAAGAAACCAAATCACTTGTTTGATAATTAATTAATCTATAATAGAAGGCCAAATGCGTTGGGACACGCAATATCCCGACGTTTTCTCCCGACGCTCCTGTTTATTTTCCCCGACTTCTATTTTAGTCCATAGTAGTAGCAGACTGACGGATTACGACCAACCGTCAAGTCGACCAAAAAATTTGAACCAAACCTAGAAAGACCATCTCGATCACAGGTATATTGTTATATATCTGGTCTATAGACTGTTATGGAGTTTTTTCTTTCAAGAAAGACCCGCGACATACACTGAAGGTGCGAAGATCACATAAAATTCAATATTTCAAGACAATGTGGCAGTTACCACCTCAAATTAGACAATACCTCCGATTAAAGGCGCTTCAATTAACATCCAATTTAAAGTGAGGCTCCAATTCGAGAGTATTATAAAATACCGTAGCCCCAGTGCCTTCATACGTGAGGATGGGTATATTGTTTTGCCGTCCCCTGGCTGGAGTAAGAATCTTTAACTCAAATAAAAGCATCTCCTTGTTCAAAGCATCTCTTTCTTGTAACAAATGTGATTGATTTTGCGGGCCACTGTAGTTGATGTTAATACAACCCTGTGCATTATAGCTATTGTGAATTGCTTTTATCGTTTGAATGACAGCTGATGTAAATAAATCAAACCATCTAAATTTAATGCATTTTTGTTTGTTTCTTGTTTAAAATAAGTGGAAATTCACTTAGTAATAATTAAATATAAAATAAAATGACTCTGGTATTGAAGGTAGATTGTCGAGCATGTAATCGAGAATGTGGTGACTATAAGCATTTATTGGATGAGACGGTCATTGATGATGAATCTACCACGCTAGCAGCATTACTAAACTACTGCACTACTCTGGAGTGCTTTGGAGAAAATCATGAACCAGGAATGCCTGAACACATTTGCAATAGTTGCGTTGAACACCTGATCCAATCTTATCTATTTAAAGAAATGGTGCTGCAAAATGATCGGGCCTATAGAGAACGTTTACAAGCGGAAGCACAAGAGAGGACCAAATCTGAACTTGTAGTAGCTGAAGAAATCCAATGTGTTGAACAGGAAATTGATATTGGAGGTATAGAAGGAGAAGAAGAGAATGTAGAGGAATTTATATCTGAGAACGAAGAGAATACTGAAGATAGTCACAAAGAGAATAGAGAATTTGAATATGAGGAGTGGCTAGAAGTGGATGAACTTGCTTCGGAAAGTAATGAGGACGCAATGGAGATACAGGAAGAAATTGTGGGACATGAAGAAGAAATAATTGTAAGGAATGAAGCTGACGATGAGAATTGTGGTTTCGTTGTCAGTGCTTTAGAAGATAGTGATTCCGGCGAAGCGCTCAAAGGATTTGAAGAAGATTCCAAAGAAGAAATTCGAATTGAAAATTACGAAATGCAAGAAGAAGAGACCAGCAATGATGACACAAAACGGGAAATCAAGACTGCTAAACGAAGATCTTTGAAGGTAAGAAATTGAAAATAGTGTATAAACCGAAAGGTAATATAAAACATCTTATTTTTTCAGTCGAATGGTTTAACTGAAGCCGATTTGACATGCCAGTATTGTGGGAAGGTTTATGATAAAATGTGCCGACTAAGGGAACACATTTATATGCATACAGGCGAAAAGCCTCACGTATGCAAAATATGTGGGAAACGGTCGCGTACAAAAACGCATTACAATGTACACATGTTAACACATAGCGATGAAAAGCGCTATAAATGTTCCATATGTGGGCAAAACTATCGTACATCAACAAGTTTACGTGTGCACGAAAGAAAACATAATAATATACGACCGTACGCTTGTGACTATTGTGATAAAACTTTCCATACATCAGAGCAACGAAAATTACACTTAATGTTACACACCGGCGAAAGACCGTTTAGTTGTAGTACTTGTGGTAAAGCGTATCGTGAAAGTCATTCCCTGAAAATGCATATGATGACACATGACGATGTCAAACCTTTTCAGTGTGAAATATGCGGTAAAGGTTTAACCCAAATGTCCGGCTATAAACGTCATATGCTGTTGCATACGAACGAATATCCTTATAAATGTGATATCTGTGAACGTCCTTTCCGTATATCCAGTAACTTGGTGACACACAAACGCTTACATTTAGATGTTTTGCCCTTCCAGTGTACAAAATGCGACAAAGGTTTCAACAATTCAACACGCCTGAAACGTCACATGCTTCAGCACGAACCCAAAGAAGAGGTTTTCAAGCCCCGTAAGCCACGACAAGATGCCATTATAGTTGAGTCTAGAGTAGCAAAATCAAATGTGGTGGAAATTATATAAAAGGCTGTATTTTGTCTGTACTAATGATTTTTATAGAAAATTTATTTTCATAAAACGCGAAATAAAACCCATCATGTCTTAAGTACAAGAAATGTTATTTTTGTGTCGCCCTGTGTTACATCTTTCTTACAACTGTTTATTTGAATTTAAGGTACTGTCTTCACATTTTGTACTGTTATCAAAGTTGCCAGGAAATAAAAAATTGCGTAACCAACTTCTAAAAAAGAAAGCAGCAATTTAGTTAATTTTTTTTTATTAATTTCTTCTTGATGCTAAATTTAGGTCCGATATGCATACCTTTCGATCAAAGCACAAAAAATTACAAATTACTTCGACAAAGAAATTCCAATTTGTAGTTTATTTCAAGTAATTTAGTTAGATGCACTCGTGAAAGAAGGACAGTAATTATATTTGTTTGTTTGTTCTCTTTAATATTAAGTTTGCAGCAAAACTTTAAGTTTATTTAGTTGAAAAGAAAAATTTAATTACAAAATAATTTAATTTTTATTTTGTAATGCATTACACAATATTTTTTATTGTAATATTTTTAGGTGAGTAATAAAAATAATTTACTGATACAGTGGCAACACTATGTGATTCCACCCACCGTTGTTTTGCACCCGAATTTGTGTATGGTGGGTTTATATTAACCCCATGGCTCCGCTATTGAAGGTGATAACTACTTATTCTAGACACACGCCGGTTAATTCATCGCTAATAGTACATTGGTCTATGGTAATACAGTATTTATTTAGAATAATGGTTCTTTGGTGAGTTTCAACTTTATTCACCACTGTGGATAAATTCACCACATTTTGAAAAACTCACTACCCTGGAAGCTCACCGTTCCCAAAAATTCACCACGTTAGAGCACGACACACTAAAAAGTAATTAATTTTGGGGCCCGTTTGTCGGCCAAATCAGAACAAATTCCAACCACACAAACAATGTAACCACGCACAAAACAACCAACTACCACAAACAACAGTTCTTCTCAACCGACGACGCACACACAGTAGTCTAAGCTTGTAGAGCAGAGGTGCAAAAGGTGTGAATGCTGTGTACCAATTCCATAGGTAACTGAGGTAGACTTCTATGCCGGGCCGGGAAGGCGTTGGATAAGAACCTTCAACTCGGGTTGTTGTACCTATTTTCACAAATCGTTAGAAACTAAGCCGTTTTTATAGACTGTCTGATAAGTGCAGCGGTTTGGAGCGAAAATCTTTACACAATAAAAGGCAGATTAGGTTGTGGCCCACCTTTATTTATATAGTCCATGTTTTTAGGTGATTTTTGCTAATTTTGGTGGAGAGAGAATGATGACTGCAATAAATGTGTACCTGAAGCATCCATACTATGTTCGTCTGACTTGCTGCTGAGGCTCAAATAAATTGTTTTCTTAAAAGACATTGCGGTGGTGGAATGTGAAATAGATCTCAGTCTGATTTCTATGAAGTACGTGTAGAAGCGTAGGATTAGAACATTACAGGTTATCTCCCCTATAGTTGATCAGTGAATTTTGAATGTTTTAACTCTCTTTCGGAAACTCTTCAGTGCTCATGTCGCTTGTACTGAGGTTTATTTTGTGTAAACGCAGATTGAGAGATGATTTTATTAAGGGAATTTATTAGATATAAATTTCAATTAAAACAAATCTAAAAAAAGAACATCTATGACTGCATTTAGATTAAAAAATTCTATCAGACCATATTCAGGGAGTCTAACCGAACAATTGAAAAAAATTCATACGATCTGTGTACATTTCTTTCTATGCCGAGATGTCATGTTTGAAAATTAAATTAAAAAAAATTTATTCAAATTCTATAACTTTCTAATTGTTATCAATTTACGATATTAAAAACAAATAAGAATTTGATTTCCATATTAAAATAATTTTTTTCGAATTTCACAAAACATGAATCATCTAATACAACGCGGCAAAGTAAGATCACAAGTTATAAATATACCTGAAGGTCTACCCGAATTATTATCGGACATAACACGCGAAGTGTTGCGTTGTCAACCGACAACGGAATGCCTCTGTCAATTTATAATCGATTATTTACATTCCGTTATTATAACACGCGATAAGGCCAGAAGTAAATTCACGAATATTTTGCCAAATCAGCTCCGTGTTAAAATTTATTTTCTTTCCAGTTGCTAAATCCATAATTGATCGTGCTTTACGTCTGGTCGATGAAGTTATAGCTGACATGTGCATTTGTGATATACCACAGGAAAAGGCTGATAAAATGTGTTTAGCAATGGAGGAATGTTTTCGCAGTTTTCTGGCACAACGTCGCTGTGAAAGGCGCAAAGATAAGGAAATTATTAAGTTCAGTGAAGTTGATATGTTGGATGAACTCATCCAGAAATGTAAATTTACCAATGATGAGTTGAAGAAATCAAGACCAGTTATTGAGGCTGCCTATGAGAAATTCGTGGAAGCCTATATGTCAGCGAATGAGGTAAGGATGTTTGATATTTTTATATTTCAATACTAGGAAGTGAATATTAGGAAGGGTATTTAAAATGAAAATCAAAAGAAGCCCAGAGTTTTATCAATACATTGCTTTAGGGGTCAATGTCCCTCACAGCGTATGAACCAGATATCGCATCTTTCATTATGCGCTTTTGAAATATCATCACAATTTTTTATTCGTTTAAAAGACCTATTATGTGTAGCATACAAAATCGTTCAAATGTGCGCTACAGCTTCTCTCGACGGAGCGCATCCGGAATGTCAAATTTTCCATGACTCCGGCCCAGAATTCGACCGATGGCATGGGTAATGTTGAACTTGAAGACCACTGTGGCTTATAGCTTGACTGCATACACATACGAGTTAAGAAATCCGCACAAGAAAAAGTCTAAGGTCTGGCTAAATGTGGCTGGTATTCAGGTAATCCGATTTAAGGAAAAGGAAGTCGACCTATAGTGCATGCCGTTGATAGTGATGGCCTGACGTCTTTCTCAAAGAAATATTACCGAGATGATGTCATAACCTCAAAATCCACACGGAACAGTAACTTTTTCGGGATGCACTTGATCTCGTTTAGATTGGTTTCGTCCCAAATTCGATTGTTTGTTCACGTACTCATTCATCCAGAAGAGGGCCACATCACTAAAGAAGTGGACCACATCGCTAAAGATAACCTGCTGTTAGAGCCTTTTCAGCGAACACACTTTGTTGTCTGTGAGCGTATACTTTCAGTTCTTGGGTCAGTTACATTTTGTATCCACCACATTGGCGCAAATTTACAATTATAGCGATCACAAAATCATCGAATGACAACTAAATGGCTTATATCATCTGTCAAAGTTCGAAAGTCCACAGGGACTTCTAACTGAGAAGACCTGGTAGCAATAATTTCTATAAAATTCTTTTCAAAATCCTTCTTCAACGTTTTTTATTTGTTTAAAATTTCCTTTTCTTCTTGCAGCAAATGGATGGTACCGACTGTTTGTATGAATATTTCAAAGAACGTGAAGTAAAACGTATGGAAGAACATTTGCGTTGGGAAGCAGCAAAAAAAATTCAGGTATTCGATTAATTCCGTTATTTGCTTGTTAGTCTGTCTGTTCTTGGTGAATTGGTATACCCAGCTGAATATGTCTGTTACATATCACGAAACTTTTTTTGCTTTAAAAAATTTAAAACAATCACCCGTTACAAGACTACAATATAATACTTTTGTATTTAATTTTTAATTTCAGGCGAACTTCCGTGGTTTTCTTGTTCGAAAGGATATGTTCTTAGATGAGCCACAGGAATCACAACCTGCTATCGATGTTGAGACTGAATCTGAAATGTTACTAAAGGAACTGGCAGCTCGAAAGATCCAGAACTTTTTCCGTTCTCATCATCACCTCAAAGGCGAAAAGGTAAGTTTGGTAGTAATTAATAAACTATCTGATAGCACGAGACTAACAGATATGAGCCGTTAAACCGACTTTTAAATACTAAACATTGTATGATGTCTTCTATCAAAATTTTCGTAGCATACATGTATTAGTTTCACAAGAAAGGTCATAATCCAAGGTCTAGGTTAGGTTTGAGGGACCAGTGTTTAGACCCATTTAGACACCATAATTAAGATTTAACCAGGGGATCAAGCATTACCTACAAGAAACCAAGTCGACTTCATTTATATTGGAAAATTCAGTTCAGGATGAAAATGAAAGGTTAAGCATCTCGACCTCTTCAAGACAAGAACTGAGTACTAACACATGAGGTGAAAGAAAGTCCTTTCCTCATCCTTAAACCCACAGCTTCTGTTAAAGTCATTTGAGGTAATGTCTCGGCATTGCAAGTGTGCGATGGAGAATCAGTTCTTTTCTTATCGCTAAAACTCCAACAAAGTCGAGCAATACTTTCCGACTGAATTTGTGTTTGCTGTAAATCGAGCTGAGAATATCTCCTAGTTTAACTACAATAATCCATATACCTATGGCTTGTAGCATGCGAGAGATTGTGAGCTTCGTAACAGCCCTGGTCAGTATATCAGTAATGCAAATTCCGAAGTTATACCTACGTCCTGAAACCCATATAAGAGTTATCTTTGAATGATTTGAAATTTCCCTTAGAAATGGTATTTATAAACAAAGACCGACATCGAGGTGACATCTTACATCCCAAGTAAATTATGTAAATTTTCGACCATTACTGTGCAGTGTTTTGAAGCAATCAATATTAACATTAAGAGCTTCATTGGAAATCTCTGAACCATATAAACGACCTGGATATGTTTATGTTTTCCCGGGTTTACTACATATAGTCTATGTAGGGCCAGGATTCAACTGCATTCAACCTGACTGCCTTCAGTTCAGCTGCTGTTTCAATAGATGATCAGAGGGATGCCACTTGAGTATAGCAAATAATGTCTTCTAGTTAGAATGGAACTGAGTTAAGTACCATAAAGCAGTATGTCATGGTCTTAGCACCAAACTCACGCCCCTTTTAAAAATGTAACAAATGGTTGCTCCCTTTAATTTCTGAATTATATTAACTACCCATGAGATTTTAAATTCTGGGTTCTAAGCACAACAATATTTCTGCTTGTCTTTTATATACTGATTCGACATATATGTGACAGCCGTATGATGGCCATATGTAGAGTAGACTGCATTGGTACACCTTGTTACGGATGCACTTAGAATAATTGCTTGGGATCTTAGGTCAGATGGTTAAGAGACCATAAGAAAAAACCTACAGTGTTAGTTCAAATAATTCCAGGTCATTACTAATACTTTCGCCCGTGAGATAAATAAATTACCCGTATAATAACTTTTGCAGAAGTTGCAATGACGTAAAAATGTATGGGACTATTGGCAATGTTCTGTCTTGCCTTAGGCGACCTTTTCTACAAGAAGTCTTGGTCTTAATTTTGTAACACACTTGAACTTTATGGAAAAGACTAAGCCTACTTCATTTTTTCTATGCTAACTTAATTTAACTTCTCATAAGAAGTATCTGTTAAAACACCTCAACGAAGTATGTCTTTCTAAAGTTTTATTAACTTTATGTTTTGTTTTTTCCCAGGGTGGTGATGACGATTCTAAGGTGAGTACATAAAAATATTGATTTTGAAATTTTGAAATAAATTTTATGTTTTTTAAAAAAAAAAGCAAGATCCATGTTCCCCAGCTTCACAAATTTCGCTTACTGCTCGGCCAGCCGATCATCATGATCTTATGCAGGATGAAAAGCAACCTGAGGCAATAAAACAGGAAGAATCTCCAACACATGAAATAAAAGAGGATATCAAAGAAACAATCGACCAGCCAGTTGCTGAAGAAGTTGCAGAAGCTGCTGCTGAGGAAGTCACTGTGGAAGCTGCTGCTGAGGAAGTCACTGTGGAAGTTGCTGCGGAAGCTCCTCCAGAAGATGTTCCGGAAGCTGCTGCAGATGAAAATCAAGAACAATGATTTGGTTTTTTTATAGGAAATTTAAATTTTTTTAAATATATTTTTAACAAGCTTTTTGAATTTTATTGAATTCAGCCATAAGTTTGTTTAAATCATACGGCATATTTGAGCATATTCTGTTTTAACCAATCAGAGAATTCGGAAACTCTTGTGTATACATCGGGTACATCAAAAAGTCCGCATATGAAGAAGCCATAAGATACAATGCCCAC
Source organism: Sarcophaga carnaria (assembly GCA_958299815.1). Lineage (NCBI taxonomy): Eukaryota > Metazoa > Arthropoda > Insecta > Diptera > Sarcophagidae > Sarcophaga > Sarcophaga carnaria. The sequence continues at coordinate 141,131,708 of OY283150.1, forward strand.
TTGTTGAAAACCATTAGAAGTCGATCTGACTAAAGGTCCTCCAGAGTCACCCTGCAAATGTAATTCAACATCAAGTCTATTACTTTTGCAATATTGTAGAGCTCACGAGAAAGTTTGGTTACAAATTGTCGTTTGATGGCTTTATAGCTTGTTTGAAATGTGACATTTTAAGCTGCACTTTGTTTACGTTTAAAAATGGTTGCACATTCGGAACATTACTGTCATATTGAAAATTTAAGAAAGCGTTAAAGACTGATGAAAAAGTTCTGCGATGCTGTAACTAGAAAAACAGCAGCTATGTTCAAGATACACCTCGCTCTGGTTGATTAATAAAGACCGCCACATAAGCAGATTGAACATTGGTAAGGGACAGACAGGATAGGGAAGGAGACATGCATCAACAAACAGTTAACAACCGCTTGATAAAAGCTGGCTCAGTAAGAGTGCAGTTTCATTCTTGTGTTCTGAAATTTGACGAGTATGTTTGATGAGTATGTTTATTACGATTATTTAAAATGAAGCCCTTTATAAAAGAATAATACCTTCAGATATGGTCAACAGAAATTATTACAAAACCTTCTCGATATATACGCCATAAAAGTGACGTTTCAAATGCAAGAAAAAGTTGTTTAATTTTTCATCAAATTTGCAATCGAACTTTCTCGAGAACCCAATATATATAACAACTTAATAACTTACCACGCATGCTGACTTTAGGAAAAAACCTTGAGCACAAATTTCCGTTTTGGATAAACGATCAATACCCTTATATTTACACTCCTCATCCGATATGGTATTATAACTCATTGTCTGCAACACTGTGGGATAGTTTAAGGTTTCAAAATAATTTTCCAATACATTCAGTTCTATAGGTAAACGTAAACCCCAACCGGTTAAAGTAACATCGACATTATTAACGATCCGCTTTGGACTAACCACATCTATGATGGCCATGCTAACGTTATTCAAATCGAAATAGTCTGTTATCTTTATAATTGCTATATCGCTAGACTGGAATTCTTTATAATGTGGATGGATTCTATAGAAGTCTACTTTGTAACGTTTACCCTCAGCTGTACTTAAATCACGTACACCAGCTCTGACTGACATATATTGCACTTTCAAGCCCTTACAGCAATGGGCTGCTGTTAAAACAAGATTTCTCGCTATGATAGAGCCGCCACAGTAATGTTCATACTTTTTGGATTTCGTATAATACTGCAATGAAATCTGATAGGGTACATATTGGCCCCTGGGTACATCTTGACCACCCACTATACGCTCGTTACTAGTGTTTCGAAGAACTAAATAAAAACGTTAAAAGATATTAAATTTTCAGCTGCTATGTTTTCAATTTTACCATTTGCGTTGCCACAAACTATTTGAGTTATTACAAAAGCAACAATTAAATTTATTTGTTTCATTGCAATTACAAATCTAATGGTGTAACGATCTAGTAGTATTGAACTTAAATGACGACAATTGTTTATCGAATGCAATTATTTATAAGACTTCTGAATATGGGCCAATATCAATTGTTTTTGTAAAAATTTGTAGTACTACTGCAAGAGTTTTAATGCGGGCTTGTTATTAATGATGGGGTACAGTTTATCCGTATTTGCATAACTTAAATAGAAAACTTAGGCAAGTAGGTTAACACAAAATCGTTTGTATGATATTCGAAAAACGGATTTTCATGTTAATTATTGGTGTAACCGGTTTTTAAGTACCATAATGCCAAGGGTATTCATCTCTATTGATTTATTGGATCACCGGCGCAATGTAGCTAGTGTCTCATTGTTCTAACGCTACTATAAAGGACTGTGCTCTATCAATATATTCTTAGTCTTTTTAGTAAAGCACCATCCATATATTTATGGTTTATTGGCCAGTGAGGCAAGACAGAGAAAATTTGTTCTTTAGTTTCACTATCCGTATATGAAACGTTGGTGTAGTTTTTCCCCTCCCTCACAATGTAATTTTTTCTTTCATTTAAATTTAACATCCATAAAGAAAGATAAGCTTAACAAAAGGGAGGATAAAGAGAGGCAAAAACTCTTCTCAAACCAAGTGCATACAGAGTTATTCAAAAGTTTTGTTGGGAAACTATAATAAGAGGAGATCTGTCCAGGAATAACCTGGTTTTTTTACGGGGCATTGTAGACTCAGGGTATATTTATTCAGAAAGGGTGTTGTTTCGAGCCAAACATGTATACTAGATAGATACTGCTGATTGCATATCAGGGAATTGTCTTTGTCAATAGGCCTAAGAAAACATTATAGGAACACCCCATATAGTTCGAGGGCAGTACAATAGATCGTGTACGCCTTTACGACAATAATTATTATAACGTTCATTAAAACGAAGGAGTTTCCTTTCTTCTACGTTTCTTCTTCATATTTTTTCTGGTTGGTTACATTTGTTTCGCTAAATATTTGCATGGTTTGAACATAAAATATCTGGTTTATAGAGATACAAAATTTTTTTTATGATTGTATCGTGTGATCTTAGAATCTTTAAAATAAAAAAAGAAGCCACTGTGCTCTTACTTTTTGACTACTTCACTTATGTGTGTGAGTCCGTCCAGTTCAGAAATTTTTCCTTAGTTTCGATTAAAACATATGTTTTGTCTATTTCAAAATTAATTGCTTGTTGCTTTTGAAAATTTACAAATTGTTTGCATTACAGCAACAACAATTTTTACATTCAACAAGAAACCAAAAAAAAAAGAGAGAAAAATTCGATGAAAAGCAACAAAGAAGCATTATAATAACAAGATATACGTTACTCGATTGCAAGATGTACTCGTACATACATATCTATGTATGCATCTTGCTGTTTTATGCAACATTTAAAACAACCACAAGTTAATGATAAATTATGATCTGCCTTCTATAGCAGTGTATCACCACCACCTGGCCCCCTCCCTCTTAGTGTATCACATCATCGATGGACCAATTTAACTGCCACATGGTTAAATAAAGTCACCAAAGTCATGATGGTAAGAGGTATTTAAACAAGATTAAATACGAAAAACGTTTTTCATTTAATTTTGTTGATGTTGATGTTGTTATTGTTGTTTTTTGTTGTTGTTATTGTTGGTCCGTGTTATTGTATTTCTTTCGTAAATAATAAGATCTGATAAGACATCGGTGTAGAGATTGTTTTGTGAACTCTGTAGTGTAAAGGAGGCTTGGTTTATAAGTGAGTGGATTTAAATATAAAATTTATTGGTAGCGTGTGCTTGTTACTTAATTGATGACAACAGGTAGGTGCTTCTTGCAAAATAAAATTAAAAAAACCAACAACAACAACAAATGAAACATGACATCGATAGTAAGACACATTCTTTTTTTTTTATCGCTTCGTTAAAAACTTAATGGAAACATTTTGTTGTGAGTGCTGCTACATTACTTCATTCATTACTAACCTGAAATTATTTCATATTTGAAAAGCACTATCAAATCTGCATCAATATCAAAATGCAGACAATTTGCGCAGTATGTTATGGATTTACAACATCGTTCAAAACTAACTGAATAAACCTCACATGCATTTGTATACTAAAATTCCTCTTCAAATGCTTCAGCAAGAAAGTTCTTTTTCATTTGGAAATAAAAACACGATTTTTTTTTCTTGGGTTCTAAAGAAGACACATTGCGATTATAATATCCGTCATGTGGCTGTCACAGCTCTGATGACAGCCCAATACTCTTTTCATGAAATTTTTATTGGCTTTTTTACACCATTGTGGGGTTGGATCTCGAATTTGAGCTAAGCAACTGTTGCTGGCTCATTTGCTAAAGCTCGAGACCCAAAAGAAAAAATATCTTTATTGGTGGCCAGTTAGCATCTGAATCCCTTGAGATAATTTGCCTCGAAAATCATACATACATACATAATTGCCCTCACACCACTTATGTTGTGTGTGTTAATTTTATACATGATTGACGTGACCTACAGCTTAAAGTCGACTCCAAACGACAGATTTTTTGAGAAGTTATTTTTTTTTCAAATTTCATTTTGATGGAGATGTCTGACATGGGGTTTGAACCGAGGCCCTCACGTCTAATAAGTCAACACACTACCTACTAGACAACGGCGATTTCTCTGGAAATCATTGCTGCAATAAATCGATTGTAGCATGTACGATATGGTAGGTGGCGTTATCTTACTTAATATGTCGCCCAGTTCTATGCAGTCAAATTGAGGTCACAAGAAATCTTTTCTCATCTTTCTGTAACGAATGCCGTTTACAGTCACTGTAATTTCGATCTCATCTTCAAAAATCTAACGCTTATCATACCGCTTGACTAAAATCTACACCAAACTCGTTGCTCGTTGTGGGTATATTTTATTTGTCATGGGTTGCATCAAAAGTTTTTAGTATTCTTAGTGACATGTGACATTCATCCGCCTAATCGAAGAAGACGGCTTTGCTCCATTAATAATTGATTAAATTGTCTATGCTCACCATTACCTGCGGATTTGATCACATGAGTAAAGTGAACTTTGCATACACGAAGGTGAAGCTCTTATGTCGAAATGTCGAAAAACTGCAGGTTAAACTTACAATAAAGTGTGTCGAGTATGTCTACACAATGCCCTTTATGGTGATGGCTGTTCAGGCTGTTTACTAAGTTTAGAAAGTAGTTCTAAGCGCTGCAGTTTTCATCTCCTGGAAAAAATTGGCAGTAGGTAAACAGGATTATTACATCACACAGATTTTTCTGGTGATATCTGTTCCGTTTTTAGCTAGAAGTACTATGTGTCGAAACTGTCGGCAAAATTCCAAAACTTTCAAGTGCGACAAATTCAGTAAATAACGTGAGCATTACAGGAAGTTTTTGGCTGAAGATCAAATTTAAATAGCGAAATTCATCAGTCAAGTAGCAAGTCAGCTGGCGACCGACTGTTAGTCGGAACAGTTTTTACGCAAACTCAAGCAAATCGAAAGAGAATAAAATATTCAGTAGCAAGCAGAAATATAAAAACATTGACAGGTGGTCGTGTGGACGGTGGACAATAGTCTGAACTGTAACAAACACGATGTTTGAATTTAACGCTGTAAACGATCTCCTGACGCAGAATGAGGTTTTAAAATGATTTACATCCTATTTAAAGAATGGTTAGATACAGCGAGAGGTACGAAAAGCGTTGTAATCATCTGTGTAGGAGTTAAAAACAGGTCATTAAGAATGATAGACTGGGCTATCGACCTCGTTTTATGGGTTCATTGTTTGACGCTTATATTACTTAAACATTTTAACAGAGGGGGTGAGCTGTATTCCCAATATAAAAATGTCATTGGCCACTTTTGCTTCAATCATTCTCTTCACATGTATGCATCTCCTTCGCAGGCACAACCTTAGCCTACAGAAATGTTCAAACCAACTAAATTTGCTGTTGGTATTTAGCACTCGCAATCAAGCAAAGTTCTGCAATCATTATTCCTCATATTGGGTGGTATTTTTTGTTTCAGACGATAATTTCTTAGTATTGACACCTACGCTTGTATTTCCTTTTTTTTATTTTTTTGTATTTTTTTGCATAACATTTACACCAATCGAAATCAACAATTGACTTTTATTCAATTACAACGACTATATCGAGTGGCGAGACCACCACTAACTATTAAACCTTGTTTTTAGAGTTTATCAGTGTATAACCACCAGGTTTGATGTTGAGCTGTTTTGTTTGCATTTTTTCTTGTTATTGTTTTTGGTTTTGTTTTTGGTTGAAGTAAATTTAATCAGTAAATAATTTAAATATTTGTCGATTAAACTGTGTGTTGTGTAACTTAACAAACGTCTACATTTCTTTTAAATCAATTGAAAAGCTTAGGCCAGAGGATTGCCAAATAGTTTATTATTCGGCGGATTGGCCGTGATCATAAACGATCGAAACAAGTGAAAACCAATCAAAACATTCAGTCATTTCATTCATTAATTTTTCTTCAAAATGTTTAAAACGATGGATTTGTATGGTTGGCTAATATTGAATATCGTTACTCAAAGTCATATTCAGAGTATTCTGGAACAAAACAAGACGGAGCACGGATCTTTGGAATCTTGTCAGGCCAATTGTTTGGGCTGACAGGACGAATTTGAAATAAGATACAAAGACTGGCATGTATTAGTGTAAACAAGTCATTGATATCTGTTCTGCTGCTAGAAGCTCTGTTGGATGAGCCATGAGCAATATTCTTAGTACAATGGGGGACAAGTATGACTAACCACTATGCCGTACCATTATGAGGCGAATGCGTCGACGATAAATAGTGAGGCAGGAGTGGGTTGTTCGGTCGCATGAAGAAATTCGTAGGTAGTCTACATCATCGATGTAAACAGAATAGTAAATACAAAGCCCAAGACATAGCAATACTATTTGAATCATATGAGTTTTATTCGGGAATTATATGGGAATGCCTGTCGTAATCAGCTTGGGAGTGCTGCAGTCCAGTTCTTCAGGGAATTCATGGGAATGAGTATGATATCAGTATACTAGGAGTGGAGCTTTCGCTCGGATAATGGATCATAAACTTTTTTGTAATGTGTTAGAACGGTACTGATGTGTTCGAGACAATCTGAACTTTGTGTATGTAGAAGTAACAAAAAACACTTTGACAGAATAGGGATCTCTTCAAGTCCATTATTAGTATCTGTGAGGAAAGGAATAAATCATGAATGAATGAATGAACATATACTTGGAATCAGAAAACACCTGCCTCCATATTAAGCACAACACAGAGAGTTACTCTCACTCATGTTGGGCAGAATTCTGAACGTTGATCAGGGCAGCAGGGACAATCTACATAATAGAAGGCAGTACAATAGATCGTATGATTTCATAATCCTAATATCAAGAAGAAAGAATTAAAAACATTTGAAATACTTATCATCTCCAACTGCTAAAATAATCCGGGACGGTCCAATAATGCACATTAAGCGGTCAGGCCGTTCACATAAATGTGCGATTATCTTTGTATCTATGCTAGTCATACCCGGAATATCGAAGCTAGAAATCGAGGAATTTTGGAATATCAAGTATGCCTAGTATAGCTTGTATTCAACAAGCTAGAGAACGAGGAATTGAATGGCTTGATCACATGCCAGAATGTCTGTAGCTATTTTTATTATGTCGATCACTAAATGGACTCATCTTATACATACATCATATACATACATCGTAGTAATTTAGTATTTGAATTTAGTTCTACCTCACCTTTATAAACATTGGCAACTCTATGGTATGTCGTTTCTCTACCACCGAATGTATTAAATGGTGTAACAAGGTCTGTCAGTTAAGCACACCATAAAGTTTTGTGAGCATGATGTGTCTGCCAGCCAATCAACACCTTGGCGCGTTTGCATGTACAATGCAAATCAGTTATACATTGACTTCGATCTGTTTGCCGTATTAGCTTGGCCAGACAATAAAACCAAAAATTAACTGCACTGTCTGCCTGTCTTACTGGTTAAATGGGCTGCCAGAAACAAAACTAAACACTGCCAGAGAGATAGAGAGAGAGGCATAAGAAAAAACAGAAACTAGATTTGTTTAAGGCATCATGTGTCAGGTTTGTTTTGTTTTAAGATCTGATTTCAGCCACTAACTAATGAATCATTTTATTTCGATTTTTCTGAACTTTTATTTGAAAGTTTTTTATCTTCAGACTTTTTTATAACTGAGTGTGGGCCTTGCTAAGAAGAAAATTTCAAACAAAAAAAAACTAAACTCGCGAAATAAACCAAATACTAGATGTGAATGTGTGCATGTGTATGTGTTTGGATTCTTCGGGGTTCCGATGGCATGATACAGTATTTTCTTGTAGGTTTAGATGTTTGATGTTGTGCTTGCATATCGATAGTGAAGTTTGGCGAATTAATTATGCACACCTTCTGAGCTTTACTTTACCTTCAAATGAAAAAAATGGTTCATGATCTTTGGACTACTGTCTTAATTGTTGCTTGTCGTATAGTTCCAGTAAAATAATATAATTTTTTTGTTGTTTGTTTTTGGGTAAGTTTAGCATGCGAAATGGCTTTATTTAAAACACACACTAAGTGGTTTCACTTCAGATGCCCCTCTCTGATCGATAGTATGTTTAAGATATGGTATTTGAAAAAGATGTGTTATTTTATACTGCAGAAATGAATACACGCTAGAGCTGATAATACAGGATGTTACTGTGGTAGGAGTGCTTATGTACGAGACTGTTTGAAAGTTATGAATATAATTCTTGAAGTAGTATATGATAAGCACACTCATCTGTCGATGTGTTATCATAAAATTTCCAAAATTTTGAATCATTATTTCAAACATTCTTAGTATGTCCATGTTACGTGGTATGTATGTAGACTGAAGTGATGTATTGATATTCATGTAGAGGTAGACACAATTTTATGATTTATGATCAGTTGTAATTGGCAAGAGTTTTCCATGCGAATAAACAATCTGGATTTATGCTTCTCAATCATTAGAAGCTAATCTTAAAACACATGTTATGTTTAAGTGGTTTATAGGAATCTCATCCAGTAGCTGAGCGAATAATTATGCTCAAGACTGAAATTTGCTAATTTGTGTAACTACAACTGTCACTTGCTATTGCTATATCTCCATTATACATAAGTTTTGAGTATCGACGGACCAGAAATCTATCCTTACCTCTCCTTAAATATCTTTTTAGGTAGTACTACATTCCACTCACGGGCGAAATTTTTAACTCGTCCAATAGTATACAAAATTGAAAGAATAATTTTAAAAAGATAATCCTAAAGCAACTGATCATGTCTATTACTAGGAGTGTTCTTAGTATTAAGACCGACAGTGGTTTTTTGTATTTTATGAGATACAAAATATGGGGGTAGAGAGGAAACAACAACAATAGGTGGCATATCAGTCTTATACATACATATACATAATTGGCCATTATAACCCTTCAGTCAGGATTACGACCTAGTTTATCAAACCACTTATATTGTGTGTGTTAATTTTATACATGAGTGGCGGGACCTACAGTTTAACGTCGACTCCGAACGACAGATTTTTGAGAAACTTTTCATGGCAATTTTTATTCATAAAGTGTTTTTGCCAGAAATCTTTTGAGAGGAAGTCGCTGAAGAAGTATTTTTTCATATTTCGTTTTGTTGAAGATGTCTAACCTGGGGTTTGAACCGTGTCCTTACGTCTAATAAGCCAACACACTACTAAATCAGTCTTATCGTTGCAAAAATCTGTTGCATAAAGATGTTACAAATATGATCAACGAACAAGCTACCTTCCTCAACATTTCTTGCCCAACCTCAAAAGGAGTTCTGTAAAATTGGCTTAAATACAAAGATTGTGCACCAAAACGAATAAGATGTCTCTGTCATAGCAATAAAAAATTCCAAATATTTCGTATGCCATGCCGTGTTTTGTGAGTGTAGCAGTTCAATCATTTCCTTTGTCTAAATTTATGTTGAGAGGATCGGTTATGTTGCCACTGCCTTCGAGCTCTTCTTTTTCCGAAAGCTAGCTCTTCCAATGAGCGATAAGTTTTTTTTTAATTAAAACCAATCAATACATTACCTACCTACATACTCTATGTTTGGTGTGAATATGTTTCACCATAATAAGGATTTAAAATCTAAAGAAAAGTAGACATGATTCCGAAAAAAAAATTTCAGTGAAATCTCAACTCTATCCAGTCTCTGGACACATCTTTGTTCGCTCCAAAATCAATAACATCTGTCCGTTTATTAATGTTCATTAAATAATAATAATTTGCATATATTTTTTTTAACACATTTTATTAAAATCACCTGTTTGTCACTTCCTGTCGTGACAATAAATAAAATATAATTTGAATTGGCGCCTTGTTTTAGTCTTTGATTGCAAGAGAGCAAAACAAAATAAAAATAAGAAAATACTTTACAATCCTTCTTTAATTGGCCCACCCAATAGTTATTAATATTTTTGCTTGGTTTTCATTTTCATTTTCATTCGGTTTTAGTTTTACTTTTAAAATATTTTTCAAAAAACAAAAAAACAAAAAATTTCAACATAATTGTATCACAATTGCCACAATTCTTGCATCGTTCAATTCACAGCATGTTGCCGGCTGCACTCCTGTTGCAGGCCAACAGCGTAAAAAAGTCACAATCGACAACAACATAAGGGGGTTTAAAGTTCATAACACTTAACAATGTCTTCAACACCACTAACCACCATCAGTAGATTTCTGATTATATTTGAACAATTTTTGTTTTTGTTTTTGTTTTTTTTTGTTCAAGTTATGGTTGTATTGTTTCAGTTCTTTTTTCCCTTTAATCAAATCAAGCACATTTGATCAGTCAAAAATAAATATTGGCTAAAAACACAATAACTTTAAAAACACAATGAACGTAAAGGCAATATTATAGGGAAGATAAGACACAGTTTGCTATCGTCAACCTTGTGACATTCATTCTTGCACTCATTTTCCATTATTGTTAACAGAATTTGTGTTTTGTGACGACTAAGGTGCCTGTTATAAAAGGCAAGAACACTTTTCAGAGGCTTTTTTTGTTTTTTTTTTTTTTGGTTTGGAGAGAAATTAATAAAAAAAATTGAGATGAAAGAAAATTTATTTCCATTAAATAACTTTACTACGTAATACACTTTATATGCAATATGCCTCAAAAATATATAATGCCTCATAATGTAAATGCTTGGAAAACTAATGAATATACCAAGTGTTGTCACTTTCATATTCATTTTACTTTAGTTTGACGCATTTCTGACAAATCATTTAATCACAGCGAATTCATTCATTATTAGTTTTAAAACTTACACGGCTTGTGTTATATGCAACAGATTTTAGGCGTCAGGTGACAAAAACGGAATAAGTACCTGCTAAATTCAGACATCAAGTCTTCAAAAGGCAAAATTTTTCGGCAACAAAGTAGGTGTCTCATAATCTTCATTGTTTCGTAAGCTATGTAAGATTTTTCTATCTTATATTGAAGCAAAATGCTGAAGTGGAGGCAGCCAATCTCAATGCTCCAACTCTCAGAAGACATAAACTTTCAGAAAATTAGATTTTAAAATTCCAACTTGGGACATCTGGTCGGAAGATGCGGTATTTATCAGTGACGTACTTGAGGTTAAAGCGATGGCTTAAAAATTTAGAACAAGAGTTCTGATATTAAACTTTCGTATAAACTTCGTGAACACTGCAGTGTTTTCCAGACGAAAGTCATGACCACTTTGAAAGCGGGACAAAGGTACGCTTTAAATTACTATACCCTGTTGGCTTTCTATGAATAAGAAGAAGTCTTGTTGCCTTTGTCTTTAAATTGTATGGCTATCCATCGCTCAATTGCAACATGAAATTTGCAACATGAAATGAAATGACTTCTCTAGAAGCAGCAGGTAAGAGTAAGAGACTGCCTTTCACCTTCTGTGCCAGTGCGTTATTCTTGCCAAGAAGAGGTGGAGGTTTTTCCCTCTTATTTTATCCTTGACTGATCTCTATAATATAGGATTGTTTGATTCGGGTTGGTTTTCTATATCAAATCTTTGATTCCCCATTTGGACAATGGGCCTAAACGCTGACTTATGTTGTTGCTCCAATCTATTTGAGCTTACTAACTACTATTACGATAGTTAGATAGATAGAAAACGACTTGTTTCTATGGTCCGTTTATGGTGATTTGACAAATCAGGCTGAATATATAATAACAAATTGGACAGCTGTTGCTTCTACAAAGGTCAAAGAATACTTATTTGAAAATTTTTCCAAATTTTAAAGGTTAAAATTAATCATAAATCGGTTAATGGCTAATAATATTTTGAACAACAATTTTTTTTGGAATCAAACCCTTCCAAAAAGGAAACATGTGTGTGTTTATGTACCAACAATATTTACGATCGTTAAAGTACAAACTCCCGCTTTGACGTTAGAAAACTAGTGATAAATTAGATTTTTATGACAAAAACCTTCTTTTTGTGGAACATCCTCAAAAATTTGCGGTTACCATAGATTAAAACAAACGTGCCCCCTCTTTTGTCAAGTCAAGTCAGATAGTAGATGTATTGCCAATAATTTATTTATGTGGCGGTGTGCAGACGCTAAAAGAATTGCTGCCAATAAAATATCACCTTAGGTGGCAGTTATATTTGCATAAAATATCTTTGATTTTTTTTGTTTTGCCTTTCCTGCTTCTTGTGTTTGTAAGGTGAGCACAAAAGGGCTTAACCCAGATGTCAATCGTAAGCACGAGACCATTAATGTGAGCTACTGTTCTACTTGAAAATTTTGTTTACTTCAGTTCAGTTCTTTGTTTTTGTTTTTTCTGGCCACAAAACAATCAAATGGCGTGACGAACCAAACTCATTGCAATGGGGCCTGTACAATATTGGCCTGCTATAGACGATTCCTTAGAGATCTTTAAAAATAAATCATTTTTAAATATCGCCATAAAATCAAGTTCCTAAAAATGACCACACATGATATGCTTGACCGGTTGTTTGTTTGTTTGTTTAGCATCTTGTGGTTTTCAGTTCGTATTCTTGCTAAATTTGAAAATGTTGAATTTGAAATTGTTCTTCTGAATGTCATAATAATGATGGCGCATAGTGGCCAACTGAAAATGAATGTGATGAGCCAAAAAGGAAGACAGGCTTTTACCCCTAAAAACTGTGCTTGTCAGATGTACTTAAACTGATAATAAACTTGTTAAAACTGTGAGCAAAATGTGTGGCGGCATAACATCAAGTGGAGCAATAAAACTGTTGACGCAGGATGATTTTGACGCTGTTGATCGAAATGATTAAAATGCATTTTTATTATAAGAAAATAAAGAACAACTACAATAAATACGTACGTACATATGTGTATGAAGAATTATTTTATAATAAAAGGCTTGAGAAGCAAAATGAGAAAAAGAAAAAAAAATAAAACCATGGTCTCACCATTGTTACCTTTTGGCATTCATTTGAACGCTTGTAGTCACCCTACAGTCTGGTTAAGGAAACTATTACATTTTAAAAACGAAGGTAGTCATTCCTTAAAAAAAATTAAATTCAAAAATATTTTTAATTTCTATGAATTAGAGAGACTTATTACATGGCAGGGAAATTTTTGATGCTAACAAGCAGCGAAAAACGCTAAACTTCAAACAAATATGTAATAGATTCAACAACAACATAAGGGGAGGCACATATCAGGTAGCAATGTCCCATATAACTTGCCCGTTTCTTGTGGGAAAGGAATCCTATACCATTACCACAGACTACATGACACTGGCATATCATTAGGTATTGTACTAGTAGTGGAGACAAAAAACTCTACGACTGGATGGCTATCCTAATAAAGGCCTGAAGGTAAGGTCGGATGTGTTCGTTAATCTTTCGTAAATTTTCTTGAAGAAGTTGTATGTTATGGCGAATGAAAGAATCAGAAGCCTATAATGACTCAAAAGTAGAGAAGAATTTTATAAGCGCCATAGTCGTACAGTCTGGTAAGGAGGTCAGGCGAATTTCGTGTAACTAGTACTAGTAGTAGTATTAGAGTACTAGTAGTAGTATTAGTAGTAGTATTAAACCAATAGCTGTGGAAATCCGCAAGGTCATCACGGTAACAAGACTATTCCAGTCAGATTAGTGTAAGGAAGAGTAGCTAATGAAATAATAACAGGTTTCATAGCTACTGGTGTGGCACTGGCGATGGAAGTGGTTTTAGTCGGTAAGAATACAAATACATACACTGAGCTCACTTAGGGAAAATACTCCAGTAGATTCATTGAATAATAATAAGAATGCAGTTTTATTTTCTTCAAGACGAGTACGTTCATATTCGTCTCGCTCTGACGCTTATACTCGTCATAAGCTATTAAAGGGTAATTATTGAGTCTTAAACTATTATGTCTTGTCTTGTGTGTTGCATGCGATCTAAAGAGTTGTGATTTAAAAATTTAGCAAAACATGAATGGAATTTCAATGCAGCTCTCAACTAAGTCATCCTTGCCGACGATTTATGCCGATTTATGTCGGACAACATTTTAGTATTTGTGCTGTTATATTTAACGTTGCCAAATGTATCATAAAGGAAGTTTTTTTGTTTAGTTTGCCAACATTTTGTTTAAATCAGCATGAAAATTTCACAGTAATAAAGTTATCGTTTGGTTTTCTTTGAATTAAAGAAACAGACACTGTGGAAAACAGCACTAAGACATGATCTTTCCTTTTCGTTTTGTTGTTGTTGTTGTATAAATAAAATGAAATAAAAAGGCAGTAGATTTTGATAAGTTTAGAATTCTTTTTCTTTTAAGTTTGTGGTTGTATTCTTTTCGAGTTCTTTAGAAACCAAAATGTGGTGTCTTTACTTATTTCTCTGGTGGCGTCCATTGCATTAAAGGGAAGTAGATTTTATTTTTAAAGCCTAAGGCAAATGGTTTAATTTATGATTGATAAGAAAATTTCTATTTAACGTTATTATTTGGAAATTAATTTTCTAACAATTTCGCTTCATAACCTAACAAAGACTTTTCATTAAGTAATACCCCATTATTCTTAATCCATTTGATAAAACTTTTGAATTCTTTAAAAAAATCAAATCAGCTCCATCTCTCCATATACATATATGTGTGTACGTCCGTGTATTACATCTAGCGCTTACAGCTGACTAAATGATGACAATGTTAATCGCATGTCGCATGATTACATGTCTGTTTGTCCGTCGTAAGTTGGCCTCAAAAGGCTTAACATATCAAAGGATCTGTGTGCCAAGTAAACAAAATAATAAAATGTCTCATACAAGGATTATTAAAAGGAAAAAAATGCCGTTTCTTAATATGTTTGAACAAGAGATTAGAAATGCCTGTAATGAGTCAAAAGGAAAAATAATATATTTGCATAAGAACAACAACAAAGTAGTGTTTTAATAAAAGGATGTCACGTTTTGTTTATCTTTCAAATGAAAGGTAATTTTAGCGTAATATAAAGGATATTTTATAAACAATGTTTAAATATATGTTACCACATACACATGTATGTATGTATCTATGTTTTCAAAGAAGATTTTAATTAGAAATTGCAAAAGTGGCGCATATATATTATAAAGCTTTATACATACATATGCATATTAGACGTGGTTAATATAATTTGATTATAAAATCCTTTCAAAATAACTTTATAATGTTAAATGCAATAAATTATTAGTTTAACTTTGCCACGGATTAACAAACTGACCTTGGTCTTCCGCGCTCCACTTCATCTATCGGTTCATTTAAGCATTTCCTATCTTTAAATTTAAATAAACCAAAATGTGTATGAGATTCATGGACATTTTTTATTTGTTCGAAAGACCTATTGATGCCAAACATCATTCAAACGTTAGCAACAACTTCTCTGGGTCGAGCGCATCTAAAGTGCCCAATTTTCTATGACTCTGCTTATCATCATGTAAATCAAGCTAAATTTGACCCATGTCATGGATTAGATCAGATCATCTCCAAGTGAGATAACCATGTCCCCTCAAATCGCTCGTACATTGTGGCGTTATGTAATACATAGAGTCGTACTATTGAAACCTCATGTTGCTGCTATTCAGATCATCTAATTGAGACCAAAAGAAGTTGGTAATTATCGGCTTGGTCCATACCAATTTTCAAAGAAATATGAACCGTTGGTACCGCCAGCTTAAAATCTGCATTAAATAATTATTTTCTCAGGACGCATTGAACGCTCATGGATCTAATATGTATTGGTATCATACTAAATACGATAGTTTTATTTGTTCTTGTACCCATCCATTCAGAAATTAATTTCCGCGCTGAAGATGATTTTTCGATAAAATTTTGAGTCAGACAGAACACTCAATTTTAATAAAATAATTCTATTATCAGAGAGAAAAGTACTGCGTAAGATCTTCGGTACAGTACGAGTTGGCGATGATTTCCGCATCTGATAGAACAGTGAGCTGTATGAGCTCCTCAACGACATGGACGTTGTACAGCGTATTAATATCCAGCGGCTGCGCTGGCTCGGTCATGTCGGTCGAATGGAAGAGGATGCTCCAGCGAGACGGGTTTTTGATGCGGGGATCTGCGGAAGTCGGCTAAGAGGACGACCTTGTGTCCGTTGGAAGGACCAAATCGAGGAAGCCCTGTCATCGATTGGTGTGACCAACTGGCGTAGGCGCTCAAGTAGCAGAGGCGCCTGGAAGGATGAATAGACTTCTTGATTGAAGTACTTCGGAGACTAAATGATGTACTCACTCATCTACATGGATGACACTTCTATAAGAACTTCATACAGGGGTTTTACTTTAAATTGTACTGTATAGCATTTAAAGGAGAGATGTTTGAAATTTTGAAAGCTCTGAGCATCTTTATTTACAGAACCTAATGTGATCTTTGATGGCAGCCAGACCACTTTGAGAACAATTGCATAGGCCTGATGTAAGTCACAACTCTATAAGACCCTTTGAGTCAGTTCGCATCTGTCTCTATTGGGGTCCGGGTAATGGCAGGTATTCTCTTTAGATTGGTTTCACATTTTGTGTGTGATTCGATGGTTGGTCCTAATCCCATAAGAACTTATTGGAAAAGGGTTCGGCAAACTGTAACAGACCAGAAGTATTTGGCCTTCTATCGACAATGGCAGAACCGGGTTGTTGCCTACCCACGTTGTGTGTATTAACTTTATCCACCAAAGGCGGCACCCACAATTTAACATCGACTTCGAACGATAAATTTGAGAAACTTTTTATATTTACTCGCAGTTACTCTACTTATTCTGTTATACAGAAAGTAAATCCATGGGCAAATATTTATCGGAATGTAGATTTATGGCAAATCGGAACGTTAAAAGTCCGTATCTAGGGCAAAAATTTAGATCAGATAAATAAACGATGCAAATTAAACAGTTTTACTTGTTGGTGTATTCTTTATTATCAAAAAAAAGTGTGGCAAGTAAATAACATTAAAAAAATAAATAAATTTAACCTATTTTAAGTGATATAAAAAGCAAAGATTTTATAAATTTCGGAACAGTATCAAGTGATAAATTTTCAGAAATACGTGAACACTGCCATGTGTAAAAATATTTTAATTTTCGTTTTTATGGTTATTTTGCTTGTGATAATGGTTCAAGCACAAATAGATTTTAATACAACTCCAACTGAAGAATCTACCACCAGCTTATATGAAGAAATGTATAAAATGAATACGGAAGCCAACAGTAAATTAAATAATTCGAGAGTAAATGGTGGCCAAGAAGTAAAGCGTGTAGTACCCTTTCAAGTATCCATACAGGCCTACAGACGTAATCGTTGGCGTCATTTTTGTGGTGGTGCCATCATAACGGAACATCATGTGTTAACAGCTGCCCATTGTGTGGACAAAATGAAAGTTGAGGATATTCATTTGGTTGCTGGCACTCTAACATGGCAGACAGGTGGTCAACGTCACAGAGTTGCTGCAAAACGTGTACATCCCCAATTTTCAATTAGTCCCAAGATTATAAATGACATCGCTATACTAAAAGTGCAGCCAGCTTTTAATTTGCGCAGATCCTCTGTGGGCACCATCGGCTTGGGTGGCACTAGCCGCGTGGGTGCAGGTGTTAATGTACGCATAACAGGTTGGGGTGCTATAACTCCCACAGCAGCTGGCGGCTTACCGGATAAGTTACAGCAGTTGGATTATCAAACCATAACGAATGAAGAATGCTCAAGAAAAGGTTTCCGCGTAACTCCCAATGAGGTTTGTGCCTTGTCTGTTGTAGGACAAGGCTCATGCATGGTAATAAAAACGAACAATTTACAATTGCTTTACATATTTACAGTTTTATTTTTCATCTTTGCCTTTGCCTTCACCTTTCCTTTCCTTTATTTTATTTTTAATTTTGGTTTTTACATTTCAGGGTGATTCTGGTGGTCCCTTAGTTACCACACAGGGTATCCCACAACTTGTTGGTGTTGTTTCATATGGTTCAGCCACCTGTGCCCAAGGCAGACCAGACGTCTACACAAGAGTCTCCAGTTTTCTTCCTTACATTAACAGAGTCATTACTAATGAAATACCATAACGTAGTAAAATCTAGAATACAAATACAAATAAAATACTAAAACTAAACATTTCGCTATAAAACGTATGAAAAAAAATTACATTTGTACGTAAAAATTAAAGCATGAAATTATTTCAAATGTATGTATGTATACATTGCGTTTTGGTCTGTATGGATGGTGCGTATTGTGTTTACATTTATTTTAGATTTGCGTTAAATTAAAATTAAAGTGCAACGAAATGTACATACATACATATGTACTATATGCATAAACATAAATATGTAAAATAAAAATGTTTTTAAAAATGCCTAGAAAAAAAAAATACTTTAAACATGCGTTGCTACGTTTCATCATCTAGTACAAGTTAATGGACAAAAAAAGTGAAAAAAAATTGTAATTTAAAGTGTTCTTAGAAACTACACAAGTTAGTTGCTAAAATAGAACGAAAAACCAATGATGAATTTGAAACGTTATTATAGCCCACATATCCAAAAGTATTGGGGAGACGATATGTTTTATGGGTGTTTTATGTGTGTTTAATTTTTATGTACAAAGAAGACAGTCTGTCATAGAAGACAGTCAAGTCATATCGAATTAAATTGAAATACGTTCGTTCGTTCATGTAGTAAAGCTAATTAAATGTGGCTTTTAATATGACACAGACAATAACTAAACAATTATGTCCATTATTTTAACTAAAGAAAAAGAGTGGCACATATGTACCAAATACATTACATAAATACATACATACACAATTGGTCATGACAATCCTTCAGCCAGGATTACGACCTAGCTTCTCACACAATCAATGTTATGTGGTGCGACGACCAGTTTAAAATCGATTGCGAAAGCCAGATTTTCGAGAAACTTTTCATGGCAATTTTTTTATTTACTCTCAGAGTTTTTGCCAGAAATCTCCTGATAGGAAGTCGCCGAAGAAACGTCCCCGTTTTGTTGCAAAAGTCTGACCTGGTACCAGACTAAAGCAACTTCGAAATGTGGGCACTCAAAAATATTGAAGAAAATTTAGAACCATGATGCCGCAATATGACTTCTCAAGGAAGTTCAAGACATACACTCCAGAAAGAAAGTTATGGAAACGTGGTGCAGTGAACCTCATTAACGACTCCGTTCAGATTCTCACTGATGTTAAAAAATGGTAGTTTTTTTCAGAATTGATATCGGATACGAAAAGAGCCCGACGCGCAGAAATTCTGTTCAAAGCTGGATACTATGAGTCTGCTCAAAATGCAATGAAGCATGATCAGCGTGGTCGTATTTATCTTTGACACATGGCTAACGACTTCTGCAAGAGCCATAGAGAGGAGGAAGAAATTGTTTTTCACCTTTTGGCAACATGCCCAGTGCTGGAGAAGAGTAGAGCGCGTTGCTGAGCACATATACTATGTATACCCCATGTAGTCTAAGTCGCCTTATCGGAAACTCCGAATGGTTGCAAGGGTAGTCACAATGTACACTTAGAAATACCTTGTAGGGGCGGTTTGTGGACCTATACAAGAACGATGAAAATCACAGTCAATGGAGCAAGAGTACCTTGCTATTTTGCTCAAAATAAACGAAT
The DNA here is from genome assembly GCA_958299815.1 of Sarcophaga carnaria. Taxonomy (NCBI): domain Eukaryota; kingdom Metazoa; phylum Arthropoda; class Insecta; order Diptera; family Sarcophagidae; genus Sarcophaga; species Sarcophaga carnaria. The sequence continues at coordinate 141,151,328 of OY283150.1, forward strand.
TTCATTTGGTTGACGTTAACATAACGGTGCCATATGCCACATGAAGTCGCCGTAGTCTAATAGGTAGTGTGTTGGCTTATTAGACTTAAGGCCACGGTTCAAACCCCAGGTCAGACATCAACTAGAAAATATGAAAAAAATATTTCTTCGGCGACTTCCTCTCAGCAGATTTCTGGTAAAAACTCTGAGAGCGAATAAAATTGCAATGAAAGGTTTCTAGAAAATCTGTCGTTCGGAGTCGACTTTAAACTGTAGGTGCCGCCACTTATGAATAAAAGTAACACACACAACATAAGTGATGTGAGAAGCTTGGTCGTAACCCTGACTGAAGGGTTGTAATGACCAATTATGTATGTATGTATGTATGTATGTATGTATGTATGTATGTATGTATGCATATATGTATGTATGTATGTATGTATGTATGTACATATGTATGTATGTTATTGAAAGGCTTATTTTGTGACCGATTAATCAACATTTTGTAACTGTAGATTGGCTGCCAGAATTATGCGATTTGATCAAACTAGACTATTTTTTGTGATACATGTGCAGGGACTAGCCAGAGATAAGGTGTTTCTCGCTGGAAGAGCCTAATATTCTACATCTCCCATCAGAAGGGCTTCGGGCATTCCCCGAAAATGGCATACTAACTGCATGGTGTTCAGTATGAATTATGGAATATTAAGCGGATGATAGCTCTTTGCTGTGGACTTTGGATTTTTTCATGTAAGCTAATGTTTTAAAACATACGTCTTTGAAAGACAAAACATGTTTCTTAATTACATTGCAAATGATGAAAAACGATTTGATTTCCATGTCTTCTCTTTTTCGGTGTTTGGCAGAGGCAGTAGCTGTAGCCACCATAAATTAATTTAAATCAATCAAATCAATTTTTTCGTCAATAAAATATTTTTTTTTTGAACGAGAATCTTTGTATTTTACTTTATAAGTTTTATTGTTGTCGTTGTATTATTTTTTATATATTTATTTAAACGAATTTTATTGACGACCCAATTGTACATGGCACTGCCATTCGTAAACTCAAAGTCACAGCCATAGAGAACTTTGGTTCGAAAGTGTACAAGAATTGAGTAATTCGAATAGATTGGAATGGTAACAAATAAATGAATTATTTATTCTTATTAAATATACTAACATATATAAAAAGTTTATATGTATACATACATATACATATGTATGTATGTTTACGTAAATACATGTGTACATGCATTTTATCAAGAGACGAATATTATTCCAAAGTGATCATTAAAAGCAATTAAAATTGATTTGTTTCTGGCAGTTTGTTCTTGTTAAAAGAATTTATAGTTGTGAGACTGAAATTTTACACTCAAAAGAATTGCTCAGTGCTTTATGAATACATTTTTTTTATTTATTCATTTCATCTTCACTCCCAAATGATAATCTTTAAAGTCCATGAATTGATTTAAAAAAACCTACGAAAAGTTTTCATCGTATCTTCAATAGTAGTGTTGATGAGTGTAAGACAAAAGTCGTTTCTTTATTTTGTAGTGGCTTCCATAGGCAAATCTGTAAAGCATGTGAAACAGTTATTTAATTGACGGATGAGGAAAGTTTTCATTTGCGAGTGAATCATTGCATTTAAATAACTTTCAGCATTTTAGCGTGATTTTCATTGTTTCCCCCTTTACATACTATACATACATATGTCATTATCAATTAAATTTGTTTCTCTTTTTTTTGATTCTCTTGATTGTTATTTATGTTCATAAATTTGTTTAAATAAGTTTCCTTTTTTTATTTGGTTTTCGTTAATTGAAATGATTTTTGAAATGTTTTGGAGGTTTTCATTTCAAACAAGTGACCCTTAAGTTGGTGACCCTGTATCCATGTTGTCTGAAAATATTTTTGTTTCTTTGCTCTCAAAGTCATATTGATAACTAAGTGATCACAAATTAAATAATCAATAAAGCTTTTTGGTCAGCCAGAGAGAAATGTCTCGTACACTACTACAGGCATACATATGTATGTACATATATGCAACATGAATAGAAATTATACCTGAACTACAGCTACATATCATCAGATTAAGCTTTAACAGGCTGATATTGCAGGAGAAGACTGATAATAAGAAATTTGAATACAATAATGTAAACAATGTATTTCCGCTTTATAAGTAAACAATGAAAGTTTTTGCCGATTTGACGTAGAATTAAATTATTAAATAAATTAAACACTACAGGAACGAGGTTAAGAAGCTCGTAAACTGACTAATTAATGTGACAGTCTTAATACGTGACGTTAGTGTAGTAAGCAAATGTATGGTAAATGTGTTAGGAAAGGTTTTCTGCGATGTAGTCCGAAGCTAAACATTTCTACACGCACCGGGGAGAATAGTTTGTTGTTGGCTAGACGATATTTTCGAGTTATAATCTCGTTTCTAAATAATATCTTGAAGAAAGAAATATAAATAAAAAATATTTCATTTAGTGATCACCCTCTCTCTTGTGGTGAAAACCGTAAAGGGACTTATAAAATTTGACAGTTGGTAACCTCTGTCAAATTAATCCATTTTGTCAGTATATTTTGATAAATCACCCTGGATGAATATTGTATTCAATAACACGCACAAATAAAAAAATTGTTTTTATCAAAATAATACCTCCAGTGTGGTGAATAAATTCAAGTCCCGGCATTTAGCAGACCACAAGTTGACTAATTTTCCGTTCCGATTGGTATAATAATGTGTATTCGCATAATGTCCTCTGGACCAGTTGGCAAATGGCCTTGATTTTAATCTTTAGTGATGGATGAGTGGATACTTGAAAAAGTAAAATTGTCGAATTAGCCAATCAACAGGAGATTCAAGAGCATTCCAAGCATTCCGAAAAAATCACTGTTTGGTGTTCGTTGTGGTCTGACGGCGTCATTTGTCCATATTTCTTTAAGGCCGGCGTTGGCTATGACATTGTAGTTAACGGCGAGAACATAGGTAAATAGGTTACAAATTTCTATTGGGCTAAATGACCTGACCACCAACCACACGTGGTTTAAACAGGACGTAACCACGTGCCATGCATCTCATGCCACATTGGATATTCTGTCATCTCACGTGGACGTGTTGTGAATAAGCTACCAACATCGTGCAATTAGACCCTTTTCTTGTGGTGATCAAAGCCTACATAATGCATGCCATCTATGCAATTCAGCCTGATTTATTGAAAGTTGGGCATTACGGATGCGCTCCAGAGAAGCCGTGACGAACATTCGATCGAAGTTATACTCCACATATAAAGGCATCAATAGGTCTTTCAAACGATAAAAAAATTTCGATAAGACACACCACATTCAGTTTGTTTTATTTAAACTTATAGATATGAAGCGCTTAAAACAATTATCGTCAAGGAGTGGAAATTATAAGCAAATTAACTTCGTATCTTTTATTATTATCGATAAATATTTTAACACGATGCTCATAACTCATAATAGTTGTCACAATGTGCCATATTTTTAAAATGACATCAATTTTATCTAAAAGTATTACTTGCATAAACATACATACATATTTTTAATTTGACTATAATGTAATAAATAAACATACATACGTACTTCAAAAATCAATTAAACATAAAAACAAAATCAATTTACATCAAGTATCGCTTTATCAGCCTAGATAAGCCATTAAAATAATACATGTAGACTTGAGTCTTTAGGTGAATAAAGTGGCGCTACCAATTAGTTGTTTAGTAACGGTATAAGACATTTAAGGTGGACACGCTTATGTATTTAAAAGCCTTCGGGGTTTCTTGGGACAACAATTTTAAAGTGTTTAAACATGAGATTACCATTTTCATATGTATGTATGTGGTTATTAATGTTTATATCATAGCTTATTATGTAAACAAATATTTGTTTAAACCATTTTGTATGAATTGTTGGCTTTAACGTTAAGAAATGATTGATACGGTGGCGTACAAAACCAGTTAAAATATAAAATTTCTAAAAGCGGTAACTTATAAATAAACAGGGGAAAGAATTGAAATTTTTTTATAAAAATATAACGTACCGACTATAGTATGTATAGTAGTTATGCAGAATGTCAGTAATTCATTCAATCCAATTGAAGTCGCCGTAATCTATTAGGTAGTATGTTGGCTTGTTTGATGAGATACCGTCGTCCAAGCCCTAGCTCAGACATTTTGAACAGAATGCAATATGAAACAAATATCTCTCAAACACCGATCGTTTCCGTTTGCATATTCTTATATCGTATCGCAAAGGATATCGTCTTATTGTTAGTTAGGCTTAGTAGCTTACAATCCAACACGATAGCCAAGTATAGTTCACAAACCCTATCTTTATGCAAACAAGTTCTTTTAGGCATATAAAAAACTGTAGAAGATGAGAGCAACTGAAGCCATTTTAAAGTAGTGAAGGTTAATGTAAGTGACCTCCACCATAATTGATCACTGTTGACGACTATAAAAGAGACTTCAAAGAAGTTATTCCCAAATCGAATCTCGAGTAAGTGTTTTTGTTATCAGATTAGAAAGCAAACTTTGAAGCAAAATTTTGAGGTAGAGGCTCACCAAATCCCTTTCATCGCTTTTAGAAATTCTAAGGCAGAATGCCCAGTACAGTGTAAGTAGCTGCGGATTGTCTAATTGAATAATTTCTAGCATATCTTTTGAGTCGAAGGAAAAATTTGATTCTGAGTTCATCGGCACAATTTAAACGAGGTGTTGTACTATTAACGTTCAGTATTTGGAAAAATTGCACAAAACCAAAATAAGCTTACCATTCATAGAGACATGAAAATAAAAATCAATTGTCAACCAGGCTTAGATCAATTTAAAGTTGCAATAACTAGAAGCCATATGGATGCACGAAACGTCAATCAAACATCTAAAATTGGGAAATTTCAAAGTGTATCTGAGACTGAGCATTGACCGTAGTCTAGTAGGTAGTGTGTCTGCTTATTAGACGTAAGGCCACGGTTCAAAACGCAAGTCAGACATCGAAATATGAAAAAAAAATATTTCTTGGGCGACTGCCTCTCAGCTTATTGCTGGCAAAAAACTCTGAGAGTAAATAAAATTGCCATGAAGAGTTTCTTAAAAATCTGTCGTTCGGAGTCGACTTCAAACTGTAGGTCCCGCCACTCATGTATAAAATTAAATAACACAACATGAGTGGTGTGAGAAGCTAGGCCGTAATCTTGACTGAAGGCTGTATTGACCAATTATGTATGTATCTGAGACTTTTAGAATTTAAAAATGTCAACACTTAACCATTTCACTTTAACTACCTTTGGCTTTGTAAATTAAAAATAGCACGTATTACATAACCTCTACTATTAAATTTTTTGCTAAAATTTATTTTTAACCCTAAAATAATTAGCTTTTAAAAAGCGGATGTTATACTCACATATTGCTTCTTTGCCTCTACTAAGTGTAAACGGAAACAATTATGACAAAAGTTTGGCATTGTAACGAATGGCTGTTTTTAGCTCGGTTGGGGTAGAATATTAAGACGGAATATTAAAAAGAGGCGCGATATGTCATGTCATGCTGTATGTTTGATATGTATGAATATGTTAAAAGTATTGTTACGCAAATCTCTAATGTAAAATTATTTAACGATAAAAGCCGGATGTTAACTTAGAAGTAATAATAATAACATACATCCACCATCTTTTCCTCCAAAAAGACTGAATTACACACTTTGTACATACATTGCGAACTTTATGTAACAAGTATATGACTTTGTGGTTTTAACTTCCTTGTCATCCATAGGATAAGTTGCCAAATTTAACTCCAGTCAACCCTTTCTTTTAAACATCATCACCATAGACTAGTCCAACATACTTTTACAAGAGAAATATATTCATCTAACATACATACATATATGTATAATACATAATACTTTACATGTTTACATGTGCATATGGAAATGTAAATAAACTTTAATTTTACCATTAAAACTTGAGTTAAACACTTAAGTAACATTTTCCTTTGTTTTCTTATAAAATTAAATGTTTTCTTGTTATTATTATTGTTGGTTTCAAAGAAGTTTGTTTTACATTGAGCAGCATAATTTCGGAATTGTTATGGAAACTGTTTTGAATTTTCAAGACATTGGCATTCATTACATGTCGCGTTTATTGTTTTTTCAGTTATCTATCTCAGTATTGGATACGAACATAAGTTGTTTTTTATTTTTTATTTTTTAAAATTGTAGTCATTTGCAAATTTTGCAGAGTTCTTGAAGTCTTGATTTAATTTTAAGTTGAATTATACATACCTTAGGTAAAAATCAATACGGAATCAAATACATTTTATAGAAAATATTGTTACGGTAAGACCCCGCTTAACGCGGGGGATAGATTCCAATAATTTCCAGCGCTAAACGCAACAGCGTTAAATGAAACAGCGTTCATACTGTGATTGCGACTTCGGAAAATACAGTTGGAATCTTTATTCTGGACAGACTAACAAAATATTGTTGAAAGAGATACAAAGTATACACCGTCGCTATATAGTGCACAACAAGTAGCAATACAGTGTGCGATTTAGGGGAATCCCAATACTACCGCGTAATACTGAAACAGCGCTAAGCGGAGCAGCGTTAAGCAGGGTCTTACTGTATGCGGAAAATTGGCATCTAAAATCGATATTAGAGGGCTATATGAAGTGAGCGTCAAAATGTCTCTATTGGATGCATTTATTGTAAACGACCCTTAATTATTTTTGTGTTGCCAAACATTTACTGAGTATCTGTGAAATCAGCGAATAAGCAAAATCACGGAAAATATTAATTTTTGGTTTTCATTTGAAGAAAAAAGATGGAGATTCGCATCGAATGCTTGCTGAAGCATAAGGGAATCATGCTCGTTCAGAACAACATGTAGAAGATGGCTTCGACGGTTCAGCGAAAATGGTTTAATTGTGGGAAATGAAGAACGTGGATGACCATCAAAATAGTTTGAAGAAGTTTGAGTAATTGCAAGCAATATTGGATGAAGATGACTCTTTAATTCAAAAACAAATTGCGAAAACCTTAAAAGTTTAAAAGCTATGGAAAGATTCAAGATTTTGGGAAAAAGAATTTAATTAATTGGTCAGTAGTCAGGTTTACAACCCATCATCCATATTGCGTGTGTTCATTTCATCTATGAGTGATGTTTCCTAAAGTTTAACTTCATCACCGAACTACAAACTTGAGAAATCTTTCATAGCAATTTAATTTATTTTAAATTTTTTTTGCTAGAAAGGATGAAAGGATGTCGCTAAAGGAAATACCTTTTAATAGGTCGTTTTGTTCGAAATGTTTGAGCTAGGCTTTGAACCACAAGCTCTCGTATAATAATCCAACACACTACCAACTAGACTTCGGTGAAGCATTTGCAAACCGTCCGAAATGTGCGAAAAAATATTCGAAACCTATACCAAAAGTATTGATTGCTGCAACTGACAAAAGGCAGCCATTTGTATGGCATTGTCTTTCGTATATGATGGCGAAGTTTAAGTATTATAATGAAATAAAAGTTTTATCAAATTCATATCTTTATGTGTGGTTAGGTTTAGCTTTACATTTGAAACAGCAAAACTTTTTATAACAATACAGGTAGAGGTATCATTGAGCATAGTATAACTTTTATTTCGAAAAATATTGATTGAAAGTACTTTTTCACCAACCTAATACTGGCAAGAATTACGTATTCATAGAAATGTTGTACGATGTTGGGATGTGATGGCGTATTTATTTCAATTTTATTTCGTATTTATTTAACCAGGCATGTAAATATGAAAATTATAACGCATTCATTCTTAGTTTTTTCGTTTTTATTTATTTATTTTTTTCATTTATTTTACGCTTTTATTCAACATATGGCAAGGATGTGAGCAAATAATTGAAATATTTTTGTCTTTATAAATTGAAAAATAATTGCTACAACCATATGTATGTGATGATTGCACGAGTGTGAGTTTTACATGTGATAATGCCAAATTCTTATGTACATATATTTATGTGGTATGTATGTATGTATGTATGTATGTATGTAAATATATTTAAATTTTTTGATATAAAATTCTGTGCTTAAAATTGAAAATTACGAATCATTGAAATGATTTTCAATTTGTAAAGCAATTTTCTTTAGTTAAACAAATTATGCAGGTGTCTTCCAAAAACCATTTCAAAATATTTACAAAATTTTTACTAAAATTATATGCAGCTGTGTATGTATGTACATATATATGTATGTATCTTTAATAAATATATTAAAAATTAGTTTCATATTAAGATAGAAAAAAAATGTATTCAGATCATATACGAGTACAACACGTTTACATGAAAATCTTCATGCTAAAACACATGTTCAAGAAAGACCTTAAAAGAAAGGAGTAAAAAATAAAATAAAATTTCTGCAATAAATAACGAAATTAGTAAAACAATGGCTAAAGAAAAACGAGTACAATGAAAGAAAAGTCGCTGAAACAATAAAAGAAAAAGAAAAAAAGAAGAAAATGGAAAATATCGTATTTTGTCAAAGTTCATAGTTTAAAAACGTGCAGTATTTTCCTTTAGTAAAGTATCATCATCTCACAAAACATAAAATGAGTTTTAAACAGCAACAATAACAACAACAACAACAACTGCAACTGCAACAACTGATAGAGCAACATGTATGGTTGCAAATAAATGAACTTACATGTATCGGTGGAGATGCCCCTTTAGTAGCCTTCGGTAGCTTAATTTTAAGCAGAAAAAAAAAGAAATAAAAAAATATCAAAATCTCATATTAATACACTCAAAGCAAAATGTTGGTAAGTTAGCATTATAAAGTATAATTTTTGTTTAGCAGAAATACAATGAGAAAGATCGACTTTGGAAATTATATGTCTTTATATAGATCTGTAGTCAATTGGAATAATATTGGGTAATCCATCTGGTGGTTTCAAAAGTGCCACCCTATTAGGCCTACTAGAGAGATCGTGGTACAAATCTCAATTCAGGCATCTCGAATAAAATAAAATTTGAAAAAAAAATTCTTTCGAAAACTTCCTCTTAGCAGCCTTCTGGCTAACAACTCTGTCAATAAATAAAACAGCTATAAAAAGTTACTTAAATATATCAAATTAACATGGGTGGTCCGAGAAGATCAATGGCCAACTAAGTGAGTAAGTATGTAATGTAACTGAAAAAAGGATAATCCATCAAAATTGTATTGAAATCTTTAATTAACGTTACTCACTAGAAGTCTAATGAATTATTTCTCTTGGGTGTACTCAAATTTGTATTTACATAGATATAAGCGAGTATAAACCATCACATATCTCTGGACTTATGTTCATACATGCACTTACATGAATATTCATACAAAAAAAGAAAAAATAATAAAAATATCGCAATGAAAAACGTATTCTTTTGAGAAATCGATGTTATTGCCCGCCATAGTAGTCTCAAGATCATGTGCAAATTTACTATTGACACAAATGATTGCCAACAATAATTTTGATGATGATGATGCTGCTGCTGCCAGCAGTGTTACTGTTGTTCGCCGAAGATGTGTTTTTGTTTTTTTTTTGCTAATGTATATCCACAATCACTATATCATGGCGATTGCAATATGTGAAGTAAATGTCATCATCTGAACTCACGTAAATACTAACAAACTATAGATTTCGGTGTTTTTTGTTTTTGGTGAAAATAAAAAGGAATAAAATGTATTCACAAATAATTGCTGCTACATTAACAGTAGTTGTTTATAAAACAAAACGGTTATTTTCCTGAACAGTAAAGTGAGGTTTACTCTTAAAGTAAACAATCAATTTATTTACACTTAAAGATTTTTACAGTTCCAAATATTTTATTATTTGTACGATTTCTACAAAGTTAAACCCTAAGCCAACTGATTTTACAGTGTAATGGCCTCTGTTATATACATACATGGTCTTTAAACTTATCATCGTAGAAATCAACTACTTTACGATTGCAAGCAGTCCTTACGAAGGAAATTCTCAGAAACTAAAATCATTTATTACTATTATAACCATTATGACTCGCATTGACTCTATACACTCGCATATAATTATAAAAAAATTGCCGTGAAGATGTGCCTAACTACTGCGACTACATGGTCTATTGTACTCCAATTATATTTTATAGGGTTTCCCTATAATGATTTCACCAAGCTAATTGCCTTGACAACTTTCAGGATACTGTTCGCTCTCAACAATTATATTTCCACACCCAGCAACTGATAACTTCAAAGGTAATTTTTCTGAAATGCCTCACAGGCTCAAAGAATTTGTTAAACGAGGAAACTTAACACGTACAAATGTAAATACATTGCGACTTCGGAAAATACAGTTGGAATCTTTATTCTGGATAGACTAAGAACAGATCGTTGAAAAAGATACATAGTATACACCGTCGCTATATAGTGCACCGCTTTTGGTTGGTGCATGCATATACAACAAATATCAATACAGTGTGCGATTTATGGGAATTCCAATACTACCGAGTAATACTGCAACAGCTTTAAGCGGAGTAGCATTAAGCAGAGCAGCGTTAAGCGGGGTCTCACTGTACTTAGATCTGCTTTTATTGTATAGTCTTTGCCTTCCTTTATCTTCCTTTAGTTAATTATTTCTTTCCAAACATCTCCTCTCTCTTCACAGAAGGATTTCGGCCCTATCAACAGCATGGATGGAAGCTCATCTGTATGCGTATTGTCAAGAATTTGCACCAGATAAACCCATACTATTTCCGATGTAATTTCATGAGACTTGAGTGCTAAAATGTTGGCCTGACTGTCAGATAGTATTGCTTGCATTTCAGTATTCTCCTATTCAAGTTGAATTAATGGCATAGATTTTCGCTTGGAAATTCTTGCGAGTTTCTCCATGGGCTTCAAATATTTTGTTTCTGTACAAAAACTATTGCTCCTCATTCAAGATCCGTACCTAACCCATCTATACACAACAAAATATGACCTTTTTTGAAAGGGTAGCCAGGTTCCAGATTACTGACAGAGCTGTCAGCCAATTGAATCCTTGGGACTCGACAGTCACTAATAAATTGCATTTTAGACTTGTCGTCCATCAACTTAACCATAGTCTCTAAAGCTCTGGTCTTCTCTACCCTGTCTGGCAGAATTGTAATTGATGTTGGATTCCACGAATACTCTTCGGTTGGAGACATTTTCCTGTCTTGTGGTGTAAAACGATTATCGAAGTATGGAATCACAATTTGAAGTGAAGGGCATTTTTTAATTGATGATTCCACTTCTATTTCGTTGTTACGGATAACATTTTTGGCATTATTGTTTATCCTGACGTCTAATAAGAAGCGTAATGATGATGGTATATGAGAGGATCGCGATGGCATATACTTTCCTTTATCACCAGGTAAACCATTCAATGAAAAGACGTTACAATAGAAATAATTGATCTGATCTGAGATTTATATAGGCACTCGAAATGGCTAGACAGTTATAAGTTTTTGTAGACAAGGCTATATTTTATGTCCTCTGATAATAATACAGTTCTCGATACCATAATATAACACGAAACTTTCATTCGGAAAGGTACCAAGTGAGGCTTATAAGAGCATTTTTATATGTTGATAACACATGTACATATACTCCTCTTCCATAGTTTCGAACATAAACTATCACTCAGTGCCACAATACCCTAATGCAGTTGAGAAGCGTGTTAATCTTATCAGTTGGTTCACATTGCAAGCCTTGTAAACAGACCAGGCATTCGAGGCCCTTCATAAGATTTTAAATTCTTTACAAATACATTCTGGATGAATTTCATTGCAAACAAAACTTCTGCAAAATAGTTACAGAAACACCAATCTATATTAAAATTGTTGAAAAAAAGGTTGTCGTCGTAGTCTAGTAGGTTGGCTTATTAGACGTAAAGCCAGGGTTTGAGCCCCAGTAGATTTCTGGCAAAAACTTTGAGAGTAAATCAAATTGCCATGAAGAGTTTCTCAAAAATCTGTCGATCGGAGTCGACTTTAAATTGTGGGTCCCACCACTCATGATAAAATTAACACACAAAACATAAGTAGTGTGAGAAACTAGGTCGTAATCCTGACTGAATGGTTGTAATGACCAATTATGTTATGAAAATGGACATGGGGTTTCAACAAGAGAATGCAACATACCATACAGAAAGAGTTTGATAAGCGAGGTTTAGGAGCAGTCCGTTGGCGAGTACTAAACTGTTTTTTATGTAGATACATACGTGAAGTTAACGGTGATAAGTGTACAGGGATAAGTCAATCATATTTTCTACCCCTTAAGACTTCATTGTCATTGGAGGGATACCTGTGTTATCGGTTGTAGGCTCTAGGAGTCAACTACACTGCTAGGGTCTAGAAAAATGAGTTGAAGAGTTAAAAGCAATGAGAAAAAAAATTTTAGAACTTTAAGAATTCGGCGTTAAAATAATTCCGCCTGTGATTACAATAAATTCCTTTGCATCAAATATAATAAGGACGCATTAAACATTTTTGAATCAGATAATCCACAATAATTATGTAAATCGATAACTATTTGGATACCGCAAAAATTATCGATATGTTACTATCAGTTTTAAATCACTCCATTGCATGTAGTGTGTCACAAGGTCGTTATCTTCTTGGAATTTTTCATATTTTTCTAGCCTGTGTTAAGTGCAAAACAATTACTGCAATTCGTTTTAATAAAGCAATTACTGGGTTTAAGTTCGTCATTAAAAGATCAATTTAAACGTTTTATAAATAAACATTTAATAAAACCTCAATAAATTAAAAAACAAATAAAAGAAAAAACAATATAAATAATTGCTTGAAGCGTGCCACATCTAACGAATTCAAAGGAAAAGTTCATTAAACAATTATCGAAAGAAATCGCGCGAAAACAAATCAATAAGTGCAAATACGAAAACACAAATTCCAAAGAGAATTTAACCGCAAAACTACAAAAAACAAACAAAAAACGAAACAAAATAGGCTGAAAAAAACCGAGTAAAACGTAAGCAGCCTCAATTAATCTGTTTAAAAGCGCCTACACATTATTTTCACACAGCCATTCAATGGGTTTGGTTGCAACAGCTACAACAAATGTACACAAAATTAAAAGAAAATTTAATTTTTTTTTATATGTATTCTTTGCGTTATTTAAGATGAAAAAACCGCAAATGAAACGCACAGTCATGTTATAATGAAACTATAAAGAACTGCATACAAACCTTCAAATGCAAGCCAGACAAAAGCCCAATTGACCTGAAAACGTAAAGAAATTTTCATTGAAGAAAAAAAATTTTTTATTTTTTTATTTTGTGCAACATTTGTTTGTTTATTTCAATTTTTTTTTTTCGTTTGCAATTTATGGATGTGCAATTTAATTTTTTTCTTACGGAATGAAGAAAAAAAATATACGAAGTTTTTAAGGTTTATTTACTCACAATAGACTAAAGCGCAGAACGACTGAAACTCTTTTTAAAACTTTTTAAATGGAAAAGATTGCAGATGAACTATAGCCACCTTGCACATGCAGCACGAATAGTTAAAGAAATGCACCTACTGCTTCTAACAAAAACAAAAACAAAAAAGAAGTTATTTTTTTATGGTGGATTTAACTTCAATTGTAATTCAATTCCCAAAGTATTTTATATATTCGGGATAATGATTTAAGTCGACTAAAAAAATACTTCAGTTTAAACGCAAATGGTATTGAACAGTACTGCATCCCTTTAGTCGGGAATACGGTATGAGTTCTTTCACTACAACCCCAGTAAGATAATCAGTTCTCTTCTCATCCATACAAGTCCAGCAGAGTCTTGGCGTTGCTAGCGAGAGAAGAATATAACAGCTCGTCCCTCTTCTTTTTATATGTTCAGAAGTCAGATATCGTGTACTTATTAGAGAAATCAAGATCTGTCATACCTAAAATTGTAACCTACTTCTATACATGCATCATTGGCCATTACAACCCTTCATTCAGGCCTAGCTATGGCGACTTACTTCTATACTTCTATGATAAAACAAGCATTATAGAGCACCCATTGGTATTACTCATGAACAAATGTATTTCATACCTACTGTAGGGCATTTTGATTCAACGGTAAAATAACTTAGTCGTCATTTAATACCTTTTCATACTATAAAATAATGATGATTATAATCATTAAATATCCAGTAAGTACGTAAGTAAAATTGTTATTGACCACAACAACACCAAGCCAAAAAAATACGAAATAAAAGGAAAATGAGAATCCTTTATAAAAATCAAAAAACGAAATACAAAACAAAACTTGTAATTGTAAACTTTAACTGAATAAAAGTCTGTCTGTCTGTCTTCTTCCTATTCTGTGTATATTGAAGCAACAAAATTTACTGTTTAATTTGCTCAGAAGACCATCGAAACCGTAAGAAACCCACAATGAAACAGGCAAACACGCACTTGCTTATTATCCAATTTCTATGACCATCAAGCGGTATTAATTTTTTCCTTAGTTACGAGTGCATCATGTACGGTTGCATTGGCTTTTGGAACGAGTACATTTTCGTCTTTAAGTAAATGTACACTGAGCCCTATTTCACACACCTACTCTCTGTGGCAAAGTGTGCGGTCAGTCAGTTCAGTTAGTTGGTTGGTTGGCTTTGTTGGAATACCTGTGGTCTTTGTAGTTAAGATTTCTTGGTCAAATACATGTCTGGCTAAGAGAAAAAGATTTAGTGATGCTGCAGTGGAGAAATGAAATTTACTTTAGGGGGCCATAAACAATTGAGAGAAAAAATTGAAATCTTTTGTAATCATTTAATACGGCTTTGAATTAATTTTATTCAGCCATCAGGTATATCTTATTGGCCACCTCTGCTTCTTTTTCATACCTTTAGTTTAAATTGTCTTCCTTTTTTAATTTGTGTTTTTTGTTGTTGTTAGTGTTGCTGTTGTATTTTTCTGTGTGGCATATACGATTGAATGAATGGATGAATGAATGCGAGTGTTTGTTTGTATGTACTCGTATTGTGTGTGTGTTGCTGTTTATTTATACTTGCAACTTATGAGCTTTTCCTTAAGGCTATGAAATTTCATGAGTTTAAATCTTATCGCTGTAAAATTTATTTCAATTGTTTGTTTATTTAACTTTTTGATACTTTTACAAACACACTTTATGAGTTACAGTATTTCATAACATTTTATAAAAAATTTATTTTTACAAATGATACTCTTTTTTTGCTGATATTTTTAATACTTTCAGTTACCAAATGCTAAACGAAGAAACTGAATTGAATGAAAGCCTTTATTGAAGTGGTGAGATAAGACAAGATCTACTTGTTATAAAAAGGCACTGCCATATTGGGAGTTACGACGATTAAACCAAGAATACAAGAATTTTTTTCTTTTAAATCAGATAAGATTTAAAAACAAATCCAATTAGAGCTGTAGTGTGGAGTCCTTTGCAATAGATGGCGTTGTTATGTGAACATAAATGATAGATAGTATAACAGTGCAAAGGGTCCTTAATTTATTAATTTATTTATAAATTTTATTTAAAATTATTCCTGTCCCCAGTGGAATATTTGTTTAGCCCTTGCGCTGACCAACTTCTTCCCTAGTTTGGTGGATATCGGTCAGTAAAGGGACTGCGTTTACCTGTGCCGCCAAAACGGGCCGCTACGCGTATTCTAGTGAGCTTTTGGTATCAAAGCTACCACTACAATTAACCTACCTACCTATAGAAATCTAATACGGCGCAAGTGCAGTATACTGCCACATAGTTTCTTCATTCTTCTTAAGCTCACAGCATAAAATTTATTCATAGCAATGCCAAGTCTATGGGTATGCACAGCAATAGGACAGTATGCCGCAAGACAGCACAATATTGTGCGATGGATGACCATGCGATTTTAGGACAGGATCAGACGTCTACAAGTCCAGCAGAGTGTAGCATTATTGAGCTTCAGTGAAAAAACCTAAGGCAATTTACCTAAGCCCCGTAGCAAGTTGAAGGTTGTGATCTCCGCTCCGACCCTTGCCAGTTTAATTTCAGACGATATCTCTATGTCCTGAAACCTCTTTGAATGAACCGAAGTTACGCTAAGAAACGCCTTGTATTCAGCAAGAAGATGGTTTTCGAGTAAACTAATAGGTTCTTAAGAAAAATCTTTGCTCCCAACAAATTTGGGGCGATACTAATCCACATGAAATCCATGAGCGTCTAATACACTCCGAAAAAGTCTTTGTTTGGTGTGGATTTCATGCTGGCAGCGTCATCGCTCCAAATTTTTTAAGAACAAGAATGGCTAGTTAATTTTTCTCAAAGGCAAGCACTATAGATCGATGATTACATACATAATTGGTCTTTACAACCCTTCAGTCAGGATTATGCACCTAGTTTCTCTATGATTACTAACTTCTTTTGGCCTAAATAGGATGATCAGTATACATGTGGTTTCAACGTGACACCACATAGCTTATGCCGCAATGGATATTCTACACTAGAGATTTGAGGGCATGGTCATCTCACGTAGAGGCGAAGACGTTATGCTTTTTCTTGAAGGGTTTGCTTAATCCACAAGCCACAGCAGTTCTCATATAATTTTTTTAGAGAACAGTGGGTTCCTCAGATATTTAGGCTGTCCAGTGTTGAGTTATAGCCTAAAATTGCAGTTAAAATTGCAGTTGGATCTATTGTACGGTTTTATCTGGAGTTTAACGTTTTATTTCATTGGCTTTTGATTTTTTTAAACATTAAGTTCCCACTCATGTGAATTCATTTACAACACTGACCAGATTGATATTAGTAGAACAAGATCAGAAGACTAAGGAATGAATATTTCGATATGGTCACCATAATTGCTGTTCCAATACTATACATAGTCATTCTATAATTTGTATCCACCTCTGTCAACTGCCATGCCATCGCACACATTTCTGAATTAAATTAAAAGGAACAAAAAATCAGCTGATTAAACAAAATGACGCAAAACCTAAAAACTATCATCACAATCATCTATCAAACTTTAAATGTCATTAGTCGAATTGAAAGTAATCCAAGACTATACTAATGATTGCTAAAATCTTTGACTGTTTTGCTACTGTTTACTTTTCTATCGTATATTTTGACAAATTGTTCTTAATTCTGCAATGCATGGGGGATAAGCATTTAATGAAAATCGATAATATTTTTGTACAAAACGCAATACACTGTGAAACAAATAAAATACCATTCGATTTGACATTTTAAAGGTGTTTTTAATTATCATTGCAAAGGTTTCAACATCAATTAAAACCAAGTCACATACACATACACATAGCGAAATCAAATTGAAAATATTCATAAGATCCTTTATGTCAGACTATTTGTCTGTCAATTTTCTTTTGTCGTTGACTATAGGAAGACATTTAACAAATGATTTTCTTTAAGAACTTCTCTATACACAGATTTAACGGAAGAAAAAAGTAAAGTAAAGTAAAAATGTCCTGTGAAAATTAAAATAAAAGAAAGAAACATCATTAGCGCCTTTTAATATATAACGATTGAAGAAGGTCGTCCAATGTTCAGTAAATTGTTCTCCAAAAACTTGTATAGAAGACCTCGTATTAATAGAGATTTGTAGCATATTAAGAATATAGTTTAATGACCATTGACATATAATTAAAAACAGTAAATGACTTATTAGACGACAGTCCGTGGTTCAAACTACAGGTCAGACATCTCTAAATAATGAAAAAGGGCATAAGAGTAAATAAAATTGCCATGAAAAGTTTCTAAAATCTTTCGTTCGGAGATGACGTTAAATTGCATAGTTTACATTACCTTACGTAAGATGACCATGATCTTAAATCACATGCGCAGGATATCTAGTGAATGAATGAGCTGTAGGGCACTCAAAGAAATATGACAGATGATCTCGCCAGCCCGAAATCCACAACAAACAGTGACTTTTTCGAAATGCATTGAACGCTCTTGGATCTTATGTGGATTGGAGTGGTCCCAAACTCGATAGTTTTATTTGTCCACGTATCCTTTTATCCCGAAATGGGCCTCATATGTGAGTAGAAAAACTGAAACCACCACTTTATGATTTAGCTTACTTCTCTGGAATATTTATACACACCATGATTAAATTTTATACGATTCACCATTAAGTGGCTTCAAAACCGCCTATCAGATAAGGCAGTCCTCAAATATCAATCAAGGAACATATAAAATTTTTTTCGAACATTGCAAAGAAGTGGAAGATTGAAAGGATTGAAAGCGTTACAGATGTGATCAAGCCTGATCTCCATCGCAATGTACGTACTGCCAAAAACACAGCTTATGATAGCGACAACGTGGTGGATAACCTGAATTAGGCGATTCCTTGACGTTCTTGGAAATTGCGTTTATCTTACTGCTCTTAACGGTATATTTTGCGTTTGGATTCGTTTCGTACATTTAAAGTTAATTCACGCAACTAATAAAGCTTGAAGTCTATTTAGAATTCCGTAGGTATGCTGATGGACTGCTAACTAGGCAGTAGAAACTACCTACAGAACTTGCCCTAATATGGGTATAACATTACAGGAGTTCATTTAAATGCCAATTTAAGGATAGTAGTGATATCCTATGGAGTAGAATCAGTCATTGCTTATGTAATGGTATGGTGACATTTTCCTTTTATTAATTACAACACAATTAATAATATATAATAATAAATAATAATAATATTATAACCTAGATTATTATTCCACCGTTGTTAGTTCTATCCATGAGTAGCGGTACTTCCAGTTTAACGTTGACTCTGGCCTAGCTGCTCACTCTATCCATGTTGAGGGAAATTGTTTTGTCCATGATAAGTAGGATCCAGAATTCAACGTCGATTCTGAAAGTCAGTAAGACAAGCTTTCTCGTGTAAATAAGTAGTAATAAGAGAGCTTTTTCAAGTTTAAACTCGAACCCAATTAAACCAAAGCATGATGTTTAAATTTTATGATGCCTTTTAACAAACTTTATTTTAATAAATGTATGCGCACGGGAAGAATAAGAAACATAGATTTAAAATTCACACCCACTCCTTAGCTACCGCAAAATAATTTCACTTTTAAAAGCGTATCAGTATATATATTGCCGACGACACTGTTAAATGAAATTGTGCAATTGGAAATTTAAAATAATTCTGTTAACCTGACTGTTAATAACGTTTGAGCGTTATATGAGATTACCATTTAGTTGCTACAAAACTCTGATAAGAATACAACTTAACGAAACTCTTTGGGAAACACTCAAAACAAGCAACCTCATAAATACGACTCAAAAAATATACGCAACTCTCCCTTAAAACCAAATAAGGTAAGACTCCGCCTTTAAATATTTCAAGAGAATTTTGCCTTGAGTTAAGTATTCCAAATAACTCAAGTTATTGTATCTGAGTATAATTTTTTTTTTGAAAATCATAGATACACTTGCATGGTCTGTATGGCTTTTAATAATGTATTGTATCGCTTGGGTTAATATGTTGTCTCGCTCTAATAAATATGGGGTCTCTAAAACGAGAGGAGAAACTAGTTAGTATGGCATTTAGTGACACATTAAAATATTTTTTTTTGTTCTTCTCTTTTAACTTTTTTCATATTTTTATTATTTTTTTTTATATTTTTGTATTTTTCTATAAGAGATTTAATTTTTAAAGACGAAAGCAGAATATGGTATATTTTTAAAGATGCATTTTAAAATGTTGAAAGTGAAGAATGAACATTTAAAGGTTGTCAAGTGAAGATTGAAATTTATTTTAAGGCATATAGTTTAATAGTTTGGCAATAAGTTTAAAAATTATTTTTCAAAATATCATCTTAATTCTGCAGGATATTAAAAAATATTGAATTTAGATACGTTCCCTTCTCATTTGTTGATTTATTTGAATTACTATGCCATACAATTACTAATTTTGCTTTAATTATTATTAACAGATTAGCCAAGATAATTCTCTTATGAGAATTCCGAATTTTTTTGTTGTTTTATTTACTTTGAAAAAGTTAGAAGTGTCCTTTGCCGAATGTCCTTCAGAGTTCTGCTCTTCTCGAGGCATATCTTAAGTTGATATCATGATAAAATAATTACTACATCTACTCTATTGGGCATTACAATAACTGCCTAGATTCTGACACCATCCCTGTCTTTATTTTTATCCATAGCGGTGCCGTTGTCTAGTAGGTAGTATGTTGGCTTATTAGACATGACCTAGGTTCAAATACCAGGTCAGGCATCTCCAACTAAACGAAATATGAGAAAATATAATTCTTCGGCGACTTTCCCCCAGCAGATTTCTGGCAAAAACTCTGAGAGTAAATGAAATTGACATGAAAAGTTTCTTAAAAATCTGTCCTTCGGAGTCGACTTTAAACTGTAGGTCGTGACACTCATGTATACAATTGACACACACAACATAAGTGGTGTGAGAAACTAGGTCGTAATTCTGACTAAAGGGTTGTACAAACCAATTAACATCGACTCCGAACGATAGACTCGCACTACCTACTGGACTGCGGCGACATCAAAATACTGTGCCTATAGCTTTCAGAGATTTGTTTACACACATTTGTCCTTGTCATTGTAGTGGATTGGTCACTTTCTTTCATCGAAGACATAAAGAAGAAAAAATTCGAGTATGAAAACTATCTTTTCAAGGCCATTCGATTTTTGAGATAATTGAGGTACACATATTTGAGGTACAAGTCGTACATTATAAATACGTATCAATACTGCCATCTGTTCGAATAATCCTTTTGAGATAAGTGAAGCGATCCAAGTTTTCATTTGCCTCCCTATTTTGTACTAAGAATGCAGAATTTGGAATTTCACTGAATTTGTCTTAGAAATCTTTACCTAAAGTTAAACAATTTTAAACTGTAGGCCATTGATCACCTCAATAAATTAATAGTGAAATCAAAAGTCAATTGAGTTCAATGTATGTGGCATGTATATGAATGAAAAAGAAAACAAACCCAAAATCAACTCCTTTTTTCAATCTCAAGCACTTTTAAGTCTAAATACAATGAACTGAAGGCAATAACCTTGATCGTCTTTCACCAGCATCTTTTTAATGATGTTTGATGGTAAAAAATACAGAAAAAGCAGAAAAAAATCTTTTTCAAACACCCCTTTTTGTCAGCATCTTAGGGTTAAATCTGGTTAAAGATCATTTAAAAAAAATAAATGTTTTGGCAAAATAAAGGATAAACTATTTATGGTTTGAAAACAAACAAACAAACAAAATAATTCCTAAAATTTTAGGGTTAAATCTTGGGTTAAAAAATAGATTAATTGCAAATAAAATAATGAATTAATTCATTAACTGAACTGAAAATGGGCTATTTAGAAATAGTATTTAGTTTTTTTCTTTAAGTAGTACCACCACTCAGAGGCTGTTTTCTACTTATAAAGTACATTGATGGGGAGGGAAGAAGGGAGTATTTTGCAGGAAACTGGTACTTTTTTTTGATGACTAGTGTTATATCTTCTTTAACATTATTGTATTCTTTAAATAATCCAAAACAGACGGGAGTCGCTGCTGGGAATCGAACCCTCACATTTACAGATTAATATCCTACTCACTGGACTACTGAGGCACCCACAAAAACGATATCACATAATTTTTTAGAGATCAACACTCATTGATCAGTCTACACTCGCCTATTGCATTGAGTTTGAATTCGAAAAATATAGTGAAGAAGATTTCGTAATCTTTTTTTTCAGTGTCTATAAACATAATCCAAGGTAGCCTTATTTTTAGAAGTTCTAAATATAATATCAGGCATGGGTTTAGGTTAACAAATTGGGTTTTTAAGATTTCTTTACAAACTACATCGTTTTCTGTTTCCCCAATACTTAGAATTTATGGTACATTAGTATGCGTGTTAGCAATGGTCGAAAATATATTTCTGAGTTCATATGGCTCTGTAGCTCTACCAGAGTAAAATAAAACGTAAGTTTGTTGAAATAAATTTGTTTATTTGTAGGAGACTTGAAGCTTCTACCTTCTAAAAATTCGAGAAACTGGATGATTGCTTTTTTGTCTTTTCGTGAATTCGAACTTGAATTGTTCGTTGCTTATAGTAACATACTTTTCTCGCTGCCCTATGTCACCTACTTCCTCTTCCTGTCAATAAGAATGCTTTATATACAGTCAAAAGAAGCCTATGTAATCGAATTATTCTTGCTTTAGATCAGTTTAATTGATCAAGATTTTATAAGTGAACAGGTAATTAGTCCGCAGACCGAGCAAGAATGATATTTGGCCAGCATATTTTGCTCCTGCGGAAGAGCTGGCGTTACTTGATACTCCTTTAATATTCGTTATTGATTTTAATGGCTTTCGATAACAATAATTTGCTATAAAAAATTTTCGATAATTATAATTTCTATAACAAAAATTTTCGATAACAATAATGTTCTATAACAAAAATTTTCGATAACTATAATTTTCTATAGAAAAATTTTCGATAACTATAATTTTCTATAGCATAAATTTTCTAAAAAAATGTTTAGAAAAAACAACTTTCGATAACATTTTTTACCCAAAATTTTTTCGAAAACAACAATTTTTTATTGAAAATTTTTCCGATAACAACAACTTTTTATAGAAAAATTTTCATTGAAAATATTTTAGAATAGAAAACTTTTTCGATAGCAATATTTTCTGTAGCAAATCTGCCGATAACAATAATTATGTATACAAAATCAATGGAGTTTTTCTACAATCTGACCTTTTTCTAGTAGAAATTGCTATCAATAACTACAATTTGTTGTATAGTATTCATTTTTTTGATCCAGTTTTAGATTTCTTTGTATGTAGATTTTTTTTGTAACGTTTCTTAAAAATTACAATAAACCAAACATTTTCTTCACATATGTATGTATGTAATTCAATTTTATTTAAAATAATTCTTTTAAAAGATTAACGAACATTTGGAACAATATGCGATAAATAGCGCCAGGGTGTTATTCACACAGTTTACGGACTACTCTACAATAATCTTTAGAATTTTCTTAGCAAATCAAAGATCTTAATTAAAATTTTCAGCATGAATGAATTGCCATTTATAAAATGAATTCGAAAATCTTTTATTATTTCTAATAAAAAAATCTTAGAAAACATTTTTAGGAAAATTCGCATGCTTAGCAAATTCTTATATATGCAAACGGAAACTATAACAGAATACCATCAATAGAGATTACAAACAAAGGCGAAACAATAGGCATCATAAAAAGAAAAACTGCTAAAAACTTTGCAATGCAAACGTACATACATAGTGAAGAAACTGCTAAAGACTTGAACAATAATTTGAATAGAACACAACGGAGTGCCTCTTTTTTTTGCGAGTAACAGGTCAAAGGTGAATATTGAACAGGGATGGGTGTTTGCCGTACATATTTTGGCATATGATTACTTTTTATTATGAAGTGAATCTTATTTGAAAGGCAAGCGAAAATATGGCGCAATCATTAACACCATACCATCGTATAACATACTCGTATACATGAACATATCTCGTGTATGTACATACGTACATATGTAACATAAGGGTGTCATGTACGGTTAATGAAACAAATTCTTTTTTTATATATGGGTGGCAAGTAAATATGCAACAATTTTCCATGCCACTGCCAGCGTGTTGCTGTTGTATGCAAAGATATTTGGCTTTCATAGCAATTTTTTTCCTATGTCCTGCCACATAAAAGGACATTTTCTTTTATTTTTATAATTGCTACACTTAACGCTTTTCGATATGAAAAATGATTTCTATTTTTTCCTTCTTTTTACTGAGTTTTTAACATTAAAATTCGTTGAATTTTGTTCTTTTTTCTGATTTTCTGCTTTCAAATGATTCGAAATTTTAATTTGTAACGACATTTATTTTTTCTGCTTTACCTTGGTTTGTGTTTTATTATTGATTTTAGGGTGTATCCTATTGGTGTTCAATAAGGTTTTCGTTGCATGTTAGCAAATGGTGAAAATAGGTGGTTTGTTTTAATTGAAAGTGTAACTAATTTAAGTTTTATTACGTGACAATAAAATCAAATTTGCTATTTTAAAACATTATTTAACAAAAGTTTTAACGTTTTTCTTTTCTTATTTAATAAAATAACGAACAATTTTTAAATGACATTACGTTAGTAATTTTAGTTTGCCAAGCAAAATGAAATCTGGTACAGATTTTCTGGCAATTCTGCGATTTGGGTAAAAAATCTATAAGAAAAAGCAAATTAATGCCTTTTTTAGTAAACAAATTTGTTAAATTGAATCAAATTAGCTTATATAGGGTCGTTTTTTAAGTGCTTCCTATTTTCAAATGTAAATAAAACAAGGTGTGTGACATTGCCATATTTTATTTGTTTGAAAGACCTATTAAACCCATCTTTAAATTGTCCGCCACTGTGTCTCTGGGTGGAGATCATTCGAAATGTCAAATGACTCTGGAAATCAAGCTGAATTTGATCGAAGACAAGGTTTATGTTGGCCTTAAGAACGTTGGTGATGAAATTATTCAATTCTAACTAAAACGACCCTGCTTCGCGTTTACAGTCAAGGCATGGCCAACATCGTTGTCTAAGAAAAATGGGCCGATGAAGTCGCCAAACAAAAATTTCGTCAATCAGTGCCTTGCATTAGCTGTCTTGGATCTGATGTGAATTGGTATCGTTTGTTTACGAACTCATTCATCCAAAAATGGTTTTATCGCTGAAGATAATATTTCGATTAAAATTAGGGTCAGTTACCAACTGCCCAAAGTCCATTCAGCTAAGAATGGCACCATGTCTATGGTGATCCATGGTGATTTGGCAACACAGCCTGAATAAATGATAACTAATTTGACAGTTTAAAGTTCAATCAGATGGCAGCTATAATTAGGTATTCAAAATTTTCAGAATCGGGTATTTCGAATTATTCAGAAATATCGCATAATTTTGGGAATTTCTCTTAATTACAATAAAATTCGGGAAATTTCGGAATAACATATATAATTGGTCATTAAAAACCTTTGGTTAGGATTACGACCTAGTTTCTCACACCACTTATGTTGTGTGTGTTAATTTTTATACATGAGTGGGGAGACCTGCAGTTTAAAGTCGACTCCGAACGACAGATTTTTGAAAACCTTTTCATGGGAATTTTATTTACACTCAGAGTTTTTCGCAGAAATCTGCTGAGAGAAAGTCGCCGAAAAAATATTTTTTCATATTTCGTTCAGTTGGAAATGCCTGACCTTGGGTTTGAACCAAGCCAAATCACTACTTACTATACCACGGCGACTTCTTCGGAATAATCCGTCGTCAAAAAAACCGAAATATCCCAGGATTTCTTAAAAATCTGTCGCATCTGACATCCTTAGTGTAAGCGATTAGTTTGAAAATAGATTTCAAAAAGTGTGAACATTAAAAAAAGTAGGCATTAAATGCTAATGAATTTGTTACACATCGTAAAACTAAAATAACGGATGGATGTGTTAATTAAATTATGCAACCGGAAAATAAAAACCAGAAAAAAAGACCAAGTATGTGCTAATTTTTGATTAGTGCTAGACATGCAACAGCTGCAACACTCACCATCATGTTATCAACTGTAATCAAATAGACTCAAAGACATTGCTGGACTCTATCAAATGAATATTATTTTCAAATTTATAACCATTTCAAAATGTTTTTTTTCTATATTCTTGTATTTTATTTTTATAGCTGTCACACATTCATAAACACTTCATTCTAAAGCCAAAGCCAAAGATACCAAATCATGATGATTTGAAAATTTTTTGCGATTCTTAAGAATTTCTAGGCATTTCTTTGAACACAAATCGAAGTGAAAACTAAAATTTTTATCACATTTATGCAAGATTATTTTGATTTATTTTTTTCTATGTTGTTGTTGTATTTATATTACAATACAAATATAGAAAACCACACACCTGGACAGTACCTATGAATGGTAGAGATTTTGTTGTAAAACTCAATAAAATCAGAAAAAAGCACCCCTTTTTGAAATGTTAAGCGTATGTATATAAATTTTGAAATTTTTAATAGAAATACACCCAAAAACAAAAAAGAAGAAAAAACCAAATCTTACGACAAAAGGTAAGACAAGATTGTTTTCCTAAACATTTTCGGTTTTGTACGGAAATGACCAGTAGTGACCTTAGATGACCTTAAGATTTGTTTTCTATTTTTGAAATGATGTTTCTTCTTGTCTTTTCAAACATATTTTTGCATTTGCATAACACTTCTAAAGAATTCTATGGGTGAGAATGTGCGAGTATGCAGATGTTTTGATTTGGCATTTGAATAGTCGTAATTCCGAAAATTTATTTGATAAAAAGCCGCTTTAGTATGTAGTATGTTTTTTATCAATTAAAATTAGGGCAAAAATTTTTAGAGTTTTGGGTAGTTTTCTTAAGAAAAATAACGAAAATTAATTACAATTTGTTGCTTTACAAACTGGAAAATTTCAAGAGAAAAGCTAGTTCAACATTTTTTAGAAAAAATTCTTGTCCATATTGAGTTTACAGCAAACGTTATACTTTCTTTCCATTCTTTAATTAAAACTTGATTGCCAATGATACTTTATCTTAAAAATTTTCGTTTTTAAATCAAAAATTTTCAAATTTCCTTTTATCCAATGAACCATTTGATTTCCATTAAGAAATTTCTTAAAGTTTTTAATTATTTGATCTTTTCTATGATCTGCTCTCTGCCATAAGCAATAAAATTGCATTATTTTTCCGTTTAAATCAAAATATGATTGACATTTTTCCTTCAATATATCAATCACCTTACTATAGGCCTTCTATACAATTAAAATCCATTAATTGTTTGAACAAACTTTAACCTCAGGGGTAGTTTTTGTGATCGACGATAATGATTCTGTATTTAATTTCTTCTTTAAAGAAAAACCGTTATATTTTTCAATTAATGATTAACCCCTCATAACTTTGTTTCATAAATTTTGCTGTTTTCATTAGAGTCGAAGTTCACACATAAAATTCTATTGCAATAGACATAAAGAGTTGACCGTTTCGAAATGGTCATACATACGGATGCTGTTTGACCGCCGTGTTATCTCCAAAATAATGTCAGAGTTTTTATGTAAAGGGGTTGCTAGCAATTAGTGTTTAAATATCAGTTTTTTCAAGACGCATTTGCGACGAGAGGTGTAGAGAAGAAAGGGGTGTAAATAGAAGTCATAATTTCTGTTTTTCATGATTATTTTTCATATTATTTTGTGAAAATAATTTAATTTTTTCTTGTTTCGCATTATTGTGTTCTTTTCAAGTAGTTTAAGACAAGGTGCCAAGCATTTCGTGTGAAATTGGAGTCTATGTAACTAGCAGCTAGTAGAACGGGTTTGTATATAAACATGAACAGAGCATTATGATTATTAACGCTAAAAATACAGTCGTACTCTAATTGGGGGTACAAATTTGGAACAGCCTATATTTTTTTGGTATCTTACCTCAATAGTATCCTTACATCCGCCGGACGTTTAACTGATTGAATTTAAGCAGTTAATCTTTCGGCCGTTTGAGTTGTACTTGTGTGTTATATCACATGCTTTATCAAATCTACTGACCGATGTTAGCTGTATGCAATTTATTACACTCAAAGGATTTCTAATGGTTAATGGTTAAATACATACATAATTGGTCATTACAACCCTTCAGTGAGGCTTACAACCTAGCTTCACGCATCACTTATGTTGTCTGTGGCGGGCCCTACAGTTTAAAGTCGACTCTGAACAACAGAAACTTTTCATGGCAATTTTTATTTACTCTCAGAGTTTTTGACAAAAACCTGCTGAAAGGAAGTCGCCGAAAAAAAATTTTCGTATTTTCGATTTGATGTCTGACCTGGGGTTTGAAGCGTGGCCTTACGTCTAAAAATCCAACATACTACCTACTAGACTACGGCGACTAAATGTTGGATTATATATTCCCAATCGGACACTTTGGAAATTGGACAGTAATCTTGGCTATTGTCTTCCCTATGGTTTCTAGTAAAGTTCTGTTTTTTAGTTATTTTTAATCGCCTCTGTAAAGGTTAAGTATTCTGCTGTTGAATAAGTTTATCCATGAATTATGCTAC
The DNA here is from genome assembly GCA_958299815.1 of Sarcophaga carnaria. Taxonomy (NCBI): domain Eukaryota; kingdom Metazoa; phylum Arthropoda; class Insecta; order Diptera; family Sarcophagidae; genus Sarcophaga; species Sarcophaga carnaria. The sequence goes on from OY283150.1 coordinate 141,179,434, forward strand.
ATCTGGCCTTATGATAATATTGAATTCTTCTAGGTTATCTGTTCATTTAAGTTGAATTGCTATTATGATTTAAGAATCTTGTATTATTTTTAAATGAATTTCAATAATTATGAAATTTAATATTTTTTTCAACTACTAAAGTAAAGCCATCATATCACTTAAAACTAATCAACTAAATCTTGTTACATTTCTTATCTGAAATCAATGGCACGCGAGTTGATATTTTCATTATGCTACCAACAAAAATCAACCCTTTGTAGCATCCTTTATCGGGAATGCTACTTCTGGAAAACAAACAAAAACTCACAAATCGCCCCTTTGAAAAAAAAAACTATTAATTGACATTATTAGCAATAACAATAATAACCAAACTTTTTGACATTTGCTACAAAAAGCAGCACAAATAAACCGCAGTTTTATCAATGGGAACGGATAAGGTTGCAATCTTTCGTTACGTTTGTGGAAATTTGATACAAGTTTGTATACACGTTGGAATCCTTTTTTCTATTTTGAGTTTCTTATCCTTTAGCTAAGATCTAAGAAACAAATGTTAAATAATTGTCAACATAATTTGAAAATGATACTTGCCACATACACAGTAAAAAAAATTGTTACAGTTTCCCATTCACCAAGTGTTTGAGAAACACCCTTTCTACGGTTTATTCAAAAAAAAAAAAAAAAAGAAATCATTTCGTATCTTAACTGTCTGAAAAAGGTTTAAATTTCAGCATCTCTGCTTGTGACTGAGGCCCGTTTGAGAAGTTTTTGTATTTTTTTTGTTTTTATTTAAATTTCTTTTTATTATAATTTAAATGTAACATTATAAAACAATTTGTTTTCTTCAAATTACTTTTGTTTCTATTGTTGTTGTTGTTGTTGTTGTGGTATAATTAAGAGCATATTTCCTTTATATTTAAATATAATCCTTTTATAGGGCTGTGTGGCAAGTATTCGTTTGTAGGTCATAAAATACACCGGCGCTATAATAATTAAAGTCTTCCAAGAAGCAAACCTTGTCGAATAGAAAGAAAAATAAATTTTATTACCTCAGATATAAACATTTTTAATTGCCAAAAACTCATTGTCATTAAAAAGTACTCTTTTGTAATACAAAACAAGCTTAATTATAAAGTTATTCTTAGATTAATGTTTGGCTAAGAAACAAAAAATCGATTTTGTCTACACTTTTCAAAAAAAAATTTAAAAAATTTGTGTAAATTTGAAAATATTACAAAAGAAAACGAAGAATATTCCCTAGATCTGGAACCATATAGAGTTTCAGATCGGAGTGATCATTAATATCATGTACATAGTAGAACCCAATGTTACTCCAATATTAGGTGAAGCACAGTTTTCGTTTCTCGAGTTCCAGTAGGAATCTTTTACATCTTGTCTCATACCTATAGGTCTCTCAGAAGTGGCCATAATGCCGTTCGCAGTAATAACTCCAACCATCATGCTGAATATGTTACTTCCAATGCGCCCTTCATTTAGACTTGTCCGTATTCGAAGTAGCCCATGCGGCGTTGCTAGCTTTAAGTTGGCACGACTTCCAAAGAGTAGGCATCTCACCAAATATCAATTCTTCCTGTGGTCTCGTAGCTTTATCAAACAAACTATACCTGTCGACTTCGAAAACGTTTCTCTATAGTTCAATTCAGCTTCAAACTACAGTGAAATTTTCAAAGTTTTGTAAAAACCTTTTAAAACATCGGAACTTCTTCAAGAGTTCATAGGTTGTACCATGTTGTTGATAATTTAAAAAATTCTAAATTCTCTTAGGATCATCGAATGAACAATATTCGATCCGTAGAATTAGCCATTGGCCCATAGCAGCTAAGTGTTTCGCTATATCCAGCAAGGCAGCCAAGGTATGCTCTTTCTGTTCTAGTAATCTCTCAATCGTATACGTTACGGTCTCAACTGGCCTCTCCTTACTGTATCGATGCTGTCAGTTGGATAGGAGATTATTATCCACGCTTTTTTATATCAAACAGACTGGTGGGTATGTGGTACGACCATTCATTACCGCTTTCGTGATGAATGCCACTACCACCTACAGTATTTCAGTATTACGTGATTCAATATAAGGCTGGCTAGGAATATCTCCATTCCATTCTCGGGTACTGCAGAGGAGTAGTACATGTTCCTTTTGGTCCCGGAAACTTAAACAATCGCCCCCATTAAATAATGTTCACAGACAGAATTGGCTGTTCTGGACCAATTACTTGCGTCTCCTACTCCACTTTCATAACTGGGTGTTTATGAAATCAGCGGCGTAGGTGTTAAAAAAATGCCCTTTTTGAAAACGTCTACTTAAAAAAGGTTTGCATTTTTTGTACAAATAAATTGATATTTTTCATAACAATAGTTTCTTAAATTGATTCATTACGATTTCGATAACTGAAGATAATTTTGTAATTTATTACGCTGCTCACTACAACTTAACACCTTCTTAAATATCTTGTGCCACAACCACGACCACTACTACTCAAAGATATTGGTTAGTTGAACCATTTAAATTTCAACGCATATGAATATTAGAACAAGTGTTTGCTTCTCTGCTGATAAGAAATTTCAAATTATCTATACGTTCTGAAGATGATGGACACACTTAGGCAATAAGTTGTTGTGGCTTGATTTTGATTTTATGGTGAAATTTGAGTTTCGACAAAAACAAACTGTGAAACTGATAAAAATGAAATGATTTTTTAAGAAGTACTAACACAAGTGCTTATCGCCTTTCTTTAAATACAATAAGTTTATTAAAATAAATATTTCTTCTTTTTAAAGAAGACGAAAATAAAAATTTATTTGTTTTTTTATGATTTTCAAAAGTTATGTGAAAACATTAAAAATGTTGTTGTTGAAATAAATTATTTTATTTTTAAAGATTTTAAAAATTTCAATGAAAATACACATTTTAGGTTGCCACCTAATTGGTTTTGTATTCACTTTGAAAAGTTGAAATTTTCCCACTCACAAGTGCCTTGAAACACACCCTTTTACAAGGAAAATTAAGCGCCAATCTAAATCGAATTTCACACAAAATTAATTTTATTTTCCTTTTCACAACCTTGTCAATATATTAGTCGCATAAATATCAAATACCACAAATAACGATACGATATTAATAATTATTGTTGTAAATAATAATTTTATCCCATTTCGTATTAAAAAACAAAATCGAATGATTTCAAGCAATCAACCCTTCAGTGCAGGAAACCTTAAATACAGCGGAAGTGGAAATAATATTTCTTCTACCCTTTTCTCTTTGTTTACGAGTGAAACAGTGTAACATTTTATGAATATCGTATTACGTGAGTGAGTATTATAAAGTTACACGAAATCAATCACGCTAAATAAATATTACATGTACGTTTAGCAGTTAAGAGGACTAATCAAAGAAGCTCAACAGCGATAATTATTCGGGCAGAAAACTGTGGTAATTTATAAGCAATTAAAGGAAAGGATTTTATGTTATTGACTTGAAGGTTTCAATCAGAATTATTTTCCTATCTTTATTTTCTTTAAAACTTATTTTTTCTTAAGAATGCCGAATGGGCAATCTGAATTCCAGAACCAGGAATAAGGACATCCTAAATAAAATATATTTTTATCGTATTCTCTTTATTTGTTAACTTACATTATATAACGGGTGATTTTTTGCTTTTTTTTTAGTTTTACAGTGTAAAAAAAAATTCGTGACATGGCAATGTTAAGTAAACTATTTCACCATGAAAAAATTATATTCAGCGACAAAATCAAATTTTGACTATTTGGATATGCTAATAAACAGAATCCGTGAATTTAATATGAATTAGAGCCGAAAATGTTCAAAAACTGGCAATGCTACCACAGCTTGTGTTTGGATCCTGCAATAAATACGTACTTTTTTTACTCAAAATTAAAGAGTTAGAATTGGACAGTGCCATATGCCACCCGACTGAATTAATCACGAAACTAAACTCTTAAATTTTTGAGAAATCATGATCACGCCATTTGACTCCATAAGACTATTTTTTGTAGACCATTTTTGTAGGGATAATTAAAGTATCTCTTGTATAGAGACAAGTTAGATACAATTCCAGTTTTGAAAGACAACCTTACAGCTACCTTTAGTGATATTTCGCTCGGAAGGTATGAAAAATATCCCTATTAAGCCTCTTATTTTGAAATTTACACAAAACTTTGTGACATTTTTTATTTGTTTTAAAGACCTATTGATGCCATTATGTGCGAAATATATAACATCGTTTAAAAGCTTTTCTGGTTGGAGGGCAATCAAAATGTTTTAGTTTCTACGACTCTAATGCATAAATCAACTGAATTTGAACACTATAAAATCGTATGTGCAGAATATCCAATGTGCACAGCATACATATATAATTGGTCATTAAAACCCTTCAGTCAAGATTACGGCCTAGCTTCTCACACCACTCATGATGTGTATGTTAATATTATACATGAGTGGCGGGACTTACAGTTTGAAGTCGACTCCGAAAGACAATTTTTTGAGAAACTTTTCATGGCAATTTTATTTACTCTCAGATTTTTTGTCAGACATCTGCTGAGAGGAAGTCGCCGCAGAAATATTATTTCATATTTTCGTTTTGATGTCTGACCTGGGCTTTGAACCGTGGCCTTACGTCTAATAAGCCAACACACTACCTACTAGACTACGGGGACTTCAATTTCCAATGTGGCCGCTGGGAAACAGATCAGGAAGTTCAACCCAAGAAAAGTTGGTAATCGTCAAGCTATAGTGCTCGCCGTTGACAGTGATGGCCTGGCTAAAGTCGTTCTCACAGAAATATAGACTAAAGACGCTGCCTGCTTAAAACTGACACCAGACCGTAACGTTTTCATTAGGCATTGGACGCTCTTGCTTCTCTTGTGGATTGGTATTGCTTAAAAATTTAACAATTTATTGTTTACATATGTATTCATCCAGAAATACATACATACATAATTGGTCATAACAACACTTTTAGTCAGGATTACGACCTAGTTTCTCTCATCCAGAAATAGGCAACGGCAATAAAAATGATTTTTCGATAAAAATTAGAATCAGTTGCCAACTGCTTTAGAGCCTCATTCAGCGAACATACGTGATTGACTGTGGTGGCTATGATGGCTCATAATCATGAATAAATGACAACTAATTTGACAGATTTGCTTCAACAAGATGCCTGTTTTCAAATGTCACAGTTCGTAAATCCCTGTTGAAAAACGGTACACAATTTTGTTGGATTATTTATTACATCTGACAATTAATCTTAATTGGTCATAATTATAATATATAATATTTTTTTTTATCAATTTCATATTATTTAAACCGTTTTGACTTTTCGATGACGAAAAGTACAACCCTACTTGGAGTCATTAGGCTTATTACACGAGACTGTATTTGTATTTCTTATCACATTTTGGGATTATTTCGCTTTAATCTGATTTCATTCGGTTAAATTATTGGAAAATATGAAATTATTTTTGAAATAATTTTGAAATTTTTTCATTACTTTTCAAATATTTCTGGCATAATATTGTAACTGAAAATATTCAAATTGGAAAACATCATAAATCATCCGCCCTTCTGCTTAAACGCAACACAATATTTACGTTACATTCACTTTAAAATCAATGACCGGAAAATAGTTTTCAAAATTAGGCATTACGAAAACCAGAAGCTGACGTGAAAATAAAAATCGAATAATACATAGCTTCACGTCTTTTTTTGTTAAACAAATTCAATACCGTTTTTATGAAAATACACAAATTAGTTGAGTATCCTACTGCTAGGAAAACTGTGAGAAAAATCTGACAAATTTTTACCATTGCATTGGATTTTGTTTTAATCACACTGTCTAGAACAAGAAAAGTAAAAAAGAAGGAAAATTATGGTAAATGAACAGAAGAACGTTTAACATCTGGTATTAAAATTCTTTTCTTGGCTTTTCTTGGAGCAATACAAGGATGTAAATGACAGTTTTTTGTTCAATATTTTACTACATAATAATAAAAAAATCAAAAAACTGTCATTGATGTGGGGAAATTGAAAATAATTTTTGTGAAGCTATAAAATTAACATGTTCTTTTTATGGTAAAAAATTCATTTGTATGTATGGAAATACAATATAATTGGAAAATTCAACGTTTATATAAACTAATATGGGAACCAAGTAATTAAAAAGTATTTTTGTTTTTTTTAGTAAAAAAGGAATTCAAAGGATTTTGTTTGGTAACAGGAAGTACTATTTTTTCTAGGTATGACAAATCAAACTTGTTATAATTGTTAGGGGGAAAGTTTTTGAATTATATTGGAATTAACATTTGTATGGTTTTTATTCTTTACACCACCAGAAGTATCTCAGGGTTTATAAAACTCAAAGGACTTGAAATAATAACTGCTGCACAGGGATAACTGATTACGTTCTCTATATGCTATTTTAGTAGTCTCCGTAGTCTAATGGGTAGTATATTGGCTTATTAGACGTAAGACAACGGTTCAAACCCCAGCTCAGACATCTCGAAGAAAACGAAATATGAAAAAATATTTCTTCGGCAACTGCTTCTCAGTAGATTTCTGAAAATAAAATTGCCATGAAAAGTTTCTCAAAAATCTGTCGTTTGAAATCCACTTTAAACTGTAGGTTCCGTCACTTACGGATATAATTAACACACACAATATTCTCGTTCGTCATTCTGATTGAAGAGTTGTAATAACCAGGGCTGTTAGGTTTTCTATGCACAGCTTTTGCAGCCCATGTCTCGGTGCCAATCTTGAGTAAATAGGAACACTCATCAAATTCTACTGCCAGGCAGTAGCTTCAACTGATTCACTTTTCCTTGATTCTTACGATATCCATTAGTTAAGATTATATTCGTCAAAATATTATTTATTTATTCATTTATTTATTAATTACAATACAATTACAAATTATATTCTAATTATATACGAGCGGAGTAACATGAACATATGCTCGGTGTAGTGTCACAGACCAGAGTCTCCGGTGGGAATCGAACCCACGACCTTCACGCTAATAGTCTAGCACACTACCCAACTAGACTGCTAGGGCACCCTTGTCAAAATATTAAATAACAATATGCGTATCGCCTATAAAACAATTTTGTGGGGTCATGATATATTATGGAGCTAAAGCTATTCCCCAGCCGTTATACTGACGGGCATCAAAGGTTCTTCCTTCTTTTGAAATGAGCCTAAAAGCGCTATGCTGACTGAATTTTTATTTCCGAAATTGAATCACCTAATCCAGCTACTCAATGACATCCATCAAAATGAAATAACTTGCCAATCAAATCGCTTAAAAATCGATTGAATGAAAAGTCAATTTGGTAACGACTTTCTATACAAAAGTCATGTCCTCCGCCTGCTCACCTTTGGATTACTTCTAATGATGTTATGTTAAGTCATTCAAGTATTGGAAGTTTATATTCAAGTCCCCATTGATGTGTTATGGCCAGATTTATTGAACAAAATAATCAAAAATGAAGTCGCCGCAGTCTAGTAGGTAGTGTGTTGGCTTATTAGACGTAAGGCAACGGTTCAAACATCAAATCAGACATCAAAACAAAAATATGAGAATATTTCTTCAACGACTTCCTCTCAGCAGATTTCTGTCAAAAACTCTGAGAACGAATAAAATCTCCATGAAAAGTTTCTCAAAAATCTGTCGTTAGCAGTCGACTTTAAACTGTAGGTCCCGCCATGTCATGTCATGTCATGTATAAAATTCACACACACAACGTGAGTGGTGTGAGAAGGCCGTAATCCTGACTGAAGGATTGGAATGGCCAATTATATCTGTATGTAATCAAAAAGAAGACCTTGGGGGACATTCGCCTGAAAGTATATTTAAAAAATAAATATCATGCCATGATGATCATAAAAAACATTTCATTCCAATAATCACCATCTAATATCGTATTGGTATATAAAGTTCAAATATACCTTTTTCTTATCTCTTGACTTGTATGTCTTCCGTTGCTGCTTAATAACTACAAAGTTATACTATAAATATGTTGAATCGTATCCTTTATGGCATTTTAATTGATATGTTAAGAAGAAAGTTTATATTCGTTTTGCACCATACCAATATTGTTCCTTTTTATTCATTAAAACTATAACAATATGTAGGTATTATTTGGTAATGTCCATAAAATTATTTTCGGAAGTTCAGATGTTAGAAAAACTCAATACAAAAACAATTTATTTAAAACAAAAAAACACAAAGATTGACCACAAAAACAGGACATTTAAAACTAACAATATGTTGTGCCATAGAAATATTTACTACAATAAGGCTGAAATCAAACTATAAATATGGACAATAAATATGTTTTTTTAAATGGCCTTAATGTGGCCAACAAAAAGTGTCCTGGGCAGACAACATAAATGATTACCTTTGTTCTTATTTTATAACCAAGAAGTTCTGACTTTTTATGTAACAAATGTCCTTTCAACAGTCCACAAATCACGCCAAAAATGAGAAAATGAGAACGTAATCTATTGAAAGGTAGTAAAGCGCATTAAACTATTAGTAGGCGTATAAGTAAGTGAAATAACTCCAGCTGTTTTACACCAACAACTTGTAATAACCATTGATGACACCTTTTTCCTCTACTGTCGTATGCCAGTCTCAATGATTTTGTTGTGTTCTTGTCTTAAGGATTCGCAGTGCCCTGAAATTGTGCCGACAAAGCATCTTACGTAGTAGTAGTAGTGGTAGTAGTAGTAGTAGTAGTAGAAGAGTAGTAATTACTAGTCATTCAGTTATTTATTTCTTCAATTCCATTGTCATTTGAGTAAGGATTTTGTAATTTGTATTTTTTTTTAATTTTTTTGTGGGTAAAACTAAAATGTTTGTGTTTTTCTTTATCCTGTGCCCATAACACCTTCATTACAATCGCATACTTAAAGAGCGAGAGAGAGAAAGAGTGAGTATAACCAAATTCGTTGCCATACCTTTATAACATGTGCCATTTGTTAATGTCCTTGTTTGGCTGTCTTTAAGCAGACTCTGTGTCTTTGTGCTCTATTTTTAAGGCCTTTTTGTTAACCATACCTCGCCCCCGTAACCATTTATTGTTCTTCTGTTTTTGTTTTTTTGTAAGTCACACATTGACCAGATGTTTGGCTTATAACTGACTTCTGTGTTTTTTTTTGTAATGGGATAATTGGGTTTTGTGGTTGTTGTGATTTTCTTATGACACGTACGTAATATTTAATTCAAGAAATAGCAAAAATTAAAAAAAAACATTCGAAACACTCCCTTATCCTGCCTTTTTTTCTAATTAATAAAATTTAAAATTAAGACGCCGTAGTCCAGTAGGTAGTTTGTTGGCTTATTAGACGTGAGGCCGTGGTTCAAACCCCAGTTCAGACATCTCGAACAAAACGAAATATGAGAAAACATTTCTTTGGCAACTTCCTCTCAGTAGAGTAAATAAAATTTCCATGAAAAGTTTCTCTAAAATTGTGTCGTTCGGAATTGCATATAAACTGTTGGTCCCGTGAAGGTGTGATAAGCCGTAGTCCTGATTGAAGGGCTGTAATGTCCCATTAAGTACGTAAGTAAGTACGCTATTTTGTGAAAGTCGACTCTCCTAGCACATCAATAATTGATTGAATATTTTAACTGTTAACTTATCTCATCTAGCATGAGCAAAGTTCATAAGCTAATACACAGACGGCGCTATTAGTCCTAAATCATTTTCAATCGATCCTAAGCCTCCAAAGACCTGTGTAACAATATTTTAGCTGTCGGATTTGTGGGAAAGAGCATTTTGAGTGAAACAACTTTTGCTAGTTTAAAGAAAATATATTTTTTATTGCATTTCTTTATGTTTCATTCACTCATTGCATTTTTACCAAAATACTGTTCGACCTCAGGACCTTGCTTGATAAATACTATTCGAACTTTAGATTGCTGAGTCTGAACGGGTGCAATGAGAATGGGCGACGATGCAAGCTGTAGACGCTATAAAAAGGAAATTGCCGATTAGAACATCATTAAAAAAGACCACGAAATAATTTTGGATGTAAGCAAAGTAAAGTTATTCGAAATTGCTTAGGATCTAAAGATATCAGAGGAAAATGTTGAATGTGCATGAATATTTGAAAGCTCTGTTCATAGTGAATGCAGCATTGACTTTAAAGTTGAATTTATGCAACGATATGGGACAATGGATGATTGACTCCAGAGCAAGATAACCATTATCTTCAGTATATTGACCATCTTGAAAAGGAAAAGAGCCACCAACAGTGACTATTTAAGCATTTTTTCTATGTTAGCCTATGTACATAGCTTGATTCGTTCCATAGGTTCTTTACTTGAAACAAATCGTGTATAAATGGTTATTTCGTAGAAATACAAAGTCGAATAGGCAAAATGAAATAATTTCACATGCCAGGATTCCATAACTAAACCTCGATTAAGTTGTCTAAAGTCATGTAGCATGAATGGTAATCCTACGATCGGAGGGTGTACTGAAGAAAGGGCGATTAAATATTCACTGGAAGGATTATGTTGAACAGTATTGCAAAACCTTCGATATTCGAGATTGCGAGAATAGTACATGAAAATCTATTTTAAATTCTGCTTAAGATTCCATTGAATTATTTACATATTGGTAATATGTTATAAATATTGATAGAAGCATTTCAGCAAATTGCTGTCAAGACACATTAAGCAACCGATTAGTTGGGTTTCGAGTTGGTAGATTTTTTAACTCCCTTCTTTCTTTAATGCATTGAAACGATATTAGGGCTTAGGTGAATAATGAAATTCATTAATTTCCAGTTAAAATCCTTGAAGAAATAAATTTTAAGTCAATAAATACTAGTATATTATGTCCTATCACACATTTTTATTCATAATTTTCCAATATTAATTCCCCTCCTCTTAAAAATCACTTTACCAAAGCGGATGTTATTGATTTAAATTCGAATTTTGCATTTGTCATTCAATTACAATATTTTCCATACCATATCAGTTCGATAATAATCCACTTTGTAAATTTTATATCCCCCCATTTGCCGTGTATATTTGCATGTTGCAACATTAAAGAATCATTAAAATATTGTGTCTGTAATGGAATAAGTAGCATTTTTATGCAAAACAATCATTATGCACTCAACAGTTTGTTATTAATAATGAATACTCGTACATAATTTCAACCCTTTTTTTATATTCATGCCACTTAATATAATTTTTATATACTCACCACGTAAAGACAACGGAAAAAAAGTGAATTTAATGAAACGTTTTTTTATGGTGAAATTAAAACAATTGCATGTTGAAATCATATGTATGTATGTGTGTGTGGAAAGACCGTATTTTTAACTGCTCTACTAAGGATTGAATGTAATCAGCTTGGAATTAGGGTTGCTATATGAAAAATAATATCGTTTGAGTAACAATTATTATTATTTTTACTTTGTTACCGATTAAAATATAAATTTTATGAAACAAACATTTTAATTTAAATTTTTAATATCAATACTAATCATAATTATTTAAATTAAGCTACAGCTCGAGACATTAAATTAAAAACTATTACTTTACGACCCTTTTACTTAGGATCTCAAGTTGTGTGTATTAATTTCATCCATGTGTGCCGGAGCCTACCGATTAGCAACGACTCCGAACGAGAAAGGGCTGAATTTTCGGTTCCTGGCAAACTTGCCTTGTTGTGGAGGAAACGGAATAGGTGCAACAACTTTTATGTGAGTGCCCTGTACTTCAGGACAAACGTCATCGTTTTTTGAGCGAAAGAACATTTGTAGATCTGGTAGAGGACGAGCCACTAAGAGAACTGCCCGGTTCCATCCGGAGCTCGAAGTGGTTCAAATCTACTATCAAAGGAATAAAATAAGGGAGTTTACCTCCTACTGGGCAAACAATAGGCCACATGGCCTACCATATGCCATTCACAGGCAAGTTACCCGCTAATCTAACCTAACATTGGAATAAAGATGCAGGTACCCGTAAACTCTAACAGAATTTGATATTATTTTGATGAGCTGTCACTCTATGACTTCTCTAAACCTCCGCAAGGTTTATTGGCAGGTTCTTATGTATGTATATACTTTATAGTTCCAATCCAGCAGATAGTGATTACTACGGCTGACTTCCAAAATGTTAGTTGCTTTGTGTTTGAACAAAGTATAGTGTTTCATAAAGACGCTATACATAATGTTTACAATGTATGAGTATATTATTTCAAAACGTCGTCAATGTGTATTTTTAACGCAGTCAAAAAGCAATCAGGCACCGGATTTATAGTTGATGCATTGTTTGATAACTTTGCATATCTACATAACTTATATACCGTAGTAGAACTGCATACAAACTTTGTAAACATTATTTTGAAATATACATACATATACATACATCTTGAAAGTCAGCCTACCTGCTGCTGCCTATGGCGAACAATTTCATTATAATTCTCTGTATATGTATATCGAGTTTTTCAGAAAGGAACTACCAAACTTTGACAATATTCTATTTTTATTTAGGTTATGCATATTTTTATATTTTAATACTGCATGACCACTATGTAATGGCTATTTGATAATTTTTTTTCTCTCTGAGAAAATGTAATATTTTAATTTTCCGAAAAATATGTACGAATCATGAAGAAAATTATTTTTTCTTTCTGTTCAATGCAAACTTGAAATGTTTGAGTTTGTAGTTAAATACTTTAAGTGCTTTTTACAAAGTTATTATAACTAAAAAGAAATACCTGTCGGTAGCAAATATGTGTGTGAAATAGTGCTTCATATGCTGTGTTTATAACGTTTCCCATGAAGAAATACACTCGAAAAGATTCAACAAATTTAAACTCCATTAAGCATAAACAATTATTTAATTTTCTCATGAGTCTAATCTTCTCTTAGACTAATTGATTAACATGTAGTACGTATAAGTATATGTATGTACGTAATATTTCGTTTCACATAAAATATCACTCGTATATTATGAAGTATTTCACCTCTGGTTACCAGTTAAGTTCTTTTTAAATATGACCCTAATCTAGCGCTTCTGTATTTTTTCCGTGTCTATTTTTTTATTATTATTATACCACTGACAATGCAAATAAAAGAAATGTTTAAAATTAAATTTATATTCGAAATATTTTTTATTTAAACGATTCATAAGTAAGTCGGTCGTAACGAATTTATTTATTTACATTTTTACTGTATTACGCATTTTGGCTTACATTTCGTATTTAAAGAAAATTCATTCATTCATAACGAAAAATATAATAAAAAATAGTTCTTCAGTTAGTTTTGTGAGATTTTTAAAAAACAATTTTTTTTAGTTTTCTTTTTCTCAACTTTCCAGATTATTTTTTGTTATCTACAGTTTTATGTTAATATTTATTTTAAGTACAAAAACTATAAAAAATTATCTGAAATACTGCTGCCGTAGACAAATAAATCAGATATCTTTATCAAGATTTACACATGGAACAGAATCCAGACTCCGATAAGAATAAATACTTTTAAATATTCGGAGGTCATTGAGATCGTGGAGAAATTTAGTAACAAAAAGACACATTTTTTTTTTAAATTTACTTTCATCTTTACTTGTGTAAATACACATTTTTTGTTTTTATCCAACGTACCGGAGTTTTTTTTAACTGCAGACAGAGGTTTTAATCAGTGTTAGCTTTACATATGTTGAATTAGACGAGACGCCTTTGCTATGGAAAACGTGGTTTCTTTTGTAGAACTACTTCATGTAAGCACCACAATGTTTTTGACGATTTTTATGTTTACTTTCTAATGCGCCGATAGTAGTATCCAATTTACAGTGAGCGTCAAAAGGAACTGTACACTAAGGATATATTTCTAACAATCACCAAACTTTTACCACTTAAGGAGAGTACCCGAAAAAATTTGAAAATATATAATTTGAAATATTTTGTGGTTTTTTTTCAATTTTAAAAACTGGCAATGAAACAATTTTAACATAAAAATAACGGTAAGTATATTTTTTAGTGTACAGTTTCTTTTGACGCTCACTGTATAATAGTGACCGTGAAGTTCATGCATTTTCTTGTTTGAGTGAATTATTAGACGGTATTCAGCTTTTGAGAAATAAAAGCAAAGTTTTATTTTCGGTTTTATTTTTTGCTTACTTCGATGTTGTACCACTGAACAACAACATCAACGACCTGTAAAATGAATAAGTAGAAAACGCAGTATATGCAGGATACCAAATATAATTACAAGCATGGCATTGATACCAACAACTGAACACGATAACTTAGAAGAACTCGATATGCTAGAAGACCTGTGCCAGATACTGCAGAAGAATTTGATGATTGCGATAACGTGAATGGTTAATAAGTTTACGCTGATGTACGTCCATGAACCTAAGTTACGATTTATGATGTGGTAATCTGTGCAATTTTATATGTTTAAAATTTAATTAATTAAAATTTTGAGACTTTTATAAAGCGCTTCCTATCTTTAAGTTTAAAGAAAACAAAACGTGTGTGAAATATCACCAAAAATTTTTAATCGTTTGAAAAACCTTTTGATGCCCTTATGTGTAAAAGGGAAGCCGCCGTAGTCTAGTAGGTAGCGTGTTGGCTTATTAGACGAAAAGCCAGGGTTAAACCCCAGGGCAGACATCAAAACGAAATATGAAAAAAGTATTTCTTCGGCGACTTCCTCTCAGCAGATTTCTGGCAAAAGCTCTGAGAGTAAATAAAATGACCATGAAAAATTTCTCAAAAATCTGTCTTTCGGAGTCATGTATAAAATTAACACACACAACATAAGTGGTGCGAGAAACTAGGTCGTAATCCTGACTGAAGGGTTGTAATGACCAATTGTGTATGTATGTATGTAATAATATTAATAATATTAAAATCGCCGTAGCCTCTTAGGTACTATGTTTGCTTATTAGACGCGGGGCCGCAAACCGCGGGGGTTCAAACCCTACCTCAAACATCTCAAACAAAGCGAAATATGAAAAAGGATTTCTTCTGGCAAAAACATTGAGAGTCAAATAAAATCGCAATGATACCTCCCTAAATCTGTTATTCGTAGTCGACACTAAACTGTAGGTCCACCATTTATAAAGTTAGCACACACAATATGGTGGGTGTATGTAAGAAAGTGGGTCATAGTCCGGACTAAAGGATTATAATGCCCAATTAAGAAAGTAAGTCAATGAATAGAAAAGCAATTAATTTTATTCATTATGCATGAACGGAAATACAAATTCAATTTTAGTCTAATGCCTCGTGAGCGTTTTTCATTACACAAAACTAAATTCTTATAACATTTGCTTTTCCTACTGAATTAATACAATGATAGATGCAACATATGTAGGTAGGTGTCAAAAAGGAAATAGAGAATCCTCCCACTTCTAAAATCTTTTATGCACTTTAAACTTAACATTTTGTAGAGTAACGCATGCATTAGGGTTTGCATTTAAGCTCACGTTTCATTTTAATTTTACCATAAACATCTAAAAAACATTAAAAACAGTCATAAAATTACTTGGGTGGCAGTTTGGTAAAAAAAAGAAATTGAATTTATTTTTGTCTAACGTCAAAATAGCCATTAAAAATCGCCTTAAATCAAAATCGCTTACACTCTACTAACAAATTGTAAATTTTCCTTTTGACCATGAAATTGTTCTAATGTGGCCACTAAAGGTTGAACCAGGAAGTTTTTTGTTATTTTCTTTAAACTAATATTTCTAATTTATAGCATTTTAAGGTTTAGTTTAGACTTTAAAGACAAATATGGAGAGATAAAGTAGATCAACTGGATGCTTGAGGGTCATAAATTTAATATTTCCAAAGTCTCTTATACTGTAAAGGTAAGAAAAAAAACTTGAGACTTTAAACAAAGCTCATATAAATATCTTACTTTTATGAGGCAAATATCTAACATTGTACATACATACATATGTATGGTATTTGAAGATACAAGCATAAGTTTACATATACTCAACCAAGTAATATTGCGTTTCGAGTCCATTCATTTGCTTTTATACTTATTGGGTTAAACAAAAAGATTAAAATTCATTTCATTCAAAAGTAATGATACAATAATATTAAATATAATAAATTTTTTTTCAACAAAAAATTGTTAAATTTTCTTTTTAGAAAATTTTAATTCTAAATTTTGTGTTGAAAAAATTTTCTATAAAAAAACTTGTTTTTTTTAATGAGTTTTCTACTTCAATTTTTATTTAAGGTCATTGCATTAGAACATTATCTACCATGACATGGCATGTATATAGTTTTGGGGTAGTTTTTTTGTATGCTTACGGTCAAAGGTCAGATTTGACCAGAAATTTCTCAGGCTTTTGCTAGGACGTATTTGATTAAAAGTACGTTTTTGGTAGAAAAACTTTCTGTAACTATTTTTAAGGTTATAGATAAACCGGATTTATTGACCTTATGAACTTAACGGTTCTTTTGCTAAGAAAATTTTTTATAGGAATTTCTACAGAAATTTTGATGAGACTTGTTTTTTAAAAATTTATTTGAAGATGTTAAAGGATTTCATTCATGATTTATTTAGCGGACATTGGACATTTGCCAAATTTAAATAAAACTTTATATTACAACAACAACTAAAACAATACTTGTTGTTAAGATTTAATATTCGATGTTTGAAATGCTAATTATTGGCAGATGGACATTTCGAAAACATTTCATATGTTAGACAAAGCAATGATACCATGGAACGTAATGCATGGTTCTGCAGAGATTGGAATGGAATTACTCATTGTGGTATTTCACAAGCTAATCAAACGACTGATTGTGATCTCTTCTGTCAATAATTAACAAGATTTGCAGTTCAATTCAAGCAGTCGGAATTGATTAACAGAGAAGTTAATATATTGAAAAATCTACGCAAGCTTGGCTGAGAAGTTTATTTTCAGATTATTAGTTGTTTCAATCTATGAAGATCTCTTTTCATTGTATGAATTTAAATTCCCCTCAGAAACCCAAGACACATACATAATTGGTTATTACAATCCGTCAGTCATGATTACGACCTAGCTTCTCAAACCACTTATGTTGTGAGTGTTAATTTTATGCATGAGTGGCGGGACCTACAGTTTACAGTCGCCTACGAACCACAGATTCCTGAGAAACTTTTCAAGGCAATTTTATTTACTCTCAGAGTTTCTGCCAGAAATCTGCTGAGAGGAAGTCGCCGAAGAAATACTTTTTTTCATACTTCGTTATGATGTCTGACGTGGCGTTTGAACTGTGGCCTTACGTTTAATAAGCCAGCACCCTGCCTACTAAACCACGGCGACTTCAGAAACCCAAGAGTTTTAAACAAAAACGTTATGCCAATTAGCAAGCTAGATTTCAGTCGATTTAGGTATGAATTAATTATGGATTATTGCTCATTTTATTTCTTTAAAATTTACCAAACCCCAAAATTCAAACAATGCATTGAAATAAATTATATTTTCCCAATTGTTTAATTGTTGTGTTTGTCCCCTAAGTAAAATTAAATCATGGAATACGGTCCTTTATACATTACAATTTTAAAATTCTCTTACGTGTCCTTAAGCTGTCTTTCAGTATGTTTTGTAGTTTTCACTTTTAGTGCAGGTGGTTTTTATTGAATATGTATACCCCGTACTTATTTGTTCCGCTGAGATGCAGTGTATAAAATAACATGCAACACTCAATAATAATGCCACAACATCCCCTTTTCAAATGCTCGAATAGTGAAATTAGTTGCTCATAGCGTGGACGTTAAGGAAGCAAGAAAGCAAGGAAAACATGTTCATAATTTTGTATGATTGTTTCCGGATCAAAAGATCACTTCCTGACAGGATATAAACAGGAGTAAATAAAATCAAATTGTACAAATGTTAAGATTTCTATGGGAAAATATTGTTGATGATAAAAAAAATTTTTAAACTTTTAACAAAAAAAAAGAAAAACAATTAAAATGACCCAAACAAACTGGACAAATGTTTTTAACGGTCAAATACAATATTTTTTTCTTAATTTTTTACAAAAAAATCCTGTTATTTTCTGTTTTCTTGAAACATTTTCTTAACAAATTGTTTTGAATATCAAACAAACATTAGGAAAATGTTTTAGAAAATCTTTGAACCCATTTTCAAGCTAGAAAAAAACAGAAGATTTTGACATTTAAGATCAACCCTTTTTTTCTTTCAAATCTTTTGTTACTGATGCTGCTGCTGTTGCTGCTTTATGACATGCTTTTATATCTTTCAAGATGCTGTCTGATGTTAAGATCACCGCTTTTTAACCCTTTTTTTGTTTGCGATGTGTTTATGAGTTGTTTCAAGCAATTAATTTAAATTTTATTTTCTTTATGTAGATCAGAGTACAAGTATTCTATCGTACAAAATTATATTTTTGCTTACCAAACAATCACATTAAAAATGTTGAGTTCGTGTTCGGTGACATTTCTTTTGAACTTAAATGTCAATTTGTTAGACTCTTTTGTATTTCCATCTAAAAGTTTCTTATTTTAGTTTTTCCAACATTTTTTAACATCATTTAACTGTTTCGTTTACTTGTCTTTTGACAACAAACTTGCTTAAACAGTGCTGAGGTTATGAAAGATGTGCCCATTTGTTGTATTTGTTTTGGAAATGTAACGGCTTTAATAACAATATGGTAAGTATATATCATTTAACAACAACAATAAACTTGATTGAAAGTTTTCGAAAGAAAAGTAAAGGTTTTTTTTTGATACCTTGGACCAACTAAGTGGACCAGGGTTAGTACCATTCTCAAGAAGATACAAAGATTCTAAATTGGCTGCCCTAGCAGCAAAGGAGTAGCTTTTACTCCATCCAATACCGTTATCATATTGGGCAGTAAACTAAACTGGAACATGAATACACAATCCATACATAATTGGTCATTACAACCCTTTAGTCAGCACTACGACCTAGTTTCTCACACCCACTTATGTTGTATGCGTTAACTTTTATACATGAGTGGCGGGAGTCTAGAGTCTAAAGTCGACTCCGAACGACAGATTTTTGAGAAACTTTTCATGGACATTTTTATTTACTCTCAGAGTTTTTGCCAGAAATCTGCTGACAGGAAGTCGCCGAAGAAATATTTTTTTTGATATTTTCGTTTTGATGTCTGACCTGGAGTAATCTATAAAACAAATCGCGTAAAAACCAATTTCCAGGGCTTCTACTGTGCATTTAGATTTTCTGAATTGCGAGAGACAGATATTAAAAAAAATACTTACGGCTTTTTCCTCACCGAGATCGGGACCTTTTGTAACTAAATTTAAGTTTATTTTCGTATATTTGTATGTCAGCTTCAAGTATTACAAACTGGTAAAATATAATTTTATCTACAGTGGTTTATTGTTCCATGACTGCTTCAACCATGACAGAGAGTCGTAACATTAATTGTTCTATAATTTCTCTTTCTCACCTCTTAATAGCACACAATAAGCATCACCGTCTATTGCAACTTTGTTGTTGTAAAAGACAATTTTTGCTTTTTAAATTTCAAAAGTTTCATTTGTTTTGTTGCTGTTTTATTAAAGATTCTGCGCCTGGTTGGTAATTTTTCTTGAATGCTCTCCTTTTGCAATCCAGAATTGTATGTCATGTTCAATTAGCATTTGCTTAATTAAAATTAAATTCATTATCGAGTATTATTGGGTGGTCTTAATTCAATTCGATTTCCTATCATCAATTGCCAACTTTTGTTCTTCGCTGCAGACTATTTTGCTTTGTTTTTTGTTGTTGTATTATTTTTCCACAATATTTCTTTTTAGAAGTTTACCGATATTAGCGTGTTAATTACGATTTAAATGGTTTATTAGTTGAGGCCCCTGTTTAGCAAGATGGTCAGTCATTGTGCTAATTTGTGTTGAACTCTATGAATGATGATGGGATAAATGAATTTTGCTTTTCTCTCTTTATTGTTGAATGAATATCGACCTCCTATGGTGTTTTTGATTTGCAAGATAAAAGAAGACGATAAATTCATTCATATGTATTTTTTCTTTATATGAAATATTATGAATATGGAAAAATGGGTTTCTTTTCATATTATTACTCATCTCTTCAATTTAATAAATTTTAAGCCAATTGATATTTCATTGATTTTTTTGCTCTTAAACTCAATTAGTTAATTAATTTTTAAATAATTTATAATGCGGAAATAAATAGAAAATTAATTTATTCAACGACTGGTTAATGTTTTTTCCTTCTGAAATTACATGAAATATACTGATATTGAATTATCACTAAAGTTATAAGTTAGAGGGGTATTCTAACTTTGCTAGTGTGTAAAGGGCCATTATTACAATTTGCAGTTAAAGTTGGGTTTAGTTAAAGGTAACTTTAGCTAAATTGATCTTTAAAGTCACCTTTAAATTTTTGTCGTTATTACAGCCTACAGATAAAATAAAGTTAACTTTTTCAAAAATATGGCAGTGCCGGAGCAGTGTCGATAACATTACCTAAATAAAACAGGTTGTTTATAACGCAGTGGTAACGAAGTTGCCGTATTGAAAATAGTATATAATATGGCAAGTTCAAACACAAACTTAGCTTTAAAAGTTACTTTAGCTTAAGGCTCACTTCTACCTTATTGTCCACCTGTAATAATGAAAAACAATTTATCTGCGAGTTAAAACCCTCCCTTTAGTTAACTGCAAGTTGTAATAATGGCCCTAATAGTAATAAATTAACAAAATACATTAGTGATCGAATTGTTGAGTGAAATTAAGAACTAAAAGCTACTCCTGTAGTAAAACAGGCCGTTGATGACGATATCGTATCGTCTATAGAAAATACGAAAAAAGTATTTTCTGAACGGTAAACCAACAACAGCGGAGAAATTAAGTTTCAAACGCAAGCACAATGGTGCAAGAGCGATTTCTCACAAACGTAAATCGCACAATTTATTCATTAAACGTGTAACAGCAAAATGATATTTTTACACATAATTTTTTACATACATCAACACAGATATTGCCCATGTATTTTTTATTTAAAATGAATTTTTAAAAGCTGAATTGTGCCTCAATAATTCGTTATTTGTTTAACATTGCAATACTTTTTGGTATTGATAATTAGAATTAGATTCACTTAAACTTCAAAAAACCAAAAGTTATAAGCATGTTTTAATGTGGACATTTAGGAAAACATATAAAAACTTTTTGAGATTGAACTCCGTTTCATGCACACTTATGTTAGATAGTGTTGGAGGTTATTTTTAAACTAATAGTCCGTAAAAATAGTCAAACATGAGAATTTACTATTGCTACAGATAATCCTTATTATTGGATATCGAACTTACGCTCATATAAACATGTTGGAAGTTATTACTTACAGTGCAACCCTTTATACAGGATTACGATCAAGCTTCTCGCACCAATGTGTGTCAATTTTATTCATAAGTGGCGGGGCCTACAGTTTAAAGCTAACTCGGACGTTTTAAGAAACTCTTCATGGTAATTTCATTTGCTCTCACAGTCATTGCTGGAATACTGCTGAGACAGTCGCCGGTAGAAATATTTTTTTCGTATATAAATCCAAGCTTTGAATCACGAGCTCTTGCCTCTTTTAATTACATACAAATCATTTTTGGTAACTTATGCAGTCTAATAGCCTTTCGTACTATTGAGTATATAAGTGTTGTAAAAGAGATTAGCTAGGCAATCATTACAAAAATAAGTTGGAAGTAGAATGCATTAATTTTTATCATCAGAACCCTTATGCAGTCTAAAAGCCTTTCGAGGCATCGTGCAAATACCTGGCGTAAATAAGGAGACCAGCTGTTTACTCATTTTAAAAATAAGATGGAAGTAGAATGGATTGATTTTTATCATCAGTCACCAACACTTGATTTTATTATGTGCTTGCAGCGTTTCCGCTATAGTGTTTTATTAACTTAATGCGAATGTATGCATTTGAACAATCCAAACAGTAACTTTCGTACCTCGGTGAAAGTAATTTTCAATACTTCATCAACATTTTCGACAATTGGATTTCCATCTTTGATATCCGAAGTTTACAATGTAATGAACAAAACACTGAAAATCTTTACATTTCCTGATGCTGCATATGCGTTTTCATCTATATCGGAGAAAAACGTTAGAATATGATGTATTTGCTCTTTGCTTTGATACATTTTTGATAACCTCTCAGTCCGTAAACCATCCCATCTAGAGCGACTCAATTTAAGTCGAAATACAAAATACTGAACCCTTTTATTAATAAAAAGGATGGATTTGTTTTTCTATATTCAGGTTTCTGACCATTTTTTTTGAGCACAACACTCAGACGATTACTCTTATGTATGTAGTACATTGCGTTGGAATACTGAAAAGGAAAAGGCAATTCAGACAATTAATTAACAATCACAAATACCTAGAGTTACTTATAGGAATTAAACCTACGCCTTTGTTACTTGTAGTTTTGCATTGGGCTACCCAAACTCAACTCAAAAATTTTAAAGCAAAAAAAAAAAAAGAACAGGTTGACATATTTAATTTTTTTTTTTGACTTATTTAGAGCAGATTTATTTAAATTCTTAACTAATTTGCCTTCCGTCAACAAAAACCACAAGCATACACATGTCAAAAACCAAAATTGGACCTGATGTCTGGCAAAGCATGAACACGCTTACTTATGGTGAAAAGGACAACAAATTGAAAGCCGAGTAAACTAACTCAAGTGCAGAAAACACTTGTGCGTAATGCAACACTTGAGCACACAAAAATGTTGCGGCTGCGCAATAAAAACAATAAAAGAAACACAAAAAGCCACAGAAAATACGAAACTGACTTTGTTGACCTTCCGACAATTGTTTTTGTACATTGCTACAGTGAACAACAATGGTAAGAGAAATAATGTTGGTGGTAGTTAAGGGTCCTTTTTAAACAATAGTGGGCATACAGCACTTGTTAATTTTTGTTTTGTTTTTGGTTTTTGTTGTTGAAATAATATTACAAAGCAATTGAGTGGATATGAATGTAATTTACTTTGTGTATACAGGAAGAAATGTAACGTATTGAATAACGTATTTTTGTTGTGATTGTTTTGTTTTTTTTTGGTCTTGAATCACTACATTTTAATTTCCCAGGAAAACCACAAAAGGCAAGGTGTTGTAATAGTAAGGATATAGCAAAAAAACATTTTATATCAAACAACACAGGATATAAAGCATACTTAATAAAAGGGAACAATTTAAATTTGAAGTATGATCGTTTAAAATTTGAAAGAAAAAACAAAAACAATAAAATTTCTTTCTTTTTTTTTCTTATAAAAAACTTACAAAGAAAATTCCAAGCACTTGGTAAACAGAAATCTGATCTACTTTGACTGCTTTTCTTAGAGAAAAACTAATTAAGCATAAATCGTGTTGAAGTTTTCTTTTTCTAAGGTTTCCCCCAATTTGAAAATAAAGAATACATTATAAAAATAGATTCTGGTATTTTGTTTTTTTAATGAAAATACACTGTGTATTAAGAATTATACACGTATTTTACACAAGCATACTTACATACGGATGTGCTACAAATTTGTAAGTGTGGGAAAATAATCTCATACTAAATCCCCACAAATGTAAAGAAAAAGTATGTGTTTCAAATTCAAATTAGTCGTACATCATGTTTAGTTTTATTATGAATAATGTTATGGTATTATTTGTCCCAAAAGAGTATATAGAAAACCAACCAAAATCAAAACGCTATGCTATGCCACACAAATTGGAGCTGCAACATATTACGTTTGTAAACCAAGAAAAATTCTCGCGGTAATCAAATTACTTTGTACTCTACTGCCAACGACTACATACGTTTGGTAATTGTATGGTACCTAGTTTTCCTTAAGGCACGTATGTGCGCAGGCGTAATTGTGTTTTGAGGACATTACACTCGCATTCAGTCATCCTTATGCAACGCTTGTGTTCATCTAATAGATTTACTTTTATATCCTTGGGAAAATGTTTTTCTTTGTTGGTTTATTTTTTTGTTGTGTTTTACAGTTGCATTGCGGTTTAGTTGAAAATAAAAATTTTTGTTCTTAACAGGGGTTTTTGGTAAATTTGAAAGATTTAAAGACCATGACATCCGTTATTATAAGTCTTTAAGGTTATAAATACAGTAAGTTTTTAAAACAAACAGGTTGTCCAAAGAAAGTATTTCATTATTGAAACATATGTAATTAATATAATTACTATCGGGTCTTCCAAAAGGGACTTCCACACTTTGATTACGGCCATATTGTTGAAGCTATGTCAGTCAAATTAGTTATCATTTATTCAGTCTGTTTTGCAGATCATCACGGATGCATATAGCATTCAACAATACATGTAAATAATAAAATTGTTTTATGAAAATGTTTGCTTTGTTTGGGCGCTTTTTCCCTTTCACCATATTGCAAGGGCTATTCGCAATACGGTAGATAAATTCAAGACCCCTGATTTAGTAAACGTTGAACCAACATAAGTATATGAGGAAACGTAAAATCTGCTGAAAACATTGCCAATCATAGCGGGACTGTGTAGGAAATTTTAACGCACTCACAAGAACTCTGCCTATCGCTGACCACAATATTTTAAGTCCTAACTGACCTAGAAACTGAAGGCAAACGACCATTAACAAAGTTGTTGTTGTCTTTTGGATATGTGTCATGTCACATTTGATATACTGCACGAGCGGTTTAGGGCATGGTCATCTCACATAGACAGGATGTGATCTAGCCACCTTATAGTGCGATTTGAGCCCGTAAGACTTTTTCTTGTAGTGTTTTTTAAATCACAGGTGTATGCAAAGAAGTCACAAATCACTGCGGTTCTTCATGCCGATTTATGTGCCAGAGTCATGGAAATTTGGAAGTTTCGGACGTGCTCTACTGAGGTATGCTGTAGTGCACGATCCTATATTCCACACATGAAATGGACCAGACAGTAACGGTTTCCAATGATTATGCCGTTGGTGTTCAGATTTCTTTTGGATTACGTGTGGATTGGAATCATTCCAAAATTTGATATTTTTGTTTGTTCACGTACTCAATATTGATTCTCATCGTTTAAGATAATTTTTTGATGAAAATTAGGACCACTTGACAACTGCTACAGGGAATATACGTCTATTAAGCGAATATACGTCCTTGTCTACGGCAATTTACCATTAGTTATCTGATTTTGGTCTGCACAGAATCGAATTCTTGTGAGCTACGTGAAATCTATTGCCTTGGATCCTTCGACATACTCTCACGGAGCGGAGACAAACAATTTTATTATTTGCACATGTCTTGAATGCAATATACGTTAATGGGAATTTCGAAATAGATTGAATAATTGACAACTATTTTGACAAATGTAGCCTCAATAGTGCTATCTTGGTGTATCAACTTTCAAAGTTCGAAAGTCCCCGTTGAAAGACCCGATGTAAGTTGTCGTTTTGAAATAGATTTTGAATTTTATCGACCATATAAAAATATTCTCATTTGATATGTTTCCACTAAACAAAAGGAAATTAAACAATCCCTTATTTTTTATTCTTTGCTGGAAATATTAAAAATATTGATAGATTTTTAAATAAAAAATAAAAGTGTTCTATTTCTATTTATAATTTAAACTAAAAACTAAACACTCAATCAGTTGTTTACTGTATTTATATTCCAATTAATTCCTTAAAGGAAATCGTATTAATTTTTCAAAACCTCAAAACTTTGAAAATCTTTACAAATATTTCCCCTCATGCAGTTTGTTTTTGTCAACCACTACACAGATGTTTTAAACTCTTTTTATATCTTTTAATCACTGTTGACATAACATAAATATTCCCGAAAATCTTCGGCATCAAACTCTTTTATATCACAATTTTGATTTTCAATTGGTAGTTTTGTAAGAAACTTAAAATAAATGAAGGCATTCCCCCTTTTTTTCTGGTTTATGAAGATTTCCTTCTTGGTTTAAGGCGAATACTTTGTTAGCGTGAATCTTTTTAATACGACGCTGAACTAGAAATTTTTGTTTATTTTTTTCGATGTTTGCATGAAATGGAGAGAAAGAGAGGTTGAAAGAAATATGATCTTTTGATCGGTATCATAACACTAAAATTAGCACTCTCAATGCATGCATGCCGTGATTGTTGTTGTTGTTTCCATTCATATTTATTTCATGCTTACAAATGACATCAAAAACGTTTTAAATTACGTGCTTAATTTGTCCAATAGTCCAACAAGCAGCATAGCACTACTGTGTGACATCAAAAAAAAAGGGTGAAAGTAGAAGCAGCAGAACTTTATTGGTTTCAAAAATTTGTAAATATTTTGAAATTGATCGTACACGTTTCGGATATTGAGAGCATTCGAATGGAAGTTTTGTTAAATGTGAGAATGATTTTACGGAACTAAAGCCTTTAAGGGAGAAACTGGATATTAATTTCGCTACTTAAAACCATACTAAACAACGAACTGTAGGGAAAATGTTAAATGTTCTCACAGTCGACTGCTCTATTAGCAAGCATTCATTCCCTTTCAGGGAACTAATTCATAACATTGGCACTGATGATGCCATCATTTGTTGCTATAGGTGGTGTAAATATTTAAATATTGGTAGTACTTTTACAAATAACCCATCCAATACGAATCGGAAGGAATAAACTTTTTGTACCGAAATGTCCACTAAAGGCACTGATTTCTTTTGAGTGCTCTTTAATGGTAGTGTTTTCAAGAAGTCGTCGTAGTCTAGTAGGTAGTGTGTTGGCTTATTAGTCCTAAGGCCACGGTTTAAACATCAGGTCAGACATCAAAACGAAAATATAATAAAATTATTTATTCGGTGACTTTCTCTCAGCAGATCTCTGGCAAAAACTCACAGAGTAAATCAAATTGCCATGAAAAGTTTCTCAAAGATCTGTCGTTCGGATTCGACTTTAAACTGGGTTGTAATGTATGTATGTTTCTAAGAATCTCATAAACTCTAATTTGTCAGAAAAAAAATGAAACAAAGAAACGCTTGCTTTCGCTAGTAATTTCAGAAATATTTTTTTTTATTTTATTTTATTATTCTTTTTTTTCAGAAATATTTTTACCTCCTTTTTCATTTTATTTTAAATATCAAAAGAGTTTGAAATGATTCCATACATAAAAATCCAAATGAAACTCATGGGCATTAACTCATGGGATCTTAACCATGTTTACATTATCACACATAGTTTTTAACTCACTCATCCCTAACGTCGTTTAAACACATTTAGTTAAACTAGCAATAAACCAATGGCTTAAATAAGCCATAGTAAAAGGAAAAATACCAGAAAATCCTTTAATGACATTTGTCAACATAACGTCTAACCCTTTCTGTCACTGATAAAATCACTCATATACTAGGTCTGGTCAAAGACAAAGTGAAATTGTTAAACAGACGAGAAATGGATATTTTGCAAACATAAACTATAAAAGTAAATATCCTTTGAGATACAATTACGCAAAACTACCACATGCATACATACTTGCATATAAGGAGCTCATAAGGCAAAGTACACAAATAAATATATACATACATACATGTATATATGTACATGTGGATAGTGGAAATAAGCTTATGTACATAAACTATTGCTTTTTACCGATAAAAAAATATATACAAACAGTGTGTTCAGGACTAGTTGCAAAAAAGAAAAACAAAATGGATTTGCGCGAAAGGAAATTTATATGTTTGTAGCGTTCGTATGACACATTAAACATCAGGAGAGACCAAAGCTACACGCGTAACCATAATATCCTTGTGAATCCTTTTAATAGTCGGAATAAAATCACGTCCACATATTTTGCAAATGTAAATGAAATAAAAAATACAATTTTTATGACTTGTTGACGACGAATTGTAAGGTACACTATTTGTAGTGAGTATTATTTATTTACATGGTTGTTCATTATAACTCTTAATTCCGGATTCCAATCTAGCTTCTCACACCGCATAATGTGTGTGTTAATTTTATCAATGAGTGACGGGGCCTACAGTTTAAAGTCCGACTCCGAACAACAGATAAATAAGAAACTTTACTAACCAACTTAGTTTATTCTTTGAGTTTTTGCCAGAAGACTGCTGAAAGCAGGTCGCGGAAGAAATATTTTTTTAAATTTCCTTTTGTTCGTTGGTTTGAACCATGGGTTCACTTTTAATAAACCCACACACTATCCGTTAGACTATGAAGACATAGGATAAATATCATTTAATATCAATGTAACGGCTGTATATCGTACATGGAGAAATATGGAACACCAATTTTTTTAAAACTGTTCGCTGCATTCTGCCCCAAACACCAATGTTGTGTGAATGTAATGGTGTTTGTGCAAACGCGCTAATTTTGTCAAAAAATCGCTTCATTGAAGTACAATATTTTTGAATGGAAATTCAATATCAATTTCTGTTTCAGCCTATTCTCAAAATTGGAGGCGTATACGATGGTCGCTTGAATTTAATCTTACACAAATTGAATCTAAAAAGCTTTTAAGGCAAGTTGCTTTTGCAAAAACCTTCACTTAAGTGCAAAAACGGTGACAATTTGATTGATTTCGATTTTGTTCAATGCTTCCCTGTACAGCGGGTATAGCTTCTTCAGTGTACACTGTTCGACATCTCACCGAATGCACATTACGGGTAAGACTAAATGTGATCTAAAAGTGATGATTATGTAAGCAATAAAATGGACGAAGGGCACGACAAGTTTGACAAACTGAACCATTATATTGATTACAAATTTCAACAATTTCCAAGCGTTGCTTTGGTGTAAGTCTATCCAACATGCAAATCAACTATCAGCTGTTAAATCGATTGTCAAATAAAGCAGTATTATCGACTCACACTTACGAACCTCTTTAATATGGGAACCATGCATTATAAAATTTCAATCGTTGCAAAATGAAAGGTGCAAGGAAATAGCACAACTATTAAATAATCTACTCATCGGTCTACTTATATGTTAAAGTGTAAAATATGGCGAAAGATCGATACTGGTTTCATAGGCGGGAAACGTTTATAAGCAATTGTCACAGGCTATTCATGCTAAAATAAGATAGGACTAGATGCTACTTAGAAGAAAGTATATAACGTTTTATACAGTTGTTAAGCTTGGCGACTTTGTTATCGGACTATGGCATGACAAACTCTTTACAAAATAATTTTCTCTTTATTGCAATTATAAATATCCAAACATAACAAATGCTCAGAGCACAGAAAGCTATTTTGGGCTCTGTTGTGCTACATTTAATTCACATATAAGCAATAAACAACGAAGTACCTTAAGTACCAGTACACAAATCGTAAATGATATCCCGTAGCGAAAGAATGTCGTAAAAAATCTATGGAGTTTTTAACATTAGCTATGCTCTCTCAAAAATCATAAAAGGATTGTTTAGTTTTAGATGAAGTGATGCTCATCACCTCACTGAATGTCAATGTGCCATAGTGTGTTTGCATAAACAACCCTTTAAGGGGAAAATGACTGACGGGATGTGTGTTAAGTAAGTTTGCATAGGTTTTTTTCTTCTTCTTTTTTTGTATGGTAATGATAATGTTCATTATCATGGGTATATTGCTGTATTCATGTATATTCTTTTTATTTTATATACATAGTAATGTATGCTGGCCAGTCCAAAGGTAAATATGTTTATATTTTAGAGTTTTTTCCTGGTCATTTATCATAATTTTTCAATTCACTATTAAAATATTCAATTTACTTGTCTATGGGGAGCAATAGTTTTATCATTTTGCCAAGAATTTTATGTATTAACCTATGGCTGTACCATGTACTTTTGGGCCAAAATGTGGACATTATTAATTGATATGTAGAAAGAACAGAAATAAAATAAAATACCTCATGTGCAATTTTATTATCCTGAGCGCAATATATTGTTACTTCGAATGCTCTAAAGCATTATCTTAATGAATAATTTTATTTTTCTTCCCTGTTTTTCAAAACTGTAGCTCATACAGTGGTCTCTTTAAACCTTTTCTAATACTTTCCTTCATCCATAAGTATGTATGTCTATGAGCATGATTTTGCATTGTCCATTTTCTTTTTTGTTTTTTTTCTTCTCAAAACTTTTAATGTTTGACATTTTGTCTTTCATTCCTTCACTTTACATTTTTTTTTGCATTTTCATCAATTTATCTTTTTCTTCTTCAAGCAAGCCAGACCATATCGCAAAGACAAGAAAGACAACGTATCGGTGAAATGCCAATGTTGTTTATTTTAAGCATCGTCTTGTCGTATGTTTGAGTTTGTTAATGTGATTATTAATGATAATTTTGACACTTTCAGCGTCTTTCTTTTGACTGTTCTACGCAACGTTTGAACAGCTGCCAAGCCAATCTAAACGGATATGCAATGTTTGGTCATTGATAATGAAAATGTAAAAAAAAATCTGGAATTGAATTTTTCTATTCTATTCTGTCTGAAAGGTCAACAAGAGGTTGTAGGCAAAAGGTGTTTGGATATAATTTTAGATTGAATATTTGAATAAAAAAGTAATTATATTGCTGCAATGGAGATTCATACATGTTTTGATTATGTCAACTGGAAAAACTGTTATTCATTGTCTTAACAAAAGATAAGACACTATTTGTTAAGAGTTCAGAAAAATTTTGTTTTACTTTGAGAAAATTGAATTTAGAGGAAAGGTAGGGCAGGATGCTATTACACTGATTTCTATTTCTATAGGGTGGCTCAGCTATTGGTTTAAATTTGAACCATCGGTTATTACGAATCTGGCTATACATACATACATAATTGGTCATTACAACCCTTCAGTCAGGAATATGAACTTA
The DNA here is from genome assembly GCA_958299815.1 of Sarcophaga carnaria. Taxonomy (NCBI): domain Eukaryota; kingdom Metazoa; phylum Arthropoda; class Insecta; order Diptera; family Sarcophagidae; genus Sarcophaga; species Sarcophaga carnaria. The sequence continues at coordinate 141,210,262 of OY283150.1, forward strand.
GTTCCTCACAGCACTTATTTTGTGTGTATTTATTATTTTGTTAATATTATATATGAGTGGCGGGACCTACAGTTTAAAGTCGCCTTCGAACGACAGATTTTTGAGAAACTTTTCATGCCAATTTTATTTACTCTCTGAGTTTTTTCTAGAAATCTGCTGAGAGGAAGTCGCCGAAGAAATATTTTTTCATATTTCATTCAGTTGGAGATGTCTGGGGTTTGAACCGAGGCCTAACGTCTAATAAGCCAACAAATTACCTACTAGTCTACGGCGACCTCATTTCAATTCTTTTAAAAACTTCAGTATATTGTCTCCACTGAACATAATAAATCGATTTATGCTTGTTCAACGGTGGGATATATTGGGCCAAACAGAAATTTTGCCAAATAAAAAATCATCTTTTCGCATGACACTCATTTTTATTTTGATGGGTACGTTAATAAGCAAAATTGCCGTATTTGGGGCTCAAAAAACCCACACGTGGTCTTGCAGAAAGCAATGCTCGCATTGCGAGTGACTGTTTGGTGACGATTGTGGAGCGGAGTTCATTGGCCCATATTTCTTTGAAAATGAGAACGGCGCAACCATTGCGGTCAATGGAGGCACCTATTGCTCCACGATATCCAATTTATTTGTACGCGCTCTTTATGGTATTGATATGAAGTTTTAGAACCCACAATCAAATATTCCGAACACAAGAAGATATTTGGAAAAGCAGTCAAAATAATTTTTTGTTTGATATTTCAACAAGAGCAGATCTGAGTCATGTATCAGATTCTCTGGGAATAAGCTTAGGTTAGTAGTGACAGGGCAATGTAGACACAGAGTCAAAGTGGAAAAATGGAGATTGATTCGAACCCAACATGTAGATTCAATAACGATGAAAATGAATCATTGGAATATATCCTTGGAAGCTATGAGGCATTAAAGGATCCAAGAAGGGAATATCTTGTGACATATCAAGTGCATTGGAAGAGAATTGTCTACACCAATTAACATACTGAAGTTTGTCTGGACAGTAGGCTTGAAGAATATATTATAGGGATAACATATAAAGTTTGATGGGAGTCAGAGATCAGCAGTGAATCGTTTTTTCGCTACTCATAAGTACTCATTAAATTTTGAATATAAGTGAGTCAACAATATTGCAATTTAACTACTCTGATTCATTCGTACTCAGTACAACGTTGATTTATAAGTATGAGTACAATAAGTATGAGTACAACGTTGACATCGAACTCATACCAATCGAAATATGTTTGATTCATATGCCTACTCATTCAGATTCATAAATTTTTAAAAATACTTATAATACTCATAAATGATTCTAGTGATTCGAATCATTCATCAAAATTTACAGTCTTCGAGAAATACTTATAATACTCATTCATCAAAATTTACAGTCTTAGTTGTTGTTGCATTTACAAAATAAAAAAAAGACAAAGACAGCAAGCAAAGCAAGCACACAATCTTCTAGTGAGTATTGTAGTGTTCGTACGTGAATCGTACGGAGTTTGTGATTCTTGTAAATGTTGAGCCATGGAGAGTCAAAATCAACAACATCATACTTATTGTTAAGTATGAGTACGATGAGTACTTCAAACTTTGGATATGAGTATGATATTAATATAAGTATGAATGCGTATAAGTATCAGAAATTATGAGTATGATTCGATTCTACTCATCTTTTTGAATACTCATTGCTGATCTCTGATGGGAGTATGGGTATGGTTGCACTACTAGGGCACGACAACTATAATAGCTGGTGCTGTGAAAAGCCAGGTTATAATTCTGGCTTAGTACTTACTGATTTTATATAATTTATTTGTAATTTATGTTTGTAGCATTATACTTCTAAATTTAAAATTTTAATAAAAGTATGTCATAAAAAGAAAAGTAACGGTTTTTCTTTGTAAATCATTTACATTTTTTTATTACAAGTATTATTATTATTTATTGGATTGAATTAATGGCCTATGAAATTAAACGACTATATTTAAGAAAAAACAGGAAAAAAAGAGAGAAAGAACATAAATTATTGCATATTGTAACCTTTTCCACAAGATGTTGTTTCAAAGTTAAAAAGTTCATGCCATGATCTTACAAGATGACCACGTTTATGAAGCACAGAATCCATAAAAAGAGCAGCCATAAAAAGTCATAAGTACCAATGAAAGGACAATGAAAACCCTTAACATTTAAATGTCCCATAAGCAAATAAATACAGTAAAACTGACCATTTAAGCGGCATGCAAAGTTTGCTATCGAATGCTCGGTCAGTCAGCATGTCAGTACAAGAAAAGCAGATGTGCTCTGACAAAAAGGAAATTTACCTCCTATTAAGCACGTTTGCTAGGCTTAATTCTTAAAAATGAAAAAGAGAAATTAATGTCCGGCAAAAAGTATTTTTTAATGTTATTGTTGTTGTTGTTCTTGTTTTTGTTTTTCTTACTTCAAAAGGATTATTTTACTGGTAAATTTGACTATAAACCATAATTTATAATTTTTTTCTTGTCTTCTTTTGTTCTTGTGTTTGAGAAGAATAGGAAAAACACACACAAACTCTTAAAAAAAAGAGAAGCGTCAAGGATTATTGATTATGCAAAGTAGTTGGCAATGTGCGTTTCTTATCCTGCCAAAGGACACAACTGGACACTACAAATACAATATTCTGCCACATTAACAAAACTGCATCAGCGTTAAAGATTCAAACTGACCACTGATTTCGGACGATGACACAACGCAATATCAAACCACACATCAAAGGAGTAAGGGGTTGATTTCTATTTTTTTTTGTACTGGACATCGCATATAATCTTTACCTGAAGTTTTGATTGTTATTGTTGACGTCTTCAAAGATCTCAAATTTCCTAAGAATCCTTTTCATCAAAGAGTGTGTGTTTTGAGTTATTAGCGAGATAATGGTTTTTGACATTTACTGACCGTTAGAATATAATACAACGTTCTATACCCCTTTTGTCTACTCATCAACGCAAGGAAGGACAATGCCAAAGCATGAATGTATGTGTGTTTGAAGAAAAAAGGGGTGTCAAAAACGCCTTGGCATTAATGGTCAGTTTAAGAATGGCAAAGACAAACGAACAATTTTTCATGGTTAATTATTTATAATTTTCATTATTTGAATTTTCTGTTAAAGAATATTTGTGAGAAAATTTAAATTCCTTTTAATGATCACACCATTCACTAACTAATACTGACCAGTTTGACTTGATCGTTTCAGTTTGACCAGCGTATGCGTTGATCGATGCTGATGGATTACAACGATAATTAATGATTGTTTCTGTACATAATGTCATCCTTAATTTTAATTTTTATTTTTCTATTCTTCCAGTTTAAGTGTGATGATTAATTAATCGTCATGGATATTATAAGCATTAGAGGTGTGAAAATGGTTCAGCATTTAAATCCTTTCACACAATTCACAATATTCGCTCGTACTGACCTTTAATTTGTGTGAAAATATGTGTAGATAAAGAGGAACACTTGGAAATATTTTAACGGAAATCAAAGAAATCTGTGGACATTGGATAAAAATATAAATAACGTCTTCTAACAGGGACTTTCGAATAGCGGCCATCTTGTTATAGCAACATCTGTCAATTTGCTGAATGGGCTCTAGTGCATTTGGCAACTGATCTTAATCTGCTTGAAAAACTATCTTCAACGATGAGGCATATTTAGATATTTGAACAAAGAAATTGTCAAATTTGAGACGATACAAAACCAAATGTGATCCAAAAGCCTTCAATACACCCCGTAAAAGTCATAGTTTGGTGTGTATTTTGGATTAGCGGCGTCATTGGTTCATAATTATTTGAGGACAACGGTGGTCAGGCCATCTCCATCTACGGCAATCACTATGGGTCGGTGGTTATCAAATTCTTTTGGTCTGACTTGTATGATCTGGACACCAACGGACGGCATGCGATCGTGTGGGATTTTTTTAAGTTCCAGGTATATGCGAAAATAATCCATCGATCAAATTCAGCCTGATTTATATGCCAGAGTTAAGGAAAATTGGCCGGAGAAGCCATAACGTAATATCATCAATTAGTCCTTCAAATGGAAAATATTTGGGGTGACATCTTGTACACACATACATACATAATTCGTCACTGCAACCCTTCAGTCGGTATTACGACCTAGTTTTATACATGATAAAATGATAAAACATAAAAATGGCCCGGACGATAAGCTGTAGTTGGCTGAATCAGAAAAATTGTCATATAACATGAGCTGTTAAAACTGAATAAAATAATCACTACAGACCTCTACGGCTAATATTCAAATATTTCTTTTAAGTCGCCGTAGTCTAGTAGGTAGTGTGTTGTCTTATTAGACGTAAGGCCTCGGTTCAAACCCAGGTCAGACATCAAAACGAAAATATAAAAAAATATTTCTGCGGTGACTTCTTCTCAGCAGATTTCTGGCAAAAACTCTGAGAGTAAATTAAATAAATTAGGTATGTGTGATGTATGTAATTATAATTGAAGTCGTCGTAGTCGACTAGACTTGAATATGAAGTAATAGTTCTACGGCGACTTCATTTCAACAAAAAACGATTTCATTTCTTCTGGCAAAAACTCTGAATGTAAAATCGAATTGCCATGAAAAGTTTCCGAAATCTGTTGTTCATAGTCGACATTAAACTATAGGTCCCCCGCCTTTCATGGATAATATTATTAAACACAATATTAGTGGTGTGAAAAGCTAGGTTGTAATCCTACAACGTTTTCGTATTTTCACTTGCTTCTAGAAATTGTATTTTTTTTTTGCTTTTATTAAAATACGTTTTATTTAAATATTTTTTAAAAATACCGTATATTTAGCCGAAACAGAGCTCTTAACAAAATGTTTAAGATAAGAATTATTTTTGAATTATTATGATTATTGACTGGCGATAAGGCTCATTTCAAATGATAGAGGTCGATTGACCTCCTTTATATGTATTTTAAAATATAGTCTGAGAATAATTTTAAAAATAAAAACGAAATGTAGCAACACACATACAAAATTTTCCAACGACCAATACCAATTCATTCGTAAACTGATATGAACAGAATTTTTTTATTTTTTTTATTATTTTTTTTCTATATCAGTAAAATTATATGATGAGTTAGGGGAGTATAAAAGAAATAAAAAAAATATTTTGTTTTCATTTTGAAAATAATATATTTTTTTTGTATTTTTATTTAAAAGTACTACGTTATCTTTTAAACACATAAACAAGCTAAACGTGCATATGCTATACATATACATACATACATATGTATGTTTGTAAATAATTTAAAATTTTAATAACACCCTATAACTTATCCTACAGGATGCAGTATAAAATAAATAAAATACAATTTTTGAGAAGTAATTTGTTTCTTTTTGTCTTTTTCTGATTCGAAATCAGTTCCTCTATGAAGAAAATATGTGTGGATATGGAGGAAAAGAAGTGTGTGTGGACATTTATTTTGAATTGATTACGCGGCACATGTGGGCCTAGGTACTGGAAAACGACTCTACAAATAGAAAGTAATGCTTAAGAAGTTTTAATTTTCAGCAGTGTTCAAATTTCCCAAATTTTTGTTATTACACAGATTATTAGTGGAACCCAGAAGTAGAGTTATCACCAGGTATGTACATAAAACACTCATTTTTATTGAGAAATAAAAAAAAACTTTTAATTCAAAGGTTAGCCCTTGCTGGTAATACATTTTTTCGATCTCTCAGGCAATTTGTGGATTGCACGCCCATATAACTGGAAATTAAATGCTGCTCAGCCATCGACGAAAACAGCCAAGTCTAAGGAATATGACGGGTGGGCTAGCAGCTCCCTTCCTAATGCTTAGATTTTATCCTGAACCGGTTCTCCTTTGTGTGCAGGTGCATTTTCATGTTGCAAAATTACCTCGTCGAGTATTGTAGCCTATTCTAGTCGTTTTTCGATTAATGAACGGTTCAAATTGATCATTTGTTGTCGGTAGGGATATGTTTTAATGGTGTCACCATGTTTTAGGAGCTCGTGGTACACCACATCTTTCTTTTTTACCTTCCTGCCGAATCCATATGGTTTTGAAACCGATCTGGTTTTGATAGTCCCGCATTAATCCATGGCAAATAAATCAATTTTTCTTCTCCCATAATAATTCAATGCAACACTGATTTTCTATCGTATCTTTGAGGCAAAATATCACAAGCGGTTTTTCGGTTTTCCATCTGTTTGTCATTCAATTCATGTGGCCCCTATTTTCCACCCTCTTTCCAAAGCTCTTAAATGATCAGAAAAGATTTACTGTGCTACATTTAACATTTCTGGCATGTTTTTCTAACTCAATGGCATTTCGGGGTCTTCAAACTTTTTTGGTAGTCACATATGTTCTTCATTTCTCACATCAAAATCGTTATCCCTGAACGATCGAAATTATCTTTCGCATGTTGCTTCTGATAGAACATGATCACCATATGCCTCGACATGCATTCTGTGCAAGTTTTCTATAATTTTCTACAAATGAAAACAAAAAAGTAATTCTTTCAGCAAATCGCCATTTTCTGTTAAAAAAATTCGCCATCTTTAACACGATGAAAAATATGATGTTGTTTGCTTACTGATTTGGTGTAAAATGAATATGTTTGAATGATGTTTTGACGGCAACCCAAAAAACTGTAGCGCAAGGAATAGTCACCACTGACAATCTCATATTTTCGCTTTTAATATTTATTTCCCTCTTGTTTTCTTTTTAATTATTTCAGTTTGTTCTTTAGAAATTCCATAATTTAATTGAAATTATTGTTTATAATATTTGCAATCAATATATTGTATTAATGTATGTATGTATGTATGTGGCTGCTGTTGTTGTTTGTTTCATTCTATTTTAATATATAATTTTTTATTGATAATGTCGAAATAAAATTGCTATTATTGCTATTGATCTATGAATTGAACTTTTGTCCTTATTTGTTGAACGTTTTCGTGTGTGTGTTTTCTGGTGATCTTTGTCGACATTAATTTCTGGGTTGACTAATTATTTCAATAAGGATCAGAAATTAATGCACACTCTTGTGTTAATTTAATCACTTTAACATAAGTAGTAATGATTAACATATACATTGTAGCTATGGTAATAGAGTCCAATTATTTCTTTCATAAAGGAGTAACAAAGAAAATTATTTTAAATAAGACATTTTAGTAAACTAAACTTTATATTACGATCACATCTCTTATGTTAAGATATTTGAGTAAATAAAAGCAAAAAAATTTGTTAGAATCAAAGGTATAAATAATGTATATTGAGACTCTCAATTTGAGAGAATATTTTTCTAGAAAAACGTACAGAAAGAGGGAGGCAAATGGGGAATTAAAAAGGCAACAACGAAATTACTGATATTGTTCCAAACAAAGAACAAATGACAATCAGAAAACCTCGTAGAAACACTACAAATGATAAGAAGAAAAAAAAAATAAAACAAAAACAAATAAACATTAAGGTTCTAGAAGTTGCCAAACCTAAATTAAATGAATTATAACTGAGACAAGAGTAAAGTTACCAGTGAATTTGTGCAAAAAGCGTGACTTTGACAAATGTGTGCTGGTATTCACATAGAATTTCTAAATTTGTATTCTAAAATTAAAAAGTTTCACTAATTATTTCATGTAGCACATGTTTAACCAAATTGTGCAACATATTCCTGGCCTTCATAAGAAGTTGTCATATCATATTTTTCATTTCCTACGAATAACTAACTTATGCTACATTAGAACAATGCAGAAGGTCCAAATAATGTGTTGTTAAGATATAAGTGGTGCGATGTGAATATCACCTCTTTATATAAGTTATTGCGATATCTACGATTGCGGATCTACCAGAGCCACAAATCGTATCAACATTGAATAATTGGAATACTGGGGACAGAATACCCATCATATCATTTACAATCAATTGCATCATTTTGGTGCCAGTTTGACTTTCTTGGTTAAATGGATTAATTATCGATTCATACCCATAGGAAGTTGTTGCTAAACGGGCGGCTCTAGACAAGGAGATATGATGCAACTGGGTCTCTATATTGAAGAACTAGAAACAAAAACAGGCTTCCTGTTACCGTACCGTAATGCCGTCGTGTGATTAACGAATGTATGATCAGGGCCAGTGATAATTTGGTAAACTTGATATATAGCAATTTGGATATCTTCGCTGAAACTAATAGTTTATTGAGATTGATTAAAGACATCTTGAGTACACTGATGAACGGTCTTATGCAATACTCCGTCCGATAGGTACCCCCGAACTGGCTAGGTGCTTCAGATAATAATTGCAGGGTGTATAGTGAAAGCACTGAAACGATGCAGCACTTTTTCTGCCATCGCTCAAATTTCATAAGCAGAAGTCACAAAAATGTAGAATATACCAAATATTACTTATCTTAGATAAGTAAAGTGCAAGAAGATAAGCAAGGACTAATCCGCCGCAAAATGTATCCACGCACAATGTGTTAAATACAAGGCGTTTTGTTGGATATGTATTAAAAGCACACATACATACATATATATACAACCCATCAGTCAGGATTACACCACTCAAGTTGTGTGTGTTAATTTAATACACGAGTGGCGGGACCTACAGTTTAAAGTCGACCCCGAACTACAGATTTTTGAAAGACTTTTCATGACAATTGTATTTACTCTCATATTTCTGCCAGAAATCTGGTGAGAGGAAGTCATCGAATAAATTTTTTTATATTTCGTTTTGATGTCTGACCTGGGGTTTGAACCGTGGCTTTACGTCTAATAACCCAACACACTACCTACTAGACTACGGCGACTTCTATGTATTAAAAGTAATTTATTTTATATTTATTTGTTTTTAGTATCATAAGGGAAACTTAAATGAAAATTGTATATTTTAATACTGGGGCTTGAATCTTATTTCATACAAAATATATTTGATATTACTATAGGGTCTTCGTTTTCTTACTGAATTGGTCAGTACAACCCTTTAATCAGAATTATATCCTAGCTGCTTAGGAGTAGAATAATTAGAATTCAAATTTTGAATAATACGTTTTGATCGACACGATGTATGTTAATTTCAAACACGATTGTCCGTAATGGAAATGTCGTACAGGGAGTACACTATAAATCCTACTTTTCGGGATAACACCTATGTATGTATGTGTGTAGCTCCACTTATCACGACAATAATTTTTTTTTATGATAAAATTGTTTTGATTTTAAAACCAACGTAAATGTCACATAAAAAATAAATTTAAATGCTCCCTGGAAAAATGCATTCAAATAAAATATAAACAAAAAAAAGTCGGATAAAGGGGCTTCTGAATTACATTTAAATATTTTAACAGCATTTGTCAACATCAAGAGTGTTAAAATAACCCCGTTGCTACAATGACCATTTAGTGGCAGTAATTTATGCAGCAAGACTACTGTTTCCTCAATGTTTTTATGCTAAGCTAAGCGTCGTTTATTTTATTTTTGGAGAAGCTTTAAAATATTATAATACAATAATATTTCTATACATTTGCCTTCATTTCTACTATTGCAGAGCATGAATGTACATTTAGTTGATGGGTCTCAAGTACTTAAGTATTATCCTTTTTATGGTTACTCTATGCTTCTTTAGCCATCAATGCCCTTGTCCCCTTCATGCTGTATCCATACATTTTATGTAACCACTTACACACTCAATGCTGCCTGCCTGCCTTTCAATGCTGTTAACAAACTGATGCGATTTTATGCTTTTTGCACTTTGGCTACAAAAAAAAAAAATGAAAAAAAGAGAACCACAAAATACTTAACAACAACGACAATGTCGGTTCGACGACATTTGCAGGCCTTTTCTCCATGAATGGCAGCAACAAAAAAGGATAACATCATTATCTATAGCTCAACGACACTTGATGTTTCTCGTTTTTTTATTCATTCTTTTATCTTTTTAGGATTTTTTTCTCATTTAATTTCTTTTCTTTTTCTTTTTATTTTATTTTAAGTTCCTCATCATCATCTTTTTGCCCATATGAATATGAAACATTTAAATGCGATTCTTTTTTTTTATTATATTTGGTATACAGCCTAGAGTGTAAAATGTATGCGCTCTAGAAAATTGAAAAGGTATGAGAGGGTGTGCTAGAGGAGGGAGGATGCATACATTCTTTCCTACATATTCATGTAAAATACATACATACATATGTTTATTACATAATAATTTTTTAATAAGTTAGCTGAGTATGTATGCATTATGTTGAGCAATTTTACAAGTTAAGTATTCTTATAGAATAGAAAAGATACAGTTTCTTTATGTAAGAAATTTATAACAATATGCTGAGATTTAAATGTTGCAGTATTATTAAAATTGCTTAAATAAATGAACGCTTTACAGATACAGTGGTTGAAAGGAAAGTAAATTTACAACAAATTCTACCATATTTTATGGATTCTGCTTTAAAGTTGTGGAAAGTTCAGAAACTATTATAACATCAGGGTTCCTAGATTAGTTTCATCTTGAACAGGCACCATAGTTGAAGCCGCCATACTTTAATAGGTAGCATGTTGGCTTATTAGACGGCAATATGAAAAAATTATCCTTTCGACAACTTCCATTCAGCCGTGTTCTGGCAACCAGTCCCGGAGTAAATAAAATTGCCATGAAAAGTTTCTCAAAAATATGTCGTTCGGAGTTGGTGTTAAATCACGCAATATTTAAGGAAATTTTGTTCTATTTGGACTTCATAAACATCTTTGTGTTAATAAAGTTATTCCTTTTAACATAACATAAGCGATAATTTCCACTTTTGCAAAGAATTATTATGATGCTATGAAAATCTGTCTCAGTTTTATATGAAAAGATCTGTTCTTAATGTCCGCCTTAACTGGTCTGTAATAAACTTGGTTTCACTTTCTGTCCGCGTGACCAGATATCATTAACAGTTGTCATGTTGCAACAAATCAGAATGGATATACATATGGAACCGAAGATTTCTTCCGATTACCTGGTATACTGCTCATATTTATCCTTTAGGCTGAAACTGATCTCCTTGTAAATTTCCTTAAATGCTAACCAAAATTTATATAGGATAGTAAATACCTGAACATAATCATATCGTCATGGCGGAAATGAATTGAAGAGGGACACTTCTCCTCTCCTGCTACTATAGGGTCTTCCTACATGAGCTTCCCAACTTAAGCAGTTAACAATTGCCATTTTGTTGCCAAATTAGTTGTCATTTATTCAGTCTGTTTCGCCAAGTCACCATGGACGATCATAGACATCGACATATATTCAGAAAATGGGTTCTGAATTAATTTTTATTGAAAAATCATCTTCAGTGATGAGAATGCACAGAAGTGTTAAATTTTCGGCTACACAAGAGCCTCCTATGCATCAAGAAAAGTTAATGTTTTGTGTGAATTTTGGGCTGGTGGTGTATCGGTCCGTATTACTTAGAGTAGGCCATCACTGTTAAAGGCGAGCACTGTAGTTCGATGATTACCAACTTCTTTTAGCGTGAATTGGATTATCTGGAATGTAGTTTCAACAGGACGGCGCTACGTCTTACACAGCTCATGCCACATTCGATATTCTGCACGAGCAATTTGAGAACATGGGCATCTCAGGTGGAGGTGATGTGAATAGGCTACCAAGATCGTAAGAATTGACTTCGTTACACTTTTCTAGGGGTATTTTCTTAAGTCGTAAGTGTATGCGAATTAATAACGAACCGCAGTGACCCATAAAAACGAATTATGAACCAGAGTCAAGGGAAATTAGATATTATGGATGCGGTCCACTCAGAGAAGCCGTGGCGGACGTTTACTTAAAAGAACCGATAGAAAAAATATTACAGGAACATGCGAAATCAAATATTCTAAAAATGCTTTGTTTCTATTAATGATTCTTGATCCGAAAATAGATTTCAAGAGTAATAGGAAGAGATGTGTAGGCCATATTGCTCAAATATTTTTTTTAATGTGGGCATATGGATATGTTGTTGTAGAGAAACTTTGATAAGGAATTTAATTGTAAGTCGACATAGTCTAATTGAACCGCAGTTCAATCCCTGGCTCAGACATCTCGAAAACAAAGAAATATGAAAAAAAATTCTTTTGGCGACTACATCTTAGCAGTCTTCTCGTAAAAATTGCCACGAAAAGTTTCTGAAATAAATCTGTGGTGCGGAGTCGACATTAAACTATAGGTCTGGCCGCTCATAGATTCAATTAACACACACAACATGAACAGTGTGAGAAGATAGGTCGTAGTGCTAACCAATGTGTTGTAGTGACCAATTAAGTAAGTAAGTAAAGAATTTATTTGACAATATCCAGCCGAAAATGGCTGTGCCTTTATGTATTATTTTTGAGTTGTTGTTATAAAAAATTTTGTTGATCTAAAATCACTTGTTTTACAAAAACTGAACCTTATTTACTACAGTACAAGGTGGATTCTTACCACTGTTTACTAGAGAAAATTACCAAAACAAAAAAAAAAGATTTTTAACGCATATACCAAAAGTATATTCGTTAGCTTGCAAGGATAATTTTGCAATATAATAAACGATTTTCTTACACACGTATATTATATTTGAAAATGAAAAATAATACATAAGGATAATAATACTTACAAAATATAAATAAAACTTATGCAAAAAATAGAACGAAAAACACTTTTAACAGAAGAGAAGAAAATTGGATATGATGCTAAACGTATGCTTAAGTTACATACTACAACTAAAATACCTTTATGTGATTGGAAAAAATTATAAAAAAAAATAAATAAATTCAAATGAAAGACATATCCTTTATAAAATCGTAAAATTTATTGATTTTCCTTAACACTTTAGATTTTTTTGTTGTTTTTAATATTTTCCCTTCGGCAGCTGTTACCCGAGTTAGTTTCAAGTATCCTTTTCTATTCATTTGAACGATGAGAAATCAAAGGGATACCTATCGATTGCCTTGATCTTTATCGTGTAGACCACAAAACATCCAAACATTTTAGTCATTTGTATTGTTCAAATCAATTCTGTTTTGTATTGTTTTCTGTTTTTCGGCAATACAATTGTAGTTATGATCGTTTAAGTCAAGCTGAGAGTTTTCTGGCAACTCATTAAACGGTATTTTTATAGCCATTTACGCAATGTGTCTTTAAGATAGACGCCATTATATCAACAAAAGGGACAAAGACAATGATTTTTCTTCTTGTTATCTTCTATTTTCTTTTTGTTTTTTTTTTTTTGTTTTTTTGTTGGATATTGTGCTCCTACACATTAACCACCAACAAAACAAAATATGGATGTACGAGTATGTACTGCTACTACTGCTGTTACCATATTATTTTTCTCTTGTTTCCCAGTCGGATCCATCATTTAAGTTTATCTTGTTCCCAATTTTACTGATACTTTTTCCTCTGCATTCTGAGCATGTTCTTTGTGATTTTATGTTTGCAGTGCCACGGAGCTGTATGTCTGTCTGCAATGTACGAGTACCTACAATATTTGTCTTTTTGTTAAATACAAAAACATCTTTTGTTACGTATCTTTGCATGTCGCATCTTAAGAATACATACATACATACAAACATACATATGTAGATATGCAAGTATTAAGACTATCTTATGATGACGCTTTCTTTTGCTTTTTGTTGTTGTTGTTATTATTTTGGATTTTTGCGCATCTTTTGTTTTCTCGGTTGCATAACCACGTCTTTAGTGGCTCTGCAATGGCAGGCAAGTTCGCTGTACGTTTGAGTGGGTTCTAATGTATTTCTAATAGTTTGACATACCACATGCTGTATACTGCTGATGACGATGTGATCATCTTGTTTGTACTTTATTTTAGGAGGTGTTCATTTCATTTCATTTCGTTTCTTTTGCTAGTTAAACAAAGATTTTCTTTATTCTTTTCATAATACGTGAATGCATGCATTTAGATTTGTTAAACAAATAAAAACATAGAAAAATTAAAAACAAATATTTGCAAGGAACAAAGCAAAAGAATATTCTATCAAAAAGCTTTCGGAATGTAGTTAGTAAAACTCTAATTATTTTAATACTTGAATATGAAATATTTATTTGGGACTATAAATGAAAGCCTGTCATTTCCTTTTTCAAGTTATCTCATGTTCGTGTTAACTGCGATGACTTATTCAAGCATATCGGCTGGTATAAAGAAATTTTGACTGGCTTGTGCTTTTATTTATAAGTAAGTCCATTATCTAGTGGGATCTAGGACTTGGCATTCATTGCGCTTTTCACTCACCTTTCTGTAAGGCCCTGATATCACGTCGCGTGGTCCCATCTTTTTGGAGTCACTTGCCACCAAAGTCTAGTTCTTCCAGTTTGGTCAAAAAATCTTAATCATCGTACATTTCTTGTTCCATTGTTGTTGAAAAAGTGAACAAGCTTTCTTAACTTGGCGCCAAAATAATTTTGACATCGAAAGAGATATCGATGCCGGATTCTCAGAAAGCATTTGTGAAACTATGAAATAGAGTTCCAGAAAATAAGTTCGTGCTAAATTTATATTCTATTTCATCCCCAGGTCTATTGCTTATTTTACTTCCAATCCTACTTACCCCTTCTGACCCACACTCATCTGAACTAAAACGATCTTCGATGCATGAAAACTCCACAAGATAAAGTTTAAAGGAGTTAAATCGCACAACCTCGGTAGATAACTGACATTAATTTTACCTGAGATGACCATGTCCTTAAATCCCACGTGCAGAATATCTAATGTGCCATCAGCTGTGTGTTGTAATGCCGTCATATTGAAACCACATGTCGTTGTATCCAGAGAAATATAAACCGATGATGTTCTCTGAGAAATATAAACCGATGACACCGCTGAATCACAATCCACTCCAAACAAAGACTTTTTGGGGATGCATTGTATCCTCTTCAATTTCATCCGGATTGGTATCGTTCCAAATGCAACAATTTTTTATGTTCACATACCCATTCATCCAGAAACTGGCCTCATTGCTGAAGATGATATTTCGATTAAAATTAGGATGCTCCAGAGTCCATTTAACGCACACAAACACGCGAACACACACATTGAGGTTCAGTTCCTGGGTCAGTTGATTTTGGTACAAGTGCAAGCTCAAGTCACAATGCAAAATTCGCAAAGTTGTCACGTGTGAAAGGCCGAGTTTTTGTGAGTGACTGCTTACTTTCAGGGAAGGTGACAACATTTTCGGCAGATCTTGTGTTTCGACAACGTACTGGGATTGATCGAACAGTTGACTCGAATTTGTCCCACAACTGCGAATAGTTCTCTCATTGGGACGATTATGACGCTCGTAATATGAACGTGTTGTTGAATGCCATATCCGTTCATGTCAATTTGGCAAAAGCAAACTGAATAAAAACCAACCAATTTGAAAGATGAAGCTTTAACAAGTTGGCCGTTAGCAACTGTCAAAGTCCGATAGTCCGTGCTCGGATTCGAATCAATGATAATCAATAACGATTACACTAAATAGTTCGTCACCATTAGCGTATAAGTCTCAAACCTAAAACGAGCAATTCATGCAGATTGATTCAATGCGTTTGCCTTAATAAGGATCATTTGTTTTGGGTATCCAGGAAGTAATGAGTGTCAATGGATAGATGGAATGCTACCGTACCTTAAATAGTTGAATATAATGGGATCGGAGCTAGGAAAACTGAAGGTTATTGTAGAAATATGCTGTGAATGGTCAAGGCTGTATCGCGAAGTAAGATAAAGATGAAAAATATTAAAGAACGAATAAATCGCATATAATTACTCAAATTTTGTATACGGACTACATATAATACTACTGGGTATTAATAAAATGATAGATTTTGTATAAATTTAATCCTTTCATTTAATTCATTACTTAAATGAGGGTATTTTTTATTAAAACACATCTCCAACAAATCATCATTAGCAAATATGCGCTTGAACGCTTTTCAAATGCCACTTATCGTTCTCAATTTAATAAAGGTTTTCGCAATGAATAGAACAACTTAAGCACGTTAAATGTGGGAAATTTGTCACCATAACAATCAATGCATGTCAACACAAAAGCCACTTGTTAAACTGACAAATCTAGTAAATGAAATGAAAAAGACAGGGGTTATACTTATGTATTAGGTATTATAGAATAGGGGGAAAAAAAACACCCACCCCAAATCAAAAAACATACAACAACAAATGGATAAGTGTGCGAAAAGTAACACTTCAAAACTAAATACATCATTTGTTAGATTTTTTAAGAGTACTAAACACAAAAAATTACAAAAACGTGGCTCTGCAAAAACCTCAATAACAATGGTAAATAGATTCAATGTCTTGCGATTTAAAAAGTTACAGAACAATATCGTTTACAATCGGATTGTAATGCTAATCACAGCTCATTTAAACAAAAAAACAAAAAAAAAAAAAAATAAAAGAGTTCGAAAAGAAATACTTTACGGATGAAATATTTATCCCAAAAGCAGATAAACTACGCAAAAAGTGTTGCAAACAAAAAATGAAAAAAAAATTGACGATGAAGACAATAAGACTGTTTGCGTGTAAATGCGCACACGCAGCAGGATGCCTTTTCCCTATTATAAGACAACGCAGTACACAAAAGAATAGTAAAAAACGCAAATACAGCCTCTGTTTACAAAGCACACACACACACAAAGGAGATAATAATCCTTTCAATATGCCACTTAAGCAGATCATTTCTAAATTTCATTTCATTCATATCTTTGGGCAACAATAACATTAAAAACTATGTATGAATGAGAAAACATAGAACAAGCAAAAAAAGGATCATTTTGTTCTTTATTACCTGTTATATTCTTGGTTTTGCTATGGGATGCTCTATTTATTTTATTATCATAGTTTACCTGTAGAAAACCTTTACCTCAACAAGGTATTTAAACAATTTAAGGGTTTGATCTGGTTTTTGTCTGTGTTTTCACCGTAGTACGTGTATAAATTTAGGGCTTAAATGATCCTGTCATCGTTATCAGCATCATTGGCTTGTAAAATTATTGAGGTCGTTTCATTTATTGTTTCCGGGCATTATTTTATGATCAAAATGTTTGTACTGAAGGGTTGTTTGTTTTTCTATTTTCCTTAATTTGATCTGATTTCATTTATCCTTTCCTGCATACATATTATTTTTCTATTTTATCCGGAGCTGGAATGCTGCTGATTACATTTGACTTTTGCACTTCGCTTATGGTTTTTCATGTGTAAGGCTGGTTTTGGTTTTTTTTCTTCTAAAAAATATGAATGTTTTTTTTTTAATTTGGAAAAATAAAATGATTGATGAAAACCCACGTGCCAGTACTTCTCAATCAGCCAAACAGGAACTAGTGCTGACACGGCTGCCTTTAAAGGAATTTTTTGGAAGAGAATATAATTAAATTTGGTTAAATACTGTTTTGGGTAATTATTTAGAGTGTGTTACAGTTGAATAAATATGTATGGCAAAAAATTCAAATATTATTTGAATCATCAGATGTCGCTGCATTCAATATTTGGTATTCCCTCTAAAAACCAAGTTCCTGCTGCGTATATCTCTATCATGGACCCTGTGGCCGTTATATCAAATTAAGACAATCAATAATTTAATCTCCATATAAAAGATCCATCATCTTTAGCCTTTAATTCTTAAGAATCATTGGAGTTATGTGACATTAATTGCTCTCTATTTGCTGCTTACTTGAGCTCCAATATACAGTGGGCAGCAAAAGTGTTAGTACATACATACATACATAAATACATACATAATTGGCCATTACAATCCTTCAGTCAGGATTACGGCTAATCTTCTCACACCACTCATGTTGTGTGTGTTAATTTCATACAAAAGTGGCGGGACCTACAGTTTAAAGTCGACTCCGAACGACAGATTTCTGAGAAACTTTTCATGGCAATTTTTATTTAATCTCAGAAATTTTTCATATTTCGTTTTGATGTCTGGCCTGGGGTTTGAATCGTGGCATTACGTCTAATAAGCCAACACACTACCTACTAGACTACGGCGACTTCTAGTCTTAGTACGGCAATATATTTTGACAAAAAAGTCCCCACAGGATTAATACTCTTGCACAAAGTCCCGATATACCTTCAAGAGAGTATTTAGGAGATCATTTGAAAGAACGGTTACGTAATCGCTAAACCTCAAACAAAAGTCAACTGACAAACTTGCTCATGGTGCCACCAGAAAATACTAAACAAACCTTGTACATTCAATTCCAAATGGTTTAAATGGAGTGCTTGACCTTAAGGGAGGGATAACATGTTCATATATTAGGCCTTTAAATTTTAAATTTACTCAGGGTTCTCCTTGGGAGTACCCATGGAGTCATCTAAAACGTTTCCTTATTTTTCTCTTGTTTTATGAAAAACATTAAAAAATTGTTTGTTTTATAATAAAACAGAAATAAATTCATGAAATTGCTAAAATATATTGCCGTACTAAGACTTTTGCTGTTCACTGTATATGCTGCGTTAGATTAATTTAGTATTGCGTGTCAGATATAAGCAAGTGCGTAGTACATTGAAATTAGCTTCCAGAGGAATATACTTTAGCTCCAGCATTATTAGTTCTGAATTTTCTACGGGAAGACTCAGGCTACGGTGCCCCATGTCTTTGCCATACTGTTTATATATATTCACATTTCTAGCGAGAATAAATGTTCCATTACCTGCATAGCCTACAATATGGCTGTCATCGGACTTTGCCAATCTGAAGATTTTATCGTGTGTAACGTTATATAGATCTGGTGCAAATAAAGAACTTTAAGTACCCCCGACATCGGCATTCTTCTACAATCCTGAGGTTAGATTAGATTGAAATCTAACTATTGGTGGCGGAATATTTGAGAATCGATTGAAATAACCCATTTACAGAGTCAATAGAGTGTTATTCAGGCGTAGATGTGTGTACTGCAGGTTGCAATGAAAATTATTAGAAACGAGATTATTCCAGAAGGTGATATTATCATACTTTCAGATAACTTGGTGCTTGTTAAAACACTGATATCTAATACAATGAACTCCAAGCCAAAGTGTAGCTGTCAGAACGGGGGGCGGAACGATATATGTACCGGAAAACAGCGATCGATTCGGGGTAACTTTAGAGCGGATGTACTAATCAGTGTGGCAGAAATGTCAGTAACTCCAAATGGTTTCAAGTCTAGGGGCAAATTAAAAAACTGTGGTATTATAATGGTCCTTAAATAGTCTTAGTGCATCTATCCAACTTTTGATTAGTCAACACAGGCGCCCAAACACCTGACAAAGACAGATAATATTATCTAGGATGTTCCCTCCTTCCTAGTTGTTACAGCTCTTAGGTAACCTTTTAGATAACATTGTGGTGGGTTACACCGCTTGGCATGGCCAGACAGTTTTATTTTAATCTGGACACGCCTAAAACTCGATTCAGTCTGTCAAATTAAATATGATTTTAGAATTTCATTCTCATAAAAAAAATTTTATTCAGAAATCTGTATTAAACGATTCCTAATTAAAAATTGCGTATTTAATTGTACATATGTTTGTATTTACATACATATGCATACAAAGGTACATATTTCTTCAAGCAATATAAACATAATAAAAATAAATTTCAATACAAATATAGTGTCTTGTATGAGAAATGTTTATTTGCAAAGGATGTACGTATGTATGTAATGAAAGGATAAATAAATTTGATATGATTGATACGAATATTAATTCAAATGGACAGTTGTTTGTTTGTCTGTTTTAAATGGCCTTTACAATACCGTATACGACTTCAAAGAGATTTTATTCTTGAATAGACAACAGATTACATAGAATTGTACTTTTAAATTCATTAATAACGCTTATTAATTATCTTTAACATGACATATTGCAAACAATATCAATAACAAAGGATATCAAAGCCTTTCAATTTCTTCCTTTTTTTTGGTAAGAAAATTAAAAAAATTCTTTAAAGGAAAAACCAACATAATGTGAATATCCAACTGTGATTTTGTAAGCATGTTTTAGGATTTTATTTTTCTTGTTGTTGCTCTCTCGTTTTGGTTAAACCTTTTTGAAGGATAACAAGTTTCTGGTTGTTTTTCTTTCAATAATTTTTTTTCTTTTCAACATGTTTCATTGAAGAACATTGGAGAACATTACCGAAAAGGGATGTTTTGCATATGACAGGATAGTATGATAGTAAATGGTTTATATAGCATGTAAATATTCTATAATAGGACTGGTCATCTGGTAATCAGTATTGGTCACTACAGTCTTTGGTGCTCTACACAGGAATATCTTGAAATAAGAATGACCAAGCTTTTCACTTTGAATGAAAAAAAGGGGAAAAAGAATATCCAACATTGTCCTTGTAGTCTTAAAGGTTATAGGTCATTACCGTACTTTTTAGCATTTCTTCTCACAGTTTTCGAGTTCCATTTCATATCATGTCTATGTATGTATTTATGTATTATTTTTCAGTTTTTTAACATTATTTTCATGAATTTTAATGAATTTACAAGATTTTCTATGTACGTATATTGAATTTGGGTAAAGGCTATAAATGCTATTCATTTATTATACTCCTCAGTTATTTAAGAGGGGAGTGTCCAGTTTAACGAATGTCCTTAGAAACTTTGTACAAAGTTTTTTTTCAAAATGGCATAACTTAAACAATTTCAAAGTATCACAAATAGAAAAAAAAGTAAAAAGGATTTCAATAAAGGTATTGTATAGCAAAGAGGTAATTTTTAAATTTTGACCCCTTACAACTGAGTGCTTAGCGGCAAAGCAACGAGCACGACGCCATTTTATTTTTTATTTTTTCAACAACTATAAAATACAGTAGATATACTGGTTTCAAAATATAGATTATGTTACTTAAATGAGACATTAAGATCTTTCCTGTCTATACATATATGTTGTAATTCATCTCATTTGTAGCAAATTCAAATAAATCGGCAGATAACCGAAGTAATACGGGCACGCATATAGCTTCCATATAACCAGAAGGCTATTCCGTTAATGATGCAACTTCGACACAAACAAATTCATTGTACTGCTGAATTTGGTTTTTTTGCATAGGCCCAGATTTGATTAGGTAGGGTGGTGGATCTTCCGTGTAGGAAGAGAGAGAGGTGCAGCTTAGACCGGTATTTAGGCTCAGTGTGAATAAAACAATTCCTGGGCGAAATCAACCTGATTCCAAAATAAATCTTGCTATTGGAGCGGTCTTAATATTAGGGCTCTCAGTTCAGGTTGTTGGAAAGTGAGGGGTAAAAAAATTCTGTCTTTCTATGACAACGGTACCACAGTGTCGTCGTATTAGGCGAAAGATAGTCTCTTCCTGCTTATCTGATCCACAGCTCCGGCAAAATTCACCAATAGAACAGTGGTCCCTGAGAAGCGCTATTGTGTGAGAGATGGCCATGTGATTTAGTATGGTCCTCTTCTTATCCATATGTGTCCAACAGAGTCTAGCCACATTGTCTGTAAACTCTTGCTGCCAATGAAATTGAGTCTCCCTGTAAAATGAGTGGATAGTATCCAATCAATCTCAGGCAATCGAAATACATATGCCAAGTAATGTGTCGAAGATTGCGAACTCTGTATTTGTCATGGCCAGCTCATCAGGAATGCAATATTCAAGGGAACCAATATAAGAGTTACCTTTGAATAATCATAAGTTTCCCTGAGAAATTTGTAGTATTCATGTATACGTACGGACGTAAATTTATCAGCAGTGGCATTAGTGATTGTACACCTTCCACCAAACATGTACACCATAAGGCAAACCACGGCCCTATAGAGCCAGTATGCGATGTTTGGCTTAAAAACCCAGACCTTGCTTTATGTACTTTTGCAGGTGAGCTTTCTTACACCTTCCAATTATGTTGTCTTCCTATGAAAGTTTGGGATCCAGAGTAACTCCTAGATGCTCTACCCTCTTGGATAAGGAAATTTGAATTACATTAAGGATCGGAAAGTTAAAAATAGGTATCTTGAACTGCCTAGAATTTCAAGAATTGACACTTACATCACTCAAAGCACTCAAAGAAAGAGTGTTACGGATCAAAACCTAATACGATAATGACCGGATCATTCGCATTACCATAGACCTTAAAATCACATCGCCTAAGATCAATTAATAGGCTTTCTACAACGATATTCCACAGAGTGAGAGCACCACCTTGTAATATGTTTCTATTCACTTCACTAGGTTCACTAACATTGCGACTATCGAGTGCCCTAACAACAGCTTCTGAATAGAAAGAAAATTAAACCAGCCAGTCAGTAATATTTGTATGCTAAAGCTTAATCAATGATCCTCACTAAGTAGATGTGTACAGTCTCTGTGTATCTACTATTAGTACAGGCACGTTGAGCTTTATAGGTAAGAGCAGTAAAGTGGTTTGACCTAATGTTGTTGCCCAGAATCCTTTACAGTATTAAAGGATGTCTGAGATCATTGTGAAATTTCAAAATTAAGAGAATGTTGATCTTTCTAAACTACATACATTCAAATCCTTCATAATAAATCCGATTTGTTAAAATCTTTGTAAATCGGTTCATTTAATTTCTCTTCATAAAAATGGTCACTGCATCCTTAACAGTAAATGATAATTTTCTGTTTCAATCCTGTTTATCTGTATCCTTTTTTTCTTTTGTGATTAATTGCTCTTAATATCTAAACAATAGAAAACAAACAAAAACACACGTTTTGGTTTGTAGAATACATATGATGATGCAGAGCAAAAGCCATATGACTGCGCAATCTCAAAACAGGACATAAGGGTTATTGCCAAAGACACGCAGCATCCTTATAACATACGCCATAATGTGAAAAGGTAAGGGTTGAGTGAGGGTCAGATGAATGTTAAAGCATATAAACGCTTATCGATAAGAAAACTAAAATTCATATGCAAATTATTTTTTTGAGGAAATAAATTTAAATGCGATATACTCGTACACTACTGAGACGTCTCATGTTTTTAAATAATTTATGCATGAAATATCCATGTTTAGGATATGGAAACAGCCAAAGGACGACAGTGATTCATTTGTGTCATCAGTCAAGTTGATGAGGTAATTATTAACACCGTTTACTTTTTGTTTTCTCGCTTTGGTTTTTTTTTTTGATTTTGTTTTTGGTACATTTGGTTTTATGAAGTTTCAGTTTTAATGAAGAGGTTTAAAATTTCGTAATTGTAAATTACAGGGTGTATAATATGCTACTGGGCTTTCTTTGCATACATATTAAATTACATACGTATCTTGTAGCTTATTAATTTAATTGTCAATTTATTTTCTTTTTTCATAGCATTGAGGCCTCTTGACAAAGGTTTGATGTCAAAAAGGTGAAATTTTATACCAAAAAAAAACGATTATTTTCTGCCTCAAATTAAATGCTGTGGTGGAAAATGTAACTTTAAAAGAGTTTTCATTTTGAAATGGTTTGTGGTTGGAGCATTTAAATAAATAAATTAATTAAAATTTAAAATAATTTTTTTTCTTTTTAGAAAATTTCCTAATTATTTAAATTGTCACCAGCCAGCTTCTATAATTTAAACTTGCAAGATTAATATTCATTTGAAATTCTTTCACATTTCGTAACACTTCTACTATATACATATGTATATATGTCGGTAGAAAAAACACAAATAAAAAAAAAACTCTCACGCACTTTTATGCCCTCAAAGGTATCCGGAAGTAAAATATCTTTTATTTTAACTACTTACGTACCTTTAAACAAAAGTGTACGATTATTATTTTTGTTGTTCTTCAAACAATCAAATCTATACAGATAGTAAGACGTACAGGTGTCGGTTAAGATAAAAAACCATATGAAAATTGTATGAAAACATAACAAACAGCATAACAACATAACCAATGAAATGAAAATGTACCCCACATCATAAGGAAAAAAAGTGAATTCTAAAATGCTCAGATTTAGTTGCGATAACTGAGACAACAACATCGTTTGTAAGAAGTAAAATAACAGAGTAACTTTGTTTTCCAACATGAAATTCTTGCAGCAGGTTGGCTTAACAAAGCAAAACATACCACAAAGTTTCTTTGTGTTTTTTTGTTTGAGAGAGAAGTAAAAGAATTCAATCAATTTAGTATCAAAAGTTAAATTTTCGATTTAAAGACCATTCATTGTATGTAATAATGATAATGATTGTGGTTGCAGTTTTTTTTATTTTAATTCCAGCAAAAGTTAATAATAACATTAAAAACTTTTATAACCAACACTCAGGGGATGACCTCATGCAGTGCATTTTCTTGGAATATCGGATTAGATGGTGTGCGGTAACTTTATGATGCAACATTATTCTTATTTTTTCATGGCCCACTCCACTCCACTGAAAATCAATAAACAACCAATTTGTCTGCTGGAAAATCCACGACGTCGATCTGTGACTTTATAAAATCACACAAGAAAAAGTCTAATCGCAGGTCTCGGTTGCCAGTTCTCATCACCTCCATATAAGATGACCATGCCTTCAAATCGTTCGTGCAGAATATCCAGTGTGATATGAGCTATGTGGCGCCGTCCTGTTAAAACCATGTTGTTGGTGTCCAAGTCATCCAATTTAGGCCTAAAGAAGTTGATAATCAACAACCGCTGGTGCAAGGAGTTGGCAGTGATGTTCCAGTTAACACCGTTCTCAAAGAAGCCAGCCCTTAACGCACACTAGACAGTGACTTTTTCGGGTTGCATCGGGGGCTCATTATTCCAAATTCGATAATTTTGATTGTTTACATAATCATCTAAAAATGGGTCTCATGGCCCGCGGGTTTGTATATAGTAATTTTAGTATAGTTCCCGGGTCAATTGGGTTTTATATGGCTTCAGACCCAAGTCTGAAGCAAATGAAATTGAGGTCTGCAACAGGATCTTATCGAATTCTCTTGCTTGCTTTCAGATACAGCAGTAAGGTTTTCGGCATATACTGCTGACATTGAACGATCGCTTACTAAACGAATGAACTCGAATTTATCCATCACATTGCATATAGTCCTCTCGTTAGCAGGATTATATCGATGGTACGTTGTTCTACCAGAACATCCATTTTGATAAAATATTATTTACATGCGTTGTTGAATGCTTTATTGGCCATAGTGAAATTGTCTTGAAAAATACTGGCCGTTATCAACCGTCAAAGTTGGAAAGGAATGACCCAATATTAAATGGATTTTAATATTACTGTTATTTAATATTACTATTATTTTATAATTTTATTTTCAGTTTTATACAATATCAAGTCTGTCTTAGCCAATGCTACCATAATATTAGGTATGGTAGCGGATCCATTTAAATGTTAACATTTAGGCTCAATTGTATTAAATAGTAATCAAACGTAATTAGTTATCCTACAACAAGTCTTTGCACTCTTTTATATTTCTGCTTTAGCATATATTCATTCAAAACGCAGTTGTAATGTTAAGTGACTGACAAGTATGGGTCAAAAACTGGCAAGACACAAACATCTACATCAACTCTGTATTCTAAGTATGAAAGACCATTTTGATATTTTTGCAAAATATCACAGTATAACCGCATAGTTATGTATTTTTACTTTGAATGGATCTTGTAGATCGTCGTTTGATGGAAAATATACACATGCAAACTGGAAAAATAACTAAAAAAAAAATTAAATTAAAATAAAATTTGAACGTGAGAAAATTAGCGAACACCGACGTGTTATGATTTATAATATTCACCATCTGAGTACATTATTTCAGTATGAAATGTTTCTGTCGTTTTCTTTTTTTTATTCTTATTTTTTGTTTTCAACTGAAATTCTTAAAATTCTTCCAAAAAAATATATATAAAACAACAACAACAACAATGCATAGATAAATTAACCTCGCTTATAGGTATTGGCCTCATTTTTAATGGCTTTTGCGGGTTTCCACTCAGGTGGTCAACTGAAATGTACACATAACTTCTTTATTTGTACTCCAAAAAAAAAAAGAAAAAAAATTCATTCTTATGAATTTTATTGCTGGTGAGACCTTCGGATATTATGGACCTTTTCTATGATGACAATTTAATTAGAAATACTTAGACTGAGATTTTATGGCTTTTAAAAACCAAAGATTTCATTTGCTTTTTGTAGACAGATTTGTAGCGGTTTCCTTTAAGGTATTTACCTGTTAACACACTTTCGGAATCATGGTACCCTGTTTGGTGTTAATATCCATAAAAGAAAAGAATTTCAAATTTAATGTGCACTTCCAAGCGGATGTTTTTATTTTAGTATCGCTTTCGTCTTTTTATAACAGCCAAGACAAGCCAAAGGTGAGCGCACGCGCTTAATAGTCAAGTTAGGATTTTTTTAATTAAGCTTTTTAGTATTTATTTAATATATTGTCTTACCGACAAAGTGCATATTAAATGACGTATGGGTTGAGTAATTGCTTTTTTGAAAAATTTTATTTTAAATATGATACAATAATGACAAATACTTGAGGCGTTAAACCAAAATTCTAAATTTCACTGGAAGCTTATAATGCGCGTCACAATGAGCAAATAATATATTCTGTACTATTGTTTTCAACAGCTAAAAGGCAAAACGTCTAAATTGTATGTTTTAGGGCCTTAATTGCAACTTGCCTTTACAGTTGGGTTTAGTTAAAGGTAACTTTAGCTAAAGTGAACTTTAAAGTCAGCTTTAACTTCTTTTCGTTATTACAACCTACAAATAAAATAAAGTTAACTTTTTCAAAAGTCTAGTAGATAGTGTGTTGGCTTATTAGACGCAAAGACAGGGTACGAGCCCCAGGCCAGACATCGAAATAAAATACAAAAAGTATTTCTTTGGCGTCTTCCTCTCAGCAGATTTCTGGCAAAAACTCTGAGAGTACATAAAACTTGACTTTAAAAGTTACCGGTAGGATGATCCTTCCTATGACAAATAATAATGAAAAACAATTTATCTGCCCGTTAAAATCCTACCTTTAGTTAGCGGCAAGTTGTAATAATGGCCCTTATAGTTTTTATGTAATTGGTGTCCATACTAGGCAAGTTCTCATTAAAAAATCAGATAAGCGAAAAACTATCATAGCCCTAAAAGGCAGTGTGTTGTACCGATGTAAATACGCTCCTTCACTTACATACATAATTGGTCCTTGCAATCCTTCAGTCAGGATTATGGACCTAGTTTATTCGCATCCCCATTTCTGATCACTCCCTGATGACGGGGCATTTTTAAAATGGGTATCGTGCCATGCCTGGGGCATATCTGCTTTATTATATTGTAGTACATTCCTTGATTCTATATTACTGGATGCTATTGATCGAATTGTTATTGAAATATCAGTAGAATGTTGAAATTTCTAAATTTAAAATACATTCAAGGAAAATTGTATTACTGTGTTGTATTAGACATTATTCGGTTTATGCCCTCTGCCATCTATGTAGAACCAATCGCATGGGCATGTCAGTCATTTTACCGCTTGGTCTATTTGGCATTAGTGTGATGCAATTCTTCGTGATTGTTTTGTTGGGCATCATGTCGTATAATTCCTTGTTAAACGAGTATCCATTCAGTGGCTTAATTATACTTTCGGAACAAAAAGAGTTGTAGCTCCTCCACAAATGGTGCAAAAGGTGTGAGACAATCTTTATACAGAAATTTGAAATAGTATCCCATGAAAGGAAAAATAACAAACAAATTGCATTTAATTGATTGCCGTTAAAATCTTAAACATTTTTACAGCGAAATTCTGTTCAGCATGAGTAAACTTAAACAAAACTGAGTAAAAAGGATTCTGTAATAAAAAATTCCCATACAGCGGTAGCAAATGCAATCAAACTGCAGGTTGTAAGAATTTAAAAATATTTACAGCTCTAAGGATAACAACAATAATTTCAATTAAAATAAGAGGGGGAGGAAATTAAGGTTCTCTGTACAGATGTAAATTGTGGTTGTTTTTGATTAAAAAAGGTACAATATCCTGATTACGGTAAGTGCTTTAAGGGTGTCCTGTTTTACATTGTTTGCGTTTATTTTTAAACACTCATTGATAAAGTTGTATGTATGATTGACTTTTAAACATTTTAACATGAAATTTTCATGTTGTTTAGCGGAAAATAGTTGACAACTTTTATTCATTAACAATCAAAATGATTTGATGTTGAAGCAGCAAATGTCCTGGCAAAAAAAAACAAAAAAATAACTGTGAGAAAACATGACTTTGTGATTTTAGTCATTTGATTGTTTTCATTCGGCTTTTTTCTATTTCTGCATGTTAACCGGAAACTATCATTGTTTATTAAGGGAAAACTACCGTTTTTTTTACTGTCAAAGTAGGTGATTTTCTATACTTGTTCTATATTCTTTCAACTCTTTTTTACTGTGACTGTGAGGGACATATGTCTATCATAAGCACTAGAACTAGGCCTTTATATTTTCTGTTATTCCTGAGGAAAAAAACAATTTTTTTTATATTTTATATACGAAATAAAGAAAAAAGGTAAAAATAAACGACAGGTGATGTTTTTCACAAAATATCAAACAACATAACTAACATTGTATAGAAGACAATCATGTATAAAAATCTGCTGAGTTGTGTCCTGTTTTGTGATGACTGTTCTTTTGACACAATATTAAATCATATTTTAATCCTCTTAAAATTTCTAATTTTTGACTTTTTATTTTTAAAGATTTGCTTTAAAAATTTGTTTGTTAATGTAAAGAAATCAATAGTTATTGAACATCATGTGTCAGTAATTTGTGCAGAATTCGCTTTGTAGGAGAGCATGTGCTTCTTGCATAAGTTGTTTCTGGCGCGTGCATAAACCGATCTGTCATTTAACAATCGAAATGTCAAAAATTTTGACAGTTCAATTTCTTGGCAAGCAAAATGAACAAACGACCTGAGAAGAACACAAAAAGAAAATACGGTAGTAAAATACAATTACTTACTACCACATGCAAGGAATGCGTAGCAGCATATGATGACACCAACAATTCATACATTTTGCTGGGACGTTAGATGTACAAAGCACCAACGACTTATGTAGGTGGTTTAAATTATCTGCTGCACAGTGGGATGGAATGACAAATTTTTGCTGTTTGAGTTATTGAGCAATGAAAAGTTTCTTAAAATCTGCCCTTCGTATTCGACGTTAAACTGTAGATCCCGCCACACTTGGATGAAAATTAACAAACACAACATGGGTGGTACGAGAAATTAAGTTGTAGTGATCAATTAAGTAAGTAATAAGAAGTACGGAAGTCAGTCACCCAACTGCCGGATTGCTTTTACAACGTTTTGGCTAATGGATATGCTTATCAAAATTATGAAAAAGATTATATGTTCGAGTGGCCTAGTTATCGTAACATAAAGCTTTCTTGAATACCTATTAAAGAAGGGATCTACTATTAAATGCCGATTCCGAACGACAGATTTGAAAAACTTTAAATGGCAATTTTTACATACATAACTGGTCATTACAACCCTTCAGTCAGGATTACGACCTAGCTTCACACACCACTTATATTGTATGCGATAATTTTATACATGACTGGCGGGTCCTACTTGCCCATTTTTCGCTTTTTTCATGACTTTTTATTCCGATTTTACCAAGTTGTGATTATTAATGGCATTCATCTGGCGCTTGAGTGAATCGAAATGGATTTCCCATATTTAGATCGCGTCTATCCATAGTAATAATAATAAACTGATTTTGTAAAATATTGTATCTGTAAATTAAAAATAAATATATTAAACGCTTTAAGCATGATTTTATTAAGCATATATTGGATACCCTTTACATTTTCCATACCACTGTAACCGTATATCCTTAAACAAATGCTGAAATTCAAACACTTTGAAGAAATGTCAGGCATGCGTCATACGTTCATCATCAACACCAAAAGAAAAAATTATAAAAAAACTGAAAATAAAAGTAAAATTTTAGCAACAAAGGAATAAAAAGTAAATCACCTAAAGTAATACAAGCAACATAAAGAAAACAAAACAAAAATAAATTGAAAATTCATTTTAAAGTCAGGAAAACGAAATCAAATACGTTTGTATATATTTTCTTATGAAGACCAAAAAATAAAAAAAAAAATAAAACAAAATCTGTTTGAAAAAAACCTACCCATAGCGTATAAATGTCATCATTCAAACGCACAAACATTTGTATTTTTTTTTGCCACATTTCACGTTTTATTTTGTCAACGTTAACATCCTCTTTGAAATACTTTCGTACATACATAACATACATATGTATATACATACATATGTATATACATACATACATATGTATATACATTTTATTTCATTTTACCCTACTCATATACAGATACAACCATACACACACACATACATACATATATTTTAAAAGTATTTGCAATTTTTTTTTGAAAATTTTTATTTTGCCATGACACCCGCGCATAAAGGGAACCATCCGTTTCCGCTTTTATTTCACTGTAAATAATTTTTTCTTTACCGTGGTTTTTTTTTAAAGGACTCATTTACAGCAGGAAGGTATACGTGTCGCTTTGTAACATCATATGATTGCAAAAGATACACTCGGTTTTGTTAATGAATTGTATACGTTACGTGAAGGTAAAAGGCTTTGTGTGCACGAGTTGAAATACGCAGAAACATCAAGAGATAAACCTAAAAAGTCGTTTATTTTTATCATTTCGTTTGTCACATTATTCTGATGATATGTCAACATTTTTGTTGAAATATTTTTACATTTCATTAACCCATTTTTTTCTCTTCAGATCACATCTAAATGAAATGAAATTTATTTAAAATCATAAAAATTGTGTCGTAGTTTTAATAAATTTTGATGAAATCATTATTATCTAAGCTTTTAGTATACATAGCCCGAAAAAGTTTAGAAGGAATTAGTCTTTGAGATTAGCAATAAAAGTTAATTAGAACTGTTAGATATTCTACGCTTTAAAGTCGAATTTTGCACAGTTTCTGTTGTATACGGGGTTTTAAGCGCTTCCTCTATTTAAATTTCAATAAAACATAGTGTGTGTGAGATATCATCGAAATTTTTTATTCGTCTGAGAGTCCGGTCCTCACTTTCGACTTAAGAAAACGATCTCAATGGCCAGTTTTTTACAGCTCCATAAAGAACAACCATGTCCTCAAGTCGCTGCAGAATATCACTGCACCGAAGATCTTACGTAGGATCTTTTTTTCGAATACTATCAAGCCTGCTACATCGGTGCTTAATAGCGTCCGTACTTTTGTTCCATTAAGAAGCACGGGGAGGATGAACGACTTATAGAGTATTAGTTCTGCTCTACGAGGGAGGTCACTGCTACTCAATTGCCTATTAAGACAACAGTAGCAGCTGTTGGCAAGAGTAGTCCTACGCTTGATCTTCAGAATGACATCATTTTTGTTGACAAAGATAAATAAATTTACGATAATTGCCATACAGCGCTTAATCCACTGAATTCGTAACTAGCATTGTTTAAACTACAGAAAATATATACCTCGGATCACACCCATTACCTAATATGCTTCCCATGTTGCAACATGAGTTAACTTCATCAATCTGTGGGCCATGTATGGACAATACTTGTATGTTATTTCTTTTATTCAAATTTATAGATATGAAGCGCCGTAGGTAGTGTGTTGGCTTATTAGACGAAAGTCCAGGGTTCAACCCCTGGCTCAGCCTCTCAAACGAAACGAAATATGGCAGACTTCTGACTAAAACTCTGAGAGTAGATAAAATTCCTTTGAAAAGTTCTCAAAAGTATATCGTTCGGAGTTTACTTTAAAATGTAAGGTCTGGCACACATGCTTTAAATTAACACACACAAAGTGGGTGGGTGGTTTGTGAAGCTAGGTCGTAATCCTGGCTGAAGGGTTGTAATGACCAATACAGGTAGGTATGTTTGTGAGCGTTAAAAAACAGGGGAACTAAAAATACGAGTCCGATTAAAAGAACCACGAACATTGTTGGAAATTCTGCTCGTTTACCATTAGATTTAGTTTGGAAATAGGAAAATAGTTTTTCCCCATGTGATTTATAAGGTAGTTTTGAAGTAGAGTTTTCGATGTCTTTCAAAAGGATTGTGGGCTTTTCAAAGCTTAAGCCTAAGCGAATAACAAACGAATATCGCATCTGCCTTTTCCGTAAATACTGGCCTGCTATGAAAGAAGAATTTTCGTTTCTCTATATTTTGTAGCAATTTCTTATAATTTTTAATTTTTATTTTTCAATAAATAAAATTTACAACAACGGAATGCAATTAAGAAAATGTAACACATTTTCAAGAAAAAAAATGAAAAATTTAATTATAACGGCTGCAGTAAAGAAAACGAAATTTAAATTCTTTCACAATATCTTTCTATTGAAAAAACAAATTTTTGTGATTTGTCTGATACGCAAATAAACTACGTTTTCCTTTGGCTGTCCGTATTGTTTAAGATTTAACAAAAGATTTTTGCATAATAGTTTGATTTTATTTTACCTATTGATTTGGATTTTCTTTGCTTTTGTTTCACCCTTCGCATAACTTTACATATGTATAAGGAATGATACTGAAAATTCAGTCAAATTTCCTTAAAGATTATTTCCCTTGAAGGGGGTTGAATTTTCTCACATTATTGCAATGGATTTGGGAGTTTATTTGCTTTAGATTTAAAGCAAATAAAAGTAACAACAAAAGGTTGAAATTTTAAGGAAAAAAAACAATAATTCCTTAAGATTTAGGTAAGGAATTTGAAACAAAGACCCACGCTCAGCTGGACATATCATACAGTGTCTCATGTATAGGAATTGTTTTACATTTTATTTATAAGAGGAGGCTGGCAGTTAGGGTGACTTATTTATCATAGCAATCTTTTTCTTTTTTCCTTTTTTTTTGGGAATTTGCATTAATTTTAATGTTTTTTCAAGAGATCTTTTTGCATAACATTTTTATTTTTTTTGGGAAATATTTGCTTTTTATGTAAATTATTTGTCACCTTTTTTCTGCTTTTGAAGAGATTTGCACTCACTTCTGTAGATGATAATTTTCTTATGTTTACTGAAAGGCCTTTGAATGTGTCATAATAAGGCGTAAAGTGTGGCAAATGCAGTTTTTTATCTTTACCACATTTTGAGGATGATTTTTTCTAATCAAAATCAAGATATTTCTTGTTTGTTTAAATGTAGTTGAGGGTTTAGAAAACTATCTTATGGAAAACGCCCAAGTATACTTATTACTTTTACTTGTGAAATGTTTTTTTCTTTTTGCCATCAACAGTATTATCACAATTGCATTTTAGATTTGCTTTCAATACCTTACAGTTAAATTACAATTAACAATTAAAATAATATAAAATTTCGCGTCTTCCCCCTCCCCCCATGCCTCATAAATTGTATTTATTTGTTTCTGACTGTCACAGATTGCTTTGATCTTCGAATAAATTAAATTCTCAAAATAGATAGAAACGTGCTGATGGCGCTGCTGTTAATGATCACACAGAAATTATAGTCATTTTATTGAAAATTTATAATGTGTGTGTAGGCGTGTAAAGGGGCTGTATTTTAAACAATTTTATAACATTATAAACAATTCAATGACATTTTCAACAACATACTATTTAGTAAAAAAATCATAAATTAAACCTACTGACGTTTCATATTTTTTTTTGTTTATAAAGTTATCCATCGAGTAATGAATATTCAGTATTTAAGCTGAACAAATTTTTCATATATTTTCATAAAATTTAATTATATTATGCTGACTATTAGTATACAATATAATTCTGTATGATTCCTTTATATCCCAGTTTCAATGAAAATTTTTTCATTTCAAAATAAAAACACAGTCTTGAAGTGTAAAGAACATGTTCTGATTATGTATGGAATGAATGGGATGAAATATTCATCAAATGGTCGCCGCGACTCAGATGACAGGCCATTTCTCTTATAATGAAATTTTGAATACACAGCCTAGATAGCTGTATCTCATCGATGACGCTTTGGACCCCCCTTTTGGTTTATTCCCATAAACCAGAGATTTCATAAAACCTTAAAGAGCAAATTCGCCTGATCTTGGCAAGTTGGCATCAGAATTTCTTAAAGTAATTTGTTAAGGAAATCGTTGCTTCAATAAGTCTGTTGTTATACCCGCTGTGTGGTTAGTGGCGTCCAGTTGAAGCGCTCTTCAAAAAATGAGACTCAATTACGTCGCTTGTCTAAAAACCGCATGGGATAGATGCTTGTTATGGATGCTTCGAGGGATGGATTAAAGCCCCAAGACCAAATTGAGATAATTTTTTATGTTTTTATGTTGCTCAGATCCATGCCATACACTTGATGTCACAACAATTCCGAGCGAGACATTTGCTCGTTGTGAAAGCATTTCTTTCTCAGGTATGAAAATTTTCCTAATTCGTCAATGTTGATTATTCACGAAGCACGTTTCCATTCAATGAATAATCAAAATTTTTAATTTTGTCGATTATTATTTATTTTTTTTCGATATATTGGCATTGCCCTATGGCCATCGCATGAACTGCCAAAGCCTTACATGATGTACTCTCTTTTGAGCTCCAGAGTAATTCAAATTCCATACACATGAAGGTGGAGGTATTTTGTCATAATTCGCTGTGTAGTGCTTTGTGAAATTTCAAATTGCTACCAACGATGCCGAATTGATATTAATTTCGGGATTTCTTGTCCACAACAGCAACAGCACAACAGGCTGACCGAAAGGGTCCTATTGTCCATAACCGACTCAGTTTCCTCAAATTTTTTGATTACTCATAGAATAGAAAACCCACTGTCCATTTGACAGGCATGTCAAAACATTTGGCATTCCGTCAAGTGACTTGTGCAAGAGCGTTGGATCTGTAGGACATGAAGAGACTGTCTTGCACCTAATGTGTCAGTGCCCTGATCTTGTTGTAAGAAGACATAATTTTTTAGCCTCTCACTTTCTGATCGAGCTCAATAATGTAAGTAATGCTGCAAGAGCAAGATTTATTTTATCTGCAATAGATTTCAACGAGGGAATATTTGTTGTGATATCACAATAGTCCGTAGTCTAGTAAGTAGTGTGATGGCTTATCCGACATAAGGCCACGGTTCAAACCCCAGGTCAGACATGAAAACGAAATATTAAA
Organism: Sarcophaga carnaria; assembly: GCA_958299815.1. Taxonomy (NCBI): domain Eukaryota; kingdom Metazoa; phylum Arthropoda; class Insecta; order Diptera; family Sarcophagidae; genus Sarcophaga; species Sarcophaga carnaria. The sequence continues at coordinate 141,245,386 of OY283150.1, forward strand.
AAAAAATATTTCTTCGGCGACTTCCTCTCAGCAGATTTCTGGCAAAATCTCGTAGAGCGAATAAAATTGGCATGAAAAGTTTCTCAAAAATCTGTAGCCATTCATGTCTAAAATTAACACACACAATATGAGTAGTGTGAAAAGCTAGGTCGTATTCCAGACTGAAGGGCTGTAATGACCAATTATGTATAAATGTATCGCAATAGGCCTAAATGTGTCCTAAGTGGACCTATTCTTTCAAATAGGGTTCACCACATACCTAACGCCTTCTCGGGCAGACCTTGTTGTGTCCAACTACCATTTGGTTTGATCATCACAAAGCAATTTCACTGCAGTACTCTTCTTAGGGCATTCGAGGCTTTAATCGTTATTGAAAATACCAGAAATACCCTTTATACGTTTGAAATTTTCTTTAAAAATATTGTAGTGATGTATTTGATAATTAAATTGATTTAAATACCACAAAACATTTCATTTTTTTTATTTTTAAAATGTTAACAAGAAAAAACACTTTCAAACCAAAGTATATACAAAGAGAATACAAAAAAAATTTAAATAAAAAGAAGAAACATTTTAATGGCCAAAAATGATCAATTCAAATAGGCAGCTACATGGAATCCAATAAAAACCCCTTTCCGGAGGTGGTATTTTAATGAAACACAAAAAAGGGAAAAGCTAACAAAAATTATGAGTTTATTAAAAACTTATTGTATATTGTATCGTATAATCAAAATATAAATTCATAAAAATAAAATTTTATTACCATAATTCATTCAAGTGGTTCTATAATAATTAAAATTTTGCTTCTTTGTTTTGTTTGTTTACTGAAATGCATTTTGAACATTTTGTGAAGGCATTTAGTTTGGGAATTGTTAACAACCCTTTTCAAATTTCATTGGATTGCTTGCTTTAATTTTATTTGATTTGATTTTGAAAATTAGAAAAAATTTTCAAAAGATGACAAATATTTTGTTTTTTTTTTATCAATATTTTGAGTGTATGATTTAAACAGTTTCTTCTTTTAAAGTGTTGACATAATATTGTTAGCATAGCACGAGCCAAAAAGGGGTGCATAACATTGCCACCAAACTGCCAAATGTTTGGTATTTTAGTTGCAGATGTGTCATGGTAGGAGTAAAATCACTTGAGCGTACATACTCAACATGATACAATAATCAGACATACTTAAACGCTAATAAGCTTCTTAGACAATAAAGTCATTTTCCAAAAATTATGTCTCAGTTCTATATCTTTTGGCTTCCCATTCATTGTCATTGGCATTAAGTACTTTAACGTTTGTATGTATTTTTTTTATTTTTACTTTTCCTTTAAGTATTATAAGATTAGACTTTTCTATTTATTCTTTTGATTTTGTCGCTCCCTCTCTGTGCTTTACGATTTTCAAATTTATATTCGTTTGATACTTAAGATATTCGAAAATTTATTAGCACATTAAGATAAAAATTCATTTATACTCCCAATCAAATTGTCACCGCCTGCTGTTGGATGGAGTATGATGTTTCCTATATATTTTACTCTTGTAAAGTTTTCACATTAAATTTTATTGTCGATTTTCTATGAGTGTAAATTAAATACCGCATGTGAGAGTGCATGTGAGAGTTGATTCAAGTTGATGGCTGCTTCTATGGAATTTAAAATATTTTTAATGGAATGTCTTAAAGCATATTTGATTTTGTAAGAGATAATTTATTACGTTATCCAAAGAGATACATACATATCTATGCTGTAAATATAAGTGTGGCTATTGGTTGTAAAATTGACAGGTGATTGCTTATAAATATGCTTGTTGTCGTATATTTATAAGACATTTAATTAGTGTTTTTTTCTTTTACTAAATTTCATAAATAAAACAACATGTCATTATAGAAATAAGTTCTTAAGTTTTAATTTAAAGACATATTCTTCTGAATATCACACAATAAAGATGCTGTTATAATGAACAGCAAACTATGAGTACTTAACTCAAAACAAGTAATGCGGCAACTGGTCTTAATTGCTGCGAGAATGGAAGAGATCTAAACAGAGGTATTAACTCTAAAGCGTATACTGATGACTCAAACCAACTCTATTCTACGGGTCACGCTTTTGCTGTTGATCTTGAGAAAAGAATTCATCAAAACCGGAAAATAATGTGAATGATGAAGTTAATATAATAGCTGTCGTGTTGAAATCATATGTTGGTGATGTCCAGTTCATTCAATGGAAGGGAAAATACATTTTTCAACTCAGATTGCCCTGGTTACTCTCACGAACAATGACTAGGTTTTTGGCAGATCTTGCGTTTTGTCGTTTACTTAACCAGCGTGTTGGAATTTATTCCTCACATTGCGAATAGACATCTCCGTCCAAAGCGTGTGGTGCTTTGCCCAAATAGAACATCCATTTTGATGAAACAATTTAATTATCTGCACGTGTTATTGAATATCATCTATGGTAATCTGACAACACCGACTGAATAAATGACAACTAATGTATCATCAATTATCGAAGTTCGAAAGTTCGAGTTGAACTACCAGTTATTATTAAGAGTTAAGAGTATTAGAACTGCAGCAGAGATCAGCAATGAATAGTTTTTTCGCTACTCATTAGTACTCATCAAATTTCGAGTATGAGTGAGTCAACATTAATGAAATTCAACTACTCTGATTCATTCGTACTCACTACAATATTGACTTATAAGTACAGGTTGCAATGAGTATGATTACAAAGTTGACATCGAACTCATACCATTCGATATATGTTTGATTCATATGCCTACTCATTCAGATTCATAAATTTAGAAAAATACTTATAATACTCATAAATGATTCAAGTGATTCGAATCATTCATCAAAATTTACAGTCTTCGTTGTTGTCGTATTTACAAAAAAGAAAAAGACAAAGACAGTAAGCAAAGCAAATACACAACCTTATAGTGAGTATTGTAGTATTCGTACACGAATCATACTTATTTTGTGATTGTTGTAAATGTTGAGTAAAGGAGAGTCGAAATCAACAACATCATGCGTATTGTTAAGTATGAGTACTATGAGTACTTCAAACTTTGAATATGAGTAGTATAAGTATGATAGTAAAATAAGTTTGAATGGGTATAAGTATCAGAAATTATGAGTATGATTCGAATCTACTCTTCTTTTTGAATACTCATTGCTGATCTCTGGACTGAAGCACAACAGTTAAGGCATACACGTTACTTAGAAGTCAACAAAGCGTGTCATTCATTTCACCAGGAGAAATGATTTTAAAATCGGTACCATCAGGTTTATATCAGGACAGCATTATAAAGTCCGTAGAATTATTACAATTAAAAAATTTCTGTTAGATAAACCTGAAGATATTCGAACTTCAGAAATTAAAAAAAGACAAAATCTTTTACCACCCTGTGTCAATTATGCTAAATGAAAATAAAAACAAAGAAAAAATTTCGTTACCATTTTCCAATTTTCAAATTAAGAAAGAGAAAAAAAAACTCATTAAAACTGTAACGTATGTCTGTATGTCAGCTCTTCACGCCTATTAAAATAATGTCTTATAGTTTTAGAAAATTCCATTTCTCACACATAGATTTTAAAGCAATTCTTCTTTTGTACTTCAATAATTTATAACCAATAACAGTTTACAACAACAAGAAAAAAATGCAAAATTGCAATATTCTTTACATACAAAACTGGCGCTCATAAATTTTAAAAGCGGAGCAACATTTGAAAACAAAAAAATTAAAAATCTATAGAACAACAATATTACAATACCGTAGTGTAAACATTGATCTTTTGACCTTTACGCATGAAAGCAATAAATATGCAAAGAATACAGCAGAGTTCCGTAGGGAACGAAATTGCATTAAAAAATATGCAAAATTAATGCCAGCATTTGTTCGATAAGAAAAGGGAAATCAACGGGACAAAGACACTAATCTTGAGGAAAATACAAGAATGGAAGAAAAAAAATTAAACAAAATAAAATAAAATCAATGTGTAGCAAAGATAAAAGAAATACATTTTTAAAGTAGGGTTACTAGAGCCATGTAATGAAATGTCACATCAAGGGGTGGAACTGGATGAAAGACGGTAAAAAAATATTTTTATTTCTGTTTTAAAATCATGTTGTAAGTATTGTGTTATTGTCAAGTAGAGAAGACATAGTACGGCTACCACACGAACTATTATACTTCCTCCGATATACATATGTATATAGCGTCTCCCTATAATGTTTTCCCCAAGGCTGTTGCTCTAACAAACTTTAGGACGCTGATCGGCGTATATACACATGCATACATAATTGGTCATTACAACTCTTCAGTCAGGATTACGATCTATCTTCTCACACCACTTATGTTTTGTGTATTAACTTTATCCATAAGTGGCGCGACCTACAGTTAAAGTCCTCGCCTCCAAACTGCAGAGTTTTGAGAAACTCTTCATGGCAATTTTAATTTACTCTCAGAATTTTTTCCAGAAATATGCTGAGAGGCAGTCTCCGTAGAATTATTTTGGTGGTTTGAAACGTGTTTTCATGTCTACTAAGCCACGACCTCCTAGACTACTGATCGGTTTAAGCAAGGACAATCCCTGTCTAGCATTTGGTATGTGCCCAGTTTGCCTTATAGGTTTCAGGTAAAACTGTTGACAGCATTGCTATGTCCCTCCCTTTGTAAATTCTAAGTTAAATCACGAAATCGCCCTGATCAATCTTGTAGTAAACTTGTCTCCCGTTATTCTAACCAACGGCCTGCAACGGTCTCAAATCCAACAGGGGCTTTAGTACTGCCTTATCCTTATTATACCTACTCACGCTAGCCTCTGTGTCTTGTCTAACTCTAGTTGACCTTTTTTCGATTTGTTCTGTATATCGAAACAGTGGCTCTAGGGCTGAAGGTCATAATATACATCTAGCGAATCCCCTACAAGTATTCTGCATATCATTGTAGAATATTTTCTCTTCCCTGAAATGGTGTCAATAAAAAGCGTCATATACATTTACAATCTGGTAATACTCTTAGTATTTCAGCGAGGAATTTAGTATTTTCCTATTTAATAATCTTATCTTTAGCCTATCACTATTGTGGAATTGCCCGGATTTAACCTTAACGCCAATGCCATGTACCGTAGGCTTACGTCTTCAAATTTCTTTGAGTGATGTCTCAAAGAGTCTCTTCAAATTTTCCTTTAGTCACCGAAACTATATTATGCGCGTAACCTTGATAGTTTCATGAAGATTTCTTTCACAATCTATTTCCAAATTAACAGTGAAAGATTACCGCCCTCTAAGTATCCTCTGATAGTGCAAACTGGCATTATTTCGTTTCATTGAAATGTTTTCTCAGATTGAGTATATAAGGCCTCTGATCTATACCTCTTTTATTCCTAAGAAAAGCGCAGTTAGCCACTTCCGTCACGCCCAAAGAGTGTTAAATAGTTCGCAGTAAATTTACAACAGCAGTTTCAGCCGACATACCTGTACTATATGCGTATGGTCTAGGATATAGCGGCACCATTTGCAATATCTTACATCTTATATACTCGTCAAGAGATTTCTCGATTGTTTATAACAGGTTATTTACAGAATGTGAGACTAATTGGTCTGGGTTTGGGATTTTGAGTGTGTGAACACAACTTTCATCCTTCTTCAGGCTGTTCGTATATACGCAAGTCCTAGGCTACTACGTCATATATTTATTAGGCATATCAGGAAAACTTTCAAAGGAAACCGTTTTTATGGAGTCTTATAAGTTAATAATGTACTTAAAACCGATTTTATTCCTTCTCGGGAACATAGAGATGGAACCCGTACTGTCAGTTTGACCTAACCAAACCTAGTTGATAATGTTTTTATTATAAACCATCGATAATTTTATTCATCTCGCTTTGTATATTAATGTAGTTTTATTTGTTATTAAACAATTTCTTTTGTATTATAAATAAAGTTCTATTAATTGTTTTCACACAATTAATCAAACACTGATTTCTTTAATTTTTTTTCTACACTGTTTGACTTAAGGGGGCCGTACTAAAGCAATAAATATCATTTTACGATTTTGTAACACACGAAAAACCTGCTGAGCATTAAAAAATATTTGTAAAATTCAAATAAATTCCCAAAAACAATAAATCTCATGTGGATTTTTGAAAATATCAAATCAAATGTCGGTAACACCCGTATGTTTTTTTACAATTTAAAAAAAAAATTATCGATATTTTTTTTTAATACCTTTAGCTCCCATATAATTGAGTGATCAGTGAAAGTCTCATCAAAAATTTTCAACTTAATTTTTTACTGTCTCTACGAAAAGTGTTTTAAATTTTTTACTCTTTTCGTTTTTTTTTTTTGGTTATGAAAAAATCTTAAGAATTGATCATTTGAACAAACTGTCTTACAATGGCAACTCGTTTGCAACGATTCTTCGTTATTAATGATAAATGATCTCATCACGAGGTGTCTGTCAGACTACTCATCAGTGGTTGGTGGGGTAATGGTGTAAAGAATTTTTACTTTTTATTAGTTTCTCAAAAATTGTAAAAAAAAATATAGTTTCGTTTCAGGTAAGTCCAGACATTTGATACCCTAAAATATCAACAGTAGCTATGGATGAATGAGATAATATTGCTGTTATAAAATTCATATAAAATTTATTGATTGTTTAGCAATCGAAAAATGCAATACAAATGATGATTCAAACTTGTTTTTGATGATTACAATTTGATTATGGTCGTCATCGTAATCAAATTACGTGCAAGAAATTGTCATGTTTTTAAGAATATTTAAAGATACTTACGTGATCAGGCAGGCTTGCAATACTGCACAGGTGCAGTATTTCAATTAATACTGACTGAGAATTTTAAAAGCCACAGATAAGCTGAGAGGATGCTAGAGAAAGAGGTTTTTAATCGTTATTTACTGAAAAAAATTTTTTGAGCGCAAAATTATCGCAGTAGGAATTAAGAGAAACCAGAAGTGATTGTGGAAAAGTTATTTCATTTAGAAAAAGTTTATAGTTTAGTTATGGTTTTGAGATGAGCTCCTGGTTGGCATTTCTCAAATGTCTGAAGAGTATTATAAAGTCATGGATTTTACCCAAATCAGATTTGGCCAGACATATGTCGTCACTAAATTCTGGGTGTCCAAAAATTAAAATAACATTGAATATCGTACATAATCCAAGTATTATAATGAAATATAAATTTCATCAAAATCATAGCTTTACATTTGGGCCCTCAAAAATTTCATTTGCATCTGTATGGAAACTGAAATCGAACTCCAATGGAAACAGTTCCATCATAACAAAAAAAATAAAACTTCTCTAATCACCTTCTATGCCATCGTAGGGTACAAACAATCGTAATCAAGTTTTTTAACTTAAAAATTGCAACCGTTAAAGCAAATGTTTTGTTTTGTTTCTTAATTACTTGATAATGTGTGATTTGATGTTTGTTTGTAACAACTGTTTGTTGTTTTTGTTTGTTTTTGTGGCGAACTATGTATGTTTTTATAAAACAATTCAAATTTAGAACTTCAAAACTTGTCCTTGGTTTCCAGCTATATATTCAAAACTAGCTTAATAACACCATCAGCGCCAAAGGCTTACTTCACGGTAAGACGCTAGGGATTACAAACAATCTCCCTCCAAATTTGTCAGGGACTTTCAATACACAAAGGCAATGAAAATAAACTTTTTCTGGGAAAATTACATTTTTAACAAAACTATGCCCTAAGAGATAAAATATATGTAGATAGATATATATGTACATATGTATATGTATATACATACAGATATATATGAGGAGTATTGGATCTCAAATCAGAAAACTATACTTTTGATATTGTCAGTGAATTTGTTTATCTTGGCTCCTCTGAGGTCAGTCTGGAGTTCGAGCCGCTTGCAATTGAGTAGAAACGACGAACCTAATCCTTTACAAGACGATCAATCTCCCTGTGTTTCTCTATAGCGCAGAAGCATGGACGCTATTCAGAACCAAAGCAGCAGCTTTGAGAGTATTCGATAGAAAAGATCTTCGGTCCAGTGCGAGTTGGCTATAATTTCCGCATCAGAGACAACAGTTTGCTATATGAGTTTCTCAACGATATGGACGTTGTGCAGCGAACGAACATCCAGCGGCTACGCACTGCCATGTCGTTCGCATGGAAGAGGATATTCCAGCGAGACGGGTATTTAATGCGGATATTAGCGAAAGTTAGAGGACGATCTTGTCTGCATCGGAAAGACCAAATGGGTTAAGTTCTGTTATCGATTAGTTTGAAAAACTGGCGAAGCCGTGCAAGAAGCAAAGGTATTTTGATGGATTTCTTAAGGCCGGCCTGCCTACCGATATTCGGCTTCATATTTGGCCAATTAGGTAAGTAAGTAATGAGTTAATCTTAAAATACATTAGACTCACTATCTATCACTATAAGGATCTTCATATTACATGGCTTGCAGTTATCACTTGGATGTGTTTCCACGCAAGGTCGAACAGTTTTAATTTTTAAACCATCGTTGGATTTCAGGTTTGGTCGACCATGGTAAGTTGCATAGACACTTTGGATACCACTCCAGCGCAATATTACAACTACAAGACTTCCTCGTGGTTGGTGTTGTTTGTGTTACATCGGATTTAAGCCAAGTTTCGCTTCAGTATAATTTGCTTAGTTCTAGTTAAGTTCCAGATATTCATGTTGTTGTTTGTGTTGAATCGAAAACTAAACAGATTTCGTTTCAACATTTCGTAAAGTATTTTACCCACCTATACTAATACTAATCCAGGAAAAATATAAAAATTTTTAATTAAATTTTTTTTGAAAAAAATTTCTTTAAAAAATTTGTTTCATTTCTTTTAAGTCAATATTTTGTATTCGTTTTTTTTTGTGTTTGATTTTATTTATTTCGTCTTAATTTTCTTTATATTTCATAACATTCATGTTCATGCCTTCCTTCCTTCTGCGGCTGATGATTAATGATGTTAAATTTTTAACCAACATTGTTCTGTAAATGACCTGCCAGTCAATCATGTGGTATTTTGTTTTATAAAAGAACAGGCAGTAATAAGATCAACTGAAGGCATGATTTTTCTGGAGGCTTAAACAATAACAAGAGCAAAAACGAGAAACTGAAAAGAAATAATAAAGGGTGTAAGGAATCAGTTTTGTTAATAAGCCAAGAAAAATGACTTTATTAAATTCATTAGCGCCCATGTGTGAAATTCAATCGATTGTTTTTTAATTATATTGAACAAAAGAAGAAGTTCAATAATACTGGCTGCGTTTAACCAGTATGAATTTTTATTATCCATTATCCATTTATCGATTGTGTTACAATGTAAATGTAATTTAATAAATTATATCGTTAATCGTTTTGAACTGGCATTCAATATCAATGTTCAATTAAAAGCATTTCAAAGAAAGAAAAAAAATGCCTTAACAAAGACACGATATTTTTTTATTTTTTACTTTTAAATTATTTTCTGTGTAACATTATTTAAATTGCTCACATTGACATGCACAACATTCATTTGGATCTTTTTAATCCTCAATCAAAACTTGATAATAAATTTAATCAGAATGCAAGTACGGTTTTAATTATTTTTTTCTAAACTTATTGAAGCCATTTTCATTTATTTAAACATACAAATTTAGAAGTCATGTTTGACAACAAATGCACTCGATTGACTTTTGTACCATGGTACTGAAAGTTCTGTTGAAATTAATACACATTTAAATCATGCTCTGATAAGTAATTTCTAACTATTGATTTGACTCCAATTTGTAACTTTTTTGGTAAGTTATGTCACTCCAATATGAGCATAGAGTTGTAATAATAAGTGACTGAATATAGAAGAAAAAATAAGGATACATGAATCCTTTTTCTGTTTTCTAGCGGACTTAAATATATGGCCGTCCTAGTCAGTATAATAATCTTACGCTTCAGAAAGATTTCGATTTTTCGATTCAGAATTAAAATTAGAAGTCGCCGAAGTCTAGTAGGTAGTGTGTTGGCTTATTAGACGTGAGGACAGGGTTCAAGCGGCAGGTCAGACATGTCCAGCTCAACAAAATATGAAAAAATATTTCTTCGGCGACTTCCTCTAAGCAGATTTCTGGCAAAACATCTGAGTGTAAATAAAATTGCCATAAAAAAGTTTTTTAAAAATCAGTCGTTCGAAGTCGACTTTAAACTGTGAGTCCCGCCACTCATGCATAAAATTAACACACACAACACAAGTGTTGTGAGAAACTAGGTTGTGAGCCTGATTGAAGGGCTGTAATGATCAATTATATATGTATGTTAGATTACTCGAAGAGACCTTGTAGGTTCAAATTCCGGCTTATACATCTCGAGAAAAGTGAAATAAGGAAAAGATTTTCAGCGACTTCCTCTCAGCAGTCTTATGTTAAAAATATCTGCAAGTAAAATTTCTAGAAAATTTATCGTTCGGAGTCGACTTTAAACTGTAGGTTCCGTCATTCACAGATAAAGTTAATACACAGATCGAGTGTCATGTGGCATTCGAACTTAACCGAACAACCAATATGTAGCAAATGTAGTATCCTTCTTCAAATGGTAGGTAGGATGGTAATTTAGAGAAGGAGAGAGAATAATGATATATAATGTAGGGGAATGAATAGAACCTTGTGATAGCACTGACTTGAATTTTTAGTTTTGATATAAAGCAGTCATTAGGAAAAATATACTATTGAACACGTAAGCGTCGAAGGCATGTTATGCAATACAATCCTGGTAAATGTCCAGTGAAAAAATTAAATTCTAAAGCCTGACTAAAGTAACTTGACCATATGCTCGATGTAGTGTCACAGACCAGAATCTCTGGTGGGAATCGAACTGCCAACCCCCACGCTAATAGTCTAGCACACTACCCACTTAGACTACCAGAGCACCCGTAGTCGGTACATAGTTATGTTCGAATACTAAGTGTAGGTGTTTTAACTGTTCAGAACATTTTTAATTCTCTGTCATAAAATTATACAGAAAAGTTTCTCAAGCAGAAAACCCATAGAGGGACCTATAATTTGATTCAACAATAATTTCCAAGTGAAAATAATTTCCTTTCTTTTTGGAAAATGACTTCAGAAACCATTTAAAGATATTTAGAAAATTGCTCATTAAATTCATTGCATTAACAAACTGCCAACAAGAGGAATGAATGTCTGTTACACCAACGCAACTGCCACATTCCTGCTTTCCACCAAAAGCAGTTACTATAACCAGCCTGTGATATGTGAAACAACAGAGGCTAGAGTGGAAACATTTGTAGAAATAAATTCACTCTGTTGAGCTCTCCGCCAGCCTGCTTGTCTGTCCGTAGAAATCAAGATTTTATTTACAAATATTTCTTGTATTAATTCTATGGTTTCTCTATAAATTTTGAGAAATACTATGCCATTGTTTGGCAAGAATATGAGGGACAGACAAAAAGACAAACTTTTTTTGTTGTTGTTGTATTTGTCAGTGTATGTCCGACTATGTGTTTAGATGCAGACATGTTGAACCTTTTTAACCGTTGTATGGTCAAGAGTTGTTAACCATATTAAAGTGTTCAATGATTAATTACACGCGTCTAAGATTAATTGAAATCAATCAAAGCTGAAGTTAACTAATGGCAACACGTTTGTAATGCTCAACTTAATACTTTTATTTCTTATTGATGCCTCCACATGCCTTGGTCTGCTAACAACGCTATAGCCATTGCCTTTATTTTTTCGGTTGTTGCCGGTTGGTAATGCTTTTTTTATTAAAAATATTTTTCTCTTTTGTAGAAAAAAGTTCTTATTGTTGTTGGTGTTGTAGTTGGGGTTACCATTAACAGATATTTCTTGTTGCTTTTATCGAAAAAGTGTGATTCTACTACTTAATGCTTTGAAAACTAATGATAAAAACAAAGTGCTTGTAATCAAAGTGACAATAAATTTTTGAAAATAAAAATTTTTTAATATTTTCATATGTACTACGTGTCATTTGTTTTTATGCAGAATATACATAAAATAATTACATTTTACATACATTGTTAATTTATTGTCGTTTAACCAAAAGCCAATTACATGTCAATGCCTGACTGTGACATTTGAAATTAGTGGTCTCTACTCCATTTTGTTTATAACCCCAAACAATGTACTACGCATTCATACATTTGTTTGTTCAGTAGACCTACATACACACTCTATTATAAATATAATGTTAAAATGAAAGTTCATTGTTTATAATAAATTGGCTAAAAAAAAAACAGACTGAAAATAACAAACAAAAAAAAATTGAAATAATTGTAGACCATGGATTCGAATGTATTCAGTACGATACAATGTCGAGAATATTACAGTAAAACAGTAAAACCTCATTATAAATTCCTCCTTTGTAAGCCAAACGATATGTTTGTGATGTTTCAGTACTCTTGGTTAAGTTCAGTTACAAATGTTACCAGTGCTTTACATGGTCTGATGGTTAAAGCTGGTAAGTAAACGGAATTTTGACCACATGACCATACGATAACTGGAAGCATTTGCGATTCTGGCATTATAACGAAATTACTGGATATATTCTATTATAATAATGGTTTGCACCTCAGAGATATTACATTTTATTATCATTTACAGACAATTTTTCGTCACTGTTTCAATCATTTTGGCATCCACTGTTTATTTATGAAACAATTGTTATACCACAAATTAATAGTTAGTTGTACAACGATCGATGATATTCGGTGGACATACAAATAATAGTTTGACTGACATTTAGCTGTCACTACTCGTGCTCAATTACCTTCTTCATCTCCAACTCTTGTGTCCGCCATAGAGAAAACAAGTACTTGTGACCATTAAACTGACACTGACTGTCAGTGATGATGACCATTGGCGGGTGTTATTCAAGTTGGGGTTGAATGTTGCGTGTCTTGTTCAAAATGTTAATGTGACAATGAGTTGAAAGTGTTATGGACACATAAACAATAATGAAAATTATATCTATGTACTCTACGGGAAATTTATTATTTAATTGCGGTTTATGGGTTACTATTGATTACCATACCGTATAAATAATTGAATACACCTGATTAGAATTTTATATGGCATAAATGTTAGTTTGGTGTTTTCTATGTACACCCTATGACATCATATGTGTTTGAGGCGCCTACAAATATAAGGCACATGGATTTCTTGCTAATAAAACATAAATAAATTGTAGTTTTTAAATGCATTCTTCAAAGCAACTCAAATGGTGTTGGATGAGATACAAAGACATATTTGGATTGACATAACCGCAGCAGGGTGAACCAGTCCAACTAGGGCTATGTATGCTCTGCAGGATTGTAGCTGTGAGAATCAGCGCCATGGAGACTATGGGTGCGATAATAGAAGGTAAATCTATTCTAAGATTTATCATAGGCATCGTGACCTAACAAATTTAATGGCTGGCACTTAAATCCTAAGTTCAAGCCCTAGCTCAAAAAACTCGAACAAAACAAAATAAGAAAGAATATATCTTTCGAATTTTTGAATATGTCTTTTGATAAGAAAGAATATGTTATGGCCGCCGTAGTCTAGGAGGTAGTGTGTTGGCTTATTAGACGTAAAGCCGCGGTTCAAACCGCATGTCAGACATCAGAAAGGAAATATGAAAAAAAATTTTCGGCGACTTCCTCTCAGCAGATTTCTGGCAAAAACTCTGAGAGTAAATAAAATTGCCATGAAAAGTTTTTCAAAAATCTGTCGTTCGGAGTCGACTCTGAACTGCAGATCCCGCCACTCATGAATAAAATTAACACACACAACATAAGTGGTGTGAGAAACTCGGTCGTAATCCTGACTGAAAATTAAAAAAAAAATTCTTTTGGCGACTTCCTCTCAGAAGCCTTTTGGCAAAAACTCTGGGAGTAAATAAAACGGCCGTGAAAGGTTCTCAAATATCTGTCGGTTGGAGTCATGTCATGGATGAAATTAATACACACAACATGGTTGGTGTGAGAAATTAAGTCTAATACCCACAAATGGTTGTAAATACCGATGAGGTAAGTACTAGTTTGGTTGCTACATACCATTCAGTAGTATACATATGATATTACCAAGGGGCTATTGCATACCTCGCCACCGACAGATGATAGTCTTAAACGATGATGTTTTCCACTATCTAGGCAGTGCTATCGGTGAATACGGTAGATAAATGAAGTCCTCAATGCCATTAATATCTCGCCCAATGTAAAATTGTGGATCTGTCGTTCGGGGTCGGTAAGCGACGATTAAAGGAGGTCTACGTTATGAACTCTAAGATCATTTTCAACTGTATTAATTAAAACCCGTTACCTTAGAAACTACATTAAATTAATTAAATTCTTAGTAGTATACTAGTATATTAACATGAGGGTTGTGGGTTCAATTCCCATCAAAGACCCTCGTCTTTTACACTACACCGAAGACAAAGTCGTTGTTACTTTGTTCGTAAATAATTGAATATAATTTAAAATTTGAAGAATTAATCCTTAATAACATACTTTAGTCTTGGATATCTTATGATATGACCCACGTTGTCGTATATCAGTTTCAATTCATTGTGAATTTTTTAATATTCAAATATCAACGGCCACCTTCTTTCAACACGTGGCCCATAGTATTCATGCATGACATAATTCCCTTACATAAGCTGATGCCAATTATTTGTGAGAAAGTGTGAAACTGTAAAATCCTTGAATTAATTAATAAATTAATTTCTTCTTTTCTTTAATAATTTTAAATGGAACCTTCATCATGTTGTGCATATTAAAATAACAACAACAACAACAACAAGTCTTATCAATTGTCAAAAATGCGTAATAAAAACAGAGAAAAGAAACGCACAATTATGAATTATACCCCTGGGGCTTAAAATCTCTATATCGGTTACAAAATATCGACTTTTTGTTATTATCTGTTCTCATATGACCACACATACACACATACACACATACACACAATACAAAACCACTGAAAGGATGTTTGGCATGTGACCATCCTTTGTGTGATGCCTGGACACCTTGTTTAGCCATAATGAATACATAATTTTGGTTGAGGGTGGAGGTCGTTTGGCTGGAAATCATAAATGTTAGAAGCATGAGCTGGTTTGCTTAAGTTATTACACATGTGGTTAATTTTAATTATACAATTTCATTATGAGCTTAAGCCATATCAAGGAAATGATGGAGGAGGTGGTATGAAAACCAAAAATGAAAGAGAAGGAAATAATTTTAACAGTAGTCGGTTTAGTGTGGGCATGTAACGTTAACATGTTAACGTCTCTGTATACACTGTACGTGTGGATAATTTCATCAGCAATTATCTGGTTGAGATTATGTTATAATTGCACTTGGAGAAATTTTGGTGAAGTTTGAATTGATTTTTCTTATTCATACACAATGAATTATATTGATCGGCGAGAAGTTGGGCAAGATAATAATAAAATAAATAATTTCGAGACGATTTAAAAACATTTAAGTGTTAGTTAGTCCGACAGATCAGCAAATTGTATCACTCGGTATTGCTGCTTATTCCGATTATAAATAAATCTGCCACATACTTAAGTTTTATCGTAGTATTCGATTCTAGGCCTATAAATAAAAGTTTCGCATTATACGATGAATCTACACTGGAAAAAAAGGAAAACATATTTACCCCTTATGACGTGTTTAAGCAGTTGAATAAGTTCAAATGATACACAATTTTGTATTATCAGGAAAACAGTCTCATGGGCACAGTCAGCCTCCATCTACTACGGAATGAATGTTTATAGAAATCTCTTTATTTTTCGAATAGACTTTATACCGCAGAGCTTCTTCGACAGTTTTTATTCCGAGTGTATAACAATTTTTCCTATTATCAACAAAATATTGCTCTAATTTAATGGTTAAAAACAAATGAGGGTTGGAGTTTGTACATACAGATGTACAAACGTATTTAATGCTATGCTTGTGCTCTTTTCTGTAGTTAGTAAGTCAGCTAACTGTCATGTTATAAGTCTTACAGGTTATTTGAACATTTTGACGGTTGTTACCACAAGCGATACTGAAAGGAATGATGAATGAAATACGATTTTCAATGACAACCTGAAAACAATATAAACATTCGAACCACCCCTATAATGAAACATCACACAACCATACATGGTAGCAGCATATATATACTTGGTAGCAGATTACTTGACATGTTCGTATAACGTTTCTGTGTTGTTGCTGTTACCTTTACTCTTGATTTCTGGTAGGTTTGTACAAATACGCCATCGGCCACATAAATGTGGTATGTAGCTCTCTGTGTGTATTTTTGTACTTTTGATTGAGTATATCCGTTGGGATTAATGGGGATGATTATAGTGGGTAAATTTTTATATCGACGGGTATAGTATAACGCCAACATTGATAATGATGAGTTAGAAATATGGCCATCATAGGAGTGAGTGTATTGTGTGATATTGTTATTAAGACCACCCAACCGAAAAATATTAGCTTTTTTCCATACAATTGATACGATTTGATGTCTATTGACAATTAAACAATATTTGTATGTGTTTAAGGTATGGTAAAGTATGCATTACAGACTTCAATTCATAACGATAAAGATCTATTAGGTGAGTTAAATTTTTTTTTTTTGTTTGTACACATTTGGGAAATTAATATGACTTGGCTTATATAGCTTTAAGGGGTTCATTCTTTATTCTTACGGTTATGGTTTTATTTCCAAATTGCAAATATTTTCATTATTTTTCGTATTGTGGGCTGGTATAGTTAGGAGGGAAGTTAGAAATCAAAGCAATTTGTAAGTATTTTTATGGGGTTTATTAGCTGAGATTAATATGTCGTACAAGTGGATTAATGAAATTAAATTGTTTTAAGGGTTTTAGTAGGTAGTACCAAAAAGCAAAGAATAAAAAAGAACTTGACTTGTTCATGAGCAAGCATTCAACAGATTCCTTTTCCTTCCAAGGCTATTTTAATTTTTGATTAACCATCAGTGAATATAAGTCAAATGAGGCGTCTGTTCTTGATTTTGCATCATCTATTATCGTCGCAGCGATACAAGTGCTTTATAGTTAGCTATGACTTCTTTTAGATCAAATAACTCCACCGACTTACATTGGATTTATTTTTTTTTTTATCGATTTATTGTTTTTCACTTGTAATCTTTTTTCCGCAAGAGCTGCAGCACAGCCTACTTGAATACACAAAATAGTTTCAAGTGTTCTACTGCCTTTCATCAATTTTAACAATCTTTCAGACTTGTTTTAATTGTTAAATTTACAGCTTTTATGCAACAAAGCAAAGTTTAGGGATAAGGAACTTTTAATCGGCCATATTCTTCGTCAAAGGGTGACGTTATTTGTCCTTCCTATAACGTTGACTGTTGATTCCATCCTCTATGGGGTGATCAAGTTCTGTCTGAATAGATTATTTGGAGTGGGACACAATTCTCTTAAGTTTTTAAAATTTCGAAAGCCATTATTTGAATTTAGTTTTACTGGGCTTGTATTCGAGCAATCCAATCACTATACTATGCTGCCTATGGATTAGTGGATGATTAACTTATTTTTATCGATTACTAACAACAAGTTCTTTGGTCTGTTAAATTTCGCCATCAATTAAATTTAGTATATCTTTACACCAGACGTGTATATCTTTCTTACTTGTCAATACTTAAAGTTTCTTTTTACAAATATCTTTTGACAATCGTTTGATTAAATCCGTTAATTTACCAACATATATAAGTACATATAAATGACAGCATGTCACCCTTTGAAATCCTGAGAAACTTTATCGTTATTTTAATGCTTTACGAGGTATTTTTTTTTGCTATCGAACATTATGTCATATTGTAAGGAAATCAAAACAATCATCTCTAATTATCTGAAAGTGATTTAAAATGAATGGCGCTACTGTTTAATACATTTCAAGCTAAAACGAAACGAAATAAACGAATGGATTGGAAAACGCGACAAATCACACATCAATACAAGCAACAGCAACATTCCATGTTGCTTTTTGTCTTCTCTTTTTCGTTTAAATAAAAGACTGTTTTGTTGTCTGTAGATCCAGCAATTGCAAAGCTTTAGTTTTAGTGACTTTTTTTTTTGTAATGGAACAACTACAAGAGAGACACAGCATTTGACAAAAATAATGTAAAAAAATACATACAAAATACATACAAAGTACTCATACATGGCACTGCAAACATGTCTCGAGTGGCGCTCATCGAACACGACAGTAAGAGCAAGTGTCTGCAATTGTTATGGTTGATTGAAGATCACTGAAATAAAATAAATCCAAAATGCATGACAGTGCCGGGATATGGAACGGAAGACTAAAGCCTAAAAACCATAAAGACAATGCACTCACACAGCACAGCAGTCACCAGCACACAGCAGCTATCGATAAACGGCAATAAAAATCTTTTTAAAATGCAAAATACTCCAAACCAACAAAAAATAAACATAAAAAAAAACTGCCACGACGACAACAATCGACCAAATGAAAATTGCTTATCCATAATGATCATCGACTAGATGATCTGGTTGCCAGTTGCAACAGATGCAAACGACACAATGAAGGAGATGATAATAGCGTTGATGATGATGATGAAGTAAATGTACTGATAATTCCAATGAGTTAACAACTATGTCAGGAATCTCTTGAGCAAGACAAACATTTTTATTCTTTCGATTTTTTTTTTTTTTGGAACAAGAATTAGACATGAACGTGATTTACGGAACCCTTTAAATGGCATTAAAAAAACGTTTTTTCCATTATTTGTTTTTGGATTTTCGTCTTCGTCGTTTTTTTTTCTTTTTAATTTTGTCTTTATTTAAGCACAGAAATAAATTTAAAACAGAAGAAATGTGTTTTTGTTTATTCGTTTAAAATTTTTTTGTTTGGCTTTTTTGCAGTTGTTACTGTAGCACATGATGGTATTGAAACTGAAATAACGGAGAGGCCTAAATAGCTGAAATACTTTCGGAATGCATATTTATCACAAGGTTTTCCTTTTTCGTTAGCATATTGACTTCCTTTGAACGCATTTCGTCTACCAAGAAAAACTGTATTGTGACAACTTAAGCTCTACGAACCAAACAAAGCTCAAAAAAAAAAACAAAAATAGAATGCACACTCCTTGGATTAAAATTTCTTTAATTTTTAAAATTTTCTTCAGTAATCATAAAAATATTAAAAGTGTTAAGAAAACTATGTTACAGCAAACTTAAACCCCAATGATGATATTGTGTTATGTGCTGGCCAAAGAGTATTTTTACGTTGAGTATTTTCCATCATTTTTTTGGTTAAATATTTGGCTTCTAGTCTCTTAGGTTAACATTTGATAAAAATTATTTTGATTTTATTGTGTAGAAATACATACATAATTGGCCATTACAACCCTCCAGTCAGGATTACGACCTAGCTTCTCACGCCACTCAATTTGTGTGTGTTAATTTTATACATGAGTAGCGGAACCTACAGTTGACTCCAAACGACAGATATTTGAAGAAACTTTTCATGGCAATTTTATTTACTCTCAGAATTTATGCCCGAAAACTGCTGAGAGGAAGTCGCCGAAGAAATATTTTTTCGTATTTCATTCTGTTGGAGATGTCAGACCTGGGGTTTGAATCGTGGCCTTACGTCTAATAAGCCAACACACTACATACTAGACTACGGTGACTTAATTTTGTAGAAATAGGAACGTTATTTTGAAAAATATGGATTTCAAAGCCATTATGCTTGGTTTTGCGTAAATAATATTTTCTTGGTAGATTTATTGGCTTTGTAGGTGGTGTATAATCAAAACAAGTTCTGCGCCTACTGTGTATGATGCAAGTACTTGCGATTAGTTTTCATTGTTATTAGGATTATCATATTCAGTAGATTATCGAATGGCAGACTCTGAGCCAAAATATCTTTTGTGTTCATTATTTGAACACACTTAGAACACATTATCATTTGCAATTGTTCGCCAAATGGAAAAAGGAATGTCGAAAGTAATGTTCAAATAGTAACTTCTCAAGATTTTGAAAGAAGAAACATATCTGATATCTGATTTCCTTCCGATGTGTGCAATCTGCTCCATACCAGAATATTCTGAACAAATGCACTTTAAGTCTACAATGCCCAAAAAGGTCGGTTACTCCAAACTTAGTCTGGGGCATGCCTCAAATCTCCTCTTATTGAAATTTTCCAACAAAAGCTTTCATAGCGTCAAAACCATTTGCCTCTCTTAATTTTCCCTTTTTAAACATCCGTCTCCACTCCACTCGAGCTTTTAAAGGTCCCCCTGGCGAATTTATGATTCTTCTTCCTGATACTGCTTTACGTTGTAAGATGCTAAAAGCCATTCGAATATTCAACAATTATCACAATGAGTATGTTAAAGCGAAATAAAATGAAAAGGAATTTTGATTTATTGCTCATCTGTTTATTCGCATTTATCTGTGAAATTAAGTGCTTCTGATTATTATAATTTCAAGTTAAACGATATTTTTAATTATAAACTATAGTCTGTAGCTAGTAGTATATGGTACGTATATGGTAATTATACTGATTTCACTTTCCCATATTGAAGAAAGTGAAGCAGTAATTACGTCTCCAGTTGATATTAGTCTTGTACTACATATTGTAGAACATTGCTCTAGGAATTGGTTATTACTTGTTTAAATTCGGAAGAAGAAACTAAAAAACTAATCGACTTTTGAAATGCTTTTAAACAAAAGATTTTAACAAATAAATGTTTCAATGGCTTTCAGCAGCCATTTCTTTACCATTATTGAGGATGCTGTTAATAGGTTAATTGCCATGAAGAGTTTCTCAAAAATCTGTCGTCGACTTTAAATTGTGGGTTCCGCCACTCATGTATAAAATTAACGCACACAACATAAGTGGTGTGAGAAGCTAGGTCGAAATCCTGGCTGAAGGATTGTAATGACCAATTATGTATGTATGTATGTATAAAAAAAAAAACCGACAGCAAATATGGTAGACACGTTACTTTTCCCTAATTTTACCAATGTCTATACAATCATCAGTATTGCGTATAAAAATAAAATAAATATTTTCGGTAATTTCTATTTAAATGGAGCAAAACTTGACCTCTACCAATTGAAAATAAGTAACCTTTCGGTTTTAATAAGCAATCATAAAAGAACAGTTGTTTTGTTTTAATATTTCTTTGATAATTATTATTTATAAATAATGAAGACACGTTTTTTCCACCAAAAATAAAAATAAAATGATCATCAATTTATTCGACAATGTTAACAGCACTGCTGCTGCTGATCACTGTCTAACGTTGGGCGCTGTATATTGGAGTGGCTGGATGTTTTAAAAATACTTAAAACAGATTTTCATTCAACTAATTATGCCTTAATCTGACATGAGCCACTTTGGTTAATTTTTTCTTTTTTGTATAGTGTTGTGGAACTAAATGCTGCCTGTTAAATATTTGATAGGTTGCTTGAGTATTAGCAGCGCCATATGCCAGATTATATGTGTGTGTGTGTTTCTTACTTTCAGTTGATGATTGCCTTCATAAATTTACAAGATACTCGGGCTTGTCAAAGTCTTGTCTTTTTTTTTACAAACGCTGAGTGCAACGGTATGCATGTATGTGTGTGTATGTTTGTATATTCACATATTAAAAGCAGTCATCCCCCTCATCAACGTGATCATCAGAAAATTTAAGCAGCAGCAAAGCACCATCCTCCCATCCGCTGTATATGTTCTCTTACACATGTTTATTTGTTTTTGGTTTTTTTGTAGAGATTTTTATGAGGGAAAATAGAGGGATAGATGAAATGCCTGGCTGGACAGACAATAAAAACAGACGGACGATTGCATGGAATTGTTAGTGGCGGTATACTTAGCTTATTTCAGTTTTAAGAGCTTCTTTTAATTTTAAATGCAACGTAATTTTCAGCAATCATCACGTACTATTGTCATAATTATCATTTAATGTTCTCTTCTTCTTCTACTAATTTTTTTTTTTACAAAAACTTTTATACTTTAATCTGTTTGTGTGCATCTTTTGCTTGTTTATTTGTGTTTTGTCAACATTTTCATAATAAAATTTATTGATATTAAAAAATAAACACAACAAAAAAATACGTAAATAAATAAATCAGATCATGCATGCTTGCAGCAGCATTTGAGATTTAGATGCGGCTAAGCTAACTTTATCTGTCACATAATGAAGGTATATTTTTGCATTCGTTGAAAAAGATTTGTAGAAATTTTAAAACGTTGTCTAATAAAATTTAAAAAATAAATTATAGCACATGTCAAGAGATTATCTAATGAAATGTAGAGTCCCACAAAGAAGAATTTCATAAATTATTCTTAAATTGACACTTCAAAGCAGAACACCCACAAAAATTTGTGTTAAATTCTTACACTGCACATCATCAAGCATATAGAATTTCGTATACAAATTTATCAATGATAGCCGGCATAAATTATCGATTGAAAAATGAAAAAAATGCAGACAATTCTAAACAAGTGTTGATTTTCGAAAGTTTTTTTAAATGAAATACTAAATTGTTTATCAATGCATTTAATAATGTTGCATATTATCTAAACTACTATAATAGATCGGTTAGTTGAGACAATCAATCAATAAATTATACAAACAGGTCCATCAATATTAGCTTTTGCCTGGAACAGAACATATAGTATTTGATTGAACTGGAATTTAAATAAATAAAATATAACTACAACAATGTAATCTTAATAATTCAATGTGTTTGTTGTAATATATACCACACAAGTGTCCCCAATTATTTCTAAGTTCCAGGAGGACACGCTACATCTCTTTGCTTGCTAGATCGGGTGACTAGGGTGACCAATCTGGTGTTTGTCATAGAGTTCTTATCCTGTAAGTTTATCGATATGTTTAGGGTCAATATTATGTTGGATAATGATAACCGTCGTCTGTAATCTGGATGTTTCTACAGAGGCGGGTAAGTTAGTACTGAAAATGTTTGTAGCAATCGAAGCAACTATTCCACAAGAACTTTCGATCATTTCTTGTTGAAACTACTTCTATCAAAATAATGTTCATTTATTGAGTCTGTTCTGTCAAATCACCATGGACGATCATAGACAACGCCATGTGTTTTTGCTTAACGGGCTCTGAAATAATTGGCAACTGAACTTAAATTACATCGAAAGATCGTCTTCAGCTCTGAGACCCTTTTCTGTACGTGAACAAACAACATTGTCGACTTTGTATTCCGAAAAATTCAGTCTTTGGTGAGGATTTTGGTCCATTGGCGGCGCCAGCAGTAGCTCCATCCACTCAAGTATAAAAAAAAAATTAACGCACACAACATAAGTGGTTGTGAGAAGCTAGGTCGTAATCCTCACAGAAGGGTTGTAATGACCAATTATGTATGTATGTATTATCTCACGTGGATGTTATGTGATCTGGCGATTTAAACGTGGTTAGACTTTTTCTTGTGTATGGGAATAAGCCGCAAACAGCGGTCATCAAAGCCAACATAACCCATGCCAACGGTGAAATTCAGCCTTATTTATGCGCCAGATCGTAGAAAAATGTGACATTTTGGATGCGCTATAGATGCGCTAGACTTATTTATGTTTTAAATGATTGGAAATCGGTAGGATTAGTTGGATTTACAGAATGTGAGTCGTTTTTAATTTCAGAATGTAACAAATTTTACATTTTTATGGAAATTTATATTGTAACACAAAGATAAACGTTAATTATTTGTCTAAAATCGCAGATTATGTTTTTCCATTTTCATAAATGAAAATCAAACCGGTTTGCATAACAACACCATCCAACCCATTTCAATATTTTTAATCCGTAACATTGGCATGAAAGGCGAAAAGATTAGAAAATCAAAAGATTTTCGTTTCCATAAAATAAACTTTTAACACAAGAAAACAAATTTGTTAAGAATTTTCTAATTATAAAGCGAAGAAACAAAAAGAAAAACTTGATTAAAAAATCTCAGTTTTCCTTACCAAAAAGGAGAAAAGAAAATGCGCAAAAAACAAAAAACATACATTTCTGGCGACCACAAAGTGTTACGCTTCATTAAAATCGGATTAATATTCGTCTACCGAACACCACAGGACATACCAAGTCCTCTACAGTGACCAAGAAAGCCAGACAAAACAACAACAACGACACAACAAAAAATAAATGAAAACAAAATCGTTAAACGAAAAATATACTGAAAGAAATATTCTCACGCTGACCATTGCTTAAGGTACGCTGAACACAGAACACAGAGTATGTCTTTAGAAAAGAAATTGTAAATTAGATACACGCAAAGAGAATTAAAGAAATTTTGCATATAAAGGAAATTAACATTGAATTTTGGTTTTAAAATCACCCCAAAAAAGTTTGATTTGTGAAAAATTCCGTCTTTAAATGTTCAGGTAAATTGTTACGCAAATTGAATATCGAAAACTGTTTCAAGTTCAAAATCACTATACGTTGTACCATACATTAATGTAGGACAAAACATTACGTTGCAATAAATTTTCAATTTAAGGCATAAAATTACCCAAACGTTGCAAAACAAAAAAGTGGTTGACCAGTTTACGTGACGCTACCTAAACTAGTGTTTGTAGGTTCTTATAGGCAAGCGGTTCATCCCTTAAGATAAAAAAGGTTAATTTACTTATTTCGTGGGGTCAATCACTTGAACAATTGACCGCGTGCTAAAGATTTTTCTAAATTTTAAGATTTTTTTACCTAAAAATTCTGTTCTACTTCTACGTCCCCGTTGGCACAGATGCTTTGTGTGACATTTTCAATTGATGACCGTTTAGGGTTTTTGTCATTGCTGTAGCAATTTCCGAACGCTTGATCTTCTTGTCCAAGCAGCATTTCTGACCTTTTTGTTGTCATATTTAATTAGGGTTCCCTATTTAACATAAACTTTTTCGCTGCTAGATTGTTTGGATATGAATTTTTATTTTAAAATTTAAATATGCATTTACTTTGCATTAATAATTGCGCGCAATTTGTTTGCATAACTGCAAGATGTTTTCAAAAAAAAATTCTTTTTAGATTTCCTATGCCTATAATCTGATTGTTAAAATTCCCTTCTTAAATAAAAATTCGCTCGGTCACGACCTTCGTATAGAATGCCGCGAAAAGGGTAGGAAGAGATGTAAAGTTTTGAAATAAATCGTAGTTGAAGGAGTGCGCACGAAAAAATATTGCCTTATCTAATACTGTACTTTAAAAACAAATAATTACCATAACTTTAACTTGTTTTTAGTTGTAATCCTCTGTCTGAGCAAACGCCTGTGAGGTCTCACTTTAATTATATAATTACATTTTTTAAAAATGGCAATCAACAAAAATTTCGAGGCTAATAACTTTGAAAATTACCGTCCACGATTATGGGTCTCCTATTAAGAGCTTCCTATCTTCAAATTTAAATTTAAATAACTGGGTGCCGTGGTAGTCTGCTGTGTATTGTGCTAGACTATTAGCGTAAGGGTCGTGCGTTCGATTCCCACCAGAGGCCCTGGTCTGTGACACTACACCGAGCATATGGTCAAAGTTGCTCAGCTCGTATATAATTAAATATATTTGTAATTGTATTGTAATAACTAAATAAATGAATAAAATTTAAATAAAATAAAGTGTATGCGAGATATTATCTAAATCTGGTGTCTAGATGCATCGAATCGAAAATGTAAAAGAGTCAAATCACACAATCTCGGCGGCCCGTTCACATCACTTCCATTTGATATGGCTATGCACTCACATCGGTCGTGCAGAATATTCAATGTGGTATGTGGCTGGTAGCGCTTTTCTGTTAAAATTACGACGTTCTGAAGTCCCATGTGGATTCGTATTGTCCCAAATTCATTTTGTTTGTTTACGTACCCAATCAGACAGAAATGTGCCTCATTGCTGAAGATGATTATTCAATGATTGATCAATGATCCAAAGCCCATTAAGTAAAAACACGTCGTTGTCTATACTCGTTTACCTTCAATTACTGGGCCAGTTGAATTTTGTGTGCTTGTACAGGTAGAAGTCACGATAAATAAATCGCCAATTTGTGATCCGCCAAATGAATACAAAATTTCAATGGCATTTCCTGCACGCTTTGGTTTATTTACTTTCAAAGAAAAGACATGTAGCCGTGAGTTATAAGTTATGTTATTTGTAACATACATACATATGTAAACTAAATATAGAAATTTTGAGATTGCAGCACTTTATTCCAAAATGTTATACTTTGATCAATCAATCTCATGTACTGAGGTTGATTAATAGAAAGTGATACCAAATCATGAAGTTATTAGACGTAAGGCCACGGTTCAAACCCCAGGTCAGACATCAAAACGAAAATATAAAAAAAATATTTCTTCGGCAACTTTCTCTCAGCAGATTTTTGGCAAAAACTCTGAGAGCAAATAAAATTGCCATGTAAAGTTTGTCAAAAAATCTGTCATTCGGAGTCGACTTTAAACTGTAGGTATAAAATTAACACACACTACATAAGTCGGTGTGAGAAGTTAGGTCTTAATCCTGACTGAAGGGTTGTAATGACCAATTATGTATGTACATATGTATGTGATATTAAATAATTTAAAATTAATTTAAATTATTATTATTCCACAAAAATACTATGCATTTCCTAATTTTAACAGGATTATTACTGAATTTATTAAAAGAAATAATATTCGAATAAAATTACTTCAAATATTGTAATTTGGCATTGAAGACATAAAGTTTTGTAAGACGCCATATTGTTTCCGGTGGCATACACTCCACTCTAAAAGTGTATAAGACATTTACGTAAACAAAAGAAAAGTGATATAAATACACAAAAGTATACCAAAGTAATATTGTACAAGAACAAGAAAAAAAGGGGGCAGTTTCTTTGGGATACATTTTCAATACATTCATGTTTATTTATAAGCTTGTCTGACCTTTTGACATGCGCTTACTTAAATAATGTATTTGGTTACACATATGTAAATGCATACATCATACGTACATATATGTATATATACAATATGAATACATACATCAATTCATATGTGTTCATATATATGAAGGAAAATAAAAGTGTATAAATTACATTCGTATGCATATTCGTATGTTTTAGATTTATGTACTTATGTACATAAAATGAAAATGTAAATGACGCCAGTATTTAGTAATGAAACAAAAAGATCTATTTCTTAAGTAAACGTTAATAATTCTATACCTTTGATACATCAAAGAAATGAAAAGTACATTACAAGTAAATAAGTTTCAGTATCATATGTAGAGAGTATTTTTTTGTGCCAAAATTTATAAATTTTAAAGAATATCGAAATACAATAATACTATGATTTACACGACGTAATCATTCAATTTACGTTGTCAAATTTCTTTTGGATAAAGTAAATACCCATGACATGAGTAGTATATGAGTCTAGGTCGTAATCCTGACTAAAGGATTGTAATGACCGATTAAGTAAGTAAACACGGACCCTTGATGAATCCTCTGCAATTAAAGATTGTGAACTGGTATGCGATTGGTATATGGTTTCAACAAGACGGTGACATGTACTACAACAACAATCGATTTTGTTTTTTTTTGCATAAGAAGTTTCCAAGAAGTATAAATTTACGTTTTGCGGAACTCAAATGTCTCAAAAATGATACGATTTTATGTTTTTATATTATAATCATTGGATCTACGTCAAAGGCCTGTCATGTTATCGGTAAGATACCGCCTGAAATGTATGAAAAAATGGTCAAAAACTATCTCAAATGGATTGACAGTCGTAATCTATCCAGAGGTAATCGTGGAGATGAGATTGTATTTCTTAAGGAACAAGAATTATTATGAAATTAGGATATCAAACCAGTAGTCGCCGTAGTCTAGTAGGTAGTGTGTTGGCTTATTAGACGTAAGGCCACGGAAATATTTCTTCGGCGACTTCAGCTCAGCAGATTTCTGGCAAAAACTCTGTAGAGTAAATAAAATTGCCATGAAGAGTTTCTCAAAAAATTTGTCGTTCGGGTTCGACTTTAAACTGTAGGTCCCGCCACTCATGTATAAAATTAACGCACACAACATAAGTGGGGTGAGAAGTTAGGTCGTAATCCTGACTGAAGGGTTGTAATGACCAATTATGTCTGTATGTACAAACCAGGTGAAATCCTTGGATGTTATCCTTAGTACGAATTGAAATGATAGCGCAACGAAATACCATATATAGGAGAGTCATTGGTTCTGATTTGTGCCTGATTCCAAGAATGAGGCACTGGTTTATAAGAGCTATACTAACATATGCTACTTATTGCGATGTTGATAAAGATAAAGAGTAATCAAGAAGGATAACAGCTGCGATGAGACCAAAACACACAAGGGGATTACTAACCATATTCTTTACCCAACCGGTTGAGATGTGGGTACGGCCTCCAAGTTAAATGAGAATGAATTAATTTCAGTTACAAGTTGTATGATTTGGGTATAAACATGGAGGT
This sequence comes from Sarcophaga carnaria, assembly GCA_958299815.1. NCBI lineage: Eukaryota > Metazoa > Arthropoda > Insecta > Diptera > Sarcophagidae > Sarcophaga > Sarcophaga carnaria. The sequence continues at coordinate 141,273,886 of OY283150.1, forward strand.
AGAACGAGACTGGATTTCTATATATTTCATGGCAAGGAATCTGCTGAGATAAAGTCGCCGATGAAATATTTTTTTATATTTCGTTTTGTTGAGGATATCTGACCTGAGAAGATACTATGCCAGACATAATTAGTTTCGACGATTGGACTGGAGGATGCTAAGTAATTTTGACTTTGGTCCTCCTATCTTCTTTACCTTGATGGTGTATGCACAACAATGTATGTATGCCAATTGGGATGATACCTTGGATTCCACGTTTGGGTCTTCTGCTCTTCAACATATCTACCTACGTATGTTGGGTGTAAGTGCCACTTCCTAAGCTTTCTATTAAGTTCGTTGTGAAAGCCGTTTTGTATGAGGGGTCAGTATTCAGGCTATTCTTATGTAGATTATTTGCAGGGGGATTAATGTCTCTTAATTATAAAAATTTCAAAATAAATTCCGGAACGACCGATACTATGGCCACATATTTCATCAGAATAGAATTAATGTAAGTTGCAGTTCAGTTCAAAATTTTAAAAATGTTTAATGCACTTGTATTATTGTATACAAAATCAATTTCCTACAGTTTGATGTGAAAATAAATTTTAATTTTTTGCAAAAGAAAAAATGAATTATTTTTGTTGCAGCAGCGAAAAAAAAATAGTCATTTGTCAGTACTTTGCATGTCATGTCCATTAACACTTTGGGGTTTTTTTCCACTGTTTTTCAAAACATTTTACTCCATACCATACCATACTATACGTATCCCATTGTGGCACTTGTTTCGACCAGCAGACTGTCACACTAATATGTTTAAGTGCTTCTCAATTTTAACACATTTCCTGAACATACAACCAACCAACCAGTCTGTCTATGATATTATATGTCACTTTTACTTAAAAGCACAAAGTCGAAAGAGTAAAAAGCTAAAAGAATAAAAACAAAAAAGAAAAATACAAGAAAAAATGTGAAAAAGGTGGTCAGTCTGTGGTTTATGGTAAGTGTAGTTTAATGCTACCATTGGCTGATATAAGTACCCTTAGTTAAAATATGCTAATAGGAGTTGCTGGTTAAAGTTTGTTAAGTATGTATATATGGTGTGTGAATGGCTTTAAAAGAGAGCATTTAAATAAAATGGTTAACAGTGGGTAAGACTATAAATTTCTGTTAGATTTGCAGAGAGATATGTATGTATGTATTTAAAGTATACATTAACAATTTATTTATAAATGATGATGGTTAAAAATGTTCAAAAAAGAAATAAAAAAGAAATGGTTAGAATTTTCTTTGAGTAACACTTTCCTAAGAGATGTGTCGTGGTTTATTAATGATTTGAAAACTACTTTTTCCACTTTTAATATTTTTTTTTTTGGTTTCACTAATTATAATTAAAGGTTAAACTGAGGTGACTGCCCATCATAAATTCCAAAACTTAGCAGATAATTGCAACACGGTTAAAATTCTTCTTTAACTCGTATACGAATAAATGCATTTCTTTGTCTTTGTCATGCCTTAAAAAGTTGCCACATTATGCCACATCATATATCATCTATTTCAGTTTCCAACTTAATGGCACACTGTCCATTTAACACATTAGTAAACTCTTAAATTTTTTTATTCCTCTGCTCACATCCTTTGCCCATATAATAAACTAGAAATGATTTTTTCTATTTTTATTTTTATTCTTTTCTTTTGTTTTTCTTTTTCAAAAAAAGTTGAAAAAAGTTAAAAAAGTAGTTGAGAGAAACAAAAAAGAAGAAAACAAGGACGCAAATGAAATTCATTATTTGCCACACACATACATACACTTAACTACACTGAAAGCCTCACAAAGCCAAGTATGTAACCGACTACACCATCAGTGTGCTTGCCACCTAACAAGCAACCCGCATTGTCAATACAAGTCGCAGCTACATATCCATACTACTTGCTGCTACAACATCAACAATAACAATGAAAGGAACCTACTGAAATAAAAGGAAGAAGAACTGAAACAAAAAACAATATTTTCTCGTATTTTTTTTGTGTAAGTCAGCACCAAAAAAAAAAATAAGAAAAAACAGTCAGGAAAGAAGTATGTGTATGTATATAGCAAACGAGGTTCGTAACATGGGGTTGTCAGTATTTAACCCAAAAGGGTGTAGGTGCTGCACGGATGCGCGAACTTTCAATGAATCGAGTTAGAAAGAGCCAAAGCCAACTACATGCAACATACATACGGATGTACTCTACAGCAGAGGACACACAAAAGGAGTACAACAACAACAACTACGGTATAAAATCATAGAATGAATATAGATTTTGTGAAGTGTAAAATATAGGAAAATGTATGTAAAATAAAAAACTGCTTAAAGTTAAAAAGTACCAATAAAAAGTACTTATAAAAATGTATTTGAAATAAGTAGCAAAAAGAAAATTATACTATATATAAGGAAGATATACACATGTTTGAACTTTAGGTCTCATAACGTCCTATATTTTTCTCTCCTTTAGTTTGTTTTTTGGAGTATAAGCGTATCCATCTGCTATTTTAATTTCCTTTTTGGCTTTACTTATTTCCCTTTAGTTAACTAAGTTTTCCAGCTAAGCTGGCTATTTGCCTATTGTAGCACGATCTACAATGATTCCCCATCTACAATCCATTCCCCATTACCTAGAAATAACCTACACTGTGAAAATAGTATTGTACTGCCTGTAGTGTTGACGGACCTTGCTTATTCAGTGATGATGCTGATACCTTCCCATAATATGCATTGCTGATGTAATTCTCTCTAAGAGATCAGGATATTTCCATCCGGATTATTTGGAGCAGAAATAAAACCTCATCATCTATTAAAATTTGAAAAACTAGAACGAAAAATAGTTTTTCTCCATTTGTAAATGTCTAGGATAAGTTGGAGGAGAAACGAATATAAATATTATGCTTTAAATCAATCGCTCTAGTAATCTGTATCTCAAGGAGTTTAAATGAAATTAAATAACAATCTGTAGTTGTGATTACTTGTTAAGCTAATGCTCGAGAATAGTTACATTAGGATTGACCTAAATGAATATATACGCCATGTTTTGAGAAGCGCAAGCCAGGCAGGCACAACTCATTGGCCTATAGAAATCTACAATGTGTTAATGATAACACAATTGGTATACAGCATTAGTGTGATATTATATAGTCACTCGTATTCTATTAAATATTGAATTTTGGTACTATTTCCATACAAAAAGTACCATATCCTTAATAAAACCCTTGTCATGTCTATCTCTTTCAAAAACAGTGCACATGAGTAACAAGAGGTAACGAGAACCTACAGCATTAGGTTCAAATGTAATAAAATAGAAGCAAAAGCAATGACAACAACAACAACAACAATAACAAACATTTACCAACCTAAAACTACAAGTGTATGCCTTCCCCCTTTGCCCCTAACAGTTAGATGGATACGTTTTGTTTTTTTTTTTTTTTTTGGTGTATATAATGGACTTAAGAGAGAAGTTTTTCTACCATCAAATGAGGCAAAACGAGACATCTAGCGCCGTTTAATGGCAGAGTTGTTGCTTTTTGTATTATTTGTACCACATACAGATACTTTTTTTTGTAATAATTTTTGTTGTCATTTGACTTAAATTCCGATACAGTTAATGATAAGCATATGGCTCTAATACAGAGGTTAGAAAAGACCTTATTAGGCAGAAAAAGTACGGGAGTAAAAGAGATAACATATTACCAAACCAAATTAAGGCGGTCCTTATGGCCGCGCAACAAGGTGTGATTTTCCAAAAGAGTTTTATTTCAAATGAGTAAAAGAGCCAACGAGTACATTTTGGAAACTTAACGAATGAGTGCCACTCTTTTCTGAGTGAAATTTTTCGAATAAGATTGAGTCTCTTCTCATTGTATATCGTTTGGAAGCAGCGGCAAAATGGTAGAGAATCCAATCTAAAATTTATTCAAAAAAGATTCCTATGAGTCATATTTGAGTGGATTTTCATTTTCTTATTGGAGATTTTCTTTTGTTTTCTGTTTATTTTTGTTTGTGTTTAACAAGATTTTCTTGAATGCTCCATTTACAGAACGAAATAAACAGAAAAGTGGATTTGAAAATAAAAGAGCACTACTCTTATGACTTGTCTGTACCGTATGAGTCAAAGGGGGCGTCTCGGTAAAATGTGTTAAAGCCATTTATAGGTGGTATAAATACTCTCTATATAAATAAACATGTACATTAGTATACGTATACGTACATATGTACATATCCGTAAACATAGCTCCTCTACACACACACGCACTCAGACACACATACACATTCGATATAAAGAGTAAAATCATGGAAGAAAAAAAATGTACTTTAATAATAAAATACATTAGGCCAACCCCAATGTATCCTAGACGAACTCTCACTCGTTCATCATCCAATTGTACGTTTGCTCCAAATGGCCTAGCCTTTGCGCCTCGAACAATAACAAAAACAACAACCACATTAAGATTGTTTTTTTTTGTCTTCTTGTTCTTCTATTTTCATTTTGTTTTAATTTTTATTCGTTTTTTTTTGCTTTTCAATACAAAAACATTTCTTTTTTTTTACTTTTTTACTTGTGTATACATACACACAGCTTTACATATTGAAAAAAACAGCAGCCAGCCATATGCTTTGGCAGTGGTAGTAAGAGGTTGTGGTCCAATTCAGTGGGTAAATGTAGTGCAAAGTACCATGGCACTATTTGGCCTTATATACTGTTGTTGTACTCTTGTTTAGTGATTATTTTCTGCAGTGTGCAGTCTTTTTTTGTTTTTTTGTTACCAAATTCTATGCGCCTTTTTTATTTTGAAAGGACTTTTTATTTTATATGCAACACTGTATATTTCCTGGGTCCACTTTAATATTATAACATGCCACTGGCAATTTAAATTTGTTAACATCCAAGCAACAACTTTCATATTTAAACTTTAAATGTTGAGAAAATATAAAAGCTTCAAGCATTGCGAGGTTAGATCGCTGACTGCAGGATATATTGTGATGAGGAGCGGTTGAAGACTATCTAACACCTTCTCTGTAACTGCCCAGATTTTAGTAGGATGAGGTTGAGTACCCTAAGAAGGGGTTTCTTTGATAGTTTATGTTCTCTGTCAAAAACCGACATCTGAGCTCTCCTGAAATTTTAAATAGTGGTAGTATATTATGTGCTCTCTTGTATACATATTGCTATAACAAGATTATACGTAGACTCTTGGATTCTATCCTGTGTACTGGTGGATAGCGAAAACGTTTCAGAAATAAAGAGTTGTGTCTCCAAAACCTATACGCAGAGTGAAACGCTGGTGAATTATACAAGAAAATGTATGGAAGAAATTGAAGAGAAGTATGACTACGAATTTTTCCTACCTTGTATTTATAACGCTTGCTGAATTTAGGGCTATTTATTTGGCAAAAGGCAAGAGTAATTTTAAGACCTATACCTTGCAAAGTTTAGTCTAACTTCGTTGTCGACATAAAACAGATGGTTGGTAAAATGGTGAAAAGCTTAAAATGTTACAGTAGACGGATTCAAACAGTACGCATACATTTCAGGACGATCAGCTCCATAACCAGCTCCGCTATATGGAAAGACACTTGAATTTTAAAGTATACTGTCTAGCAGTATATATTGACATTAAAAAGGCCTTAAATAATACACGAATCGATTAAATTATTCCAACATTAGAACAATTTTAAGGTGACTGGATGTTAAGACAGTAGACCAATAATATGTTAAGGCATCAAGTTGAAGGATAATGTTAAGTGATGAACTCCACCGGAGACAAATTGTTACCTCTACTGAACGTTACCATGAAATAAATTGCCCTGGGGATATTTAGCGATGTTGAGCAGACGATATCGCAATACTGTGAAGAACTCCCTATCATTCATTGTAAGTGAGGGGATTACAATCTGAACATTCCTCACACCTGATCACATCCAGGTAGAGTAAGCGTGAATCTGGATGAAGCCGGACTTTGGCAAGGCGATTTATAACTGAAGCGATCTGCAAATATTGCAGAAACCATTTTAAGCAAACGAAGACCAGTGACAGAGATGTTTCTACAAGACTGTTTATGTTTATTAAGTCTCGTGTGGCGGGTTATTAGGCGCGAGTCTGCGGTTCAAACTCCAGCTTTTGACATGTCTAAGCAAATAAAACAAAAAATGGAAAAAATAAACACGAGGATGTCCTGGTAGTCTCGTGGGTAATATGCTAGACTATTAGCGTGAGGGTCGTGTGTTGGCTTATTAGAAGTAAGTCCACGGTTCAAATACCAGGTCAGACATGAAAATGAAAATGAAAATATAAAAAAAATATTTCTTCGGTGACTTCCTCCCAGCAGATTTCTGGCAAAAGCTCTGAGAATAAATAAAATTGCAATGAAAACGTCCCGCAACTCATGTATAAAAATTAACTCACACAACATAAGTGGTGTGAGAAACTAGGTCCAGAATCCTGACTGAAGGGTTGTAATGAGCAATTATGTATGTATGTAGAGTTTGAAATAACTTTTATTTTCCGAAATAATTTAAATTAAGAAAACATACATGTTGGTGTTTCGTTTTATAGCCAATTATTTCTAACCTAAACTTTTCGAACATCTTATATTTGCCAAAAAAAAAAATATGTTTTGTGTCAGCTGATAGAATCACCTAAATGTACGATCATCATTAATTATTTTAAATAGAATAACTGCGTGTGTTTGTTTTTCGTACCAACTATTGAATTTTTTTCCATTCCAGCAAATTGTTGTTGCTACTCAAAAATTCTCCCTAGCTTTTAATTTTTAATATTTCAAGTGATAATAAATACATAGTATTTGTAAAATATTTTCAGTGTCTTGTTCTTGTCTGCTGATAATTTATTGTATTTGTTTTAAGTAATAATTTAATTAATAAAATAAAAACACATGCAAATAACTATAGTATATGCATAATATAATATTTAATATTAATTTACTTAATGTATTATTACTTTTGTTTTTGTTTTTTTGTTTAAATTAAATTATTATTTATATGAGTTGCACATATTTTTCCATTGGTGTCGTCATAACTATGGAAAAATTTTGTTTGTTTGTGTTATTTACAGTTTATAATAACTTAATACAATTAGTTATTACTTGGGCTATAAATAATATTTAAAACAAATACTAAAAAGAAAAATAAAATAAAAAAATATTTTTCTCATATATGCGTAATAAAATATACTTCACTTCAAGTGTTATGAAACCTTACAAGTTGTTTTTTTTAAATGTTGTAGGAAATAAGTTAATTAGTGTTTCTAGAAGCTTAGTAATAAGTGAATGAAATAAATCTTTTCAATGTTTTAAACAAAAAAAAAATTGGAACTTAAAATATTTAAAAATAGAAAATTTATTATGTACGCTTACGTTGTAATAAATTAATAATTAAATGTCTTAACATTTTGTAAAATGAAACAAAAAATTTCGAATTTACAAACGCATTTTGGGAATATACTACTCACATATCGGATCTTTCATTAAGCGCCACTTATCTTTAAAATTAAATAAAACAAAGTGTGTGTGGGATATCATCGAGATTTTTCATTTCGTTTAAAACACCTACTCATACCTATGTAAGTGGAATATAACATCGAGCTCTGAGTGGAGCGCATCCAAAAATCCAAATTTTCAGTGACACACTCGCATTAAAACAGGCTGAATTTTAACAAAGTCATGTGTTATTTTGTTGATTGGTTTATTCGCATACAATCGCTAACTAAAAAGCACACCCCGCATGAAAAAGGCTAACGTTCGCAAATTCCACATTCTCGGTGGCCAGTCCACATCACCTAAACGTAAGATAACCATGCTTTCGAAACTCTCGTGTAGAATATCCAATGCGTGATGAGCTGTGTGGCTGCAGCCTCGTAGTCGTTGGTATACAGTTCATTCAATTAGGGGCTAAAAGAAGTTGGTAATCATCGATCTAGAGTGGTCGCCATAGCATAGGCCATATACTGGTCAAAGTCGTTCTCAATGAAATACGAATCGATGACGCCACGACACCAAAATCCACACCAAACAGAGATTTTTTAGAGATGCATTGAAATCTCTTGGATATAATGTGGATTGGTATTCTCTTCCCAGACTTCCGAAAGTTGACAGATGATAGCGGCCATCTTATTGAAGAGGCATCGGAATCTTGAATTGTTAAACGGGTACTCCGTTTAGTACTACTCCAAGTGATGTAACGATGCAGTATTTAAAAATGTGCAACATGATATGTAGGCGCATGTTACTAAATCGCCATACTTGATTTAGTGTCCAAAAAACTGTTGGCATTTTATTAATTGTGTCAGGAACATTCCCATCATAGCCATCATATTTACTTATTATGCTACCGAGATATTGAGGTGAGATTTAATAACATCAAATCTTCTCCAATATTGGGATCACTTAGGTGCTTGGGTGTGGACTTCGTAGTTTGTGGTTTTAAGGAGGAACGAAAGAGTTATAGTCTGATTACATCTACTTTGAATTTGACCACTACGTCGATGGTGATAGTTCGCGAGATTTATTCTTCAAGATGGCGAACTATCGCATCTTCAATTGAAGTTGGGTATAAATAACCTGCTTACAGAAATAATAGCATACTTTTTATCATTATTATGTACTGCACTTTATGTAAAATTGGTAAATATGTAATGATTTCTTCGTGTATATGAGTAATTGTCCCTCTCCGTTGGGCCTTGCCTATATGATAGGGATAATTTTATGATCTTAAATCGAAGTTATGAGTCTGTGGGCAAAAACCAGGTGAAATGGGACAGAGAACTAACTTGGGCTTCAATGTAGCATAGCACATAGACGGTTCTCCAAACATAAGATATGATAAGATTATTTCCTTTGACCAGGGTATACAGAGGCGGTGTAGTGTGTGCATGGTTGTTGAAGTGATTACAACTTTATTGAACCATTCGTGTCACATAACTTTTATATAAAAAGAGCAAGTTGCTTACATTAATACATTACATGCACTGGAATGTGCCAGACCAAACATTGCCTTTGATCAAGAAGGCACAGAATATTTCTGCAATACGAATTTTTAATTAAAAATTGCAATACTTTTCAAATATTTATAGTAGAAAAGATTAAAAGCAACTTAAAATTTGTCTCCAAAATTCGTTGTAGCTATTTTTGACTTAAACTGTTATTAAGTTTTAATTTTCCTCAAATAAACATTTCGTAATCGTGTTACTGGGTGAACCTAGGTCAACCGCCAATTATAATGGATTTTAACATGAAAACTTAAATCACCTCGAAGTCTATAACATTTTTAGAATTAAATTATTTTCAAAAAGTATATTATGGCGTATGGCATAATAAAGATGGGGTTAACCGACTGTAACTTTATAATAAAGGCTCCTAAAATGTTAGTAAACTTGTATTTAATTAAAAAAAAATGGAGTGACTTTTTAAATTTATTTTTAAGATTATCTAATGAATACCATTTAATGCACGTAGACTTTGAAATCATGTGTTAGTTAGTTTTTCATATTAATTTAAGCAATTAAAATTTTAGGTGATGAAAGCTTACTTCTTTAAAATTCAGTACGTACATATACAGTGGACAGCAAAAGTCTTAGTATGGCAATATATATTGACAAAAAAAGTCCCCACAGGCTTAATACCCTTGCACAAAGTCCCGATATGACTTCAAGAGAGTATTTAGGAGATCATTTTACATAATCGCTAATCCTCAAACAAACGTCAGCCGAAAAATTTGCTCATGGTGCCCTTCAGAAAACACTAAACAAAACTTGTATATTCAATGCGAAATGGGTTAAATGGAGTGCTTGACCTTAAGGGATATTCTACTAAATACAAGGGATAACATTTTCATATATTAGCTTAGATAACGTGTACTTGTCAATTAAGACAAGTACAGTACCCGGGGGTCAAATTGGCTCCATTGTACATTCATATATTAAGACTGAGTTTTAAATTTACTCAGGGTTCTCCTCGAGGGTTCCCATGGAGTCATCTGAAACTTTTCCTTATTTTTCTCTTGTTTTATGAAAAACATTAAAAAATTGTTTGTTTTATAATAAAACAGAAATAAATTAATAAAATAAATATAAAAACTATGAATTTTTATACTAACTTTTGGTTAAAATACATGAAATTGCTAAAATATATTGCCGTACTAAGACTTTTGCCGTCCACTGTATGTATGTATCGTCGTAAGTATGCATTTCTCTTCGGTAGTAAACCTATGTGAAACTTAAGGAGTTTGAAAATAATTTGAGTTTTCTAACGAATAGTTACGCATTTTAATTAGCCAACCAGATAATAAGAAATGGTTGAAACAGATACACGCTTCACTTGAAAAGACACACACACACACACACGTGGGGAGGGATTTTTATTTTATTTTATTAGTTTTTTTTCTTCTCTGCTTACTAAATAAGATTAAAAATGACTGAATAAATAAATAAAATAATAACAAAAGAAAAAAACCAACAAGAAACACAAAAAAAAATAATAATCAAAAAGGCGAATAAGAAAACTTAAAGATAAGAAATCTTAAAAGAATATATTATTCGTATAAGAGCAATAGAAACGAAGAAAAATAGAAACTAACAGAGTAACTTAAAGATACGACGTAACTGTCAGTTACACTAAACGAACTAATAAGAAAAACTGAAAATATTTTTCAAATGAGTATATGTATTTATGTACATATGTATGTTGGATATGAAATGACACACAAACACAAGAGGAGAATACGATTAAAGAACGGAGCACAAATGTATGGATCCGTCAACAATGTACTGAGAAGTTAATGAAGCTCAATAAGCAAAATACACACGACTGAGTACATCCAATGAGTGAATTTTTTTAACATTAACATTAGCAAAGAAAAACAAAAGAGCAAACGTATCTTATGGTTGTGAGTACGTGTACTGAGGCATTATATGGTCGGAGATAGTGAATGAAAAGGAAAAAAACAACAATAACAAGTATCTGTTAAATGTTTGACTCAAAAGTGCAAATAAAACACATTTTGAGGTCTTGCCCCACCACCATCATTCACTCATACTCAGTTTTTGTTATAAATACTGAATCACTACTACCACCAGCTGGCTCACCACCACCATCACTACGAATTAGCAATGAGCAACAGAGACTGAGAGTATTTTTTCTAATCGTATCCATACGAACAACAGAGATGAATGTATTGAGAGTGAAGAGTCAAAAAAATAGGGTGGTTTTAATATGAAACCATAAGATACCAAGTGTATCTATGGGATTTTTTGAGTGGTGGAATGAGAGAGATTTGTGTGATGTGTCGTTAGGTCGAAATGGTCGAGTCGGGTCGGGTCGTGTACCTTTTGCCACGAATGTTTTGCCAGTCAGGCTCTAAGAGGCCTTACGAAAACAGCTGAGATTTATGCTGCTCGCATGACGCGCATTTCTTAAAACTTAACACACAAAAAAAATTAAAAAAAAAACAAAATAAAAAATTCAAACACAAAATTTAATTTATATGCAAAAAATATAAAAGAAAATAAAAATATATTTTGAAAATTTTAGCACATTCGCATAAGAAATAGAAAAGAAAATTTTGTATATAATTTTTTGTGAAAGAAAAATATTCAAAGTTGCTTAAAAAAAATAATAAAAGAAAATTAAAAAAAATAAAAATAAATAAAATATATTGAATGTATTAAAGAAATAATTTTCAAAAAGTGTTAAAAATTCAAAATCATTTATCATGTATACTAAAATTTTTTATAAAAGTGTTTGAAAAATTAAAAAAAAATATTAAAATGTAAAAAAATATTTAAAAATACCTTGCAAGAAGCAAATAAAAGAAAATAAAAAATAAATATTTTAACCAAAGTGAAAACCAAAATAATTTGGATTGTTTGCAAAACGCCTAAATATAAAGGATTTTATTACGAAAAAGTACAAAGACCGTTGTCCCTTTGTGGCTGCGGCTTTTCAAAATTACAAAAGTGCATTCTACTTACAATACGTGTACACCAACGGCCGCCAAAATGATAACACACAACTCTTTAAGTGTCTACGGAGGCGGCGTTATGTGTGCTTCACCCTCAACGGCGCCCGGTTTCTTCAATCACCGGCCCCAATCCGGTGCCGAACTGTCGCCTTTCGAATTGGGCATACCTAGATCAATGGCCTTGGGTGTACCGCCACCTACGGCCTGGCATGATCCCAATTTGGGTCAGCATTTACATGCCTCCGCCGGTCCGGGTTCGTTGGCTGGCACACAAAATACAAATACCGGTTCGGTGGGTACCGGCGGCGGTACGACACCCTCAAGTGTGACCAGCCATCAATCGGTAGGCATTAAACAAGATCTATCTGCCTTATCCGCAAATCAAAGTAACCTGCAACAAACCACCAGCCATCATGCCATCAAAGAGGATCTATCCGCCATGACCCAAACAAACACAACACATCATGCGTCAGCGGGTCAGCATCAAAATGCCCACGACATGAATTCAATGCTTAAGGGTTCACAGTCGAATTGCCTGGTGGGCTCGGGCAGCAGTAGTGGTGGCAATAACGCAAGCGGCGGCAATAATAACGGTGGTGGTGGTGGTAGTACGACGCCTAGTTCCCAGGCCAACAGTTCTCATTCGCAAAGTAGCAATAGTGGTTCTCAAATCGATCCCAAACAAAACATCGAGTGTGTAGTGTGTGGTGATAAAAGTTCCGGCAAGCATTACGGTCAATTCACATGTGAAGGTGAGTGTATTAAAATTTATAAAAAAAATGAAAAGACAAAATAACTGACTTTCTTAATTGAAAAAAAAAATAAAATAAAAATAAATAAACACGCATTTTATGACAGCCTACAATAACCGATGAAGAGTTTTTTTATGTTTAAAAATTGAAAAAGTAGTAACAAGAATATAAAAAAATAAAATGTTAAAGGTGTGCTAAAACATAATCATTATGTTGTTGTTAAAGCATTACGATAATGACGTTAATGATGACCAAACAAAAAATGATAATTGAAATCTATTCAAAAAAGAAGAAAAAACACAAAAAACTGTAAAAAATCACAATCAAAATTGTAAAGTGTGCCTTTGTAAATAGAAAGGTGGAAAAAAAATGTAGAAAAGCGAAGAAGAAAAAATTTTTAATTTATTTATCCTAAAAATATTAAAATGCCATTAAAATTCATTTCTTTTTACACTCGAAGAAAATAATTTCCTTAACAGCCATAACCAATTCTATTAAAGACACTTGAAATAGTGAATATAAAATTAAAAAAAAAAAAATAAAAAAGAAAACAAAATTAAAAAATAAGCAAAATAATTAAGAATTTAAAGAAAAAGAAATTTTTTAGCGCCTCTTTATGTTTTTTTTCATTAGTTTTGTTTGTTTATTTTATAGCAAATTCTTGCCATAAATCATTTAATCCAAATGATTTGAGATTTGTTTTCTTAACACATGGGAAACAAATAAAAATCCACTGAAAAAACACACGAAAAAACTTTATTAACGCCTACCATCATAACATACTCTAGAGGTTGTGAAATTTCCCCCCAATAAAAAAAATACAAAGAAAGAATCTTTACAAGTACGATTTATGGCTTTAAAGATTTTGTTTGAAAACAAATAAGAATTTTTTTATTTGCAGTTGAAGAAGAAACAAACAAACAACACACCCTCCTTTAAGTTAATGAACCCTTAAGGCATACGAAATATTTTTTACGTAGAGATTGCCATCACAACAAGTGGTTTTCAGTTAATTTTTCTAAGTGTAAGCAAAAAAAAGAGTTTTTCCTTTTCTTACAAGAAATTTTTAAAATTTTATTCAAAGGCTTCGTTTTTTTTTTGTAATATTGATGAAGAGTTAAACGTTCAACTGTTAATTAGAACCATGTCTAAATAGCTATTAAATTGGCATCCGAATATGTCTCTGCTAATTAAATGAGAACATCACAGGTTTTGCAATAACATTAAAAAGCTAAGTTTTTGATATGGAATTTAGCCATCTAAGAAAAACAGCTTTATTTATGCCTGGCAATTTTGTATGGTCATAAATTAAGATTCCAACATTTTCGCCAGGTACATCAACAAAATTAAATATTTCCTCAATAATCGAAAACAAAACAACACAAACATTATTAATTTCCTTTAGAAAAAAATTCTCTTCAGTTCTACGGAACTTATTTTGAATTCACTTCAGACATTTTTGTATGAAATCAAAAGTAATAAATAAGAATTCAAGTAAATGCTAAAAACCAACATAAACAGAAGTATTTCAATTGTTTTTAATTATAAAATATTTATAAAATCCTTTTAAATTTTTGCAACATTTTTGTATGATACAGCTATATTTGTATGATTATAAAATTTTGAAGTCAAAATAGTTTAATTTAATTAAGTATTATACATTTTAAGGCACACCAGACATTTTTGTACATACATACATACATAATTGGTCATTACAAACCTTCAGCCAGGATTATGGACCTAGTTTCTCACACCACTTATGTTGTGTGCGTTATTTTTATACGGGATATACAGTTTAAAGTCGACTCCGAACGACAGATTTTTGAGAAACTTTTCATGGCAATTTTATTTACTCTCAGAGTTTTTGCCAGAAATCTGCTGTGGTTAGAACCATGGCCTCACGTTTAATAACCAATAAGAAAATTGTATGATTTCCATATGCATTCTGCAGTACAACACATAAGTATTCATATATAAAATTAAAGTAAGATCTAAAAAAAATTGAATTAGGTCTTATTGTACTATATTTTAAGAATTCTTGTTCGGACATCTTCTATTTGATTATAAATTGATGTTTTCAAACATATAAGTAAAGGACTAAATGTAAATTTCTCGATTTCTAGCTAACTGAGAACCATAAAGTTTATTTCAAATACAAAATAAAGACAGACATTACAATCCTTCATTCAAGATTACGACTCAGCTTATCACACCACTTATGTTGTGTGTGAGTTAATTTTATATATGAGTGGCGAGACCTACAGTTCCAAACGACAGATTTTTGAGAAAATTTTAATGGCAATTCTATTTACTCTCAAAGCTTTTACCAGGAAACCAGGAAATATTTTTTCATATTTCGTTCAAGATGTTTGCCTGGGGTTTGAACTGAGACTACAGCGACAAATCATAATATTTGTTAATAAAATATGGCGTTTCCATACACATACATACTTCATACAGCAGTAATCTATGTACAGTCATGGACAAAATTCTACATATCCACAATATTTCTATTTTTTAAGTTCATTTTTATTAACACAAACCATTAAAATCATCAGAGAGAAATAGAAACCAAAAACTTGCCTCAGCTAATTTTGAGGTGTCTGTTCTTGGGTTTTTTTTCACGCTTCCTGAAGAATAACTCCAGCTTTCTTTGGTGTCCACCATGAGGTTTGACAACCAAAAGAACATAGTGACCGTACAAATCTACCTTAAGGACCCAATAGCAGTGATAAGTGATGAATATCACTTGGCTGTATACACACAAAAGTTGAAAATCCTGATAACGACTACTGCAGAACCTGTAATGACAAGAAAATATGGTCTACTATAAATAAAATATTTTCTTTTATTGTATAGAATTTAGGAACCTGTCACGAAAGACACTTGTCTAAATTGAGAAAGAATTGTAGAACAGGTATAATGATGTAAAAACACGACCTATATAACATGTAAGTTATGTTTAAGTTATGCCTAGAAACATACGGCTGCCAATTGGGCCTAAATATTTCGATTAGAATATGTTGATCTCCAAGGTTGACGACTACCTTTTGTATTCCACTCATTTGCTGAACATATAATGTCGTCAGTCTTAATATTTCAGCTTTTATACTGGATTGGTTTCATACTACAAGCATGGCTTTTGATACATAGATTAGTTCGATATGATATGAATAAGTTATTCCACTTTTGGTTTACAAGATCAAATGCTTGATTGGCCTTATTAATACGTTTCGTTGTACAAGGACGGATCACTAAGTACTTTTCTTTTATGAATGGAACACAAGTTTTTTTGATAAAAAGAAATTATTGTATTTAACGATGTATTGTGTTCGAGGATGGATCAATAAGTCCAGGTGTTTTTGAAATTAAACAAAGTTTTTCTAATTCATTTGTTTGTCTGAAATGATTCTATCATAGGTCTCACCTCTTTTTACGCTAGAAACATACAGTGAGCGCCAAAAGTGAGTAAACACCACTGAAATAATTCATTTTCTTAAGATAGCGAGAAAAGTAAATGAGAATAGTCGAATAAATTTCCAAAATTAAAAACGTTTATTTATTATTTATAAAATGGTAAAACAACAATTCACGATAAAGTAACTTTTTTATACTTAAGAACAAAACTGTTTGATACTTAAGAACAAAAGTGTTGACTTACTTATGGCGCTCAGTGTATATTTTATGGAGTTTCACCAAGAAAAGTATTTTTTTCTGTTTTCTTCTCATTATCACGCAGTAGTGTTTTATCAGTGGCACTTTATTCAAATTTTGCTAGTAGCAGTAGTTGCCCCCTTTAGATAAGAATAGACTCACCCTGGTATCGGATTTGTTATCGTTATTATTTAGCTTTTCTACACTTTCAAATTTTTAGGGTCATAGTTTTTGTTTTATTTGAACTTATTTTTAAGCTTGACAATTAATTTAAGCGATAGGTACTGTCCTGAATAACCATGCATATCGTCTTTTTTAAGCAGTTTCTACCTTTAAATTTGAATAAAACAAAGTGTGTGTGAGATATCATCGAATTGGTTTATTTCTGGAAAGACATATTAATGCTATTATGTGTAGAATTTAACATCGCTTAAATGTCCGTCACAGTTTCTCTATGTGGAGCGCATCTGAATATTCAATTTTCCGTGATTCTAACACATAAATGAGACTGAACTTGTGTTGTTTGTTGTGGTTTGTGGCTTATACGGTTACATCTGCGACTTAAGTAAACCTCTCAAGAATACGAGTAAGTAGATCAAGGTTAAATCGAACGATTTCAGTTTGATTGCTCCATTATCGCGCTGAAACTATTCACGAGATTTACAGAAGATTTACTCGAGTAGCATGTTGTTTCCTTATTGCTATTCAGTATAACCACATAACATATAACAAATTTTTTTCGTTAGTTAAACGATTTAGTGCCATTATTACAACTTGGCGTTAACTAAAGGGAGGATTTTAAAAGGCAGATAAATTGTTTTTCATTATTATAAGTGGACAATAAGGTACCGGTAACGTTAAGCTAACGGGAGGATCATTATACCGGTAACTTTTAAAGTTAAGTTTATGTTTGAAGTTGCCATATTATATATTATTTTCAATATGGCAACTTCAGATATAAACAAAATTAGCATATACAACAAAAAAACGAAGCCAGTCGTTGCAGCTGCGTTTAAAAAAGGATTTGGTTAAGTGAGCAGTTTTATCGGCATTGCTCCGACACTTTTTTGAAAAAGTTAACTTAGGTTGTAATAACGAAAAGAAGTTAAAGGTGACTTTAAAGTTCTCTTTAGCTAAAGTTACCTTTAACTAAAGCCAACTTTAACGGGAAGTTGTAACAATGGCCCTTAGAGCTACAAGGGTACAAAGGAAAGGTTAGGAAAAACAATGTAAAATTCTCTTAATTGTTGTAAGTTTTTTATTTTGTTTTGAATAATTGAATTACTGTTCGTATAATTTATGAAATTTAAAGCCAGAAGAAATCCTTCGATTTAAGAAGTTTTGTATTCAAATTGTTTTTAATAATCAAAATATATTGTCATCTATGCGTACAACACAATTAATCTTGAATGCATGTTATGGTTCTTATAAAAATCTGCTCTTTTCGTTTCATTTATTAAAAGAAGGAGGGAAGAAAAAAAGATAGTGCTAGTGATGGTTGTTGGTGTATGAAGCAAAGTAATCGAGATTATTTTGTAGGGAAATGAAGAGAACAATATGAAAAGGCAGCCGTAAAACGAACACGTACAAACAATGCCACAATAAACCAGAACCAACAGCTTTAACCTAAAAGCTTAAGCATGCGAAAAATCAAGAATGTTTGAAATGAATTTTCCCCTCTTTCGCATTGTATTATGTATGGAACGCAAAAGAAGACCAGAGTGGCAGAATAGGAAAAAAAAGAGAAAAACATGAAAGCAAAGAGCAGGACAGACAAGACAAACTGTTTTTATGATCTAAGCTATTATAATTCAAGGAGAGCTAGGCTAGATACAAGCAAAGCAACAGGCAGACAGACATAGATAGAGACGGACGGAAGAACGATATAGCAAGACAGACAGTTAGTCGTCCAGACAGTTAGTTTGTTGGTGTGTCCGTATGAATAAACCTTCTTATAAACGATCATCAACAATAAACATCAAGCTTAAACTGAAATGCCGCGTTTATTTTTGCTTTGCCTTCGTGGTTGTTTTTTTGAGATGCACGTGATTTTTTTTCGTCGTTTCTTTTTTCCTTTTTTTTCAATTTAAGCTGAGTACTATAAAGTTCTATTTGGCATATTATTTGGTTAAGTTTATGGTTTTTCAGATTTTGTTTTCTTTTAGATATTCTATACAATGCGTTAGATGATCATGTTTTTTTTTGTTTTTTCCTTTCTTGATGTGATTTCGGTTTAAGATTTTTTGGGTGGAATGAATTGTAAGTTTTGTCCATACATTCTTTGGATACATACATATCTTTTTGTAGCTATGCTATATGCATACATACGTATGAATACTTGACATTGTAGAAAGAAAGAAGAAAATTGATGGTTATCGTGTTATGGTCATCAACATAGTTGCAATATAACAGAATATTATCCTGGGAAAATATTCTTTAAAGCGATGATAATTAAAAACATTTTTTTTGGTTTCTTGTTTATTCAGTTTTGATCATCAAACAAACACCCACATTAATAGTAGTAACATTAGTTACATTTAATTAAAAACTCTTTCTTTTCTTAATTACTTAATTTAAAATTAACGTTTTCTTATGTATTTTAATTTATGTTTAATTTGTTAAAAGGAATAAATTTATTTCAAATGTATGTGTATGTATGTTACATACATCGGTTTTATCTTCAAAATATATTGTATTTGAGTGACAACTACATGTTATGGCATATTTTTTTTAATGTTTATTCTTTAGCATGTTATATTTTTTATTTTCATTTTTTTTCTTTAATTATTAAACGTGGGAATATTTTGTGTATCACAAATATACAGTATTTTTGTAGACATGTTTTTTACTTGGGCTTTCTTTCTTTAAATTTTTATTTTCGAATCCAAACTTAACTGATTTGAAAATGTAAAACAAAAAAAAAACAAGTAAAAACGTTATTAATTAAAAAACAACTACAAAAACAATAACAACAACGAATAAAAATTATAATGTTAAATTATTATATTTTATGACCATATTGTTGTATATTATTTGCCTTAATTCCGTACAACGCAAAGCAAAGACAAATTCCATTAAAATGCATAGAATTTTATATGTGCCGCTGTTCAGATGAAGCAGCAGAAGCAGAAGCAGAGAAAAAGAAGAAGACGAAGAAAAAGTGCATGCATATTTCCTGATCTAAAATCATGTTATTTGTTGTCATACATTTTAGATTAAGCCTTATTATACACATACATACACATGCCTGTATGCCGACATGTCAGTCAAGCTAGTGATGGAACTGAGCCATGGTTTTTGCCTTGTCAACCTAGAAATTAATTGCTTTAACTGCATTAAGTTGACAATTTTTCCTAAAGGCATAGCGTTATTTATTTACGTTTTATAGTTGCATTAATTCGCACATATATTTTGATTTTTCTTTTTATGTTTTATTTTGTTTTCGTGAAAAATTATGATTTGAACATGATTTTAATTAAAATTTTAAATGGAAAAAGTTTTTTTATTTTTTCACTTTAACATATAAACAATTCCATAGCTTTCTTTTTGCTTACGATAAAAGATAACTGTAATAGTAAAATTTTACTAAAATAGAAAACTTTAAGTTGATAGAACTTGGCATTGGAAAATGTATGCAGAAGTGATACTTTAAAACTCATTAGATGAGCCCTATTCCTTCATGTACATGCAGGGAACTATGTTGGAATACCAGAAAGTATGTTCCAAGAGAGGGGAAACAGGGCGTTTTTATTCAATTGGTGTTATTATAGTTTTTTTATTTACACTTTAAAAAAATTGAAACGGACCAGAGCCTCTGGTTGGAAGGCACAATTTCTACACTTCCAGTTTAGCACATTATTCACTAGACTACTGTTGTACACAATCAAATCCGTTAGCAGTGCTACCAGTTTTAGCATGCATGTCATCAACTTGGCTTTTCTTCCCCCTCTTCTAAGGGGAGTTACAATCGCTTGCTATGTATTTAGATAAAGTTTTTAAAGTCAGGTATTCTAGGGCTCTTGAGTAAAGACATTACATTACATTACCAGAGTCTCTAGTTGGAAGGCACAACCTCTACACTTCCAGATTAGCACATTATTCACTAAACTACTGTTGTACACATTAAAATCTGTTCCCAAGGTTAACAGCTTTAGCATCCACGGCACTGCATAAAGTCTACACAATACTACCATCAACTTGACTGTGCTTCCTCTTCTTCTGTAGGGGGTGACAGTCGCTGGCTGTGTACTCAGATAAAGTATTTATAGTCAGGTATTCTAGGGGTCTCAAGTAAAGACAAATTTTAATTCTCCAAGGGGTTATAATCCCTGACTATTTATTCTAATAAAAAAATTTACGAATACAAACAACAGTATAAAGAATTTACGTATTCCAAAAGTAGTTAAAATAATGTTAAATAGTGTTAAAAACTTCAGTAATTTTAAAGGCAATCAGGTAAGTAGATAATTTTATAGCGGGGGACTAACCGTCAGAATTTAAGATCTCAATATCTCAAGTCTGTATCTTCTTTCGCTCTTGTCCTATAATATAAATTATGTCTGGAATAACTTCCTTCTCGATATTAAATAAAAAATGGAGGTGGATGTTTGTAAAAGTATGCTCAACCAAAGGGTAGATAAAGAATCCATTTTTTGTAGAATAATATTAATGTTGAAAATTTTGGTTTCAATTTAATTAAACTATCTTAAGTTCTTGAAATCGCCGTAGTCTAGTAGGTAGTGTGTTGGCTTAGTATACGTAAGGCCAATGTTCAAACCCCAGGTCAGACATCAAAACGAAAATACAAAAAAATATTTCTTCAGTAACTTCCTCTCAGCAGATTTCTGGCATAAACTCTGAGAGTAAATAAAATTGCCATGAAAAGTTAATCAAAAATCTGTCGTTCGGAGTCGACTTTAAACCGTAGGTCCGCCACTCGTGTATAAAATTAACACACACAAGCTAGAGAAGCTAGGCCGTAATCCTGACTGAAGGGTTGTAATGGCCAATTATGTAAGAGTTCTACTAAGGTACTTTTAAAAAGTATCAATTTTTTTATTTTCGAAATATTTCAACTTTACACGAATAAAAACTGAATTGTTGGTTCTTTATTTTTAAAAAAGTACTTTTTACTTGATTAGCATTTGCTACTGAAACAAAAGCCAAATGAATTTGAGTATGGTTTTCTTCTCATTTCGTTTGTTTTCAAACAAATGCCAATTAATTAAAAATATATTTCTCTTTTTGGTTTTCTAACGATCAAACTCCCCCTTTAATTACAAATTCGTTTTTAAAGCCATGAATGAAACAAAAAAAAAAGAAAAAAAACAAAAGCAAAATCCAGCTACAAGCTTAAACAATATCATTTCCAAAAACCTTGTAATTCATTTGAGCACAGCTTGTAAAACAAATAGTAGTACTTGACAGTAGAATTTTGTAACGAGACAAAAAAAAGCTGAAGAAAAAAATGAAAAAGACTTAAACCCTTTATAAATTGATTTTCATTTAAAATGAGCTTTAAGTGAAACTCTCTTTAGAAACCGCAAAAAAACAAAAAAAAAAATTAGTAACGTGAAAAACTACAAGACAGCACGAAATTTTTTCGAAAATAAACTACAAAAAATAACATGATCGTGATCAAATTTTGAGAAAAAATTAAAAGAAATATTGTATGCTGCTAAAACAAAACGAAAACAGGAAGGAAACTTAAAGGGATAGAGGGTTAAAAAAAGAAAACTCGCTTCACAAAACTGTTTAGTTGAGCTAGCAATAGAAAATTTCTCTAAAAATCACAACAAAAAATAGAAATGTAACGGTTTAATTAATTTTAAATTAAAAGTTAAGTACGTAACATTTGGGACTATACAAACAAAATTAACAAAATTTTAATACGTACAAAGCCTTGAATTGATTTCCATAATAACTAACCACTAAATTAAAAAGCCGTGAAAAAAAGGTGTCTTTAGCCTTTAAAGTTGTCACTGTCCCAAGTATTTGCTTCTTGTAATCATAGTAATACGCCTTCTAACATAAAATTTTAACCCATATTTGCACTTAAACAATGAAATATATTGCCTTTTCACATACAAATGACATTAAATATCATCAAGACTTTACATGTCATTGTTGGTATCAACCTTGTTTTGTGACTTTCCTAACCCTATTATTTCTGAACACTGACTACTGCCGACGACTAACTAACTACGTTTATAATGTTATTCCCTACATTTTTCAATTTTTCTAAAAACTGTCAAAGTCATGAACATATCATAGTTATAATGGCAACATTATTCTTTCTACCTCAATTCTTCTTTTGGCTTAAAGTTATTAGAGAGCAGAAAATCTAAACCATAAATTAAATTAAATACTCTTCTTTATACATACATACATACATACATTCATGCTGTGCTTAGGATAAGAAGAAAAAATTAAGAAAAGTTCATGCTCGTTCAAGTTTCTAAAGCCGTTTTTTCTTTTTTGTAGTCATAATTCTTGTGGTTGCACTTATATCATGGCTAAAAGCATTTTTTCTTACTCTTCTTATTGCACCCTACACCATTCTAGGTGGTGTGTGTTTGCTACATGTTATATTAAAATATTACATCGGTGCTCCTGCCGTAGTCCCCATGGTCATAAGGTATTGGGTTCCATAAGTCCTTTTGCAAGAATGTAAGGACGTCGGGACTGGTAGTGTCATTATTACTATTATAATCGCCTATTTATACTAGGTGTTGATCTGTATTAAATTTGACTACATAGAAACGTTTGAAAACATGTTCAAACATTTTAACCACGTTAGTCGATTGTGTTATAAGCAAGCAACGTTGTTCATATTTTTCCCTCGAAATCAACAAACGCAACAATCCCATACATTTTTACACAGGGCGTTTTTAATCAACGACAAATGGCAACTCTATCGCCCTAGAACATGCTGTAATAGACTTGATTAGTTGAAACCAAATTAGGATATAATAGGAATTTATCTTTTTTATCGTAATAACGAAAAAGCATAGAAGCAAGATGCACCTTGGAACAGGGAGACTTCTTCTGCAAAATAATAGTTTCGCTTGCTTATAGTTTGACTAATGTACGAATTCTGTCTTTTACGATTGGTAGACAACATATTCCCGTATTACTTTGAAGCAAATTTTATTACAGCTGTGATGAACAGTGAAACACCATACCCGTCGCCACTGCAGTCCAGTATTTCGCGTCTTGTACTCTTTTAAATACTCCTAAAATTTAATCTGCGAATATTTAATAAGACTTACATACATATATATATTTTGGTAGACCATAGATCGTATGAAAACTAGGAATATCAGCCCAATTGAAATATTTTATGCAACGTTGTTAAACAAAATCCATGCACTTGAAAGCTGCTTTCAATAGATTGTTCGTTCGTTGCTTTGAATTTGAAAGTAAGAAATCGGGAGTCAGATATTCTGTTGGCTCATTACACACGAGCCCGTGTTTCAATCCCCAACTCAGACCTCCCGAACTAAACGAATTGTATAAAAAAAATGTCTTCAGCGACGTTCCTCTCAGTAATCTCTAAGAATAAATAAAATTGCCAAGAAAAGTTTCTTAAAAAAATGTCATTCGGAGAAGACTTCAAACGGTAGGTCTCAGACTGAAGTAAGTAAAGCTTCTTCACCACAATAACTCACTATATCGAACGCAGCAACGAAATATGTTTTTACAGTGGAAGAAAGAATGAATTTGTATAGTAAAAGGATAGGAGTCTTCAATTTTCCCATAAAATTATACATCAAGAAAGCTTCTGCTACCTTACCTCCAGAGAGGATATCATTAACAGTGAATTTCATCAGAAAATTAGGCACAGTTACTTACCACTTTTGAAGTCGCCGTAGTCTAGTAGGTAGTGTGCTGGCTTATTAGACGTAAAGCCAGGGTTCGAGCCCCAGGCCAGACATCAAGACCAAATACAAAAGTATTTCTTCGGCGACTTCCTCTCAGAAGATTTCTGGCAAAAACTCTGTGAGTAAAATAAAATCGCCATGAAATATTTCTCAAAAAATCTGTCGTTCGGAGTCGACTTTAAACTGTAGGTCCCACCACAACATAAGTGGTGTGATAAACTAGGACGTAGTACAATGGGTCAATTCGGCCTCCGGCTACTGTACTTGTCTTACACGTCCTCTAATCGTTGCTTTGCTGAAAATGTTTAAGGAATATCTCACCTAAGTCCCATAGCGTTCTGTTTTAATACAGAATTAAATATATCGATTTCACCATATGTCGTTAACTGTTGGAGTTTCCCCACCATGCTGTAGGAAGATGTAGATTTTTGTCAATATATGTAACTATTGATGTTGCCGTAGTCTAGTAGGTAGTGTATTGGCTTATTGGATGTCAGGCAACGGTTCAAACCCCAGGGTAGACATCTAAACTCAAATACAAAAAATATCTCTTCGGCGACTTCCTCTCAGCATATTTCTGGCAAAAACTCTGAGAGTAAATAAAATCACCATGAAAAGTTTCTCAAAAATCTGTCATTCGGAGAGTCGAATTTAAACTGTAGGTCCAGCCACGCATGTAATGACCAACTATTTATGTATTCAGGTGCGCAAAATTCTTCTATCTTAGTTTCTCAAGTGTCGGACAGTGACAAGACATATTTTAAAACTGCGTCGAAGAAAAGAAAAAAAATAGAGGCATACAGTTACCAAATAAAGGCGACTCTATGCTCCTTGAAGGAACTGAGGGAATTGTAGTATTACGTTGAATATTTGACTTTAGGTACCCAGTATTTAAAAAAATTCTTTTTCGATAAGTAACTGATACCCACTATGCCAAGTCTGGGGAACATATGAAAACTGTATAAATGTTGATCAGATCACACTTTAGTTACTTGGTTAAACCATATTTGACCTTAGCTATTGTGGAAAAAAGCAAAGATTACAAAAAGGTTTCTGAGATATAGAGTGTCATGCAGTCGATTTCTAACTACAGGCAATGCAAGCAAAAAAGCAAAAATGATTGAAGTTAATCTAATCTAAGCTGATGATGAAGTTGGTTCATTTTTCCAGGCATATACTTGCGTTTTGAGAGTAATTAAGCCAACATGGAAAATTAATTAAAGAAAAATTAGTAGTATTAAACATAAATGAATAAGTTTTAAAACTATTATTATTATTTCGTTGTTTCTTTTTTATTTTGTAGAAAGAAAACTAGGTCAACTTCCTTAATTTTTGTTTTTTTTATTAGTTTTGTTTGTTATAAGCAATTAATTTAATAATCAATGTTTAATTGTCTCTTAATTGTGTTTTATTTTTCTAGTTTTTTTTTTTGCAAATTTTGTTTTGTTGTTTTGCTTATTTTTATTATAAACTTCTATTTGTATTTTTTTATTTTTTTCTAAAGTAATTTCACGCTTTTAATTGCTTGACGATGCGCAACAAGTGCGCGTGCGCAAAACGTGTGTTTTTTTTTAAATTTTTTTCCTTTTTTTGTTGAATTCATTTCGTCTTGGCATTTTTGATATGAAGTTCATGTTTGTTGCACTTTATTTAATAGTTCTATGTTATTTAGGTAATTTTCTATTTGTCTAGCTTCTATAGCTTTGTAGTCAGTCTAACTATGTTAGCGCTTTTGAGGAAGTTCAATTAATTGCAGTTAATGTTCAGTTAACTTAATACACTTCAGTATATAGTGTTTGCTGCTGCTGCTGCTGCTGCTCTATCGTTGGCTTATTGAGTGTGGCGTTAAGGTCTGGTTTATTATTCTTTTAACTGTAACTGCCACTATACAAAAAAAATGAATATTTAACACGCAAATCTGTTAGTAGCATTTCACTATTTGCGCTTTTATAGTTTGGCGAACAAAATAGATTATAATGAAAAATATAAAAACAAAAAAAAGAAAGAATACTTTTAATAAATTTAAAACGTTTAAAACCCAGCAAGGGACCAGCCAGCTTAATTAATTTCATAAGAATGTTCTTTTTTTTTATGATAAAAGAAGCGGCTGGATAAAGAGAAGTATTACTTATATACGGCATGCCTAAATGTATCATTTTCAATTAGTATTTCAAACTTTAGTGCTAATAATTGTATAAGAATATTTTTCGTATTTAAATTCTTGCAAAACTTATCAGTTTTATTTTTATTTGCAAAAGTACAAGTATTTGTGCTATTATAACCATTATAATTAGTATAAACCACCATAATAATTTATGTTATTAACTCAGGGCAACTGTCACGGGTACCCTAAGCATAATAATTATAAACTTTGCTTATAACGGTTTAATGAACTTCATATTCTTTGTAAATTTAATAATAGCAATAAAGCTATGTTAGTATATGCTCTAGTCTTACTATTTTATAGGCTCTTGAAAATTTATTAATAGAATTAAAAATTTTAATTCAAATGTTTTTAAGCGTTAAATGCTATTTCTGTTAGTGTGCCATTTTCTTTTCTTCGTAGTTTTTAGTTATTATTAATTGTATTTTTATTGGTAGCATAACGTAGAAACTGGTCATATTTATTGAAAGTAAATGCTTTATTAAGATAGCCATTTAAAAGAATATGTCATTCAAAGCATTGCCCATCGATTTTTATCCAAGAAGTAATTGAGCCATATTTTAATACGCTGCTCTACTGTGAAGCGTATTCCGGGCAGCACGTTCTGCAGCAATCGAAACAACGGATGAACTAAAAATTGCCATCCACTTTTATACAAATAATTTTTTGAAAGATGCCGAAATATGTAGTGATGGCGTTGTAATGTTGCTGCTAGCATATACAGGGCATTTTTCTTTTCGGAAAATGATCGCTTCAAATGAATATGTTGCTGTCCGTACAGGGTTGTCTGGCTCGTTTTTATCAACTCATAATGGCTCCCATTATTATGATCACACAAAATACACAGCATTCTGCTTGCCCATAGATTTTGTTCTTTTCCAGTGCTTCACAGATTACTTCTTGTGCTTGAAGTTGTCGTAATAAATCCAGTTTTCGTTGCCAGTGATAAATCCGTACAAAACTATCATTTTTAAAGTGATCAAACAGCATTTCAGACATGCATCGGCTTGAGTTAATTTGGCATCCAATTTCCTTGCTTTTTAATGTATACTTTTAAGAACTTTAAAATTTCTGAGTCTAATAATGGCACAATGGCTTGATCGATATTTTCAATTTATGATATTTTTTGGCTGCCACGTACGCTAGTTGTCTTATATATCAAAATCGGCATTCTTGAACTGCGCAAACCACTCGATACACTGTATTTTTATTCCGTTAACACACGACTACCTGTACGGCTATTAGAAATCAGCTAATGTTTGCTCTTTTAGTAAATATTATTATATCGCTTTGCACATATCTTAGCCAACTTCTAGTAATCGCTCAAAGGTGAAAATGGCAAATGTTTTAATAAACAATTAAGATTCATCAAAAATTTTGAAAATGTTTATCTTAAATTTGAAAAGATGACATATATAAAAAATTATATTTTTTATACTGTTATATTATTTAAATAATAACTACGGTAATTTTTGTCCGATTTTATCAAACAAAGTGTGAATCTCTTCACAATAGAATGCGCTTTAAGAATGTTATCTCTTATTTTATATTTTTTAATTAAAGTTTCTTAATATGAATGGAAAACTTTAAAAAAAGCTAAATTGCCAAGTTTACCTTATCAAACCTCAAATGCATTATTAACTGGAGTAATATATATAGTATATAAGAAAGTATAAAATGCACTATATCATTAAATAATGTATTTAATTTTTCCGATTTTGTCGCATAGTGTTATTCAATACCATTATTTTTGTCATTTTTCCATTCTGTTTCTGGTGCTTTTAACATTTAATTAATATTTGGGTTGATGTACAGATTCTATTTAAATGAATAATCACATATAATTATGTCATTAATAGAGACTTTTACGATATTGTTAAAAATATATAAAACCCACAGAAAGTAAACATATTTTTCTTCAATATGAATTTAATTTTTTCTTTTTAGGATTTTAAATATTTTTTCTTATAGCATGTAAAATGTTTACTGCTATTTTAATTGTGTATAAATTAGGTAATTTATTTTATTTTCAAAATTCTCTTTATGCAAACAAACTTTCTTTTTATGCACAAAAATATATTTTTTTGGAAAAAATTTAATTACCGCTAGTATTAGTAAATATTTCTGTGTGTATTTAATTATATGCTATTATAATTTTATGCGATTTAAAATAAAATAGCTTTGAAATTAAATTTCTAATTATTATTCGTGAAAATTTTGAAGTATATTTCTTTTCAGAATTTTACTACTGCTTTCATACATACATACATAATTGGTCATTACAACCCTTCAGTCAGGATTACGACCTAGTTTCTCACACCACTTATGCTGTGTGTGTTAATTTTTATACATGAGTGGCGGGACCTACAGTTTAAAGTCGACTCCGAACGACAGATTTTTGAGAAACCTTTCATGGCAATTTTATTTACTCTCAGAGTTTTTGCCAGAAATCTGCTGAGAGGAAGTCGCCGAAGAAAAACTTTTTGTATTTCATTTTGATGTCTGGCCTGGGGCTCGATCCCTGGCTTTTCGTCTAATAAGCCAACACACTACCTACTAGACCACGGCGACTTTCAGTGTTTTGTATTTAATAAATAGGTTTAATTTTATTTTCTTCTTTACTCTTTACTATATTTGTTGTGTTCAATATTTTGCTACTTATGCCTCATTTACTCCACTTCTGCAATTCACATTCTAATGCTATCGACATTTTTAATTATTTTTAATTTTCTATTTGGTTTCTATTAATGCGTTTTAAATGTTTGGCCCATTTGTACTATTTGTAGTCTAATAATAGCAAACTTGTTACAATTTCTGGTATAAATTCCGTTTTTCTTTCGTTCAATATTTGTAACATTTATGCTATTTAGATTTTTATATTTTATTTATGTCACAGATTGAAGAATACAAAATTTCTAGTACAAAGTACATAATTTGGTCATTTTTTAAAACAGCTTTTTTCGTGCTAATTGTATTAATGATACTCTTAATTATATTCAATTTTAATTCATTTCTTTTGAATACTATTTTTTCAATTTATTTCTTTTACACTCATTCTTGAAAAGTTTATCCGTTTTCATATAAATGCTAATGTTTGCTATGCTATTTCTATAGCATTAAATAACTATGATCGGTTATAAGTACAAAATATTCTTATATTCTGTTATTTCTGCTGTAAAGATTTGTATTTCTCATGCCATATTTAACAAAATAGCAATATTTCAATATGTGTATGTATGTGTTTAAACATATTTGCTACTATTTAAATACTATTTTGCTTTTTCTTTTTTTGCTGTGATACAATTCTTATTTGCTTTGATTTCATGCTATTTTAAATAATAGCATTTGCTGTTTTTTGTGCTATTTCAATTATTTTACACTAGTAGTTGTATATTTTTAGCATGACTAATTATTTATAATTCTTTGCAAATAAAGTGAATATTTTACTGCCATTTGTGGTTGGCTGAAAACATTTCCTGAAGAAAAAATTAAATTTTAATTGCTTTAAATCAATATTCTGTTGCATTAAAAAATGTTAGAATTTTTTTACTATTATAATGCTGTCAACACACAAAAGAAAGAAAATAATTCCCATCGTAAGTACATTTGGCAGTATTTTGGTAAAACAATAACCAAAAGTCATAAAATTCTTTTTAAGCTGTAAAAATATCATCAAGACTCGATTTTACATTTTTTTCTTTTAATATTTTGGTGGCCTGTTAGTTTTGGGTCTATACAAAACTGACTGTTCTTTAGAAATGCTATTTTTTTCTATCTTCGAAAATATTTTTACTTTTCGTTTTTTTTTCAGTTTTTTTTTGGAACACTAGTTTTTTTTTTCTATCATATCAGCATGCACAGCATGTCGGTAAATCGCATAGTTTTAGATATGATTTTGCAGAAAACCATAATGATGATGACTAGGAGTATCATGATGATAATAATGATGATCGCATATAGCACACATTATATGTATGATCATCATCAATGTGGCAGCATCAAGTTTACGAACAACAGGAACAACAACAATAACATGAAACCACGTTATACTACATAGTCACGATTCTTGCTTCACAATATACGATATAAAAATATATATTTTTTGTTTTGTTGTTTTTATTTTTATTTTTTTTAAAGATTTTATTTGTAATGTTGTGTTATTCCTTAACGTAAACAAAAATACCTTTGTAGTATCTATTCTAGGCCTGTATACAATATATGTATATATGTATAGAATAGCATAACACAAACATATGTTAGAAGAGACAACCACCATATGCTATAGCTAGCTGTAGCATGGAAAAACTAAGAAAGAAAATAAAAAAGAAACTTTTATAGAGATTATCTTCTTAAGCTTTAGTGAAACGAAGGCGAAAAAAATATTAAAAGAATTTAGGAAAAACTATTGATGAAGATAGTGTAGATTTCTTTATTTCATATAGGAAACTCATTCTGCATTTATGTATGTATGTACCTTTGCCGAATCAGCATCTGTTGATCTTGCTTTAAAGCTTAAGAACTTCAATTGTTTCATGATGATTATAAAAGCATCATCATAATGATTTCCTTAAGGTTTTGTTTTCATTTATTTCTTCTTACCATTTTTGCCTTTTTGTTTTAAGAACATTATATAGGTACACTAAAGATATCGTGTTATATCAATAACCGAAAAAGGGTGGATCTCCGCAAATAAAAATGTTTTATATACTCCCTATTCCATACTACGCTGTGAATGCTGAAATAAAATTCGATTTTTCTTTGGCATGAATTTTGCACGTTTTGTAATGTAAAATAATTCCTTTTCTTTTTGTTTTTATTTTTGTTTTGGTATCAATTCAAAGTAAAAATCAAAGAAAAAGAAAAGAAAACACAAAACAATCCTGTTTAGTTTTCTTTTATTTTTTTTTTTTTGGGTTTATAATATGGAATTTACAACTATGTATGCCATCTCTGGGCCATAACACCCGCACTGCCAATGCTGCACAGCTAAAGCACAGCTTACAGCAATAGCCGTGTACAACATACGAATTGTATAAAATATACGGCAAATGCAATTGTAACTGAAAGGTGGCTTATTGCGCATGCTTAACAACAATACAACAATAACAACAAATTTAGTTTAACGTTATTGTTTAACAATTGTTGTTTTTATTTCAATATGAATTTTATTGTTGGAGGCTCTCCTTTAGTTGTTCCTTTTTTTTCATTTTTATTTTACTGTTTCTGTATTTAAGCCAAGAAAATCTTAACGTACATATGGTCAAAAACTGGTTAAGGTGGTGTTGCTTTATATTGTATGTCGTATGGTATGGTATGGTATGGTATGGTATATCTGGTGTTTCCTTGCATTTCTTATTGTTGTTTTTGCTGTTGTTATTATTATGTCTGGCTGTCAGCCTGGCTGGCTGGTTGGTAGTCTGAATGGCTATTTTAGCTTTTAGATTTTGATATTTGGTGGGAATATTTTTATTACCCCTTTTTCTGTAGGGGGAGGCTTGACTTTTATTTTTTTTATATTCACACACACACTCACACAACTTGATTTTGAATTGTTTGTTTAAGTTATCAATGCTTTCCTTTCATTAATACAATATGATTAAGAAATTTGTGGCGAAATTTATTTACAACTGACTTAAAATTACGATTTAAAACGTAAATGTAATGAATTTATAAAAAAAAAAACATATGTAAAGTTTATGAATTTTATTATGTATAATATTGCCTAATTTAATAACTTATTTAGGTACGTTAAATAAAGTTTAATAGCAAATACAAACTCCTTGAGTATGTATGAAATGCCAGTTAGAGAAAAAAGGTTTTTAAAAAACAAGAAAATTTTAAAATTTATTTTTATACAAAAAAAAAAAAAAAAATAATAATAATAAAATAAGAAGTAGCAAATAAAGTAATAATATCCAAACACTAAAGAAAAAAAAAATACAGTTGTATGAAGTGAAAAAGTAATCAAATAGAATTAATTTTCGAATTTTAAAAGTTAAACGATTAAGAAATTTATTTTCTACAAATAAATATTTGATTACCACTATTATATAATTATTATATTTTTAGAAAAGTATTAGAAGACAAGTATCATAATATTAAAAATTTATTGTGATTGAAGACTTTTAAGTATAAACTTTTATTGCAACACAATTATTCAAAACACAGGATATGGGAAATTTTATTTATTTATTTAAAAATAGTTGCCACAACTATAAACTTTTAATTGTTACTAGAAACTTTTGTATACATTTTTAAATTTGTCACTAGAAACTTTTGTATACATTTTTAAAGTACTCAAATCATATTTTATTTTTATTCTTAAAAGCGCTAATTTACTTTAAACTAATTTTACATAACGAAGCTTTCACTAAGCGCATCCTTTTTTAAATTTAAATCCAACAAAATGTGTGAGATATCGATATTCGAGGTCATTTGAAAATGCATATTGTTCCGTCACCCCTTCTTTGGATGAAGTGCATATGAAAAGTCAAACTTTCCATGAGTCTGAGACATAATTCAGGCTGAATTTGAATGATGGCAAGGGTTATATTGACTTCGAAGACCGCTGTGGCTTATGGCTTATTCGAATATACTTACGATTCCAGAAATTCCCAAAAGAACAGCTTAACGGGGACAGACTATTCAACAGTCATGGGATGTATGCCACGTGGCGTTGTTCTGCTGAAATTACATGTCATTGGTGTCCAGATCATCCATATCAACCCAAAAATGGTTGGTTATCATTGACCTATACTGCTAGTCGTTTACAGTGATGGCTTTGCCAATGTCTATCTTATTCTGAGCAGGCGGCGTGCTTAAAATCCACCATTACCATTTCGTCTAATTAAATGGCCATCAAACGTTTGACGCAATAAGTCAAATGGCATAAGATGAGTGGCAAATTGACCCATTCTGCTGAAACCAAACATTGTTCACATCAATACCATGAAGAGCGCGCTCAAAAAATCATTTATCGTGGTGCGATAAGTGTCTCCACAGCCGTCCTAATTTTCAAAGAAGTATGGATCACAAGGCGCACCAAATAGTCGCTCGTAATGTAGTGGTGGGTGCAATGGCTTTTGAGTTTCTGAGCCATAAATACGGCAATTTTTTTATTAACGTATCCACATAGATGAAAATGAGCTTCATCCGAAAATATGTTTTTTATTTTTTTTGCAAAATCTACTATATCGTGCAGTTTCTGGTTGGCCCAATAAATTCCAACGTTGCTCCACCGTAAATCGATTCATTACGTTCAGTGGAGATAATATACTGAAATCTGTGATAGAATAGAAGGACATAAGTATTGTCAGATTCGAAATAACCGAAGATGGCCCACCCGATACTTTAATTATTAATTATGTTTGCTTTCTACTAATAATTTGTTCATATTCATCATTAAATTATGATAAAACAAAATGAGGTGAACGCTTTCAAAAGGCGAATGATCGATATTCAGTTGTCTCAACCAATAAATTGAATATTGTCAGTATAAAAACAAATGGTTTGAATTTGTTGTATTCAAAGAAAACATTTCCGTTTTATGCAACTAAACTTTTACTGGCATCATCTTGCCACGTTTGCTTTAAGCTTGCCACTAACTTTGTTGTATGACAGCAGAAGAGTTACAAGAAAAATTAAAAAAAGTAAAAAAACCCCAGACAAAATTAAAGTTTTGAGTTTCATGATACACATGTTTAGATACGTGGCGACATAAAATTAAACACACTTAAACAATTTTTTTCCCTTTAATGCAACATTTGAAATTCGTGTTGTTTGCTCACAGTAACTACGGACCCTTCTCGGGCATAGCAAAATTAAGCGCCTAGTTTCCAATATCAAAAACATTTCAAAATCTCTTTCTCTCTCTCTCGTTTTCTATGCCAAAAACAAAAGATCTTAGTCAAAATGTAAGTAACCAAGAGTAAGAAACCAAAAAAAGGAAATCGCTCTATACATTAATTGAAACCCATTAAAGGTAATTTTATGGGAGGCGTTAAGCCATGAAACGTGTAACATGGCCATTGACATGATGGCAAAAAAAAAATTAAGACGAAAATCTTAAAAACAAAACCAGGAAGGCAGCAGAAGACTGGCTTTAACATGAACAGCAGTCAAGATAGTAAAACACTCAAAGTTAAAAAGCAAGTCATCGTTACTGCTGGCTGTAGCTATTTTGCTGCCACTTTTGCTATTCATTTCGTTACATTAAACCCCGAAAAAAAAACCAAAAAATAGGGATAAAATAGTAGACAAATATTTAAGGTTTTATGTTTTGTTGCTGCTGCTTGCTATTGTTGTTATTGTTGTTATTTTTAGCAAAGTGATCTACCAGTTTATAGTTCACATGGCATGCATTAAACTACATATATCCATAGACGTACTTATAGATGTGTATTCTAAAAGCAATGGCAAAAAGACAGTATAGAACTTGACTACAAGCTCAAAATGCATAAAAAATAGGGTCAAAATCCATGTTAAGATGTATTTTGTTTTGTATGCATGCATGTTAAAAGCCATGATGTTATTGTTGTTGCTGATTTTAGCTGTTGCTGTTAAAGCTGCTAACAAGCTTGCTTACATACTATGGAATTTGTTTCAAATGATGTTCACTTACACTCTGCTCAAGCGTAATATTGCGAGATCTGTTCTTTGTTTTTATTTTGTTTTGTTTCCTTTTTTTCCTTCTTTTTTGGGTTTCAAACAATATGCCAATGTTATATCACTGTAAACATTATAGATCCAGGATTCTTAAAGGAATAGAGTTTGTTTTATTATTTCAAAATAATTGCCACACTCATGGTATGTTTTCAATTGCCACTATACGGCTGGTATGGCTGATATGGGAGATGAATATATTCACAGCAATTGAACTGAAGTTTTCGTTATTAAAGATGACGGCAAATGAAATGTAAGGCGGAATTAGAAAAATTTCATACAATAACAAACTTCTTTCGCCATTATTTGATAGGTCAACTGGATTTTCTAATTTAATAGTGTAATTTAGAAATGGGCACTAGTAAGGAGAAAGTACGTCTTATATACAGTGAGCGTCAAAAGAAACTGTACATTAAAAAATATACATTAATAAATTACCGTTATTTTTATTTTAAAATTGTTTGGTAATGATACCAGTTTTGAAAACTAAAAAAAATGCCAAAAAATTTCGAAATATTGTTAAATTTTTTAGGGCACTCTCCTTAAGTGGTAAAAGTTGAGTTTGGTGATTGTTAGAATTTTATCCTTAGTGTACAGTTTCTTTTGACGCTCACTGTTTATCATATATGTAGTCAGTTTGGTCGAAAAATGAATAGTTTTTATCACCCTAATACTGTAACAGCCAATTACACCCAATTCAGCTTCATTTCACTCCGTTCTACAAATTTTTATACCAAGTTTTGAAGGATAATTCTAGAAAATCCATCCGTTTGTAAATCGTTTCTGAATTGCAACAAAATCCATTCATTTTTAAAGAGGATGGTGATTGATAACGAAAATTAAGTCACTTGTGGTCAAGTAAACACGATGATGAGTAAAATTTAAATTCATTAATTTAGTCTAAATGGTTAACAATTGTACTGTCTGCTTTTGTTTGGGATACTAGTTCTTCCAATACTCATTGCATTAGCATATCATCTTAGTTTGCATTTCTACTTATTTATATACCATAAGGCTACCGCAGCTTTTTTATAAAGCTCTCCCACGACCGGTTAAGTAAACACAATGCAGACTAAACCCTTAAAATTCAGCCAATTCGATCTCAAAGGGCATATGTTTGGTCAATCTCTCGCAATACCGAATTCCCGCACATACAAATAAAATACAGACACAAAACTAAAAATTGTTATGGACTTCATGTTACAATTGTGGTACTAGCTACGAAATATGGGTAGAAAGAAGCTTAAATGGGTAATATGGAATGGTGCACAAACTGGCCACCGAGATAGTGAGATCTGATCCCGTTAGACTTTTTATTGTGGTATGTAAATACGCACAAACCACAATGGTCCCGAAAGTCAACATAAACCCCGCCATTGGTTGAATTCAGACTAATCTAAGCGCCAGAGTCATGATAAATGAGAAATTTCGGTTGTGCTCCAGCCAGAGAAGCTGATTCTGATTAAATTCCATACATAACGGCATTAATAAGGTTTTAAAACGTATAAAAAATTTCGAATATATCTTACCTACGCTTTGATTTATTTATATTTAAAAATAGCAAGCACTTAATTAAAGACCCCATACAAGAGAGCCCTTAAATTACCTAAAAAATTGTAACTAATTATTGAAAAATTTATTGAACATTTTTATCAAAATTGAATTACTTTACCAAGTACCCATAAATATGTTAAACAAACTGTTTTTAAATTATTTGCTTATTGTTGTTATTCTTTTTTATATATATTATACAGGTTGCAAATCATTTTTTAAACGTTCCGTACGTCGTAATTTAACATATTCCTGTCGGGGGAGCAGAAATTGTCCCATCGATCAGCATCATCGTAATCAATGCCAATATTGCCGCCTGAGAAAGTGCCTCAAAATGGGAATGAGACGTGAAGGTAAGTGTACAATGTTATAAGATTTATTTAAATTTTTCATTTTATTTTATTTATTTATTTGTTTAATTTATTTAATTTAGTGTACAATGTTGTTGACTGGCTACCAAAGTAGTGGTGGCCGGTATTAGTGTGGTGGTACTTTTTGTTTAGGGTCAATTAAAAGTCAAATTGTAAAGGCTGGTCTATTTGATGATATTTTTATTCTTAATTTTTAATTGTTTTGAAATTGTCTCAGTCTCTATTGAACACATTTTTGTAGTTTAATTTAAACAACACATAAGAGTGTAGTATTTTAAAAATAAAACGGAAGTAGCACGAGTTGTATTCGCCTTTATAGCCAAAATGTCAAATGCTTGGCATAGATTTATTTGAAAAAAATTTCTATTTTATACAACAATTCACATGTCTTGTGATGAGAAATTTTATTTTAAAACGAAAATCTCAAAAAAGAAAAAACAAATACTAAATAGAAAACAAAAGTATATTTTATAAAATATTAACACAGGGTCTAAGATAGAAATGCCCTTTAAAACGAATTAAGCCGATTATGTGAAATATTTTGCATAAAGCTACAAACAAAAAATTTTGAAGTAAACATAGGGGTTGAAATGCTCCAGGTTGTCAAATTTCATTCATAGTGTTATACACTACTAGGTTTTTTGGGTATCAATTTATATCTTCTAATGGATGTTTCGGTTAGAGTGCACTTTTTAAATTTTAGTGTAATTTTTTTTGTGCAATCAGTAACTCTGAAATTTGGCAACTCTGTCACATACATACATACATATGTTTATTGGGTTTATTAAATATGGACCGCTTTATAATTATTAACATTAGCATACTTCGAGGAATTCTCAGTTGAGAAAATACTTTCAATGTGTTCAACAATTGAAATGTGACCAAAAGAAGAAGAAGAAGAACCCGGCTCGTTGTGGACGGTAAGTTCCTATGCGTCTACGTATCGGTCAGTCTTTTGAAAATATTGGCGATGTAAACGAGGATGTAGTAGAAAACTACAAAACCTGAACTGGATATCGCTTTTAACAGCAAATTTCGTTAAAAAACCTCCATCTCAATATTTTCAAAATGCGGCTTATTTATGAGCTCAAACCAATGAAGCCCATTTCCATCTGAATGGTTTATTGAAAACAAAATCTGCAGGTCTCTACGCCATTTAAATTTATGCTATTAAAAGAACACTGCAGACAACAATAACCAAAGATGCAAGCTCCATGCTATGTGGTAGACGGTTGAATTCTCTGAGATGAATTCGTACAGTCCATGCGAAACATATGCACCCACAACAACCAACTGCATATTTTGATCAGGCGACGTAATTGGACCGAATTAATACCGAGGGGTTTTTTGTGGAGCTTATGCGTACAAACCAGAGAGAAGTCCCGTACTCAAATCACAGATCTAACATGCCCCATTGAAGACATACAGCCATATCTCTGTGAAAAGGTTTTGGCAAATTTAATGAAAGAAGCAATAGCCTGTGACAACCATTTCATACGGGAATTTTATTCCATACTCAAACTGAACGTCGTTTCTTTACAATCCAAATAATACGTGTTTTTATTTAAAAACGTAAAAGTTCATTCCTACTTACATAATTGCTCAATTCAACCCTTTAGATAGGAATACGACCTAGCTCATCACACCATCCATGTTGTGTGTGTTAATTTTGCTCATGAGTGGTGGAACTTACAGTTTAAAGAAGAAGAAAGAATGCGAACGACATATTTTTGGGAAACTTTTCATTGCAATTTTATTTACTCTCAGAGATTTTGTCGGAAAACTACTGAGATAAAGTCACTGAAGAAGAATTTTTTCATATATCGTTTTTTTCGAGAGGTCTGGGCTAGTATTTGAATTACGGCCTCACGTCTAATAAGCCAACACACTGTCTACTAGATTACGGAGAGTGACACACCCTTTACAATACTTGCTCGTTTTTGTGCCAATTGCCATGATGACAAATTTCATGAAAATAAAAAATAAAGAAGCAAAAAAAAAACACATAAAACCAAAAAATTTAATTGATAACTGTTTGATAACTGAATGTTTATTGGAAATAAAATTTAAAAAAAAAATTCCAAGATATTTCATCATACATAAGATAATAACAATAACAGTAATGACATGAATATGAGTATAATTAATAATACTGTGCAGAATGCCATTAGAATTCATGTTCGGGCATACAGACATACGTACATGTGTGTATTTTCCGTTTGACTGCCAATTATCTATAGAGTATGTATTTATGGTACTTGTAAGTCAGATATACTACATATAATTGTTTATCTCTTATGCTGTTTTTGTTGGCATTTACGCATTTATAAGATGGTGTGTATACAGTACAACAAAAAACAAAAATTCATTACAAAACTGGCATCAATTAAACGTGAAATGGTGTTAGTTTAAAAGCCACCTTATAGTGACCTCTAGAATTAAATGCAAAAAATGAACAAACTTGTTCAATAAACTGAAAAAACAAAACAATATAAGAACAGATAGAAATAAATTATTATTGAATAGGAAAGTCACAGAGGAAACTAGCTAAACAATTGAATTATATGGTAATTAACTAGTCAACACATGCTCTAAAATTACAATAAAATAATTATTTAAACAAAAAAACTAAATAGAGCAAAATAGAGCAAAAATAATTGTTTATTTTCTATTGAAAACGATTAGAAATTGTGACTTTGAAAATCTTGAAAGTTATTATTTTTAGGAAATTATTCGCTGTAGTAAAAAAAAGAAAGAAAAAAGACAAATTTTGAAAATTCAATTGCCAAACGTATAACCAAACCGTATAACCAAACATACATAATTGCTCATTACAGCTCTTCAGTCAGGATTATTCAACTAGTTTCTCACACCATTTATGTTGTGTGTGTTAATTTTTATACATGTGTGGACCTACAGTTTAAAGTCGACTGCGAACCAGAAACTTTTCATGGCAGTTTTATTTGTTCTCAGATTTTTTTTTGCCAGAAATCTGCTGAGGGGAAGTCCCCGAAGAAATATTTTTTCATATTTCGTTCAGTTGGAGATGCCTGACCTGGGGTTTGAACCGAGGCCTCACGTCTAATAAGCCGATACAGTACCTGCTACACTTCGGCGGCTTCCTGACCTGATAATCAACAGATTTAATTAAAGATGTACCTTGATTTGGTCGATCAATCACTAAAAAAGTAGGCAAAACCATGCAATACATCAGCATCCATGTTGTTAGTCATCACCAAATAATTATCAGTCACTTAAGAAAAGCTGGATACACAGAAAAATAAATAAATTTGAGTTCGATTTGCTATTTACGAGACATGGATTTCGAGCAATGAAAACTAGGCTGCGTAAAACAATAATGCCCAAAATAGATCATGAACACTGAAGACTTCCACCTTCAGATTGTGTAAAAGCTAGAATCGCCTAAAGAAAAGTGTAAGCTTCTGGTCAAACAACTGATTTTGATCTCCACAGTCAACAATTAATGAGATTGAAGGAAACAATTCCACTGAAATGATCATAATTGATCGAGGGAAAGGCTGTTGTTTCGATAGTGTCAGCTTCAAATCACACAAATTTTTGATGATCCGTTGAAACTAATGATCTTAGCTGGGACGTGCTGGTGTATTCATTATAAAACTCGGATCCTGTTTTTTGAATCTCTAC
Organism: Sarcophaga carnaria; assembly: GCA_958299815.1. NCBI lineage: Eukaryota > Metazoa > Arthropoda > Insecta > Diptera > Sarcophagidae > Sarcophaga > Sarcophaga carnaria. Next base: position 141,314,575 of record OY283150.1, read on the forward strand.
TGAATCTTAATCGTGGAAATGCAATTCCATTACTTTTTCGATTAGAAACCCATAACTTCGACATGGTAGGTAGTATAATGGCTTTACCATAAAATAGATAAAATATTATCGATTAGAACGACTTATATGTGACTTAACAAAACTTATTTCATATGTAAAACAATGGTGTTTGAACCAAACATTTTCTTACTTATTTAACTGGTCAGAATTACGAACTAGCTTCTCACACCATCCATGTAGTGAGTATTAATTTTATCCACGAGTGGTGGAATGTACATTTTAAAGTCGAATCCGAACGTCATATTCGAGTTTGTGCGTGGCCAACGCCGAAGAAATAATTTTTCGATTTTCGTTTTGTTGGAGATGTCTGGGCTGGGGTTTGAATATTTCTGAAAAATTCCATGCTGGTGGAAAGAGTGTTTTAAACAATCATATTGAAAATGTTATTATAAAAATATCATATTTAATAATGAAATGATTTTTCATTGTAAATCGAAAACAATTGTTAAACAAATATTTAATGGCTGTACAAATAAGTTACATAACATGTTAAGAACTGGCTTGATTTCCTAATACTCTACTTTGCAATTTGTTTTTTTTTTTTTATTAATTACTTTATAATAATTCATATTGCTTAAGTAAAATTAAATTATTACTAACCGTTAAACTAATGACAACAAATATGAATTTTTTGTTTCTAGTTAATCGTGTAGTCTAAGTGTTTTAAAATTTGTATTCAGGTTTTGCGGTTTTTTTTTTGTTGATTTGAAATTTTAAATGATTGCTGGCAACTTGTTGACTTTGACAGCAGGCTATCAACAATCATTAAATTTTTTGTTGTTGTTGTTAAACTAAACACAATAACAATTAAGTAAACATTGATTTAATGACAATTTACTTTAGACGATCATAGCTAGTAGAAAAAGGCCCCGTGTAAGCTTACCGACAAAACAACGACCAATAAAATGCTTATTCGCATTATTATTACCGGTGTATTAAACTTGGCTAATTTAACAAAAATATTTGCACTACAATTGACAGGTTTTGTTGTTTTTTTTTGTTTTTTTTTTGCTTCCACAGTATGTACTCGTATGCAGTAGTAATTGTTAGAAAGACAACATTATTTGAATTTTTTTTTTGTTGATTTTTTTGTTTTCAAAAACATTAAAAAATTGTTTTAATTTTTGTTTTAAATATAAAACACTTGTTTTCAAACTAACTAGTTTGGCAAGCAAGTAATTCTAACCCTCTTTTCTAATGACCAGTAAAAAGTTCAACACCTTTGCCAACATTATACATTCTGGTTTATTTCCTATACAGTTTGGTGATGTCTTTATTATGATGAACAAAAAAACGTGAGAAATTTTTTAAAGACCCTTCTTTAATGTATGAAATTTCTTATAAAATTTGTGTATATTTCTTCATGTCAAGTTCATGACATTTTTTGTGTAATTCTTCTAGAGAATGGTCAAGTTTTTGTTAATTTTTTTTTTTACATTTAAACCCTACATGAGTTGTCATTAAGAAAACAGATCACCACCGCCTTGTACGAGGTCGCTATTAAAAAGGCAACGATTTGTATACAGAAAAAAAAATAATTGCTAACAATTCTTAAAGTTTTATACAAAGAGGACCAGAAATACTAGATTTTTACAAAATAAAAGAAAATAATTGTTTGAAGAAAAAACCCTTAAAATTGTATGAAATTTTTTGATGATAACCTTGTATTCGTTATGTGTGAATAAATTGAAAACAACTGTTCTTTTCATTATATACAGTTAGGGCTTCTTTAATTTTTTATTTATTTAAAAAGTACACCCAACCAAATTTAAAAATTAATTAAAGTCTTGTGAAATAAATTCTATAAGACGAGGTTTATGTCTGTAATAAAATTTTCAAACATTAACAAATTTCCTTTAATCGAAATTTGAAATTATTTAAGACCTGGAATTAATTCAAAAAATAGTTTTAAAAATGGAGGGAGAAAAAATTCAATTAAAAATTTTATCAATTGCAATATTCGATTAGTGGTTTGACATTCCCGATTTCAGATCAAAATAATACAAAATAAATTATTTTTAATATTAGCATGTTCTAATATCTGTTACAATTCGGAACAAATCACACCCAATTTCATTTTTTATATCCATGAGATTAATAACAATCGATTGTGACACAAAAAAGTTCGTTATCAAATAGACAAACGATACAATCGTCATAAAGTGCACCAAACAGTGACTTTTTCAGAATTTATTGTTCTTATGCTTTTCAGTCTGACTTCAATCCATTTTTGAATCCGAAAGAATATAAAAAAATTTCCATCTTGGTTTCAAAATTTTAAAAAACAAGAGATCAAGGATCTTGTATTTCTCTTGACAACAATCCAAACATTCTCCGGAGAGAATAACAATAAATATAAATATCCACTTACTAGATATTGTTGAAACCTGCAGAAATAATTAAAATTTTGATATCAAGACCTATGATTATGAAAATATATGTATTTTTTATTTTGCTGGACTTTTCGACTTTAAATTTTTCGGTAAGGTATACAGGATCTTTCAATGTACCCATAGGTGCGATTTGTGGACCAGCGGACTTTATTTAATCGTACATAATTAAGATCGTTAAAAATCGTAACGTTGTAATGAGTATAGTAGGTACCATGCTATTATTATTGACTGTTTTCCCCAGAATGAACAAATTGGACCTCCTTGACGCATGGTTTCTTACGGTGACACATGCCGCACGACGTGCGATACTATTAACCTATTATGAGTTGACTTTGGTAAACCATTAACTTTGCGTTTTGGAGCAGTACATTGCCCACCAAGATCATGTAGTTTGACAGCAGTAGGACTTATGTTTCATGAAAATACGTGAACTCTCTGGTGCATAGGGAAAAGCCAGCAATAATTCAATTTTTGGAAGACCACATTACAGTTGTTATTGATAATATATCGTATACATTTCCGGGAAATATCCTGTAAAAAGTAAATGACGCACAGTCATACAGTTTTGAAAATTTTTTCGAAGATTTTTTTACTTTTTAAATCCAAACGATTAAGAAATTTGTGTGATTTGTTTCTATTTAATATTTACAGTATTTTCTTTATTTATTTATTAATTAGAATACAATAACAAATTATAACATAACATATTATGAGTAACTTCGACCATATGCTCAGTGTAGTGTAACAGACCAGATTCTCTGGTGAGAATCGAACCCACGACCCTCAAACTAAAAGTCTAACACACTAGACTACCAGGGCACCCATACATTTACAGTAGATGTCGAATTTTCTAGAATTTTGGAAGTCGCCGTGGTCTAGTAGGCAGTGTGCTTATTAGACGAAAAGCTTATTAGACGAAAAGCCAGGGTTCGAGCCCCAGGCCAGACATCAAAACTTCCTCTCAGCAGATTAATCGCAAAAACTCTGAGAGTAAATAAAATTGCCATGAAAAGTTTCTCAAAAATCTGTAGTTCGGAGTCGACTTTAAACTGCAGGTCCCACCACTCACGTAAAAACATTAACACACACAACAAAAGTGGTGTGAGAAACTAGGTCGTAATCCTGACTGAAGGGTTGTAATGACCAATTATGTATGTATGTATGTAGAATTTTCAAACAAAATACATAAATAGCTTTCTTACCAGCTAGGTTCCAGTACTCTGTTACAGTAAATGTTTTAAAAATTTATAAATTTTAGCTTTTTTATGATAAGCAGTAATATTTAAAGTAAACATTTTTAAATTAGTTTTAACCACCAAATGAATTAATAATTAACATAAATACTAGAGATTTGGTTTAACAATAAACTTAATATTATTATTATAATTTTATATTTATTTTTATTTTTTTTTTTTTATTTTCGATAAATTATTCCAATTCTCAATCGAAATTGTTTTTGGCCTGTTTGTTCTCCAATTGAAACTTGTTTGAAACACTCCTACAATATTTGTATGTCTGAATTTTTTTCTGTCTCTCTCTCTCTCTGTTTTCAATAAATATTATATGCATAAAAAGAAATATTACATGCACATATAGTTTTTATCATTTAAAGTAATCTTTTTCTTGAAAAACAAAATACAAAAAAAATCTTTCACAATTCATAAAAATCCCAAGAAGAAAAAAAAAACATTTGCAAAAATTGCCTTAAGGCTTTCAACTCATAAATGTATTAACAATTCTAAAATTTATAAAGAAAAATATGGAGAGAAAAAAAAGAAGGAAATACAAACAAACTTACAATTGTTTGGCAAATTTTTCTAAAAAAAAAACAAAAATATAATGCAAGTGCCGGCATAGTTACTTACTTATATGCTCAAGAAAAATGTGAATAAAAAATTATTCTGTTTTTATTCACCACACCTGGTTTTTGTTTTGTAACGTCTTTTCTCAATACAAACCTAAATACAACAACAAAAACAATTTGGAAACAAAATAAAAAAAATTATTATTCTTTTGCATAAAATATGAAGAAGTAATCCAAAATTGAAGAGAAACGAATGGTCAGTTTTTCTAGGCAAAATCTTTAAGGTATGGAATGGCTGAGTTGAATACATCAGACAGTAGTAATGAATCGCCGGGTGACCCTCATTATTTATAGCAATTAAAATAAATAAGGTTTTGTATTGTCACAGGGGGGTTGAAATTGAACCCAAAAAAGCTAGTTTGACCAGTTGCTATTGCTGCAACACCGCATGGTCAAGCATTAAATTTGTCAAAGGATCACTCAAGTTAAGTTCAGGTACTTTATGGATTCAATAGAAGAAAACAAAAAAAAACAAGTTTTTGTTTAAAGGATTTTAATGTCCAGCTTAAAAATTGACTGACCTGAACTGACCATTAGCCTGGGAAAGAAGATTTGTTTGAAATCAAGGTGTTTTCATTGTATCTTTTGGGTATTAGAGAGAGAGAGAGAGAGAAATTTATTTTAATAATTATTTTTTTTCTTTTCTTTAGCCGTTGATAAGATGCTGTTTGTGGTAATTTTTCTAATGTTTTGATTCTTTAACATTTTACCACAATGCTGCAAAACAATGCTGGTTGTTTTCAATTCAACCACTAAATGCCAAACGTTTGCTTTGATTGTGTATTAATCTTTATGTTTTAATATCAACATTATTTTATAAAACACTTAAGCAAAAAAAACTCTTGAAATTTGTTATACTTAACAGCATATTAACTAACACGTGCTTATTTATAAACTTTTTAAAAGCACGTATGTTTTCGATGTAAAAATCAATAGCATTTAAAGCACTTGATTTAAGGAAATTCCTCTTAAGAAACACTTCATCACGTGTCTCAAATTGAGGAATATGAAACCAAATTTCTTTTTTTAATTAGCAATGAAAAAGTAACAGTGCAGGGTTTCTAAGTATTTTAACAAAGTGTTAATGTAGGGATTAAGCATTTTCATTTAATCGTTCAAGATTTATTAAAAAAAAAAAAACAAAAAAAATTCACAAAAATCAATTCAAAATCATGAGCTTTTTAAGTTGGTTCGTGTCCATGTTGGTTAGCAATTTATAAGTCGACCAAAGGACATCTGGAGACATAAGATTCTAAAAGAACTTACATTGCAACGCGCAAAAATTACACCAGCAAACCATGTAAAATGCTTTGTGGAAGTCATATCATATCCTCTCAAAAGGAGTAATGAAAAAAAATATCCAATAAAAAGCCAAAATAAAAATAATAAAATATTTAACGCTTCCTATCTTAAATTAAAATATCACAAAAACTTTAATCCGTCGAATTTACCATTGTTCTAATGTCCGCGTTAGTTTTTCTATGTGTAGCGCATAAAGCATGACTCTGGAGCATAAATCATATTGAATTTGACCGGTGGCATGGATTATTTTAACTATGAGCAACGCTTTGTGGCTTATTCACAATGCACATGCAATTTAAGAAAACTCCACAAGGAAAAGAGTAACAGGGCCAAATCGCACGATGTCGGTGACCAATTCACTTCACCACGTCAGATGATCATGCTCTCAAATCGCTTTTGCAAAATAACCAATGTGGCATGGGCTGCATTTAATATAACGCCATCCTATTGAAACCACATATCTTTCGACCCCCACATCATCAAATTTAGGACAACGAAGATGGTAATTATCGACCGATAGTGCCCGTCATTGATAATAATGACCTGAAAGACATTGGTCTTTCTCGAAGGAATATGGATCGATTATACCGCCAGCCCAAAATCTATACCAAAAATTGACCTTTTCAGGATGAAATAAACCCTTTTGGATCTTATGTGGATTGGTATCATCCGATCATTGGTATCATTCGACAAATTTGTTTGATCTTTCAGATATGGGCCTCTTCGCTGAAGATGGTTTTTTTTGGTGATTTGGTAAAATAGACTGAATAACTGACGACTAATTTGACAGATATGATTTCAATTAGGTGGCCGTAATCAACTGTAAAATTCCGGAAGGCCCTGTTGTATGATCCCATATTGTATTCTGGTTAAATCGCTTTCAATTATTGAAGAAAATAAAAAACTTTGCTAGCTAATCAAACTTTTTTATTATTAATGAAATATTTAAAAATCATTGGGTGCCCTGGTAGTCTAGTGGGTAATGTACTAAGTTTTTATTAGCTTGAGGGTCTTTAAAAGATTTTAAATAAATAACTGATTGTCGATGTTAAAGGAAATAATAGATTTCAGTTGATTTTTTAAATTTTAAAGCTGTAGTTTAAATTGTGCGATGTTGTCAAATTTATAGAACATTTAAAAGTCTAATTAATTATTGATTTTCAAGTCGGTTTATGTAAGTAATAATGATCGTGGCCTAGGAAACGAAGTTTCCTTTTGTATTAGGCCATTAGGTAAGCAAAAATTACAACAAACAACTAAGTTTTGTTGTCGAAATTTTAAAATTTAAAAACTTTTTAAATATTTCACATTTTCCAGCCTTGGCAGCAGATACATACATACTTAATTCCTGTTTTTCTAAAGTAAATTGAAATAAAAATAATTATCAGCCATTTTATTTTTAATTTCAAGACAGAAAAAAAGAAAAAAGCGTTGATTTTAAATATAATCAGTAGCTGAGAATAAAAGTGTCAACATGTTTTTAACCTTGTTGTGTCTACATTGGCGGCAGCAGCGTTTAAATAAAATTATAATAATAAACACTTCTTACATACTTCTGTGTGTATGTATGTACATACTACACGTATCGCGAATACCAATGCAACTACACTTTTGGAAAAAAAATCAACAAAAATAAATGACTAACCATGGTGTATAGATACATAGGTCGTCATCTGTATCTACCCGTACAGGCAGACGTAAACGCAAAACGCAATGCTATTGTTTCATTAACTCAAAGTGATTTTCCATGCGAATTTTTATTTATTTTTTTATTGTTTTTGTTTTTATTTTTTTTTTTTCTTCTGTCTATTTAAGCTGTATTAATGTAAATTTTAATTAAAAGTAAATTTTTGGTGTCGTCAATACCAGCGATAAACAACAAATGAAAATAAACAAACAAATCCCATGCAGCAGATAATTTTAAATTTTTCAATAAAAAATAAAAATTGCGTTGAAAATTATTAAATATTTCGCCTTTCATAGAAAAAGTAAATGTTTTCCAGAAATTTGCATATTTTTTTCTGTTTTTATGGAATTGGAAAAAGGGTTGTTGCCTGGTGACGACACGTCTTCTTAATAAATACTGTAAATAACTGTATGTACATATGTACGTATTCTTAAGACAAGACCTTCGACAAAAAAGTATCTTCTTACTTACTTAAGACGGAAAGAATGGAAAGGAAAAAAAAGACCGAAATCGTTAACAATGTATGCGTGTGTTATAATCAGGAAATCCTTGGTTATTTAAATTTACTCTTAAAGGGTTGAAATGAAATGAAAAGTATAAAAAACAAAAAATAAAAAAATTATATAACAATGACGAAGAGATTGAGGTTGTCTGATTTAATTTCAACTTTTATTATGATATGTGGCATTATTTGCCGAGTTTAGAGTTTAGCTACATGTGTCAGTTAGATGAATGGCTGGCATTGTATTATGTGTGATGTAGTGGTCAAAATAATTGTCTGCTTTTATTCACCACTATAACCCGTTACTGTTTACATTTTTATTTTAATTTTTTTATTTTATTTTCTTTCACTTTCATTTAATCTAATTTACTAATTTTACTTTTTCTTCTTCTTTCTGTCTTTAATTTTAGCTGTTCAACGCGGTCGTGTTCCACCCACCCAACCCGGTTTGGCTGGCATGCATGGCCAGTATCAATTGGCTAACGGTGATCCTATGGGTGTTGCCGGTTTCAATGGTCACTCTTACCTAAGTTCCTATATATCATTACTCCTGCGTGCCGAACCTTATCCCACCTCCCGCTATGGCCAATGTATGCAACCCAATAATATTATGGGCATTGATAACATCTGCGAATTGGCGGCTCGTCTTTTATTTTCCGCCGTTGAATGGGCCAAGAATATACCTTTTTTTCCCGAATTGCAAGTGACCGATCAAGTGGCTCTTTTACGTTTGGTGTGGTCGGAACTGTTCGTTTTAAATGCCAGCCAATGTTCGATGCCTTTGCATGTGGCGCCTCTGTTAGCGGCAGCTGGTTTGCATGCCTCACCTATGGCTGCCGATCGTGTTGTAGCTTTCATGGATCATATACGTATCTTCCAGGAACAAGTGGAGAAATTGAAGGCATTACATGTGGACTCGGCTGAGTACTCCTGCCTCAAGGCAATTGTACTGTTTACCACCGGTAAGTTGTTGGATATCCTGTATAAGGATGTACCAGCACTGCTTAGCAAAGTTTCACAAAAATTATGTTCAGCTAATGCCGCCAATGCTAGTCACAATTCCTCTGATAGTTCGGATAGATCGAATGAAGGCCAACAGTTGTCCGATGAAATCATGATGGTGGTCAAGGAACATTTGGATGAATTGAATAGACTCGAAACAGAGCAACAACAGCAACATCAAAATTCTGCGGCCTTACATTTGGCCACCTTTATGAAAACGGTGGCTGGTGTTGAGGCAGTCACACAACAGTCATTGTCTCTTAGCAAAGAAAACCAAATTCCTAATAATCTTGGCATGGAAAGTGAAAAACGTTCTTTGAATTCACCGACCACTTGCTCCTCGTCGTCTGGTATTGTACCTTCGGCTACAAGTGCATTTAGCACTTGTGCTCCCTCCCATAAAGTTATAAATAGCCAACAACAGCAGCAGCAACAACAACAGGAAGATATCTTAACTGCTCTCTATAATTCGGCCAATAATCATACGAACAATAGCAGTGGTTTAGGCAATTCTCTAAATCTTAGTAGTTCGCCTATCAGTTCAAGTAATAATTTATCCGCTTCCACCTCGAACACCATCATGACTAATCCAGCATTTCCGTCACCCTCTCAGCAACAGAACCAACAGCAGCAACAACAACAACAACAACAGCAGCATCAGCAACAACAACAGCAAGCTGCTGCTGCTGCTGTTGCAACGGCGGCTATGTTCTATCAGACACCGCCACGTTCTGCCTTTGGTTCTGCTTTTGATATGTTTCATCACAGTACGCCATTTGGAGTGTCACATGCAGCAGCAGCGGCTGCTGCAGCTGCTCACTCTTCAACGGGTGGTTCATTTGGTAGTCCTAGTTATAGATATTCTCCCTATAGTTTTGGCAGTAGATGGCAACTGTAGTTATCATTATTTTTGTAATGATATCGCCATATAAACTTAACCAAATAGTTCAAAATACCAAATATCGGTTAGATATACAACTTAACTGTACTTAATTAATATGTAGATAGACTGTATCATAAATTATTAGCTCACAATGTTTCTAGTGTTTCAAACAGTATTAAGCTTAAGCTTAAGCTTAATTGTACGAGTATTAAACTGTTTATGTTGTAAATACCAAAAAATTACTTAAGGTCTCTAGCTTAATTTAGTATAGCATAGTATAGTGTATAGTATTTATTGAATTAATTTATTATTAAATTAGTGCCTATTTATTTTAATTAATTTATTACACCCCATTAAGCTTAAGTATTTATTTATAAAGGAAAACCTAAACGAAAATATTAAAATTTAATACATTCAAGTATATTAAAAAAAACAAACAACAAAAATTGGTCTTATCTCTCATTCATTCGTATTATCTTTTATTAAAAATAAAAATATCATTGATTTTATTGGGTAATTGATTCAATGTTTCTTAAACTATTGCTCTTCTGTGCAACGGCTTTCTTATACTGTGTTCAGATATGCACCTTTATTGCGTAAATCGCAATAAACGCCATTATTGAGCTCAATATTTCATATAAAGTTTGAAATTAATTATTGCGCAATAAATACGCAAATTGTTATAATATTGAGTTAAACTTAAAATGAAGCACTGTCATAAGTGTGTTTAGTGGACATATTACAATTAACCGACCACTTTCTGTTGATATTTGACAACTTAAATATCAACAACGACAAAAAAAAATAAAATAAAAACAATGTTGTTGAGCAACCAGCTGTCAAATGCATATTGAATAAGCAGCTGAACTGCGTATATTATTATGCCTGAACACTTAAAATATTGTACTCCATTAACCGAATATTGACTCAATAAAAGTGCATATCTGAACATAGTATTAAGAACTAATTTTATTGTTTGGTGGTAGTATCTAGAAAGGAAAATTTTCAGCTTTTTGAACACTTAAAAATATTAAAAAAAAAAATAATTTGCTACTAGCAATTTGAAGTTGATTGGTTGTTTAAATCGTTATAACTTGCGTAATCGTTTGGATTATACATAAATTTGGAATTTTTTAATTCATTAGTAGACTTTATTTCTTTACTTTTGATTAATAATTTGGCTACAATTTTAGTTTTTCCAATTAAAATAACAAATCAGGAAAAACTAAAATGCTACTCAAATTAAAATTTCTTTCATACTAACCCATGTAATAAGTTGCTTCTTAGTTTCATTTGTTTTCTGAAGAATATAATTTAACCTTAATTTTTAATTTATTTTTTTTTTTTTATTAATGATGCATTATTTTACTTTTAAATTCTTATATATTCTTACACACTCCCACTCACAGTATTTTTTTTATTTGTACCATCGGGTGTTTTTTACGCGTTGGAGAACTTTTATTAGGCGAGAATTTTATATTGAAATCCAATACATAATTTCATGGCAAATTTGTTTTTTAATATGTATGGTATGAATGTTCGCCTGAGCGGGAGTTACATAGTTCATTGGATACATTCAATCTGGCCGTATGCCAGCTTGAATATTGGCTTCCAATGTCTCAGGACTTGCTAGTTTGTCGACACAAAGCGATAACTTAACATGGTCACATAAAAAGAGATTCAGAGGTGTTTAATCCTGTGAACGAGGAGGCAAGGAATGGAAACACTCCTGAGAATCAATTTACCGCCAAATTGATGTTTAGCTGAATAGTTTTCGAAAGCAAACATTTTGCCAGTCTGGCTCGATAACATTAGTCTTTCGCTATAAAGGCTGCTCCTTACATTTTTCGAAAGAAATAAAGACCAATGATGCCGCCGGCGTGTATCAAATAGTATATTCGTGAACAGCCTAGGGATTGTCTTCGGTTTGAATGGGGCAATTTCCTTATTGACCTAAGATATCAGATATGGACTTCATCACTACAAACAATTCTTTGAAAAACTTCCATATCTTTGACCAGTTTCAAATAAGCCCCTTAAAGAAAACTGCAAATCATTCAATGGTCGTTTGGTTTCAATTTGTTTTCAAGTAATCCAAGATCCTTGCGTAAAATATTTCAAATCATTCTGATTTGTATTAACCTACTAAACAGAAATGTGAAAATAACGACCATCTTGTTGAAGCTACATCAGTCGTGTGTGCGTTGAATTGTCTCAGCAATTGACCGCAATTACCTTCAGTCTATCTTAGGCCTTTTTTGGGATACCCGCGTATATGAATTTTTAGTTGGAGTCTTCATCGGTTCATATTTCTATGAAAGCGGCGTTGACCAGGCTATCACTGTCAATTGTTTTTGGTTTGAATTGGATGATCTGGACAGCAATGGCATGTGGTTTAAACAAAACGCACGGGGGTTTTTGAGACATGGTCAACTCACTTGGAGGTACTGTCAACTAGCCCCCGAGATCATTCAATTTAACCCCATTAGAATTTTTCTTGTGGGGTTTTCTTAAGTCGGACGTGTATGCGAATAAGTCACAATCGCCAGCGGGCCTCAAAGCCAATATAACCCAAGCCATCGGTTTCATGGTTCAGCCAGAGTCATGACAAATTAGACATTTTACCTCTTTCAAAGGCGTTAAACAATGTTGTTGATAGGTCACACGCATTTTTGGAAGACCTGATAGAATTGGTGTTCCAGGTAGTTGTGAAACTTGGACATCAGCATTACCAGAAGGAAACGGTATGCCGGTGTAGCTAACATTTAGGACCTCAATATTATCAAATTGTAGAATTGTCGGCTTATTGAAGAGCCGCTAATACAACAATTTACAACAATTACTTGATATTGCAGACTCTTTTTCTATTTTTAATCATTTTTATAATTTCGCTTTAGACTTGCATTTACTGCAACAGTACTTACACTGAGACATGTTGTATGTAGGTTTTCACTACTAAACTTACAATTAAAAACGTATTTAAAAATAAAACTACACAAAATTTTATAGATTTTGTATAGGAAAATAAGAATTTGGATATCAATATGTAGTAAATATAGATCTAAACTGTAGAATATTAGCATAGAGAAATAGAATATAAAAGGAGCTGAAAATATATCAACGTAATACTAAGTGACTAAAAACTACATTTTAATTTACTAACACTCGGTTTATAGGCGATAAGTTTACGGCTTTAATTTAAAGTTCATGACTGATCTTCAGAAGCTATTAATGCAACTAAACTTGTCGTTTGTAAACTGAAAAGAACTGTAGTCTCGATAAAAAAAAACATATTGTGTTAATTTGACTTTTTCTTAGCAAAGATCACAACCAACTAAGAAATACTTAAATTAGCACATTATACCATCTTAGGAAAATTGATTGTAATTAATAAATAAGATTTAATTGAGCAAAGAATATTTATTTAATTACATTTAATTTTCTTTTTTAAATACGAAATTATGCTAAACTTTTTATTGAAAACTTATTAATAATCGAAATTCTCTTTTTTCATTTTGCCAAGCTTAATTCCTTAAAAAAAGAAATTATAACACACTTTGTCAAGCATTTTCACACACACACACACACATACACACTCACACTTTTCCAACAGCATAATCATCATCATCATCATCATATATTACACATACTCCCTTACTCAGAAAAGATACATACAATACATTGAATTTTTTAATTGTATGCCATGCGTTATTGTCACACACTACATGTACTACTACTACCCACCAATCAACCAATTCTGCCACTGTTACTAGCTACTATTGCTTAATAGCTTAATGAGAATCGTATACTTATGCTTTTGAATGTCACACCATTAAACAGGATCAAAGGATATTAAATGGGTAACTAACATGCATGGGCCACTGTTTGCAAACAAAATGGAGGAGGTTTTATTTTATTTCTTAAGCATTTCATTTCCCTCATGCTTTATATTCTTTTATTTATTAATACTCTGGTGTTTTTGTATATAATTTCTATTGGTTATTTAGTTTTTATTTTATTTTAATTTAATTTATAAATAAATGGTTGTTTTTGTTGTTATATGTATATTTATAAATTTTCATATGAAAAAATTCTAATAAAACATTTAATTTTTATTTATTTTGTTTACACAAAAATGAAAATTTGAAAAAATCTGGCATTTATTTTTTTTTCTTTTCACAAGTTTAAGTATTTGATTAATTTATTAATTAATTTTTATTATTTCAATTAATCGCGTTAATTATTATTTTTTTTCTCCTTGATTTTGTGATGTTTTTGGGCAACTGTTATAATTAAAGGGGTTTTATAAAGGCTGGGCAATTTAAGAGTTTATATTTAAAAAGTACAATAAAACATTATTTTTTTGTCGTGAAGTACAATTGTTCCGCTTAGAAATAAAATATTATTTCGTTCATATAGCTGCCGTAGTGGGCCTCACAGTACCTCATTCGATAGTACCAATTTTCGTTCACTTTTTCGACTGTATGGGATCGACATTTTCATGCAATTTCCGGCCAATTGTCTGTTTGGAAATTTGCAATAAATCCCAACGATTTCTCACGATCAACGTTTCAACCGACAGATGGCTCATCCGATATTAAGGTGGAAAGTATCAGTTGTACCCATGTAACTCGTTGTCCACGGCAGGCATATTGCAAAAACATATTAGAAAAGAAGTTGTTGTTTCTTTCTGTGTTCAATTAATGTTCTATTGGTTCTAAGAATGTATATCGATGATTCATTCTCATCGGCATAAGATCCACTTGTTGGGCTTGAGACCACCTATCGCCTTTCGCATAAGTGTAGCCTGAATCTACAGTGCCGTGATAAAATACAGGTAACACTCTTCACTTTATTCTCGATAGTCTGATACGTGACTCCGATCTCCTTTTGTTGTAGTGTTCCAATAAAAGTATCAAATGCCTCATACCCACTTGATTTGAGGTTGTTATTTGACTCTTTTTACATACATACATACGTGCATACATTATTGGTCATTACAACCCAGACTTCTAAGAAACTTTCAATGACAATTTATTAACTCTCAGAGTTTTTTCCATAAATCAGAAGCTGTCGCTGAAAAATATTTTTTCATATTTCGTATTGTTGAACATATCTGACCTGGGGTTTGAATCGAGCTGAGTAACTTTGACCATATGCCCGGTGTAGTGTCACAGACCACAGTCTCCGGTGGGAATCGTACCCACAACCTTCACGCTAGCAGTCTATCACACTACGCACTAGACTACCAGGTCACCCCGGTTCGAAATAGACTTAACGAACATATAAGCAAACGTAGAAACACAAATTTTCCAAAATTTTTTTTATAAACAATTGTCTTTCCGTTTGTATTAATACTAGAAGATTTAAAGATTACCTACTACAATTTGTATCTGAAAATGTCTTTTTTATTACTTTTAATTGTTAACATTTTTCTGCATATTTGGAACAGGAAGTTAGAAGATTTTCAGAATGATTAGTATTCCCAATTACTTCCATATTCAGTAACAGAAGTACAACAGAAGTGCATACGTCATACAACATTTTACTACTTTATGTCTACTGCACATATGTACATTACTATGTCTCCACCTTTGTGTGCCCAAGTATTGTCTGACAATTAGATCTCTTAGAAAATATCTTTTCTAGCCGATTGGTCACACATAATTAATGATATATGTATGTATACCCCCCTTAAGTTATCAATATTCAAAAATCTGTCAGACAATTTATTATGTTTATGCAGAACTTTTGATCACAGTCAAATTTAAGTCCTGTTATACACATTTGTAAGAACTTTTTCTCCATTAGAGATACCAACAACAACAAAAAGTACCAACAAATGTGATTTTCGCAATAAAAAAATGTATGTTCAACAACATATCTCCTACTACGACAACAACAGAGACAAGAGAAAACATCAATGTTATGCCTCTTAAAAATTGGTGAAATTTTGTTCATTATTTAAGCCAAGTTAGAAACAGAAGAACACACAAAAAAAAGCTTTCAACGTAAAATGCTACAAAAAAAAAGGAGAAAAAATTCTAACTTACCATTACAATAGCGTTCATACATACAATACTACTCGTACAGGGTTTCCAAGCGAATAAATGTATGTATGTATGTCTGTCCATTGAATGTATGTATGTACGTCTGTCTCTCTGTATGTGGGTCTGTCTGTTTGGGTGTCTGTCTGTCTGTAGGTATTTTGAGATACAATGAATACGATGATCGTCGCTTGTAAATAAGCGACATAAACGAGTGTTGTATTAATGTTCATAATGTGCAATCTTGACGTCAATAAACGTCGACGCTTAAGTAAAGGACAGCATAGCAAATCTTTACATGTTGTTTTCTGATGCCACATCTTCTTTTCTTGCCTCTCCTTTAACTTCTGACTTTGGTTTCTAAGTTTCTAAACTTTGAAATTATCCACCAGATATTTTGTTTTTAAGTTAAGCAAAGAAACAAAAACAAAAAAAGCATCAGCAGCTACAGCATTGCCAATAACAACAATAAATACAAGAGGACAAACTCCTTTAACATGAGTTTCAAAAGCCAAAACGAAGTAAACAAAAACAACAGCAGTATCAACAACAATATGAACAACAACAACAACAACAACAGCAGCTTTAAAAAATCAAATAAAACATTAACGAAAGCAATAAGAACAACAACAAAAGGAAGGAGAATCAAGAGAAGTACATACGTTATTACATTAAACAGTTGTTTAAGAGTTAGTCCGGGAAACTCTGTATGTAACGATGTCTAAACGATTTAACATTAAATTTCAGATACGCTTTCCATTATTTCACCATTCTTAGACTGTTGATTTTGCCTTCTTTTTTTTTGTTCTGTTCCTCTATGCATATTTTTATTTTCGTTTCGTTGAATTACAAGCAGAGATTTTTGCTGTCAATGTTTATTTAAAATGAAATTAAATTTAGCGGTAATTTAGGAAGTTGCTGGAATGTCTCCTTCAATGGTTATTTGGTTGTTTGCTGGCTTATTAGCAAGACAAAATATGTGTCAATATGTGGAAGGAGCTGAAACTAAAATGACCCATATTCGGCTATTACTTGCAGGAGTTCATATTTGCATAGATGAATCGCTTTACCACAAGAGTATAGTATTTTAACATGAAGCTGAAGCAAGTAATTTTGTAATTTAGGAGCCATATGTCAAAGCCACTTATAATATCTGAGCCACTTAAGTCTATTCTTGACACATCATTCTTGCTCTGTTTGAAATATACGAACGGTAAAGCAATATAACCGCTAAAGAAGACTATATGTTACCGCCAAGGTACCCCTAGTCCAGTAGGTAGTATGTTGGCTTATCAAACTCTAGTCGAGACATGTAGAATAAGAAACGAAATGTACAAAAAATTTATTTTGTCGACTTCCTCTCAGCAGTCTTCTGAGAAAAGTTTCTCAAAAATCTGTAGTTCAGAGCCGACTTTAAACTGTAGGTCCCCACATGTATAAAATGAACACACACAACATAAGTGATGTGAAAAGCTAAGACGTAATACTGCCTTAAGGGTTGTAATGACCAATTATGTATGTACGTATGTATTATCGATTTGTATTTTCAACTTGTTCAATGGCTTGATTGTTTTAATTAAAATATTTTGTAATTGAGAACCTGTACGCAATCGTATTTAATTTATGCACATTTTTTAATAGTCATCATTACAATTATCGTTTTATTGCTATTTGATAAATATATCTTAAAATACAAAAAAAAAAAAAAAATGACGATACACGTTTTCTCTTATATTGTATTATTAAGATTTCAAAATTCTGAGAATTTTGCTACTATTTTCATTCAATGTTTTGAATTATTTTTTGTTATAATAAATATATTAAACTGATTAATATTCACAATTATACCATTTAAAATATTTCCTCGGACTTAATGACAGACATTGCGAGTATTAATTAATGAAAGCAGTATAAATGAAAAAACCATTTAGTTAAGACGAATTTTAGATACTCTACTATTATATTTTCCATTTATTTATTTATCTATTTATCTATCTTTCAATGTGCAATGCTTTTAAAATAAGAATTTTTCTTATTTACTAAGAATATGTTTTAACACACGGTATTATGGCAATTCAAAATTTTATTTTTATACCATACATGTTGCTTTTCTTTTCATTTATAGAGGAAAAACAATAGATAAAGTAGGTAGATAGCTTGCGGGGAAGGAAGCCAACCATAGGGGATTTAAGCATACACCTAAGAAATCATGTCAGCTAATTGTGCTCTCACAATGGATAACTCTATCCTATATAAAGTTCTTAAACTTTTTTTCAATCCATAACTCCGAAATGAGCTATGTTTCGTACAGTGTCCTTCCTAAAATATTGGAATATTGTGTTTACGAAGGTTAGATAATGACATAAAAAGTGTTCCATTGCATCGATGTCCCTTTCGCATGTTCTGAATTCATTGTTATCTATCAAATCTTTGCGCACAATTTTCCCGATTGTGAACACATTTAGAACATCACGAAGTGCACGAAATGCAACAATGGCTTCAACAATCTTAACGCGCTGCTCAATTGTGTACCTCCCCATAGTTAAATTCGTCAAACACTCAGTGTCAAACAAAGAAATGCCAAATTAAGTTGAGTAAAAAACTGGACATAAAGAGGTGACTCACATTTCATATCGGTTATGAAATATTACTTTGTATGACATATTTCCAGAATTATACGTTGTTTCTAAATTTTACATTTTTATTTGACGAAAATTCAAAAATTACATATGCGGTACCCTGTGTCCGAACTTGGAAAATAGATTTTTGAGAGAGAAGAAAGATAGAATAGTATCGTTCCCTTTTTTGTCATTGGCTAGCTTACACTCGTAACAGTACTTAACTTAACCTACATGGTGTTAAAAGTCCATTTAACTTTAATCCAAATTGTTTATTCATCATAATCATTAAGTTTACGGAACATTAATTCTGGTTTATAGACGTTGGTCATGTCTTGGCGTGATATATGGGCGTTGACTAGAATACTAGGGAAACACTGGATCCCCTGAGAGATTAGTCACGAAAATTGCAAAAATCTACTGATTTTCAACAAAATGTAAAGGAGTTGAAAGTCATAATTAGTGTAGGACTTCCATTTTCTAACGTCAGCTCGGTTCCGACAGAGAAATCTTCGCAGAGAATGTAATTGTGTCACTTGATCTTGTGTCAAAAGTTTCTCTTATTATTATTGACTTGATTCAATATGTAGGATTTGCAAAGTTAGTGATAATTGCTTATATTTTCGATAGCAATCTTAAGTTTACTTTAAGTCAATAAATCTTTTCAATTTTCAACTTCAACTATGAAATTGTATCCACTGGGGTTCAAAAAACAAAAAATTCAAAACAAACTGTAGGGTACCATAACGAGCCAATTCATACAGTTTGGATATCTTGTGCATAACTTGTATTGTTATTAATAACACAGACAATACCTTTCATTAACAAGCAATTGTTCATAAATTCAATTGTATTATGACCTCAAAATGGAACGACTTGTGATTGCAAATATTTATTAGAAAAACAAACCGTCATACGTTGGTTTAACGGTTCAGAAAAAAAACGTGTTATTAATAATAAAACTAATAAAGTTATAAGCAATTTTCATTACAATTTTTTTGTTTTGTTTTGTTTGCATTTTATTTACGATATTCTTTTAAAATAAAATAAATATAAAATTTCTTTAAGGAAGAAGAAGAAAACTAATAAACCCAAACAAATAAATATTATTTGAAAAGAAAACTAAAAATACAACTAAAAATCAAAGAAACCAAGCTTAAATGCTATAAATTTCATGCTACAATTTATAAATACTCAAAAACGGTTTAACCTTTTCTACACCATCATATTTTGTCAAGAAAACCTCCGCTGTTTTTATTTTCTTTCGTCGAGTTTTTTACATTCATAGTTTGAAAAAAAAAATATATTGTAACATAAGTTTTTCAGTTTAAAAGTACAGATTTTATATACTTTAGGTTTTAGTTGTAGCTTTTTGTTTTTGTTTTTTTCTTTAATACGAATTTCTTAAATTTTTCATGATGCAGTCAGTTTAGTTGTGGCTTTAGTTGTGGCATCAAACTTTAAATGCATTTACGGTCATTATGCATTTAAGACATGCGGTCACGATCTTTTCAAAATACGAACAAAAAAAATTAAAAAATAAAAAATAAGAAACTGTTGCATTGAACTTTTCCAACCAACAATAACAACTACTTTGGAAACTACTACGTAGAAATTATAAGGAACTTACACATACGTTCTCAAAGCTAAGCTTAGAAGACAAAGAAAAAAACCAAATCCAAAAAAAATATAGGTTTTTTAAATAAAATAAACCAAGTTCAAACTAGGTTTCATTCTTACTTTGCTCGTAAATACAACAGTTGGGAAAACTCTTTTATACTCTTTTCAGCTTTTTGCCTTCCAAGCCCTCACTTACTCCCTCTAAATCAGATTGCAAGCATTAGTCTTTCTTTCCATATAGAATCAGGTATTTGGAATGTCTTTCACTTTGCAGATGACTTGTTAGAGCTGCTGACTATGTGCTTGACTACCCATGGTTATAGAAGAAAAAAAGAGAAAACATTTTTTTTCTAGACTCATACTCAGCGGCTTAATGGAATGCAAAGATTTACAAAAAAAAAATTATTTTTTTAAATATTTGTATTAAAAATTCATTTTATGTATAAACTTGTATAACTTTATTTACAACCAGCACCAGTGCTATATAGTAAGTCCTGGAGGGAATGGTAAATAGGCTAAGTGAGAGGGCAAAGATAGACTAGTATTTATGTATATTTTAATCTGCTTAAACGATAGGGAAATTTTCTACAGGGAAAGGTTTTCACATCAGGTTAAAGTCGAAAGTGATTAAAAACCGAAAGCTCTCTGTATTGCATTCTGTGATTCACTAAGCAATCTACCATAAAAGGATGTGTTCTATGAAAGAGGCGAGTACTTTATAAAAGTAAGCGATTAAACGAACAACAAAAAAACAGTGAAGCACAAACCACATTGTGGCACATCTCCTCACCACATCTCATGCAAGCTGTAGAGAAGTTAGAGAAGTTCAAAAATGTGAAAGCGGCCCATTTTGTAATGAAGTATTTCTTGCAACAAAACTATTTCTTGCTACAAAAATACCCATCGTGGCCTGTTTTCTTCATTGGGTAGCGATGTATTTTTCATTTTCCTTCGTAACCATTTAACTTTAATTAAAATTGTTTATTCTCATTAAATCTACGCAACATTAATCCTGGTTTATTGACGTTGGTCATCTCTTGCCGTGATATATAGGCGTTCACTCTAATCCTACGGAAACGCTGGCTCACTGGGAGATTAGTCACGAAAACTGAAAAAAGCTACTGATTTTCAACAAAATGTAAATGAGTTGAAAGTCATAATTAGTGTAGGACTTCCATTTTCTAACATCAGCTCGGTTCCGACAGAGAAATCTTCGCAAAACAACTTAACACGTACTACATGAGGCATAGGAGCTGATCAAGGGCGTTTTGCTCAAAGTAGTTTTGACAAAACACGTTTGAAGAACATAACACTGAATAGGCTTGTCTTGGTAGTTATGTTTTCAGCGGTTGGTCTGCAGCCAATAGCATCTTTTAAGGCGCAACATCCAGCGATCAATTTTTCGCACTTAAATGTTATGTATTTCGTTGTTGCTAGTTCATCGGGGCAGTTGAAAACCAAATTAGCTGTGGATGGCTAGCTATGCCCTACACTTTAAGCTGTCATTAAGAAACAAAATAGGTTAAGTTCTGTCAAAATTGGCGCAAGCTAGATATGACAGAGAATGCAATTGTGTCATATGATCTTGTATTTTGATCAGAAATTGCAAATGCGAACTCTTCATGATGGGGTGATTACTGGTCTCTTCTACTAATTCGCTTATATTGTGAAGGCTACTTATTTCACAATTTGAGAACTTGATGAGTCTATGAAATTAATTTCTGTTTGTAAAATTTTGAACTAATTTAACTTAATAATAACATTACTTCAACAGTATTTAAATTACCATCAGAAGTCGATAAGAGCCTTTGGACCAATTGAATCTGTCACTGAACCTCTGCCGGGGCATAGTGATATATTTAGCAGAGAATGAGATGACAGATGAACTCTCGCAGGGTTAGGTTCACCTTATGATGGTTAGTTCTAATCCTCGAATCTGCTGCCTCTACGGTCTTGTCAGCAGACGGGTCAAAGAAAAAGATCAACAGAAAGATCAGTGTCAAGTCTATGGCCTCCTATAGATGATGTTAGTAAGGGCTTTCTGCTAGGTTTGGATAAATCTAGAGTAAGAATATTTTACAGAACTTTTTTCAGGTGAATGCGATGTTACATTACTGAAGAGGATCTTTCCATTGATTCCACCCATATTTTTAAAGCGTACATTGCGATGAGGAGGACCAGGAGACCTCATCTGTAACTGCCCAGTCTTTAGTGGGATGAGGATGAAAACACCCAATTGAAGAGTTTTCTTTTTATCTTTACGATAGGAAACGAATATTCATTTGGCTCTTTTACAGCTCTTACCAATTGTTTTTTATATTGTTTGGTGTGTATGTCATGAAAATTTGATTTTGGTTTTGGTTGTTATTTTTTTTTTAATTTTCTTCCATTTCTTCCTAAGAAAGAACTTTATTTATGTATTTTCTTGTTTTCTTTCTCAATAAACGGAGAAAAAAGGGGAATTTCACCAACACCCTCAACTTTAAAGCTGTGGTTAGAGTATTTCTTTTTTCTATCTTTTTTTGTTGTTTGCTTTTTTCATTTTTGGTTACGTTTTTGTTACCAAGTTTCGTCTATAAAAATCAATTCAATTTCTTTATAGAGTATCACGGTTTCTGGCAATAACTTTTTGCGGCTTAGCCATTTAGACTCAAACTATATATTTAACGATTTCGTTTCTTTGCTTGTTTTTCACTCTCTTTTTGGTTTCAATATTGCTGTTCATTCATTGCTCAACTAAAGTTGGTATAAACAAAAACAAAAAAAAAGGAAGAAAAATTGTCTGCCAGTACATGATTTTAGTGACCAACTTTGTTGGTATTGTTGTAGTTGCTGTGCGCTTTTTTTTTAATAGAAAGTCAATTGACAATCATTGTAAAGTTGAGTGATTTTAGTGATCACAATGGTTTATTCATCCGTTATTTAATGCCAACTATCGGCAGTTTCGAACGTTTTAATATTATTACTCTGCTCATAATCGTGTTTTGTTTTTCGTTTATTAATTGTTAATGGCTTTAAAGTTTAAGGCGATCATTTTTACTGCTGGTTTTACCTCTACAGGATATAGGAAAAGGGGCAAAAAAACTGAATTCTCACACGCTACTCTAGTTAAGAAAAATGTTTTTCATTTTTCTTTAAGAAAACATTTCTTATTTTTGAAATCCGTTTAGTAATCTTTTAAACTAGATTTTAATACTCTTTTTTTACGGTTACTAATACTATTTATTTAAGATAAATAACTTTACTTTGTTTAGAGTTTAAAGTGTAATATAAATTACACAACACATACTCATATGAGTGAGTGAGTGAGTATACCGCTGTTCGATATGAAATTAGTTTTCCAATCATAAAGATTTATGGTAGTATTTGCGTTTTGTGGTCTAAAAATTACTGTAGTTTCTATACACTTTATTTAGACGCACTTAATCGCACAAACATGGTGAATTTTTCACGCCTCTCGATAAGCCATGTTAAGAAATAAATGCTGAATTACTAAAATACACTTCGAACTTGTTCAACGGCTTGTAAATATTATAACACACAGATTTTTATAAAAATGAAACCTTAAGGTGTATTAACATCACCTTACCTAGGCCGTTGAAAGCGTTACAGGTATAATTATTTACTTTTTGGTTTTATTGTAACCACATCTGCAACTGATCGATATAAAATCCTGCTGAGTTTAGTTTTCTTACAGTTTACAAAAAGAAAAAAAATCTTGCTCTTAAATAAGTCTGCATTTTATTTTTTTTCTTGTTTTTTCTCATTTAAAATTTCAAATTTGTTAAAACAAATTATTAGATATTGTTGTAACATTAATTTTATTGGAAAATTATTTAATAAGTGGTTAAGTATGTTTTTTTTTAAATATCATTTTAGATTAAATAAAATCATAGTTTATAAATTAGATTACTTAAGATAATTTTTACTATTATAAGTTAGACAGAGGTTAGCAACAAAGGTAATTTTTTATTATAAACAAATACATAATTAAATCAGAAAGAGGCTTTAGTAAGGGTAACTGCAGTATGCCTCTTTTTTTTATTTAATTTTAAAGATAGAAAGCGCTTAACGAAAGATTTGATACTACGGTGTTATCCAGCAACAAATGTCTATTGACAGGAGCAGTGCTGCTCTTTCAATTAAGAGAAGGGAAACTCAAAAACTTACAAACTTATTACTTACTTACATATTTAAGCCACTAATAGAGCGCCGGGCAATTAAAAATTTTATTTTTTTTTTATTTTAATTTCTTTTGGTTGATTATAAGGCCAAAAAAGGCACTGGTATACCAAATTAATTTTTAGGAATCCACCATTTGATGCAAAATTAATACATAATTGATCATTACAACCCTTACGTCTGGTTTACGACCTAGATTCTCGTACCACTTAAGTTGTGTGTGTTAATTTTTACATGAGTGGCGGGACCTACAGTTTAAAGTCGACTTCGAAGTACAGATTTTTGAGAAACTTTTCATGAGAGGGAGATGCCGAAGAAATCCTTTCTTGTATTTCATTTTGATGTTTGAACTGGGGTTTGAACCTTGGCTTTATGTCCAATAAGCCAACACACTATCTACTAAACTACAGTGAAAATTAACTTATTACAGTAAATTTTACATATTCATAATGACAACTGTCAGCCAACGGAAGTGAAATTCTGTTTAAAAAGAAAAAAAATGAACCTTTATTGCAAAAAATATCTAGAATTTGATAAAACCTCTAAATAATATAATCAGTACATACATTTCTATTTAATATGTGTATGTAGATATATCGAAAGTAGTCTAGTAGGTAGTGTGTTGGCTTATTAGACGTAAAGCCGGGGTTCAAACTACAGGTCAGACATCAAAATGAAATACAAAAACTATTTTTTCGGCGACTTCTTCTCAGCAGATTTCTGGCAAAAACTCTAAGGTAAATAAAAAATTGCCATTAGAAGTTTCTCAAAAATCTGTCGTTTGGAGTCGACTTTAAACTGTAGATCCCGCCACACATGAATAAAATTAACACACAATTGTTGTAATAACCGATTATGTATGTATGTATGTAGATAAATCGAATTCAACGTTACAATTATATTTAAAATCTTTAAATGCTATCGATTTTATACGAATAACACGTATCTCTACCTCACCATCCACTTCTTAACTCAAATAAAGAAAAAATATTAAAAAAAAATATACGACTTTAAATTGAAAATTATGTTTAATTTTGCAAAAACATTAAATATTGTTGAGGATATTAGAGGTAATGAAAACCATGTGCAAATATTTTATTACGCTTTAGACAGAAGAGACAATAATTGTACAGACATATAAAACTATCAATTAATGTCCACTTAAAACGACCATAAATACATGGTTAATATTGCAGCGAGTCGCTAGAGAGGCATAAAACCAACACAACAATAATTATGCATAAAATTAAAAGAAAAAAAAAACAAAAAATACTCACTCTGAGTTAAAATTAACGTGTTTCTAATGATTGTAAGCTTAACACATTTTCTTGGCATTTCGAAATGTTTACGTTCAACTAGATAGATAGACAAACTACAAATACAAATACAATACAATGAAGGAAGGATGGATGAAAGATAGAGAAGAGGGAAATAAACATGTCAGAAAGTTTATATTAAACAGTAGTTTTGTTTTTCATTAATTTTATAACGCCATTATGGCTAAAGTCTTAGGAACAGTTATTTAATAGCCTAAATTATACATATTCATAGAGTCTCTGTTTAATTAACAAAAAAAAAAAAATAAATAAAAAAAATTTAATTAAAATGAAATATGGTATGTATATTATTCATAAACATATATGTATGTACGTTGATTTTAATTTGAAAAAAGACCGGAAATTGTGCCGTTATTTGCTATATATTTACATTTGATTAATTTCAATTAAATAAACCAACACGTTCTTTTCTCAATTGTCTTTGAATGACATCAGTTTTGTTTGTGCGCACCATTCTATTGAAAGCGGTTTTAACCGCGTTCAATACAGTTTCGCATGGTTTACGTCAGATAAATACTGACTAATTTGAAAGATGTAGTAATCGCAAAATTGTTTATTACTTTGTAATCAAAAATTTAATCGTTATGTTTTTCTTTTCTTTTTTTTTATAAATATTTCCAGATGCCTGTGGCTTATCAGATGTAACACATATAGAATCCCTGCAAGAAAAATCTCAATGTGCTTTAGAGGAGTATTGTAGGACACAGTATCCAAATCAGCCAACTCGTTTTGGTAAATTATTATTAAGGCTGCCATCGTTAAGAACGGTTTCTTCACAAGTAAGTATTCCTTAAATTTTATTAATTTCTTGAGACTGTGTTCAACGACAATCGCTTGTCCTTTTCAATGCCTTATATCGTGACAATATTTTTTCATCATTTTTTCATTTTTCATGGCAAGTTACTAATGCGACGTTAATCCTTAAAAAACGATAAGAATGATAACTCTCAAGACTTCTATATGTTCCACAATATGTTCCACACTTTTCAATTTTTTGGGCATATCATAAACTATCAGCTTGTAAAATATCTAGTAGTGTTCCTGAGGCAATGCCCTTCGATGTACGCATGTCCATTACCCAATATTTTCAGTCCCTTATCTCATGACAATAGTTTTTCATCATACCGGAAAGTTATTATTTATCGTCAATCCTCAAAACGAATAAACATGTTAACTCTCAAAACTCTCTTACATCGATTTTCGTAGATCTATCCGACAAGTCGCCATAGTCTAGTTGGTAGTGTGTTGGCTTATTAGACGTATTTCTGACAAAAACTTTGAAAGTAAATAAAATTTGCCAGGAAAAAATGCCTGAAAAATCTGTCGTTCGGAGATTTTCGAGATTGTAAAGAAAAAGTTCAACATAAATGACTCAATCTTCAAAGGTCGTCATGCTAATTGAGCCGATTTTAATGTTGAAAAATCCAATTTTGTTACTCAACTCATAAAAGAGGCTTTAATATTACGTTGACTGAATCCATGAGTGATCAAAGTATTGGGATCCAAGAAGTTCTTTATGATCTGGGCATATATATTCAATGCGATATTCGCTGGAACCAGCATACTATTCAAGTGCCTCGGTTTCCGAAAAAATACTTCACCTCATTTGATTTCCTTACTATTTACACCATTTATATTCGTTGCAAAATGGAATACAACTCTCATGCGTAGGCTGCAGCCTCGAAGTATAT
This sequence comes from Sarcophaga carnaria, assembly GCA_958299815.1. Classification (NCBI taxonomy): domain Eukaryota; kingdom Metazoa; phylum Arthropoda; class Insecta; order Diptera; family Sarcophagidae; genus Sarcophaga; species Sarcophaga carnaria. Next base: position 141,341,763 of record OY283150.1, read on the forward strand.
TTATATGCTTTTCGACCATATTTGAGTAAGGGGCGAAGGTGATTATTAATGACAGTAAAGTATTCAATGCAGAGAGAATTTGGTCCTTAGCCGAGCTATCCTTATGTGAAACTCCCTTCCTGCACAATTCTTTCCTGTCACTTATACACAAATTTAAAAGTGCTACCATAAACTTATAACACTATGCACCTTATGTCCCACATAAATCACTGCATAAATAGTAGTCGGTATTGCTGGAAGATTAACCAGCCCGAAATATCTCCACAGGAGAATTTATTGCTCCTTAGTCTTATTGTGAGATTAACTGGGAAGAATTTTCTTAAGGTCACACATGGGGTTGTTATGACAAGGCAAACAACTACGAGAGAGATAGCTAAGCTATCTTAGTATCATAGCCAAGCTTTTCTTTTGAGTATAATTTAGCTAGACTTGGACTAGTCTCCTCCTTGGCAAAGTATAAACCCTGCTAGTAAATAACTTTTACGATTTTTAAATGCCTTAGTGAAGGACCATAAAAGCACTGAAACTTTTCTTATAGCATATAACATACCAAAACTCAGTCGCTTACATTTTGAAGTGTGTTATTAATTGTTTTTTTTTTAGTTTAGTGCGTCTAAAAATATTTATAAATCACATTGAAATTACTGTTACTGGTATTGCATTAGTAGTTTAATGTTGTGAGTTTTTTCTCTGTTTTTTTTTTATTGTCATTTCAGGTCATTGAGCAATTATTTTTTGTCCGTCTAGTCGGTAAAACACCCATTGAAACGCTGATACGTGACATGTTATTGTCCGGTAACAGTTTCTCTTGGCCTTACTTACCATCGATGTGACATACAATGTGGAGACAATTGACAACAACTTGATCATCCGCTGCAGCCGTAGCAGCTGCAGCAGCAGTTGCAACAACAACACAACATCAGCAACAGCAAACGTTAACTGCGGCAGCAGCTGCAGCTGCTGTAAGCATGCAACATAATGCATACACACATAGTGGCGCTGCAATGAGTATTGGCGGTAGTGTAAATGCAAATGATTTTTCAAATAGTCATGGTAGCAACAATGGTAGCCACGTTATAAACGCAATACAAACAAGTTTACAACAAAATAGCAATAATAGCAGTAGTAGTAGTAGTAATAACGGCCTAACAACAGCTTCAGCAGCAATGACATCAACGATGGCAACAGCAACACGTACGACTACAACTTCCTCTGTAAATGAAGAAACAGGTGCGGCAAGTCCAAATGATCTGTCAAGTAGCGGTGCTAGCAGTGTGGCCAATGCAGTTAATGCTGTTAATTATGGTGCAACATTTTTTGGTAATGAATATCATCATCAATTAACGCAAACAGCCTTAATGGCTAATACAACGAACTATGCGGCAGCTTCATCAGCAGCAGCCAGTACAGCAATGTTAACAAATTACTGTGATGCTGCCATGATGATGGCGGCAGCGGCAGTTAATGCCAATCAGTGTTTGCAACAGCAACAACAACGTATCGCTTTAATGGCCAACTGTCATAATGCCGGTAACAGTGACGAACAGGAGTTGCACATGTTAACCAAAGACACGCCACCACTTAGTACTGAAACTTTGCCACAAAGTCAAATTCATAATCATATTTCTATGGCCGCTTCATTGGTCTCCACAGCATTGTCATCAGCCTCTTCAACAACTTCAACAACTTCATCTTCGTCGTCATTGTTAACATCATCCACAAATTCGTCACCTGCTATTACGTTGGTTAATACAGCCACACTGACATCGACAAATGTTAACAATGTTGCTACTGCTGCGGAACTTGCAAATCGCCATTTCCATCATAATCATCATCAACAACAACAGCAACAAAATCAACATCACCATCACCATAACCACAGCCACCACCTTCACCAACATCACGAGCCCATAGAGCCAGAATCGTCACCAAGCTTTATCGATATCAGTGAAGTTCCTCTTATAGTGGATGTCAAGTAGTATAATTTATAGAAAAACATGGAGAAGTTAGAAAACAGATAAAAAATATAAAAAAAAAATATAAAAAAAATATTAAAAATAAAAAAAAAATAAAAATGTTGTGGATAAGAAGCCAATTTGTAATTTTAAATAGCAAAAGAGATGTATAAATAAATAATTAGTTAAAATCTTTAATTCCTGTCCTTTGTAAATATGTATTTATCTCCTATTCGTTAATTGCCTATTTTTATATGATTTTTACTTAATTTATTTAATTATATGTATGTATGTGTGTACTATTGATTTAGTTTTTAATTTCTGTTTTAAGCCTATTGAAGTCATTTAAGGTGTGTGGTAAACGATTTACACAAATTTTACAGCTCAAAGGAATAACTAACAAATTTCATTTCGTATCCAGCATACATACCAACATACATACATATGTAAGTACAATACACTTAATTTAATTCCGTATTCTTTTATAAAGAAACTGCTGCACTTTTTGAATTATAAATGAATAACAATTGTTTGAAAGTTTTTTTAGGTTCATCTAGTCAATAAAAAGAAAATGCTTTAACGAAAGTGCAGTTGATTTCAATTAAAAATTAATATTTTGGTATTTTAAATGGAATGACTTTTGACAACTCATGTATAATTATTACTTTTAACCACAAAATCTTTACAGAATATTGAAACAAAAAAATAAAACAAAATTTTACTTGCACTGTAATTCTCTCTAGGGCTGCTAAGTCACATATTTTACTCATTGTTCGAGATCATATTAGACCAGAATACTTTCCTCTACAGAATTAGCTGCGTTGCTTTTTATATACCCATATGCATATACCTCCGTTTACCATGTAATACTTGACGATCTGTATAGCCAATCAAGCTTTATGAATGCTGTGCGGCTTTATCTTATTTGGCATATAGTCTATCCAGGGAGCAGAATGCGAACATAATCTCGTGTGTTACGTTGCCAACAATGCAAATGAATGTGCTATTAGTGTTAATGTTTGCGTGGAAGTAAATATCTTCTCCGTAATCAAGATTGCCCTGACTGGTGTATAGTGTAAGAACACAGGTTTGACGCTCTTCCGTTAGTTATCTTTTCATTCAACTGCCGTTCATGCTTTATCATTATTTCCCTGCATGCCTTTGCTATTCTACATAGAATTATGATCCAACGTATAAATACTTTTTGCAAAGTCAATAAAGCATAAGTACAACCGTGTTTAACGCTCGACCGACTATTTAACTATTATTGGCAACGAATTCACTCCCATGTCCTACTCTCTACTTAAAGTTGGAGTCAATATCTCAGAGAGTTGCTCGTTATCTTATTCATAATGCCCAGTAGCGTAAATATTCAGTTGCACCATATACAGCTATATTTGGTAATGAGTAGTGGGCGTAGCCTGGTTGGTGTATTGGCTTATTAGACGTGAGGCCACAATTCAAACAGACATCTCCAACAAAACGAAGTATGAAGAAAATATTTCTTTCGGCGACTTCCTCTCGACAGTCTTTTGTCAAAAAATCTGAGAGTAAAAATTGCCATGAAAAAAATTTCAAATCACAGCGCTCATGGATAAAATTGACACGCATAAGTTGAATGGTCTGGGAAGCTAGGTTGCAACCCTGACTATATTTATACGTAAATTTATTTTTTGTCACAATCGAAATAGAAAAGATTACGATTTCCGTTAAATATAAGTTTCAGTTAAAGCTTTCGCAGCAAGTTGCTATTTCTATTACTTCTTATTCGCCGTGCACTTTCCATTAACAACTGAATTATAATTTAATTGACAGAACTAGTTTTCACGTCATTCGACATTATTTAAATTTATTTAAATATTTATTTATTTAAAAAGCTCTATACATGATCTGTTGCTATGCTATTGTAAAAGCTCTGTTCTTTGGTGCGAAAGTCTCCTATAGACTCACTAAAGTTACTTTCAACTTTAAGGGTCCTTAAGACTTTAAATAGCTACGTTCCTCTGTTCTTAATAGATAGATAGTAGCCACTATATTCTATTTTATCTGTTAGGCATTTTTTTATTTATATGTTAAAATACCAAAATTTAAAGAAACTGAATATTTAAACAATGACTTGTTAATATAATAAATAAAAGTCACAAATGCATTGCTTTTTACAATAAAATTACGCTCAAATCAATCAAGTGATCACAAATTATATTGAAAATTATCACACACTAAAAATGACTTCATTTAAACATATCTTTATAAATTAATTAAAAAAATAATAAAAAATAAATAAGTAAAATAAATATCTTTACGTAAAACGTAATAATAAAATTTTTTATTTTAATATTTTATTGTTGTAGATATTAAATAAAATTGTATAAAATATTGTAAAATAAATATAAAAAATAAATAAAAAAAAAAAACATAAATCTTTATAAATAAATTAAAATAAATATTAATATAAATATAAATAGCAAAAGTAATATTGTATGTATGCGTGTGTTAAAGGCACTTATAATACTTAATAATATTTGTATATTTAAACAAAAATTAATTAAATAAATAAATATTTAATTATTAATATAATTTCTAGCATAAGTTTAAATTGTATCTTAAATACTTTACACTATTTAGAAATTTGTTTTTTCTTCTCTTTCCCTCTCTGTCTCTGTCTCTCTCTATTTTTTTCTTATTTTAATTTAAAAATTTCCTTTGCACAATTTATACCAAAAAAAACAAAACAAAAAGTAAAAAATTGAAAATTATATGTATATTTAAAAAAAGAAAGAAAAAAATTTAAAATTTTAGATTTAATTAATACAAAGAAAATATAACTATTAGTGTATAAAAATCATGAAAACGAAACAAAATTACAATTGTGGCAATTTAATTATAAATTAAACTTTTATATTTAATTTTTTTTAAAGAATTTTCTTTAATTTTTTACACCATGACCATCTTAAAGATGGCTTAAAAAATGTTTCTCTTTTATTTGTTTTTCTTTTATTAAAGAAAAAAAACTTTAATTTTTTAATTAAATTCTATAGCAGCTTGAAATCAAAACAAAAATTTATTAAAAAAAAAGACCCAGTGCAACTTTATACTTTTCTTATAAAGTTTAAGTTATTTTTTTTTATAAACATAAAAAGTTTTATAAATATTTTTTAAATCAATAAAAATAATTTTTTTGTTTATTAAAACTTGGCAGTTGGAATCATTCATAATAATGGTTTATGGTTTGTATTAAAATGTATTAAAATGCTTCAACGTTCAACACTGAAGACGAAGAAATTTAAAATTGTCAGAATATTAAAGAAGTTTAAGGTTTAAGAGGAATTTTTTGTTGTTAAACTTAGCCTTCCTTATATCGTATAATGCAGTTACGGACAAACGTTTAACTGCACTTAATGTGTTGTTCTTAATTTGTGTCTTTTACTTTAGAGTTACTTTTTTGCCAAATCACCATGGACCGACATAAAATGTTCTGTTAAGCAACGACTCGCACATTTCGCTTAAAAAAATCTTCTAAAGCAATGTGAACCATTTCTGAAAAAGTAACTAGGCAAACAAACAAAATTTTCAATTCACATGATATCTAAGGCCGTCCAATGTATCGCGAAAAAGTTATTGTTTGAAGTGGAACTGCAGTCTAGTAGATAGTGTGTTGGCTTATTAGACGTGAGGCCACGTTTCAAGCTCTAGGTCAGACATCTACAACAAAACGAGATAAGAAATATATTTCTTCGGCGACTTCCTCTCAGCAGATTTCTGTCAAAAACTCTGTAGTAAATAAAATTGCCATGAAATATTTCCCAAAATTCTATCGTTCGAAAAATGTATAAATGTAAAATGTAATGTATAAAATTAACACACGTAACATAAGTGGTTTGAGAAAATAGACCGTTGAAGAGTTGTAATGACCAATTATATTATGTTATGGCGTCATCATGTCATCAATCCATATTTCCAGATTTCTTTGATCTGGTTTACACAAAAACCGGTCATTTCATATAGGTACATCTTGTAGTTAAATTTCACAAATTATTCTATGTTTTGTGGTATGTTTGAAAACCAATAAGACATTAAAAAATGCCATATTTTTTTAATTTTATTTTTAAAATTTGTTAAAACCCATGTCCCTACTTAATTAAATTCAATTGATTAAAGCCGACTCTAACCAGCTGTTAATTGCAAAAAACATTACAACAATTACAAATGAAAAAGAAAATCATTAAATCACTGCAGTTAATTATGTTATTACTACCATTCTTAAGTAAATAAATTATTTATACGAGTATATGCATTGAAATACAAAAGAAAAAAACTTAACAACTATTTACTGAGCAAATTATAAAAATAAATAAATTAATGAATAAATAAAAAAGTAATTGGCATTTTATTACTATTTTATCATACTTTTTTTTTTATATAAATATTTCATAAATTGTATATAATGAAATAAAGATATCTGTTTTATTTATTTTAAGTCTGTGCAGTTGAATAGAGTTTGTATTTGTAATACAACAATAAATAAATAAATAAATAAAGAATGTGTAAAAACATTTTTCAACAAATAAGTTAACAACAAATAAAGAATAATTTAATTGCGTTGTTATTATGTGGTATGATAAATGCAGTAAATATCGTTGTTAATACGTTGATACGATCAATAAAATCTCAAAAGCATTAACATTATTCCCAGATGCTAAGTGTCCCGAATAAAACACTAATTGTTAATGGAAAAGGTACTCTCCATTGCTGGCTATACAATTCTTTTCCATCTTTTAGTTAGTTTTTGTTTGCCACGCCAATAAAACTGTTTGTCTTTTAAAGCAAAAGAATTTTTCACCCAATTTTGGACATTTACGTAGAAATCGAAGTGTTGCTCAAGCATTGCTTGTTGTCCCATTGATGAAAACAAACAATAGTCGGAAGTAATCAAATCTGGTGAATACGATAGTTGGGGTATCAGTGGCCAGTCTAATGATTTGATTATATTCTGAACCGCGTTGCAACTTGCCATGTCTTGTGGCCCATTCTTTTAGTTTTTCGATCAATGCTTCGTTCAAATTAATTATTTGACCAGATTTTAGGAGCATGTGATACACCATACGACAGACGATATTTTCTTCCTGGCGAATCGATCTTGTTTTGCAGACAAAGTAGATTATTGTATCGGATTAATCCATGATTTTTCCGTTTAGGATTCTAAAAACCAATTCATTTTTCATGGAACATTTTCTATCGTATCTTAGAAGCAAAATCTCACAAGTGGTTTTTCGGTTTTCTCTTTGTCTGTAATTCAATACATGTGGCACCCATTTTTCAGACTTTTGTTGTGCAACACTTAACATTTCTGCCACTTATTTCTAACTCAAAGTGTCTAACTGTTTAGGTGGTCTTGGATGTTCCTCTGTTTCTTACATCACAATCGTTATCTTTGAACCGTCGAAACTATATTTTGCATGTTGCTTCTAAAAGAGCTTGACAATATGCCTCGGCAAGCAAATAAAAACAAAAATTAATGCTGGTATTGATATTATATTGATATTGTTTGTTAACTGATTTGATGACAATCAGTTTTCAGCGTCAACAAAAAAAATTATAAAAAATTATATAAGGCTCGCTCACAATAAATGCTTTTTAGGGAGACATTTGTATCCTGATGCTCATTTTATACCATTTTATACTATACACTAAAAACTTCTATAAAATGAAAAAAAAACAAAAATATTAATAATATTTGTATTTCATTCAGTTGGAGATGCCTGACCTGGGGTTTGAACCAAGGCCTCAAGTCTAATAAGATTACTAGACCACGGCGACTTACAGATGTATAAAATGCAGCATGTTCAAGATTTGAAACCAAACGAACTTAGCTTTCTTATTGTGCTCAATTAAAATTTGACGGAGATGAGTCTTTATATTAAAGAGTAGTGTTTAGTGATGAAGCTCATTTTTAGGTAAACGGAGAGAATATAACCCTGAAGCCACCCGCGAAACACTATTACGTTAAAATTTTGTGTTTGGCTCAGTCGACACGTTGGCAGCATTATTGATCATTATTTCGTAAGTTAAATTCGGCCTGATTTATGCACCAGAAAATTGAACGTTTCGGATGCGCATGTTATATTCCACACATAATGGCATCAACAATGATGTCTCACATACAGTTTGTTTTATTTAAATGATTTAAAGATAGGAATAGATTAATTGAACTTGTTTGCTCACTCATCAAATGTCGATACTCTAAGGTATTCAAATGCAGAATATCAAAATTTGCTTTTAAAAATTCAAACCTTTATGGGGGAAAAGACATATTATTTTATTTTATTTTTTAATTTATTTTATTTTTTATTATTATCTTATGTTTTTTTTTTAAATTGTAATGAATATTAAAAAAATAATGCTTTCGAAAATTTCTATAAAACAATCTATCCATCCACACCTACATTGATTACCAATCCGATATCAATTTTCGCTGGCACCTTCATTCCTTAATATCATACCTGTATACAGCATAAATGCTTATAATAGACGTATAATCGCCGTATCAAAACCTATTAAAGTCAACTCCTTATTTTAATGCGAATAGTTGTTAAGAAACTTAAACATAATTTAACGGTAATTTGAGGCATGCCACATGGCATCACATTTCTTACCAACTAATATTTGAATGTTCAATTTCTAACATGAACATACACGTACAATGCTTGTTTAAAAACACAAACGAAAAATTCCTGACATATTACACGTTTTGCCCAAACAAAAGGAAACAAAAAACAAAAAATACCGTGTAAATTCGATAATTGAACTAAAATGGAAAAATAGAAAAAAATAATAAAAAAAAAGCAAAAAGAAAAAAATAATAAAGAAAAGAAAAGAAAAAATGAATTACAAGTTGGTGCAATCACACCTACAACAAGTACACAATAAAAACTTTGCATACCCGCACCACATATTCCCACGTCATTTGATAATTTGACTACCAAAACAACTGCATAAACCTCCAACATTAACTGCAAAAAAAAAAAACTTCAAAACAACAACAACAAAAAAATGAAAAAAAAAAAATCAATCATGATAGTGGTTAAACCAACTTTAACTAGGTGTTGAAATCGTATCTCATCTAAGCCAAGGTAGCAAAAATGGATAAAATATCTGCACATACATACATTAAATGCCGGCATAAAAATTTGGTTGTAACCAAAAGGAAAACAAGAAAAAAATGGTAAAAATAACGAAAATTGTTCAACAATTTTAACACCTTCATGAGGTAGTTGCAAGATAATGTCATAATGTGAATAAGATAACATTTTAGGCACATGCAGCTATCAAGGAAATGCCCTATTAGAGTTGTCGTATTAGGTAAAGAAAAGGGAGAAATGCATGCGCTTAGAATACTTTAATCGAGCTGGTAATTTTAATTGTAGATCGTAGCATGAAAAATAAGTTTTAAAACCCTTCATGTTAACTAATATGTCTCCATAGTCTAGTAGAAAGTGTATTGGCTTATTGGACGTAAGGCCACGATTCAAACCCCAGGTCAGACATCAAAACGAAAATATAAACAAATGTTTCTTCGGCGACTTCCTCTCAGCAGATTTCCAACAAAAACTGTGAAAGATAATAAAATTTCCATGAAAACTTTCTCAAAAATCTGTTGTTCTGAGTCGATTTTATACTGTAGGTCCCGCCACTCATAAAATTAACACACAGAACATAAGTGGTGTGAGAAGCTAGGTCGTAATCCTGACTGAATGTTTGTAATTGGCAATTATGTATGTTAACTATCCCACTGTTTAAGTTTCCGATTAAACTACATAAATGATGCTGTAAATATACCCTACATAACCATTTTAGACCTTTCTTGGGTCCAAGTCGATGGTTGACGCAGCAATTAACGTATACATATGGCTGATATAAGCAGGTTAGCAGCTTTTGGCAGTAAAACCACAAGATAAACTTCGTGCAATTGTGTTCCCTGATTACGACCAGATAATATGTTTTTTATCGGAATCATTAACCGATCTGCCAAAATATATGTAAGAAACGAGATGGTAATGGTATCACCAGTAATGTGAAGCAAGGTTGTGACAGAACTACCTCAGGCGGGCATCGCCTGCAAAGGATATGCAGATGACCAAAAAGAAAACTTTAAAAGACTCTCTGCTATATCATTCAAAGAGATTTTGAGATTGAAAGAAGTTGCTGCATGACAGAGGCCCTGAGATAAAGACGGCAAGAGACCAAATATGCTATGCACAACAAGGAGACAATTTTCTAATTGGAATAATATTCGACTCTTGGCTGAGATAGTATAACACAGAATGTAGATAAAAGATTTGGGAACAACACTGGATAATAAATTGGCATTGAGGGCACATATAGAGACCATCTCAGAAAAGACTGGTATGTCATAATGATATGCAAGAGCTTGCAGTAAAATTCTTGTGATGAAACTCAGGAGTTATGCCATACCCTAGATGTATATCGTGATGGGTGAACCAACAGTGACGTTAAATATAGCGCCATTACCAGGGTGTACAGAACAAATCTGAGAACAGATCCAATGGAGTTGAACACGATACACAGACTAGAGGATAGTAGTAGGTGTTTTGACGGGGCACTGTAAACTCAAAATACACTTGTTCAGTATGGGAATCGTATCAAACCCCCTATGTGGATTCCCTGAAGAGAATCAGTCGTCAGAGTACATTTTTGGATTTTGTGAACCTGAATTGTCCTTGTTGACACCCTGTAGCATACTGGAATTCGTCAGATCATTACGCTGATAGGAGACATTAGAGGGATACCTTACAAAAGTGGAATACAATAGATATGTATCTTTGCAGTACGATGGCAACTTTTCACGTCAGTAATAATAACTGGAATCAAATGGATGTGGTTAAAGATTTACTGGACTACATTCGGAGACTGTAGTTATTGTTTGAGCATAGCTTTCTGCCTGTCCCTTTCAATATGGGTAATATTTAAGTGGAGTAATACCTGTGCATTGTTTTGGTTAACTGGACATCATCTGCAATAGGGATCGTACTGTAAATTCTATAGAGGTGATCAAATGGTTTATGATTCGCTATTAAATTATGACACAATCGATCAGCAACCATTCGGCAACTTACTGGATTTAATAATAAATTATAAAATTTTCCAACCTGTAGGCTTTTCAGAAGCTTAAAAAGCACACTAATTAATAGCAATGAAATTACTATAAATATATATGAGTGTTTTTTAATTATAACACAACATTTTTCTCCTGTATAACTTTGAAAACTTTCCATCATTTCGATCTAAAACTATACATGGATAAAATATATGTAGGCTTATAGGGTACTTTTCAAAAGAGCCCAAAATTTAATTCGCAAACCGCAATGTTTTTAGGCCACAGCTTAACACTTTCCTGAAACAATCGACAGGCAAAAACATGACTTACCATAAAAAAAAATTTACGAAATTGCAATCACTCAGTGGCCGTCATTAAAGTCAAATCATTTTTCACATATTATAGCACAAATTGATGGCGATTGAATGGTTGTACTTGCCAAGAACGTAACGTAACGTATTGGCTAGTTGAAATCTACAATACTATACATTAAAGTAGAAACAACAACCAGAACAGATACCATAATATAGACGGAAATATGTATTTTGGATTTGCATTATAAAAGTAAAATCCAAAGTATCATCACGATTTATAAAAAAACCACACACATATATACACTTTACAACTACAATAGTAATCATAAAGGACAACAACAAAAAGCACAATAAAAAATGTTTTTTAATCAAATCAACACCTTCAACAATAAAAGAAAAACATGTTTTTTTTTTTTCTATAAAAAATAAGCCAAAACCACAAAAATATGTTTTTCTTACTGCAACTCTTCAATTTTAGTACGTACTTCATCTTCTTCTTTAATAATGTTGTTGCTGGCCTTACATATATTTTTTGTTTTTTTTTGGTAATTTTTTTTTGATTTTCTTTTTGTTGAAAAGTTTAAATTAAACAAAAATACAATTTCATTTTATTGAGCTAAACGAAGAATGATGATCATCATCTTCGCGAACAACATAATCCATAAAGTTCTTGTCTCTTCAGTGTTTAGTTGCTGGTAACCAAAATATATTTTTGCTTTTATGCAACAACCGTACTAAAAAAAAAATTGGCAACAAGCAACTTGTATTGCAGCGTGATCGATCAATAAACACTTGCTGCATGCAACAAAATTATTGCCCAAACATCTCCTCATATACATACACACACACACACACACACACACACATAAAAGTAGTATTAAAAAAGTAGTAACAACTACCAACTTTGTCATTACCAACACCACCACCCTAAAGCTAAACAAAGAGATCATTCTGCTTTGGCAGACTAATTTGTCATTTTAAAATAGTGATTTGTAATGTTGCATTAACATTTGCTTGAAAAAAAACAACAAAAAACACAATGGGTCGGTCAGTTAAGTTTAGAAGGAGAAACAAAATTAAGAAAAAAAATGTAACAATTCGAATTACACTTAAAGACATTCGGTCAATTATGGCTCGGCTTATTAGACGCAGAACCCATAGTTCAAACACCAGCACATAAATCTTAAATGAAACGAAATATGAAAAAAATATTCGGCGACTTTCTCTCAACAGCCTTCTGTCAAAAATTCTGAGAGTATATAAAATTACCATGAAAAATTTCGACTTAATACTGTAGGCGTGGTGTGAGAAGCTAGATCGCAGTCCTGACTAAAGGGTTCTAATGACGAACTATGTAAGTAAGTGTGTAATATAAGTGGCATCCAAAGCTCGAGTGATATGTGCTTTTCGAAATCATTATAGCATATATTTTTAATTAATAATGGAATTAATCTAATAATTAGTCAACATTGAGTAAGGACATTACGTAATATGTAGAAAAATTATACATACATACATAATTGGTCATTACAATCCTTCAGTCAGGTTACGACCTAGCTTCTCACACTACTTATGGTGTGTGTGTTAATTTAATACATGAGTGGCGGATCCTGCAGTTTAAAGTCGACTCCGAACGACAGATTTTTGGGAAAATTTGCATGGCAATTTTATTTACTCTCAGAGTTTTCGCCAGAAATCTGCTGAGAGGAAGTCGCCGAATTGTTTTGATGTTTGAACCGTGGCCTTACGTCTAATAAACTATCACACTACCTACTAGACTACAGCGACGTTCAAATATACAAATATTAAATATTCAAATATACGATACTCCCGCTCGTCTTATATCACCTTGATAAGATGCAAAATATGCCATATCGATAGAAATAGTGTGGTTTCCAATAGTTTGCTAGTGTAGACGTATAAAATTTATTTTACTTTGTAAAATGGCAAACGCAATTGAAAGCTTTAGAAACAAGCCCACGATTGAAACATAATTTGAAGTTTGTTGTAAAGTTTCTAAATCACCCTTTCAGCAAATGGAACGAAATTTTGTGTTAAACAACTATGCAGGCAATGTCGTAATGAGGCTTTCCAAATTTTTAATTATCGGATATGGTGTCCAGAAAACTCAGACTTTTTTAAGTTGGCCAATTATTAACCCAAGATTTTTTAATTTTACTTTATTTAAGGCATGATTCAGTAAATTCCTGGCCGAGAAGTTGAGATCGTATTTTATAAATACATACATATTTTCCTTAATATCTAAATCAGTTCATAATTTAAATGATCATAGGCCTTGGCAGATTTTCTTTGGTCAATTTAGAAGAAATCTGTCAATAATTGGCTTTGTTGTCGAAAAAATTCATTACATTCTACTCCAGCCAGTGAATCTTAAACTGAAATTTGGCTCCAATACTTACTTAATCGCTGTTCCTTTAATCGTAGTTCCTAATTATTTCTGTACTCTGTTTCAGCTTCTTTAAACAAGTTGTTGTAGTTCCTCTAATAGGGTCCCGAAGATAATTTCAGTTCCATAACTCGTTGACTAATTACAACGAATCAATGAATATGTGCTAGGTGTAGTGGTGAGGCACTTTTTCCTTGATTGAATTCCTCAAGAGTTGGTTCTGGTTAACTTTCATACGATCTTCGTTGTGAATATTATCCGTTCTCCTGGATGGATTATTTGATGGGGATTGAATCCTCTTAATTTTATAAATTCGAAAGCCATGATGACAAGTTCTGTATTCAGGTTTATAGTTCAGTCCTTTAACTACATGTGTCACCTGTCTGTCGACCAGTTATTGACATAAAAACATACATACGTGCATAATTGGTCATTACAATCCTTCAGTCAGAATTACGACATGGCTTCTCACACCACTTATGTTGTGTGTGTTAATTTTTTAAACGCGTTGCGGGACCTGAGTTTAAACTTTAAAGTCGACCCCGAAATACAGATTTTTGTGAAACTTTTCATTGCAGGTTTTGATAGAAATCTGCTGAGAGGCAATTGCCAAAAAAAATTATTTCATATTTCGTTTTGATCGAGATGTCTGACCTGGGATAAAACCTCATGGCATAAGAAGCGGAGATAATTTCTGAACTAATATTGTTAAACGTAACACACTCACTTATATATGCTATAAGTAAATCAATTATAATTCTTTGTCCCATATTTCATCACTTTAAGTCCTGTTGATAAGTTGTTTCTTATTATTTGACTTTAGTTGCCCATAGTGTTAGCATCTGTTAGCGGCATTTAATGAACGATTCCAGTGAAATATGGCAACACTTTTATTATGCATACATCTAAGTCTTATTTCTGTTGTTGTTTTTGTTGTTTTTCTTACTAAAATCAAGACTTGTCTTCCGTCTCAGTTTGCCTGGCAGTCTGTCTGTTTGCAATTAAGGAACCCATAAGCAAACTAGGGAATCCCTCGTACAATTTAACCATCATGCCACAACTAAATTATACCTTTATTCATATTATTCTTTTCTTTTCTTTTTGTTTTGTTTTGTTCATTGTTGTTGTTGTTCTCGATATTGGTGTTGCTGTTGTTGTGCGAATATTATTTCTGTCGGTTTTTCGGTGTACGTTGAAAGGCGTTTTTGCTTCTTACTTACATTTGTCTACAGAGGTATTGACCTGCAATTGATACCAATCTTCTACAATCCATTATGGTTGCTCTAAAGCTTTAGTTTTTCATGTCTCATTATTGGCAATTTTGCAGCAACAGTCGAGATACAAAAAAAAAATACAACAAAAAAACAATCGAAAAAAAGAAAACAGTACCTGTACAGATCATATAATTGCTCGATGGTGTTGGAGTATAAATAAAGTGCATCTACTCTCGTATCTTTGATTTCTTTTTATATTTTTGCGGTTTTCTTCCTCTATACACTTGGCATACATAGTGTTGAGAGGTGTAGCAGCATGGAAGTTTTGCTGGTTTCACTTTAATGTGATCGATTTATACTTTTGCATGTTTAAGCATTTTTCGGCCTTAATATATCATATCAGTCAAATCATAGTTACATGTATTAAAAAACCATATCGTGAGAATATGTTCATCGCAGAGAATATGGGTGATCGTTTCATATTGAACTCATGGCTAACATGTCATAAACACAAGAATTTAAAATTAACATATGAATTCATTTCATTTTACTTTTGTTACCTAAAATACTTGGCGACTAACTGTTAAGTGCTATTTCATAGGTCAACTAATTTTTCTGATGCAATTTACTCTTACACTCTACGACCTAGCTTCTCACACCACTTATGTTATGTGTGTTAATTTTATACACGAGTGGAGGGACCTACTGTTTAAAGTCGACTTCGAACGTCAGATTTTTGAGAAACTTTTCATGGCAGTTTTATTTGCTCTCAGAGTTTATGCCAAAAATCTGCTGAGAGGAAGTTTTCGAAGAAATACTTTTTTGTATTTCATTTTGATGTCTGACCTGGGGTTTGGACCATGGCCTTACGTCTAATAAGCCAACACACTAGACTACGGTGACTTCAAGTCTAAACTACAATAAAATTAAGTGTGGCGACTTTAAACTGTAGATGCTGCCACTCATCGATGAAAATTAACAAACACAACATGGTTGGTGTAAGAAGCTAGGTCGTAATCCTGGCTAATGTATTATAATGACCAATTAAGTAAGTAAGTAATGGAGAAGAAGTATTTTCTAAAAAACACCTATGTTCAGATTATAGTTTTAAAGGGGAAAAAGAGGAAGAATATTTAATTAATCAACTGCTGTTATATCGTAAAAAACTATTTCTTCTTTACGGATATTAATTTCAGATGTTTATACGTTAATAATCCGGTAATAGTATGGTAATAGTTTAACTAAAATAGCAATGAAATTCCATAAAATTTAAAAATTCCGATTACATTCTAGTTATGGTACAAATGCAATAATGTATGTATGTTGCATACAAACATATTTGCATGCACTGTTAAAATCACCATCAGAGTTCAAAGAGAGCTTAAAGCGTTCATATGTAATTTATGTGTCACACAAAATGAAATTGAATGCCAAACGAAATTATAGATTATTTATCATTTCGTATACGAACTAAAATAAAACGAAATTAAGAAAACAGAAAACAAAAACAAAACAAAATAAATAAATAATGGCAATAAAAATCCATTGCAACAGGAATGAATAAAATGACAAAACGTTTATACTAAAGTAGTTTTAACACCCTGCAGCGTATCTTTCGCGTTTTTTTTTATTTTTTTTTCCTTTTTTGCAAAAGTTCATGCTTCGCTCAACGCATTGTGTCGCATCTTTTTTGTTGTGTATGAAGTGTGATCGTGTATCCCCAATATAATGAAAGTAAAAAAGTTAATGAAATTTATGACAAAACAAATCTTAACGTAAATATACATTAAAAGGATTTAGGAATTGTGTACTTCCTGTAAAATATTGTTGAAACTGTTTTCACAAAAGCTTATAATTACACTACACTTATATTATAATAAATTATAGAAATTTAATTTGCTACCAATAATTATTAGAAAGCCACACCATATATTTTAGATGTGCCAGTCTAATGAAGGACGTAACAAATTAGGAAGAATTTACGAAATTATATTCCAATGATTATAATCTGTTTGGTTGAATTAAGTATCGATTATCAAAAGACGTGATAGTGACTCCGACTGTAACACTCAGAGGTAGAAAATAAACAACAGAATTGGTAGACTTAGTATGGTATTAAGTCCATTGAAATATAAGAATGGGGCTTCTGACTCTGTCTGTAGAAAACTAATCTTATACTATGTTCAGATATGCACTTTTAGTGAGTCAATATTCGGTTAATTGAGTACAATATTTTAAGTGTTCAGGCATAATAATATACGCAGTACAAATGCTTATTCAATATTTATTTGACATCTGGTAAACAAAGCAGTTGGTTGTTTCAACAACATTGTTTTTATTTTGTTTTATTTTTATTTATTTATTTTTTTTTTGTTTGTTGTTGTTGACATTTGAGTTGTCAAATATCAACAAAAAGTGTTCGGTTAGTTGTAATATGCTCTGTAAACACACTTATGACAGTGCTGCATTTTAACTTTTACTCAATATTATATAAATTTGCGTATTTATTGCTTAATTATTAATTGAAACTTTATATAAAATATTGAACTCAATAATGGCGTTTATTGCGATTTACGCAATAAAGGTGCATATCTCAACACTGTATTACGCACATTAATTTCTTTAAAAATTCTTGCGTATTGTAGCGTCGTAACGTAGTTTTCTCACCTCCAAGTCGTTCTGTCTTCGGGTTTCCGGCGATACTGTCGTTTACAGCAGCAATATTTAAGACATCTATCGGTATGTCTTACTATTTACAACCGTTCTAGTTTTTTTGCAATTTTTGATCAATCTTCTAGTTCTTCACTTTCTATGTGGAAAATTCTTTAAAGTTTTTGAAAGATAGCATAACCATTCAAATTTGTAAGCAGTTTTCATAATTATGACGCTTTGTGCTTTAGCAAAGCAGTACATTTTTAATAATTGGAATAAAGGCTGTGTGACTGCCGCCAAATAAAAAAATTTAAAAATTCAACATTTTAACCAAAAAGTTCTCAAAGGGTTAAAGTGTCATCTGTTGGTTGAGATTTAAGAATATTTGTCCAATAAACTTAACATGTATTTAGCATTGCACGGACGGTATTATTTATAACACAAATGCAAAATTCATTTCGTTTCATTTGTATTAGTTGCCCACACCGTGTAATTATTGGCAAATGTGGTTGATTTCGTTTTTGTTTCCTGCGGTGGCAAGTGTTAATTGGAATCAATTTGATAATCTATATACACAGTGTGCCATTTCAATTTCTCTTCCACGCTGCCTCTGATGAGGAGTCATCTCTTGTATTGTTTGACTTTTTAAGGAAGATGATATTTATTTTCATTGCTTTTCATTTAGTTTGCCATTATCACTCCAGAGTAGTTTGTCTTTTGTACCTTAAAGATCATAACAGGAAAGTGCAGAAAACAAATTTCTTTTACTCAACGTTCTCTTCCTCATCACCATAATGTGAAATTGCCAGCAAAGAGAAGAGAAATAAAATCGTATTTGTATACATTTTAGCCAACAATGCAGCGAAATTCATAACAATTTTGCGGATTGCGATTTTGATTGAAAATTAACGCTGTGGGGGTTCCGCATAAATTCGTAAATCGTAATTCAATTTGTATTAAATTAAATGCCAATTTATTGCCTGATTGGTCATAAACTATGTCCGAATGCTGTTAAGGTATGAAAGCAGAAAAAAAGGAGACGACGAAGACGACTGCATGAAACAGTGCCAAGAATGGCTTAAAGGAAAGGAAAGTTTGTATTGGTCAACGGAGAGCATATGAACTCTTAAAATATAAATAATTACTGTTAATAAAGTGGAATTTTAAGAAGATCAAAATTTTTATGAATTATGGCTTTATTATCAATCATACTTTCAGTTGAAGATACGGAATTTAGGATTTAAAAAAACGAAACAAAAAAATGTGCAAACCATGTACATACAAACTAGGGATGCCAATCGGGAAATCCCGAATCACAAAATCCCGGGATTCGGGATTTGGGAATCCCGGGAATTTTCGGGATTGTAAATTCATACATATAAACTTTATAAAGTAAGAAAAAAATTGAGTCTACGGCATTGTTTTTTTATTTAATATTACATTAAATAACACTCATGTAGTTTTTCAAGTGTATCATGCAACAATTAAGTGAATATTCTATATCACTCGACATCGAACTGAATAAGAACCCAACTTCCATTGTTAAAAAGTTAAACGTTGCGCTCGAAGTCCAATAAAATCTGTTAATACAGCTGATGGTTTCGACAATCAACTTTCTAAAGAAATAGACTTGATTGAATCACGAGGTGTTAGAGGTTATATTCTGCATATAGCTATCTTGAAACCATTTTGCCCACAAATGCAGATTGCCAAAAATGTTTTTCAGCGAAATATGTTTTTGTTTGCATCAAAATTAAGGCAAGAAATATTAGAGTCTTTGATCTTTTTAATAAAATTACTTAAAACAATTAATATAATTAATATATATTTTGGACACTAAATAGTGTTCTTAAAAGGGTAGGTATTTGTTTCTTCACTAATGTGTCTATACATATACATACATATATGGAGCACAGGTGAATTATTTTTATATTTGTTACTTTTTATTCTGTTTTTTATTTTATAACATGTCTATTGTGATAAAGATCAAAAATTAATAAAATTTTTAATAATACAATTGTTTTTAGCTCTTTTTATTGAGAGAAAATCCCGAAATCCCGGGATATTTCGGGAAATCCCAGGATATTTCGGGAAATCTCAGGATATTTCGGGATTTTTCGATCCCGAATTGTCCCGAAAAATCCCGGGATTTCTGAATCGGGTATCCTTCTTTCAAATCAGGTAATAGGAAGTAAGTATACTTATACTATAAGGAATTACACGCTCATCAAAGTTTATATTGTCTCGGTCATGTGGATATTTGGAAATATTTGTATCGGTAATCAGGATCATCACAGTCAGTACAGTGAAGTGAAAAGAATAATGAAGTGATCGACTGATGTGCGGAAGTTGTACCTGAGTGACTGACTGCAATTGACAATTAAAACCAGATGAAATGAAAACAGAGATTCGGACTGTTAGCCGTTGTAAAATTTTAAAGTTTTTGTGGCCTCTAGAAGATTCGAAGAGACCATATGTTTGCAAACAGAATATGACAATGCTTATTGGACACATGGCATTATTCAAAGTATTCCATGACGATTGATTAAATCTGAGAGAATGTAATAAATATATATCCGATCACTCTGACTTAAATTAGATTATTGTGACATTTTTACAATTTTATAATGTATTATTTTCTTTACGTTCAAGGGTTGTAATTTTTAAATATTTTTTTTTATTTTTATTTGTTATTTTTAAAACTCAATTTTAATTTTTTAAAACTCAATAACACACTTAACATTACATTGATTTTAATACACGATCCTTTTACTACAAAAATTCAACTTAAAACAATTGCGCTTTTTACTGCAACTTGCTTAATGTCACAAATTGTGTGCCTAGATAGTTTTTCCAAGAACGACCATAAGATACATACATATTTGAGCTCATTTAGACAGTCAGAGATCGCCTTTAATTCGACGAATTACGCTGAAATATATTAAATAGTCAGAACATACGGATTTTCCTATCAATGTTTAAAATTTTTATTTTTTAACAGCAAATATTTTTCTCTTTGCTAACAATAGATTGCGAAACAATTTAAAATCACTTTTAAATTATTACGATTCATAAAAAAAATTCGTTCTGTTGCCGGCACACTTTTTGTTCATTCAATTAGTTCTCAGGTATTTCATAGTAAAAATAACTTTTTCCAATTCTTTCTTTCAGCATATTTACATTTACATTTTCTTTAACATTTACATTAAATACACAAACTCCAAAAAGAACTCAACTTCACTAGCTATTTACATACATATAAGTATGACATCAGACAGCATGACCAATATTTTTTTGAAGAATTCAAGCAAGAAAACATCATAAAACTGGCACAAACAACTCTAATCCTTATGTCATGATGTTTGTTGACGTGACATTTAATAGTAACATTTAACTGTGTGGCCACTTTTAAAGATTGGGTGGCATATGGTATATTCGTTGTTTGAAAACTCAATTACCATTAAAATAATATGCAAATTTAATTCATGTTGCAGTAGAAGGAGTATGGAACTAAATTCCTTATTTAGAATTAATGATAGAAGTTAAGCTTCTCAAGAAATGAATGATTTTCTTTGGTTTGATATAACAGATTGGCCTTTAATAAGATAATGCTTACAACCATTTATAGATTGTCACTGCACACAATTTTCCATTACACTAGTCATAAATTTATCAACAGGTGGTGGCGGCAGTGCTACCTTCGCGGCATGATCCAAGAATATTAATGCGATAGAAATATAATTTTTGGAAAATAGTTTTTTTGTTCTCCAAGAATATTAACATACATAACTGGCCATTACAACCCTTCACTTAAGATTAAGGCCTAGCTTCTCACACCATTCGTGTTGTGCGGGTTAATTTTATACATGAGTGGAGGGACTATACAGTTTAAGGTCGACTCCGAACGACAGATTTTTGAGAAAATTTTCATTTCCACAAGGCGAGAACTTGTTGCTTTTTAAAGTAAGAACTTATTCTCGCCCACAGCAAATAACTTCCTTTCGTTACAGTAATAAAGTTTGACTAGACGTTCTTGGGAAAGCCTATATTATTGCCATTAAAATAATTGAGGCACAATTATTTTTATTTACCAACGAAATGTTGATTTCTTTTCTTTAAGCAAATTTTATCAACTTTATTAAGGTTTTACAAAAAAATAATCAAGAATTGTAATTTAAAGTCATGCTTGTTTTGAAGGTTTTCCTGATATAAACTTATCGACTGAAATAGCACATGGTTAAGCACCCTAGTGTTTTGTGCTATCAATGGCTTAATTTCTTACTATTTTATTTGCTATAAAAACCTCAAGTTTAATTTGGAAAATCAACAGTTAAGTGCTGTAGTTGAAGCTAAAACATGGTTATTAAACCTCTACTTGTACTTTTAGTTGCTCTTACCCTTAAGAGTACGGCCTCACCAACAAATGGCGTTTTGGATTGTAATAGCAAATGAAAAAAAAATTGTGGCTAATATAACGTAAAACAGTTACTTAATTCATATTTGTTGCTTACATTTCAGTGGAGGCCTATTTAGATGAACTAGACAATGCAAGTTCCCAGGAGCGCGTTGTAGGAGGCAATAATGTTGACAATGATGAATATATACCCTATCAGGTGTCCATGCAATATAAGAGGAGAAATGGTCAATATGGCCACTTTTGTGGTGGTTCCATTATAGCACCAAATCGCATACTTACCGCAGCTCATTGTGTTAATGGTCAGGATCCTTCAAAAATCTCTGTAGTAGCCGGTATTAATAATCTCTCCGATAAAACGGGCATTCGATCTCAAGTGCAATCATTTGAAATGCATGAAAACTATGAGGAATTGGTTACAAGTGATATTGCCATATTAAAAATTGATCCTCCCTTTGAACTTGATGGCAAAAGAATTGACAAAATTGAAGCAACTGATTACGAGCCAGTGGGTGAAAAACAAAATGTCCTCTTAACCGGTTGGGGTTCCGTACATCATTTTGGCAATGGTCCACTGGCGCGTTATCCCACTGTATTGCAAAAGTTAAACTACAAAACGATCTCAAATGAAAAATGCAAACAAACCATGAGACAATTGACCAAAACGGAAATTTGTGCCTTAGAACGTTTTGGTAAAGGAGCATGCAATGTAGGTGTTTTCTTTCTTTTTTGTTTTTATTTTAAAGAAATTTTTTTATTAATGAAAATTGTTTTTAGGGTGACTCTGGTGGTCCTTTGGTAATGAATAAAGATGGCAAAAATTTTCTGGTTGGTGCCGTTTCTTATGGTACTGCATTTTGCGCTTCCAATAGCCCTGATGTTTACACCAGAGTTACCGAGTTTAACGATTGGATTAAAGAACGTATGGCTTAACAGATGACTACTCAACATTTTTAATTCATAATTTTCTTTGTTTTGCGTTAATAAACAAGCTTTTCAACACAAAAGAACATTTAAAACATAAAACAAATAAATTTTGATTTTTATTAATATCTTATCCTTGCAATTTTCTACATGAACCTGGTCTGAGCCCAGCCTTGATGGGTAACTTCACATTAGCATTTCAAGCAGGAAGGAATGGGATTTTAATTCAACGGTCAGTGATTCAACGGACACGGTTCTGAACTTTCAAATGGTTTGAGTTGTTTACCTCCCTGGCTACTGTAGTATGTTCACTCATAGATCATATTGCAGAACTGATTGTGAGTAAGATATCTCAAGCTACTAGCATTTCCTCTTCCTTTAAGGGCCAAGCGGCAATTAGATCACGTTTAATTTAAAATGTCTTGCAACTAGTGCATCTAGGTCTTTGAGAAAGAATTTTGCTTTATTTTCAAACGTACCAATCCTAATTTTCATTGCAATAGTACCAACCATTTATTTAAATTGGACCTGGAACGAACTTCTATTATTTGGCTTAGCCTTTGCCGATTGTCGAACGTAATTTAGTACCGGAGCGATTAGTAGATTCATTCAACTTTTAGACAAGTTTTTAGCCTGACTCTAATGGAGTCTTGCAGTGCCCTGTTACTGACTGACGAGATCGGCTTATCGGAACTAGCCAGTTAGCTCTTGAGCATAATTGAATGTGGTATGACATCGTGTCGCGATGTATGTTCAAGTTAGGTCTGACTTCAACGAAGGTTATACTTCTGTCGTACGCTTTTTTTTATCGGTATAAGCGTGCGACTGAAACTGGACACGTAATCGAAAAATGTGTTTCATACATACATAATTAGTCATTATGTCAGGATTACGACCTTGTTTCTCACACCACTTATGTTCTCTGATTCAATTCAAAATATATTTAATTTAAATAAAGTCGTGTATATAATTCAGAAGAGGAAGGACAACGAACATCTTTGAAATAATCAATGAGACTGCCAATGCACTGAATAACAAACAACAGTGTTCTACACATCATTGTCTCGATAATATTTGGTAAATTTGATAACGAAATAGCAAAAACAATGACGTTTGTAATATCGCTATTAGAACGATATGCGTTTTGACGATTACAATCTCATCAACGTTACAAAGAGAAAGTGAAAATGTATTGGCCACACTCATAAGGAGTTTTTCAAAGTATGGTAGAGGATGGCCAAACAAATGACATGAATAAGCTGAAAAAATTTTTGTATTTATAAGTACTTAAACAAAATCGAAGAACAAGAAATACGTATATTACTCAGGTTTTAATGGATTTTAAACTCTGTTAATATCTTTTTCTTTCTCAACTATTTGTTGGTTATTCAAAGATTAAACTTTTTCAGTTTGTTCTATAATTGAATACGTACGTATGTGATGAATGTTATGAAAGTTAAAACCCAGCACACATTTCAGAACTTCAAATAGAATAAGTAACAGCGTTTTTGTTTTAAGAGAATTGATACCTCAGTTGGATATGTTCCCACTGCAGTATTGCCCGTGGTTTGTGTCCCTAATGCAACAATTTGTTTCTCGCTTAGTTAATGCACGATATATTAATGCTTCGATTTTGAAAATAGAAAAATATCATAGAAAATGTACGAAAGTGTTTAAGATATTTATTTGTGACGATAAATTGGAGTCCGTAGTTTACTTTTCGTACATGCATACATAATTGGACTTTACGACTCTTCTGTCAGGATTACGACCTAGCTTCCCACATCACTTATGTTGTGTGTGTTAATTTTTGTATATGAGTGGCGGGACCTACAGTTTAAAGTCAACTCCGAATGAAAGATTTTTGAAAGAATTCTGTTGACTGAAACGTTAAGATCTTCATTAGTTTTATAGAGGTAAAGTTTCAGGATAACGTCGCCAAAAGTGCATCTTTGAGGTTTCATTGACAGCTCTTTGAAATGCCTCTAGCTTTTCTTTAACCCAATTCGGTACTTCTGTGTGACGACGTTCCTTTTTAGTCAAAAATAAGTTTAATTTATTAATCGAAAAATGAATTTTCTTTCCGCAAAAATAAAACAACGTTCAGTTCTAGCAGCAATTTTATTTTGTATGGTTTATTTTGCATGCTTCTTCCGCGCCTTCGCCAGTTGGTCACATCAATCGAAGACAGGACTTACTCGCTTTGCTCCTTCCAACACAACCAAGGTCTTTTTCTTCGCCGACTTCCGCAAATCCCCGCATCAAATACCCGAACGACATAGCCGAGACAGCGCAGCCGCTGGATGTTAATACGCTGCGCAACGTCCACATCGTTGAGGAGCTCATACAGCTCATTGTTGGATCGAATGCAGAAATCATCGCCAACTCGCACAAAACCGAAGATCTTCGTAGGACTTTTGTCTCGTATACCCTCAAGGCAACTGCATCAGTGCTTAATAGTGTCAATGCTTCTGCGTCAAGGGAACGATGAGCATCTAGTAGAGTATTAGTTTTGTCGTATGAAAGAGGTCTCTGCTACTCAATTGCCTATTGAGACCATACCGGCATTAGTTGGCAAGAGTGATCCTACGCTTGATCATCAAACTGACATGATAAACACATTCATTGACTATATCAAAAGTATAGTTATGGCCCGTAATCTGAGAATCAATACGCCGCACGTCTCTACTTGTCGATAACATATTTTGTTTTGCCCTCATTTACCATCTTAGTAGACTCCCGTTCAATAGCACTAAAGGCAGCAGTTACATCTCGCTCGGTACGCCCTATGAAGTCAATTTTTTTTATTTATGCCGAACTCAGACATTGCGTCAAAAACACGAGTCCTTATGGGGCTATCGAAGGCTCTCTTATAGTCGATAAAAACATGGTGTGTGTTCACTTGTTTTTCACTGAAAAACCAACAGCAAAAGGAAAACAACAAAACGGTTTCTTGTAAGTTGTTCACATTGCAATGTAAAACAATTGAAATTTCATACTTACATATATACATACATATATAATTGGTCATTGCAACCCTTCAGTCAAGATTACGACCCAGCTTCTCAAACAACTTATGTTGTTTGCGTTAATTTATGATAATACATGATTGGCGGGACCTACAGTTTAAAATCGACTCCGAACGACAGATTTTTCGGAAACTTTTCATGGCAATTTTATTTACTCTTAGAGTTTTTGCCAGAATTCTGCTGAGAGGAAGTCGCCGAAGAAATATTATTTTCATATTTTCGTTTTGATATCTGACCTGTGGTTTGTACCGTGACCTTACGCCTAATAAGCCGACAAATTACCTACTAGACTATGGCGACTTTATAATTGAAGTCGTAAGTATGTAATGAAATTTCATATTTATTTTATTTTATTTAATGACTAATAAAATAAATCATGTTTAAATAATAAACCATTTATAACTCTACTCATATGAGTATATGAAGGAATTTATTAATTTTTAAATGGTTTATTTAGTTAAAGCAATTAATGGTGCAACATTTATTGGGTAACAATAACAAATTGTCAAACTCATTTTTAGCATTCACACTTACTTGCACACATACATTCACAACGCAACACAACGATAAGATGGTATTCGCGCTGAATGGATGAAAAAGAAAATGGAATTGCCTTGGACCACCCATAGTGTGTGACACCTTAGGAAATAGTTAACACAACATGGACCACACCATGATTACGCCGAGTTATGAATTTAAATTTTTTTCCGTTTTTTTTTGTTGTTTTTTTACACAACAAATACTAAAACCAAGTGTATAATAATAATAAAATATAAGCATATTGGCGTGTGTTAAACTGCCAGTGTAAATAGCCCGTACACAAGTTATGGAAACATACATACATACTTTTTCACCAAACAACACCTCAACAGTTGGTCTGTATATGGAGTCCAAATATTTAAGCCTTTAGAAAACGTTAGTCCAACGCTTTGTTATTACTTTAGTGTACGTTTATTTGTTTGTGTAATTCTCTATGGCTGTTTGAGCCTCCTTTTATTTACTGACTGTGGTGAGATTACTTTTTATTTTTTTGTTCATTTATTTATTCCGGTGTTTCGTTGTTTTTCTTTGGTTTTCTTTTTAGCAACATTAGTTGCTGCATTTGCTTGCTGGTCTTTGCATCATCTTGGTTATAATATTTTGTTGTCGTATTAAAGTTAAGGCTAATAATTTTTGTTACTTTGACATCATCAAAAGATTGAAAAATGTCCTTAAATTATTAAGTGTTTATAAAAAGATTTTAAGAATTATTAGCTGTGCGAAAAGCCAAAAAGTCTATAAACATTTTGGCATTATGAAAACTCCAAAAAAACAGAAAAAAGAGGAAAAAAATCGTGACTTGGAAATGAACTATCAACAGGTAACTAACTGGCAAACTCTGACAAACTATGAATGCTTACTATCAGTAAAATCGATCAGTGTATGGAACTATCATACTAAGTATAGCGAAGCTATTGTTGTAACAAAAAGCGTCTAAAAGTAATAGGCATTAAATACTTTTATTTTTATTTCCAAGCCTTAGACATTTAGTGTACTAACGAGATGCCTGTTGATAATATTTTGAAAGTACAAGTTCCAGAGTTATTCGCTTAAAATTAATTTTGCGAATGAAATGCTACAACGTTCTATGTTATTAAAAAGATAACTGAGTTTTTTCTAATGTCTGGTTAATGTATATATATCGAGTCTTCCAAATTTTACAGACGTGCAAAATCTGCCAAAAACATTGTAGCTGTCGGTGAGAATATGCTAGAAAATTTGAGGTAAAGCCCTTCGCATTAACCAAGGAATGCGCACTTTCGCAGACGACGATAATTGGCTATTTTGCGTCGAGTCTTTACCTAGTTGAGAAACTTAGTCAGTACAGAGTCTGCGTTCACCTGTGGCGTCAAAACGGGCCGCTATTCGTACTCAAGTGAGTTTTTGGTATCAAAGCTACCACTCCAACCCAACCTAATCTTACCTGAAGGTAAACGATCATAGACCAAGACGTGTGTTCGCTGGACGCTGGTAACTGACGCTAATTATCTACGAAAAATCACATTCGGCGATGAGGCCCATTCCTAAATAAATGGGTACATAAGCAATGAATTTTGTAGAATTTTTGACGATAGCAATCCAATTTTATTATTGTACGATCGACACTTTGGGCATGGCCCCTACTTATGCAAAGCAATGTGTTGGAACTTGGAAAATATATTATTGGAAGGAGGAAAAAGGAATAAGCGTTTGCGAACACTGGATATGAATCTCTTTATATCATAACTGATAGAAGAGAGCTCCGCGAAATAAATTTAAATTTTTTTATTTAAATTGTTCAAGAATTTCTAAAAATTATATATGGATGCGAGTAAACACATACATATACAGTAAGATTTACAATTGGTATCACATTCTAGTCATTTTATCCTTATCACATCAGTAGATGACTGAGTGTATATTTAATTAAGCTCAACAATTAGGGTTAATTTGTGAAAACAAAAATCTTCGCATAAATAAATGCCATCTATAAGTTACATACATATGTATATATGTATATGCAGACAATTCATTATATCTTTTACACAACTAATTTACATAAATGGTTATGAGGAAATGTATGTATGTTAACGAAACGATATCAACGTTTACGTATGACTGCTGCATGAATGTGGCTCTGGGGTATCACATACCCTGTACATTGGTTGTATGAGTTACAACTACATTCACTGAGCTAACTCACTCGCTCATTCATTAATTTATTAAATTTCATTTCACTGGCGCTTTGGTGTCCAATTTCATTAGATTTTTTCGTTTTTGTTTTCGTTTGTACTATTTCTGTGAATCCTTTCCTTTTGTGTTTATGTGGTCCGAAAGTTTTGTGCATTTGAAAAATATTTTTTTTTATGATTTTCTTCATGTTTTGAAATAAGACTTCAACAAATCTGTCATTTAAATGCGGTTGTTTGTCACACATCCAATAATATCATGTGTATACTTTGGGTCGTTCTACATCAGACCTGTATTACAATTTCGGCTTCATTAGCATTTAATGTAAAACATTGCTGATTATTATCCACATGATGTGCTGAAAGGGAAAATAAAATACAAAAAATGAAATGAAAGATAATAAGGAAATTGGATACTTTAAAACAATACACACTTTTTTGTTTTTGCCAATCCGTATGTGGTTTCTTCGCGGCTAAGCAGAGAGAGATTTATTGTTGCAGGTTTTCAAAAATGTTACTACACGGACCAAGAACTTATTTTTTTAAGAATGTGGTTGGAATGCTATTTGAAGAAAATTGAAAAAAATTGTATACTTAATTAAAGTTAATATAAAATATGCCCTTACATATGTACATATAGTCTGTTTTTTGGAAAAACAAAATTAAAATGGACGTAATATAGGCTAATTTAAGTAAAACTTACTTAGGTCTAAAATCGAACTAAGTTACTCGTAGTAACTAACTATTCCATCATTCAATTATAACTTCTGACTTCTTGACTAGTTCTATGAAAGTGTGAGTTCCATTTATTGAAGTCGCCGTAGTCTAGTAGGTAGTGTGTTGGCTTATTTGATATCAAAACGAAATATGGAAAAATATTTCTTCGACGGCTTTCTCTCAGTAGATTTCTGGCAAAAACTCTGGGAGTAAATAAAATTGCCATGAAAAGTTCTCAAAAATCTGTCATTCGGAGTCGACTTTAAACTGTAGGTCCCTCCACTCATGTATAAAAATTAACACACACAACATAAGTGG
The DNA here is from genome assembly GCA_958299815.1 of Sarcophaga carnaria. Taxonomy (NCBI): domain Eukaryota; kingdom Metazoa; phylum Arthropoda; class Insecta; order Diptera; family Sarcophagidae; genus Sarcophaga; species Sarcophaga carnaria. The sequence goes on from OY283150.1 coordinate 141,371,530, forward strand.
TGTGAGAAGCTAGGCCTTAATCCTGACTGAAGGGTTGTAATGGTTGTATGTATGTATCTATGTGAGTTCCATTCAAATAACACTTTCTGCGAATAAATTTTGAATGGTCAGGTTCCCAAGTGCCGAAACCAATGAAAGGATTTTCTGTGGTATGCTGTACTTCCTTTTCATATCAGCTTCAGTAGATAACGTTGTGGGACGTTCTTAAACTCCTGGTGTTCGTTCCCTGAAAGGCTGAAATTTAAACAAACATTGCTCTGCGCATCACCATAGATTACAAGTGGCCTTATAAGCCCATCTTTCATTAGCAAGTGAGTAAAATCTATGCGATATGATTTGTTTGCACCACTGCAGTGGGAACAAATTCCAACGTATGAATTTGTTCGAATTATCTGTTTCATCTGCCTTCGCAAATGCATCAGCTGTGTTTTTACTTTCAATGTGTGTCCATTTGAATGTAACCGGTGAATATCTCTCTATCTTATCCATTGCTAGCCGGCATTCATAGAAAATAATCTAAAGTATGGCTTACATACTTTTCAGAGATTTGATTTCAGCTTACAGCCAGCAAACATCTCCACTCGATATACTTTGATATCAGATTAACACAGCCCTTATAGCCATTATTTCGATCTGAATATTACTACTAACGGATAGTGCAAGGACCACTCTATGACTCTACCGTTTCGAAAAGATTCCATATCCGGCAATAAATTCTATCTCGTCCATACGCCTGTGTTGATTGGTTTAACACAGACAAACTTGATTTTATAAAAAGCTGTTGAGTAGAAAAGTGCACGCACTACATGAAATGAAATGTCCTAGCAAATCAAATGAAGTAGGAAGTATTTCTCCAAAACACACTAAACTCTCTGAAAGGAAAGTGTAACGTTCTGAGTCATTTATCACGAAAGTTCATAGAGAAGCTGGCATTAGACGGTTAAAGCTCAAAAAGTCCTTAAGAGAATGCAAAACAAATTAGAGAAAAAATAAGTAAATGTGTCGAGTCATCCAGCAAGAATTTCCGAATTTCCAAAGTTGATAACTGACATCGTGTTACAGCTTCATATGTCAAATTAGTCGTCATTTATTCAGTCTGTTTTTCCAAATCATCATGAACGGATACAGCATTCAACAACACGTGGATATAACAAAATTGTTTTATCAAAATATGTGTTCTCTTCGGGAAACGTACTGTTTCGCAATGTGATGAATAAGGTCGAGTGCATTGGGTCAGTAAATGATCGAATAAAACACGCAAGGTATGCCGAAAACATCGCCGTTGACCCTGAGGAGCCTGCACGAGGATCTGAAGTAGTTGATTTCGCGTCACTCACAGGAACTTGAGCTTTCAGTGCTTTATTTCAGTCTGATTTATGCGTCAGTGTCAAAATATTGGACATTTAGGGTAGACATTGTGTAGGGAAATGATTTGTGTTAATAAATATAATTGTATGAAACTTAATATTCGAATACATACATACATATATGCATACATAATTCGGCATTACAACCCTTAAAGCAGCTTTACGACCTAGCTTCTCACACCAATTATGTTGTATGTTATTTATGTTAATTTTACTCATGAGGGATTGGACCTACAGCTTAAAGTCGAATCCAAACCACAGGTTTTTGAGAAACGCCAAAAATCTGCTGAGAGGCAGTCGCCGAAGAAATATTTTTTCATATTTCGTTTGGTGTTTGAACCATGGCCTCATGTCTAATAAGACAACACACTACCTCCTAGACCAGGGCGACTTAATATACGAATATTGCATACAATTTTGACTGGAATTAAGAAAATATTTTAATAAAATGAATGATTCTGCTATCTAAAAAGTTCAATGTATGGTCAAATATTTACATGCTCAAATATGTTTTTTATAAAACTGAAGACTTGGTTATTTTTAATTAACAAAAATAACTAAGAAAGCCTAAATGAATTATTGTTTATTAAAAAGGAAATTGTTATAAAAAAATTGTAATTAAAATTCATTTATTTTAAAAAGAAACAGAGTCAAAACGCTAATTAAAAATGGAAACTTCTTTGCTCACGTTCACAGGAAATTGTTAATTTTTTTTAATAAGGAATAGCCAGAAACCAAAAATGAAATAAAAAAAAACAGAAAGAAAGAATTATAATAATATATACAATTAACAAACAAACAAAAAAATTAAGAAACTCCGAAAAAATAAAGCAACTTAGTAAATGACTTTAAAATTAAAAAAAATGCGACAACAACAACAAGGTATTAAATTAAAAAGAAATTTGCATATAAATTCTGGAGACAAAAAACCAAGACAAGGAGAAACCGCGTAAATAAAGTGAACACCAGCAACCGAAGCAGCAGAGCGACACACACATATAAAAATAACAAGTCTGTGTCGCAAAGCTAATAATTTTATCAAATGCGAACAGTTGACAAAATCAGCAATTTTTTATTATGACTTCATTCCATTCTGCTCTACTCCACACCACTCTACTCCACTCCACTCTGCATCCTTATTTGATGAAGAAGAAAAAGAAGAAAAAAAAATTAAATTTTTGAAGAAGAAAAAAAGTAGCAGGACTAAAACAATGGAAACAGAGACGTTTCTAACGAGGAAACCTTTGTGGTTTAAATAACTTTCGGAGTTTGTTTGTAGGAGTTGGTAACTGCTATTGACAATACATGTCTATTTCAAAGTATTTTTATTTATATTTATTTATTATTATATACGAGCGGAGTAACTTGACCATATGCTCGGTGTAGTGTCACAGACCGGAGTCTCTGGTGGAAATCGAACCCACGACCCTCTCGCTAATAGTCTATCACACTACCCACTAGACTACCAGGGCACCCAAAAAGTATTTTTATATTTGCCAAATCCAAAAAAAAAATCAATGGACTCAAAACCATTGCTCTAGTTGAAGTGTCATCTGTAGCAACATACAGTGAAATCGGGAAAACATGTACGATTTTTACAAAAGAAAAAATTAGTAGCGAAACTAATGCTTTAATAGCTTTTAAACACTTGCATTTGGGCCAGAGTTTTTTGTAGTTAAGAGATACAGGCAAGTTTATCCAGAATAAGTAGCACTTGCAGGCATTGTAAGGTTAATGGTTGCTCTTTCATTATCTCCCCCAATTTTATTTTCAAAGGAATTAACTAATTCAGGCACAAGTCGAAAAGTTCCCGATAGTTCTCTGAATTAAATGCGTTACTAATGGGTTTATAACTACCAACTATTTCATCATTTCAGACCACTTCTATAAAAAAAAACGAAAAATGACTAACGTCCCTGTATTTTCATCGAAAGAGAAAAGAAAAGTGAAAATTTGTTAAGAATAGAAAAGACGGAAATGCTGCACACTCAGCTTAAATTAAGTGTAAAACAGACCACGCACTAAGTTCATTTGTCTTATTTTTTTTGTTGTTTTTGCGGTTAAAAAATAGAAAATAATCATCTAAAAAATTTACCAGGAAGTTTTCTTTTCGTTTTCTTTTTTTTATTGTTTTTGTATTTTTTAACAGTTTAATTTCAGTCTCTATGTTGCTTATAATCTCGTACATATACGTACATATTTATTAGTGCATAACTTTTATTCTTTCTGTTGCTGTTGTTGTCTTTCTTGGTTATTAATCATCTTTTGGTAGCATAAGTTGAATGTTTTTTTAGTCATTTTGTTGTTTTTTTTTTTATTAATTTTTTATTTCAGCATATTCCTTAACATAATCTGTGTGTGTGTACAACGGAAGCCAACAAGGGAGAAGTTATCAGGATATCCTTACAATGTATATTTTATGTATGTGCCCAGACATTTCTTATATCTATGTATGTATGTGTACATTTGCTATGGACAACACTGTTAAATGAATTGGCGACTATTTCTTCACTTAATTGAACTTTTTTTGGTTTTTTTTTATTTTGAAATAGAAGTTGAGAATAAATTTGTATGTGACTTCTCGGTATTGATGGAAAAAATTTGTTGATTGAGTCTTACTTTTTGCAAGAGGTGAAGCTGCCAGATATTCCTTGGTGTCAATTGTTTAATTTTATCTGCTGTGGACAGGGCGGGTTATCTTAATATTTCAAATCAACCGATTAACCGATATGAGTTTGATACGAGGCGGGACTTAGATTATATCACTTACAGGCTATGGGAGAATAGATCACCTGGAAACTCAAATCTTATCACGAAAGGATACTTGTATCACTGGACTCGGAAAACTCGATTAACTGGGAATTATCCGACGGGTTGCCTAACATATTAAATCGATTTCAAAACTTTAATAACAGATCGACTTTGTTGGTCAAACATATTCACAGGACAAGTGCTCGTGGGAACTTATTGATACACCGATGGCTTCAATAAACCAGAAACCAAACTATTCGTCTGACTACCGGAGCATAATACGGTTTACCAAGCGAAGAAACGTGCTACCAAAAAATTTATGAACTGAGCCAATGGTAATTTGGTAAACTTGATATTTAGTGATTTAAATATCTTCAATAATAGGTCAGTCTTGGCATGTAGAAACGCAATTAACAATTACTAATCAAGGGATGGTGAATAACTGATCGATAAAAAGTATTCTAACAACCTAGCTAGACAAAGCAGAGGATTAGAGAAGAAAAACCTGGATAATCAAATGCTGGGTTTGGTCCAGGTCCTAAACTAAGCCCCTCATCTGAATTATACTGCATTATATAAAATTAAAGTCCCCGTAGTCTAGTGGGTAGTGTGTTGACTTATTAAACGTGAGGCCACGGTTCAAACCCCAGCTCAGACATCTGCAACAAAACGAAATATGAGAAAATATATCTTCGTCTACTTCCACACAGCTGGCTTCTGGCAAAAACTATGAGAGTAAATGAAATAAAATTGCCATGAAAAGTTGCTCAAAAAATTTGTCGGAGTCGACTTTAAACTGTAGGTTCAGCCGCTCATATATAAAATTATTTATTTATTTATTAATTACAATACAATTACAAATTATATTCTAATTATGTACGAGCGGAGTAACTTGACCATATGCTCGGTGTAGTGTCACAGACCAGGGTCTCTGGTGGGAATCGAACCCACGACCCTCACGCTAATAGTCTAGCACACTACCCACTAGGCTACCAGGCCACCCAAATTAACACATACAGCATAAGGAGTGTGAGAAGCTAGGTAGTAATCCTGACGAACCATGTATGCATGTTATGTAATAAGATGTTCAAATGTAATCTTAGATAATGTTCTAGGCCAGCCAGTTAAAAATAATAAAAATGGCTTACATGGCGTAATTCAAATAGCCATCATTCAGAAACTACTCTTATGATTCCTTTATCGATAATCAAGCACCAAATCTCCATCCGGTAGAATAGAATCGGCTGCAATATATCATATAGCCAGTATACAATTTTAGGATTGATATCCCAGTTAAGCCCTATTTCTCTGTTACAACAATAAAGATTAGTTGGCTCCTTAGCTGTTCTGAAATGTGTAGTCATATTGCGGAAGATTGAGTGAAATTGGATGAGAAATAAACGTGAAAGTGAATTCTTAAATATTTTGTTGAAAAACTCATTAGCTATGTGTTATCGAACTTAACTTAGTTGTTAATTAAGGTAAGGTTTTGTAAAACAGCTATAATATTTATACCCAGGACATAAATTGCATAATTATAAAAGGGGTTGCCAAATTCCATTTTGTTTTCTTTCAACATTTTCTTATTTAGAAATTATTGCCTATGTCTGTAAGAGACATAAGGCTCTTTGACTGCAACGATTGTATACGGCAAAATTTAAATAAATTTCCAAATTGATGCTTAAATATTAAATTATTCCCGCATATAATGTTATAGTTTAAACATGGCAGCCCAGGCTTCTGTATACAAATGTTAAATTCGTACAATGTTTAAGTTTTTCTAGTTTTATGTTTGCAACATAAATGTACAAACAACATACAACATGGACGGCATACAAGCAACATGGCAGTTGTTGAGTTTTTCAGCTGACAACAAGAGAAAACGAAATATTTCTTGTAGCATAATTTTTTTTGCTGTCGTTCGAGTTAGTGAATGTATTTTGATTTGTAACTCGCTGGGATCCTTTTGTTTTAAGCCAAACAGAACATATTTGTTAAAACCAACAGAAAGAAAAAACAACCCCGATAGGAAATATCAGGACAAATAGGAAATCATGTATTTATTTGATTTTTTTCAGAGGACCAACGTACTAAGCATAATATTAGAACTTTATGGAAACAATGACCCAAAATATCACCAAAATAATTAAGATGTGTGTGTACTTCTAAAGGCCATTCGATAAGTCTCACTTATCATTAATAAATTGTAAATATACATACATAATTGGTCATTACAACCCTTCAGCCAGGATTATGGACCTAGTTTCTCACACCACTTATGTTGTGTGTATTAATTTTAAACATGAGTATAAAAAGTCGACTCCGAACAATTTTATTTACTTTCAGAGTTTTTTCCAGAAATCTGCTGAGAGGAAGTCACCTTTTAATTGACAATGCAATCGTGGACCTTGTCAACAGTACTGTCATGCATGGATATTGGCAGTCTGAGTCGCTTCATCGGAAGCTCCAAGTGGTTCCTGGACTAGGGATGAATGTGAAACTGTGGTTCACAATGGGCCCTGTGTGCGGTCTAAGAGTGTCCGCTCATGACTCCATCGAGGGGACTAGGTCAAAATAAAACCGCCTGTCACAGATGTGTTTTATTGAAGGCGAAGGTTGAAGCGAAGGAGACCAACCACAGGAGTCGGCTTTTTAAACACTCACCATGTTTTCTAAGAGAAGTCTGCAGCCTGTTTACTTCTCTGAGGAGAGCTATTTCTGGAACAGTGTCTTCGCTAAAATATTTGGATGTCGAGCTTGTGAAGGCTGGAATGGCCCGTAAGAAAGCTCATTAGTGTATTCAGGTCACCTTTAGTTATTCTTAATATACTCATTGGGTTCCTTCTATCAGAGTCGCCAAAGTGTATCTTTCTGTGTCATTATTCCGCCTGGTTTTCAATGCGTGAAAAGTTAATGAGTTTTGTCCAGGCTCATGTTCAGTTTACGGATTCGTTTCCTCATTTTCCAACTCTTCTTCATTATTCTCTGATTTTCTGATAACATATAGCACCGCAAGGAAGACCGTATTATATCCCGGTAGCTAAGGGCATATATTTTCGTTATGCTATATAGAGACCCGGTCCAGTAATATGTAGAGACACCCATGTGGCAACAAGTCCCTACGGATGATAATGTCTATACATGATACTGTCTAGTATCACTACAAGAAGAATGCATTACAACGAAACCTTATAGGACCCAAAAAAAAAACATTCTTGTTTTTATTGTACTTTTCCTACCGGCAACTAAAAATGAGAAACACAGAGCAGACAGGACGACTGCTAAAAGGAACTTTAAATCCATGGTTAGAAATGCAAAATCTGTACAAGAGATGATGATGATGAAGAAAGAAACAAAAGCAGTCTAACAAATAAGAAATCCATAATAAAAACGTATTCATTCACATAAATTTTTTTTATCTTGTTCTTGGTCTGTTCTGTCCTGTTTTGATCTTTTTTTCTCCGTGTTTGTCCTGCTGTTGTTTGTTTGGTTATGTTTTCTGGGTTGTCATCATCAACTATTTTTTGTTCGTTGAAGTTTTATTTGTTTTATTGTTGTTATTGTTGTTGTTGGTATCATTTTAGTGGATTTCAAGGGTGCTGATTGTACTAAATTCAGTGTATCATTCTGTTGCTGATATAACTCTGTTGCTCGACTGTGTGTAGTTTATGGAATACAACAGCACAGAAGAGCACAAACAGCCAACTGGTGATGATGATGATGATGATAGTGATGGTGGTTTCTGAGATGGTGTTGTTCTGTTAGTATGATGTCACAGCATGTAGTCACATTTTTATGTTTTCTTCAGCGTCTTTTATTTTCTTTTTCAATTTTTTATTTTTTTTTTGTTCTTCTGTCCTGCTTCAGTTTTCTTCTGTCCTGGTTGCAGTTGTTGTATTTTATTTTCCGTGTGGATTTGGATTTATTGTGGCCTGTTTGTTCGTTTTTGTTTGTATGGTAGAGATTCCTTGGCTGGTCAATTCATTTCCTTTGGTCTTTTATGTCATTTGTATGTTTAATTTTGTTTTGTGTAACGCTTTGTTTCGCTTTAGTTCTGCTCTTGTATTTTCGTTTTGTTTTCCATTTAATCTTGAGTTTTATTTTGCTTAACAAAAACTCTTCTAAGTATGATGATAAAAAGTAATAATAATGATGATGATGACGATGTTGATGCTGCTTCTGCCGCTGCTGCTGCTGGCTGTTTCTCATGCTGATGATGCTTTTGAGAGCTATTGGAGTGTGTTTATTGTTTGTTTCTTTATGTTGTTTATATTTGTTGTGATAATTTATTACAAACATTGATTAACGTACTTAGCCGTATGTTTTGGGTTAAGCCCTCTCCTCCTGTCCGGTCTTTTGATTTCTTTTCGTATGTTCTTGTAGTAGTTGTCGTTTGTTTGCTGTTTTACGTGTTGTTTTTATTTATTTGATTTTTACTGCAGTTGTTTTACAGCAGAATCTGGATCTGAAATGATATTTTCTGTTCTTTTTTTTTGATTTTTGTTTTTATTATGATTCCTTTCAAAGCATAATATAAAATTGTTGATATGAGTGTATGTGCTGTTAAGAAGTGACACCTTTTTTGCATTCATTGACAAGGTATCACAGTTCAAAGAATGTACCATTAAACGTTAAGAGGCACATGCACTTCATATTGACTGTGACTTGGCATTTTTTTTTTTTGTAGTTGAATTAACTGTCTCTCTAAATTTCTTCAATCGAAATGTCCAGTAACTGGCCCTCAGCTTAGCTGGAATGCTAATTATATTTAACGATTAAGAAAAAACAGTAAAATTAAGTTTGAATTATTATTTCATTACCATGATAAGAAAATTATTATTTCTTTATGATAAAGAGGTTTTACATACATATACATATAAGTGGTTATTACAACCCTTTAGTCAGGATTACGACCTAGTTTCTCACACCATTTATGTTGCGTGCGTTAATTTTTATACATGAGTAGTGGGACCTATAGTTTAAAGTCGACAGATTTTTGAGAAACTTTTCAAGGCAATTTTTTATCTTTCAGAGTTTTTGAGCTCTGAGAGGAAGTCGCCGATGAAATATTTTATCATATTTCCCTTAGTAGGAGATGTCTGACCTGGTGTTTGAACCGAGGCCTCACGTCTAATTAGCCAACACACTACCTACTAGACCACGGCGACTTCAGTGTATGTATGTATCTGTAGTGCTTAAGAGCAACAAAGAGCTTTTAATGTGCCTCCATCTAAGAGTCCACACCATGCATTAACCAGTCTTCCGCTTCTACGACTAGCGTTCTAGATTCCAGTCCACTTCTACTATCGGATTTGTAGTGCTTTTAGCTTCTGTTGCACGGTTGATGGTGTTCGGCGAGAAGATGTGAACGAATTTAAGTAAGCAGTTCTTGTTAAAGGCTTACAATACCTGCAAATTCATGTTGACTGAGTTCCCTGTACACATACTTTACGCTGGCAATGAATATTTTCAATTTGGTGTCCTTTCTGATATATGCGGATGAGCAAGTCTTCTTGAAAACGTTGAATGCCACACGCCCCTTATTAATTTGTCATAAGATGTCTTCAGTAATTGCACCTTGATGGGTTTTCGTCCTAAATTTGACGATGATGAAGATGAAGATAATTTGTTGTTGTTGAATGCTATATTCGTGCATGGTGACTGAATAATTTGATCGCTGTAGCTTCAACAAGATGTCAAAGTTCGTAAGTCCCTGCTGAATGGCCCTATGTTTACCGCTTATTTAACGTTTCTTGTAATCAATTCAGGAATTGAAACTTTCCTTTCATACTCAAATCACTTGAAGTATTTTTTAAAAATTTTTCATTAATACGAATACATACATATGTATACAGATTCTGATATTTTAATAAGAAATCTAAACATGCGTATGCTATTGCGTATGTACATCACTGGCACATTTTTCGGTTACAATATTTATTTATAAAATCCTCATATATTTCTACACCTTGTTGTCCTTAACGTTCAACATTTAACACCACATACCAATGTTGAGAGGCTGTTTTGGCTGGCAGGGTTGGCTGGTTGTTTAGATGACTGTTTTGTATTGTATTGTATGTTGTTTGCAGTTGCATTTGCAGTTGCTTGGCCAGTTGGTGGTGACCACTTTGTTTGCAACTACCTTAGTAGCCCATGTTAATGTTGCATCATGTTAATGTTTTTCGTTTTTATTTTCTTTCTTTCGTGCGTCTTTTCTTAAGAAGTTGTTGTTTTTTTTTTTGTTTTGTTCTTCATCAGTTTTTCCTGTTTATGTTTCATTTGATTGTATTGACTGCTTGTTTGTTTTATTTCATGTTATTTTCATTTCAATAAATTGTTTCAATCGTATAAGCAATGAAAAGATCGAAATTATAGGATGAAAATATTTAATATTGTGGGGTAGAGAGGATGAAATATTGTGAATGAATTTCTTTTAATTTTTATTTTCACATTTAATTTTACGTTGACAATGTCGTTGATGCCGATTTTTTTCTTTTAATTTTTAGTTCCTTTCATTTCGATGTTTTGGTTGTCTTTTGGTATTTTTTTGGATTGTTGTTTGTCCTTTTATTGTCATTTTAACTATTTTAAAAGGTTCATTCATGTGTTCATGTCAGTAATTTGTATTATTTTTTCTGTCTTTTTTTCCTTTCTGTTATTTGTATGCAACGTTTTGTTTTAGTAGCATGTTTAATTTGACTTTTTGTATTAATTTCATTAACAGCTTCATGGTGTTCTTAATGTCATTCTCATTTTGTCCTTAACGGTGGTATTTTATTTAATTTTTATTTTTTTTTTAAGTCAATGAGTATTTAAGATATGTCCGTAATTCGATATGTTATGCCATGTATTCAGCATATTTGTTGTAGGATGTGTGGTAGAAGATCATACAAGTGTGTTAAATTGTTTGAATATTTGGGTAAGCTTTAACAGCCGACAAGAGGTGTAGTGTTCTTATGAGAATGTTTATGTGGTGTAGTTCGTTCTACACAGATTAGCCCCATTAAAATTAAGCATATCCATATCTTACTGTAGATTATTGTGTAAATCGTAACATTATTTTTGGTTATAACCCAATCCAGCACCGCACTTAGCTCAGTCAACACATTACCTTTGTGAATAATTTTAAATCTGAGGTTAAATAAGTCGCAGTGGTCTAGTAGGTAGTGTGTTAGCTTATTAGACGTGATGCCTCGGTTCAAACCCCAGATCAGGCATCTCCAACTAAACGAAATATATAAAAATATTTCATCGCCGACTTCCTCTCAGCAGATTTCTGGCAAAAACTCTCAGAGTAAATAAAATTGCCATCTGTCGTTCGGAGTCGACTTTAAACTGTTGATCCGCCCACTCATGTATAAAAGTATATAATATAAGTGGTGTGAGAGACTAGGTCGTAATCCTGACTAAAGGGTTGTAATGACCAATTATGTATGTATGTATGTATCATTACAACTGCTTAAGTGTACAAAGAAAATTTTCAAATTTAGGACGATACTCATGATACACATGAGAAAAAAAAGTTACTGTTTGCTGTGGATTTTGGACTGGCGGCAACATCGGTCCACATCGGCGAGGTGATCACTGCCAACGTCGTGCGCTATATAGCGATGAATACCAACATGCATGTTGGCCTGTGTTGGTTAATCTGGACACCCAAAAAAAAGGTTTCAACAGAACAGCTCTACGTGGCACACATCTCAACATATTGAATATTCTGTACATCTCACCTAGAAGTGATGTAAGCTGGTCACCGAGATCGTGCGATATCTTGTGGGGTTTTCTTACGTGTACGCAAATAAGCAACAAACTACAAGGGTCCCAAAAGCAAATATAACACATGTCATCGGTTGTATTAAGCCTGTTTTGTACGCCAGAGTAATGGAGAATTCAATATCTCGGATGCTATCAATTCAAAGAAGCCATGGGGAAGACTTGGACATCTTTAACAAAACGAAACAGGAAAAACAGTATTTCTTTCGGCAATTTCCTTCCTCTGGCAAAAACACAAAGATTGAATTAAATTACCATGGAAGGTTTTTCACATCTGTCGTTCGGACTATTTTATTTATTTCTGTAAATGTGACGATGAATTAGTTAAACTCTTCATTATTATTTATTATTATTGGATTAAGTAAAACCTCATTTTCAGAGCATAAATTTGTGTTTTCATCTTTTCATTAATCAATATGGTATTAATTGGTGACCATTTCGGGCCTTGATATTTGTTGCCGAAAGTTGGTATTTCGCTTGCTTCGTTTTTCTATTTCAAGTTTTTTTTTTTTAGCAAAAAATAAGAAATAATTGTCTTAAAACAGTTTTAATATTTTTTATGCTCTTGTAAATATATTCATAAATATGTTGAATATACACTCCCTCATGTCTATATACATACACTCACTCTATGTCTAAAATTTTGGATTCAAGAATAAAACCCGTACTTGAAGCCGTCTATATACATATGTATCTGCAAATTATCTCATTATGAGGAAACTAATAATCGCTTCTTGCAATTTCCAAGCATCCAATGAGTTTATGGAAATGATTGCCACTTATTTCCAGTTACTCCATGTGATTACATTAAATAATTCATTTAAAAATTTGCATGGCCCTGTGCTGCACTTTAAAGTCATTTTCAAATTTCACAATCAAAAACGTAAACGAAAGTCATTTACGCATGTTCAAAATTACATGTACACTTACGCTATTAAAGGTAGGCAAGGCAAGCATTGCATATAAGAGAATAATGTTTTTTCGAAGGGGGAAAAATGTTTATTATTGATATTGGATTAATAATTTATTACTGCCACATACTACTGGTTAAAGCATGCCACAAATAAGCTCAATTTGGACATAGGCATAAGCATGTGCATACCATATGCTAAAAATATGCGCATGCGTATGTGAGGGGTCAATATTTGGATGCATGCTGTATAAAATAATTTCCATAAATTGATTTTTTCCTTCCACCATTACAAGTACGAAATTTGCCGTTATAAATTTAAAATTATTTTTAATTTTATACACTTTATTTATTTCATCCAGTATTTCGGTATTTTTGTTTTTATTCTTATTTTTTTTTTGTTTTTTTTTTTTTGGTTTGTTGCACCAATTGATGTCTTAGAAATCCAGTTTGTTAGAACTTATTTATTACCAAAACATGATTATAATTTCCACATGCAGTAATAGTCGAAAATGAACAACAAAAAAAAAAAAATTTAAAAAGAATCATTGTTACACATAAAATTCTAAACACGTTCGATAATCTCATGGCTAATACAGCTAATTTGTAAACTAATGCAATTGGCAAAACGTAACATGATAATACGTAGATTGAGTAGTGCAACTGAAAAGTCGATTTAAACTGTCGAAGCGTGGTCTATTCTGACTATTCAGAATTAAAAATTCATAAGTATTCATAGAAGATATCAGCAAATTCTACCATCTTCGAAGCATTATATCTACGAACAGAGAATATTCGGGAGCCTGAAACTTATTTGAAAATCATTCCCTTCATCTCTGCATATGAAAATTGCAATCTTATATGGAAATATCTAATCCACGTCTTTGAACGGTTGCTAAGCTTGGTCCGTTGCCACCAATAGACTGACAATCGTATCTAATCACGTACTCTGGAAAAGAACAAACCAACCAATCGTATCTGTTGAAATAAGGAGACAAAACTACCGTTGAAGTGGCCCTACACTTTGAAGGCAAATTAACGACGTTAAATGGGACAGAAGAAGGCGTAGTCATCTATGGAGCGGACAGATTGATGCCGAAATATGTAGATAGCATACTACAGTGGCAAGAGTTGAAGAGTTAAGGCATACATACTACATGCTGATGTATGGAAATGTTAAAAATTAGAAGCGAGGGTAACTTTCAAAAACGACTTCCGAACTTTGAAAGTTGATAAGGCTCATCTTGTTGAGCCTACATCTGTTAAATTAGTTTTCATTTATCCAGTCTGTTTTGTCATATCTTCACGGATGACCACAAACAACGACGTTTCTTCGCTGAATGGGCTAGGTGGAAACCGACCTTAATTTTCATCGAAAAATCATGCAAACATATAAGCTATGATTCTCATTTTTAGATTAATGGGTACGTAAACAAACAAAATTGTCGAATTTGGAACGATACCAATCCACGCGAGTTCCAAAAGGATTCAATGCATATCGAAAAGCTCATTGCTAGGTGTGAGTATTGTGCTGGCGGCACTGCTTATGCTACATTGGATGTTCTTCACGAACGAATCGAGGCTGTGGTTATCTCGCGTGCAGGTGATGTGATTGGGCAGAGAGATCACGCGATTTAACCACGTTAGAGTTTTGCCAAAAACCACACCGGCCCTAACTGATAATGTAGCAGAGCAATGGAAAGTAGGACATCAAAAAGTTTGGACCTTTCCCATGCTTCCAATTTGGTTTTTATTTATCCTTGAGTTGCTTTGTTGAAGATATTGATTATGGAAGTCGCCGTAGTCTAGTAGGTAGTGTGTTAGCTTATTAGATGCGAAACCACGGTTCAAATCCACGGTCAGACATCAAAACGAAATATGGAAAAATATTTCTTCGGCGACTTCCTCTCAGCAGATTATGACAAAAACTCTGAGATTAAAAAAAATTACCTTGAAGTTTCTCAAAAATCTGTCGTTCGGAGTCGACTTTAAACTGTAGGTCCCGCCACTAATGTATAAAGTTAACACACACAACATAAGTAGTGTTGAGAAGCTAGACCGTAATCCTGACCGAAGGGTTGTCATGGCCAATTATGTATGTATGTTATGTATTGGTTATGAAATATAATTGAATGCCTATAAGTACGCAATATCTAATCCAAGTTAACATTCTAATGCCCAGTATTTTCACTCTGGTCACCTTGATAATAAAATGTGAATTAGTTAAGAAATCTATACAACATTCAGCTTTCTATTCGTTCACAATTATATGAAATGCTTTGCAATGCAGATGCTGCATCAATTTATGTTGCATGTTCGTGAGTCTTTTCGCTTTGCCACCAAAGGAAGTTTATTACCGCTGGTAATCGCTCTACTTATTCTTTAAATATTTTATTTTATGATTTCTTCTGTACGTTGTTGTTGCCGTTCTTGTATTGTTGCTGTTACGTGAATTGTTATTATTTATATGCCGATTGTTGTACATCGGCATTAAACATCGTGTTGTGTATGTGTGTTACTTTTTATTCTTTTTATTTTTGCTGGTGATCACTGAAAGCGATCGACAGGTGTTGATTGCTGTTATTGGTCGTTGTTTTCTCGCTCTCTCTTTGCAATGCTTCTTTTATGCCATTTATCCTTGTTTTTATTTTATTTCTTGTTGTTTTTCTTTTTACAATTTCGTTCGATTTGATATTTGGCGGGGATGAGCTTCATTTTATCCATGCATAATGTGCTCGTATTCATGAAGTTTAAGTTAAAGATGAGATCCATAGATGTTGGTGGCGGTATTCAGTTGTTTTATATCTTTTTGTAGATATTTTGTTGTTGTTTTTGTTTTTTTGTATAGTATTTCTTATTATTTATTGCCTTTTGCTGTGGTAATTGTATGCATAAGCGTGAAAACAAATTATTACAATTCGTACGTGATTTTAATCAAAATATCATGTACCAAATTGACTATAATTTCGATAGGTGGTAGGTGATAATTTTCAATTGCATTGTACGACACTCAAAATTATAGAGATTATGAAATTTCATAAGAATTGTTTTTTCTTTTTTTTTCTTCCTTTTATGATGATTGGCATGGTGTTGAATTTAACACAAAAATTTCTAAGGAACTAGAGTATTGTAATATGTGTCAAATAATATGAATATATGTGCATGCTACATAATAATAATTGAAAATATTTCTATAATACCTAACGTTATAAAGTTGTAATAAAAAATTATTAACAAAAAAGGTGTCTTTTAAGAAAAAAAAAAACTTCAACATTTGAAAATTTGTATGAAAAGTGATCAAATTATAAGAAAAAAAATTTCTTTTGATATCATTTACGCTGCTTTTGATTGGACAATAAGGAACTTCCAGTCCACTTCAAAATAGTAACACTTTTATTTGATAACGTTTTTTATGTATCCATGTTCTAAATAAAAAAACTCTGAATCTAAGTCTACAGTGTCCTATTAAAAAATCAAAGAGAATATCAACGTCAAAATATTTCTAATAATGCATTACTCAAACCTCTTCTAATTGTATTTTTCCAAAAAAAATTTTGATTGACTTAAATCCACTTGGATTTGAGGCTTCTCTTTATCTTTCTTTTCGTTAAGCATAACTTTCAAAACATAACTTTAGATCTGTCTGACTCTGTTTTGTAGTCGAGCACTTTAACCACCTTTCTACAATACTACGACTACTTGATACTGTCTTTGTTTTGTTCTTTCAGAGGAGACATTTTGTAGCACATTTTGCTGCAGGCAACTGATTCTTCACAATCAAAATTTTCTTCCACATTTGCGTCTTTGTTATTGCGAAATATGGATCCAAACATTTATTATTGAGGACGGTAATAAAAATTTTAATAACATAGATTTGGTACAGATTTAACGTATAATGGAGTGGTTTACCAATGTTTCACTAATACAGTGCATAGGTTTTAAATTTTATGTGCCAGTTAAGGCAATCTCTATAATTATTTAATCACAAATTCAATACAATATTTCTTTTTAATTAATTTTTGTTTTATAATTTTTTTAATTATTTATCACAATATGTTTAATTTATAGTTGTTATTGTTTTATTTGTTTGTCTTTTTCTTTAACGACTTACCTAAAATTAGACATCATTTGCATTATTCGCAATTTAATGAAAATTATACAGTGAGTAGCCATGCCAAGCCACGATAGCAACAACCTGATGAATTACCTGAGAAACAATGCGATTGTAGGTTTTGTTTAATAAGACCCCTTAAGGTCAATATTTTGCTACTGTATTTACAGAAAAGATGAAAATAAAGATTTTTCTTCACAAAAAAAATTAAGGAACAAAGACGTTGAAAGAGCCAAACGGCAATAAAAAAACAAAAAAAAAAACGAAATCGTATTTCAAATTGAACAAATTTTTGATACCAATCAAATAACAAACAGCCACCAATGAAATCAACGATAAATAACTAAATAAAGTATTAAAAATAAAAACAAAAACAAAACAACTGCAAAAGATCGTATTCAAAATAACATTGTAGTTGAAAACTTGGCTACTGCAAATTTATTTTTGTTTTTGTTTTTATAAATTTTTATCTCAATGTTTTGAGGGAAAAAACAAAACAACTACAACAACAATAAAATATAGGATTTTTTCTTTTTTTCGGTGGCCTGTTTTGTTTTTGTTATTTTTGTTTAATGTTAACCAAGATTGTCGTCTTAAGGCACGTTTTATTTGTACAAAAACTGAAATCTTTAAAATAATTTTTTTTCTTTTTTCTTTTTCCTTTTGCAAGATTTTTAATTTTTCGTTGATATTGTATAAATAAAAAGCGTTGAGGAGTACATTTCGTGTATTAGTTTTGAGACAACTTCTCTAACAATAATAACAATAACAATAACAACAACAACAACAATAATAATAATATTAAGATCTTGTTAAGATATTATTTGTTAGATACGACAAGTAGACTTAATTATCATTTTCATGTTTAAACATAAATAATGCATTACATTTAAATAAAATATAAAAATTTCTATTGTCTACATGCATACACTGTAGCAAAATTATTGTATTGAATGTAACCATCAGGTGTATTATAAAAGCCAATAATTGGATCTGGACAGCCTTGGTATGCAAGTCACTTCATCATCATCAAGTCGTCTATTTTTCAGTTTCAAAAGTACGCATAAACCAATAACTGGTTGCAGTGGTAGCTTCCTTTACAGTTGTTATCGTTCACTTTGGTTCTTAAATGCTCTTTCACGCAGCTCAACAAAATAACGGCGTCAAATCGTATAGTCCATTTAAAATTGTTTGTGTTGTGTATCTCGTGGCCTTGTCTTGTTAAAACCACATGCTCGTCAGTTCATAATTTTCAATAACATTTCGTTCATAGCGTTCTGAATCAATAGTAATGGTTGCTTTAAGGACATCCTGTGACACCTCTAAACCATAAGGCCCACCAAAAAATTATTTTTTCCCGGTTTTTCAAGCCACATATGCGACAACTTCGCTTCAACCGAGAAAGAGGAATCAGCCTTATCACTTAAGAAAATTTCGATTGAAAATTCAACGTTGAAAACCAAATCTACGGCGTTGTGAATTGGCAGCCGAGTTTATTTCTTCGCTTTTATTTGGAAGAAGATGCAAATTCAAATTCAAAAAATACATTAATAAGCCATGAGATAGGCCCAATTGCCGAATACATCGTGGAATCGATAAACTCGGTTTATCCTGTATACTTTCTCTAACAGAAGATATATGAGGCACAGGTCTGACAATTAGTTGCACATTTAGTAGGTTATGATGACCACAATCGCCCCATAACGCTTCAAAAAGTTTTTACAATGGAATCACCACTTTTTATTGCTATTTATAACTATTTTTATGCGATCGATTGTTAAACGCTTATAATAGCGAATTTCAATATTTCACAATTCAAGTCAAAGATATTTAACAGTAGGCAGCTTTGCCAGATCGAGAGTATTGCAAAAACTCTTCGTTATTATTGCAGATTTTTTATTATTTTATATTATACAGTGATATCCAACGTTCCCATTGTAAAATATTCCATATTTTTCCTAAGCTAAGGGTTAATATCTTAAAATGTCCATCAAATGGAGCACATTATCACCTCGGATGAACCGATATCTTATGCGAACAATGTGGTAATACTTCGAAGTAGTATGCTCCCAGCGTAGCACTTAACTGAGCACATCTAAGGCGATTTAATATGTAGGCAATGCTAACGCATATATAGCAGAGCTCTGCCTATTTAAAAGAGAAGATTGCATTTATTGAAATTTCCGCCGATATTGTCCATTTCTAGATGAATGTGTACGTGAACGCATGGCGATACCAAACCCGAAAAAGTCATTGTTTGATGTAGATTTTGGGTTGACGGTGTCAGAGATACAGATTGCTTTGACAATGTCATTGGGCAGGCCATCATTGTCAACGGCGAGCACTATATAAAGCAATTCTTAACAATGAGTAACATAAGAGCTTGAAAACAGGGGATGCCATAACTTTTATGTTTGAAAGGGTATACCTAGCGAAAGGGAAGATAGGGGAGGCAAAAACTCGAACCCAATACACAAATTCTGTGATGATGATAATGAATCATCAGAAGACACTATTTGAACCAAAGTAGCGGTAAGGTATCACAGAAGAAAACATCTGGGTGCATACTAGTTGCTGGCCAGGGAATTAAGTTCCTGCACTTTCTTTTGGGCAATAATTGTGAGGGAGACTATATAGATTGTAGGCTGTTCAATGGATCCCATGTTAGCAATAATATGTCACAGTAGTTTACTTTTACACAACTATACTGTAATAATGGGTGGCACAGAAATTCTAATTATAGTAAATTTCTTATAAAACGATAGCAACTATTCACGTTTTTTTCTGTTTTTTTTTTCAGTGTAGTAATAAAATGTCTTTGCAAAAAGCAAGTGGTTAGCAAGTTAAGTTTGATGTTTATTTCAAAATCGGAAAAAGAGATACAAGACAATAACAAGTATCAGTTAAGTGAACTATGACAATGGATTTTAAGTGATTTTATGATTGCAACGATCAAAAGTAATTTCAATACGAATTTCTAAAACTTTTAGTTAAAACGTTAGTATATCGGGGAATATAAAATGAAAAACAATAGTATATGGCTATAAACACCCAATAAATATATTTGTTTGTATGTGTTCTTATTGATATTAAAGGAAAATCTCTATTAAATAATCTCATAAATGTTTAACATAATTTTGGAGAAAAAAAGAAAAATTTTTTACAAAAATATGCCAGCAAGGAAAATTTCTAAAAAAAAAGTAAACCAACTTTGTTGGAATTCTTGTGTTCGTAAAACAAATATTGACTGGACTTGTGTACACTCGTATTTGAACTTGCCAGAAAACATATTTTCCATGTCGATACAATCAATTGCGTTATGCTAAATATATGCAAATACGATTACGAATACGATTACGATTACGAATATTTCTTATTTTCAATGAACATTCAAGCCTGCCCTGAATAGAATAATAAAAAAAACAAAGAAACAAGAAACACCACAGCTTTAAAGGAAAATAATCATTTCCTAAGAAGCCCAAGAAAGTCATCTTCTAGTATTAAAATTTTTGTTTTTATTTTCTTTTCTTTTCATTTTTTTTTTCGTTTTATTTGTATTCAGGAAATCGTTACAATACCCTCATCGACTCTTTGTTAAGGCATTTCTTTATCGCGATTTCGTTAACCTAAAATAACTGCTTCGAACAGCAATAACCCTCAATGAAAATGTCTTCTTTTGCATTTGAAATTATTTTGATCTGCCGATAGATTTTCCTCTGCTTTTCTTCTTCTGTTCACCGAAATAACTATTGGGTGGGTGGATTATACGATCATTGTGTGTAATTCAATGTGTTTGAAAGCAAAAACGTGAATCTCTAAGATATTGTTTATTTGTTTGTTAAACAGGCTTAAAGGGAAAATGAGATTGATTTAATTGTGCGCATAGTGTGAAATAGCGAACCTATTTTTTAAGAAAATTTGCTACACAATAAATCTCGTCGTTTGAATGACACTTCAATCCACGCCAAAAAATGGTTTTCTCGTAACGCTTTGAGATCTCTTGGATTGGTAGAATTCACAACAAAAGAAAGGAATCTCCTGCACTCTCTTTCGGAGAGCGGCAATATTTTTGGTAGATTTTGCATTATGTGGGCGCATGGATGTTGGTTGATTGTTTACTGAACCAATGCCTAGAATTTATCCAACCGATTGCGAACACGTGTATCTGTTCATACTTTTGATTTACTCGGACAGCCAGGCTGCGATTAAGTCCCTAACGAACGCACGTACTTGCCCATTAATATCGAATATTTCTCAGAGAAATTTCGAATCAAAACTAAGGTATTGGTTCCGGGACATAGGAATATTATTGTAAATTGATTTGCTAATGAGCTGGCCGGGTTCGGTACGGAGTTTGCAATCATCGATATGTTACAGGGCGTAGGGATTTCTATTGCCTCAGCAACTTTGGATATGGTCCACTCGTTTTACGTAGGAGGATACGTGCAATATTGCTAGACTCTCCTGCATAGGAATGGAGAAGAAGAGGGGCGAGTATTACGGTTCCTTATTCTCTTGGTAGGCATGCCAAAGCCTTGACATACCGACAAATGACTTCTGCATGAGTTGTGGGTCTGAGGAGGAGGAAGAGACTGCCTTTCATTTTCTGTACCAGTGCCCTGCATTTGTCATAAGAGAAGGAGGTTTTTGACTTCCCATATTTTGAAATCCTTGAACGAGATCTCTAATATAAAGACTGCTGCAATAGCAGGATTTATTTTGGACTCAAGATGGTTTTCTCTAGGATATGTTTGACCCCCGGGCAAAATGCATTGTTGTATCGCAATGGGTTTAAGGGGGGTCCGCCACCTTACCAAACCTAACTTAAACTGTAGTAGTTATAGCCTAGTAGCTAGTGTGTTGGCTCATTTGACGTGAGACCACGGTTTAAACCCCAGGCCAGACACCTCCAATAAAATGAAGTATGAAGACATATTCTTCGGCGTCTTCCTCTTAAATTAAAATTGCCACGAAATGTTTCCCATAAATCTGTCTTTCGGAGTCGACTTTAAATTGTATGTCCCATTGATATTGTATAAAATTAAGTAGCCTGACTGAAGAGCTGTAATAACTAATTATGTATGTTTTTAATAAGCCACGAATGGAAAACACATCGAATAGTTTCAAAAGCCTATTACCTGCTGAATAGTTTGTTTGGCCAATAGACCAAAACGTATTTTTGCTTACTAACAACGTAATAAAACTACCCCAAAATAAGGCCAATATTGATTAACATGACAATCGCAATTAACAAGAAAAAAATCTAAGAAAGATGAAATAATAAAGCACTGGTGCATTTAATAGTTGACTGAATGCCCAAATGTCACACGCCTCTTCAGATGTTTATTTTCGCTATTGTTAAACGACGAAGCCTATTCCTTTTGATAAATTTCTTCCCATTGGCAAACTGGTCAATTTGTACAATAACGTGTTTGATATATAATTTCTTTGTTTTCGATTTTTTTTTTTTGGCAATGGAAATGAGATTTTATTAGGAAGATTAGAAAACAAAAGACTTGAAAGAACAGAAGAAAATATGAAACTTCTTTAAATTGAATGCATTGCTTCGGTTATAATAACTGCCTGCATAAGACAGAGAGATAAAAATAATCATTTCCAAAAGAAATATATTTTCATTTCTAAGAGCATTTGTCCGTTTGTTTTTGGCTTAAAACAATTGACCACATTGTTTATATACGTACTTATATTTACTATGGCCATTAATATATGGTATACAAATGCGTTATGATGTTCCTATTATTGTTGTTTTGAAAAATTGTCATTTTCCCAAAGTTATTGTTGTTGTTATTATTGCAATACAAAAAAAAAGTAACCGGCTGCAAAATCTTACAAACAGTACGGACATGCATTGCGTGCCATGCTATAGAACTGTACAAACTGCAATACTGCAACAGTAGCCTTATTGGTAGTATTGTAAGTAGCTGTAAACATATTATGCAACAACTGCTGTTGCATGTTCTCTTTTCTAGTTTCGTTTATACAGCAAAGCTGTCAACTGCATTAAGTTTCTATAAAAACGCTGCAAATACTGTGTAATTCAGTTTTTCAATAAAAAAGAGTCTCTAAAAACTTAAGTGCCAAATACGCTTCGATATTCATGAATTTATACATATTTTTATACATATTTTATCTGATGTTCTTATCTTCTATCGTCGCCGTAGTCTAGTAGATAGTGTGTTGGCTTACTAGACGTGAGGCCACGATTCAAACCCCAGGTCAAAACGAAATATGAAAAGTGATTTCTTCGGCGACTTCCTTTCAGCAAATTTCTGGCAAAAACTCTGAGAGTAAATAAAATTGAAATGAAATGTTTCTCAAAAAATATTCGTCGTTCGGAGTCGACTTTAAACTGGAGGTCCCGCCACTCATGTATAAAATTAACACACACAACATGACTGGTGTGAGAAGCTAGGCCGTTATCCTGACTGAAGGGTTGTAATTGCCAATTATGTATGCCTTATCTTTTATAATGTATAGTTTAACATTTTATAGTGCCAAGGTCGATAAGAATATATCAACATATAGTCACATGAAATCTCAATTGAAATCCGACTGAAAATCAATTAAAATCGGAACTGCAAGATTACTCTCTCTTTTCTCCCTCCCATAACCTATATCCGTAGTACCAACACAAAGCCCTGCATTATTAGAGGCTATCACCTGAACGTTGCTAGTAAATAAAGAACAAATTTAAAAAAATCCGAAACATTCCAAAAAAATACCTAGTATTTCTGAATCAGACCGCGAGCCATTTTACTTTAAACGGATTTAAATGAGATATTCAGGCATTAAAGGTGACCGAATCACTGATGAGCTGGCATATAGTAGAGATCGAGCATATAATCGGTGTTGCACTATAATCATTTAATAGATATTTATATATGGTATATGGTTGTTCTATGACATGGCAGATATGACCTTTTATGGTAAAAACAGAGCGTTTCCATTGGCTGTTATTTACAAAGTCCGCCTACACACGGCAGCAGTCAATTGCCTAATAGAAGCAGAAGACTGGGTGTTCTTCGTAATGACTTTTGCAGAATCTACAATGATTCAGAAGAGGATACAAATAAACGTAATCTGTCCATTTTGTATATAATTGAGAAATGTGGAAAGTACTCAATTTATGGGAGGTTAAACGTTCCAAATGATTTCAGCGTGATCGAGGTCATGATACACAATCAACAATAAGTTAAACAGTTCCGTAACAGATCTCGGGAGCCGACTGCGGATGAGTGAAGTCGTTCAGCAGTCCAGTCCTTTACAATAGCTAATTCGAACTTTGCCCTTTTCGTGCATCATATGGAACCGTAATTTATAACTTACGAATAGGAATGGATTGCGCAGGACTTCGATTACTCCAGAATTTAGTATGGTTATTGTTATCGTCGGCAAGAGTGCCTTAGTATTGCGATTGCAATCCTCTTTAAAGTTGTACAAAGTCCAAAGGGTATCATTCAAACCTATTGGCCTCACAAATTTCGAGTTCTGCTCAATGCTAACAATAACAAATCTCAGGCTAGCATCTCTCTCTTTCTGGGATTAATTTATACCTCATGGGTTCCAATGGTTTATGTTCCGGTGATTTATTCCCATCATCACAGAGTCTACACAGAGTCTCGACATGTTGGGCTGGATATGACTCCCATTCTGAATAAGTATATCCTGAGTCTACATTGCCCTGTAAAAACACTGGTTACCAATCCTAGGTTATTACTGGTTATGATGTATGACTTAGATCTTCTCTTATTGTAATTTCCCAAGAAAAGTTTTGATCGTCTTCAACACACTTACGGAAGACTTTCTTTGAGAAGAATTATTGCAGCTCTTTATTTTATTTTTCTCGTATGGTTAGTTGTTAATTAATGGAACTTATGTGGGAAAACTGTAATTTATACTGCAGGATATAAAAAACTTTGAGCTGAATTGAATTCATAAATTTTTTGCGAAAAAAGGAAAAATCGCCAACATTGCCACACCTTTTCGTAGATCAATTCAATACATTAAGCGTGTGTGTTCTATTGATGATGATATATTTTTGTCTGCCTAATTTTTGTTTAGAAACAAACACCGTTTCTAGGCTTATGTTTTAGCATAAATGCCCACTCGCCTGCTGTGCCATCCATTGTACGGCGATTGTTGATTTTGAAAAAAATTTTTTATCGGATTTTAGAAATCTATTTAGCACACAATGGCGCTGTACTGAGTAATAGCATTATTGCAGTTTGAGTGTTATTAACCAAATGGTAAAATAAAAATGATATCTTTGAAGATTTATGGCATTTCTTTTTATGGCAAAACTTGTTAGAAGAAATAAATGATCTTAATTCATGCAGTTATGAATATTTTTTGAATATTTTGCAAAGGAATTGTAAGAATAAATCAAATTGAAGTTCACACCAAAAATATACTTTTGAGGATACTTTTTTGTTAGGTGGACAGGTAATTAGATAATTTAGTTATTTTTCTAACATATGTACTGGCATTTGATATTTACACTTTAAAAATGTCTCCAATGTATGATACATTCTAAACATATTTTACGAAATATTTCGAATAGATACAATCAAATAAAATCTTTAAATAATTTATTCATAAATTTTATCAATGATCTCCAGCGTGAATACACAAACCGCACACCAAATAACCAAGATATGGTAGTGCAGGCATGCAACATATAGCCTCTATTGTCATTAATTTTGAACATGTGGTCAAGCAGCTACTGTTTGTTTGTTCGTTTAAACATGCATAGAAGCTGAAAAAAGTCTCTTTTTTTAAAGAAACAAAGAGGAAAAAAACTGAATAAATAACGTTGACAATATTTAGAGAATATATTGTCAATATAATGTAAACTCATAGTCAAATGGATTTAGAGACGGACGTAAGCATTGTATGTACAACAGCTTCAACAAAGATTACGCATTGATTGTCTAAGTGAGTGCCAAGCCAGCCAGTTAGCCAGCCAGCATGTGCCTCGTATGTGACATCTATACTCACGTTAGCTAAAGAATATCGATTTTTTTTTATAAAAAATTTTGAATTTATTAAAATCACCAGCCATAATAGAAAAATCTTTAACACCTTTTGGTTGACCACATAAGTTAGCAAAGATCTGAGATTTCATTTTCGTCGGATGTTATCTCAAAAAAAAAGAAGACAAACGCTTGGAAATATCTCTAAGCATAAATGGTAAAATAATAATGAAATTGTATTGTATAGTGACTAAGCAGTAAAGAACATGCTGTATTTTTATTAGACCAGCCAGCTGGAAATTAGATCTTGAAAGCTATTGTATTCAAAATTATACAGCAGAACAAGATGAGAAGATAATGTTAAATCATATCGAATGTTGTGTATGTGTATGTATGTACTATATAGAGGATGCATAAGCATATTCATTATTGTTATTTCATTATGTTGGAATTGATAACATATTTTAAAACTTTCTCTTGATCTGTAATAGAATTGCTATGCGGTGCCCTAAATTTCTTTAAAAACGCCCAAATTTACTATCGAATGTCTTAATCACCTAACTTTCGGAATTACTATAAAAATTAAAAAAAAAACTTTGTTTAATTAGAAATACCATTGCCTACCTCATGCGATCATGCGATTATGTAAGAAGACAGCTTATTAGGGTTCGAGCCACAGGCCAGACATCAAAACAAAATACAAAAAGTATTCCTTCGGCGACTTCCTCTCAGCAGATTTCTGGCAAAAACTCTGAGAGTAAATAAAATTGCCATGAAAAGTTCTCAAAAATCTGTCATTCGGAGTCGACTTTAAACTGTAGGTCCCTCCCCTCATGTATAAAATTAACACACACAACATAAGTGGTGGGAGTAGCTAGGCTGTAATCCTGACTGAAGGGTTGTAATGATCAATTATGTATGTAATGAGGATAACGAATTACCAGAAAACATATTTGGAATCTGTGTGGCATTAATGTAGCTCAGAAGGAAAAAAGGATGTTTAACAAGTAATAAGCATTTTGAAGTTTAGCAAAGCTACACGCTTGTGTGCAAAGAGATACTCGACTGATGTTGAGGGCAGTACAATAAATCGGCTAGTCGTGGTACTGCACTACCTCTACACGACAGCACAGAAAACAAAACCAACATCGACAACAACTAAGACAGTACTGACAGTACAATGTCTAAGATGATACGGTTGTAGAACAATAATACAATACAAGACACCCAGAATTGTGAACTAAATTTTAAACTTCGTTGTAGTTGTAGAACAAAAAATGTTGCCATCCTAGTCCGTATAAGGACGCAGTAATAAAAAAGAACTTAAAATGACGGCTATTGTCACCCCACATGGCCAAGTGGTTTAAATGTTTACTGTGGATGAGGTTTTTGGCATTTCATAAACGTAGATGTAATGAAGATCCACCACAACTTAATGCGTCGAGGTAATGGGAAGAAAAAAATTATATTGACTGGGAGAAAATTGTTTTGCACCATAACAATGGACGGTTGCACTCATTAACAGCCCTATGGTAAAAATTGATAATAGATTACGAATCAGCCCTTTTTACGTCATATTCTGCGGATTAATTCCCGATTGAATATTTTTTTATTTTTCAAACCTGAAGACATTACTCATGCAAATCTATCGTTTGCTTTTTTTAGTTTTTTTTTTTGAACACATTAGCTGAACCAGAACAACGTTTCCAAATTGTGGAAATTTACTTTGACAAAAAGGTAAACCTCTTCGCGAAATTCATAGAGCATTTCATGCAATAAACAATAAACATAACCGGCCTAGTGAGCAAGAAATTGAATTAATTGAATTATTGATCTTTTTAGATTTAGTTTTGGACTTTGTGATTGAGGATTAGTAACAAGACTATCAAACAGAATACATATTGCTGATTTAGCGTGAACTCTTGGTATTTTTCCTTCCACTAAGCGCAAAATTTTGCGTAAGAACCTTGACTTATGTTTATGTATATAGAAAGCAGCTCGTACAAAAATTGAAGCCAAATGATATTCGTTTACGTCTTATTTTTGATGATTGGGCGGGCTTATTTTCAGCTGTCCGAAGATAAGAATTGCGAGAAAGAAGGTTTAGATTGTGGGTGTTTAGACATGAAACACATTTCTTTCGAAAAGTGCTGCATAATTATCATCATTGAAAATTGAGTTTTTAATGCGGTTTACTAGCTCGCGGCTACATCGGTACTTATTTCTTTCTAAATTAAAAAGGAGCTGCCGTTATGTCATATATTAAGTCATTGACTTAAATCGACAAATCAGCAGCACTTCAATCCACCACTGGACGGCAGGCAGCCAAATTGGAAGATATTGAAAAAGGTACTCCAAAATATGATGTAACCAAGTAACCAAATAGCTGCGCTTGAAATCATATATTAAAAATAAATGCTACAATATTATCTACCGAATTTTAATGAAAACAAATTCATTCTATCAATATTTCTTCACATCTATCTTCTATATTTCTTATAATGTTTTCTCATGTTTATGGCGGAATTTTTTACAGTCGCCATAGAAAAGTGTAAAATATTCCAGTAATTTCTTATTTAACTATGTCACACGCTTTAAGTTAGATAAAGAGGAAACCCAAGTAATAAGTATGACCCAATCATTACCTGCACAGGAATTTAAATCAACGAAAACAGTCTCCAAAATCTTTACTTACTTATTGAACGACATCCTTTGAAGTCTGTGAAAACGTAAAAGAAAATCTATACATATACACGCTGTTAGTATGTATACTCTAATGCACAGAGTATGTATGTTTAAGATCATGTTTCTATCTGGACAAGATTAAAGACGATTATTAAGAAAATTTTCCAAATATATTGAGATTTTTTCAAATTAATGTTAAAATTTTTAATTTCATTTATTAACTCCACTCCTTGAAATGGGGAAAAAAAGAAAAGCCAAGAAAATCTCCTTTCATACAGACAATTTTTTTTTCATGATATTGTTGTTGTTGTTGTTATTAGTGTTTAGATTCTTAAAATATTTATCATATTGTTGTTGCCATTGCTGGCTGTATCGGTTAGAAAATTTTCTTCCTCATGCTGTGCGCGATTCATTGTTGGTGATTAACGTAAGGTTCGTAAATTTACAGTTTTCATCAAAAATGAATAGCAAAAGAAAAAAGTTCCTGAACAAAAAAAAAAGAAGAAAAGAAAAAAGACGACGAAAAATAAATAGACTTTAACTTACTCGTTTTAGCGACTGGACTCACCTTCACACTATTACCATGCACTTTGTGCAGCACTGCATTGCATTGCATTGCATTGTTGAATTACTCCACTCTACAGCCAACTCCATCAATAAAGTACCATCTTCTTGGTTGTCTTATTTTTTCTTATTCTTCATCTGTTTCTTCTATTTTTTTTTCAACGTCTTCGACAGACACTGAAAACGAAAAACAAGAGAAGACAGACTCCTACCATCCAACTAACCAACCAGCCAGTTATAGGGACCAACCAACGAACGAGTCATAGTGTGGCACAGCAAGAGGTTAAATTTAAAGATCCCATAACTATCTAAATTCAGCAATAAGCATTAGGATGAAAATTGCAATTGTTGTTTAATATGTGTTCAGACTGCAATACTACAAGACAACAACAACACCAGCAATAGTGCTGAATAAACGGACAGACAGCACGGACAAACAAACATACTTTAGTAACCTTAACTTACAATGTGTTTTACTATTGTTGGTGTTATTGTTGTATGACTCCTTCATCTTCATCATTATAAACTTCTTAGGTTTTAAGACAAAAAGCTTTAAAATCAGAGCATTTAAAGAATGCATTCATTATTTAAAGAGTATGGAGTTACCGATTTCGATATTGATTAGAAGCAAAAGAAGTATGGATCGGCAATGGCAGTTGATTTGGATTTCCGTTGGCGTAATATATCCAACAGTAATGCTGAATGATGAATAAACCAGTTTCAAATCCAGGAGAAGACCGTTTTCAAAGTTCACAACATCTGTGATCAACTTCAAACAAGATTGTATAGTGCACTAAGATTTTTCGAATTAAATCGCATCAAAAATATGTAAAAATATGGAAAATCTCTTGACTTCAAATAAAGAGAAAATCATTTCAATTGTCTGTTTATTGGTAGCTTAAGTGTGGTATCATGGATAAAGGTGGCAGTGGTGGTTGCAGTCGTCACAGTATTATAAGGCAAGTACTTGTGCTGTGTATAATATTTGTTACTCGCACAGGCATTAGAGTTGAGTTTTTTTGGTGGCGATTTTTTTTGCTGATGTTAAAGTTTGATCGCACGATTCTAACAGCACATCACTTCGTCATCATATAAAGAAAAAAAAAAAATAACACACACACTTATAGACATACAAACACATATTCATACTAATAGCTACATATATAGTATTGTTTCAAAAAAAGAAAAAAATTTAAGAAGTTAGACCAACAACATACAAACCACCAAATAGACAAGTTGTTGAACATGTATTTGCACAGACATACAATACATCCAAAACATACATACATACATTCATAATATAAAGTTTAATGTAATATTAAGTAAGAAACAGTAAGATCGATTAACGTTATTATTGTATAAATACACTCGAAGAAAACAAATAGGTTTAAAGAGTATGTCAACATCTGTACTGAGTTACATAATGAGTATTTCAACGAAGTAATTTTTTCATAAATTTTTTATAAAATTTTAATTATATAAACAGGAATTTACAAACATTATTTAAAAAATTTTTCTTCCTTTATTTCCAGATTATGTTGTTTGTTTATTTTCTTTTATAACACAGAGTATTAATTACAAAAAAACTGGCAATTTATAGAAGAAATACTAACATTTTATGTTTGGCTTAAACATGATTACTTACTTCAAATGTGTGTCTAATGGTATTTTAACGAATCACAAAATGATACCCTACTTTACTAGGAAGGATAACTAGTGTTTAGTCTGTTTTTTTCTTTTTTTTTTGAAAATGAAATGCTACGGTTAGCTTTCGTAAACTCAAGATCCCAATATTTACGAGATAACACCATACCAGACATAACTCATCTAGGAAGGAATGGTGTGAGAAGGTAGATTGCGACCCTAGGTTGTAATGAGCAGTTAAGTAAGTAATGTTCTCTAGTTGGAGCCTATTTTGATTCGACTATTCCAACTGGAAGTCGCTGTGGTCTAGTAGGTAGTTTGGTGGCTTATTAGATGTGTGGTCGGGGTTCAAATCACAGGTAAGGCATCTCCAACTGAACGAAATATGTCAAAATATTTCTTCGGCGGCTTCCTCTCAGTAGATTTCTGGCAAAAACTCTGAGAGTAAATAAAATTGCCATGAAAAGTTTTTTTCGGTGTGAGAAACTAGGTCGCAATCTTAACTAAAGGGTTGTAATGACCAATGTTTGTATGTATTCCAACTGGACACTTCTATGTGTTAGCGCTTATAAAAACGTTTGAAAAAAGATTTTAAGGCTGTTATCAATTCTCTTATCAAGTTTCAAGTGTACTCTGTACATACTGTAGAACAGGAAGGAAATGGTAAAAAATTATCTATTTTCTTCTCATTTATGTAATGCAACTGCAAAGTCACTCACTATGGATTTAAAATTTTACTTTATTTTTGGTAACATCGATATTCTTCTTATAAAAAATTCCATCTGGGAAACCAAAAGCGAAAATAATAAAATCAAAAAAAAAGAAAGAAAATAATATTGAAATCTTCCACCTTTTTCACCACCCTCTCTCTCTTCTTCCTTTTACACTCAGTGTTTTTTGTAAGACCAGCTCGCACCAAATGCAACATAAAACCTCTCTTATTAAATGGGTGCCTCATAAAAACACCATTAAATATATTAACGAACATACAATCGCACACTTAAATTCCATGTATTTCATCTCGACGGTATCCACAGAGTCATCATAAGACACATTTACTTTCCATTTACCAAAGAAAACATTAGGAAAACACTATCGAAATGACCCAACAACACCAACATAATGTTGTTGGCATTAAAATCGAAGAAATAGGAAAAAAATGTACGTACAATAAGGCGATGTCGTCTTTTATAAGTAAAACTGAAAAAATATTGAAAATGATTGGTGTTAACATTGTTAACAGTAAAAACTATCACACCTAATGTACGTACATATAAATCCAACATCTTTTGATTTGTTTTGTTTTATTTTGTATTGCAACAAAGGAAAACAGGCTAAACACAATTTAGCCGCGTAAATGTTTCCTGGCAAAGTTTGCGTTACAATTTGAAGACCAAATTCGTTTTTTTTTTCTTTTCCATTACATTTCATATGGTTTAGTTACGCTCGTGCCGATCTAAAATCTGTGATATACGATTTCTTTGAGAGGTGCGTTAGTTATTATAGAGGAGTGAAAGCCAATAATTGCGATTTTCTTTTTCCACAAAACAATAGCCTTTAGGTGGGACTTTTCTAATGTTTGATGGCATGACATAATAACAAGATTTATAACCAATTGCCAAATATTGTTTTAACTTCCTATATGATTCTAGAATAGAATATGTATCACAAGAATATCAGCAAATACTGGTTTTTTGATGATGTTTTGCTTAACATACATACACCCATACAATACACCCATTGAATGTATGACTTCATAGTATTTTATTCGCATCATCATCATCGCTTGCTTCTAATTAGAAACTAGAAAAGAACTTGAAAGAACTCGTAAAATACCAGTCTCTTTAGTTCTTATAAGGGTCACAATTAGGGTTATAATTAAATTCTATACATCATCCATCATTTAATCACATTTACAACAGCAACATAAAATATTGCAACAGAAAAAAAATTGTTTTTATTTAAATACTCGTATACTCTCTGATATACATACATACATATGTATGTGTGAGGGTTAAAAATATGTTGTCTGTTACCACAATAATTAATTAATTCCAGTAAGAATATTCATTCATTCATAACTTCTAATGAAAATGCTATAAGATGTGGCATAAGAAAATGTGCGTTTAATAATTCTAATTGAAATAAGCGGGTCAAATTAGTTAAAAATTATTGAATAAACATTCGAAAGGCAATACATATTGAAATAAGGGAAACCCTTTTCATTGGCAAACATTAACCCCAAGAAGGGCTTTATATTATCATTTTTTTAACTGTATTTTAAAATCTACAAAACCGAGGAAGCTCATCTGCTTCAAATTTCGATTTAATCAGATCTTACCCAATAAAGTACCGAAAAATCCATTGAAATCTAACGAGCTTGGATTAAAAACTTATGTGACATGTAGATAAAGTAAAGGCTAATAAACCAATAGGAACAAGTTTTACTTAATATTCTCACTATCATACATATCGATTATCAAATGGCCATGTGAAATAGCATTAGTTTTTGCTCCCAGAATGAAATATTTCGAACCCATGCTGCTATCTTCCAAACAGAAGTGCATGCCATTTAAAGACATGCTAAATTGAACTTGGATAGGAGGTACAAAAGACAGAACAAAGCAATACTATCTGACGGTCAGGACATCATTCGGCTACTACTCTTGTTTTTTAAGGCTAAATCGAAAATAGTATGTAGTAGTAGTAGTAGGAACATTAACAAGCAGATGCTATTACAAAGAGCGGAGCTTCCATGCCGTTGATGGGGCCAGATTTTATTGAGTGGGAGTATATGTTTGGAATGGGATGCGCAACGAATGAGAAGATAAAGAGAAGCAAAGAGCCTCCTCAAATAAAACTTTTGTTGTCATGCATCGGAGTATCGAGAAATAACTTGAGTCTGTTGACCCTGCAGACTCAGTGTAAATTTATGCAGAAGAGGGGTTGTTTTCACTTCAACATGTAAATTCTGTGACGATAAGTATAAATTGTCCGAACAGATTCTTGGGTTCTGTGGGGAATTAATCCATACAAGGAAGAAATATCTTGAGCCACATCAGGTGCTAGGCAGGGAATTGCCATTGTTGACACCGAGTAACATTCTGAAGATTGTTAGGGCAATAGGCTTGGAGACATTATAGGATACCTAAAAAGTTAGAGGGCAGTACAAATGGCCGCAGTACTGAGTCACCTCTTCACGACAATAATACTAATCCAACGGCAGACAAAGTAGACACTTTTTGTGTCCAAGTTTGATTAAGAATGATCACATCGGCACAATTATCAGTTTGGCATTAATAAACCTACAAGAGATGATTCCCATTTAACCATAACGCACCACTGATAACATCCCAATTAATTGTTGCTTCAGTAGAAAGCGGAATGCCGTAAGCCTAGTTCCAACAGGAACTTTTTTGCTCTTCAAATGAATCCATGTATGCTAAGTAGGGACTTGATTTCTCTCAGATTCAGAACTGAAGTGAATTGAAAACACAGATTCTGGTGGCAGACAGTTCTTGTTCAGATGTGCCAAGGGATAGCCCTGTTAAACGCTTAATGGCGGCAATAGAATTGATGTACACGTTGTAGCTTCAGTTATAGCTAGATAAGCCTACAACTGAATCATTACAACCCTTCAGTTAGGTTTTCCACCTAGCTTCTCACCCCACTTATGTTGTGTATGCTAATTTAATACAAGTCGACTCTGAACGACAAATTTCTTAAGAACTTTTTATGCCAATTTTATTTACCCAGAATTTTTGATAGAAATCTGTAGAGAGAAAGTCATCGACTAATGACCATATTTCGTATTTTTGGAGATGTCTGACCTGTGGATTGAAACACTATCTTGCGTCTAATAAGATTACGGCGGCAAGTGTCCGAAAACACTCCTGGTACCTTGCGAGGTTTAATTTATAAAAACTACAAATACCACGAGAAACGAACAAACAGAGAGCAAAGAAAGAAAGAATGAATGAAAGAAAAAAGAAAATAAAGAGTTTCGTAACAAATCATAAAATTAAAAGTAAATAAAAATTA
Source organism: Sarcophaga carnaria (assembly GCA_958299815.1). Classification (NCBI taxonomy): domain Eukaryota; kingdom Metazoa; phylum Arthropoda; class Insecta; order Diptera; family Sarcophagidae; genus Sarcophaga; species Sarcophaga carnaria. The sequence continues at coordinate 141,406,369 of OY283150.1, forward strand.
AATTGAATAATTTAGGTCATATTTGTTATTGTCATACAAAATATTAATTGTCGAGAATATTCAAAGATCTGCGCGCCCATACAACGAATTAATGTGTGTGTTTGTCTTTAGAAAAATGTGACGAAACCAAAAAAAAAAACAAGAAAACAAGAAAAATATGAGAAAAAAAATCGACGATAAAGAAAATCTTCAAATAAGCCATTGTACTCTAAGGCATGTACTCGTACAGTGGCATAATATGTGAACATATACTCGTATAGTGGTCGGTAGTGGTGACGCCGGTTACAGTTTGACTTTAATTAATTGTTCTTTAATGATTTCGTAGCATGCATCTTATGTCATGTTTGTTTTGTGAGAGACAGACTTCACATAACATTTTTTCTCTGGTTTTAATTATTTGACTATTTATTGAATAGAAAGCCAGCCTCTCCTACACCCAGAACATGAAAAAATTAAGACAGAATTATTAAATATTCTGTAATAAAGTAAAGACAATTTAGAAAAACAATGTTACCAGCAAAACAAATGACTTTATAGCACAAATTTTAAAGGTCTTTTGAAAATATTTTGATATGTAAACAGATATACTCATACAGATATAGATAGCAAGTACAGTATGTGAATCTCTATTTAGAAGACGTACGAGTGAGAATATAAAATGGAAACAGTTTTAGTCTATAATTTATGTTAATTTGCTACAATTTTTACACGATTCTGCCAAGACAGTTAAAAAGAAAAATTCCATTTGAAGAACGAACGGCTTCTTGTATTTTCCTTAAATGAAATTCCTTTTTTTCCTAAACATTTATTAATGATACATGAAAAGATTCAATGCATGATGACGATGATGCATGCATGTTCAAAAATGTTGTTTTTACAACATTTTAGAATTTTTTTTGTTTGTAAACACGAACTGTGGTATGCAAAGCAATCCGATTTTAAACAGTGTCAAAAATAATTCTTGAATAGATTGTTAAATTAAGAGTAGAGAAGCCCTAATGCGAATTGTCAAGACCGGTGAATCAAAACGTGTCATTTGGCACTAGGTCAACGCTTTGTGTGGCATCACATAAACTTGGAAGTTACCAGCTAGAATCCCCATGAGCTCGAAATATTTCATTCTAACCCCAAAAACTACTGCTCTTTTTCCAAGATCCGTTCTTGACTCATCTGCATATTTTTATTACCGAGCTTCGTTTCGAAGCACTCTTAAAATCATAAAGTATCTCTGTTCCTGCCCAGGGGACAATTAAAGAAGTAGCTGTCAGCCAATTGATTCCTTAGATCACATTACCATCTGTTATATTAGACTTGTCTCATATCAAACTAACCGTTGTCTCCGCTGCACGTGACAGTCCGCTGCAAAGAGCTTCCAGGTTGTCATTGCCCTTGTCCAACTGCATTTGAGCTGTTTTCAGATTTGTTCTATATGATCAGACAATTGCCCGACAGATCGTAATTGGTGTGACTATTAGGGTGTGCGTATTCCTAAGAATCCGCAGGATTTCTTGCAAGCCTTCTTCTGCCTGCCTTTATGGCATATCAGTCCTTTCCTAAGATGCTCTCTAAGATGCTGATATTATCTAACCTAGGAGTCGAATATTCACCGTATTGTCTGATCACCATATTGGATATGAAAGGACAGTATTTGTGCAACCACTGTGCAAAAACTGTGTACACATTTATTAAGAATTCATTCATATGTTCATACATACATACATATATGTAGAATCGTAAGTTCACATTGCTTATGCTGGTTGACATTTACTCTTATGGTAGCAAAAGAGAAAAACATTTAAATTAACTTCTTTTTTTATACATTTTTTTCAAATGGTGTTACACTAAGTAAACATTGCCACAACAAATATAACAATATGCCATAACATAAAGAACTCTTGCCCCACCAGCAGACAAGTCACCTCAATTTAATAGATTTTTCATTCATTCTTTTCATTCATCAAAAACGGTTTGCATGCAATTATACATTCATCATCAAGATTATGCCACGACATGCATGTCGCCGCGATCAGTGGCATCTCTAATTCGTTTTCTCTACTTTGCTGGCTTTATAGTTTAACTTTTGTGTCGTTGTCGTTGTTGCATTACCGCTGCAGTTGCTTGCTTGTTGTCTCAAAACTTGTAATGTTTTGTATTTTGTTCGGTGTTCAACTCATTCATATCTTGTCATAGATTGGGATGCTTCTTTCTTTCTTTCTTTCTATCTTTCTTCCTACCAATGCATGCCAACATGCGAATAAATATTGGTTTTCTTTTCTTTCTCTTTAAATGCATTTGTTTGTCTAGCTTTCTGTTCCTATTCGCTTCAAAGAAAGAGTAGGTATTTAATGTATCCACACTACACATCTCTCTGCCATACATTACATGGCAAAACTACTTAAACCGCTTGTACCTACATTGGAACAAATACTGACATGATCTAAATGGTCACACATGTTTAAAGGGTTTGGCATTTAGTGTAGCGTTTTTTTTCATAATATCCTATGAATTATTGAGTAGGTTACCTACAGTAAGACAGAATTTTTTTTAGTTTCTATTGATGCAGCCAATGGCTTAACTCAAATCTTTAATTGAATCACTCTATATTTAAAGTTTTTTTGTTTGTTTTTCTATTCATGCAGATACTTTTATTTTAATTCAATGTTGTTGACGATCTTTGTTTGGTTTTTTTTTTGCTTTTCATTTTAGTAGGTTTTCTGAATTGTGATATCGCACTTAAACATGCAATTTAGCAGCGCCACACAATTAATTGTTCAAATGATTTTAATTGTTTGAGACTTTGTAGCTCAGCAGAAACTTAGGTAAATTTTTAAAAAATATAATTTCAAAGAGAAAAAGTGTTGAACTTATCAGAATAAATCATTTGTAATGGTCTTGTGGTAAATTTTAAATTGTTAAAACGATGCTAATAGAGCTCTTAAAAAATGTGCATCAAGATTGATTTGAATATAACTTAATAAACTTATTGTCGTATTATAAATTATAGCTCTTTTTTTGCCAGTCGATAATTATTTATCGAAATTATTTCAAGAGTTTTTTTTCTTTTTGACGACACCCCTTGCTCAACCTTAGCTCAGACACCTTATACAAAATATAAAAAATATTTCTTTCAGTCTTTTGAAAAAAAGAAAAACTGATAGTAAATAAAATTACCATGAAAGGTGTTACAAATCTGTCGTTCGGAGTCAAACCAAATTAACGTTAATACGATCCACATATTTGTTTGATAATGTAAGTACTACGTTATTCGATTAAGTGACAACTTCACGCCTACTCCAATTTCCAATTTGAACAGTAATTTATTTATAACTAAGAACCCTCAACTTCTGGGGTTTCTAATTAGTCAAATAAATGTTCTCAAAACACGTTAACAATAGATGGACCTACTATCCCCTTAAGACTGGTACAGTAATCCAACTCACCTTTTTAACTATGAAAAGCTCTGGTTCTTCCATACCATCATATTAGCGATGAACAAGATTCCTAGTATCGTTCCTTTGAAACAATTTCATGTGTACTTTCAACCTGGCAATTGCACCAGGTTTGACTTCTAGGTTCACATTATTGCAGGTCTCCTCTATTTATAGGAAAATAGCCAAAGACTTTTTTATTATGTATGTTAGGGTATGTAAAATGGTCCCCAAGTGCATCTCCTTGCTAAATGTGTGTTAGCCTTTGATCTGTTATCTGACGCAAGTAGGTATCAACGATTTTCTTAGTGGTCTTCAACAAGAGGAAATACAGCAAGTGTTAATAATCTCCTGAAGTAGTGTGAGAGTTTCACATCGCCTTTTGTAAAAAGCCATTGCGATGGAATGTCATTCAGTAGATATTTAATTTGATTTGATAATGATCGGACATGTCAGTGATGTGCTTAGGATGTTTCCTAGAATTGATATGAATTGGTCCTTTATGGCATAACTCATAATTTGTATGTAAATTTAATAAATATTGCACAATCTAAAGGAACCAGTTGCCATTATCGACTAGCAGTGGACAATAGGGCAGGAATTATATTATCAGTGCATCAACAGGCTACTCACATAAATTGTGATACGTGTGAAACTTTGGGATATATTGTTATAATATACGTGCATACATATATTTGTTAAACAAACTAAACGCTACACCTGCAATGCGTAAACCAACAATATCTGTGATATTAGTGATGCATGCTTTACTATACTATTTGTATTCTTTGCAGGTTTTAACAATCCATTGAGTGAGTTTCTCACATGCACAATTACTCACCCTATTACTGCATTTGTTGTAATAAACAATAACAAAAATTTTAATTTAATACTCCTCCTAAATTTGCATTAAATTAACAGCAATTTACTCAAAGAGACCCAATATTCTTATCTTAACTGTTGTATGGTGTAATAAAATCATTAAAAATATAATTTTTTTAGTGTTGCTAATAGCAGAAAAGAAAGTCACAAATAAAATTTGTAACTTTATATGTTTGGGAATTTAATGTGTGTGATTATGTTTGAATTAATATCGCATAGCGCGTTAAAGGTAGAGGAAGAGTGGAATAATCAGTATGGGCCGATAGCAGCCAACATGTTTATGTTGTTTACAACGCCTAAAGCTAATAGTCTTACACCCGACTTGAGATCGCTTTGCCAATTACGGTGCTTCTTTACTTAATTAAATATTTTTCAAGTTTTTTTTCGTTTTAATTTATTTTATTATCATTTAATATTTAACTTCACAATTAGTTTTGATGTTTATCATCGTATTCTTATAGTTTTGCCATGTCATGTTTTGTTCTACAGAACTGTTTGGTATGGATTTCTAGTATATTTCTTGAATGTAATTGTAAGAAATTTTCATTTTCTATTATGATTTTCTACTAATAATGATGTTTTAATTACAGCCGTTTGGTTTTCTTTAATTATTGAATTCAGTAGCAAACTGTTCTCTTTTTACACATGAGAAACGAAATTTTATATTTTTCTTTCTCATTCAAAGAATTTTAAAGTTGAACTGAGAACAAATCAAACTAAAATCAGAATTGAAGTTGATCCAAACCGACTACTTAAGATGTTACACTTAAGCTTGTTAATTTATACGTGTTTAAAAATAAAATGTTGTAAAAAAAATAACAAAGGATGGGCAAAAACCAGATGTGACTTGAAAAGTCTGTTGTTAGATAAAATTATTAAAAATTCTACTCATTTTGTTTTTCTTTCTACAACAACAAAAACTAATTAGACTTCTCCATAAAACAAACTTTGTACCTGAATTTTGGGTTTCAGCAGAAACACAAAAACAAATCCACGTTGTGGTGAATTATTATAAAAAAACAAAAAAACTTTAGCATACACAAAAGTGATTAGGTAAATGGGAATTATACAGCATACTTTATGGGATGAAGAACAATGGGAGCGAGAGAGAGAGAGAGAGAATTAAAAATTAATGCTTAAAAATTAAAAAGGGCCAATAAGCTTTATACAACGTTTTAAAAGCAGACGCAGACATTGTCATCAACAAAATCATCAGCAGCAACAACGGCAGCCAACAGCAGCATCATTTACAGCGCCACCGTCAACACTCAATGTTTAAACATAATCATCACTCACTCGTTCGTACACTTTAACCCAAGCCCTTGAGCCTCGGCTATATGACTGTAAAATATAAACGGCAATACAACAGACACCCCAACTATAGAGTGGTACTTCCAACCACTCCATCCATTTCTCTATGAATGATAAATTACTTGATTGCATACTTTATGGCTTTTACAAAATTACGCATTCAATTTACCGCATGCGGTTCGTTTGTGTCTTGTAGTTGTTACATTGAAACACATACACAAATAGATGCAGATAGTGTCTCTGGTTGATTTCATATGGCCTACCTCATAACCCTTGTGCATGCCACATCACTGCTTCCATTCAATATTGCTGTTGCAAACTATGGCGATTGTCAACGCAGCATACTTGCATATTTTGAATGCATTTTATTTATGTATGTATAAATACGGTCTGTAATATGAATTTTTTAGCAAAGATGCTTTCGCCAATTGCCTTTCGAAATGGTTCAACGCAACGCAATGTTTCGGACAATAAGTTAAGTTGAAAAATTTATTGCTACACATGGCTTTTTGAGGCCAATGCGATCAGTAAAAGCCATTGCATGTGGTTAAAAATTATTGAACTTTTGCTGAAAAAGATGTGCACAAAAAATACTCGTATTTGAGCAAACGCACTTTGCAAACAAACGGCAAAAACAATTATGAAATATTTATTGTGTGACAATTTCTGAATAGATAGATTAAAATTCAAAAAAAACAAGTTGTTTTTGGTTAAACGTACCTGCTGTAAAAATACATGGAACAGGCACATCAAATTCTTGCGTAAGTGTATAAGCGATTTAATTTGTCGAAGTTAAGTTTAGCGGCATATTTTGTATGGTAAATATTTTTAAAAATCCTTAAAAACTTGAAATCTTCTAAATATTTTTGTAGTACATTTAATAATAAATTAATTATTTCCTAACAAAACATATGAAAAAAATAAACTTCGCAAAAATACAGATTTTAATCTAACGCCTTTTTCTTTTCCAAAAGAAATGTTGCCTTTTAAAAAGTTAACATTTAAAAAAAATTGCCCTTTTCTTCTTGTGCGTAAAAGTTCAAAATTTTTATTATATTTTAAAACAAATTGTGCACTTTTGGGTCGGTTTCATGCAATGAATTCTAAATTTACTTTTTTTTATTTTATTATCATTTTGAAAACAATTCCCTTAAAAAGTTGGTGCAACCTATTGCCCTATTAGTCATTAATTTTTTCAATTATCTCTCTTGAGATACTCGATATTCTGTTGTTATTTTTTTTACACACTATTCTTGTTTTATTAAGAGGCTTCTTTCTTATACTTTTGCAGGCCCAATACCTCTTATTTTTTGACGTTTGATTTCCTTCTATATGCATATGTTTCACATGTCAATGTCCTAACTGGGTGGAAATAATTTAGACAACAAGGAAAACTAAAATGGAAATGTGCCCCAATTTTTCATTCTCTATTCAGAAGCATTTGGGAGAACAAATACTTTCTGTCTTGGTGGTTGCAAAGATAACGAAACAAGGCGATATCACTCGATAACGGCTTATAACATTTGGAGGAACATCATGCTGCTATGTGTGACACTATAAAGTCAAATCGTTTTAGATCGGACAGCGGATAAAATAGATGCCACCAAAATACTCTTTTGTGGATTGTATTGCTTATACAGGAAAAATTCAATGCGCTCCAGCAAACTTTTTATATGATTTTCGTTGATTTTCGATCATTGGGAATACCTGAGTGCATTTGAAGGAAATGTATCCAGGTAAAATTGCTTCTTCTCGTACAGATTCAGTATAAGTAAGTTTACCCTTCCGAACACGTCTTCCTACTTCATAGAAAGCATCGGATCTCATCAGCGGCGAATTTCCAGCGGGTGGCCCTATTTTAGCGGTCAATATGGATGAAGAGTGCGCATGATACGGCATGACTATCAGATAGTATTGCTGTGCCCCATCCACTGTCTATACTTCCCGTTTAAATTAAATTGCTCACATCTTGCGATGATGTAAGCTTTCGCTTGGAAGAAACTCGTTACTTCCTTAAGGACTTTTAAATATTTCACTAAGGATTTGGACAACCCCTGTTGTCCCATTATGTAGTCTTGACCCATCTGCCCACTACAGAATGCCTACATTCTCTCTATGAAGTATTTCTTGTTGCAAAGCATTGTCTCTGATTCTTTTATTGTGACTTTTAAAGAGGGAACTGTAGGCCATTCGACATTCTTCACTATGCCTCCTGATAAATATCGCTTTAGACTTAGTGCCGCCCATGGCTCTGATTCTCACTTTCACATGCAGCGGTCTTAACTTCAACAGAACAGATTTTCATTCTCACAATTATACCAATGCAAGCCAGCCTCAGTGTCTTACCCAACTTCACCTGAGCTGTTTTTTAGAATCTACGAAAACTTTTTATTACATTAATGGATCGATGGTGTATGGTACATTGTACTCACAATTTATTTTTCTTTCCTGTTTTAATTAAATTCTACTATTTCCTACAGAATAATTTTCTAAAAAGTCCTTTTTTAAAAACTTTAACGAATTTAAAATTAAAATCTCCCTCCCCATTCATTTAGTTATTCTTGATCTATAGGGGCCCCTACTTATCCGTATTCATATCGAATAAAATGCACAATAAATGACCAATTCAAAGTGGAATTCGTGCTGTTGTATGAGAGACTTGACAATTTGCTGATTAATGGCATTTACTCAATTGGCTCTTAAGTGTAACATCCTTTATGTCCTTTCACCAAATACCCAAAATATCATTCCATACAAACATTATCTGCCAGCCAGCCACATTATTTAAACTGTTTCTGTTGCAGTAGTAGCAACAGTAGCAGCAGCAGTAGCAACGACTGCAATTGCAATTGTAGTGGTATTGTATGTATGTTAAAGGATACTAATAATTGTATTAAACATTTTATGGTGATATAATAGCTAACACATAAATACATACTCACATATAAACATATATCCTTGGAATTGTGTATGTTTGAATGTGTGTTTATTGTAATTGATTTCATTTTTAGTTAGAAGGAGTATGCCAGCATAAACATCCTTAGCATTTAAAGGCCTATTGATTTATCTGATTATACACGTGTATGTGAGTACATACATATGTACATATGTATGTATATTATGTTGAGGGCAAATTAATTAGTTTTAATGTCATTGAAATTTATGTGTTTTAAACAATTATTTTCTGACAAGGAACGGTAATACGTAATATGGAAGGTATGTGTTTATGAATTGATTATTGAATTTAACATGGATGTAGAGTGTGTAGTGTAGGAACTTTAATTGTTTAAGATATGTAAAGTATATCAGTGTGTGTGCATATAAGTTTAGCTGAATTAAATAACGCAATGCAGTTTAAGTTCCTTTGCCGTATTGTAGCGAGGACATCTTATTATTGAAGTCGCCGTCGTCTAGTAAATATTGTGTTTGCTTGTTAGATTATATGAGAGCACGTGGTTCAACACCTGCTTCTGATATCTCGAACATAACGAAATATCGAACATAGCAAATACTCTGAGAGTAAATAAAATTATCATGAAAAATTTCTCAAAAATCTGTTATTCGGAGTTGACCTTAAACTGTAGGCCCCGCCACTTGGAGATGTTTCTCACTATCTTACATACGAAGAAGTCTGCTGAGAGGATGTCGCCCGAAAAAAAGTTTTTCATATTTCGTTATGTTTGAGATATTTGAATCAAGGATTGATTTACGTGTTCTCGCCTAATAAGCGAATACTCTATACTAGACTACGGCGAATTCATTAGTCGTAAACCTTATTTAAAACCTTTAAGCCGTCTTATGTTCGTCGTTCTATAGATATGCGGATATGGATTTTATTTACTCTTTTGTAATGCAAAGTTTTTCAAAAATTGCATATCAGTTAAGATCGATTAGGAATCGATATTTCCCAATTGTATGTACCGCTCAAATTATGTTGTAGACGTAGAGGATATTGTTAAATTTTTAAAGTTCTACGAGCTGCTGCCTTCTAACAATGCTATTGAACAGAGTATGAGAACGTAATTCGGAGACTAAAGTAATAGTTTCTCCTGCCACTAAAATGTACATCATTTTGCTTTAATGATGGAATAGCAAAATATGACTTTTTCGTGGGTACATGTAAAATTTGTTTTCCGCCAAAAAAAATCGTTAATGGATGTATTGTATGTCTGCATCTTTTTCAAGGAACAAAAAACCGATATCTAATGGATGCATTGTTGATTGTCATTCGCAAAACGAAAAACGAAAAAATATGGTAGACAGATATGCTTTTAAAAATTATTATATGTGCATAATGCATAATGGTCATTATATTGTATTCGTATATACTAATGCACACAGAAAACTAACAAAAATATATATATGTACACCAACACTATATTAAAATTTTAATATTTTATACAAATACGAATACAAATGCAAATATTTCAACAACTCAAATGAACTTCCAGGTTCCATAATCATTTATAAAAAACAAAAACAAAAACAAATAAATTTATCATTGAATATTTAGTTCATGGATTTTTTTTCTTTTCATATTTAGTAATGGCAGTAAATATGACTTTTTAACTGACAGTGTCATCAGATAATTATTGAAGAAAAAAAGGCGAAAATGAAATTTTAAAATTATTATTTCAATTTACAAATCAATCATGTGCAAATAATACGGCATTTAAATTTAAAGAGGCAACCAGTGGTGGTCACTGGTTACATTGCAACAAACATTGATATGATGTCCCCAATATTGTTGTTATAAATATTGCATTACAAGCATGGACCACCTTTGGCACAAGTACTATGCACGGTACTGTAGCTTAAAAGGACGATATATGCGAATATCAATTTTAGTTTGGGTGTTTTTCTTAAAGGTTCATAACATTGAGTTGGCAATGCTGCATTATCTGACAATCAATTAACATCTGATTGTTGCTTTCTGTATAGTTGAGTTTGACATTTATTTATGGATTTACGGCAGAAAGGAGCAACGCCTACAGATTTCTGCTGTCCAAAATTTTTTTCCTTTTGTCTCAAAAAAATTACTGTCAGCCTTGGCATCTTGAGGTTTTAGATTTACATGTTTGCATTGCTTCATTTCATACGCTTGGCTAAGTTACAGATGTCCGAGTTGCTGAAGGAGTTACTCTAGAATATCCTGCGCATATCTTTAAGGCACTTTTTAATCAGAACCTATTGTTTATGCGTGATTATATTTAAACGATCGTACAATAAAATAGACATCACACATGCGTTGAATATGTATGAACTTCTTCACAGTACTATTTGCTATCGTTTCTGCTTGCATGTTGGGGATTTTGAGCAAGTGTAGGCAAATATCATATGCACATCCCCTCAACTTCAACTTGATACCCCTCAAACTTTATCGGCTATCCTTATAATGTCTCCTCCAAACCAATTGCTCTGACAAATCTCAATATGCTGCTAGGTGTCAACAATTCTCTGCCTAGAGATTGATATTTACCCAGGTGTTTCCTGGCAAGCATTAATGCCCCACAGGTTCCCAGGTATATGGTCCACATGTTGAGCCAAAACAACCCTTATTCTTAATAAGTTTGCCGGTTTAAAAGACCTGTTACCAACCTCAGGTTATGTTTGAATAGTCTGTTTTATAAATTAAATTTCGAATTATTGCAGATTTTCAACAAAAGTTTCGATTGCTTTAAACTCACTTGGTTCCCAATTGGTCTAGGATCCAGCAACCGATTTCACTACCTAACTACCTAGAATGCAAATCTGAAAAACATAAACATCATCGTCACAATTTAATTTCAAGTATTTAAAAAGGCATGTGGCAGGTTGGTCGTGCAAGTGATTTTAGTGAAGTATTTATTTGTTTGCTTGTTTAAATTGTCACACAATTCTAATTTATAAACCATTTAACCATTATACATATAATATAATATAATTTTTGTTGTTTTTGTTTTTGTTATTTATTTAAAAGTTCATTTAAATACTGAACCCGGGGTGCATGCATTGAAAAAGAGAGCAAATAGAAGCAGCAAAACGTTTAAACGTTTTTAATTACAAAAATTCACACATAAGCGGCATACCAAGCTTATCAAATGTTAATGGTAGTGTCAGGATATCCTGTTTATATCCTTGTATGGATTCATACAAGCAAATAAATTCAACATACATACATACATCCATATAAATACTATACATAGTAACGCGTGCTTTAAATTTGTTAAATAAACAACAACATTAACTGTGAAGTGCGTGTTGCTCTAATGATTTTAATTTTTACCATTACAATTACAACAACAAACAGAAGCCAGCATCCATCTCTCATCGCATTTGTTTACTTCTAAAGGACATTTTATTTCAATTGATGATTATGTTTCGTTCGTTTAAATATTTATTTAAAATGGAAAAGTTTTCCATTTTCAACGTTCTTACTAAATATTTACATAAAAGGGAATAATTTTTTACTTTTTCTTTTTTGGCAATAACTTTGAAGAGTTGAAAATGTATTGACATTAAATGTTAACTTTTAATTATGATTTCTGTTGGCTTTGAGAAAAGATGATGTAACTTTTATTTACTCAGTAATGGCAAAGGAATTGTATATTCAAGTGTCCTTAGAAACTTGTATACAGAGACAGAGTTTATCAAGGCCCAATATTATAAGTATAATATTTATTTCTAATTAAAAATTATGATTTTTCTTTTTAATAACCCACACATTTTTTATTCATTACAAATATGAAACTGTTGTATCAACGTAAGCTTTGAAATATTTTTTATTCAATGTGTTTCTAAATTTCGACCAATTATAGATAAGACAGCATGTTATATTGCGTTTAAGCTTGATTAAATAATATCCCAAGAACTGACAGACAGTCTCGACCTCTCGGACACTTTTCGAATACAAATAAAAAGCGCGATTTGAACTAAAAAAATTTTCGCTTTACCGTTCACCATTGGCAAAATTCTGAGCATCATCGTCTTTCATAACACATGGACTGATGATTCCTGAAGTCCATGCAGTATACCAAACAGTACTTTTCTGTGCATGTATAGTGCTTAGGCAATAATTCGTAGATTATTTTTAAGTGTTGTATCCAGGTTGCTCCTGATACTATGCTCTGACATACAAATCACATTGCTTGACATACAAGGCCTGACTCTGCTAGATTTGTATGTCAAGCAATGTGCAGCGCGCAGGTCCATATATCTGAGGGGATCGAACTGCTGAAAACAGCGCTCTATAGAATGCTTTGGAACTCTGTTTAGAGGTTTAGGCACAATGGAATGGTGGGCAGAAAGATATATCCATCTTTACAGATGATTGGAAGTTCGAGGGAGCCACAGGAAATGGAGTTTTCTGTAAAGATCTCAAACTTGAGCTTCACTTTAATGCTAGATGATGAACAGGCATATATGTTTGCTATTGTAAAGGCCATAGAGGCCATAGCTAAGATTTGGAAACTTATATGATCTTCGTTGACAGTCTGTCTGCCCTAAAGGCCATTGCGCAGGTCTAGTGCAATTCACGACTTGTTCATGATTGTAAGAATCCATAAAAATCTTTGAACGGCAGACTCAAAATTACTTTGAACTACTCTCACGAAAGAAATTTCTTGGACAAGTCATTCGTTCTAAGCGAATAGGCTCAAATTCTGTTTTTAATTCTTTTAGCAAAACATAGTTTTAATTTTGGCTGGCATTCATGTAACTACTTGAGTGGTGGAGTTTACGAAACCATTTGCATTCTATGCAAGGAATATAAAACGTTACTCTCTCCATAGGGGTCATTTAAAAGGAAAAAGGGCTTCATAAAAAACAATTCCTTCTTCAGAGTAATTTAAATTTTAATTGCTTGTTTAAATTGAAAGCAACAACATTCTTAATAAATAAATTAATTGGAATTTAAAATGAAAAACTTTCTTTTGTTGCCTCAACTTTCTTTAAGTGAACAAGTGTATGAACATTTTGTATTAAAAGAAATTTAAATGGTTTATTATGTACTGCAAGATAATAACTAGAAAAAGATAAGTAAACATAGAGAGTGATGATGTTAAGTACTTGCCACAATTAATTTATGATGCGTTAATATATGAGCAACATATCTTAAAATCTTACTACTGCTGCCACAGATGCTTTCTCCCTTGCTATGAACACCCTTTACGCATTTAATAAATGAATATATATGTATGTATGGTACTCATACTTTAACCATACATTCGTTCATATAATGTGACATGTCTTGTAATAATTGGCAAGTGAAAATTCTTTATTAATTAAGCAAATGGCAAAATAAATGCAATACCACACCATACCAGTATTAACTAGTGGCTATGAATGTCATTGGACTTTCACTGACTGCTTAAATAGAAAATATTCTGTTTTTATTAAAATTATTATACCACCATGTAATTACTAAGAATTGCTTGTAAAACAATTTTACGTCTTAAAATTTATTTGTTGTTACGCGCATAAACAAGCAGCACAGGGAATTAGAATAAATATCGAAAGATAAAGGATAAATACCAGAAGTCGTCGTAGTCAAGTAGGTAGTGTGTTGGCTTATTAGATGTGAGGCCACGGTGCAAACCCTAGGTTAGACATCAAAACGAAATATGAAAAATATTTCTTAGGCGACTTCGCCACTACAGTCTTCTGGCAAAAACTCTGAAAATTAATAAAAATGCTATGAAATGTTTTCCAAAAACCTGTTGTTCGGAATAGATGGATACAATTAACAAACATTACGTACGTGGTGGGAGAAGCTAGGTTTTAATCCTGACTAACTAATTAAGAAAGTGTAATGATATTCTCTCTGACGACCCGCTTCAGGATTTACGATAGATTCGAAACTGAATGAAACTGCGGGTGGTGGAATTTCTTCCGAGGCGGCTCAACCGATAAGGCTACCGCAGTATCTTCTAATCCGAAATGTTCAGCCATACAAGCTAGAGAGTCGATATAAGCATGCTTTCTAATATCCAAGAGTCTCCCAAAGCCTCTAATTCTAAGGTAACGTATCCAAATATGGTTTATGGCTGTCGCGAATCCCTCAATGTGATAGCGGAACATAGAATGGGTTCCGGGACGTAATGTTAACGAACTTGTCAAGCGTGAAGCAACCAACGAACTCTGCGGTTGGTGTTCTACATTGGGAATGTCTTTAAAGAGCTCATAATTGACAACATACATAGTTATGTATTCTGTCAGTGGAAAGTAAACGGCTTTGCATACAAGCATAATAGCCCATCAAATCTGGCTTAAGCTGGATGCCAAGTGTTTTTTCTCACCAGGAAACTAATTTCTTTATTCCTTCCAATTAATAACAAAAATATCTTAAGTTTATTGCTCTATTTGTGTATGCCTAGGTCTTCACTAGGTCTTTAAAAAAAGAAAGTAATAAACATTTCATATATATTTTTTTTTAAATTAAATATTTCCATTACATTGTAAATTTTTGCAGAGTGAAAGTATGATCGAAAATAAAATATTACTTTTTAATGTTTATTTGCAACATATGCTTGCTATTCGTATTGTACATTAAAAGGGGGCCTGATGATTTTAGTTAATTACTAAAGATATATGCGTGTCATGCACACTGTCTAATTAACCCCCATTACAATAAGTCGTTGAATATATACATTTTTTTTCTCTCTAATTTATTATTTTTTTTTCATACATACATACATACATACATACATAAAATGTAAACGAACAAGAGAATATGAAAATATTGTCCATAAACAACACAGCAAATTGATGTTGCTGGTGTTGGTGTCCTGGTTTGGACACTGGCTAAGTGTGTATATTTATGTAAGTTTCCACAGTTTTTATGGCAGTTAATGTGGTCTTTGGTGATGGAGTCATTGAATGCATAAATTTTATGCTGACTAGAGAGGAAAAAAAACAAAAACAAAGAAGAAAATATTACAGACCAAATGCTACTTAAGCAACATAATGGGCGTTTAACAATGGTTATTTGGGGGAGGCAGTCGAATCATCAGGTCAATGCTAGAGTGTAAGTATAATTAAGATTTTCCAAAACATGATATTCTTGGCTATTTTTTCTTGTTTTGTTTTCTTCTTATGAAATAGGAAGTTCTTCCAAATAACGCCAGCTCTTTCCACATCACAATAATTGTTGAATATTTAGAGAGACGGTCTCATAATCAGTATTGTTTTCCTCATCATTGTTATGAACAGATAAGATGTATCTTTATGGCTGGTGTTATTGCACTTGTTGTTTCTGTTTGACAACGTACATGTATATTTATTGTGTTGCTATTTCCACTTAAACTTTAATTGTCTTCGTTTATGTTTGTTTTTGTTTTTGTTTTAATCATAAATATTATATTAAAATAATAATAATAATAATAAGAAAAACGGAACATCTGCGCTGGACAGTGTCAAGTAATTTATTTGTATATGTAGCTTGCCTGCCATGTTTCGCATATTATGTGGCAGTACATGTTGTTCCTCTTGGTTCTTTCTGTTGACATTTCAAGTGATTTAATGTTATTGTTTGGTGACATTTAAGATTTTAACTCCGCCATAGTCAGATTATTTTACAATTGAAATTGATGTTTCAATTATTATAATAAATTAAAAAAATAAACGAAACTTGATCAATCATTATAAATCTGAAATGAAGAAATTTTTGCATTCAGGTTTCTAGAAAAAAAAAAAGGAACGAACTTAAAAATCTTAAAATTGTTTTGGAAATTTGAATAATTTTTGTGATTATCCCTATCATCAGGATCATGATCATATTTTAATATATCGGATCAGTTTGATAGCTGAATTACAACCATTCCTATACCACTAGACATAATAAATATTTGCTTATAGACTTTATATATTCATTTATATATGCAGGCCCTATGTCTTTAAAGAGTTTAGTGGAAATCGGTCAGTCCAGGGACTGCGTGCAGTGGGCCGCTGTGAGCTTTGGTTTCAAAGCTACCATTCCAACCTTCCTATCTACCTAAGAATGTAATTTATCATTTTAAAATTTCATTTTCTTTAGATGTGGTAGTTGTGATTTTCAATTGGATTGTAAAAAAAAGCCTATTACTATTAGGTACGGAACAAGATTTCTGTTAAACGGCCGATAAGGCTTTGTTGGTAGGCCATAAAATTTTTCATATCGCGTTGAATTTCGGATTTGAAATCAAGAAACGTTTCTGGTTTGTTCATATAAAAACAAAATTAAAAAAAACCCGAAAGAAAAAATCACTCGCCCCGAAATCACATGATCTTGGTGGCCAACTTACGTCAGAATTTTTTGATATCATTTGAAGCCGTTGCTGCAATTAATCGATAATTTAACGCACTGTACGTGCAGTGGCAGGTGGCAAGCTCAAGGTTCCAATATTTTAGAAAGGATACTACATCAGTTTTAACTCATCTCGGAAGAACGGACCAGAAGAAGGAAGTATGGTTACCACCTCTTAATTTTGAGCGCACAACAAGCCGAAATAATGCTGTTAGGGTTGAAATCTTGATCGCTATGGTTGGTCTCCTACCCTTCAACCCAACTTTCATACCTACATACTCTTGTACTCTCTAGTTCAGTGTACATGTCCTCTATCTTTATCCATCTCTTCGAATTCTATTCTCGATTTACCTTGAATCAAAGCCTAATATTTTTCGTTTAAAGCTCTCTTCAAATATTTAAGCTCGGCAAAGAAACTGGAATGGAAAACCATATCAACACAAAATATTTTCATTTTTTTGTTGTTTTTTTTTCGATTAATCAAATACAATGAAATACTTTTTCAGGATGTGTTCTATCCATTGAAATATTTGATTGTTATGGAAAAAAATTTAATTTCCACCACATAACAATTCTTTGTTATCGTTCGAGCATCGGCATACAAAGTATGTATGCATGTACTCGTATGTATGTGCATTTGAATACATTTTCGCAAAAAAAAAATAAAATTTTGAAATAAAAACTGATGAAATAAATGGTAAAAAAAAGAAATTGGCAACATAAACAAATACAAATCGATGGTGGGTGGCTTTTTAATCAAACGTCTAAGGGCTTACAGAGCACTTTTAATTAAAACAGAGTCACTTGACAATGGAGAAAAATTTTTTTAATATTTTATTTTAAGATTTGTTTCATTTTCGATTATTTTTTTTTGTTTATAAAACCGAATAGAGAGGCAAATTTGGAATGGTAGATCATTTCATTATAAATTTGATTTTTTTATAGATTTTATTAGGTGTAGTAAATAGAAAAATATACAAAATAACTATTCAAAGTTTACACAAACATTTATAAAAATTTAAAATTTTATTTGAAATATGAAATTCTTGCATAAAATTTAAATCGAGTTGTAAAATTCGAATTCAATTCGTATATTTTCTGTAAATTTCAAACAAAGTTTTTTTTCAAATATGTTTCGTCAACGAAATAAATGAACGAATTAGAAATGAAAATGAAAAGAATATAAAACTTTATTTTTATTTTTTGTTTTACAAACAAAACGAAAAGTCGATTGTGCATGAAGCGCATAAAACATTTTTTTTCCTCCCAAATCAAAAGCAACAAAAATATCGTATAGAAAGCAGACATACATACTCATACATTACGAATGACATAAATTGGGTTGGAAAGAAAGTCGTTTTAATAATAAAAACAAAATTAGTAACAGCCCTCATAAAAGGAGACGGCATATTGTATCAGTGTCGATGTTTGCAACACCAAGAAGGAGAATTTGATATCAGAATTTTATGATATGCTAATGCGTATTTATCATAATTGTACTACGCTTATCTAATAATCACTGTTTTAAAGACGATTCTATGAAATTCGTTGAATTCGTTTCTTCAGAAAAACACATAATTTTAGAAGAAAGCATAGTCATGATAATTCCTACATACATAATTGGTCATTACAATCCTTCAGTTAGGATTACGACCTTTTGTGGTTCATTAGCTGCTCCTAGACTCTAACCCTAGCTGCTTTTCACACCAAGTTAGGCAAATTCCTTCTTTCTTTTTTACTGAAAATAATTTTGTTAATAATGAAATTCAATGATTTTGCAAGCGTTGTTTGATCATTTCTTAGTTAATTAATGGTGGAATGGCATACCTTACCGAGCATTTTTAGAGTTAATCAAACGGATCGGTCCTAAGAATATTACATTTGTTCTCCTGCCTGAAGGATATCATTCTTTTATTTTTTGTACCATGTTAACATTTCACCAATGAAATTAATTTTTCACTTACCTAATATGTACATTTATACAGCATTTAATACATTTGAATTGATGAAATACATTGGGGACCATTTCGTTTTTCTCCATTTTTTACGTTTTTTTTTGGCAATCGTTACATTGGCAAAGTTTTCCTAGTTTCCTTTTTTTTGTGTGTGTGTGTCATTGGCTGGCTGATGATTTTGCTCGTATTTCACAACTAACATGGCAGCTAAATACAGAGTTGTAAGTGCTTTTCCACATTTTTTTCTTTCACTAAATTTTAGGATTTTTTCCACTTTTGTCTTACTTTTCATTTTGCTCTCTTTTTTCATTTTCTTTTTCCTCCTCTTTTTTTTTTTTTTTGGTAGACATCAACTTTAATGCTTTTCCCTGGCATGATATGTAGTGAAATACGATCTGTATGGAATGAAATGGCTTTTTGACAAACAATTGACAATGGCATGACTTCAGCAAACATTTCATTTGTTCGGTTATCGATTGTCAGCCAATAGAAAAGTGTTGGTTAATAAACGTAACTGCTACTCTAAACGTCTTTTTTTTTTTGTTCCTCTACACTTTTTTAGACTTCTAGTTTTGTTTGTAATAATTTGTCCAGAAAGTTGTCGATTTCAATTATAATTCAGTCAAGTATTAGTTTCCATTGTGGCAAATAACAAGAGCACTAAATCGTATTTGAATGGAAGTCATTGGTGCCAGTGACAGTATTAAAATTGCAATTTTGTTCAAATTGACTTCAACATGTGAAGTATATTGTTTCATATGTGCAGAAGAAAAAAAATCCGAATAATTTTAGGATATTAAAAAAAGACGGTTTAATACAAATTTAATACAAAAAGATTTTTTTGGGAATAATTTCCGTCAGCTCTCTAAACACTGAGCCTCATATTTTAAGTAGAAAACCTAGACGATGTCTGTGTTCATAAGGTTCACTTTATTAAGATTTCATATTCATATTTCATAGACTGAAATTTATAGACTCAAGAACAAAGAAAGACTTGCCACAAAATTTATTAACTCTTTATTTAACATTTTACCGTAATTTTTTAAGCCTAATGTATTACCCAATGAGCCATAATCAGAATTTATGTTGTTGGTATAAACAAAAGGGCAAAATGCTTTTAAAAGTAAAAACAAAGATGAACGAAGATAAAATAAAAAAAATGTTTGGAAAAAAATTCTTTCAAAAACACACACAAAAAAACAAAAAAAATCGAAATAAAAATAAATATTTAGAAATAAAGGGTGCTGTATTCATTTATTCCTGACTTTAAAGTAAAGTAAAAAAAATTTTTGATTTAAGGACGTATTTTTCTTTTAAATTTCCCAGAAGAAAGAAGTTCAACTGTGTCAAGTCACGTAATCGTAGCGGCTAGTTAACGTCGCCACCACGTGAGTTACACAATCATTGAACATCTCATGCCAGAGAGCTATTGCTTCGCTTTCTGTGTGGCAAGCGACATCATCCTATTGGAACCACATAACGTCCAGGTCCATATTCTCAAATTCTATCCGTTAGAAATTCGTTATCGTTTCGCGATAAAGTACACCATTGACACTAACTGCTTGGCTGACCTCATTTACAACGAACTACGGCCCGATGACGCTACCAGCTCATAAACCACACCAAAACGGTCACTCTTTGTAGATTTATCGGCTTTCAGATTGCCATAAAAAGTTTCGAAGTCGACTATGAACTGAAGGTCCAGCCACTTATGTATTAAATTAGCACACACAACATAATAAATGAATGAATTGTTGTATGTATGCAAGCGTACCTCGCCAATTTTCTTCGTAAGGTTACCATTCCCTTCTGCCTGCTCATACAACCATTTGGCCTATTTACGATGCTTCAACTCTTGAGTTAATTGAACATTGTAAGCGTGTAAATTCAAATCTTCTTTCAAAATTCGCATCTGTGAAGCTGTGTGAGATCCTCAATTGTTGGGAACGACGATGAACGAGGTTGACAACATTTCTGCCAAACTGTCGCAAACAACAGAAATGTTTTCCTCACAAATAAATGGTCGAGAACACACAGGTGTTTTTACGTTTCCTACAGATACGATTTACTGAAATTTAAGACTAGTTCTCCCGATTGTGGACACACACTTTCGTGATAAAAAAATCTCAAAATATATTTTGATTTGAATGCACTACACTCAATTGTATTATCCTCCTCCATGGTTGAATTAGTCAAACACTGAAACAAAGAAATGTCAAATTAAATTGGGTAAAAAACTTGACGTTAAGATGTGACTCGTAGGTGTGAAATGAAATGATATCGAAAAATTGTATTGTAAAATGTTTTCTAATAATTAAAATACAATTCTTTTTCTCGTAGTTCATGAAATATATCATTAAGATTTTTAAATTCTCTAAAAATTTAGTGTCTCAATTGGAAGGTATGGGTTACACGTATCAATTTGCTTATCCTGCTCCACCCGCTTAACCAAAATTATCTCTTCTATACTCAGTTGACAGTTAAAACAATTAGAAATGATGTACTAATTTAAGAGGATTTAAACAAAAAGCTAAAATTTAAGCTCTGACATGTTTACCATGTTAACCAAACATCAAGCCACAACCACAGACCACAAATACCATATAAACAGCAAGACTCATACTGCTGCATGAACACCATGAAAGGGTGTTGATGCTTGACATCATGCTACAATTGTTACATTCTAATAAAACAATGTTCTTTTCATAAAGAACAACAGTTTGTGGTTTATGATGGTAGATGGTTGTAACGAATTTTGCAAAACGCCGTTGTTGATGATGCTGATGAGGACGATGATACCAAATGCTGCAAACAGCTTCATTTGCATCGAAACATAATGTGTAATTAAATTTGCGGCTGTGACAATTTTCCTGTAGATGTACGGTATTTGTCCTTTAATTTTTAGCTTTAAAAAGCTTTGTGACATTTTATACTCTTAGCGAATGGGGTGGATAAACTCAAACACACTGAATACCCCACACATATTTACACGGAGTTAGTATCACCGAGGGGAGGTTGTGGCTTTTTAATTGTTATCGTATGCAGTGTTTGTAGATATTATGCGTTGAAAGATGCTGTTTGCAACAATATTTGATATGTTAATATAATTTATTGGCAACCACCCTTTTATGTGTTATTATCATACAATGACCAACACATGATGTCATTAAAGGCAGTGCTATAAACAACCACCATCACCACCACCACCATCACTACCTTATTAAAATGTATCTGCTCATACTCTTACTGATCGTATGTATGTTTGACTAATGAATTGTTATAGATTCATTTCTGAAGTCCTCTTATGTTGACTTTTGAGGACAATCCTTTTATGTATGATTCTATTGAATGATGATGATTTTTAATAGGATTCTATTTTTTATTATACTTTATTGCAAATTTTTCCAACAACACTATTTCCATTTACAATGTGTACAATCACATGAAATTAATGTTTTATAAAGTCATAGAACAGAGTTTTATTTGCTTTCATTTTTTTTTCATAAATAGCATAGGAAATGGTGTATTTATTAATGTCTCATTAGAAAAAGCTTTTAAAGTCATATCAAATGTCCTTAACTGAACTTAAAATAAAACTTTTTTAAAGTAGATTTTTAATGGATTTCATATTATAAATGTGACATTAATTTTTCAACAAATGCAAGGATACTTAGTGAATATCAAACAATAAAACAATTTGAAGCATTTTAAATGTAAATTTCTACAAAATATTTTAAAAATAATGTTTTTGATAAAAAACTATTTCGTTGCATAAACCTTGATATCAAACTAAAGATCACAGTCCAGCATTACAATGTAACACATTGGAAATGAATGGACATCTGGAAGTTCGTTAATAAGCTGATGATATTTGTCAGTTTCAAGAGTCTTTCTCCGATACCATACCTCCAACACTTCCAAATTCAATGTGAATGATATTGAGCTTAAAAATATTTACGGCGTTACGTTCTTCGACGGTATAAGAATATCTGTAAGTGGCTTAAATCAAATGATCAAATGAGTGTTCGGTACTACTTTTCGGCTTGTAAAACCCCGGCATATGGCTTGTTTATTAATTGTTCTATTCACAGAGTTCTGTATAAAAAATATAAGAATTAAATGTATCCAGCACGTACTGAATGTACCAAATAATCAGGATGAATTGAACCGATATCATGGGTTATTCGCATACATCTGAGACTCAAGCAGGAAAGAAGGTCCAACTGGATCAAATCGTATCGATCTCGGTGGAGAGTTTACATATCTCCAAGTGAGTTGACCATGCCCTCAAATCACTCGTGCAGCATATGATGAGCTGACTACTACGTAGCGCCGTTCTGTTAAACACAATGTCGCTGGGGCGAAGATCATGCAATTCAGACCAAAAGAAGTTAGTAATCAACGGCCAATAGTGCTCACCGTTAAGATGTTGCTTTTTTGATATACGCATTAAAATGAATTGAAAATATCTCGAGTAACAAACTTATTCTAATTAAATCGTTGGATATTCTGATGTTATCGCAGACTAACACTGTTGAAAATTTATTGATTCGGAGGGCCATACAGCAACCGTACTGCTGTTCGCCGTGGTGGTTGTTCTACTCTAGGTATTTTAGGAATTGTTATTCCTGTAGAAATTGTTTTAAATTCTTTGAAAATTAAAGCACGATGCTGATGAATATGTAACAGCTAGACAAATTACAAAATAAAAGGTATACAACTAAATGATGGAATGAATGGACATTGCTTCTTGCCCCTTTAATGAATAATGAACAAAATTACCTCGGCTTGGGAAGATAGTTATCATCACAAGTCATATAATTCTTTCGGTAACCTCTACTATGGTATTAACCGACATTTCAAGAAAATGGAGCTCTAAATCGAAATATTATAAAAAATGTAGAATTGAGCCGTACAAGGGTTTTCTATCTAAGTAGGTAAATCGTCATTAAAAAATTTCACTTCACACATTTCAACATACGTTGCTGACTTTGCAGGGTGAATTAAAGCAGCGAAATACTGCATATCTTAAACCTCTGAAGCTGCAAAACTAATTTGAAAGCATTAACATCTTTAGATTTGCAATTTTATAATTGTTTTATAACTGTTTCTTATTTGAGAATAAAATTTATATACAAACCCAAATATATTGATAATATTATGGATATTTTCAAATACCTTGTTATCAGAGAGAAGGGTTCAAATTTATTTTAAAATGAAATAATATTCAGTGTATTTTTAAACATTTCAATACATTTCCGTATTCTGATGTTCATCAAAATTCTGTACCGTTAACAATCAAACATGTGTGATTGTGCTGTCAAATTTGACATGTGCATAAAACGTCAAAAAATATGTGACATTTTTTGTTACACTTCTTGCCGTGAGGAATTCATAGAAAAATTGTAACAAGTTTTTTTTTATATTTTTATTAAATTCAAATTCAGTCAAGCATGAATTTGGAGATAAAAAAAATTTGAAATGTTTGAAGTACAACAACAACAATAAAAAGAGAAATACAAAAAAGCAAAAGCATTTTAAATTAAATATGATTTGACATTTAAATTGGTAAAACAAAATGAAAACAAAAAGAAAAAATTAATGCTGAAATGAATAAAGCTTGTGTAGAAACAAACACTCACTTAAATTTAAATAAAAGAAAAAAAGTGATTTTTATGCTAATTAAAAATATTTTTCAATTACCTTAATAATGTCTTAATATTCATCAAATTTTTTGAAAAATTAAACAAACAACCCACAAAAGCAGGCAGACTTAAAAAAAGGAAAGAAATGAAAAGAAAAAGTTCATTTTATAACTTTTATCCTCTAAAATGCACAGGTACTTTTGTTACGTACTTAGATTTACGAACTCAAACAATATTTTTTACCAAATAAAAGTCTCAACAAAGTCTCATTTGCTAATTTTCTCTGACAACTTTCATAACAAGTCAGAATTTTCTGTTTTTTTTTAGTCCTTTTTTATCGTCAGCCAACCTGCTTTTAAAGGGGGAAGAAAAAACAATAACAGGATCATATACATAAAGTACCTTTGCCTTAACGCCCATTTCCATTTGTAAACTGACCACACTTCTACCCACAATATCTACAGCCACAACCACAACAATTCGACAATTTTATAGTCACTCTATTGTGTACTTGTGTTGTAAAGTTTTCCACCCTATTGCGTACACAAGCGACAGAGGACAACAGCAGGCTAACAATGGGTGGTAAAGGCCTCATATAAAGACCGTATCGTTTGGCAAACAACACAACTTACCACCCCCTTGCTATTCTATATTATACGGTAAGGACAGAAAGTAAGTCTGAGTTTGTTGGCTCGTTTATTCTTTCATACCATGTTGTTGTAGTCATAGGCAAAGTGTAAAACCACAAATGTTAACCGTAGCGTAAGTCAATCCATTTAGCTTGTCAGTCGGTCTTTCGATCTTAAATCTGAAATGAATTCACCACAATCACCATAAAATCCCATAAATGGTTTTGTAAGAGATTACAAATTTCTGATAATTTATTTTCTTTCGCTCTTTCAATTTTAGTGAATGGTTACTGTGGCATAGAGAATGTGGCAATAGACAATATTCTTTGAGTTCCCAACAAGCGTACATAATATTTCGCTGCTTGCAGGTAAGAAAAGTTGAAGCTGCTGAATGTTAAATAGAATGGTCGATTTCTTAAACTCTGTGAATTCGCTTTCATGTAACTATTAAGAGCGGTTTTAATAATGATTGATATTCAGTATTTAATATTCAGTTAACTAGAGCCTTGAAATGGAGTCTTACGTATTTTCAAATAATAAGTACTGGCGAGTAAGCAACATCGAACCCAAGTGCTCTGCAATTATTTCCGTAGACGGTCGCTTACACTTTTTCAACAGGTTGTTGCATTTATCAGGTGCCTAAAAAAATTAAAAGTTTTTTGACAAGTATATGGCTGCTCAGTTTTCAAAAATTTGTCAAAATCATTTGCAGCAAACCACCTCTCATTATGAAACACTGGCATTTATGAGCTGTTTACGCCTAAAATGGTATTAATTTCTGTCAATATCTACCCAAAATGTTCAGACGTGTGTACTCCAAAGATTCATTTGCTTGCAAAAGCAACCGATTAGCTTTCAAAAATATCAGTAAGACAATGGCCAGTCTATCCTAAAAAGGTTCTGTGGTTTGCGGACCAAATGTCCGCTGCAGTACAAAAATATATATATTTTGTACCATGATGGCGTAGTTTCCCCTTAAATTTTTATCATTAAACGTAATCGCAGTTTAACAGGTACGCTCCATATTTTTTTGAAAAAGACATTTGATAGGCCATCCATCACGTGAACGTGAGCATTATTACTCGATGATTGCCAAATTCTTTTGACCATAATTTGATAACGTTAGACTTCTAGAGGGCTTTTCTGAGTTCAGAGAGGTACACGAATGAGTCAAAAAACATCAGCCGTCCACAAATCCTGCATAACGTTAGACTTCTGGAGGGGTTTTTTGAGGTCACAGAGGTAAGCGAATATGTCACAAACCACAGCCCTCCACAAATCCTACATAACGTTAGTTTCCTAGAGAGTTTTCTGGGGTAACAGAGGTACGCGAAAAGACTCAAACAACGGCCGTCCACAA
Source organism: Sarcophaga carnaria (assembly GCA_958299815.1). Classification (NCBI taxonomy): domain Eukaryota; kingdom Metazoa; phylum Arthropoda; class Insecta; order Diptera; family Sarcophagidae; genus Sarcophaga; species Sarcophaga carnaria. The sequence goes on from OY283150.1 coordinate 141,432,839, forward strand.
ACCCTACATAACACAAGTCATCAAGCTGATTAAGACGGCAGAGGCATGATAGGACATTTTATATAGGCTCGAAACAGAGAAGCCGGGCATTTGAATCATGTTATATTCCACACATAATGGTCTTAATAGGCCTTTGAAATGAATGTCGATGATATCTCACACAGTTTGTTGTATTTAAAGATATGAAGCGTTTAATGAAATACTTGACACATGTTAGAAATATTTTTGAATTGAAATTTTTTAATTGTAATTCAATCACTAATTTACAAGTTACTCTGAGATACGTTCAGTTCGGTAAAATTTACTCAAAAAATTTGTCATTTAATAAACAGGTTTGACGCAACTGGTGGTCTACTACCAGAGATACCTACGTTTACTTCGTAAAGTTTCCGCCCGTAAAGCCAGACAGCAACTTAAAGTAAAGTAAAATATTACGATTACAGCTTCTTACTCTTTTTCCGCAATGCTCGTAGTTAATTACTTACGACAGCATACCCAAAATATTTTTCAAACATTTTTAAAGAAAAATGTTCATAAATTTGTTTGAAATTTTCTTTGTGGGTAAAACATTAACTTGATTGGTCTGTTTTAGAAATTGTTTACACATAAAAACCTTTGTTTACATTTAAATGTTATCCTTTATTTAAACATTCAAATTCGTCCTGACCATCGATGCCAACAAAAATGTTCGGCCTGATGTTGACCATGTTCTGTTTACACTTTTGATTTGCAAATAAATTTCTTCATTTCATTTATTGGATGACTTGTTAAACAAAAATAACACCAAGCAACCCCTTGTTGCTCGTAACTGGATGCCGTTTAAAAGGCGATGGACATTTTGGAAAATTAAAAATACTATACCCCCTCCCCCCAACACAATTTACACTTTAGATTTTAAAAAGTTTAAGTAAATGGGCGTTTTAGACATTAAGAGCCATGAGTTTATTTAATGGCTGGCCTATTTGGCTCAATACAGCGAATAGAATAAGGTCCTAGAAAATGGAAAAGTTTCATTTTCCATTTTTTAATACATCATCGGTTTACAAATACAAGCATAAATTTAACTGGCATTATCATACCACTACATAAGCAGCCTTAGGCTGTGGAAATTAAAAATTTCAACATAAGCGATGGCATGCCCACCCAAATAAATTGCTGGTACTCTGCTTCGGTTTCCTTTGTTTATTTGAAAAATTGCCAACAAAAGTGAATGATGGTATCCAGCTGAGAAAACTTCAAAACACATGTTATTAGTGGCTTAACTTTTTTTATTAATTTTTTTCTTTATTTTGCCTAAAAAGAGAATGATATAATCATAATATAGATGATGCCACAGAACCTGTGGCATGTACGAAATGTTTATTAAATAAAAAACATTATGAAAATTATAATCTTCTAAATACACTCATTGTTCTACTATATTTCAAGGAATATATGTATGTGAATGAATAAATGTATAGGCAATCCCGCTGGGAATGATCAATCAAATCGAAATCAAATTTAATTTGTATCACAGAAATCCTTTAACAAAAGTCACAGAAACCGTATGAGCAAATTAAACTATCGTCAGTAACTTGAAGGGGGTTGTAAGTATACTTTTTTTTTTCTCTAGTTGAAGAGAATGAGGGTTGTATCGTTATAATAATTTTGTTTTTATGTTTATATGAACGTACGAGAAAATAAGGCGTATTAAGTCGATATATTTTCATTAGAACAGTTAGGGCAATTCCATTCAGATTATAAGGTCACTCAAACAACCGTCCCTATGTTTAACTAGTGTTAACAAATATATGTAGGTCCAAAACTGTAGTTCGAATCGTTCTGATATAGGGTCTCTCTGTTTATTGCGCTCTTGTATGCAATTACCATAATAACATCTTTCTTGCCGTTACAGCTTCTATACGTCGCGGTGTACATTATCCACAAAATTTTTATAGTTTTTGGGTCGATACCACTCCACGTTGCTCGCTTAGAGGTTCACAATTCTTCAAGGTTTCCAGAAGTACAGACAACAACTCTTTTAAGAACTCCCGCAGGTCTTCAATGGAGTTAAGATCTGGTAACTGGGTCCGTCGATCAAAACTTTCTTAGCTGTTATCATAGTAAGTAAGTTTATGGGTATGCTTGGGGTCATTATCATGATGAAAACCGATATCCCTTATTTATAAACCGGATTTTTATGCAATGGCAAGTAATTAGTTCTTAAAATACGGTGGTTGTAACAACTGCAGAGGATACACATAAGATGCGCCTGCGTCTGAAGCGTCTGAAAAGCTTGTAGAATGTAGGAATAGCACATGGAGTTAAAAGCATTTGTCTTGTTAGGCTTAGTGCGACCATTTGTTTGCCTCTCTGCGGAAGCGATAAGTAGGTAGATTGCAGTGTAGCTTTGATACCCAAGCTAATTTGAACACGCATAGCATCCCGTTGTGATGCCTGAGGTAAGCACAGTCTCTGTAATGACCGAATTCTACACTGCAAACTAAAGTACGACTCTCCTATGCAGGAAACCAGACTGAAAGTTTAATAAACAAAGCGATATCCTTGAGCCAAATGACTTATATCTGCACCTAGCAAAAGATAGGTGTTTATTAAGCAAGTGGATAACAGTTTCCTTCTCTTCAACAGACCCACAAACTCGGCAGAAGACGTTTGATGGGAGCTGCAGTTTTTCCGCATGTCTACAAATGACACAAAGACCTGTAAGCATGGCAGCTGTGATAGAGATGACATTGTGACCACGTTTGAGTAATTGGTTGGTACGCCTTCCATCCATCGTAGGGCAAGTGAGTCTGGCAATGCAGCAAAATTCCTCATTGACTCACGATATGTTGGCTTCCGATAGAATGGCTAATTTAATCGAGCTAAGTGGCATAGCAAACTCGGTTGGTGAGGGTTCCGGAAGGAGTGTAGCTACTTTGGTAAGCTCAGCGGTCTTATAGTTACCTGGAAAATCTCTGTGCCCAGGGACCAAAACAAAACACTAAAGTGTTCAGAGAGAACGTTGAGACAACGGCGACGCTACCTAACGAGTTTGGAGCTGACCGCAATGGTCGAAAAGGATATCTGCAGAATAACTATGTACTAGATTTTGGCATAACCCTAGTTATCACATTTCCAAACTCTCGTTACGTTGGCTGACATCGCAAATGTTTGTTTCTTCTTTAAGTGCAGTGATAGCCAATTAAGGATAGTAAACAATGCCTTATAATGTGTAGTTCTAAGAGCAACTGTTATCATGTTATCGCGAAAATTTCCATAATACGTCAATTTTATTAAAAACATGATAATAATAATTAGAAGAGAACGTGGTGCAGCGAAGAAAACGAAAATAATGGTAAAATTCTGTGGGAACTGATGTTATAGAAAAGCCAATAGATAGACTTGTGTATTAAATTTTGTTGGTATTTGTACCTCTAGTATGGTTTTTTTTAACAAGAATGGGACTCAAATAGTAGATTTATGGTTACGACAATTTATTCTGATAATAACTGAACAATGTAGTCGTTAAGTTTATTGTAGTCTTTCCTATAAGAGAGGAGTTTTTTTGTTCAATCGCAATTGTAATAATTATCTGCACATGTTATATTGTTTAATGATTTAAAATTTGCAAAATTAACAATGAAAACCAACTACAATACGATTATCAAATTCATTTGAAATGCAAACTTAAACTTGTTATGCTAAAATGATTGATTTTTGCTTTCAAAATCAAGAAAGTTTTGTTCAGTTTTTATATGCCGTAGACAAGTTTATTTGATTTTTAGTGTTAATTAACGTCCAACAATTAAGTATGCAACTATACGATGCGTATTACATGCAGCAAATTTACTGCAGTCAAAAAACAAAAATGATTATTCAATCATTTCATAGAAAATCAACAATAAATTAAGACTCCAAGTGAATATCTTATGCTCAATCGTACATACGACGTATTAAAATGCTGGTTGTAAATAATTTGAGTATAACAGTGTTATTTTGTGATTATCTCCGGTTGTTGATGTTGTTCAATTAAATATTGTTTCTGTTTCATTTTTTTATTTTTTCTTTCATGCTTTTATTGTTGTAATAAATGCCAGATATTTTGATTTTCTTGACTTAATGAAAAACGGAAATACTTAGCATTTAATCTAAGATAGTACCGAGTAAATATACAGTATAAAACATAATAAAGTAAACAGAGAAACAAGGGTATCATGCACCATATTTACAAGTCCATACAAACTTTTGTTCGGTTTATTGCTTACAGGAACGATTAAATGATGAAAATGAATGATTATTTGTTCTACTGTAAGTTATTCCTTATTTCCATGAAGTTTTACTTGTTTTCGGTATGCATTTATTCATGGTATGTTTATTGCAAAAATGTTGTAATATTTTGATTACTTGTATCTTCATCATGATATTCACAAAAAAAAATATAAAAAAATAAAGAAAATTATACGCAGGCGTTTAATTAGTACAATTAATCTGCTGTTTAATAAATTAGTAAGAGAAAACATGATTAAGAGATTTGCAGGCATATTGTTAAATTTCATGCAGCTACTGTTGAATATAAATATTTAGAGTTGAACTTTGTACGAATTAATTGAATTGAATTGTGTTGTCGGTTGTCCGTTGGCGGATGTGGTCATTTTGGAAGATACTGTAGTGAACACACAAGAAGTTTGGAAAAAACAAAATACCATACACCCTGAATTAAGGCATAACTGAAAATATTGAATGAATTTCAAATGTTTTCTTAAATTTACCCATTTTGCTGCATAATTTTAAAATCAGGGGAGAGCATGTTCTACTTAGAACTTTAATATCAAATAGAAAACGTTATTTAATACAAATGCTTGAATAATTTCAAAAGCTAGCCGATAGATTGTGAAGATATTTTTAAACTTCATGTATGGAAGTTATGGTGGATCAAACTATTCTTAATGATGCTCAATTAGTCAACCAAAACTACAACTCATTTACAAATGCTGCAATACCAGCCAAAATGCGTGACAAAATATGATCTGTTTTAGCTTACAGTTGAAGCCCTTTCGGCGTAGGCAGATAAGTAGGTTGAAGGAGATTTCTATTTTCAAAGCCAAAATTGTTAAAAAAAAAACAACAAAATTCTATTAATATTTCGGATAAATATTTGCAGTCGTCGTAGTTTAGTGGATAGTGTGTTGGCTTCAACCCCTGTTCTTTAGGCGACTTCCTCTGTGCAGTAAAATAAAAATACGCTACCACTTATGGATAAAATCAACCCACTCAACATCAGTGGTGTAAGAATCTAAATTTTATTCCTGACCAAAAGATTTAGTAAGTAAGTCAATTGGTTTGTAGATTTTGTAACGAACTTGAAATATGTATATACATACATACATAATTGGTCATTAAACTCTTCAGTCAGGATTACAATGTAGCTTCTCACACCGCTTATGTTGTGTGTGTGTTTCTTTTATACATGATGCGCGGGACCAACACACTATCTACTAGACCACGGCGACTTTATCGATTTTTGAGTTCTATTCAACTAAAAATATACAATTTACACTATGTAGTTACTTGGGGGTATTTTCACTGTCGCACCGTGTTATTTTTGTTATTGAAAACTTTTGACTTTTATTTTCAAATTCAATATTCACTGCCAATGACTTTTCCTACTTTGCCAACTATTGTTGAATGAAGTTTTTAATGCTCAATAATAAGGAAAGATACGACAAAAATAACTATGTACATACAAAAAGATACTTTTTCGCTTTTCGATTATAATATTGTAGAAGTAATAAATTGTGATTTAAATGCTCGTGTACTCGTAATGCAAATTAGTTAGAAACCACAATAATAATTCATTGATAAAATATTTATTTGCATTCCTTACGTAGCATTAAATTTTAATGGCAACAGTTACGAGTTCTATGTGTCGAAGGGTAATTATGTTGTCTCTGTGGATATTAAAAGGTTTTTTTTTTTTTGGAATAAATTAAATGTTAATTAGTTTCAAAGCATATTTGAATATTTATTATTTGAAAATAAACTTTGGCAAACAGAATCGGGAGCTGTTTAAAAAATCATCACTAAAATTATTGACTGTCATAATGGCTAGTGTTACTTCTGTTATGAATTATTTATTATCAAGATAGTTAAAATATAAATGTAACTCAATAACTATTATTTTTGTTTAAATTATTATTTTGTTTTTATATCTTATTTAATAAACCAAATTATGCTACAATGTTCAGTAGTTTATAAGTTTTTTGAGTATCTAAAAATGAGAAAAATTATTGTAAAAATTTTAAAAACAAAAGGACGTAACATGCGTAATCAATTTGGCGTAACAATTGTTATTATATAACAATTTATTATAGTCAAGAAAATAAAATTTTCCGAATTAGGATTATTTCGTCCGATAGCCCACGTGGACCGAAAGTGATATAAATAGCAAAAACCATAGCTGAGGGCACTCTTGATCAAATCGTAAAGTCCGTTTCCACATGATGCCGAATTAAATATCATTGTTCGGATTTATGGCAACTTTTCAGATGATGAATTTCTATATCCATGTTAGTAATCCCTCGTCTTTTATTAAGCATCTCGACTTGAGCTTACACGTGCACAAAATTCAACTGACCTAGGAACTGTAGGTAAACGATTGTAGACAATGACATGGTTCCGCTGAATGAGCTCTGGATCAGTTGGAAAATTCATCTTTTGGTATAAGGGTCTTGTCTAGTTAAATACGTACTTATATTTGGAACAATACCAATTCACATAAGATCCAAAAGAGTCCAATATATTGTAATAAATTCACTGAAACTAAGTAGGATCATAAATCAAAAAGCGGCTAGCGATGGAATCGCTTGAAAATTTTTGTAATGAACGTTTTGCTCCTTATAGGAATTTCAATAACAATACAACCCAATATTGCAGTGAGTGGATGTAGCTTCTTAGAGAAGACTGGCGATAGAAACCCATGGAAAAATTTTGTAAAATTCCAGACATACGCAATCAAGTATTACAAGTGAAATGGACTTATATTCACAGCGCCAAGATTAATAAAGAAATTCCTGCTGGATACTATAGCTTCACCAATAGAAAGTAGTAGCATATTATAGTCGCTGTTAAATTAAAATAAAATCTGATGCCATAACTTTACAAGCCGACTGTTGGGTCTTTGCACGCTTTGTAGTCCATTCACCACGTGCAGTCCACTCAGATGGCGATTGTTTTGATTTTGGTATGAAATGATGGAGCCATACATGTCAGTATATAATTTCGTGTTCAACCACTGCCTAGAAACCTCAATTCGTTATTGTTTCTGGTCTATTGTAAGCTCGAACAGAGCCTTCGCATGGCCGAGTATATGCTTTATAAGCCTAAAAAATTCCTTTGAGATCTTAGGCGCCTCTTTGCGATCATCCAAAATTATTTTCTTAAAGTTTTGTACTAAGTTTGTTGTCCCTGATGTTTATTTCGTTTTGTTAAAACTTGGTAAACCACTTCTCAATGCTTCACTTTCCTGGTACTCGAATAATGTTTATTAAATCAAGACTTGACTTGGTCTTGGCCTTGGGTTTAACTTCAACAATATACGTTTTTAACCGTGTACATACATACATAATTGGCCATTACAACCCTTTCAGGATTACGGCCTAGTTTCTCACACCACTCAATTTGTGTGTGTTAATTTTATACATGAGTGGTAGGACCTACAGTTTAAAGTCAACTCTGAACGACAGATATTTGGAGAAACTTTTCATGAGAAAAAGTCGCCGAAGAAATATTTTTCCATATTTTCGTTTTGATGTCTGACTTGGGGTTTGAACCGTGGTCGTACGTCTAATAAACGAACACACTACCTACTAGTCTACGGCGACTTTCTTGAAACTAACAAACAAATATTCTATAACACAAACCAAACCTGCCTTTCTAGGATATGGGTTAACTAAAAGTCATATGGATTTAATACTAGAAACGTTATCTGTGTGTTAGTCTTTGAACTTTTTAAACATCAGTTGCTTGATTTTAATTTACTGAACAATTTCTTCCAACCATGATAAGATTGAAATCCTTATTAAATTCTTAAATTCTCTTAACAAAATATATGTCACAACAGCATTGGACTCAGGTGGATGCCGCAAACTTTTTAATGAACCTCATTGTAAGGATCATAAATTTGTAGCAGAACAGAAAACAAAACAAACTGCAAAAATTATCTTTTTTAAACACATTTTCAACAACAAAAAACAAAAGCCGATGACACTGAAAAAGTCTAATGAAGAGAAAACCAAATTAATCTAAAAATAATAATTACCCACACACTTTGTGTTTATGAGACAATATGATGTCGCCCATAAACAGCTTAAAAGGCAGCCAGCCATCCAACCATACGCTTACACCAAAATATTGTCGAACTTTCGAATGATATTGTAATTATGCGACAGTGATAATATTTCCCCACGGGAGAAGATTACACGGGGAATGAGTGAGTAAGAGTGCCATTATCATCATAAACCACAAAAAAAATCGACCAAAAGCTATACAATCTTTGAAAGTGTTTCCGTTTTCAATTTGCATAAAATTTGTTAAAAACAAAAGTTATTGTTTTACATCATTTCTTTGGTGAAATTAAAACGTTAATAAGTTTTCAAACCAAAGTGTATAGGCAGCAGACAAGAACCATACTAGTGTGTGGAATGTCATGTAAAAGGGTTATATTACCTGTAGCTTGATACTGTTGTCGCGCACATTTGTTAGTAGAAGAGAGTTTCGTGGTAACATTGGTGGAAATTTTTAATAATTGAATGTAATTAAAGATTTTGTACAATTTGTACTTACTTTCTGACAATAAATGACATCACAGCGAAATTTGTGTTTAATTTCTTTTTTTTTTTGTCTTTGTAATTGTTTTTTAACAATAATGAACGGTGGAGTCAGATTTCTTTACGTTAAGCTAGCAGCAACCCTCAACCCTTTCTTATGATGAATTTATACTTTCACTCTACTAAACACAGGCAATATTTGATATCATGTCTACCATAATTTTTATTTAATTTGTGGCTTATTGTTTTAATTATAAGGCGTAAATAATTTATAAAGAATCATATTAACACTGGCTAAGGCTTTTGGCGTTGGCAAAGTTTCATTTTAATTAGATTTAAAATTTGAATTCACAGTAAACAAATACAATCGTTGTTTAAGAAAAGTTTAACACTACAAACGTCTAGTAAAATCCAGTCCAATTTCATTTCAAGGAATCATGTTCAAACTGATACAATAATCTAAGCCTTAGACAAGTTGGTCGATGGTGGTATGATGGATCGTATAATGGTATGATGGATCAAGCGGTCGGCATGCCAAGGAGCCATACATTCATCTCTCATGTTGATCACAAATATTCATAGCCTCCTGAGGATATTAACAGACGAAGAACTTGAACCAGTCATACTTTCATCACTCATGTGCATCACAATTATTCATAGCCTCCTGAGGATATTAACAGCCGAAGAACTTGAACCAGTCATACTTTCATCACTCATGTGCATCACAACCTGAGGATATAACAGCCGAAGAATTTGAACCAGTCTGATGACGTGTTAATACGTTTAAAGGGTCAGATTCCAAACCGTTTATATAGAAGAGCGGAATACATTCTGAACATAACATATATGTAATTGAGTACGCCCAAGGGTGTACACGATTAAGACTGAAATATGATTATTTCCAAAGAAAGTGAATGCCATTCTTATAACATTCCTCACCTTCTTGACAAGGAGGTTAACACATTCAATCTGGTAAGATACTTGATACTGCTAAACTAGATAACAAATTATTAATGAAGACAACATCTTGGGAATAGCACAACAAAAGTCCAAAAAAGCTGATTAAAGAGATGGATTCTAAGTGAAGCCTTTCTAGGCGAATGATACTTTGGCCGCATAGTGGTGTGGTAAGCATCTCTGGATAGGAAATTCTACATTATAATAATTCAGTAATATAAACTGCAAGAGGAGGAGAAACAATATTTTTTAAACAACTGTTTGAGATTTGGATTCCATCTGAAATGGTACTAGCGGCATATCGTCTCCAGACTATGGAAAAATGTTTAAACAACAGCCATAAACCATGTCACCAGATTATAATCGAAATACTGAACAGATACTCACCTTACGCGGATTTATTTAGTAGGTGGCTTATTGCACCATTGGACAAGATACAGGCTTCCTATAAACAGTACGTTTGGAACTCCCTAATGGTGTGCGCCCAACAAGCCTACTTGAAGGCTTAGGTATATGCCGATTGACTTGAGGCCATGGTTATTTTGGGTTAAACTTACATACTTACCTACCAATTGGTATGTTTTTTTTTTAAAGCCTTGTTACAATCTTTAACTTCCGATTTTGCTGAAAAGCAATTACTGATTATATAACAGCGAATATTTTTTTTATTTTTGAAGAAAAAAATAATAATAATACCATCTCAATTTGTATCACACTTAAACTTATTGTTACATACATACATTTGTTTGCAAATATTTGTTTAAAATTTGAACTAAATTCAATCAAATTAAATGTAAATTGTGAACATTGTAACCGCATGTCTGCAATCAGCCACAAACGCCTACAGATTCGTTTCAAGAAAAAAAGTGTAAAAGGAAGGTTTGAGAGTAACACAAATGAAATGTGAATAAAATATTTAAACAAGACAAAACGTATTCTTTGGTGGTATACAAAACGTTTCTTTTGTCAAACCATTCATTCAAAGAATTTTTTGGTCTTTTTCCATATTAACCAACCTTAACTATGGTTGGTCATGGTCGACTATTCCATGGCATTTATTAATTAAAATCATAATATTTGTCTGCAGAGACATTTGAATTCACAATCCCTACACACGTAAATTAACACACTACCCAGTAAGCAGATTTCTGGCAGAAACTCTGAGAGTAAATAAATTGCCATGAAAAATTTCTCACAAATCTGTCATACGGAATCGACTTTAAACTGTAGGTGACGCCACTCACGTATAAAATTAACACACACAACATAAGTGGTATGAGAAACTAGGTCTTGATCTTGACTATGTATGTATGTACTCAGTAAGCTACTAAAGGAGAAATCGTTCTTGAACTGTTTTAAAAATTTGTATCAAACACTGGCACTAACGCAACATACTTCTTTCTATAAAACCAAAGATTTCTTAAAAAAAGTGCCAACCAATTGCAATTTGACTGCTGGAAATTCCTTCATTTGCAAATTGGACTACAAAAGAACCCATGTGAATAAGAGAAACACAATTTGAATATGTGATTATACTCGCATTCTCTTATTCCATTCAAGTATTCTACTTAAAAAAAGAAACTGAAATCGTTGCTGTAGGTAGTTAAATGCTTAATGACACAATTTATCACATATTCATTCATATATTCTATCTATGTTGACATGTACAATAATTATTTTTGGTAGGGCTTCTAATGAAAAATTTAAATCAAAAAATTTACAAGTAAATGGCATAAAACCTAATAAAATACTTTCAATGATGCGTTATAAACTATTATACATATTTCTGCGGCATATACAGGTGGTCTTTAGCAAGTGTGTGTGAAATATCATTGAAATTTTTTATTTATTTGAGGACCACAGTGTTTGTGACTTAAACGCATATCACTGCGGCTTAAGAAAATCCCACAAGAAGTTTAACGAAGTCTAATCGCACGATGTCATGCAGAATATACAATGTGCCTTCCCTGTCGAAACCACATGTCGTTGGTTATTCCGGCCATTCAATTCAGGTCAAAAAAGGTCACCCTTAGTGGTCGTGATGGCCTGGCAAACATTGTTCGTAGAGAAATACGGCACGATGATGGCAGAATTCTCTCACGAACAGCTACGATGTTGGCTGAACCAGTGGACTCTAATTTACCAACCACATTGCGAATCACCCTTACTTACTTACCTACTTAATGGGCCATTAAAAACCCGATTAAAGGATTTCGGCCTGTCGTAACACATCCTTCTAGGCGCCTCAGCTTCTTGTGCGCCTACGCCAATTGGTCACACCGATCGATGACAGGGCTTCGTCGATTTGGTCCTTCTAATGCATACATGGTCGTCCTCTTCGCCGACCGTCTCACCGGAGCATCCCCCTCCATGCGAACGACATGGCCGAGCCAACGCAGCCGCTGGATATTAATACGCTGCACAACGTCTACGTCGTTTATGAGCTCATACAGCTCACTGTTGGATCGGATGCGGAAATCATCGCCAAATCGCACTGGACCGAAGATCTTTCGTAGGACTTTTCTCTCGAATACTCTCAAGGCCGCTGCATCAGTGATTAATAGGGTCCAATGCTTCAATGCTATTGAGACCATAATAGCACCTGTTGGCAAGAGTGATCCTGCGCTTGCGTTCATTAATCGGGCGAAACGCGCTGCAAATTGCCGTAATTTTATTATTTGAATGTGTTATTGAATGCCTATCGGCACATGGTGATTTGACAAAACAGATTGAATAAATGACAACTTTCAAAGTTCATAAGCCCCGTTTTGAAGATCCGAAAGTATGATCTTCAGTTTAAAAACTCTGAAAAAACTCTATTTTAATGGTTGAATGATGTGGTCGTGCCTAATGTTTGTAATTTCTTTATAAAGGTGTTTTAAAAATAATGTTGGAGCCCTGGGTGAGACTACATCAAAGGCTCTAGTTGCGATAACTGGATATTGAATATATCAGGCAGTCTCTAAAAAGACCACTCTTTATAATTACCTGAAGGCTGTTGTTCTTGATATACGAATTTCCAGAAGAACTATTAATTGACGCTATTCTCTGCATGTAGGTGTTCACAAAAAATAGTTATTGCCTTGGATAAGCCTCAATCAGATGCTCTACTCGCGATAATATATCATTGATTTGTTGAACCACTACGCTACATTTATCGATTTCCATAAATGCATGTAAAACTATGACTTAAGAACTATTTAAGCTACTTCGTTAGAATCATAAGGAAAAAAATAAAAAATATCCGTTTGTTGTCGTCATACAAACATATTACATATGTAACAAATAAAATCAATATCTCAAAAACATAAAAAACTCACACGTTGAAATGAATTTCAATTGCAAACAACAATAATACGAACATTCTTAGGAACCCAAAAGTGTATGTCATCTAACATTGTAACAATAGTTTTGATTTCCTTCTCCAAAGTGTCTTCAAGTGAGAGTTTCTATTGTTGAAAGTTTTAAAGTTTGTTTTTAAAGTTTTGCCTCAAATACAATAACAAGTTTATTTTAAAATAAATTTGATCTTTGCAAATGTAAAAGTTTTAAAATAAATATAAAAGTAGAATTGTAACATTAAAGTTATCACACATATGAGGTCTGTTCAACAAAATAATTTAAATATTCCTTTTTCTACAAAAATATTTATTTATTCTTTAATTTCTATTTTAGTTCCTTCAAAGTAGTCCCCCTCAGATGTAATACAATTATTCCAAGGATTTTTCCAATCGTCGAAGCAGTTCTAATATACATATGTACACTCACAGAGATTCGTTTTTTTTATCTCCTCAATCGTCGCAAAACGCCATCCATTCATGGATCTCTTCAATCTTGGAAACAGAAACAAGTCACAGGTGTTGTGATAATGATGTTGCTTTTGGCCAAATAATCGTTCAATCGGTCTTGGCTCTCCTGGACTATTTCATTGGCACGATTGGGCTTTGGTAACCATTTAGACCTTTTTAAGCAAATCTTGATCGTCTTTGACGTCACTCAAGCGATGCTCATGCAAGGTCTTTTTCGATTAAAATTCAAATTTGGTAATAAATTCGCTGTCACACACTTCATGCCCAAAATTTCCGAAAACATTACATGACACGAGCCAAGTGATGTTTCGACAACCTCAGGAACTTCTTCACTTGTGATTCGACGATTGTTCATAAATATTTTCTCCACTTTTTCAACATTTTCGTTGGTTATTAATGTGCTAGGGCGTTCAGAGCGAGTGTCGTCATTCACATCTTCTCGACCTTCTGTGAAAAGCTTGTACTATTTGTTAAGATTTTTTCAAATCAGAGTACACTCAGCACTTAATTCTATATTTTACACAATCCGCAAAATACGAGTCTTATTTATGCCTCTCACAAACAAACTAAAAATACTACGGTGCTAAAACTGTGACTCCATGTTCGAGAAGAGTGTAGCAACATACATAACACACATAGTTGGTCATTACAACTCTTCAGTCAGGATTACGACCTAGCTTTTCACATCACTTATGTTGTGTGTGTTAATTGTATGCGTTAGTGGCGGGACCTATAGTTTAAAGTCGACTCCGAACGACAGATTTTTGAGAAACTTCTCATGGCAATTTTTATTTACCCTCAGAGTTTTTGCCAGAAATCTGATGGGAGGAAGTCGCTGAAGAAATATTTTTCCATATTTTTGTTTCGATGTCTGACCTGGGGTTTGAACAGTGGCCTTACTTATAATAAGCCAACACACTACCTTCTAGGCCACGGCAACTTCAAGTATAGCAACATAAACACAAACTAAATAATTAGAAGTCGAATGTATGCAGCCGGTGAAGTTTGGAAATCCATCTTATTTTGTGAACACATACATAATTGTCATTACAACCCTTTAGTTAGGATTGCGATTTCTCCCTCGTAATATACTGCTACTGTTATTAAGGGAAATAATATTTAAATAAAGAAAACCAATACTACCTACAACTTCCTAATGTCATCTTCTAAAGGAGAACCATTGATTAACTTTAAGAAATATTATTTAATTATTTTTACTTTTTTTTAATTACAGTGAAATCCCCGTAGACCTAGTTTTGTCCCCTATAGGGAGGTGTCCGCTGAAGGGCGTGATGATTTTAATGAGTTCTTTTGTTTAAAAGGAAGTCGCCGTAGTCTAGTAGGTAGTATGTTGGCTTATTAGACGCAAAAGCCTGGGTTCGAGCCCCAGGCCAGGCATCAAAGACAAAATACAAAAAGTATTTTTTCGGCGACTTCCTCTCAGTAGATTTCTGGCAAAAACTCTGAGAGTAAATAAAAATTGCCATGAAAAGTTTCTCAATAAATTAAAATCTGTCGTTCGGAGTAGACTTTAAACTGTAGGTCCCACCACTCATGTATAAAAATTAACAAACACAACATAAGTGGTGTGAGAAACTAGGACGTTGTACAATGGGTCAATTCGACCTCCGGGTACTGTACTTGTCTTAATTGACAAGTACACGTCCTCTAACCTAACCTAACTTGTTTCAAAACTACCATCAAAGGCCTGTGATCAAGAAATTCGGCCGTTATCGGCGGTTGTCCATTTATTGGAGGTGTCCATAAGGCGAGATTTCATTGTATGTACTTAATAGTTCTCTGAAATTTATAGCAAAAATTATTTTTTAATATTTTTAATGATTAATATATCTTCCTCAACTACACACATATTTACTCTTCCTCTCTGAATAATAAGAGATATTACAAAATGTATGGTATTACATGCATACCTTCAAGTTTTCCTGTAAATTCGTTTCCATCAAACATACAAAAAAAAAGACTTGTAAACATAAGAGCATGTTTTTGTTTTAACTTTTATTATTTTTTAATGGTTCATTGTATGAATTTTATCACATATATTTGCACATACTCGTACAACATACATATGTATGGTTGTTATATTCTGTATAATTGGGTCGCTTATTATGTTTCCTTAAATGGTCGTTAAATCTCTTGCATTTATGTGATTCTCTCTTTTTTCTCCGTGTTTTTCTTTTTTTCACACTCACTCACCCACTCTTCAAGTTCCACATTTATTTTTTTCATCACTTATTATCCATTTTCATGTTTGACAAGATGCTTTTGAATGTTTCATAATGATAAGAAGCAAAACTTTGGCACGCTAGGGTTAAAATTTCTATTGTAGATAGGTCATAAAAAGTTGCTGTCAATCCATGGAGGGTATAACGATTAAAATCATGGATGACCGGAGATACCTCGGTTATTTTTCTTCTCTACCCGCGAAGCATATGGAAGTGAAGCTGCTTATTTTGCTGATGTCCTTCATCGATTGATCAGTGATTAGTAGATCTTGATTGAATCCTAAAGGTTTTCATCTTCTATGCCATAAAGCTGTTTATAGTTTCATTAACATGTTCCCTTCTAGGGTGCCAACTACGAGTTATCACGTACTCACTAAACCAGCCATTTTTGTCCAGCTACGAATAAAATCGTATTATGTCAGTGCTAGTATCGATAAATGGCTTCTGGGAAAAGAACAAAAAGTCAATGTTGGCTTGCTCGGCCAGTTTTCTGAAAATTGCCGCGGCAGTCAACGTGTTAATACAGAACAGTTTTCTCCTCTCTATGGTCTCTGCAATTCATGCAGACTTTATTGGCCATATGACCACATCTCACATGTGACCACGCCTCACATGTGTATCCAGAATACAAAATCCAATGCCTTTTTTAAGTTTGAGTAGACTATCCGTAAACTCTTGATGTTGCTTTGGCCTGATCTGTGGCACTATTATTAATAATAATAACTAAATCGAATTGTCATGACATAAAATATGAAAAACTTTTGAATCAGATCATGGCAGAAGCTATCTCCAAACTCGACTGATTGTACTTGTAATAAAATGTTATCGCTCCTAACATTGATAATACTCATGGCTTTGGTTTCGTTGATATTTATCTCAAGTCCAACATTGTAAGCTAATTTCTCCAAGTTTTCTTGTTTTGTTTATATATTATAAATTTTATCCCCATCAACTAAGCCTTTGAGGTGTGAGGCACTATCTATACATACTTCGCTCAAGATATCGTCCAACACTGTGAATAATAGCTAAAGCAATAGGGGATGTACTGTACACAACATGTAGCAGAGCTCAGCAATGATTATTCAAAAAGATGATTAGAATCGAATCATACTCATTATTTCTATTTTAATATTATACTAATAATTGGTCAATACAACTCTTTAGTCAGGATTATTGACGTAGTTTCTCACACCACTTATGTTGCGTGCATTAATTTTTACACATGAGTGGTGGAACCTACAGTTTAAAGTTGAATCCGAACGACAGATTTTTGAGAAACTTTTCATGGCAATTTTGTTCACTCTCAGAGCTTTTGCCAGAAATTTGCCGAGAGGAAGTCGCCGAAGAAATATTCTTTTTCAGATTTTCGTTTTGTTGGATATGCCGCACCTGGGGTTTGAACCGAGGCCTCACGTCTAATAAGCCAACACACTACCTACTAGACTTCAGCGACTTCTAATATTATACTCATACTACTTATGTTCAAAGTTTGAAGTACTCATCATACACATACTTAACAACACGTATGATGTTGTTGATATCTACTCTCCATGACTCAACATTTACAAGAATCGCTAATATGTAAGTATGATTCGCGTACTAACACTACAATACTCATTAGAAGGTTGTGTGTTTGCTGTCTTTGTCTTTTTCTTTTATCTCTTCTTTTTGTAAATGCAACAACAACTAAGACTGTAAATTTTGATAAATGATTCGAGTGACTCGAATGATTCGAGTGACTCGAAACATTTATAAGTATTTTTCTAAAGTTATGAATCTAAATGAGTAGGCTTATGAATCAAACATATATCGAATGGTATGAGTTTGATGTCAATGTTGTACGCATACACATTGCAACCTGTACTTAGAAATCAATGTTGTACTGAGTACGAATGAATCAGAGTAGTTGAATTTCAATACTGTTGACTCACTCATACTCAAAATTTTACGAGCTCTTATGAGTAGCAAAAAAACGATTGATTGCTGATGTCTGATATGTAGCACGGGCTGAAATAATACATATTTTCATCTGTTAACTTTTTTGCACTTGATTTAAGATGTTTATGTTTCAGGTAAGGAAATAAGATAATAAGCCCTTCATCATACTTGATGTCTTATTAATTACAACTCTCATGTATTGAACAGTGCCTAGATTACAATCTTAATTTATTGATTAAAGTTGTACATTTACTGTCTTTAAGGTATACAACTTTGTTAATTATTTAGAACACTGATGGAGTGTTATTTGTGAGCTTGATCAATAGTTCTTTTAATATTCTTTTAACATGAGTTAGAGAGATAATGCCGTGTAAATTTATAAAAAAAAATAATTTCTAGCATATATCTGAACCAAATTGTATTTAAAGTAAATTATTTATTTATAACACACATACATATGTATGTATATTATCGCATACTTTAAGGTGTTCTGTCTATAAGTTTAATAAATTAATTAACAAATTTTGTTAAAAATATTTTTATTTAATCACAATAGAATTCCGTAAATTATTGTTGAAATTTTTATTTCCTGTTTCTGTTAGAGAAAAACAACAACATTCGACATCTCTGTACATTTCCTTTTGTTTTAGTAGATTGACTTGACAGTTTCCGTTTTTTGTTATTATATGATGCATGCAGCCTCATTGCATTGTATGTGCAACAATAAGTTACCAACACCACCACTGCTAGATCATTAACCAGCAACATTAGTAGCAGCAGCAGGAGTTAACAGTTCTTTTTTCTGTTATTGTTATTGTTGTGGTTTGGGCAATAGGATTTTCTGAAAAATAAAGTATTTTTCTTCAGAATTTCTTTCCTTTTTTTCTCATTTCTTTACAATTTTGTGGAAAGAAGACACAAAAACCATTGCATAAGCCATTAAGGCTAAGTGATTTTTTGTTGCTGCTGCTGTTGATGATTCTTTCTTATTCTTATTATTGTTGTTGTTGCTTTATATTGTTTTAGCACATTATAAAACGTTTATGGTTTTCGTTTTTCTTGCTGATGTTTTGTCTTTATATTCTGCTCCACCTGTATGCTTTTGTTGCACTTAAATGTTGCACAAATATGTATAATGTTTTCAAATGTGTGGCATGTACTATATGTTAAAAGGACTCTATCGTTTGCATTCTATTATTGAGGTTTGTTTCTCAAATGCTTAATGTGTTATTAGTAGGAAACGAAAAATTAATTGTGCAGAGAGATAATGTTTAATTAACATTTAAAAAATGCTTTAAAGAATTTATGAGTGAAGGACCTAAAGAATGTACAAAATTCTTGACGGCATTCAGCGGCTTTATAAAAAATATGATTATTTTTTTCATAGCCTCAAATCATGCCGAAATAATAGATTTCAAAAGCTTAATCATGGCAGTTGAAGTCGCCGTGGTGTAGTAGGTAGTGTGTTGGCTTACTATTCGTAAAGCCCGGGTTCGTATCCCAGGTCAGACATCAAAAAATGAAATGTGAAAAAAAAAAATTTTCTTCGGCGACTTCCTCTCAACAGATTTCTGGCAAAAACTCTGAGAGTAAAATAAACTGCCATGAAAAAGTTTCTCAAAATTCTGTCGTTCGGAGTCGACGTTAAACTGTAGGTCCCGCCACTCACGTATAAAATTAACGCACACAACATGAGTGGTGTGAGAAGCTAGGCCGTAATCCTGACTGAAGGGTTGTAATGGCCAATTATGTATGTATGTATGTAATCATGGCAGTTAGTTACTCTCTGAGCTTTCCGCGAGAAAGGTCGTTCTAAGAAAGATTTGTTTTTTCATATTCCTTTTTTTATATGCTTTCATCTTCCAGCTTACATCTATGAATTCAGCACACTACCTACTACCTTCTTACACCATCCTTATTGTACGCATTCATTTTATTCAAACGTGGCAGTATCTACAGTTAACGTCTAATCAAATGTTTTTTTTTTAGAGTCCGAACTGAGGTCCAAGTAAACTGATCTGTGCAAGCCAATACATGACTCATTCCGCTCCGAAAAATAAAATCATTCCGTACAATGATTTGATAGGACCAATTTGGCACAGTTAACAGTGTGTGAAATTCCCTTTTTTCAGCTCTATGCGAAGGTATCCTTTTTCTTCTTCAGACCTTTTTGAGTAAAAATATTCAATCTCAGTAAGGTATACGACTGTTCAAGTGATCTTTGGTAAACAAAGCTACCACTTCAACCTGAAGGTCTACATTAGAATACATATGTAATGTTGCTTGTAAGTTTATGTTTCACTGTTTTAGTAAAATTATGAGAGAAAGTTATCTTAAGAAATAAAAAAAATACTTGCAACAATCAGACATTTTAACGACGTACGTGATATCTTGAACAGCGAATTGGTTCGTGGGCAATTGACCAGCGGATCGCAGAAGGAATCACTCTTTTTGTGCTTCTGATTCTGATTTGGCGCTAATGTTACAACCAGACCCTTTGTTCGACTGTTAAACGTTACAATAAATTTGGTGGCATCGAAAATTGCTGTGATTATGGAAATCTCAAAATACAATAGCAATCTGCATCTACGGTTTGCTCGGCAACAGAATGCGCTTGCATCTGCGATAGTTTTAGCCGCGGTAACTGTCATATAACGCACACCAACATTAATAAAAATGTGCGTAAAGACATTTTAAAAAAACTACTAAAATTACCATGAAATATTTCTCAGAAATCTGTCGTTCGGAGTCGATTTTAAACTGTAGGTTCCGCCACTCATGCGCGAAGTTGACACACACAACCTAAGTGGTGAGAGAAACTATGTGGTAATCCTAACTAATTACTAATTATGTATGTATGTATGTACTGTGCATTGCTTTTTAACGATGTTTTGTCAAATTGTGCGTGTAAATACTGCGGTGGAAGGAATTAGAATTTTCAACAATCCTTAACAGCATTCTCCAATAACAATTATGCCAACCAACATTTTTTATTGAAAAAACTTTCCAGTAAATCGCCAAAGACTCCACTCAAAAACATAAGACGGACAACACCTTAAAAATTTCTCTTCACTGAATATGATCGTACATTTATTTAGCGTGCTAAGGCTTCTCATGCTTTCAGCATTATACAATATCATCCACACTACGTTTGATAATTTTAAATAAATAAAAACAAATTTAATAAAATCACAGATTTTTAAAAGGTAACATTGTATCGACCCCTGTATTCGTACCATTATTTAAATTAAAACCACAACAGCATTGCAGTGATCTGCTGGGCACAAGACAAATTAAACACTAAACACTTTTATAAAACCAAATGTTTTGTTTTTCTTTGAATTGTATTCAAAAATTTAAAATTTTTGTTTTATTTTTTAGGAATAAATTAAACACAATAACAAAAATATCAATAATAGAGTATATATGCTTGTAAACACAAGTCAAATCAAATCTATGAATCAACTTTTATTTCTCTTGCTTTCTTAAGCCGGTTTTTTTATTTTTTTCTTAAGGTTGTTTGAGAATATTGACTCCAGTTTAAATCTTTTTTAAATAAAAAAATAAGAAATAATTAACAACACTATTAAGTATTACTAAAACGTGTGTATTAAATTTATTCTGCTTTAGTATTAAAATCATTTCAGTTTTTGTATAATTTGATCAAGTAATGACAGTTGTTTGTTAAAAAAAAACTTGAAATTTTAAACTCAACACTTTTTCACACATAGTGGGCAAAGTTTTATCTTCGGAGACTACTAACTACTCCAGGCGATGCACATGGCATTTCAGAAAATAAAAATTAATCTACTCGAACGTTGTCAATAACAGTGTTTTTTTTCTGCACTTCTAGGTTGGAATATCTCGAAACCCAAGCCTGATACTGCACACCAAAAATCTTTATAAATATACCAGCCATTGCAGGCTACTCGTTTTTCCCTCTTTTAGGCAGCTTGTGGATTCTACGCAAAAAAAAAATTTTTTGTCTTTTGAAGAAAACCAATTTTCGGCTTCCTCGTATGAATCGAAATATTGTGAAAACAAATAATAGTCGGAAGGAGTCAAGTCTGATGAATACAGCGGGTGTAGTAGCAGCTTCCAGCCTAGTGGCTTGATTATGTCCTAAACCAGTTTTGCTTTGAGAGTAGGAATCGAGGAAGCAGCAATCGGAAGGTCTTGTTCATGCCAGTACACCTGGTATAATTTGGTTTCTGGTTTAAAAATCAAGTCGGCCTGTGTAAAGAATTGGGCCAATTTATTAGTTCCGATAAAAATAAAATTTAAAATTGAGGAACTCTATGAAACCCAATCTAAATATTATCTTAGCACAGTTCTTCTTAATACAAACGAAACCAAAAAAAAAAAAGAAGAGAAACATGAAAACATTTTAAATAACGAATTTAATTGTTTGATTGAAATCAAAATATTTTCTATTTCAATTAACAAAATAAAACCAAAATTGTTCCTTCCTCTCCGTAAAGGCATCTCAACACACGTACAACGCAAAAGGATGTTTAACACTTGCAACGAATAGTAATAATCTGAACACACAAATTGATAGCGTATGTATAACGTATGCCTTCATACATGCGAGTACATGACTGGAACAAGTTTAAAGAAAGATTTTCAAATCCCCTTGAAGCGAATTCATATTCACAAATGTTCTAAAGGAATACGTACGTACATATGTATGTACGTCTTCCATAGACTCATGCCATATAAATTTTTCTACTGGCATAAGGAATAGAATTTAAATCTATCTTCAGATACTTATTGTTATTGTTGCTTGTGTGACGAAGACGGTGATGTTGTTATTGTTGTCGTTGTTGTTATTTAGTTCTTATGCAAATAAATTGTAAAAATATCGTAAATAACGTAAATATTGCTTTAAGCATTGCAACAATAAACTTATGCAGCTTCTTATTTGAAGTTGATAGTCTTACAAATTACACAATCACACCCAAAATCTATACATCCTTACACGAGATGAGAACATACCTAAATACATACAATACAAATATATGTGTGTACATACATCTGTATGTTCATTTGTATGAACATTTCTTGAACATGTATCGTACATCAGAATTTTAAACAAGTAACAAATCTTATTTACGTTCTTATGTTCCTGCTTATTTTGATTACGCAAACTATTAAGGGGGCTCATAAGATATGTTTGCGATACTAAGGAATAAATACATACATGCATACATACATAATTGGTCATTACAAACCTTCAGTCAGGATTATGGACCTAGTTTCTCATACCACGTATGTTGTGAATGGTGAGACCCACAGTTTAAAGTCGACTCTGAACGACATATTTTTGAGAAGCTTTTCATGGCAATTTTATTTACTCTCAGAGTTTTTGCCAGAAATCTGCTGAGCATATTACCATAATATATTTCAGGTGACTGAACTGGCTAAGAAAAGCATACAACGATGTATTTTCTAAGGAATGTTAGTTAGTCTCTTACACTGTAGGCTAAATAGTTAGATAGTTCGACTTGCTTCATGAGCCTGGGTTTGTCTATACCACCTAATGTCATTTACATGACTTTTCAAGTTACTACTTTATTCGTTTACCGAAAGTTAATACAACAACTCTAAAACCTGACTGAAGCTGCTATTTCAAGGTATTACACACATAATGAGTAGTAACATGTTAATACTTGACGTTGAAATTTCTACTGAATTAAAATACAAACATTTTCAGAACTTCCCTACTTTACATGAAAACATCAATCCTTTGCATATAGAAAAATTTCTTCTCACATGTACCAGGACGACTGCTTGTTTTGTACAATTTGTAGACGCGTTTATAAATTTCTGTTCATCATTTCGTAATACGTACGCATTATATTATTTTGAATCATTTTAACTACTTTTACAAATCGTGCGCATAAAATATTGTTAAAGAAAACTCTATCAACCGCAGCAAAATATTTTATTTATTTCTCTCAATTTTATTTTTATTTTTTTTCGTTTTTTTGGTTTTTTCGTTATCATTCGTTACATTTTTATCTTGAGTGCTGTGCTGCTGGATTATTTCAGTCCTTTTTTACGTATTTGGATGGTGCAAATCAGTAGCTAATGCCAGCCACAGTGACAGATTATGTTTACAAGTAAAATAAATTTATTACATTTCTATGTAAATTATTAACAAGATTTTGGGTTTAGGTTTTTAGTCTTTTAGTTTATTGTGAACGGTCGTTAAATACCAATATGACAACGGTTGGTTTACCTATGTATATTTCGAACGTAGGTTATGGTATGAAATTGTATTTTTTTTTTCTTTTTTTAAGTGTGGCATTAACTGTATGGAAATATTTTAAAATTTTATAAAAACTACGGTTACCTTATATGGAAAAGTGTTCCTGAAACTTACTTCAGTGATCAAGGTTTTTCGCAAACGACAAATTTTTGACAAACTTTTCACGGCAATTTTATTCACACTCAGAGATTTTGCCAGACACCTGCTAGTAGTCGTCGAAGAAATATATTTTATTATATTTACTTTTTGATGTCTGACCTAGTGTTTGAACCGAGGCTTTACGTCTAATAAGCCAACATTATAACTACTGGACTACGGCAACTTCGACTATGAAGTGAACTATTTTCTAAATTGAACAAAAGATTCAATGCATTATGAAAAATTCGTTGGAATAAAACTTTCCACACACCGTTCTGTAAATAAAAATTTAGCGCATCTTTGAAACAATAAATTCGCTGTCAACCCAAAAATAATGGCCCGTTTTTTACCACAATAACTCGTTACCATACTCCTGAAGAAGCCTCTTAGTCTACCAATCTCCTCCCTCGACAGATGGAACAGATTATCTGTATGGCAAGGAGCGGTTAAGTGAAGCAAATCCTATAAAAGTCTTTGGTCAAAAGCAATGCCGCTCGCATATTTGTTCATAATGCAACGTCAAATAATGACTCCAATTCCCAGTGCCTGCTGGGATCCTGGATATCTTTTCTGGAGAACGTATTTAGCGCGCTGTGAACCGAACATGGATTTCTTCGAGATTTATTCTCGGCTTTTATATAAAAGGACTTTTTTTTCTCTGCATCTCTTGTTTTTTTATTTTTATTTTTTTTTTATTGTGTAAAGAGGAATATGCCAAAGAAAATCACTTAGCCATGCTGACTCTTGACACAAATCATATGACATCCTATTTCAGCCCTTTTCCTGATGAAGGAAACGCGGACACACGGTCTCGAACTCTCAATGAGGTTAGTCGAGTTAATTGAGTTGCAACGTCCTGATGGTTACAAAAACCTTTTTACAACGCTAAAGAAGCTGTCCTAAAACACAGGTACATTATCCAATGTCTATTAGGTTCAGTTCGTTTAGCAACATGTTTTAATGCTTATGGTTTTCCATTTCCGATCAAATTGCGAACACGAATCCATAACCATGAGTATGGCTAGCAGTCAGCGTGCGAACCAAAACAGTATATCACACTGTTTTACAAATAAAACTGCCAAGCAATTACAGTGATATCAGAACTAAAACTATACTTTACTACTGTTCCAACTTCTATCTAACAAGTGTACCGTCTACCGGTATGAAATGAGCATTTTTAATGAGAAAGTAAAAAACATTTAACACTGCTAGCTACACATTTTCCCTCATTCAGATAATTTGTAGATTCCATGCCAATAAAACTGTTCCTCTTTTGAAGCAAATCAATTAGTCACCGAATTTTCAACATCGTCGAAGGAAGTGGCCTCACGTCTAATAAGCTAACACACTACCTACAAGTCTACGGCTACTACAACCATTCATTGAATCTATTTAACTAATGCAACGACTTTCTGTTCGGTTGTTTGAAAATTATGGCAGATTACAAGCATAGCACCACGTGTTTTTGGGTAAAAAACTTTCTCTTTTAACATCAAAGCTACATTATCTAATACTCCTCATGGCATTTAATGCATTGTGGACTTCTTTTGTTTCCATAAACAATTTATGCAAAATTAAACTTTTATTTGTTTTCTTATAACCTAACAAGGATATCCGCTTCTAATCGTTGACACTTAAAAGAAATCCTTTTATAAACTATTTCAATACAAACCACTCGTACGTATCCTCCATATATTTCAAAGTCACGACTGCTAACAAAACTCAAGGAAATTAAGATTATTTTAATGGTACTAGTTAAACAAGCCAACATTTTTAACCATTACCATAGTATGGCCAACAACGCATATTAAATGCTAAACTTTAGGCCTGGTCGATTTCGTAAGTTGGCTGTGTGCTGGTAAACAATACTTACTACGCATACCAAACAATTGAGTTCTAAGGAGCAGGCATGTATTGCGAATGATAAGGTTTAATTTGTGTTTTACAACATCGTATGTTATTAAGCTTTTTGTCTAATAGAATTAGAACGGAAGTGGCACACGTTAAATGTTCATCACGTACGAAAAAGTAATGGCGGAAAAGTAACGTTATAATAAAGAGTTTTCAAGGTTTTGTTGTCTAACGTCAGGAGTATTTTGTTGAAATGATGGTATTTGGGTAAAATTAGAAATTATTAAGCACTGATTATTTGTGGCAAAAATATAAGTGTGACCCAAAATATTGTGTACAAAATTTAAAGACATCAAGTTAAGAGAAAGTAAGCTTTTGTTTTGGCTAAGAGAGTTTAAAAAATGGGTATATTGAGATCTATCGTATATACATTGTGCTCGTCTTGAAATTCAAAGTTTTATAATTCTTGTAGAAAATATCTGTTGTTCACCTATGTACATATGTATGGCATTCACCCACTTGTTTTAAGTGCCACATTTGTCGTATAGTTTTTCTAAATCTGAAAAGGAGTAAGAGATGCTGTTTAGCCAATAATAAATTCATATGTAAATTTATTTCGAAATTTTATTCTTATAGCATCATAAGAGGGTGATTTTTGGTCCACATGTTTTATGTATGATACCCCTGCTACTCGGTGCTACTTAAAAATATTAATGACTAACCCTTTTAATTATTACATACAAGTCTTGTGTATACTGACTGTTTGTTTGTTTGTTTTTTTCCAACCACTTTGGCCATAAATTGAAAATAAAACCAAATTTATCAGAAAATTTAGTTGTCTTTTTTTTTAAGTGTGTGTGTGTGGTAGAGCGGATTTGAAAATGTTCATATCCTATGTAAGTGTGAACAAATAATATTAAAATTCATCACAGTTATTGCCACTGCCACTGCTACTGAATGTCGAAATTATTTGTCTGGGGTTAATTACGGCCATTTGGTCGGGTCGTTCAAGATAAAAAAGAAAAAAAACTTAATCACTTAGAAACGCTATGAAATATATGTATTTGAATATAGTCTGGCAATGGCAGTAAGATTTGACTACATAAGTATCCTACATATATATTTTTCTTTTCAAGTGTTACAATTTTTGCATGAGAGACAGAGAAAATTGCTAGTTGCAGTTATTTTTCTCGCTTCATTATTTGAAGAACTCAAGTTTCTTTTTACGCTTCAATACATGTGATGATTGGCCTGGTGGGTATCATATTCGAATACTTTGATTTTCGTTCGTCCTGTTATATCGGGTGGGCCATCTATCTGTTTAAATTTGAACCAACGGTTGTTTCAGATCTGGCAATACTTATGTCATATTATTCTCTCATAAAATTATCTCCACCGAACTTAATGAATCGATTTACTCTTGAGCCACATTCGGATTTATTGGAAATTTATTTCCAAAACAACGACAATTGATCGGAAATTGCATGAAAATGTCGTACAAAATTTGATAGCAGAGAAGGACCAACAGTATACGCAAGTTTATTGCTAAAGTTCGTGAAACTGCTTTCATTGTTGATACGCCAAGACTTGAGCCTGCTCGTACAGTGTATACCCGAAAAATCTAAGCTGTGGCTGAGAGTATCATCGTTCTCAAGAATTGAACATTTCACGCACCAATTTACGTCGAATTTTGCAAAAAGATCTTGGTATGGCGCTATATAAAGATGAATTGGTTCAAGACGTGAAGACGCATGAGCATCAGCTTTATTATCGCTTCGCCAACGAGAAACTACATTTTGATGTCGATTTTGCCAAAAAAAAAATCATCTTTTCGGATGAAGCTCATTTTCATCTTGGTGGGTATGCCAAAAACAGAAAACCAACACGTGGTCTTACAGAAGTCAATGCACCCTTTACGGTTGACTGTTTGTAGCGGCTTGTGGAGCGGTGGCATCATTGGCCCATATTTCTTTGAAAATGTGGGCGAAGCAACCATTGCGGTCACTGGAGAGATCTATCGCCCAACGATAACTGATTATATCTCATGCCACAAGTGATTTATTCATAAAACGTTCAATTACCGTTTAATTAGCCGAAATGGTAATGATAGTTGGCCGTCAAGATGCTGCGATTTGACAACGTTGGACTATTTTCTGTGAGGCGTCATTAAAGAAAAGTGTTATACCAACAAACCAGAGAAAATTGAGCAGTTGAATGCCAACATTCGTGATGCCATTGCCGTAACAAAAAAAATGTTGCAGATTTTTTTTAAAATAACTTACTTGTATAGAATATCTTTTATTTATTTTACATCAAAAAAAAATTAAAAATTAAACACGTAATGCCTTAATGCCTAAAACTCTTAAAAGTTTTAGATTGCGGTTCATATTAATGGTTGTAGCGATTCTTTCAAGACTCAAATTAGAATATAATTATTGTTGTTTAAATAATTTAATTTTTATTTCATTTAAAAATTACTTTTATATATCACATGTCTTTTTAACCATAGAAACCTATTCCACCAAGGCCACCATGACCACCATAACCGAGACCACCATAACCACCAAAGCCACCAAGACCACCGCCATATCCAAAACCTTGGTTATAACCATATTCATAACTGTGTCCGTGGCCGTAACCACCGTAACCACCAAATCCTCCTAATCCACCCAATCCAAAACCGAATTGACGTTTTGCTCGAACTTTGTTTTCAACCTGTTGTCGAATTCCATTCTCCAACTGTTCGTTGTTCGCTAAGGTCAGTGAGACAAAAAATATACCAATTAAAGCCAATACGAATAGCGCACGCATTTTACTCAGATTTTGATTGTTATTGGATTAAATCTAAATTTGTACTGATTAATATGAAAGGAATGTTTTTGATTTTTATATGAAAAGCTAAATAAATAACAAATAAAATATACATTAATTATAATAAATTAATATATTCTGGAAACATTTGATTTTATTATTTGAAATTTTATTTTTATTTTTGAAATAAATTTTTTGAAATAAAATAAAAGAAAGTAGGATAAGCTTAAGACGGTTGTAATGTATGCTACACCAAAACAAATTATAAATAAAAAATCTTTAAATAATAAACTCTCCACAAAGTTAAGTTCCATATTGCCTGTAGATAACTCTAAAATTTAATAATGGGTCCTTCATTAGGCGCTTCCTAATGCTTGTGTGATATTGTATAGACATTTTTTTTATTCAGCTGTAATTTCATATTTTCCATGATTCTAGCTATTTGACCGATAACATGGGCTATGTTGATTTGAATGTAATCAATTAGGTAATGTGTTGGCTTATTAGGCGTGAGGCCACGGTTCAAACCTCAGATCACGCATCTTCAACAAAACGAAATATGAAAAAAAATATTTTCGTCGACTTCCTCTTAGCAGGTTTCTGGCAAAAACTCTGAGAGATAAATAAAACTGTCATAAAAAGGTTCTCAAAAAAAATCTGTCGTTCAGTTTAGAGTCGACTTTAAACTGTAGGTCCCGCCACAAATTGAGAAGCTAGATCGTAATCCTGACGGAAGGGTTGTAACGACCAATTATGTATACATACGTGATGTGCGGTAACCTTAAAGACCGTTGTGGTTTGAGACTTATTCGCATGCACCTGCGACTTAAAAAAACCGCATAAGAAAAAGTCTAACTCTGTGATATCGCGCGATCTCAATATTCAGTTCACATCATCTCCGCGTGCGATGACATTTTCGTCAAATCGCTCATGCGGAGTATCAAATGTGACATGAGCTGTGTGGCACACAGTGACGTCCTGTTGAAAACACATGACGGCCAAGGCTCAGACATTTTAGACAAAATGAATTATGAAAAAATATTTCTTTCTTACTTCCTCTCAACAGTTTTCTAGCAAAAGTTGTGAGAGTAAACAAAATATTCATAAAAACTTTCTTAAGGATCTGTCGTTCGGAATAGTCGACTTTAAACAATAGGTCCCGCCGCTCATGGTGTGATAAGCTAAGTTGTAATTCTGACTAAAGGGTTGTAATGACCAATTAAGAAAGAAAGAAATAAACTAAAATACGCAGAATTGATCAACAGAAATTGTGTTGGGTTCCATGTAAAAGCTGGAAGAACTTAACTGAATAATTTTGAAGCAGTTTGAACCAAAGAGTCAACAATTTAATAAGATTGGCTTGTCGTATCAAACATATGAACGTATTGATAATACTTTCTTGTTTTCAAAATGCGTAAATTCAAACATAAGATGAAACTTGTTTTACAAAAATGCAAATCAAAATGTTTTTTTTTGTTTTCATTCTAAACATTAAATTAAACTCAAAAAAATCCCCGTATGCCTTAAAGGCTTTTTTACAAATAGTTTCAAGATACAAATACAGAACGTCCGTCCATATTTTTTCTTCTACAAACAACGTAAATCTCCCAAGTTATGAAAATTGTGTTGAAAAATGTCGTCAATGATATTCTCTTTCTCAGGTATATTGTACTGGAAGTGATAATCTAAAGATGATAAAATATTCTGCATCACGAATTACAAGAAATAAACAGTCCATCCCTCAAGAAAAATATAAAATCTTTGATGATAAAAAATAAAAATTTGTTTTTCAAATATAATCATCGACTGTCTTCATGCTTACAAACTCTTGAAACTGACGATTCAATCAATTTACAAGATTTGAACAATTTTATGGAAAAACAGAGTACAGAGCATATTAAGTTTTAAACCAAATTCCATGCTTTTGTTTACAAAAATACATACATAGTTGGTCATTACAACCCTTCAGTCAGGATTACAACCAAGTTTCTCACACCACCCATGTTATGTGTGATAATTTTATCTCTGAGTGGCGAGGCCTACTGTTTAATGTCGACTCATAAGCACCTTTGAGAAGGCTAGAAGAATATGAAATATGAAAAATATTTCTTCGGTGACTTCCTTTCATTAGTCTTTTGGGAAAAACTCTGTGATTAAATGAAATTGCCATGTGAAGTTTCTTATAAATCTGTTGTTCGGAGTCGACTTTAAACTGTAGGTCCCACCATTCATGAACAGAATTTACACACACAATATAAGTGCTACGAGAAGCTGTTAGAGGGCTTGTATTGACCAATTATGTATGAATGTATGTATATTCAATATCACATAATTCGTATCCTTCTTATGCGCCTTAATACGATAGCTATTGCTTCACTTTGTTAAAACCAAATTATCCAAAAAAAAAATTGGAAATTGAGAACATTGGTTTTCTATTACAGAAGTCTTCAATTACAGAAAAGATAAAAATAAATCGCAGACTACTAAAAAAAATTTATGAAGTTCACTGAGCACAATGCTGTAGCATTGATCATTTTAATGCCTATTGAATGGAATAGAATGGAAATGGAATAGAATTTTATGAAGTTCACTGAGCACAATGCTGTAGCATTAAAAATTACTGCGAAATGATTTGCCCATTTGCAATCTGATCATTTTAATGCCGATTGAATGGTAACCAAAAAAAGTCTATAATATCATAGAATAATATAGAGAAAATCATTACAGAAGCAGAGTGGATGTTAACTGGAAGCTAGGCATTCATCTTCAAGCAGTTTTTATTTATTTGAATCATTTGTTCGTTTGCTATATAAATTAATAGCGGAACAATTGTTAAGTACTACTTATAATACAGAATAATTAAAATTTAATCCAATATTTGCTGAAACTCGGTCTATTATTCACTTTTTATCTTTATCATGTAATAAACTTAGGCCCTTATTACAACTTGCCGTTAACTAAAGGAAGGATTTTAACGTGCAGATAAATTGTTTTTCGCTATTTTGAGTACCCAATAAGATAGAAGTGATCGTTAAGCTAAAGGGAGGATCATCCTACCTTTAACATTTAAAGGCCACTTTATGTTTGAACTTGCCATATTATATATTATTTTCATTATGGCAACTTCAAATTTAAACAAAATGAGCATATACAAAACAAAAAAAAATAAACCTCGGTTGCCACTGCGTTAACAAAAAACTTGTATAATTGAGCAGTTTTATCAACATTGCTCCGCCACTGCCATATTTTTTAAAAATTTTGTCTGTAAGTTGTAATAACGAAAATAAGTTAAAGGTAACATTACAGTTCCCTTTAGCTAAAGGTACCTTTAACTAAACACAAGTTTAACGGCAAGTTGTAATAATGGCCCTTAATATTTTAATTTTAGAGCCAAAGCTAGAAACATCAATGTCTCTCTATGTTAAAATTATGAACCATACTCACAATATACTATTCAAAATTGCTTAATTTTGATAATTTGACTGACACATTGCATGTTAGTTTCCATTACACATTTGGACTTCGTTATAGTGTGTCTTATGAATAATAATTTAAATACACAAAAATATATTTTTGACTTAAGATTATTTATTTAACGAGTATTTTTTTACAATATAATCATCACATTGTTAAGAATTAATAAAATTTAATTAACTTTTAGCCGTAAAAACCACCGCCACCGAAACCGCCGCCACCGAAACCACCGCCACCGAAACCACCATAACCAAAGCGTCTGTAGCCAAAGCCGCCACCATAGCCTCCATAGCCACCACCAAAGCCTCCACGGTAACCACCATAGCCGCCTCCAAAGCCACCATAACCAAAGCGTCTGTAGCCAAAGCCACCACCACCATAACCACCACCAAATCCACCACCAAATCCTCCGAAACCGAATTGACGTTTCTCACGAATTTTGTTTTCAACTTCGTCACGTAAACTGCTCTCAAAGCCTTCATTGTCGCCAACAGCACAGGCCACCAGGACGGTGCAGATTAAAGCGAAAAATAAAAAGGCACGCATTTTTTGGCCAATATTGATTGGTTTTCTAAATAGTTGTAAATATCTTCAAAGCTTATTTGGATACTGTTTCACAAAATTGAAATTTGCTGCTTATATAGTGTCAAATTCTGTATAAAACTCGTGAATAGAATAGAATTTTCGCTTAAAAGTTAAATCACAGAACTTGTTTTAACCGCAAGAAATCTATTTATTGATAATATTTTAATTAATTTATTAAAATCTAAACCATTCAAAATAATACAAAAGAAACAAGAAAAAATATTTTGCAAATAGAAAACAAAAATAACAACAATCACTGAATAAAAACCAGAAATTTTGTTAAAACATACACGCCTAAAGGGAAATTCCCTTTAGAAGAAATCAAAATTTAAAAAAACCTCTTTAAATTTGTTTACAAAACATGTGTAATTTTAGAATTTGTCTACTACGTCTGCCTTTTATGAAACTGTCAGTTTAACTATTTTTTTACATATTTATGTTAATAATATTATGAATGATGTTTTATAAATGAAAAGCTAAGCACTACATAATACTGGTAAACAAAAAAAAAATGAAATATGTTTACAACTTTTATGGCGCACAACTCTTTTCTATATTTTTATCAATACAATGAAGTCTTTGAGCTTCAGGAGTGTTAACTTATTTATTGAGTTACAAATTATATTCTAATTATATACGAGCTGAGTAACTTGATCATATGCTCGGTGTATTGTCACAGACCAGAGTCTCTTCTGGGAATCGAACCCACGACCCTCACCCTAATAGTCTAGCACACTACCCATTAGACTACCAGGGCACCCAAGTGTTAACTTATAACACTCAATAGGTATCCGCCAACATAGATGAATTCTAATCCTAACATGCAAATGTTTTGGTAAAATTGTTCAACATGTCTACCGCTAATGGTACCCAAAATTTCAATAAAATTTTAGTAAATCTAGAAAATGTATCAAGTCTTACAACATCTTGCGAAAGCTACATCTGTCAAATGAGTTGCCACTTATTTAGTCTGTTTTGCCAAGTCATCGTAACATTCAACAAACCGTGCAAACAATGAACTAAATAAGTTAGTAACTGACTTTAACTTTAATCGAAAAAAGGGACAATTCAGCAATGAAACCCATAAATGGGTACGAGATACCAATCTGCCTGAGATCCTAGTGCATTTAATATATTCCGAAAAAGTCACGGTTTGGTGTGGCGACGTCATCGGTATATACTTTTTGAAAAATGGTGTTGTCCAGCCCGTAATTGTCAACGGCGAGCACTATAGGTCGGTGATTATCAACTTATTTATTTCTAAACTATATCATATGATCAATCACGTTCTGTTGCAGTCATTGGATATTCTGCACGAGCAGTTTGAGGACATGGCCATCCTACGTGGAGGTAATGTGAACTGCTCACCCAAATCGTGTTATTTGTCCACTTTAGACTTCTTATTGTGGAATTCTCTTAAGTCGCAGGTGTATACGAATAAGTAACAAACATGAACGGTCCGCAAAGCCAACATAACACATGCCAATGGGCAAAATCTGCCTGATTAATGCGCCAAGGTCATAGAAAATTGCACATTTGGAATGCACTCCACCCAGAGAAGCCGTGGCGGACATTTTAAGGATGTTATATTCCAGACATACGGGCATAAATAGGTCTTCTAAGTGAATTGATACCTCAAAACGTTCCATCTGCTCGAGATTGTCTACATAAAACAGTGTGGAAAAATGAATGTCTCACAATTGTGTATGCGTCGTATTATTGAAAAAGACTTATGCTTTCAAAGACAACAGCTTTGAAAAAGAAATACGATGAAAAGATTCAAAGGTCTACTACTCAAAAGACTACTTTCACAGAAAAATTTTACCGTGCATAAATAATTTAACAAGAAAAATGCTAGAATGTATGCACAAAGATCTAAGGATGCATCTGTTACTTACAAGAGGAACAAAACATCGCTTAAAGTTTACCAAGAAACTGTTTTAGAAGCTCTTGCAAAACTTTTTAACCATTTTATGTTCCATAAACATCCTTGGGCTTTCTAATAAACTGTAGGCCCCCCTACTCGTGTATAAACTCAACACACACAAAATATGTGGTGTGAAATCATAATCCTGACTAAAAGTTTGTAATGGCCAATAATGTATGCATAAAGATGTATTAATTCTAGAATTTTTTACATAATAACTCTAAAATTAATTGAAAATATAACAGTTAATAATGGCGCAATCGTAATGAATGGTTTTAAAATGTTTTACCATGTTTTTATTTGTATCTGAATTTTTAACACTTTCTTAAAAAGAAGAAAAAGAAAAAGAAAAGAAATAAACGAACAAAACAAAAACACAAATAAGATTATAAGTATTTTGTTTATATTTTAGAACCGGTTAATGCCTTATAAATTACTGAAAGATACTATATTTTTGATTGTTTAAAACAAATTGCTACGAGTTTAGGGGAAACCAATTAAATATCTTTTAAACAATCGCCTATGAAATCTTCAAAACAAACAATAACAAAGCAAAAACCGAATTTTGAAAATATCAAAATCAGTCAAATAAGATTGTTGAGTACACTGCTTTACAATTTGGATGGAAATGGAAATAGAAAAGTAAAAAAAAGTATTCACTACCAAATTTTATTTCCCACGTAGTATTTCATTCAGATGAGTTAAGACGTAATTCAAATGGTTGAGTACCTATTTCCCTTCTTAACATTTTTCTTTTATCAACTTAAACCAGAAGTTAGGTCGTAATCTTGGTTGTAATTATGTATGCATGTATGTATGCATTTGGTTAAGAATACGAAGAGCCTTAATATGAGTGAGTCACTAAAATTCGATTTCCAGATAACTTTCGAATGGAAGCACAACAGCGGATATTGTTTACTGACTCGTATTGTATGTCGTCTGTAACTATGGATGGCCAGTATCTCTGATGCTCTTAGCAAATATTCAACTGTTGACAGAAGCATTCAAGTGACAGGGTTCCTACGGAAATACTCATTAGACGTGATGCCACTCATACTCTATGGAAAATATTATACAACTCTCATGTTGTGCTATCCCAATCATGTGCAAATGGGAGGCAAGATGCTCAACAATGATTGCGTTCTAGTCAAATAAAGGGACTTGTTAGGGAAAATA
Source organism: Sarcophaga carnaria (assembly GCA_958299815.1). Lineage (NCBI taxonomy): Eukaryota > Metazoa > Arthropoda > Insecta > Diptera > Sarcophagidae > Sarcophaga > Sarcophaga carnaria. The sequence continues at coordinate 141,468,829 of OY283150.1, forward strand.
TCAAAATTTTTAAGGCAATTAGTAAAGTTGACAGCAATATACATCAAAGCGAAACTCGTTCTTTAGCGGTGCTATCCGTTCGCATGTGAAACGGACTTACAATACAAAAAAAATTAATTTTTTTTTAATTTAATTGGTCATTACAAACTTTTAGGATTTAGCCTCTCACAGCACCCATGTTGTGAGTGGTAGGACCTACAGTTTAAAGTCGACTTCGAATGACAGATTTTTGAGAAATTTTTCATGGCAATTTTATTTGCTCGCAGAAATTGTTTGAGCTGCCTGCACTGGTGTTTGAACTACAGGCTAACGTCTAACAAGCCTACCTACCAGACTGCATTTGTGGATATTATCTATCCATGAATATATTTTATTGTTTGAATGAGCGAAAATTCAATTTTAATTTACAAATTCTAACCAAAAATCAACCACACTTGACCATAGCAGGTAGTATTTGTGTTAAACTTCACATACATTTTTGATCACATAGCAAGTCTGTGTCAAACGGTTTAGTTAGAAGTGATTATTCGATTTATATGCTTAAATGTTGCTAATATTATCACGAACACAATATACCCGAAATGTAGCGAAAGGTATATATATTGACGTCAGTTAGTTAGTTAATGGTACGGATGATATCGACTACCGTATATTATAAAATTGTCATTAGAATTTAAATTGATTTTAAAAATATATCATATACACTGACTCAAACAATTGTACGTACACCATGCTATTCAAAATATATTATTATTATACATATATTCTACGTTATCAATAGCTATGCGTTTTGATGGAATATGAACATCAAAGTGAGAAAAATCACAAAAAACTATTTCAAAACTATTTTCCTTTATTCAAATCTAGCTGAATAGTTTTTGGAAATAGGTTTTGTAAAAATAGTCTTCACCTGGCTGGTGTACGAACAATTGTTTCAAGCAGTGTAGTTTCGACAGTTTGATAATAACTATTTAGTAAAGCGCCACAGTTTTCTTAATTCTTCATCTTAAGAATGTAACGTACAAATTTTGAGAAAGTTGTTAAACTTTCGTTAGAAGCAAAATTTTAAATACGTAATTAACAGTTTCTGATATGACTTCTTTTAAACATGTTTGTTTTTTATTTTATATTTGATAAACAAAATTTCAATAAATGCTTATTGAATATAAACAAATAACGAGTTTTATTCGAACGGGGACTTTTTATTAACAAAAATCTGGAATTTCTTAAAATGTTGACATAATATTTTACGTCTATGATGACTAATTCATTTCTTAAATCGAAATCATAACATATGGGGATGATAACTACATTATAATTCACGTTTAATGGTAATTAAAAAATTAATTTTGAATAATGGCAATGCTATGGTTTTTATATTAATGAAGAGTAATAATAAAATAGAATATTAGATTAACTTTATAATAAAAATGTATAATATATGGATGTACATATGTATTGACTTGGAGTTTGAACCGTGACCTCACGTCTAATAAGCCAACACACCGCCTACTAGACTACAATATTAATTCACGGGCCACTGTATCTTTGGTAGGCATACTCCCCGCCGCCGTGGTCTAGTAGGTAGTGTGTTGATATATTAGACGCTAGGTTCGGTTCAAGCCCCAGGTCAGGCATCTCCAACTAAACGAAATATGAAAAAAATTTCTTTAGCGACTTCCTCTCAACAGATTTCTGGCAAAAACTCTGAGAGTAAATAAAATTGCCATGAAAAGTTTCCTAAAAATCTGTCGTTCGGAGTCGCCTTTAGACTGTAGGTCCCGCTACTCATGTATAAAAATTAACGCACGCAATATAAGTGGTGTGAGAAACTAGGTCGTAATCCTGTCTAAAGGGTTGTAATGACCAATTATGTACATATGTATGTATGTATATTAACAGGCTAGGCGTTTCGTCTAATGACTTCTATTGTAACTGTGGGTCTGATGAGAACGATGAGATTGTCTTTCACCTCATGTGGTCTTGTCATAAAAAACTGAGATTTTTGACTTCCTTAATGGAAATCAGCAATATAAAGATTGCAGCAATAGACAGATTTATTTTGAACTTGGCTTGATTTCTTCTATAGAATATTTAATTTCCGGGTTAAATATATATGCGTTTTATATACATAACCACGTATGTATGTAATTAACCGCTATTGTCGGTTGGGGATAAATTCCCTAATATGGTGTTCCAACAGATTATATTGAAATCCTTCGAAATTTTATACTGCCTTATGTCGAAGTTGATATAAGACTTCTTATGGTATTAATGACTCTAGATAAACATTAAAAAATGATTCAAAGATAACAATATCAATATTTCTGACTGACCCGCAATCAGTCATTTACACATTTTACTTATTCTTGCTCATGTAATAACAATGTGTGAGAATGGCATTCCTATTATTTATCAGATATAAATAGCTGGTGCCTTACTGACTCTAATGAGTACAAAATCAGTGCAACCAAGTATTTAAAAATTAAAAATTTTCTCGGTTTGGATTGTTTGTAAAACCCACAGTTTACGAGTATATCACAATTAAATTCGTACGAACTTCACTGCAACAATAAAATGTATATTTGAAACATATAATTGATGCCTTAGATACATGAAAGGCTGTAATGATTAGCTTAAAATAAAGAATTCTTTTAAATGTCATCCTTTTACCTGTGACAGACATATCATATACTCTTTGTGGATACAATTCAAGTATTTCAAACACATGCACAATTTAATTTTCCATTAGATATTGTTTATTTACATTTATTTCAAAATAAATATCACTTCATTTACAAAAATCATTTAGCTTTTAACCATAACGCCGACGGCCGTAGCCTCCACCGTGGCCCCCACCGAAGCCTCCACCACGACCACCAAAACCACGACCACCATGGCCGCCACCACCAAAACCGCCACCACCATGGCCGCCACGACTACCAAAGAGCTGACGTTTCTCACGAATTTTATTTTCAACTTCTCCACGTAGACTACTTTCAAGATTTTCATGCCCTGCCATAGCAAGGGCAATCAAAAAAGTGCAAATAATTGCCAAAATTAAGAACGTACGCATTTTACCAAAAAAAAAATAATCTTTCTTGTGTTGTAGATATTAATTAAATGTCTTTAAAGTTCAATTGGATACTGATAATAAAACCAAAATGCATTGCGTTTTATAAAGAAAAAATCATTGAAAATATTTTTAATCAGACAAAGCAATCATTTAAAATAACATTAAAAATAGAATTACAAATTAAAAACAAAAACAAAAGCAAAGAACTTGTCTCAAACGTAATAAAAGTATTAATAAAATATTATACATATTAATGTAAACAAAATAAATAATTTTTATAGTATAATTAGGTTGTTTTAAGTAGCGATTGTTATTACTCGAAAAATTGTTGCAGGCTTGAATTATTACCAAAACTAATTTAAAGAGTCGGGTGCCCTGGTAGTCTAGTGGGTAGTGTGCTAGACTATTAGCGTGAGGGTCGTGGGTTCGATTCCCACCAGAGACTCTGGTCTGTGACACTACACCGAGCATATAGTCAAGTTACTCCGCTCGTATATAATTAGAATATAATTTGTAATTGTATTGTAATTAATAAATAATAATTTAAATTTAAATAAATAATTTAAAGAGTCGCCATAGCCTAGTAGGTAGTGTGTTGGCTTATTAGACGTGAGGCCTTGGTTCAAAACCCAAGTCAGACATCACCAACTAAATGAAATATGAAAAACATATATCTTCGGTGACTGAGACTCTCAGCAGATTTCTGGCAAAAAATCTGGGAGTAAATAAATTTGCAAAGAAAAATTCGGCTTCAACTTTAAACTGTAGATCCCGCCACCCATGTATAAAATTAATACTCGCAGCATAAGTGGTGTGAGAAGTTGGGACGTAATCCTGACTAAAGGGTTGTAATAACCAATTATGTACATAGGTATGTGAAAATTGAACTGTTCAGCCATCTAGTTAAAAGAAATACGAGAGTTTAAAACCTTCTTCAATCTCAACATATGCGAACCTAGTGCTCCTGACCACATTTTGATACCCTATAGTCTGATAATATCTCTCGTGGAGATATTGTTTGTCTCACATAATTATGAAAAAGCTTGTATGGCCGATTCTTTCTAAAAATATACCGTCAACCCAGGCTTTCTTCAAATTTCGAGTCATCTGTATAAATCTCTTCAGACTCTCCGAAGAAGTGCGTTACACCATTTGCTTAATTCTATCTGCTTAGAAGAGATATTCTGAACTTCCTTATTTCAAAGATTCCTTCAACCAGAACTTCATTTATTTTCGATCATTGGGTAAAAATTTGGTTAGAGTCGTTGACGAGATGCGATCAACAAATTGATTATACCTTCACGTTTGTAAAGGCGGGTTCACCCACAAGTTTCTGAAACATTTTTGGTTCGGAGAATTTTCTTGCTTACTGAGAGTTTTCCGCAACATGATTCACCCATTTCAGAAACTTTGTTCGTAAAAACAGTGCTGCCATATTTAATTAAAAATGACAAATACATATGTGCATAAACTTAAGAAAGTTAATTATATATGTGTCAAAATAAAGAAATAAAAAAATTAATATTTATAACAAAAAATAAACACTATTTGTGGTGAATTATTTGGTAAGAATAAAAACATCTTGTTCTGCGATGGATAAAATGGATATAAATCATTTGCTACTCTTGTTCACCATTGAAGTGACCAAAGTAAAATTACTTGCAAAATATATTTATGAAAAACGAAAATCAAAGATAAACAAGAGGACGGGTGTAAGACCACTTTTGAAACAAAGAGAAGCCAAAGGGTATTTTCACTCACTAGTTTCCGCAATGCGTTTAAATTACGTAGATTCATTTATAAATTTTCATCGCATGGACCCTGGGTCTTTCGATGAACTTCTGCAAATATTTGTGTATTGTATAAATTTCAAATGGTGTGGCAACCTTTTCTAAAATGGTTCGGACCAAATTTAAAATTAATTTAATTCACACTGAGAGTTGTTCGCACAAAATAATTTCTCTCGCTCTCTGAGAGAAACGTCAAACTCCATATAAAAAAAATTTTGTCCGAACCAAAAATGTTTCAGAAACCTGTGGGTGAACCAGGCCTAATAGTTGTACCGAACTTCCTTGAGATATTATAGTGCGTGTGTTAAATGATATCATCAGTTTCCTTCCTCCACAATGTTCGAGTGATCAATATTTCATCTGCACTAATGTCTAGTCACCCAGATGTGCTTAAATGTGTCAACTGCGGAGAGTCAACAATATATTGTATGTACGAGTATGTATGTTTATGGGTAAGTGTAGTACGAAATGTTCAGATCTGATGCAACGAGTTGATATTTGTAATCTTGCCAGACATCAGACGGTTTAAAATAGAACTAATGACTGCTGGTTAGCTCCAGTGTATCGTCTTAAGTTTAAAATGCAAGGAAGTCTTTCTTAATCTAGTGAGTATAAAACAAGTGTTACCAAGTATTTAAAAATTTAAAATTTTGTGATTTCATTTAATTGTGTCTGAGTTTGGATTGATTGTAAAACCCACAATTTATATCACAATTAAGTTCCTATGAACTTCACTGCAATAATAAAATGTATATTTGAAACATATAATTGATGCCTTAGATACATGAATGGCTGTAATAATTAACTTAAAATTAAGGATTCTTTTAAATGTCATCCTTTCACCTGTGACAGACATATCATATACTCTTTGTGAATACAATTCAATTACATATTTCAAATACAGGCACAATTTAATTTTCCATAAGATATTGTTTATTTACATTTATTTCAAAATATATATCATATCGTTTACAAAAATCATTTAGCTTTTAACCATAATGACCAAATCCACCTCTTCCGAAGCCTCCACCGAAGCCTCCACCACCGAAGCCATGATGTCCAAAACCACGACCGCCAAAGCCGCCACCTCCAAAGCCGCCACCACCAAAGCCGCCACCACCAAAACCGCCACGCCCACCATAGAACTGACGTTTCTCACGAATTTTATTTTCAACTTCTCCATGTAGACTGCTTTCAAGTCTTTTTCTCCCAGCCATAGCAAAGGCGACCAAAAAGGTGCAAATAATTGCCAAAATTAAGAATGTACGCATTTTAGCAAAAAATAATCTTCCTTGTATTGTAGTTATTAAATGTCTTTAAAGTTCAATTGGATACTGATGATAAAACCAAAATGCACTGCGCTTTATATAGAAAAAAATTTGTGGAAATATTTTTAAGCAGACAAATCAAACATTTAAAATAAAATTAAAAATAGAATTAAGAATTAAAAACAAAAACAAAAGTAAAGAACTTGTCTTAATAAACGAAATGAAAGTGTTAATACGATATTAATGCAAACAAAATAAGTAATTGTTATAGTATAATTTAGGTTGTTTTAAGTAGCGATTGCTGGCTTGCATTATTATCAAAACTGATTGAAACAGTCGCCCTGATAACCAAATTTGCATACTAGAATGTTCTTCTTACAGGAATAATCCAGTGATAATTTTTTCTAGAGTAAATCGAAATTAGCGAAGAGTTTCAACCGTAAATTATAAGAGTTTATATTTCAGTTGATCTGGAATATAAATTATGTGCCCTGATAAGACAAGCCGTAGTCTAGTATATGAGAACCACTGGTTTAACCCCAGGCTCAAAAATCTCAATAATTTAAAAAAATTTGAAAATATTTTTCTTCGGCGAGTTTCTCGCACCAGTCTTCCAGGAAAAATTCTGAGAGCAACCAAATTATCATGAATAGTTGCTCAAAAACCAGTTGTTCGCAGTTTACTTTAAACTATAGGTCCCTTCACTCGTGCATAAAATAAACACACACAACATGGCTGGTGTAAGAAGCTAGGTTGTAAGCCTGACTAAACAACAAAGTAGGGTATACAATAAATGAATCAATACAATCGACGACACTTTTAATCCACAAAAAAAAATCCAAAATAAACAATTCTTTTTAGTATATTTTGTGATTAAAGCGTAAATAATATTTTTTTAAGTATATAAAAGAAAAAAGTATTTGTATTAACAAAATATAAACAATAGACTTAAACAATCAAAAATAAAGCTTTTAAGCTTCTTAGAAAAATTATTATTTTATAAAAAAAAAACAAGAAGGATAAAGATGAGTGATTCGATTTTTAATTATAAACTATGCCGTAGCATTTGAAAAAATCGATAGGTAAGAAAAATTCTGTTGGAACATGCACTACATCGCTTGAAATAGCTTTCTATCTGCCAAACGTTTTCTTTTAACCTGGTGTATAATCTGCGCAGAATATAGGGAATATTATGTATCGCCTTTGATGTCCAAAATGCACACTCGTAGATGGGGTCGTAGAAATCACGTATTCAACGTGTTGGAAGACTGCACATTGAAATGACAGCCGAAAGTGAAAACTTGTAGAAACATTATTTACATTTCAGACTATTTTCTAGAAATTAAATGCCGGCTAAGGTGACTTTGATAGTTGTTAACAGACAATCAGTCTGTTTTGCCAATTCACCCTAGTACATCAAGTGCAAATAATAAAACTGTTTTAGCTAAATAGGTGTTCTGCTCGCTTAACGTTTTCGTCGATAACTCAACTTCAGCACAAACAAGATTGTTAAATTTGGAACGATATCAACTCACATAAGAACCAAGAGAGTCCAATACATCCTGAAATAGTCACTATTTGATATGATTTTGGACTAGCGGCTTCTTCGGTTCATATTTCTTTGAGAATGGTTTTGGCCAGATCATCACATTCAATGGCCAACACTAGAGGTGATGACAACTGTTTTTGCTTAAATTGACCAACCAAAAAAATGTGTGTCTAACAGGACAGCGTTACGTGCCACACAAATCATTCAACATTTGATATTCTGCATGACAGATTTAAGGTAATGGTCATCTCGTGTAGAGATAACGTAGACTGGCCACCTTTTCATGTGGTGTTTTTAAGGCGAGGGTTTATGCGAATAAGTCACCAACACACAGAGGTCATCAAAGCCAACCTAGGATATGTCATCGGTCAAATTCAGCCTGTTTTTTGATAATGTTTGATAATGTAGTCATATACATATATATTTACTACCGTTAAACTGCATTATTTTGTTTTTTTTTTCTACAAAAAATTAATCCAAATTAATCCAGACAAAAAAATTAGTTTGAGAATGAAAACAAATTCACAGAACTTGTTTCAATAATAAGAGATGAATTAAAAATGAAAACAATTAATAGACGAATTAATTAAACGTTTTTTTGAAATGTACGGGGGATCTACTTGATCAATTTCAAAATACATGGGATATTCACATTTAAATGCACAGGATTTTCGATAAGTAGAACTGATTTGTAAAACCGACAACAACCATTTTTTTAGAATATAATTATCCCAAAAGGTATATATATCGGGTGGGCCATCTATCGGTTTAAAAATGTCATTCTATTCTGTCACAAAATTCAGTAGATTATCTCCATTGAATGTAATGAATTTATTTACGCTTGAGCAATGTTACGATTTATTGGATTTTTATTTCCAAAACAAAGACAATTGGTCGGAAATTTATCTCAGTGTGGCGTTCATTCAATAGTTCAAGCCGCATGACCATCCGCCTAGTTTTCGCCTCGCTAGATTGGCTAACGAAAAACTGCACGATGATGTTGATTTTGTCAAAAAAAAACCGTATTTTCGAATGAAGCTCATTTTCATCTTGATGGAAACGTTAATAAGTAAAAGTGCCGTATTTGGGACTCAGAAAACCCACATGTGGTCTTACAAAAGCCAATGCACCCATTACGAGTGAATGTTTGATGCGGCTTGTGGAGCACAGCCACCATTGGCCCATATTTCTTTGAAAATGAGGACGGCGCAATCATTACGGTCAATGGAGACAACTATCGCAATGTGAACAATGTTTGGTTGCAACAGAATGGTGTTACTTGCCACACATCTCTTGCCACAATCGATTTATTGCGTCAAACGTTTTGTGGTCGCCAAGAGCCGGCCGCCAAGAAGCTGTAATTTGACAACGTTGGACTATTTTCTATGGGGTGCCGTTAAATAAAAGTTGTAACGAAATTTATTTGAAAAAGAAACAGAAATTTTCCATAATTTTCTAATTTTATTTTTTGGGGAATTATCATCCATAAACGAATGTGCTCTTATCATTTTATTGTGATGACGTACAACAAAATTTTCGTTTTTTTTAAATTAAAAAAATTATAAAAATAAAGATTTCAAAAACAGCCAATTAAGTCGTATTGTTGAAATAATAAATTTATTGCCAATTGAAAGATATCAAGTTTTATAAATTATTTAAATGATCAAAACAAAATTAAATGCTTAAAAAAGGTTTTCTTTTGTTTCTACACAATTAATCATTAAAAAATTGAATAATTTTTAATATTTAAAATAATTTTTATACGGAATTATCTGTCACCACTTTGTCTAATAAGCTATTAAATTATCTGCAGATAATCCATTTCATTCAATAAGAAATAACCTCAACAATGCTTTTATTTTTTAGCACGTACTTCATATGTTAATGAAACTACAAATCAATTGTAATAACATTTTATCTAATAAAAGATGTACAAAAAAAGAAGGAACTAATCTACGAAAGTGAAATAAAAAAGTAAAAAAACTCTTAAATGGACAAATTCTAACATTCCTGTTGCTGTCATAGGCAGACAAAAAGTCAATTCATATAAATTATAAGGTGAGCATTGTTCGTCTTTAATGGTCACTCACTTTACCAACCAACAAATCGGTATGAGTGGAAGTGATAACAAAAATGTGAATGTGACAATAATACCTGAAGTCCATTTAGTTGTGTGTGTTTTTTTACGTACGTCTTGTGTGTCTACCACCCAAAAAAAAAGGCAAAAGAGCGGAGAGAACACTGAACACTGACAATGTGTGAAAAGTGCAAAAAGTATATGATGAAACTATTGCTGCTGTTTTTTCCATACAATGACCATCAATAAATTTCGTCGTTTCTTTTATTTTTTTGCAAACACTATTTGTAACGGAAATTGATTATGGACTTACAACACACATTGAATTGATACTCACCTTATGTGGTTTATTATGAAAATCCCTAGACTATAGACGTTATAACAAATAACACTCGATTTACAGGACAATATGCGAGAATTTCGTCAATTACACGCAACTTAGTGGCCTTTTTTACTTTAAATGCTTTGAAATCTGGTTGAAAATCAATAAAAATAGGCAGATGACTCAGCTGTTTAATCAGCTCTATTAACTCCCGACCAAGACTTGAGTTAATCTCACATTCCAGCTAATGCACTTGAAGCCTATAAACGGAGCCCAAATGCTGGATAGAGTATGTTCCAGCTTCCTCAGACAGTATCATATTAGTTTTGAGTTAACTTCATAATCTCCCAGCTTTCGTGTTACTGACAGTTGCTTACTAGTTAAAGGTCCGTTAAAGGAAGACTTCTAATTATCAATCACCAAAATTCACTTCTGATTTAAATCGTATTTCTGTACTGTTTTTGAAAAATACTATATTTTTAGTTTAATTTAAGAAACTGTACCAAATCTCATACTTTAACGACGTTAAAAGGGTATTAAGTGTTCCTAACACATAAGTAAAGCAAAATTGATATTGTTTGAATCCATTGTGTTGACAACACATATAGTTTGGTAATACAAGAAGCTTAATAAAAAATAAAAAAACAGCCGTATAAAAGATTGTGATTTGGAAAATAAATGGGAGTCATAAAAAACATTTCCACTTACTTCATCATAGGATATGAAAATTCTACGTTACATTGTATTGACAACTATAAGGTGAAGTTATGGAATGATTTCAAACTGAACAGGCGAGGATTTCTTATTTAATGTTACGAGAAAATCTTTCCGGACGATTTCTCATAGGGATATTAGAATTAGAAAATTTTGTCAATAACAAATAACCAGTGTAAGTTCGTGTTACGCATTTTGAAGCGAACTCAGAAGCTATACTGTTGATCAATATTCCATATTCTTAATATTTCATCATTCAAATATCGCTACTTCCATCAAACCTTTAGTATTCGACGGTATATCCAAATTTTAAAAATATGATATCTTTTGAACGATTCATATCATTTAAGTAAAACACAGTGAATGTGAGATGTCATCGAAATTCTTTATTCTTTTAAAAGACCTAGTGATTCTATTGTGACTGGAACACAACATCGTACAAAATCCCACCACCACTTCTCATCAGATATGTACAGTTTTTTTATGGCTCTAGGTCATAAATCATACCAAATATGGCCGATAGCGTGAGTTGTATTGGCTATGGAGACCGCTGTGGTATGTCCTATCACATCATTTAAACGTGATGTGTGATCATATAGTCAAATCGCTCGTGCAGAATACCCAACTTTGCATGAGGTCTGTGACACATAGCGTCGTTCTATTGAAACCACATATCGTTTGTGTCTAGATCATCCAATTCAGGGCAATTGGAGAATTGATGGCCTGAACAACGTCATTCTCACAGAAATATTGACCGATGACGCCACCACACCAAACCGTGACTTTTTTGGTATGCCTTGGATAGATCTGCGTTCACACAGAGCTGATTTTAGTCGCAAGACTTTTTCCGTGACTTATGTTTTTGGAATATCTACATACATAATTGGTCATTATAACCCTTCAGTCAGGATTACGACATAACTTCTCACAGCACTTATGTCGTGTGTCTTAATATTATACATGAGTGGCGGGAGCTACAGTTTAAAGTCGACTTCTAATGACAAATTTTTGAGCAACATATCATGGCAATCTTATTTACTTTTAGAAATTTTTGCCAGAAATCTGCTGCGAGACAGTCACCGAAGAAATATTTTTTCATTAATCGTTTTTGTTGGAGATGGGGTCTGAACCTCGTCTAATAAGCTAACACACTGCCTACTAGACTACGGCGTCTTTACGTACGTAAATTCCTATCGTGTAAATTGGCCTTAGTGCCGGAAATATATTGCACAGAAAAAGCAAAATATTAAATACGTATTAATTACCCTCTATTGGCATTAAATTGTTTTTATTTTTTAAAATCAAAGTGAATATATTTCTCAATAATTTAGAAGAATTATTCTTAAGTTAAAAAGGTAAGCAATTTTTTCTTTTTTATATCTTTTTTATATATTCAATCTCAACAATATTTTTCTAAAAAAACAATACAATAAAAGCTACTTAAGCAGAAAGGTAAACTCTTGAAAAAAAAATGTTGAAAAATCGTTTAACACATCGTTTACAAAACAGAATGAAATTTACCAGCGAGGGTGCATATTTAATTCCCAATGTAGTACTCGCAGCGCATGCATTTATTTTACCCAGACCCATTAAATGTGTAAATAATTTGCTACACGTAAATCCACTAATATATGCCAAACGTACGCAAACCAACTAGACATACCAAATCATCAGCTTACAAATGTCAAATACGGCGGAAGTGAAATATCACAATTCAAATATTCCAGATACTAAAGGGAAAACAAAAAATAAAAAACTTAACGAAAGAAAGAAAAAAACCACAAGTAGGTGGTAATTTGTTAAATTTTTCCTTAAGCACTCTCGAGGGCAAATCACATTAAAAAAATCAAAATAAAATAAAAAAGAGAAAAAATAAATAAATTTAAGTGGGTAACGTGTTAGACTTAGAATAAAAGTAAAAGCATAACATGACACATTGTGTCTATCAAAGGGAGTCTTTCTTTTCCTTCTACCTCTAAAACTTGCAAAGAAAGGAGGAAAAAATAAATAAAAAGTGCGAATGTAATGTTAGTGGGATGTATTCTATGTACGTGCCACTAACTGCAAATGAAATTGACAAACACTGTCATGGTGTTTGGGGATATAGAATATGAACTGTTTACTTTGTAGGACTTTTTCAAGACGACCTCTTTGGGGAGTATTTGTCAGTTACTAAAGCTGTCATATCTACTTTCCTTTGTTATGTACTAAACCCAAGTAAAAAATGTTTTAAAAATAACATCGGAAATTTATATAATTTATGAATAATATTTACGAACCTACGTACGTTTACAGACAATTCTTTAAGTCTTTGATTTATTTTTCACTGTTACTCCTGGCAACGCATCTGAACTGCGGTTGCCATCCAATGAATTGATAGCTTGAAACACCTATTTAGTTAATCAGCTGATGTGGATTTTAAAATAACAAGTATAAGCATTTTTTTAAAGTCTCCAAATAAATTTTGAATTCCACTGAAATCTTTCACTTTTCGCTATAAGGGTAGGGCAGCGAACTCTCCGTGAAGGAAGAAGTCTTACTTAGGCGAACAGTAAGGTGTATTGAGCTACCATTAGCAATTTAACCTGGGGATTAAACATTCTTTAGAGGAAACCAACACGAGTGTAAAATTAATTTTGCTTTTAAAGCAATCTTTATATCAGAAGGCTTGGCCAAGGGTGTCAGGAAATAAGAAAAGACATGCTGGTTTGTAAATTCTGTTTTACGCGACCACAAAGCTCTAGTTTAAGTAGACAAACTCAAAATAAAATTATTAATTTTAAACATTCATATCTGCTACGTGTTAAAACTTGTTCACATTTTTCGCAGCTAATTTGCTTAAAACTGCAAAACCTTCAACTATTGCATGCGAAATAACAAAACACTTCGTTATTTTTTATTCTTCGCGAGAAGGGAACAATTTGAGAGAAAATATTTAAAATTCAAAACAAGATTTTTCTGTAAGCACAAGTTGTGCTACTCGAAATTCTTATTGTAACACTTTTTCAGATTTTTATTTATTTTGGTAACACAACAAATGTTGTCTATTATTGTACCCTACAATACAATCGTGGTCATTTAATCGTCAAATTACTTTTGAAGGATAACATAGGCATCTTAATTGATTTAAAGCAAAGTTAAAGTTTTCAGTAGACACGTTTCAATAAAGTTTGTTTCCAAACTGAACAGAATAATCTTCGAATGACCATCTCTCTGAATGCATTGAATGACATCAATAAAGATACTGAATTTCCAAATAAAAATTATGGAATTATGAATAGTGACGTAAAGATCAGTCAAAAGTCACTCTTAGCTTCTATTAACGAGTCATCGTATTTTGCAGTCAATAAAATAAAGATTATCATCACAATCAGCAACAGTACGATTGATGACTAGACTCATATTTTTGAGCCAGATACAGTACACCGTGTAGAAAGCTTGCATATTATGGCCAAGTTGAGCAGACTTACTCAAAAAAAAAGGGAAACGTGTAGTAGTATTTTGTATTAGCATAGGCTGATCATGTCGCCGTAGTCCAGTAGTTCAAACCAGAGATCAGAAGAGTCATGGAGAGTAGAAATCAACAACATCATATGTATTGTTAAGTATGAGCAGGATGAGTACTTCAAACTTTAAATATGAGTAGTATGAGTATAATATTAAAATAAGTGTGAACGCGTATAAGTATCAGAAATTATGAGTATGATTCGATTCTACTCATCTTTTTGAATACTCATTGCTGATCTCTGGTTCAAACCCCAAGCTTTAACGTCACGTACCAAATGGAATATCCTTCGACGACTTCTTCTCAGGAACCTTCTGGCAAATCGCTGAGAGTAAATAAAATTTTCATGAAAAATTGCTCAAATCTATTGTTCAAATTTCACCTAAAGCATTATTTGCTATAATAAATTGGCTCCCCTCTTACCATCTATTAAAGCAGAGGGATGAGATGTTGGCGGAAGACTTAATTCAGGTAAATCCTATCGTAACTTGGAATATGGTGGTGTGAATTAGGAGGTTACTAATGTGACTCATGAGGTTTATGGATCCTGATACTGATTCCGGGTTAAATATTGATTGTGGTATCATAATAAGTGGGAATCTGTTCCCTCAAAGAGGGTCCGCCCCTTTACCTAACCTAACCTACAGTTCAAATGTTATACTGAACAATACAACTCGTGTCAAACTGAAATTTCTTTAATTAAATTTGTTTACTGAAGTAATGTAAGGTGTTAATAGTCGAGTTAGGCGGGCACTTGCAAATATTCACTTATTGTTACTTTAACAGAAGCTAAAGCAAACTAAACGAACTAAACACACAATATGTTGAAACAAATTTTCATTTGTATTGTACAAAAACATCAATGGAAAGATAAAAATGGAGAAAAAAAGAGAAACAATATTGAAACAAATTATGCAAAAATATTTTGAAAACGAACAGAAATAAAGAAATAAATTTTAAAGTTTATAGACTAGTATTGTATATCGAGCAAATAATTGTACACTCACAAATATTCTGTAAATATGAATACACAATACAATATTGTGTTAAAAATACTTCACTAAGGAAATGCCAGAAAACAATGATGGGGGGATTTTTTTTTGAGTGTAATATTTCATTTTAAGCTTAAGATAAACAAAATATTGTATTCGGCACAAGGGGGTGTGAATGGTATGAATTGAACATGTACTAAAATCGCATAATAATACAATAAAAAATGGAACTAAATGTCCTTGCCAAAAAAGGAAAAATAAAAACTAATAAAAATCAACATTTTGGTTATTTAACATTCCTTTGGCGTAAACTAAAGTGGATATTGATATTTTGTCCTGTTCTTTACTTGCATTTCCCTGTATGAGAGTAATTTATGTGCTTTTTTCTTAACCCCCCCAAACTTATGTTGTAAGAAAAAGTTACAAGCAACAAGAAGGCAGGATCAAAAAGGACATTCCGTAAAATTTTACAACACAAGCAGTAAAGCATCAAAATCAACCACTACCACTAGATATTGTGTTGTTTTTTTTTAGCATAGTTTAGCAAAATTTTAAAGAACAATGTTGTTATTTTGTCATATTTTTACTGTAGAACCACAACACAACCACATTGGTAGATAGGCAAATAGAATGGGAATGGGCATGGGACGAGACAACGTTTGTTTGTCATAGCCAAAGATTATTGTTAAAGTTTTGAGCTTTTAGCACCCATTGACATGCAAGTCATGTGTCATGATATAGAGGATGTCGCTTAACATTGATAGACCCGAACAGGACAACAACACAAGGCAAATATGTGATTGCATGTAACCCCACTCGACATATTTTATATTTTCAACAATAAATTTATTTCGTTACGGTTTTACACACAATCGACGACGAGCACAACGACAATATCGACAACAATTTTCAACCTGAATAATAAAAAATAACACAAAAAAATTATTCCATTATTTTTACTTTTGTTGCAAAATAAAAAATAATAAAAAAAACATTCCATAAATTTCGAATAAAGCGTAAAATATATGACTGAAAAATTTAATTTATCAATAATTTAAATTCAATTTATAAAAATGAAATTTATAAAATTGATATGTGTACATAAATACCATAGACAGGAAGCGGCGAACTCTGGCTCATACGAAGAAGAAGTAAATTGATGTAGAAATAGCCGGTATGGGTAAAAGTTGAGGCGAAGTGGGAGTGTTGACACAAGACAGGAGTATACTGGACACGCAACTCGTAGCTACGACCGACATAGATATGTCAGAAATCGTATTTAAAAAAAAATGTCTTGAAATTATCTACCAATCTATCTGTTTTGAATATGAATGGTGATGTCAAGGATTATCTAATCCAATACAGCATTAATATTAGAAAAGTTATAGCCGAGTAGACAAATATTATCGACATATTCTAGATGTTCCAGTCATCCACTCATGTTCCATGATGCTTGTTACTTGCTACATGACCAAGTCCGGGTTCGATTTTAAATATCACTTATCGTACACCCTTGCTGAGTTACAATAATAACTTGCAATTTATAACATGAAAATTCTTGAGCTTAAAGTGTAGTCTCTTGCGATCTCAGTCCGTAAGCCAACAAATAGTCGCTGTTGACAGTTTTTAAATTCTCAAGATAGTCGATGTATGTTATATTATCAGCAAAATCTGCAAGTACTGATGCCATAATTTTACCATTCAATTGGTGAGTCTTTTGTACGTGTAACTACACTCAGATGAAGATTATTTTCATTCAATTGCGAAATGATGAACCAGATTTTTTTATGTTGAAATAGCTTGAATAGTTCATGCAGCACCCACTTTGAATAGAACATACGTACATATACCCAAATATTCATGGACCATTTGTCTAACATATTCCTTTGAGATCTTTAGAATTTCAGCAATCACGAACGTCTTTACTTTCCGGTCATTCCAAATTATTTTCCGGACTTCTTTAATGTTTTCGTTGCCTCTTTAGGGCATTCATCAATGATGCTCATTTCATATCATTTGAACTTAACAAACCATTTCCCAATGGTTTAATTTCGTGGTACAAAGTTAAAATAAAATTAATCAAGCCAAGCCTAGGCTTTAACAATATTTTCTTTTTTTTCTTCAGTCCCAAGGCTGTAAAATTTATACCCATGTCTCTTGAAGGTTAAGGGTAAACTAAATACATACAGGCTCTGCTATTAGTAAGTCTACGAACTTTTCCGCATGACTGTTGTATGCATCACTTTCTGAGAGAATTTACTCAAAAATTCGATCAAACTTCTTATGAAATCAATAATTTTTTTACAATTTCATGCAAAAAATAATATTTCATATTATATGTAGAAGCTTAGGTCAACTGATATAACAGAAGCAAAAACAGAAATGCCTAATAAAATCAAGTTTAAGATATATTTAATAAAAATACATTTTAATGACTTCTTTTTATATTTTAATCAGTTGGCATGTCATAGTTGACTTGACATTCTCAAAACGAATAAAAAATATATAAGGAAATCATATTAAATCCTATAACCACACATGGAAACCACAAAATGAGCACATGTGTTTGGCATTGAAAGAAATGGGGATGCTTCAGTAAAAAAAAGAAGAAAAACTTGTAAAAAATATTTGAAAGTAAAAGGAATAAGGTTTCGCTAGATTAATTTAAGGTCATGCATATTACAAAAAATTACATACTCTACATGAAAACAGGAAAACACAAACACAAACACACACTCATACACATACAGCCATATGTATGTATACCTTTTTATATTTCATATTTTACTACATTATTAAGGGTGTAAGCGGAAGGCATAAAGTCATCAAAATGTATGAAAACGACCTATAAAATTAAATTAAGGATATGAACATCATTTGAAATTTGTGGTAAATTACAAATAAAGCTTTTGAAGAATTTTTTCAAAGTTTTTGAATGTGTTTGAAAATAATTTTTTTTTTGTTTTTTCATTGTAATTCTTATTAATTTTCAAATTAGAATGTCACAATTACATATGTTACGATAATTTATGTATCAGATTTACATGTCTTATTCAAGCATATACTTCGTTTGAACAACATTTGTTCACTTCATTTTCAAAAAGCCTTCTCCATAGCATGTAACAAACATCACATGCTTGTCTATTACTAGAAATTAATTTCAGTTATTTATTGGGTAGTATTAAAAGATGACATTTTAAAATTTTATATACATATAAACTTTAGAAAATCCAAAGCAAGAGTTTCGCCCATAATATATACATACATACATAATTGTCCTAGCTTCTTAGAGGGGAAACCACGGTTCAAAACCCCAGTTCAGACATCTTCAACAAAACGAAATATAAAAAAATATTTCTTTGGCAATTTCCTCTCAACAGATTGCTGGCAAAAACTCTGAGATTGCCATTAAAAGTTTCTCAAAAATCTTTAGTTCAGAGTCGACTTTAAACTGTAGGTCCCGCCACTCATGTATAAAATTAACACACACGCAACATAAATGGTGTGAGAAGCTAGGCCGTAATTCTGACTGAAGGGTTGTAATGGCCGTTTATGTATGTATGGATCTAAATTTGAAGTGAACTAGGCTGCCGGTGCTGCGTATCATACTCAGCAATATTGAATAATGCTAATTGAATTTTGTTTCCAAAAATTAAACAACTAAGCATCACGGATATTTGGCTTCAACAAGACGAGCGAACGTACCAACTTTCTCTCCTGTTAAAAGGCACTCTCGTTCGTGCGATTTACACGCTTTTTATTGGACTAAGCAGCAACTTTTAAAGCATTGGAAGTTATTATTCAAACCATCATTGATAACAGACTGTCAGAATTACTGGATAGAACTCACCACGTAACTCGTAAACGCGGAGTACATTTCTGGCAAATCGGATTTACTTACGTATGTTACGTATATACTTTGAAATTATCGACAAAACTAACCGGAGGATATATTATTACTATTATTGTTGTGCAGTGGTGCTTTAGTATGCCACTCTAACTATATATGTTATCCTTATAATCTCTACTGGAAACTTATTACCCTAACACACTTCCGGCTGCTGCTCGGTGTTAACAATGCTAATTAACTGCCTAGTGTCTGATATGCAGGTGTTTCCTTATAGCATGTATTACTGTCCCATATGTTCCAGGAATGTAAACCGTATATCCATTTTCATCGTCCCAAAATATACATGTTGATATCGGAAAAACTTCAACACTGAATAAGTGTATTCTGCATATACCAAGGCGGGTAATCAACTTCTCGTTATTTCTGGATAGTCTTATGCATGGCTTAGATCTCCTTTTACTGTAATTTTCCAACGAAAGTTTTCGTTGCTTCAAACCCACTTGTTTTAAGTAGAGTCTTTGCCTCTCTTTATTTTCTCTTTCGTTGCGCAAATCTTTGCAAACATTCGCTGTAGGGCAAGTTCTCTTTGTCCTGGTTATGCCAACACTCTAGTCTACAAGTTTCTAATGAAATTGATTTTAGTCCGACAATACTTCTGTATTGTTTTGTCATTGTGAGTTCTCATGCTCTTAGAAAAAAAAAACACAAATTTTTAAATGTTTTCATGAGTCCTTTTAAACTGTATTTGTGAGTTAAGATTTCCTTTTTGTCTTCATTTAATTTCAATATAATCGTAGCTTTATATTGGTTTCAAAACTATTTTCCTTTTTTCCCCAATAAAATACTCGGATTTTTTTAATGTTTAAAAAATTTAAATTCATAAAAAGAAAAAATCAAAAACTAATGAATTATTTTTAAGGAATTTATGGTCGATCATTATTTATTTGCACACATTTCATGCAGGCCAATGGATTCATAGTAAATAACTGAAATACGCCTCTCACATTTAACTGAAATAAATTTCTTGTAAAATATTCAGCTAAGCCTCCTCCCCCCCACTGAAACAATTCCATTATATTGAAATATTTCATATACTTTTCGAGTACAACAATGAAAATGATTAATGGCTATAAAATAGTTTTTGCTCATACAAGTACTTACAATCACTCCCGGCAACAGAGTATTACAAAAAAAGCGTAACTAATCACAAGGGTAGTTGAATTCGAAGTGACCGGTCATAAGGACTCATATCAATAGATATGTGTGTAGTGTCTATGACTGAAAATCTGTGGACAAAAAAAAGGACATGCATGTATAAGTATAACGGGTATGTCAAAAACACATAAAACTTTTCGTTAAAACAATGTTTAGAGGATTTATTTCAGTTTTTTTTTCTCTTATCAAAAAGAAAAAAAACGAAATAAAAAACACGATAGAACATGCATTAAACGCTTCATAAATAACCAACAAAGAAAATATAAAGATTTATGCGATTTTAGGCGAATTTTTTGGGAGAAAAATGTAATAGAATATGAATGCTTTAATAGATAAAATACAAATCCTTTGGGAACCTTAAAGATTTATCTTTAAATATTATATAAAAACCAATTCTTTATTACAAGGTAATAAATTAATAAACTATTGATTTATATCGACTTTAATAGGATTTTTTTTTGGTATTTTTTAATATAAGTCTGGTAAATATAAGTAAATTATTGTGGTAATACTAACGAAAACAACGAAGAACATTAAAATCGTATTGATCATCGTATTCTCCACACCTTGCTTAATTTATGAAATTTTATCACTCAAAAAGCTGTATTATAGAAACTTATAGTCCGACAATTGTACAATTTGTACGCTTGTTTTGTGAAGGTTACATTTACCTAAAAATCATACGGATTTCATACCAGTGCTGCCCTCTACCTATGTGTTATACTATAAACACAATTAACGCAACGCAGCAAGCACAGCTTTCAGCTTTAGCTTTTAGGAGACATTCAAAATTGTAGGAGGACAACTCAATTATAAACCATTCCCAAAAAACTCACGGTTATTCCTAAAAGTATTTCGAATAAAAGAAGATATTTTTTTTTAAGTCGCCGTAGTCTAGTAGGTAGTGTATTGGCTTATTAGAAGTAAGCCCACGGTTCAAACCCCGGGTCGGACAACAAAACGAAAATTTTAAAAAATATTTCTTCGGCGACTTCCTCTCAGCAGATTTCTGTCAAAAACTCTGAGAATAAATAAAATTGCCATGAAAAGTTTCTCAAAAAATCTGTCGTTCGGAGTAGACTTTAAACTGTAGGTCCCACCACTCATGTATAAAATTAACACACACAAATTGAGTGGTGTGAGAAGCTAGACCGTAATTATGACTGAAGGGTTGTAATGGCCAATTATGTATGTATGTATGTATTTTATCGAACCTGTTTCTATTTACTCCTGTTTTCTTACAAACTATCTGCTTCATTTTCTTAATCTTTTGAGTGATTTATTTCATTTTAATTTAATAAGTTTGCCTAACTTGACAACAGGTAATTGGGCTACTAAATTAAATTATTTAATTAAATTCCAGAATACTTCCTCTCCTTTTCCCTGTCTCTATTATTATCCTCTCTCCTTTAGGACGCATTACAATGGGTCAATTCGACCTCCGAGTACTATACTCAATGGCAATAATCTCTACGCTACGTCACTACAGAAGATATTGAATATCAAATATGAGGAGAACAAATATGTTTAGAAAATTCATTTGCACACGGCGTTTGCATCGTTCAAACAAAAATCTGTAAACACTAAGAGAAAAGGAGAGAGAATCTGAATATTTTCAACATGCAACCACTTCTGATTCAAACCTATGAGGTAAAACTAATGAAATGTTAATAAAAAATATTCAATAAATGAACCAAATGGAAATCAGTTGGATATAATTGCCTCAAACCAATCGAAAGTAAATGTAGAGAACTGGAATCAACAAGGCAGTAGAAGATGTGAATGAACAAGAAAAATTATGAAGAAAGTGGAAAGAAATTAAACCATAATGAAGGAACACAATTAGGAAGCATAATAATACTTTTCGATCCTGTATTCAGATATTTAATTCAAATATACTATGTTTGCTATTAATCTTTCCAAAAGGATGTTTTAATTATTTGAAATTTTTAACACCAATTTATTATAATTACAAATGCCATTGTAATCATGCCTGAGTAATAATATTTTTAAAGTCTCATCTGTTGTCTGCGGCGTAAGTGCAATTTGCAATTAACCAACGTGTGTTATTTTCAACTCAATTAAGTTGTAAAATTTAAAATATTTTACCCACATATTTACCCAAAAAAAAAAGAAAAAAACAACGACTATGATTGGCGCACTCTCATTTTTAAGATTCATAAAAATCATCTAAACAAACCATTAGAAATTACTTGAAAACAACTTTAAGGGAAAAAATAATTGTGATAAAATAAATATCATTTGCTACTATTAAAAGAACAACTGTGACCCATTTGAATGTCCTTTTGCTTGTTCTATGACCATGAGAATGTTTGCCAATGGCCTCAGCCATACCTCGCCTATCAAACAAGCATTAATCTTTTGCATATAAGAGAGAATATTTCATGGTAAGAATGAGATTTTCAGTTTCGTAAGATAACTCTCGAATAGTAAAAATATGTACAACAAATGTTACCAACAATATGTTTTTAGTAATAATTTTGAAAAATGTTAAATATTTAAATACAAATGTGTCCAAGCAATGTTACAACGCCACGCTTTCAAAAACATGGTAGAAAGAAAACATGGGTAGAACGAGAACAATGAAATGTAATCGAAAGGAAGTTTATACGCAGCACAATAATACTCGTATAATGGCTAAAAAAATCTCATCAGACATTTGTGTTATGAACTGTTAACACAGTCGCATTTTTCTCTTTTTTTACTCATTTGAATTTGACATTTAGTTGACAGCTGTGGTCATGATGCTGTTTGCAATATTCTTTTTTCCTTTCTCTTTAAAAATTCTGAATGTTTTTGTTATTTTAGTATTGTTCCATTTGACGTTTGGTTTATTAATCAGTTTGGCCCGGGGGTAAGCAGACATTTAAGAGAAAAAAAAAAATAAGACCAACCAGCTATGCGACCTAAGTTGAGAGCAGAGTAGTAACACAAAGCATATAACTTCTGTTTATAGTGTATTGAAAGCACGCTATACATGGTATGTTAAAAAATTGTTAAATAAATAAAAGTTTAAAAATATGACAGTAAGGAAGCTCTTCTTTACGCTCCACTTCGTGAAAAACTCATGATTCGTTGAAGTAGTGAAGGCAATAAAGGTTTAGGTCTTAGGTTTAGGTCGGAGTGGTAGCTCTAATATCACAAAGCTCACTTGAACACACAAAGCGGCCCGTTGTGACGCCACGGGTGGATGCAGTCCCTGTACTAACCAAGTTCCACCCAAAATCAGGGAAGACGGAGAAGTTGATCAGCGCAAGGGCTGCACATCAAAAGCACTACTACCCTACATTGGAAAACCAGCCAGAAAGTTTGATGAACGAAGCTATATCCTTGATATCAATAGATGATAGCTCCGTCAAGCTGACAAGAAATGGGGAGCCAAATAACCTATATATACACCTAGCAAGAGACGGGCACTGACAAAGAATAACAGTGTGGAAAGTGGATAACAGTCTCCTCTTCCTCAGCGGGAGACTCATTCTTTCTGTGTGTCTACCCATAACGCAGTGACCTGTAAGGCAATAAATATAAGACTTCATTATATTAAGGTTCTAGAACCTGTCATGGAATTTAACGTATGTCTTTGCAAGAACAAATAAAATTGGTGTTTATGCCACCATTCTGGATCTTTTGAAGAACACCAGTGAAGTTCCAAATTTGTTCAACTAGTTATTATTAGTTACTGGATTTAAGGCTCATTCAGACCCACTGTGATACCTTAAATTAATATGTAGCCGAAGATCTCACAGCCCTTATCATCAACTCAACCATTCGAACAGTATAAACCAAGCCAGTACGTTGAAATTTATTTTGGAGAGTTTAGTCAGAGATAACACGAAGAAGGTTGTAAGAAGCTTAGAACCTCCGTCCCTTTATAGCAAAACTTGAGTCTGACACATGAGATACAAGATAATTTATTTCTCATTCTCATACCTACAGTTCATGCAGTCATTCGCGGACATGTCGAGGGCATGCGACACTTCTTGTAATCCAGAAAAACTATCAATCTAGAAAAACCTGCCTTCAAAAATTCGTTCTATGGCCGCTATAGAAATTAGCATCATTATAGAAAGACATTATCACAAAGATAAACACATGCAACTATAATTGATCGTTGGAGCAACTAGCCGGGGACATAAAATTACTAATAAGCTTACTGGGATATTCTAGCAGAGATTGAAAAAGACAAACTAATAAAGTCATCCTAGCCTAGCAGGTAGTGTGTTAGCTTATTAGACGAGACCCCGTGGTTCAAACCCTGGCTCAGACATCCTGAACATAACGCTATCAGTAACTTCCTCTTAGCAAAGTATTGGCAAAAACTTTTACATTAAAAGTTTTTCAAAAATCTGTCGTTTAGCGTCGGCTTAAAACTGTAAATCCTGCCAGTTATGAATAAAATTAACACACACAGCATGCGTGATGTGAGAAGCTAGGTCATAATCCTGACTAAAAGGGTTGTAATGATCAATTAAGTAAGCAATTATGAACGGTTAGGTTATGATTTATATCGCTCTAATAGTACTTTCAATTAAAAATAATAAATCAGAGCATCTGGAGAATCTACAAATCCTTAGCAATGAAAAAATAAGAAGACGACAAAAATATTGTAGGACTGAAGTAAACAACGCAGAGTATTATGCATCACCTGCTGAGAGGCTATACGAATCAGATGGAAAGACTTTCTTTCAAGACTACATATATCAGTTACTCAAGAACAACATTACTTTAAGCATGCTTATATACGACAAAGCTTTCATCAACCTCTAGACAATTGTAATGATAAACCTACCAAGGACTGTAGGACACCAATTCACAAAAATATATCACAATTTTCTCGGATTTTTTTTTAGAATTGTTTTTAATTTTCAAGTTCATAATCTCTCTATGAGCTACGATGTTTTTTTTTCATTAATACACAGAATACAGAGCCACAAACAATAGCAACATTTGGTCTTTAACCACCAAAACCCTGGAAATCAAACGGCAAACAACGAAAACAAAAACCAAAAAAAAAAGAGTCAAACAAATGTCAGACGCGTGTTAATCAAGTGTGAATAAATGGCGCAAAGATTAGAGCAAATGTACGAAACAAAAAAGAAGATGAAATGAACTCAAAAAGGCAAATACTTTTCACAAAAATATTACGGTTAAAATAAAATAAAAAATAACTGCTGATGGCCGGATAACAGGTTGAGTTCACAAAGTTTAACATAAATACGGCAACCAAAAATATAAAAAAACTAAAGACCATTTCAGTTAAGGCTCAAATATAATTTTAATGGATTATTAAACGTTTTTTAAAAGTATTTTATTTTATATCATTTGCTCTCACCGCAAAAATTAAAATATAATTTTAGGCCTTGAAAGACGCATTTATCACCACAGATAATTTCCGTTACACTTTTTTGCGTGAAGTAAAATTGTTAGATGTTAAGCTTTAAAAATTCTTTAGCTGGCAGACTGTTTATCATTGTCAGTTGTATTGGTGACCATAATCCTTAAATTTGTTTAGATTTTACATAAAAAATCAAAGTTTATGCAAATTAAGCAAATAAATTTCATTATCATGATATGGCCACAGTAAGAAATAAAACGCCTCTAACAATAAGAATCCTCAAAAAAAAATAAAAGCAATTGTTCCTTTTCACTTTCAAATCTTTGTATAAATAACAAACATTTGCTTGTAAACATCTTAAGTTTAAACTTTTCCTTTTTGAACATGATGGTAGCCACCCTGAGGCGTTTTTTTTTTGTCTTTCGACAGAATGTGTTGATGATACTATTATCTTAGATCACCACTTGTGGTTCTTTACATTATTTATTTATTCTGCTTTTTCTTTATTGGCTTCACCACAAGCTGTCAACAATATCTTGTCATCTTCACCATCATCTTAGTATCACTTCCGAAATGTCCTTTTTTTCATCGTGACACATTACAATAACAAGCTGATTGTGTTAAAAATAAAATCATTTTATTGGCTTTAAATTTAACACAGCATTTTTTTCTTTTTTGAATATACAATCAGTTTTTCTTTTATTTTATTGGAAAAATCTTTATCCCAACAACGATACAATAATCTTAGCGTTATAACTCCCTCCTAGTAACGAACTCTTGCAAGGGGTTTTCTATCAACTTCAAATATTATAGAATTGCTTCTATAATTTAACTTTGAGCAGATTGTCTTTATTTAGACTTTTAAGAGAAAAAGTTGCAGTAGTCTAGTAGGTAGTGTGTTGACTTATTAGACGTAAGGCCACGGTTCAAAGCCCAGGTCAGACATCAAAACGGAAAAATGAAAAAATATTTCTTCGGCGACTTCCTGTCAGCAGTCTGGCAAAAATTCTGAGAGTAAATAAAATTGTCATGAAAAGTTTCTCAAAAATCTGTGGTTCGGAGTCGACTTTAAACTGTAGGTCCCGCCACTCTTGTATAAGGTCGTAATCCTGCTTGATGGGTTGTAATGACCAATCATGTATGTTCTGTATCAATTATTATTTTAACGAAAGCCTAAAACATTTAAAATATTTTACTTCTCCTATACTATGCTTTAGTTTAAGGCAGAATAATAATTTTATACCAAAAAAAAAATAAAAATCAAATATTAATCATCAATCATTTGTCAAGCATAAAACCAATTCGTTATGCTGAAATTATAAAAACATATTAACTTTTCCACTAAATCTACAGAAAAAAAAAAGAAATGAAATCTTTGTTAATGTTATTTTCAATGACCTTGTGTCTCACTGCTTAAAAACCGATATGATGACCGAAAAAAAATACTCCATAATGATTATTTCATATGAATGTCCTTCCCTTCCTATAAAGCTTTTTCTAATGGTTTCGATTCCTCTGATAGTACAAAATAAAAATGTATGTGAATGTAATAACTTGTCATACCCATCATACAGATGAGTATTATGATGTCGCATGTGTGTATGGTAAAGGAGCAGCAAGTTTTAATATTCCTCTTATAACCCTGGAACACCCATACACTATACAATAAGAACACACGATAGTCGGTAAAAATGTGAAATTTAGGCTGGTGCGTTGAAGCATTCATATGTGAACATTTATTGGAAAATATTATTATTTATGACTTTGTTGTTCACTTGAACTTTTCACCAAAATAATAAAAACAACAATTTTAAATTGCAATAAAATTTGTTGTTGTGTCTCAGCAACAATAACAGACACAACACATGAAATTATTTTTATTTATTTACAAAAAAAAAAAAAAAACGAAGTAGATTTTTATTGAGGTAACACACTTGCCCTGAAGTAAGGAAAGCTGCTGTTGTCATTGTCAATACACACGTCATAAGGAGTTAGTTATATACTAGGAATGCTT
The DNA here is from genome assembly GCA_958299815.1 of Sarcophaga carnaria. Taxonomy (NCBI): domain Eukaryota; kingdom Metazoa; phylum Arthropoda; class Insecta; order Diptera; family Sarcophagidae; genus Sarcophaga; species Sarcophaga carnaria. Next base: position 141,496,560 of record OY283150.1, read on the forward strand.
TTATTAAAGTTGCCACACATGGATAGACACTAACGATAGACTTATAAGCAATGAATCAATAAAAGTACAATTACAAACGATTTTTGATCGAGAAGTTAAACTTTCAACTTTTCACTGAATACATTACTGTCGGTTGTAAGTCCACTGCAACTGGATGTGAAGAAATGGAAATCTTGTTGAATAATATATACATGGGAGGTTATCGAGATCTGATGGATCGCCAATGACTTTCTTCTTAACAGTCCCCTGGACAGAACCAATAGGTATATGATTTTCATAAGAGCTTTGCAACGATACTGAGTAATAAGAATGGATGGTTAATTTGAAAGCTATTCACACTCTTAAGAGAGGCACCATTCTATATAGTATATATAACACAAATTACGGCCACACGATTACGGCCTAGCTTCTCACACCACTAACGTTGTGTGTGTTAATTTTCTACATGAGTGGCGGGGCCTACAGTTTAAAGTCGACTCCGAACGACAGATTTTTGAGAAACTTTTCATGGCAATTTTATTTACTCTCAGAGTTTTTGCCAGAAATCTGCTGGGTGGAAGTCGCCGAAGAAATATTTTTTCATATTTTCGTTTTGATGCCTGGCCTGGGTTAGAACCGTGGCCTTGCGTGCAATAAGCTAATACGCTACTAACTACGGCGACTTTACTAGTCGTTTATAGTTTCGTAAATTTTCTATTTCTATTCTTGCATTTTTCAATAACCAATCGAATGAGTAATTTTTAATACATCAGCTTTTCTATTGAGAATGAGCACACACCACATATGTACATACGGACATTTATTTCTCCAAGATATTTAAATCCGATAGACTATTTTATACGACTATCAATTTATTTACGTTTTTATTTTTAGAAAATAGTATCGAGTATCCTTAAATAAATCCTTAGACATATGCATGCGACTAATAACATCTTCGGTTAAATTTAAAATATTTCTTAAAGGATTTGATATGAGGATAACAAACAAACTTCATCAACCCGTATCCTTTACATTAGTTTAACAATATTTGTTTAAGGAGCACAAAAAGCGAAGAAGAAAACAATGGTTAGCAATTACTTAAAAAATAATCCTTTTACTGCGTCTTACAAATATCTCTACAAGTATTTGTTGTCAAGTATTTAAGATAAGATCAGAAACTCTAATATTGTATTTATTTAAAGGACAGCATTTAAATTAAAGTCGGCAAGGACGACTTTATACACACGTTTTATAGCATTTTTATTATTATGTGATGTCTAAGGATTTTAAAGATACAATTCAAGGAAGGGCCAGTTATAAGGAAATATTAAAAGTTTTTGGCTTGCCATTGTCTTATGAGTGACCCAGAGAGATTATTTTGTTGTAATATTAAGGCATTCCACTGCCTCCGGTAAAAATTAGGTGCTCCGGACAATAGGTCCAGGACAATTCTTCACAACTAGCTAAAGTGAGAAGTGTTGTTTGAAATACAGATTTTGTATAGTGAACCTTGAGATGATTTATGTAAAGGCAAAAGGTAGGAGTCTGAACACATGAAGAAGAATGACACAATAAATCCCGTCGTCAAGGTCGGATGTATTAATATAGCAAACCTATATTGGCCCTATGTTTCTGGTAAAAATTTTCTGGAAATTAAGGGTGTTTTTTTTTTCAATTTGTTTAGTTCAGCAAAAAGATTCGTGACATGTTGCAATGCTCTTTCATTTCACCATTAATAATCTAAGAAATGTATCACACTTGAAACCATAGAATTTTTTTTATCAATTGGCTGACAACTTTATTTTTTCACTTTTGAAAAATTATCTTCCGCGATGTGATAGAGCTCGTGCAGTGTAACCACTGTTAATATTTACATGAAATAATCTTTAAAAAGGAAATGACAACAATTTTCTTGCTCTTGCTAGTAGTGCTCCATTGAGACTGTACTGAGCTCCTTTCTTTAAGTCGCATGTCTCTCATGGACCAACGTCCAATGGCATGGATTGCAGTAGCAGCTGATCTAAACAAGAGTATATCTTTTACTTTATATGTCAGTACCACTGCCATAAAGCGAAGTAGGTTGTTAACCTTTAGTTTTCTGACATCCTAAACTGAACTAATTCTGCACTGAAGTTGGTTTCCTTCAATGAATGTTTGATCAACGGGTTGAATATTAATTGTAATATCACAGTGGAACTAAACATTGGCCTATGTGCGACCATGTCCTTCAAGGAGAGTCCGCCATACCATCTAACCTAAACTAAGAATTTTGTTTGACTGACACGGCCATGCTTAGGACTTAAGTGAACAAAATTGAATTGAATGGCAGAGTCCTATACAATGAGCCTGAAATTTTGTACTGTTTCTTAACAAAAGCAATACAGCAATATTAACCCAATAAATATAGGACGTAACTATATTTTAAAGTACTGCAGATATCAATACGAACTCCATCTCCTATCCAATCATTTTCCTTTTCATAGTTTAGGTTACAAAAATTTCTTAAGACGAAACCATTCTGGAAGGCACTCAAGTACATTTACAAATTGAAGAAATTTAAATGTAACTTTAAATTTCAAGTGATATGAAAGAAAGGACATCTTGTAGCAGGACATCCACGTTGAATATAAACAGAGTATTCAACTAAATTTATGCAAATGCTAAGGAAACAAAACGAGTACTTTTTGTAAATGTTTGCTGATTTTACAGCATTGATAAGCCAGTAAAATAAATTTCAACACTTTCCATTTTATGTAACACAGGGAGACTGTTTGTGGTGATGAAAGGAATGGAAAAGTTTTCGGTTTTTGCCCATTATCATTGCGTTTAAGACAATTGTGCGTGTTAAATTATGGGGAAGTGTGAATGTTTCTTTTCTTTTCTTTTCTTGGTTAAAAACAATTGTTGGCTATAAATTTGGCAACTGATAAGATAGATGATGAAAAAAGTAAAAGTTAAGATTTGTTAACTGAACACCAGTGTCATAGCAAAGCAAAGAAAGAAAAGAAAAGCAAAGACGCATAAATTCAATCCTATCTCGAAAAGGATTGTTCAAATTAACCCTAATTTACACAATTTATTTTCGTAATTGTACAAACAAAATATCAATCTATCAAGAAATTTTTGTAGAAGACATTTTCAAAGAAAAACTTATTTAAGCAAGTCATTCAAATAGTATAAACAAGTAAAGGGAATAGTCTAAGGCTTATATTGATTCCTTTTTTAGTCACAACCAGTAGCAAAGGGGTTGAGTCGTTCACATGAAGTGTATTGTTTTGGAACAACACAAATTTGTAGGATAGAGAAAAGGATACAACAAATACACAGAGTCGTTAAAACAATGTTTCATGGAGGGGAGGGTGTAACGAGTCGATAGACTGAGAAACATGGGTAACACAAGCCTCAAGTTAAACTTCGAAACACTGGTCCTTACCTAAAAACAGACATCTTTCTTACATCGTATTAAGAATCAAATTTCTTACAACACTTGAATAACGTGCAAGTTCCTTAGCGACTTATCGTCGCCGTAGTCTAGTAGGTAGTGTGTTAGGCTATTAGACGTGAGGCCACGGTTCCAACCCTAGGTCAGACATCTCCAACAAAAAGAAATATTAAGAAAATATTTTTTCGAAGACAGGCTCTCAGCAGATTTCTGGCAAAAACTCTGAGAGTAAATAAAATTGCGATGAAAAGTTTCACAAAAATCTGTTGTTCGGAGTCGACTTTAAATTGTAGGTCCCGCCGTTTATGGATAAAATTAACACATACAACATAAGTGGTGAGAGAAGCTAGGTAGTAATCCTGGCTGAAGAGTATGTAAAATGCGTGTAACAGTTTTTATGCTTTTACTAGAGAAGGATTTAAATTGTATTTGCTTACAATTAAACAGAATTTTTTAAATTTTTTCTTTAAATTGCGTACATACATGAAAATAGGTTAATGCTTTCAACAGTCTCGGAGTAAATAAACTATACATACACACATACATATTTAAAGGTGTGTGATATTCTATATTAGAAGCAATATATGTATGCCTTGTGAAGCGCATGACCCGTTCTTGAACTTTTAAATATAAATTTTATCCAGACACCCCCTACTATACACATACGTATACAGATCCTCAACTGATAGCTGGAGAGACATTAAACAGAACAGCATATCCTATCGAACCGGAACACATTATACGCATCCACACAAACGTAATTTTACTGTACACACACACATTAACACCATCCCTAAAATACAATATAAAACCAAGTTAAGGTACCTGTTCAAGGCATCCTATTCAGGTAACGAATAAAAACACTGTTTCGATGTTATAGACGAAAAAGTGCTATCGATATACGCACGTACATTTACAAGTCTTAGGTGGAGCAGAAGCCATGACTGGTAACCATAACCATCAGTTCAATAAAGGTACGGTAAGTTAATGCAAGAAATTATACGTTTTTCTTCCTCTGTTCTTTCTTTGAGGGAGGTTCTGTTATAACGAAAAGACAAACTTTCTTCATAGATTGTTCGTTTGTTTTAACTTTATGGCAAACGATAAAGAAAGGACGTTTAGTCTTGGTTGAAAAGTAATGAGTATACTTTGTAATGTTAACTTTCTTTCCTTAAGCAACATTTTAAATATTACATGGACAAGCTTTTGTGTGTTAAGAAAAATGTGGAACTTACCTTTAACTGTTAACAGTTGTCACGTTGTATTTTTCCATTTGTTCAACATTATAGATCTATCATTTGTTTTTTTCCAAGAAATCCCTGAGCTGAAATAGAAAAACAAAGAAATGTCAAAAATTTTATGAATCTTTATATACAAAGAAAATACAATTTTTTTTTTTCAAATTTTATAAAAAAAATTATTTTTAAAAAATGTCTTCATATACAATATGTATGTATACAAAAGGTGTATTCAAAAAGTAAGATGACTTTAAATTTATGTACACCTTTATAACTAATAAAGCTATCACTTTATAGCAATTCCCTCAGACGTAAACTTCAATTCGTAAACCACTTCGTACAAGTACTTTCAAAGGATCTTTCAGCCGATTAAACCTTAACCGTATCGAATTTCTTCATTTGGTAACCGGAAATAGTAGCAGAGCACAAAAACCGGTGAATACCATCATTGAGGCGTGACTTAATAGCTTCGTTAAGCTAAAACTATGATGGAGCAGTTACATACAAGGGATACTGTATGTTTTTTAACAATTCCTGTAGTTTTTCTGCATAACTTAACGTATAAACAATAATCCATAATAATTTGAAAAGCGTATTTAATATTTAATTACAATTATTACCAATTATAACATCTTTGAGCAAATCAGCATCAACATTAATGTCATTCAGCAGGTTATTTAGAAGACCTTCGTACTCCCGAACTTTGGTAATTGATAGGTGTGATGATGTTACACCTGTCAGTTGGAATAACTGAACATTACAACCCTTTTAGTCAGGATTTCAACATAGCTTCTTACACAACCCGTGTTATGGGTGTTTATTTTGTCCATGGGTGACAGAACTTACAGTTTAAAGTTGACTCCGAATGGCAGATTTTTAAGAAACTTTTAATTGCAATTTTATTTAATTTCGAAGTTTTTTCAAGAAGTCTGCTAAGAGAAAGTTATCGAATGAAACATTTATTATCATATTTTATTTTGTACGAGCTCTCGAGTAGGCCTACACATTACCTACTAGACTGTGGTGTATAATTCATTCCGAAAAAGACACAGTTTAGTGTGGAGTTTGGACTGACCGATGATGCTGGTCCTTGCTTCTTTGAGTACGGCTTTGGCCAAGCTATCACTTCAACAGCGAGCGCTATAGGTCGATGATAACCAAATTCTTTTGGCCAAAATTGGATGATCTGGGCACCAACGACATGTGGTTTCAACAGGACATGCCATTTTTCTACATCGGATAATCTGCAAGAGTGATTAGGGGACATTATAGTCTCACGTAACAATGATGTGTACTGGCTAACGAGATTTTCTTGAGCGGTACATGCCACATTAACCCACTCCATCGTTAGAATTCAGCCTGATTTATGAAAAATTGGGGATTTCAGTTGCGCTCTACACAGAGAAGATTAGGCAATCATTCGAATCATAATGGCATCAACAGGTTAATTTCGATTATATCTCACACACACAATGTTTTATTTAAATTAAGTAGGAAGCGCTTAATGAAAGCACTGTTACCTTATATGTAGACGTGAAAATGTGGAACTATTAAAAACACCTTAAGATGAATAACTGTAAAAAATTTAGGTAATATTTCCCACCTTAATTTACAGTCGATGTATGTATGTATGTATGTCCACATATATATAAGTATGTCTTTCACATTTATCTGTAATAAATATTGTGAGTACGTATTTTTATCGATTATACGAGAAAATATACAATTCATTGCCATGGCATAGTTATGGTCACTTAAAAGATTTTTTTATGGACAATTTTATGACTTCTTAATGACATCATATCATCAACAAACTTAAATATTAGATAAGTTTACTTCAAACATAAAAAAACAATGAAAATTCCCCAAAGAACACAAATGCAACCAGAAGGAAAACACTTGTTTTAATGGGATTTTGTTGAACATTTTTTGCCGAAGAACATCCTCTAGTACAAGCATATGACAATTTTATTTTTTATGACATTTATGCTTATGAAATGCGATAACTAAATGGAGGAGGGTGCGTACTATCATAATATGATAGGCAGGCAGAGTTTTATTTCTACAAATATTGACCCCAACTTGAGGAAGACCACAAAAACTCCCTTATAAAACGTATTAAACAATCAAACTTGTGATAAAAAACAGAAACAACATTTGATTTCTTATGTTAAGTGCACATTTGTTTAGTGTTTTCTTGAGTATCTTAAATGTACACACATACAAAGTTTCAGAATATAATCCAAAGGATAAAGTGTGAAAAAATCAAATTAAATGTATTGATGTTAGTGATAGTGACATATCACGACTACAGATTGTATTGACATTGACAGCGGTTGTCTATGAAATATTTGAATTCTTCAAGAAGACTTCGTTCTTGTTTGTATTTGTAGTCTAGCAAATACGTCTGTGATTCACATGCTAGCGATGTGTTAACCATTCGAAGAGTGGTCAAGAATGTTAAAGAAACTGTGTCGGTTATAGTTAGTAAGGCGCCTCCACGTCGGTCTCTTGAAAACTCTCTGCTGCTAAAAACGAGAGTGTCACCGAAAATCCAAAAATATTAATTAAGCATCGTTTTCAGCAGCTTCAAATTTCACGGAGCTCAACGAACTTGTTTTGTAAATGGACATCCAGCTTCAAGCGTACAAACTTTAGCTAACTGTGAACCTTAAACCAGTGGACCATGAAAAGCGCCTGCAATTGGTTCAATGGGTAATGGAACAAGTACATTTAGAAGTGTATGGTTTAGCAAAAACACAAAATGGTGACAATTAGGGCTCAGGGAATCTTCATGTAATTATTTAAAAGTAACTTCACTCACAACGAGAAACTGCTTTACGGGGATTTTAGCTAGACGCATTGATTGGGTCATACTTTTTTGAAAATGAAGCCCAAATTGCAATGACTATGGACGCTATTAGTTACAGTAACTTTATAAGGGAGTTTCTGTGGGCTCGACTGCACTGCATAGATCAGGACGATAAACAAGATGGCACCAACTGCACACCGCGCGATTTATTGCAGGAAGTATTTCGGAAAAAATTATTTCAGGAAAATTTGACGTCAAATGACCACGAACCACTTCGAAGTCTATAGGCAAAATAGTTCTTTAATAAATACTCGTTTATTGTACAATATTTAAAACCATTTATTTAATATTTAAAATCTCAATTTAATTTGAATATAACGCTTTATAGTATATAAATAAATAAATATATTTATTTTGAGCGTCTTTTTTATTTAACATTTAAATCATATCAAATTTAATTGTCTACCTTTTGCCGTTTAGATTTTTGTTCATCAGATATAAATGCTTCATATTTTTGTTCCAAATATTTAAACACGGATTCAAAGGCTGAATACGAAGTCCATTCGTGCTTGGTATGACCTAAAAAAAGATTTATTAAAGATATTATTTATATTGTATACGTATTAATGAAAAAATATTATTTATTTCAAACCACCTGCAGAAACTATTTTGAAACCATTTTTTGAAGAATTAATTTCCGTACCCAAAGGCTTGCTGCTTGAAACCCAATCACAAGTTTTATGGCCGATCACTTTTAATACATCATCAGACAAATACGAATGGGCAGAATCGGTAAAGGCTATGGCAAACACTTTATTTTTGAAAAACTCCGGATAACGTTTGGCCTAAATTATAAAAAAATGAAGTGAAAAACTAAATTCAAACATATTAATTAATAAAAACAAAATAACATACCAACTCTATTGTTACTCCACCACCAGCACTATGAGCTACAATGGCTACACTCTCAGGATTACAAGCCATAACATATTTTTCCCAAACATGACAGGCATGACTTCTGGCAGAACTCAATCCTTGTATTGGTTTTCTTTGGCCATCGATAATACGATAATTATCGTTTGTATTTGTCACCACAACATCGTAGCCAAGACCACGGGCACGCTTTATATACGGTATTTGAGTACCATGATCTAACGAGTTATTAATTATAAGGCTAAAGTCGAAGAGAGAGTAACATTTACAGTTTATTACATGGGACAGATGGAAATGTTTCGTTAAAATGGTTACATGTAGTACGAAATTATGAACGTCCTTCTCTTTTTTTTGAACACAAAAAATACTCTTCTCGATTTATATTCTACCTTGAGACGATTTGTTACAAATTACAAGCCTTGGGGACATAAAGCGAATGTACTACTCTGCGATGTAGTCACCGTAGTTCTAGTAGTTCAAACCCCAGGTGAGATATCTCCAACAAAACGAAATGCGAAAAAATATTTCTTCGGCAACTACCTCTCAGCAGATTTCTGACAATACCTCTGAGAATAAATAAAATAAAATTGCCCTGAAAAAGTTTCTCAAAAATCTGTCGTTCGGAGTCGGCTTTAAAATGTAGGTCCCGCCACTCGTGTATAAAATTAACACACGCAACGTAAGTAGTAAAATTGTCTGTGTAATTCCTTCGCCTCCCATTCTCCCTTCCTACTTCCGCTCGTTTTTCCTATCACTTCTTTTATCCTTCCTTCTTAAGGACGTTACGTACAATGGGTCAAATCGACCTGCGGTACTGTACTAGTCTAAATTGACAAGTACACATCCTCTAACCTAACGTAAGTGGTGTGAGAAACTAAGTCATAATTCTAACTGAAGGGTTGTAATGACCAATTATTTATGTATATATTTATGTACTACTCTGCTATATACATATATTCTCCCAGATGGAAATTCGATCCTGAAAGTGTTTTTGCGATATTTACCTCCTTCGCGGGCACAGAAGGAGTTTACCTCGCCAAACTATTTCGTGGAAGTAAAATGGGAGATGTAATTCCTACTATAGAATTTCATAATGAACGAACTTCTAGTAATGTTCGAACATACAGACTGTACGACAATAGCCTATGCATATTAATTATACCATTAAGAATAGGATTAAACTCGCTATCGGGGTGGTTAGGGGTAAATCCTGAAAGAACGGATGTAGTACTTTGCACCAGAAATTACTTCAGTGCTTTATGGCGAACGAAATTTTCTTTTCGTGAAGATGCAAGTATTGGCTCCAGACTGGTAACTTTGAAAACGTAACTGAAATCCGGTTGCCATCCATAAGTATTTATATTTTAACGTTTCTCCATAGATTTGATAGCATCAAACACGCATTTATATATCAGTTGCTGGGTATATGCTTTAAGTTTTCAGCTAAGAATATCAAAGAAAATAAACTATCATTCCCACAAACATTTTTGATTTTTCGATCTAAAGCTTCATACGAAAAAAATTTCGATGATATCGGAAGCACACTTAAATTTAAAGATAGGAAGAGCTTAAAAGACCTAATATAGATAATTTGAGATTTCGTTTATAATTTGGGGTTTTATAAATAGAAATGGAATAATCACTGTTTTTTTTAATATAGTTTGGAAATAAGTATTTAAACTTAACTTATTTGGAGTTTGAAATTCTTGTATGTATATATGTAGTATGTATGTCAATTAAAAATCACTCTTACCTCCTCGCCCATTGACCGGCACGTACAAAACCACTGCCATGTATAATTACAATTAATTTTTTGGGATTTTTTAACTTTTCCGGATATGTAAAGAAAAACGTGGCTTCTTCAATAGGAGTATTTTCTGGTATATAAGTACGGGTTAAACCATTTTGTTCTAGCAAATCATAGACAATTTCGGGAATTTGCTAAAAAAAACAGAATTTAAGGAACGTAAAATTAAATGGACTACATCCTTAAAACTGAAATAGAGCTTACATCTGCCAATTTCTCATAATGAGCCTGATTTTTGGCGTGATCTTTTGTAACTTCAAACACAAATGGCTCATCGCTTGGCTCGCCGGTAGTCTTGTCGATTTTACGTAACTGGCCAGCTTAAAACAGGCAATTAAATAAAATAATTTTAAAAATTCTGTATAGTAGACACTCTAAATCAATTTACCGGCATTAAAAGCATAACCAAATTCCTTTAACTTCTCTATGGCCTGACCACTTTTCGTTGAGGACGCTGATGTTTCGGTTGAAGCGCTCATATTATTGTTTATAGTTGATCTCAAATGAATGCTGGAAGAAGGGCTGTGGAACTAAAATCACAGAATATTTTTTAATTAATTTAAATGATTTACTTTTATTCAATTTAATGATTTTACTTTTTTCAAGGAGAAATTTCTAAGTTTTGTCCACAAGCTGGTTATTTGTTTTGACATCGCTTTTGTTGTAGCGGCTCTTTAGAAAATGGAGAACAAAACAAAACTTAATAGATGCAAAGCATAACAGCTGTGAGTGATGACAGACGCAAAACTACCGAAGTTTTAACAAATAGCAAAGACAAAAACCATTGTTTGGTTTACACTATCTCTATGCAGAGGGCAGTATTAAACGCGTATGTGCCTTTAGTCTTTTATTTTGAAAACTACGATTAAAAATGTAAAGCTATAGAACTAGCTAGGTTTCTATTATAATAAGTAATTTATTTATTCAAGCGCAACGTGTCAAACGGAGTCAGTCTGGATGCACAAATTGCAGCCAATATTCACAGTATTAAGGACTTCTTTAGTAGCACCGTAAATACTGTTACACACGTGTACATAAAAAGCAAATCTTTATTCAATATGTTCTCCTTTGGCACGTTTTAATTCGAACCGCCAATCACCTCGGTAAATGAAAATTTAGACAAAGCACGAATTAATTATCTTAAGTGATCCAATTTTGGCATATCTTAGGTGGCAAACCATGTTCTTTAAAACTGTTCACAATTTTTAGTCCAGTGGGTTCAAATCAATACTTCATATGAAGTTAATACTGATGAGTTTCAGAGCCAGGTTTGGTTCGTTCAACCTTTAAAAGTTCGTATAGAATCTTGCTGGAAAGTCTACAGCTGACTTTGGAATGGTTTATCGTTAAACTTTGGCCGATTTTTTGATCCCTTGTTCGCAGAAAAGCAAGTCAATGATCTCATCGTAAGATACAGTTTACCAAACCAGAACTGAAGCTGGTTGATGACCCTTTACGACGAATCTCAACAACAAGATTCGGTATCATGGTAATTTTGACTAATTATGAAAAGAAATATCGTCGTAAAGAAGTGCCTTAGTACTGATCTGTTGTACTTCCCTACAACTTTTTACTGTATCCCTATAATGTCCACTCCAGACTATATCGACAGTGCTCGGTCTCAACAATTGTTTCATTCTCATCGTCACAGCATATACATGTTGGGCTACAAACAACCCCCATTCTGAATAACTGTAGCCTAAGTCTACGTGCCTTGTCAAAAAACCGGATACCAACACCTGATTATTCCTGGATAATTTGATGCACAACTCAGATCTCCTCTTATAAAAGCTTTTAATGCCTCAAACAAACTTATTTTGAGAAAAATCTGGCTCTTCTTTATCTCCTCTTTCAACAATGGTGTTGAATGGTGGCACCCTTCCCACAAGCTCGTTAGCTTGCTCGTTGCCGAAAATTCCCTCATGATCTAGGACCCAGCAGAGGGTAACCTTTTTTCGCCTACATACATAGTTGACTTAACTAGATTTAACAGCCGAGTACTCAAATTTCGGTCAGACAGTCAGACAGTATTGAATGTCTGACTTTTGTACCAAGTTGAATTGAGCACATCTTTCGTAACTGTTGAATCATTTGTACTTTGAGGATTGTTGTCACATTAGATTTGCTTCATTCATAATGCTTTGTTGGATGCTAGACGGTAGATTTTTCTGGAGAGAAATCAAATCGAAAGTATTTTATTGTAAACTGTTATAACCGATTGTATACTGTTATATACTTGCAATGACTCTAATACGTATAGAATTTTTATCTACTTGCACCCTTGCAAAAATATTAAACAATAAATACTGTTTTCTACGTTTTATTGTTAAAAGGTAAGCTCGTAAATAACTACATACGTACGTACCCTAAGTACGTAACGTTTGCCCGATTGCATGTAAAGGTAGGTGTACGCATGTAGAATTTTAATTTTTTAATGAATAATAAAATTGTTTAAAGACGCGTATTTATTCTTGTCCATTTGATTTTGTTTGGCTGCCGGTCAGTTTTAATTGAAAATTTGCTCTGAACGGTTTATTTTGAAAATACTAGACGAAATTATTTAAAAATTTTTTAAATAAAAATTAAAAAAAAATTGGTTTTAATACGTTTCAATGTTTAATAAGTAACCTTCAACATGTTAAGAATAATTTGGTGCTTTTCGTTATTGCTTGTGCTAAATGTAAGTTTTTGTAAACAAATAAACCAAAAAAGTGTGAATATTATTATTAAAAATAAAACTTTAAACAATTTCTTACAAAAAAAGGTGTACTGTTACCCTACTGAGTTCAAGGATTTTTTTAAAAATGAACATTAATTACGTATAATGGATTTTAAAAAAATGGAATTTAAAAACTCATCTTGAAAAATCTAACGAACTCATGATTTGTGTTTTAAAAGGACTTGTAAGGGAAACAATTATGAACCTGGGGAAAAAATATAAAATTTAAATACGAACTCTAAATGGTTCGTAATTTTTTTATTCAAATTTTCTATAGTCAGATAAGTCTTTTATTCTGGTGAATAGCAGAACATATAAGCTTACGAAGAGAAAAACCACCACTATCAGAAACTTCTTGTTAAGTACGTACAAATATTTGTGTATACTCGATGAAAGACGAAGAGAGGCTGAATCTCTGCTCAAGCCAAACTGAGTTGGAGACAATCTAAACTTTTGTTGGCTAATTATTGAATCATGCACTACTGACTCAAAGAATTGAATACCCCGATGGTCTAGCTCTCGAGGACTTGGGTTCGATTCCCACCAGAGACTCTGAATGTTTGTGATTGTTTGAATAGTTGTATGATTAACTACAATAGAAAAAAGAAAGTGTGAATTATTACAAAGTTATTCTCGAGAAAAACAAAGCGACTGTTCATGAAAACAAAAAAATAATATTGTCGCACACTCCCCCTTTTTTCTTTATTTTTTTAACTATCTTTCCTGTATTTTAACACAATACACAGCAAGAATAGGAGCCACCTCCCTAGGATTGGTCTCAAAAAAAAGGCAACCATTTCAACCCCAATATACAGATCAAGTGACGAGAAGAATGAATCATTAGAACACATATTGCACGGTTTAAATGCATCTTAAAGGGAAACACATGGGTGCGTATCAAGTACTTGACAGATATTTATCCTCATTCATACCGAACAACATCATAAAACATTATAGAGCTGCCTTGTGTGGATTAAGTGCAGTATTATTACAACGTCTCTAAATGAGGAGAAAGAGAAGAAGATCACATACATATTCTCTATCATTATCTGGCACTTAAGAACTTGAGACGAATGATTTATAAGACACACAGAATTTATTAACAAAACGTGTGTAGCCAAAAATGATTTCGACAGACTTCACACCTTAACAGAACTGTCGGGATGGCCAACCACAATTTATAATGACTAAATTTTGTTAGTAGTAGTTAGTAGTTAGTGCGTTGGCTTATTAGACGTAAGGCCACGGTTCAAACCCCAGGTCAGACAACAAAACGAAATATGAAAAAATATTTCTTCGGCGACATCCTCTCAGCAGATTTCTGTCAAAAACTCTAAGAGTAAGTAAAATTGCCATGAAAAGTTTTCAAAACATCTGTCTTTCAGAGACGACTTTAAACTGTAGGTCCCGCCACTCATGTATAAAATTAACACACACAACATTAGTGCTGTGAGAAGCTAGGCCGTAATACTGACTGGAGGGTTGTAATGGCCAATTATGTATGTATGTATGTATGTAAATGTTGATATTACAATGGCATCCAGATAAGCTATGCTCTTTAAGATGCGTGCCAATGTAACATAACCTAACCTATGGTGTCTATCCACCCATCCGAAGTTGGTTGCGCATACTTAGATCATCTAGGGTACATTGTGAAACCGAACCTATCGTACGTATTAATGGTGCTAATTTGTTTGAGAGCTTGCTTTCAAAAAGCGAAAATATTATTTATGCTGAATATCTCCATAAGTACACTCAAAAGAACTCTTTTACTGCGTTTACATGTAACTCGTTCGAGATTTTATTGAATCAATAAGCTAGAGGAATTAAACATTTAAATGCAATGCCATTTGTCTTTTAAGAATTATTATTTCAATCTGTCTAAAATCTATTATTCACAGCTAATATGTCTTTATTGCCGCTTTAAACATTCTCTGTATTGGTTTGTTAAAAAATTCCCTCAATGACTTTACTGAACGCTTTTTATGCCATTAAAAGGAAATGCATTTTTATTTAAAATATTCCATAAAAATTTCATAGTAAATGTAATTAAACAATGCATATTTATATGCAAACGACGTATTAATGTATATTGTTGTAATAGAGAATGCAATAAAAAGAATGAACAGAAAACAATAATGAAACTAAAATCAAAAGTAATTTTTTTTGTTTCGTTTTCAGAATCCAATTCATTCAATAGAATTTTAAAATGAAACCTATTTGGAATATTTAATTTGATTTTTTTGAATTATTGCACAATTTAATATGATTTATTATTATTTTGTTTTGTTTTCATTTCTTTTATGCTTAATTTTTTAGAATTTTGCATTACAATGCGTTTCTTATCCAACCGCCACATCGACTGAGGCCACAACCCATATCGTCAGTTATGTTAATCAACGTAAAATACAAAAACAACAACAGCTACAAAAGGGAGCAACAGGATTTGATGAATTTGATTTTGAAAATTTCCGTTCAAATTTAACCTCTAAGGATGGCACTGAAATGCGTAGCGCACTGCAGCAGCTCTTTGGCCGTTTTGTGGAAAATTTCGAAACAAATTTGGATCATTTGGAAAATGTGATACCAAAAACTGGCAATTTACAGGAAAGTGTTAAAGACAATGAAATATCTTATGGTAAAGCAAGTGATGACCTAATGGAAGATGAAATGAATACCTTGGAAAATGGTTTCGGTGATAATGAACAGCATGAATCGCCCAAGAATGATAGCATGTGGCAGCGTAACAAACAAAGTATACCCGTTTTGGAATCAGTACGTCATTTGGTGAATAGCGTACGTGATGGTCATCTCAATCATACAGAACATGTTCAGCGGCATCGTACTCTTCTAAGCGAAATGCAACCAATGGCCGAGCACAATACCTCAATGGCCATAGAAACAGAAGAGGAACGTGAAATGATTAATGGCAGTTCGGATTTACGTTTCTTAGAAGTTTTGGGTTCTATAGGCAGCAAGATATGGGGTTTTCTATCCAACATCAGGCAAGTATTTTCTGCTAGCAGTGGCAGCGCCAGTGCTGTTCTATCGGCTTCAAGTTCATCCAGCAGCTCTTAGTTTTCGAAATCTAAAAAAGAAAATTCATTAAAAAACTTTCATCGATGTTGAAGTCTCTTATTGTTTAAGAAAACTTTAAAACTGTGATTAACCATTTAAAAATTAATATTTGTGTTGTAATTAAGATTTTATAGACATTAGATATTAAATAACTAAGATACGAATAAAAAGAAGGCTATTCCAAAGCAATAATATTAACATTGTGAATCTCTCTCTATTTCTACACCATTTCCAATTAGATTGTATTTAAAACAAACTGTAAATGCAATTTCCATTTAGCAAAAGTTTAGTTCTGAAATGAATTCTTAATTCAATGAATACATCAACAACGAAGGACTCAAAACCAAGTGTTAAATTAGACAACCAAATTCGGAAACTTATGAAATTTTAATTTCATTAACTTTCAAATCTTTTTGAATATCCTCAGCTGAGACCTGCACATCTTAAGCCATTAAACATTGTCTATCCACAGTTTTGGTAACAGAGGAAAGTTGCAGGTTAATGGCAATGGAATCATATTACGTTTCGTAAATGACTTAAAATTTAAGGTAATACCACCTAATGACACAATAGGCTTTTGCATCTCATGTGTATTGGTGTCGTCTCAAATTTGAAAATGTTCTTTCTTCAGGTACGTATTTATCCAGAAATCGGCCCAATTGCTAAAGATGATTCCTCAATAAAAATTATGATCAGTTACCAACTTCTGCAGAGTCAATTCCTTATCTGCGCTCATTCGTATTGATCTATCCATTGCAAAACAAACTAAATAAATGACGACTTATTTGACAGATGTGACTTCTTTCAACAGTCATAATTCTGGCCTCACCATGTATGTAAACTGAAGAAAATCGATTTTATACGAACTATAGAAAATCTCTACTAATTTATCATCTCTGAAAACAGTAGATAGCTGTACTGATTTTATGTGTAGTACTGTAAAGAAAACCTAACTATTTCCCAAATGAAAATTTCATTCTCAACTAAGTAATCACATATAAAATTGTCTGGAATTTTTTTTATTCGAAATTCAAATTAAAATTTTTATGATCGAGATTTTCATCAGTAAAATTATTTGTGTAATAAAAAATCAAATAAAAATTGTTTGTACTATTTCTACTATTACTGGAACGTTAGCTTAACTAAATTAATTGTAAAGACTTTGTTTTAAATGAATTTCTAACAAAATGCGTATTCTTGCCCAAGTAACACCAACCCTAAAGGTAATTATTACAATGCATACATACATATGTATGTATCTGAATTTATTAAAGACATGATTTTACTTGCGATTAAAATCTTATCATTTACAAACTATCATCCAACAAATATCAGATAACTGCTCGACTATCGTCCAACTATAATGTTCGTCACTATAGTTCCATTGTACACCAACTGCATAGACGGCGAATAAATAATAGGGATGTGAGATGCAATGAATTATCGGTAAGACGTTTTCACGAAGGTCGCAAATCTGGTACGACGAGTAGCAAACATGTATTAAGAGATCACGAACTGGAACTGAGGAGTTTGAATTCAGCATTCCTGCCAATTGCTTTAATTGATTTGAATCCTTTAAGTACCAAGTCTGCTAAAGTCTTGTTGATACCACTAAATTGGCATGATGCTGATGAAAATGCGTTAAGAAATACCATCACTTCGATATTTGCTAAACCCAAAAATCTAAGACAAATTGAAGCATTCAGTCAAGCATTGAAGGATGTGCCCACATATGGAGATGCAGGCAGCAAGCAAGTGAAACGCAAAGCAAATGAAGGCAAAGAAATGCTGCCCGTTTCCAAAGTAAAAAGCGTTTTTAATTATCCTAAGCCAAGACAAGGGAATGTGCATTTTGTGGATAATATTGAATTGAATGTTAATCACTTGGATCGTCTGGCTTTGGCACTTGATAAGTGTTTAAAACAATATTGTTTGCACTCTATGCAAATGTGGACCGATAATAAAATTTTCGGTGATAATAACACTTTTTATGCCCTGCCACCAGACACGTCATCTGCAGAGTCAGCTGAAAACTATGCTGAACTCCCATCTCTACTGAATATAGATTACTCCAAAATAAATTTAGGGAACTTCACTTGGCATAGAAAAATACCTTTTTTGGAATTGCAAAGTAATGCTTTAAAAACTATAAATTTACCTACAACAGTAGCTAAGAAATCCTTTTCAACAAACACAACACAAAAGCTTTTGGGTGCTCCCGCAGAGAATACACCGCCTGCAGCACGGAGGTCTGCTAGCAACGTCAGAAGTGGAAAATGCATGGCTAACTATGATTTCCCCTTTTTAGCCAATTTATTCGGTACTAAAGAGTTGCTAATGAGTTGTGATACTTACAATAAAGCTTTAATAGAGGCCTCCAAACGGAGACAAGCTTTGGCGAAGATAGCTAAGCAACTGAAAAAAGCTCAAGCAAGCACTTTTAGCCGTCCAAAAGTAATGAGTATTAAAGGTTGTACTTTATCGGAATCAATTGTTAAAGCAAGCGCACCTTCTCCAGCCATGTCAAAGCCAGCACGCTCAAAACCCTCTATTTTAGCTGATGACGGCTGCAAGAAGGATGATCCCTGCAAACCTCCTAAATGTCCAGACCCATGCAAAGATGAATTGGACAAACTGAAACAATTAAAAGAAGAGGAAATGCGAAGAAAAAAGAAAAAGATGCCCACGGGTTGTGTGTCGCCTAAATGCAATAAAGAGGACAAATGTGACAAATTAAAGAATACCAAAAAAAAGAGCGCTGCAGTGAAACCGGAAATGAAATTGAGTTGCAAGAAGGACGATCCGTGTAAACCTACTGAATGTCCAGATCCATGCAAAGACGAAATGGAAAAGCTCGAGCGTTTGAAGAATGAAGATTTGAAAAGAAAAAAAAGAAAAATCCCTACTGGCTGCATATCGCCTAAATGCAAAAAAGGAGACAGTTGTAAGAATCCCAAAAAGAGTCCTTGCAAAAAACTACAAGGCTCTAATACGCAACCGACAACAGTACAATGTGCGAAAAAATCACCGTCTGATAGCTGTACCAAGGGAAAAGATAAAGGAAAGAAAAAAGGTCATCCATGCGATGATGAAAAGGAGGAAAAGGAATATAAACCAAAATGTAATAAAGATCCCTGTAAAGGGGATACAACGTGTGGTGGGCCACCAAAGAAAAAAGCAGCACCATGTGCAAAGAACGAAAGTGCATGTAAAATGAAGGCAGGTGGAAGTGATCCTTGTAAAAAGGATTCCGGCACGAAACAAGCTGCCTGTAATAAGAAAAACGATTCGAAAAATAAGAAAAATGATGGCTGTAAGAAAAAGAAGGATGATCCCTGTGGGAAAAAGAAGAAGGATGATCCCTGCGGAAAGAAGAAGAAGGATGATCCCTGTGGAAAGAAGAAGAAGGATGATCCCTGTGGAAAGAAGAAGAAGGATGATCCCTGTGGAAAGAAGAAGGATGATCCCTGTGGAAAGAAGAAGGATGATCCCTGTGGAAAGAAGAAGGATGATCCCTGTGGAAAGAAGAAGAAGGATGATCCCTGTGGAAAGAAGAAGAAGGATGATCCCTGTGGAAAGAAGAAGAAGGATGATCCCTGTGGAAAGAAGAAGAAGGATGATCCCTGTGGAAAGAAGAAGAAGGATGATCCCTGTGGAAAGAAGAAGAAGGATGATTCCTGTGGTAATAAAGACTATAAGAAAAAGAAATGCCCGGAGGATAAACTTCCCTGCGACAAAAAAGGTGATGATCCTTGCAAAAAGAAAGCGTCAAGTCCTTGTAATAACAAAAAGAGTGCCAAATCAAAATCACCTTGTTCTAAGCAAGCTAAACCATCAAAATCAAAATCATCTTGCATTCAGCAAGGTAAACCAACCAAGCCGAATTGCAAAAAATCCTTCAGCACATCGTCTCAAACACGAAGAAGACTTTTTGCTTCACCATTAAGCCGCTTCTATTCTAATTTTATGTCTCTGCCGCTTTTAAAAAATAAAAATATGTTCTCCTATGGCTTTACGCGACATTTCAGCTCAAAAAAAGGTGGTAAAAAAGATGGTAAAAAAGATGGTAAAAAAGGTAAAAAAGATCTCGGCAGTTTAAGTCAATGTAAATCTGCGGCAACACATGTACCGCCAAAAAGGAAAGATATACATAATCCACATCCCAAAGATGGGTTAAGAAAATGTTATCCTACTTATGACATGGATTGCAGAAAATTATGTAAAGATGCACGTAAAACGTCTTGTAAGAAATTCGCATTTCTAAAGGACACCGATGATAAGAAACGTAGTGGTAATATAATTTTCTTTGCCAACTTCCTCTAACGAATATTTTTTAATAATTTTTTTCTCTCATTACCCTACAAGGTAGAAAATAGGTTCCTAACAATACAAACCTTTAAAAATCGTTATCTATGCACAAAATACAAATTACCGCAGCTATATTTCCGATGTTGCCAATTTCATTCATCATCACACAATGGAAGTAACTTTTCCTTCAAGGACTTTATACCATTTCACAAAGAAACAAGCAAACAAGAACAAATCAAAAGCAAAACTCCCGTCGAGTTGAACAAATTGAACAACGAAAAGCTGACGGCTGAAGAGTCTTCAGATAAGTTACTAGAAAAGAAGGGTATATTCAATGAAGCCATTGAGATAGAAAAACCTGGTACAACCAAAAAATTAATCACCGAAATTCCAACAATTAGTAATTATGGTAAGTTTTCTTCCAAATGTTCCATTGTGGAAAACATTAAGTGTAGTTGGTCCTCGTCGTCATTTTTTTATTAAAGCCAAACAATGATCAGAGAGTGATTGGCTAAAACGTTGACTGGTTTTAATATTACCTTCAATGCTCTCTACACTATCAAAAAACTACTGCCTTTATGTAATCGAATTCGATTAATTTAAATAGTAGGTTAGGTTTGGATACCTTGAAGGGCATAGCTTACGTGGCGTCCCGTTGTAACACCGATATTACCTGTTCCGTCAATTACAACTCTGGTCTGGCACCTGTCATCTAATCCAACTCGAGTTTTATGAAGATCTAGATTTTAGACGCGTTCTGTCAACAAATTTTGAGTGCACAAAAATCCTTCGTCTCAATTTCCTAAATGCATACCCAAGTTACTATGTAAAATTCGCTAAGGTCTGCGCAAGGCCGAGTTGTTGTTAGCTACTCATAATCGACTACGTTCGATTCTCCTGCACGCTCTTATTAATAGCGACGATGTTTTCGGCAGATGATGCATTTCGATGATATGGGGGTTGGTCGATCATTTACTCAACCACCATTACCTATGTATAGTCCTCTCTATACGGATCGTGAAAAGGGGGAAAAGCAAAGAGTGATGAGAACAACAAAAAGCACTAAATTTTGTAGTCAAATAGATTATATTGGTACAAGGGGTGAGACTTATTCCATACAGAGTGAACAAGAAAATACGTAACATTGGTACTTGGCCACATTATTTATTCCTTTTCATTGTTTTAAGGAACATAGGGCCCATAAAGTATCAGTATCATCTTCTTATTGTTTTTTCTATTTTATTCATATTCCTTAATATCAAGTTTTTCCAGCTAACTAGGTACTAGGTGCAGCAGAATGTAGGATAATAGTAGGTCTCTAGTTGCTTGGAAACGACGTCCTTTGTGAACGTCATGCATGTGTGGTTAAGGAATTTTGCTATTGAGTCCCACTCGTATATCCAAAGATAAGGCTTACTCAACAGTCTATCAGGCATGTTCTGGCAATCGCACGATTTGAAATCGCAAGTGATTTTAAAAACGCCAATTTTATTTCAGGGTGTTCTGAAACTCACGCGTTTTACTTGCGATTTTCGATTTTTCGAAGTCACTTACGAAAAACAAAACATATGTTTTAGGTTTACAAATAAAAATCAAAACATCAAAACTAAACAAATAAAGAGCAAAAATGCCTACAGGTTTTTTGATAAGCATAATTTGTTTAAAAAAGCTGCAAACCAGAAAAGAAAAATTAAAAGGACGCGTCCTGAGGGATTATCTAACCCATTAGACGTTTCGGAGCAGGCGAAAGCATCAAAAATACATTTCTATCAAAAATTTAAAATTCCAGGAGTAATTGGACTGGTAGACGGCACCCATCTGAGGAACTTTATTTTTGTAGAAGGGGGTTTTATAGTTTAAATGTGTTAATTGTAAGTACTCCCATATGAAGGTTATTTTTAGAAATTTAAACAATCAAAGTGATTACTGTGCATGTAGATTTGTGACCACCAAATAAGAATACGAGCTGTTGACCCATCTAGACCTGGTTCTTGTCACGATGCTTTTGTGTGGAATTTAAGTAACGCCAATGAATTTTACTTAGAATATTCTAATGGAGACCGTGGTTAGTGGTTGCTGGCCGATTCAGCATATGCCCTACAGCCGTATGTTTTAGTACCGTACATTCGCTTAAATCGCCAATTTAAGTATACAAATGACGCAAAAAATTGGTTAAAAATAAAGCAAGTTTTTAGCTTGGCATTTTTATTTAGAAAAGTGTAAAATTGTTATCATTTTTTGTTAAGAAGTTTTGCTTGAACATATTTCATCAGTTCACTACAAAATCCTCTTGTGATTTGAAATCACATTTTTTGTTAAGAAGTTCTGCTTGAACATATTTTCATCAGTTCACTGCAATATACTTTTGTGATTTGAAATCGCAAATTTTTAGCGTTAAGCGTTTTCCAGAACACCTATTTGGCGATTTCGAATCGTATAAATTTTTTTTGGCGATTTGCGTTCGCCAGAACACCCTCTTGGCGTTTTTAAAACGAAAACGCAAAATTTAGGCGATTTGCGTTTCTCAGAACATGCCCGTATGATTATCTTCTCCAGGGGGACGGGATACTTCTAATCCTATGCCTAATAGTGGGCATGGCTCATATCATCCATAAATTTTATAGAAGCCCAATGGGTTACCCTATAGAAAAATATTTTAATTTGTTTTTAAAAACCTAACTCTTTCATAATCTCTTGCAGATATTTTAGTACGCACGACGAAAATAGCAATATCTGATTCCGATATTCATTGTTTTGAAAACGGAGTAAACTCTGGCATAACACTGGGCCATGATGCCGTTGGTATAGTGGTCGATGTAAGTTTTCTTTTATTGTTATTACCGAAACTTATTTTAACAAAAAAAAAAAAAGAAAACAAGTCTTTTTTCTATTATGCAACAAAACTTTGCTAATAATTATTAGGTGGGCAGTAAAGTAACGAATTTTAAGCCTGGCGATCGTATAGTCGTAGAATCTGGTTTATCGTGCGGCATTTGCGATTTCTGCAAGAAAGGCGCCTATAACATGTGTTCAAAACTGATGTACAACGGTTTCTTTATAAGGTATCAAGCTCACCCCGCAGATTTATGCTACAAACTCCCAAGCACTTTAAGTTCAGCCGAGGGAGCGCTGACACAAACATTGGCTTTGGGATGTCAGGCTGTTTTCTCTGCCAATATAACACCAGCCTCTACTGTTTTAATTATGGGCAGTGGTGCCACTGCGATAGCGTGCGCCTTGTGTGCCGATGCTATTGGTGCCAAAACGGTTGCATTAACATGTACAGTACACGCCTCACTCGAATCGATACGTCGCACATTCGGTTTTGATTATGTACACTACAATCATAATTCCGACCCAGCCGAACAATTGGAGTCAATTTTTTATGTACTTAAAGATTGGCCAGATGTGGTAATCAATTGTGGCATTAGTGATCACACAATGTCAGTGGCTCTTACGGCTCTAAAACCCTGCGGCTGTTGTATTTTAACGGAATGCGATACCGAAAACGTGACGTTTAATGCATTTGATACTGTAATGAAAAATATTCGTCTAATACCCAGCATTCGATCCAATAACATGTAAGTGAATTGCAAATTGTTAAAGAAGAAGATATCCCGAAAATGTTATTTTTATTTAAGGTTTCCGATAGCAATTAATTTAATGAGTTCTGGTCGTGCTCCAATTGGCAAAATTTTATACTCAATTTTCAGTTGGAATAGTATTGATGAAGCGTTTCGTATAGCACAAAATGCATCAAATTCCGTTTATCAAAAGGTTGTTGTCCATTGTGGAAGCGAGGAAACTTTGCGCAATAAATTCTGACACAAATTGAAAATTTCGATTAAAAAATTGTTAAGTGTTATGAAAATAAAATTACAAAAAAACGTAATAAAAACGTATTCTAAAAAACGTAAAAACGTATTCTAATACGAGGGACTGACAGTTCCCTATTCTCCCGTAATGTGGGAATTAGCAGCAATAAGCAGGCTGTTGGAAAGAAGCTTCCACGCGGCTGATGGAATCAGAATTTCCTGGTGACAGATGTTTATAAAGTTAGAAAGTTAAAGAAAGGGAGTGCAGAGAGGCAAGTGTTTGGGATAACCAAAAAACGTTATTGAGGAATTATAATAAGAGGATACTGATACATGTATCAAACTAATTAGCAACGACAATAATAATTAGAATGCATAGTCAGAACGCATTCTGGACTTGGAGGAGACATTACAGGGATATCCTATATAGATTGAGACAGTACAATAGATCATATGATTGCAGTGCTATGGCACTACGTCACAACAATAATTATAATATAAAATGCCTAGTTCTAGTAGATTTTGGTGCCAAGGTTGTCGAATTTATACCGATGGCGAGAATTGGCTTTAATTTTTGGATGATGAGAACGAATTGGCAGTGACTTCTACAGGAACATTATAACGGAGTTCTTTTCAAATACCAGTGTTATCAGTCATGTAAAACAATTCATTTATTGCAGGGATTTCTAAAAAAAAATACCTCAAGAGGATCTGACGTTCATGTGATTTAATGCCGTGCCATAATTTTCTTTGGAGTTTCATGAAATCTCGGGGTTATATCAATAATAATTCTGAGCTCACATCCCAAATCCACCTCTTCATAGTGGGGCACAGTAACATCTCTGTAAAATTGCCATGCAAAATTTAAGGAAAAGAATAATGGATAGTCATTAGAGATGAGGTGGCCACTTTATGGTTATCTTATTCGAAACTTATATGGAACGTCTGCTTTATAATCCAATAAATAATCACATTTGCTGTAAACAAAACTTGTTTTTTTTTTAATGAAAAATTGTATTCTCACTGAGACACCTTTTATTTATATTTTTCAATCACTTCAATTGTATATGAACTTAATCGTATAAATGATATTTGAATCACCCTGTACTATGTTACTTTCTTTTTTTACCGCATGATGTCTCTATTCTTCTCTATCAATTGTCAATACACCTACCAGCTGTTGATTTGACATTATCGTATCACTTTGTTTTCTTTTATTTGTTAAAAAAATAACTGGTGTACGCACGTGTTGGAAATAGATTCAATCGAAAGTTATTTAATTTTTCTAAAGATTTATTAGAAATTAAAACAACCACAATATGGGTAAATTAAACGTAACCGTGTTGCGGTACTTGACAAAGGAGGATTTTCGTGTGTTAACGGCGGTATGAGAAATTTTCTTAAATTCTATTTACAACAACAACAAATGTGCATTTATTACTCCTCGTATTGCAGGTGGAAATGGGTATGAAGAATCATGAATTGGTGCCCGGGCCTCTAGTGGCATCTATAGCTAATCTCAAGACAGGCGGTGTCCATAAACTGCTTAAGGAATTGTGCAAACACAAGTTGTTGACTTATGAAAGAGGAAAAAAATGTAAAGTTTTTAAACAAAAGAAAGAAAAAACAACAAAAACAATTTTTAATTTTTTCTTTATTATACAGTTGATGGTTATCGTCTTACCAACACTGGCTACGATTATTTGGCTTTGAAATCATTAACACTGCGTGGTTCTGTGGCTTCATTTGGTAATCAGATTGGTATTGGTAAAGAGTCGAACATTTATGTTGTGGCCGATGAAGATAGTAATCCCATTTGTTTAAAATTACATCGTTTGGGACGTACCTGTTTCCGTAATATTAAATCGAAACGTGATTATCACGGTCGCAGACATAAAGCCTCTTGGTTGTATTTGTCTCGTATCTCGGCCACCAGAGAATTTGCTTATATGTCTGCCTTGTATGAAAGAGGTTTTCCAGTGCCCAAACCTATTGACTTCAATCGCCACTGTGTTCTAATGGAATTGGTAAACGGTTGGCCCATGTAAGTAAACACATATAATAATTTAAGTGACAACCATTTTTAGTTAAAATTACTTTATTTTTGTTTTTTTAGGACTCAAATTCACGAACTTAGAGATCCTGAACAGGTCTACGATGATCTTATGAACTTAATTGTTCGTTTGGGTAACTCGGGTGTTATTCATGGTGATTTCAATGAATTCAATTTGATGGTAAACGATGATAGTAAACCTATACTAATTGATTTTCCTCAAATGATGTCAACTTCTCATGAAAATGCTGAATTGTAAGTATACATACATCAAATTTATATGTTAGTGTATTGAACAGTAGAAAAATAGCTTAGGAATTAATAGGAATTAAATGGTAGTTTTGGTTATTATGGTAACACATGACGTCCAATGTGCTCACCATAAAAGGTATATTTTAGACTACCTTGCAAACTCCCCATTAAATTTATTTATGATTGATATGAATATTTCAATACATGCATAAAACTATTAACTGGGTTACGTACGGAACATTGTTGCTAACGGAAATCTGGGATCGATATCAACGTGAATTTGATATCGGCTCTGGATTAATGGCGTTGTTTCTTTAACCTCTTTGTCGGAAGCTAATATTCAGACTGTTCAGAGTGTAATTGTGTTATTGTTTACGACAACTGAGGGTATTTTTGGTTTCTTCTTTACTTTCACTATCTCTTTTTTCTGTTCCTTACTTTCCTTTTTCTAGGGAGAGCACATTGGATTTCGTAACTTAAAAGTGTGTATGTAATAAAACCGATTAATCTTGTAATTACAGTTTCTTCGATCGTGATGTACAGTGTGTGAGGGAACTATTTCGTCGTAAATATAATTACGAAAGTGAAGATTATCCGAAATTTAGCGATATAGTTAGGGATGATAATTTGGACACTGAAGTTCATTGTACCGGCTATGGTTTTACCAAAGAAATGGAAAATGATTTGCTTAAGGTTTGTTTTATTAGTAGTATTTGCTTGTAGGCATATGCTTTAAATTTAATTTATCATTAGGAATATGGCATGATTGAGGAATCTGAAGATGAGGAGGAAGTCGAACATGATGAAGATGTTCCCGAATTACAAGAATCGACAAACGATGACATAGACGCATATCGCCAGCAATTACAAAATGAGATAAGTTTCAGTGAAAGTAAATCATCTAAATCTGGTGATGATTCTATTAGACGTTACATAGAGTCATGTACGCAATACTTGGGTAATATTAAGATTGGCCCAGAAGTTGATATACCGGAAAGTACACCAAAACCAGGAGCTCTTCAACCGCAAATACTAACAGAAGAAGCAAATTCTAAAACACCTGAAACAAAAGTTGCATTTGAAATACCCAGCGAAGTAACGAACACAAATCTTCAATCACAAGCTGAAAAAGAGGAAACTAGTCCCAATCAAGCTAATCAAGATGACTCTGATGCGTTGTCATTAAGTTCAAATGATTTAGAAACTGATAATGTGCCCGAACTAGTAAATGTTGATCCAAATTCCCGTATGTATCGTTTAAAAATGGTAGAAAAAATATTAGAAGAAGCTCGCTCGCAACGTTCATATTCGACTTCGGCCAGTACGATAGCACCATCAGTTGTAACTGATCGTATAAGGCGTAATATGGATAAAAAAGAAAAAATCGATATGCGCAAACGTTGTGTTGCCAAGGGTGAAGCCAGTGCCGTACATCGCCATCGTAAAGAGAATAAAGATGTCGTCAAAGAATATGCTGGTTGGGATTTTTAAATACTAAATTGTAAGTTATAAATGGAATATAGAATTAAAAGTGTATTAATTCTTTGATATACATATGTAATGTATTTATAGATATTTTTTTATATTGTATTGTTTATAAGAGAAATTCCTTTCGTGAGTTCTTGTAACAGATTGAATTAAATTTGAATTAAAATAAAAAAAAACTATAATTTTAATTAAATTGTTGATGCGTCCAATTGAGTTTAAAACAATGTATTGTTTTGCTTCAATGTGTCATACGTATTCCATTAGCATCAATAACATGTTTGAAGGCTTTGTATCATTAATTTTGCAAACAAGCTGTTCACAATTGTTTGTTTTACTTTTTAGCGTTGCTGCAAAAAAAAAACTTTTAAAATCACTTATTGTCTAAACTATTACAGTTTTTAAATAACGGGTACTTACTTTACAATTGAAGCGACTGAATGAATATCGTCTGATTTAATTATAGAATTTCGTCTGGTTTAATTAATCGTATAAATTTAATTTATTTTTTGACTTTCGGCTTTAAAATTAATATCAACATGCTATTGTACTGGCACACACAGTATATTTTTTACAATTGTTAAGCGAATTGCTTTATTTAAGCATTGATACCTTTTTGCGATCGTATTAACTATAATAGAACATGGGCTTCTAATTGAAAGGCGGAATCTTACACTGGTTTACCTTGTCAAGTGTACTATTAAGTATGCATCTGTGCACGACTGCTGCAGATTCGCCGCAAAAAAATGGAGTTATTTACAGCCTTTGCGTATGAAGGTATTTTAATTCATACATGTGAATAGTCCATTAACTTTCAGCTTAACTGTATTTATGACTCATGAGGCCCCTGTTTGGATATGAAGAATGAATTTGAAGTGGCTAAGATACAGGAACTGACATGAATGCATACATATGGCGCTGAGGATTTGAGTCATGAAGACTGGTTAAGATAATGGGAAACAGGTTTAACACCATATTAATCGGGGGGCATCTTAACCTGACCAATTATTCTGTTAACTGTTCAATTGACAGAACCAGCAAACTCTATGAATTAATTTGGAAGCAACATAATCTTTTAAAAAAGGTACTATTGTTTGGAATATTGTTTTGTAGCTGACAGATAGATATTTTTATCTCTTCTGAGGGATTTGAAAGGAAATAATCCGTGAAAGGGAAGATGGAAAGAGTCGGCGGCTCTTCTCAAGCCATACTTGCTTGAGACAATCTAAACTTTTGCTACTTAATTATAATGGCAACAGATTTGGTTCATGCAGCAGAGTATCCAGAACTAATTTAAGGATAGTAATAGGCCTTCTGAACAGGCATTGTAGATTCAAAAAACATTTGTTTACAATAATAACAAGCGTGCTTATTAAGTACTTGGAATAGATTTATTTTAAATGACGACGTATAGCATGTCAGAGCAACACTTTTGAGGGGATCATTTCAATGAGGTGCTCCACACAGCTGCAGGGCAGAACAAAAGATCGTCTTTTCTTGTTTCACTATAATATGTAGATATGTCCCGCCGTTGTTGAAATCATCTGTCTGCCTACCATTTATTTCGATTGAATGACGGATTCCTACACAAGTCTTGCATTTGCATCTTTAGAGAGAACAAAAATTTGCCCATATACCGAAAACGGCAACTTCCAATATTTGGCTTGATATTAATTTGCCCTAAATGACTAATAAGGTGATCTCTGCAATAATTACCACGACGATCTTCTATAGAGTGACGCCTTAATCAGACAGAAACAAGCTTGATTCGGACTTAAAACTTCTATTATCAAAAATGTAAATGATGATTGGGTTAGACATTATATAGATACCCTATGTATATTAAGAGTAGTACAATAGATTGTATGGTGGCTGTATTATCTTACCACATGGCAATAAATGTAAATAATAATTATGAGAAAAAATCCCACTACACTGTTATGACCAAGATCAATTTAAATCTTATACTTTCTATCAGTAAATTTTTTAAAGTTCAATGCAAATGTATAATGTTTTTTAAAAGGTTTTTAAAAGATGGCCCTTGTCAATGCAACATCCTAGATCCTATGAGTTTTCTATTCCACAACTGTAGCTTATTGCAAAGGATGACACAAGCCTCCATCGACTACAATAAAATGAAGACATCACCAGTCTATTGATGTAATTTTCGAATGTTCAGATGATAGCACAGACTAACAAGACTATTTGAGTTTAAAAACGAAAATAAAAATTTACGTTTAGAACACTTATTTAAAATAAAATTAATATATTTACAAATTTACATACAAATTTAATATCAAATACAATCTTTGGTTTATTCCAATGGATCCAAAAGGCCCAAGTTATCATAAATAGGCAATAAAGTTTCGACAATCTTTTGCATTCCTTTGTTGTCGAAATATAACGAATCCTTGAACTTAATACCAACTTCCTCTTCATTTACTAACGTACTAAACTCGGCATGTTCGGTATTTGTATTTAACATAAGGGCTTGGAAAACAAAAGTAGCATTTATAGCTGAAATTAGAAAATTAAGAAACAAAGAATAAATATTAATTTATTGTAATTAAAATAAATAAATAAAGTATTTTAAAGTCAGTAATTAAGAATATTTCAATATTCTCTTTCTTACCTAAAAATTTACGAGATTGTACTTCCAAATTGAACTGAAACAAAGTAGGTAAACGTCCTTTGAACTTCAATGCTTTCAAGGTGCTCTCCAAAATATCGTAGTAATATTTTATAAATTCTTGTTGGTTATTCAAACGTAGCTCTTCTTTCAGTGAGGTATTAAAGAAATAATGAAAATCAATGGCAGGATGACCCCAAACACAAAGTTGCATATCCAAAGGACATTGATCACTGGGTTCTTGATCAATACCATTGGGATACTGGAACATCATATTATTTGTCCAATAATCGCCATGAGCAAAAGTCATAAAGTGGCTGTCATCGGGATCGAATCCTTTGACTGTGTCTTCCATAATGCGTTCGATTAAACCTTCACATTTTTTACCATATTTGGCTTTGAGATCAGGACGACTGTTGACATAATGCGACAGACCAGTTATAATACCACACATCATGGGCTTAAAACCTTGAGTATGACGATTGTAAAAGCCATGATCAAATTTGTGTACTTTAAAGAATTCTGGATCACGTTCATTTAACACAGCACCGCAGGCATGCAATTTGGCCAATTTGCGTAAAGCCAAATGTACATGTTTTGTATCCAAGCGAGCCACGCGATTGGCTACAGCAAAATCTCTGGCTACCAAATCATCAAAAATAATAGCACCATGCTTGTCATCTACATGCAAAGTTTTGGCATAGATTTGATCATCATCACCGAGTTCCTTCATTAGAGTATCAAAGCGTGGTGCGACATATCGATAGTAATCGATTTCACATTGTATAACATTGTATTGGCCAAGTACTTGTCCTTCGATACCCTCACCTTGGAAGGTCATTTTAATTACAAAGGCATCTGTTTTCGGATCCACAATTGTATCGCTTACATAGGTGACCTTAATGCGTAATATGGCACTCGTATAATTTTCACCTTTTCCATTACCCGACTTGCCACTAATCTTTGTCACTTTAATACTGTCATCATTATGACGTTTAATCAATTTATCTTGTATATAATCAACGGTTATCCATTCGGGTAGATTAGGATCGATTTCAGGCACCATCTTTAATTTATTTGTACTATGAGCAGTTATACGTTTGAATTATTAAACTGTTATAAAAATTGTTAGCAGAAAACCGGCTCTATTTATACCTCAAATAGATATCTCGGATTCATACGCTAATATTTTTTATAAGATTTCAATTTTTCATAAAACGTTTGATAAGATAATTGTGTTAAAAAACTATGTATGTATGCACATACATACGTCCATACATATAAGTCTATGCATTTATATACATATGTACATATGTTTGTTTTATAAATCTACAAATACGTGCATGTATGTATGTATTCACACATATTTATTATTTTAAGAGTGTATTTATTAAATACAAATTATAATCAATACGCGTTTGCACAAATTTAATAAAATTTAATTTGAATTTAAACTGTGATAATGTTAGACATTGTTAAGCGGTACAGTTATGTTGAAGTTTGTATTGTATTTTATTATTGGAAAAGACGTCATGATCCCCTTTGTCATGATATGTTAGTGGTGGGTTTGAATCACGTTCACCACCATGACCAGACCTTCAAACGTTCTATCACCCAACATAATGTCAGCTTCTGCAGTAATCCTGCTGAAGCAGGCTGAGCTGGTCAGCGAAACTGACAATAGCGCAGTGTTCCATTAGAATTCCTACGAATCGTTTTCTGGTTAAACTTAAGTGGTTCTTCCGCTGTCTACTGATGGAGTAAGTAATTTCGAAAGTTTCGGCAACCAGGTATGGCGTACAACCCACGTTTTGTTGAGTGCTGCCATACTGCTTTTTCTACTTTGGAAAAGTATTCCTACAGAGCAGAAGTCGCCGTGGTCTAACAGGTAGTGAGTTAGCTTATTAGATGTGAGGCCACGGTTCAAACCCCAGGTCAGGCATCTCCAACCAAACGAAATATGACAAAATATTTCTTCGGTGACTCCTCTCAGCGGATTTCTGGCAAAAACTCTGAAAATAAATAAAATTGCCATGAAAAGTTTCTCAAAAATTTGTTGTTTGGAGTAGACTTTAAACTGTAAATCCCGCCACTCAACATAAGTGATGTGAGAAACTAGGTCGTAATCCTAACTAAAGGGCAGAAATGACCAATTATGTATGTATGTATGTATTCCTGTGGAGGCGCATATATTCTCTCTATCGTCTCCTCCTCTGACATCACCGATCTCTTCCGTTTCCCATTATGCCACAGAAGCCGGAAACCCAGCAGAGGCCGGTGTTGTGTTGACGTATACATTGTAGAGTCGATGGAACTCCTGACACCCGTTTTGTTTGACGAGTTAGGATCCCAGTGTTTTGATTGCTGCTCGAATGTCCACATATGATCAAGTTTGTAGGAGGCTTGCAGTTTCTTCAATAGCAAAAATTTCCAACTGAAATACGCTGGCCCGTTAAGTGCCGGTTTATCGAAATAGATCCCAGATCAATTTTTGAGCCATCGGTGAAGATCATCACCAATGACAGCTTCAGCAACCCATTCGTCCTGTGTGTTAGTTTGAGTCTTGTATGTTCGTCCAAAAACAATCTCCTGTACCATGTAGTCACATCTGAAACTTGGGTGATTCGGTTCTACTTCATGCATAACTTTAAACTTATTTCAAATTTTTATTGCTGTGTTATAATTAAAATACATATGTAAGCTTTAATACTTGATCCAACCTAACGCCCTTGTTGTAAATTATGACAATAATAATAGTGTTTGGAAGTAAATCATACAAAGAATTGCAAAAGCCGAAAGACATTTCGCTCCAGATTCTCTTCATAGATTTCATTACTGGATTTTTGTTGTCCAATTGTCTTTCATTTTTGTATACTCCTCAACGAGCCCTAGAAATTTTCGACGATATTTAGGTGTGGCGATTTGAAGTCGACGTAGTCTAGTAGCTAGCGTGTTAGCTTATTAGATGTGAGGCCCCGGTTCAAACACCAGTTTAGATTTCAAATCGAAATATGAAAAATATTTTTAAGGTAAAATACAATTGTCGATTTTAAATTGGATGTCCCGCCACTAATGTATAACATTAACACCCACAACATGGGCGGTGTGAGAAGCTAGGCATGCAATAACCAATTAAATATGAATATATAGGCCACTGCATTATACCGACAAATTGTCCTTCAATACACGATTTCACTACTCTGGCAGAGTGTGTTCGATTTCCACTAGAAACCTTGGTTTGTTACACTACACCGAGCATATTGTAATTAATAAATAATTAAATATTTAAAGTTTTAAATTGAACTTAAACAATAACTTTTTGGAGAATAAGATTTCATATTGATTAACTTAATTAAGGAAACAGCTTGTTCAGCTAACATTTCAAAGCACAAATTCAATCATATACTGCAGGCATCTACCTTTGTATAGGGCTTACATATCCTGAAGTAGGGTACAAACTTAAACCCGAAATCATCAAAAGTTGCACTATGTCTGTGTGCGCATTTGACAGCATACATGGACTATATACATACATACATACATATACTTATGTATATATAGTATATACTAGTATGTTTACAAACTAACCTGTGTAGCTGTATTAGGGAGGAGGTGTGTGCGACACGAGAAAAAATAAATCTAAATGAATATTGTATATAAAATTTTAATATGATCGAAAACTTTTGTTAAATTTTTCTTTCCACTTGTATGGTGACAACAGACGATATTTGTTCTTTTGGCAAAAAAAAAAACACACAAAAACAATAATAGAACGAAACAAATTAGACCAACTGATTAAAGTATAAATACTTATTATTATTATCTCATTTCCAATTGATAACCATTACCTTAGTTAAGCTTGTATTATCTATTAAATGAAATCAATACTAGGCGGCAAACTAATTAACAAAAGTTAACATGCTGACTTGCTTTACTTACAGCGTATATTTGTTTGGTTTTATATTTTGAACACATATGACTGATTAAAAAAAAAAACAAAAAAAAAACCTGACATTAATATTCCTATCGACGAATTTTATTTAAATATTTAATTTGGAGGCTTGTGCCTATTCATAAATGATAATTCAGTATGTAAAAACAAATATTTTGTCATTGTACTCTACATAGGCTTAAGTTGTGGCTGTGATGATAGGCCACAACTCTGTAAAACGAAATTTTTCATGAAATTTTTTACAGAGATGTGGTTGTATCTCGGATTCGAACCCAAAAAAAAAAATTGGTCGGCGTTAAGTTGCATGATCTTGGTTTTACATTTAACATCATAATTTCTTGAGATAATTTGTTCTGGAAATAGTTACTCTTGCGTTGTGGATCAGATCCAAATCCAAGCCATTCTGTTAAGGACAAAAGAACTGCTTTATCATGTTCTTATAAGCGTAACTACAATTTCAACACCATCTTTAAAGAAGTAAAACCCAATCACTCCCCCTAGCCAAAGTTTGCATCAGACAATTGCTTTTTCCGTATGCATTGGATTCCCATGGTTTATATTAGGATTTTCTAAGTCGAAGTGTACCAAGTTGTTATGTCTCTAGAAGTCTGTGGCCTTCTAGAACGGGTTTGCTTAGATAAGGCCAGCCCGAAGTAAGTTATTGGTTTAATTACAGGGCACTGTGATATTAAATCGCTGGCAAGGATCTGGAGCAGACCCAGGAGGACTATTGCAGGGTACGTTGGGATGAGGAGGAATTTGAAACTATCGAACACCTCCTCTGCAATCCTTAGTAGGTTGAAGTTGAAAACCCTTGGCACGGGCTTCTTTTAAGGTTTGGATTTTATGCCGAGAGCCGACATTAGAGCTCTCAGGACATTAAGGTTTAGAGCTCTCAGAACATTAAGGTTATAGTCGCGCTCTTTTGTGTTTTTGTAGTTAAAATTTTTTTTCCATTTCCAATATCTTTAACTCCTTCGCCAACCTCTCTTCTATTAGCCATTGACCTTTGGGTATTCTACTTGTCCCAATGGCAATTAAACTAACCTATGCGAAGCAATTAAATTTTTAATTTTTGTGTTAATTTGAAGCACCTTCCAATGATAGATTCAGTTCCAGTTGTTCTTTTAACTTTTTTAAAGGAGGAAGCACTGTCTTTAAGCATTACAAGGAAATTATACTTGCCATCCTAGAAGCATATAATATTGGAACCAAATTTGTTGAGTAAATATTTATAACTACTGTAGGGTGATATTAAATTGGATTTTTCGGCAATTTATTTTTTTTTATATTTTTTTTTGTCACACGCAATTTCTTCTTAAAAATTTAATTGTTGACAAAACATGTTTGATTATATTAAAATAAAATTAAGAAAACTGTCAAGTCATGTATTAAAAAATAAATAACAAAAAAAAAAAGAAAACAAACAAAATATATAATAAAAAAAAATTAATAACAGCGTTTTGTTTAGTATTCCTACTATTGGTATCTGTTATTAGCAGCAGGTTATTTAAAAAAATGGCAAAAAGTTAGTTTACTTCATGAAAAGAAAAAACAAATTCTGATGTATTCGATTTCAAATACAGTGACGTAGTAAAAAACAATATTATCACAGTACCCTATACAAGCAGGTACAATTTATTTTTTATAAATGTCTCGTCACGAAGCCAAACTTGTTCTGTTATAGTCGAATTAAACTTTCGATGGACATTATTTTGTTAATAGAAATACAAATACATAAGTAAGATCAGACGCGATAGTTCGATACCTTACACCACAGCTCACTCTATTTTGTTTTTCCTTGGGGTTAGAACAATTATACTGAATAATAGTGTCCAGTATGTATTGCTACAAAAATTTTCACTTCATAATTTTCAAGTGTATTTAGCTTTATCTCAAGATCAGAATTTTAAAGTTATTTGAACTCAAGTCTGAAGTCTACTATCAGAATAGAAAATTTTTCTATTCCCTTGAAAATTAATACAACAAAAACCCGTAGTCTTTGACACTACATACATACTACTTACTTACTTACTTACTTAATTGGCCATACCATCCCGTTTAACGGATTTCGGCCTGCCGCAACACATCCTTCCAGGCGCCTCTACTTCTTGCGCACCTACGCCAGTTGGTCACAGCAATCGATGACAGGGCTTTCTCAATTTGGTCCTTCCAACGGATGCAAGGTCGTCCTCTTTGCCGACTTCCGCAGATTCCCGCATCAAATACCCGTCTCGCCGGAGCAACCTCCTCCATTCGAACGACATGGCCGAGCCAGCAAAGCCGCTGGATATTAATACGCTGTACAACGTCAATGTCGTTGAGGAGCTCATAAAGCTCACTGTTGGATCGGATACGGAAATCATCGCCAACTAGCACTGGACCGAAGATCAGTTCTTAATAGGGTCCATGCCTCTGTGCCATAAAGAAGCACGGGTAGGATGAGTGTCTTGTAGAGTGTTAGTTTTGTCATACGAGAGAGCCGATAACTATACTTTTGAAACGGTAAAGGAATTTATTTATCTTGGCTCCGCTGTTACCACCAAAAATGATGTCAGTCTGGAGATCAAGCGCAGGATCACTTTTGCCAACAGGTGCTACTATGGTCTCAATAGGCAATTGAGTAGCAAAGACCTCTCTCGTATGACACTACATACATGGAAATAAATAAGATTTTCTATTTTGGAGAATTAAAGTGAGTTCGTTCAGACCGTCAGAGCAACTAGACACAGATTTTTTTGTCATAAGTTTACTTCTATCGGCTCTTACAACAAAGACTTACGAACTTTGAAAGTTGATAACGATCATCTTATTGAAACTACATACATCTGTCAAATTAGTTGTCATACATATTCGGTGTGTTTTATTAATTCACCATGGGCGGACATAGAATTCAAGAAGACCATCAAATAATAAAATTGGTTTTATGTAAATAGGTGTTCTATTTGGGCAATCTAGGACCATTTGTGGATTAATGCGTACGTGAACAAACAAAATTATCGACTTTGGGATCACTGTTTGTTATGGCTTTTGGGCGCCATCGGTCCATATGTCACTGTCAACAGCGACACACTATAGGAAGATGCTTGCCAAACTTCCTTTGTGGTTTCAAAAGGACGGTGCTACATGCCACATAGCTGCAGTCGTATTGGATGTTCCCCTGTCATCTCTCAAATTTAGCCTGATTTATGCATTAGATTCATAAAATAAAAAAGGAAAGAACAAAAACTTTCAGCTGATATCTCACATCCACTTTGTTTTATTTTGATTTAATAATAGAAAGCGCTTGAAAAAAGAGCATACAACAAGTCAATAGATTAATTTAAAATTATATCAAATTCAATCAAGGTTGAAAGTTAATTTTAAATAAACGGTTTTGAAAAACTTAAAAAAACATGTTAGAAACGTGTTGCCAAAACTCTTCGTAAATATGATTAGACACTTAGAAATGATAAATTATTCTTTATACACCTCAAACCTCTTCATATAATTATCACGTAAAATATTTTATTTTTAACACTTGTTGTATATTGAGGGGTACAAATTGTCCTCTTTTAGATTATTTACTACCAAGATCCGTCTACCCTCTGCGTTAACTTAACTGCAAGGATTACCCATTTGTTTTTGAAGGTATTGCATTCGGGTCCGCATATTTAAATGGAAGTAGATCAACATTTTTGGTAGAAAACCTTTTACGTGCAGCATGTATAGTCCTTCAAAATTTCCATCAAACTTTGTAAAGTTCCAAATATGCTTTCGATATCATAATTTTTCTTCCATTAAAATTTCGCTTGCTTCGTACAATGTCTGCTTGGTCTAGATCGTGCCATTATTAACTGTAGAAGTCAATAACTTTATCCATTGTGTGTTTGGTCAAATCCAAAGCGACTCTCACTGTTTTTTTTAGTTAATCTTGGCTAAAACTTCACTTTTTCGTGTTTAAACGAAGAGGTAACATATAAAACAGGGGTTAAATATTTGGTAGTAAGTGTAAGATCAAGTTTTTCGATTCTTATTGGAGTCATATCGAATCTAAATTTTCTGTTATTTATTCTCTTGAAATTTCCTTTCGTTTAAGCAATATTTTATCATTTCTTTCGGGCGCAATATTAATTCAACAATGTTCCTTTTGCTTTGGATTATCGATTGAGAACATTTCGAAACCATTTAATTGCTTTTCCACACCATTTCACTAATTCGTTATTTTTGTTACAAAAAATTATTTGGATTGAAACCTTTATTTTTCTGCCTCTTCCCCCTGTTGGTTACATTTAATAAATATTTGATAAAAAAGCAAAATTTAAACGCTATTATGGTAGAATAATTTCATTTAAAACGTCTTTACAGAGGCTTACATATTTTCGTTCAAATATTTGCTAGATGTGACCTTATCTTTAAGGAAGCATTTCTTTCTGTCGTTAAATTTTTTTTATTTAAACAATATTTGCTTAGACAAAGATAAAGCAATGAATTACAATAATTTAATCATTTTTCAATTACGATTTGGAACACAAACGAAAAAACAATTGTTTTTTATATTTGCCGTAAAATTTAATCCAATGAAAAGAATTATTTGTTCTTTTATTATTTGTAAATTAAATTTACTTGATCATCTGAATGAATTTATAGGTGTTTTGTTACATGATTTTAAATTATTTTATTATGTGAAATTATTATCATTCTGGTTAAATATTTGAATGTAACTGAATAAATAAATTGCAAGTGCGCCGAGTTACACTGAAAAAAATTCTCGTTTGAAATGAAATTAACACATGAATACAAGTCCATTTTCTAAATTCCTTCTGTTCAGAATTTCAACAAACTTTGTCCAAGATGTAATGGAATTAAAAGATTTTAGAAGGATTGCGAAGGCAATCTAGCTGAATTCGATGAATTGTTAGCTTAAGCAGGTCCTTGGCTGTTATTATATATTATACGGTGAGCTATAATACCAACTGAGACACCATTACCCCCCCATAGAAGCTACAATAAAGTGTGTCTGGGATATAAACGACATTATTTTTTCGTTGGAAACTCCTACCATGCCCTGAAATCTTTAAAATCAGGCCGAAAGACGTTGATAATCACGTAATCGGCCTATAGCGCTCACCGTTAACATTGATGGCTTGGCCAATGTTGTTTTAAAGAAATATATATCGATAACTCCACCAGCTCAAAATCCAAACTAAAGAATGGCTTTTTTGAAATGCATTGGACGGGTTAATAGTCTACCCTTTCAACTCTATTTACCAAATACTCGTCGTTGTCTGTAGTTGGTTACCTTCAACTCCTCAATCAGTTAAGTTTTTTAAGGGTCATGATGCAAAATTTGCCAAATTCGTACCTTATAACGTACAGCGATTATGTTTTCATCACCGTTTGCGTTTGGTCAACGGATTGGTGTTGTTTGATCGTTTAGTGAATGAATAGTTCTCTCGGCAAAATGATTACGGTCATAAAATGAGTGAAGCACGTATGGTAACGCCCATTTGAATAAATATTATTTGCGCGTATTAAATGCTACATCCGTAGTGATTTGGCAAATCAGATTGAATAAATTGCAACTAATTTGGCAGATGTAACTTCAACCAGATGGCCATTGTCAAAGTTCGAAAGACGTCGTTGGAGGACCCGATACCTATTTCTTCGGCAACTTTCAAAATTCCACTTAGTGGTTACATGCTGTTTTATAATCTAAAATTTTAAATTTTTTACCGTGTATTCAATTTTTTTTGTTTGTTACGAATCTAATCTATTTACGGAGAGTCTTCAAATGATAATGTTATAAACGTACGTCCGTATATTATACATACGCGTACGTTACATGAGAATGCATAATAGTTTCACAATTACATACAATTGAATTCATAATCTAAAGATATAAATACAATCGAAAAACTAATGCAAAATTTCATTTGGCAAGCAAACGGAAACTAAACAATACGCTTGAGACACAGTATTTAGTAAAAATTCAAATTATTTTTAATTAAAAAATGTCAGACACAATTAACAGCGATACACCAACATTTATTACACAAGAATATGTAGAGAATATATTGAAAAAATACTTTCAAGATTCCACTTTACAAGTGACGGAAATTAATGCAAGTTCGGCATCGGCAAAAGAGAAATTTATTGTAGCGTAATGACAAGACTACGCGTTAAATATAAAGTTAAACGGTCGGTAGTTTCAAAACAAATTAACTTTCTTGTCAAATCCACTGAAGATAATGATTCTATATCCACAAGTATTTTAAAAAAGTATGATGTTTACAATACGGAAATGCAAATGTACGAAACCGTTTTTCCACAACTACATCAGTTATTAAGGTCTATTGGCGACAAGGAACAATTGAGTGCTGAAACAATTTATGTGGATCGTCAGCTAAATGCCATTATGTGTGAGGACTTATCGGTGCGACAGTTCATTACAGCCGATCGTTTAGTAGGTATGGACGAGGCTCATGTGAAAATATGCCTGAAGAAACTTGGCAAAATGCATGCTGCCGCCGCTGTTTTAAACGAACGCCAAGGTGGCTGTTTAGAAAAATTTACACACGGTATTTTAAATAGACATGTTAATTATTTTGGAGTATTTTTTGAAAATGTTATTAAAGTTTGTGCAAAATTTTCGGAAACTTGCCCTGAATTGGGTGCTTACTATAGAGATAAACTATTAAAATTGATACCACACGCAGTTGAATATGCTACGCGTTGTGTTGATCCAAATCCCAAACATTTTCTAACATTAAATCATGGTGATCTATGGGTTAACAATGTAATGATACAATATCATAAAGAAGAAAATGATAACGTTCGACTTGTGAAAGATGCTTTATTAATTGATTTTCAATATTGTAATTGGACTTCGCCAGCTGTGGATTTGCATTATTTCTTTTTTACTTCATTGCAAGATGATTTATTGTTCAATCAACAGCCAAAACTAGTGCAGTATTATCATCAAGTGTTGTCAGACACTTTGGAAAAACTTAAATACAAACAGCACATACCAACTTTACTGGAACTGCAAATACAACTTATGGAAAGAGGTTTCTATGGTAAGTAAAAATGAAAAAAAGTCTTTTCAAAATTTCTTTAAATTTGTGTTTTTTTTTCTGCAGCTGTTACTGCTCAGCTGGTAAACTTTCCCCTCATGACCAATGATAAAACTGAAGAGGCTGATTTCGAAAATATTGTTAAGAGTGATGAAAAAGCCCAACGATTCCATAATATTTTATACACAAATGAACGAGTACGAAAAGTTATTAAAGTTATGTTACCCAGATTTGATAATATGGGACTTTTAGATGTAGTCGATTAAACATACATATACTTACAAATTTGTAAATAATTAATAACAAATTACGAAAACAGTATTTCAAATATTTCCAATACTTAATAAAAATTTAAAGGATTTTTCGAACATTGGTATTTGATAGAAAATAAGTAAAGTCAAGTTTAACTTATTATAACTTAAGTTTACTTAATTATTATTGCTTTATTACATTTTTACTTATTTAACCAATACAACTCTTTAGTCAGCATTACAATTCAGCTTTTAACGTGACCTGTGTCGCGTGTGTTAATTTTTTATACGATGCATTTATATACGATGCATGTCATTTTCAGTCGACTTTAAACTGTACGTCCCGCCACTCATGTATAAAAATTAATGCACACAACCCCATAAGTGCTAAGAGGAACTAGGTCGTAATCCTGACTAAAGGGTTGTAATGATCAATTATGTTATATTATGGGGAAAGTTTCTATTAGTTCCGCCACTTGTGGATAAAATTAACACACACAACATGGGTGGTGTGAAAGGATAGATTGCAAGCCTGACTAAAGGATTTAAATGTTTTAACAGATAGCAAGGCAACGGCATCTATGTTGCTGATTCAGCTTAATATCTTGCTCATCAGTACTCTAATTTGATTTGAGTTAAATTTCTTTACTTACATTACAGACCATTAGCTTGGTTTTATACTGTGCCATTATTACTCTCATTATGTCCATCATTAGATGTTAAAGTTTAAATGTTGAAGCCTTAGTAAGCGTTTTATCAACTTTGTTAAAGGTTCCAGACAATTTTTGTCACCAAAATTGTGTCTTGCCTAGATTTTTGATGGATTGTACTCGTATTTTAAATAAAATCACTTTTAGATTTGTATTGTTCTTTTTATTATTATAAAGCAAAGTAGAATAAAAATTCATTTTTTTTAATCGTATTTTAAATAATTTTTTCTTTTTGTTAGGAATTTATCCCAGTGGAAGAAAAACGCCACACGTTCTTATCTTAGTTGCTTGACCTTTTTAAAATGAATAATTAAAAAAGAATATAAATGTATTGAACAATGTAATGACATGTAACTCATAGGTAGCTGTTAATATTCGAATTGTTTCAAAATTATAAATTTATGTTTTAACACTTTTATTTATTCACGACATTTTTTCTTTTTTTTCCACAATTTTAATGAATATCTGGGCTGGTGGTGTTGACATACGAGTATTATTAGCCAGTTTATTTAATGAGCAAAATGTTGTTAGGAGGATAGATAAACTAGAAAAATAAAAAAAGAAAAGAAAAGGCAATGAAATTCAAAATAACACTTTAAATATTTCATTTTGTATTACATTTTGTTTTTCACTATATTTTGCATTCAGCTCATCTACAGTTCGTTTCAGTTGGCCGCTTAAATCACTTCCCTGTTTAGCAATATCATGATTCAATTCCTTTGTAGAGATTTCCTGTTTATTCAGAATTTTCTGGACAGAAGTTTGGGTAATATTTGTCAATTTTTCGACTTCATAGCTTGTATTTTTGCCCACTTGTCCTTTAGTAAGCTTTGGAATTTTAAGTCAAAGTCGTCAATGAACTTTTGGACACCATCAGATGCATTATTTGAATTTTTATTGGACGATTCCAGTAATTGTTTTTCTTCGCATATGAAACCGTGTTGGGTTGTACAATTATCATTTCTCCATTTCATATGACCAAGAAAAATCAGAACG
The DNA here is from genome assembly GCA_958299815.1 of Sarcophaga carnaria. Classification (NCBI taxonomy): domain Eukaryota; kingdom Metazoa; phylum Arthropoda; class Insecta; order Diptera; family Sarcophagidae; genus Sarcophaga; species Sarcophaga carnaria. The sequence goes on from OY283150.1 coordinate 141,540,074, forward strand.
CAATGTCGATTATCATGAATCTTTTCAGGATAGTTTTCCTCCCAATTAGCGTATGTAAATTTTTTTCCAGTTGCCGACCAAAAGAAGGGTCGATCAGCATCACCACTAGGATTAAATTCATCATTAGCACCCAGCCAAAGAAAATTAATCCTTATTTCTCCTTTAAATAGTTCACTAATGACATCCTGTTTTTCGGGAGAATCCATTATTAAAAGCTGTCTATCCCAACTAGCACATTCATGCAAAGCCTGAAACCAATTATACTAAAAAGGAATTTAATTTTCAATAAAAATTCTTACAAAATTTCATTTTGCCTTGTGTTCATATTCGATTAGATATTCCCGACCATCCGATAGGACGTGAACTTTCAGAACAGAAACTGCTGAGGCAATTAAAGAACAACAAATTATTAAGATTTGCGTATTTAATTTAAAAGTCTTCATTACGAATTATTTTAATACTGGCATGCTTTTAATAAAATTCTCTGTTTATATACCCTAAACTACAGCGAATTTTGTGGTATACTTATCGTAATTTTAATTCAAAATAAAACTTATCAGCCTTTTAACACAAGCTTTAATGAAATATAATTTTTTTTTTATAATTGTAAGTTCAGAATATTTTATCATACTAACAGACCATTGACCACAGACCGATAATTACTTTGCTATCGCTAGCTACTGTTGCTTAACAAAAATATCAGACTTCCTTTAGTTTATTCAGTATTTTGGTTTGACAGAAAACACTCTCCAAACATAAGATATGTATTAGAAAGAAATATAAAATAAAGATTTTTTTTAAGTAGGCAGTGTGCCGACGTGAACGAAACGAAACGAAATCTGAAAAAATATTTCTTCAGCAACTTCCTTCAATAGATTTCTGCCGAAAACAATGAAAATAAATAAAAATGTGTCATGAAAACTTTATCAAAAAAAAAAAAAATTCGTTCGAAGTGCACTTTAAACTGTACGTCCCGTCCCTCATGTATAAAAATTTACGCAAACAGCATGTTGCCATGACCAATTAAGTAAGTTTCTTGTTTATTAAGTTCTAGTCAGCTTAAGTCAGTGGATTCGAATGATTAAACTCTACAACGAACTGGTTTTTAGTTGTGATCGTAATTCTTATCCATACAACGGATATAGTCTCACTTTCAAGCATTAAACGATAATATTGTAAGGCTCTCGACCTTTTTCTCATTCAACACTCTGTCTTGTGCCTTTTTGCAAGTTGGAATCCTTTGGGTTTGATTCCTTAGAAAAGATCTCAAAAACAATTACAAAACAAAAGGCGTACCAATAAGTGTACAACAAATCTTAGAGAAGATTAAGCTAACTATATAACAGCAATCAGCGATTAGCAAGGTTCACCTCCACTACAATAATGATAGTTGGCAGCCCTATTTTCTAGGAGCTGACCAATAACCTACTTAGCAGGAACAACAAAATATTAACGAAATGGAAATAAGGTAAAAAGGTTTTGTGGAAGCCAAGAGGGTTAATGACAAGAAAAAAATGGACAGAATAAATATCCCCAAGGCGAAGGTAATAAAAATAAATGCCATTTATGCTTTAACTTTGATGGTTGATAACGGGCATTTTGTTGAAACTTCATCTGTCAAATAAGTTTTCATTTCTGAATAAATGGGCACGTGAACAAAAAAAAAAATTGTCAAATTTGAGGCGACACCAATTCACATTAGAATCTAATTCGTCTAATACATCCTGCAAATGTAAATGTTTGGTGAGGATTTTGGGCAGGCAGCAACATCTGTCCATAGTTTTTCAAGCCATCACTTCCAATGTCATGCACTATAGTACGATGATTATTAGCTTATTTTGGCCTGAAATGTATGATCTAGAATGATATGTGATTTCAACAGGACGGCGCTAAGTGCCACATAGCTTATGCTATATTGAATACTCTGTAACTTAAATTGGCTCGATCTCGATGCGATTTGGTCCAGCTAGACTTTTCTTGAGCTGCAAGTGTATGCAAATAAGCCACAAATCACAGTAGTCCTCAAAGCCATCCATGCCAACGGTCGAATTCAAACAGATTTATGCGCCATAGAAAATTTAATATTTCAAATAATCTTCACCCAGGGAGCGATGATGTCTGCCACACATAATGTCGTCAATATGTCTGTTAAACGAATAAAAAGTTTCGATGATATATCACACACACTTTGTTTTATTTAAATTTAAATTTAAGCCATCGAATACTTAAGCTTACTAAATAGTAGTAAAATTTTTATACATTTTTATATAATTTAAAAGTAATCTAACAACTGAATAAAATTTTAAATTAGTTGTATACCATTTAGCGTCATTCTTGACTAATACTTATTTTACTTTATTGCAAATAGGTGGCACTATTTTTGTACATCCAATAATCCAAGTTGATCAAAATATGGTAATAATACTTTCAGATTGTTCTGTAAACGTTTATTTTCATACAATTTGTTACGGAAGTTTCTGCCTCTTTCGTCATCCTCAATCAAACTATGAAAATCAGCATCTTCGCATTGATCATTTATCATAATCGGTTGATTGACAGTGGCGGCATTTAAGGCTGTAAATAGATGAATGAGAAAAAAATATGTTAAAATATAATTCTGTTCTGGGAGTTTTTTTCGAAATATTTACCCAATATTTTCCCTTCCAACAACTGTACTTGAAGTTCATGTAATGATGGTATATAACCGTTATAATTCAGTTTTCTTAAAGTGCTTGCCAAAGTGGTGTGATAGCATTGCACTAAACCATCTATAGCATGAACATGGAGTTGCAATTTCGGCTCTAGAGATGTGTGTAAAAAGTAATGCAAATCCACTGCTGGCGAAGACCAATTGCACAATTGAAAATCTATTAATAGGACGTCTTTTAAGGATTTATCCTTTTGGGATTGCGAATCGTAAAGCATCATCATATTGTTAACCCATAGATCACCATGACACAAAGTGTAGAAATGTTTGGGATTACTGTTATAGGCACGAGTACCATAATCAACCAAATATGGTTTCAATTTCATAAGCTTATCGTGATAGTAAGCACCTAGTTCGTCCGCTTTTAAAGCAAATTTTGCACATACTTCCATAAGGTACTCAAAAACAACTCCAAAGGCACGTGTATGACGATTAAAAATTCCATGATCGAATTTTTCCAATTCTCCATTAAGTTTTTGATTTAATACAGCTGTTGCAGCATGGAATTTGGCCAATTTTTTCATTACCATACGTGCATGAACATTATCTAAACCATTTAAACGATCGGCTAAAACATAATTCCTTACTGCGAGATCTTCAAATATTATGGCTGATTTATCAAAGTCCACTTTTAAGGTTTTGGCAAAAAGTTTTTCTGTATCGCCTACTTGCTGCAGGATATCGGCCAATTGTGGCAAAATTTTTTCATACATTTTCATTTCGGTATTGTAGACATCATATCCTGCAATAATTTTTGCTACAAATGGATCACTTTCATAGGAGTATTTCATTATAAATGTAACTTCTTTAGGCTCTTTTATTTGTTTACTTCCAATGAATTTTATTTTAATGCGGCTCATCACACTGGCATAATTATCACCATTCGCAGTGGCTGGTTTAATATCAACATTTTGTATTTTGACTTTGTCATCGTTAAGATATATTTTTAGTACATCCTCTAGATAGGAGTCTGTCAGCCACAGGGGTGCTTGCCAGCTGCTATTTTCACACATTTCCCTCAAAGCGAGATTAGATTACCGTGCTGACGCGTGTGTATCAGCTTCAAAAATGATCACAATTTATTTAAATACCATTGGTTTTATGGTTGAGAAAGTGCCAGATAAGAGAGAAATGCTGTGTAATCTTTGCCACTATAAAAATAGTATTTTATAACTGGTATAGTATTTTATTGTTTTATTAAAAGATCACTTTTATAACGTTTTCATATCACTGCTATTCATTCTTTTCATATTTATAACACACTACTTGTAATAACAAGTTCAAGCAGTTTACTTTGAAATTATTAGGAGTCTATTTTACGGATCATTGCTTTCACTTTGTTAGGGAATACATACGATTTACTCTCGTCAAATGCTATTAAAAGACTAACAGGAATTTAGTTTTTATGGGAAATAATTCGAATTTCATAATCAATTACGACTAATATTATAACAAGAAAGAATTTTAATTTATTAACAAAGTGTACGGCGAACCTATTGCTGCTATTTGTACACATTCCAGTGATAATTGTGAAAAAATTCTTTAAGTTCGATTGAACTATTTTTTACAAGATTTAACTATGCGAGGTGTGTTTAGAAAGTGAGGTAAAAAATAAATAAAACTGTTAGCGTACTGTAATATATTGTATTGCCGTCAATCTATATAGGGTATCTCTATAAAGTCTTCGCTAATTCCCTTTTTCCCTAACAAACTTCAGTATGCTGTTCGTTGTCAGTAAGAATAACTCCCTGCCTAGTATTCGATAAGCATTCAGGAGTTTCCTTTTGCGATGCATTAAGGCTTTGTATGATGTTCTTTAATGATCCATTGTCCTTAGTACAGGACCTATCGTTTGGATTTGAGGTGATCCCTATTTTAAACAAGTGTCCTATGAGGCTACAGTACCTGATCAGCAGGCCAGTTATCATCCTCGGGCTATTTCTAGATAATCTGACATGTACTAAGTCAAATATTTCCCATTATAACCAACAAAATTTTGAATCGTGACAAACTAATTTGTATTGAGAAGTGTCTTCCCTTCTCTTCGTCTTCCCCTGTGCAGAGTATAGCCTTCACAAACTTATCTTCTTACTTAACAGAAAGTTCCTGCCTTATTAGCGTTGTGGAAAATGTTCGTAAGCTCATTACCTCCACATTTCCGTGGGTTTTAAATATGACCTGGGTTTTAGCAGAGAGAGATCACATTTTCTAAACCTAGTTGACTCAGCTTGTATCAAGGTCCTATTCCTGACTATCATATGTAATTGCCAGTTGTCATTCCCTGTAATTCCTTCCCAGTTAAAACTGAGAAAAAATTTCGATGGCGTGGACTACCACTTTGAGATTCCTGGCCCTGTCTCCTTATCTTTTCTGGGATCATCCATATAGCACAAAAAGGTTCCTCTTTTAAACGAGCATGTAACTCTTAGATTACTGCGTTCGTTTTTATTACTCATACGTCATGTATTAAAGTATTATGATTAGATAAGAGTAAAAAAAGTCAAATCAGGTGTCGTTTATTGAGTCAGTTTTCGCAAATTACGATAGACGGGTACCACAACAGGTGCAAATAATAAAATTGTTTTATTAAAATGGGTGTTTTGTTTAGGCAACGCACTCAGCACTTCGCACTTACATTTTACGATCGCCATAATCGTCCTATCAACAGGACTATATTGAATCTGTTGAATGATTTTGAGTACGCTGGTTCAGTAAACCATCGAATAACACCCGTACGCAAGATCAGTCGAAAACGTCGATGCTGCTCGTGCAAGTGCACAGTAGTGTGCGAGGCAGTTGAGTTTGCGTCGCTCACAAGAACTCGTCGTTTCAGAAACCATAACTTGGCGAATATTTCATAGTAATTTGGGCCTACACGGATATTCTGTGGGTATATTCTTATTAATTAGGTGTGATATACAATTGAATAATATCTGATGTGAGGACTAACACTGTTACTACTTTCGCAAAGAATTCTTGCCACCTTTTTGATTGTTGATATCAATAACTTCCTAGTAGATCTTGCTCTATGTAATGTCTGCATTCTCTAGTTCAACTAATTAAATTAAACCATAGACAAATTCGCTTATTTCCTCTTTCAACACAGCTATAGTGCTTCAGATTGATGAGAAGTCAGTCTTAATGAACTCAAAGTCTTAGGCATACCAATTCAACAATTCTTCAAGTATTTTTATTATTACTCGAAGACATTACATTTTTTTTTTATTTATTAAAGTTGTGCTTATCACATACATCTTATCACAATTTTTGAAGGTTATATTTTTAAAATTATTTTTGTACATCCAATAATCCGCAACGATCAAAGTATGGTAATAAATATTTCATATGACTTTGAACTCTCTTGTTTTTGTAGGCACTTGCACGAAAATTATGACTGCGTTCATCATTATCGACTAGGCTATGAAAATCAGCATCATGACACTGATCGTTAATCATAATTGCCTGACTGGCCAAGGCGGCAGTAACAGCTGAAAAACAAAAAAGTAAAAAAGAATAAATTTCAATAAATATTTCGATTAAAAATTTTAAATTATAACTTACCCAAGAATTTTCCTTCCTCCAGTTGAACATGCAATTCATGTAGTGTGGGTATATAGCCATTAAATTTCAGTTTTTTAAGCATTTCAGTTAAAACTCCATGATAATATTGTATCAGCTTGTTTAAAGCGTGAACATTCAATTGTAAGTTGGATAACAGAGAAGTGTGTAAGAAATAATGCAAATCCACAGCAGGTGAGCACCAATTACTGAACTGGAAATCGATAAGTAAGACATCTTTTAAAGCTTTTGCATCATCGTAACGCATCATTATATTGTTGGTCCATAAGTCACCATGACTTAGCGTGTAGAAATGCCGTGGATTACTATTGTAAGCGCGAGTGGCATATTCAACTACATGTGGTTTTAGTTTCATAAGCTTATCGTGATAATAAGGCCCTAATTCAGGACAAGATTCGGCAAATTTTGCACAAATTTCAGTCATATACTCAAACATACAAGCAAAGGCTCTTGTATGTCTATTAAAAATACCGCGTTGGAATTTCTCCAATTCACCATTAAGACGTTGATTTAGTACAGCAGCAGCAGCATGAAACTTGGCTAATTTCTTAAGCACCATTCGTGCATGATTGTCATCCATTCCCGTCAAACGATCAGTTATAATATAATCGTTCACTTTTAGGTCCTCGAACAAAATGGCTGATTTGTCATAATCCACTTTTAAGGTTTTAGCAAATAATTGCTCTGTGTCGCCGACTTCCAATAGAATTTCAGCCAATTGTGGTAATATTTTGTCATACATTTTCATTTCAGTATTGTACACATCATAACCACTCATAATGTTTGCTATAAAAGGATCACTTTCATACGAGTATTTCATGATAAAGGATAAATCATTTGAAATTTTCTTCTCACTACTAAATTTCACTTGAATGCGGCTCATAACACTGGCATAATTTTCACCATTTGCAGTCGCTGGCTTAATATCAACACTTTGTATTTTTATATTTTCATCTTTAAGATATTCTCTTAAAACATCCTCCAAATAGGAGTCTGTTAACCATGATGGTACTTGCCAGCTGTTATTTTCGCACATTTTAAATTATTTTTCTAGATTTCTGTTGTGATCCGTTTGCACTCTATCTTGGTAATGATGAACTTAAGGCAGAAGTTGTTGACTTTTATTGTTGGGAAACAGTTGTAAAGCCGTCAGAATAATTATTTTTTCTATTTAAAAAACTTTATTAATACATATAATTTAATAAGTTTATCTTTATGGCATGCAAGTAGCCCAATAAATGGAAGATAAATTGTGAAATGTATGGCATATATTAGGGATTTAAAATCTTCTAACAGATTTCATTTTAAACAAAGAACTAAGATATTTAGAAAATATCAGAAAATATCCAACAGGACTTACAAACTTTGACACTTGATAACGATCATCTTGTCATTTATTCAGTCTTTTTTGCCAAATCACCATGGACGGATAAAGCATTCACCAACGCGATCAGACTACTGTCAAAAACGAGTACTATCGTTCGATTGTTTCTTTTGATCTGAATTGGACGATATGTTAACGCTATGCGCCACACAGCTCATTTGACATTAAATATTCTACGTGAGCGATTTCAGGTCGTGGTCATCTCACATGGAGGCGATGTAAAAGTGCCACTGAGATAGTGCGATTTCACTCCGTTAGACTTTTATCATGTGGGGTTTTCTTAAATCTTAGGTGTATTCGAATAAACCAGAATTTCCCAAATTTTTGGGAAAATTTTCAGGCAATTTTATTTACTCTCAGAGTTTTTGCCAGAAATCTGCTGAGATGAAGTCGCCGAAGAAATATTTTTTTCATATTTTCATTTTGATGTCTGACCTGGTGCTTGAACCATGCCCTCATGTCTAACAATACCCACTAGATTACGGCGACTTCAATAGACAATGGCATCAATAGGTCTTTCAAATAAATTAATTTTTTTTTGTTTTTGTTAAATTTAAAAATAGCAAGCGCTTAATGAAAACCTTGTAATAAGAAGCTGCTTTATTTTAATAAAAAAATCGCTAAAATGTTATCAACGAAAATATCAAGCACGCGTATGAGTTTAACAGTTTCTGCGAAGATATCAATTTGGATTGTCAACATGTTGTCTTTAGACCACTTCCTACCAGAAGTTTTCTGGCAAAAATACTGAGAATAAATAAAATTGCCATATAAAGGATTTTAGATCTTACATTTGGCCTCGGCGTTATGCTGTAAATACCATCACTGATTGATAAAATTCACACACCCAACAAGAGTGGTGTGCGAAGATAGGTTGTAATCCTGGCTAAAGCATTGTAATGATCAGTTAAGTCAGTAAGTAAGTAATTTGACATGTCATTGAATGATCATTATCCACAGTCAAAGTTCGGAAGTGCCTGAGAACACATTCCTTTATTTATTAAACTGACATTTAACATTAATAGAATCCTTTCAAATATTATTATTAATAAAACAAATTTTGTAATGTTTTAAAAAATTTTACTGATTAATTTCCAATAAGCCTCTTCTATCGAACATTGGCAACAGGGTCTTCAGATTGTCCTGTATGGTGGGATTAGTGTATAAACGATTTTTGAAATTAATGCCACGCTCATCTTCGCCCATTAAACTGTTATAATCGGCATCTGTTGGATCTTCATTCAACATGACTGGCTGTATAACAACGGCTGAGTGTAAAGCTAAATTTAAAAATAATTTTAACATTATTATTTATGTTCAACTGAAAAAGAAAACGAAAAATACTTACCGAAAAAACGTTTCTGTTCAGCATGTAATCTAAATTTTTTCAAACTCGGTATTGGATGCGATTTGTAATTTAATTTCTTTAAGGTATCGGTAAAGATTTTATGAAAATATTGCATTAATTCATCTTGGTGGTATAGTCTTAAAGGTTCTTTCATGGAAGTATTAAAGAAATGATGCAAATCCAAGGCGGGTGAACCCCAAAACGAATATTGAAAGTCAATTAACAAAACATCCAAGGGCTTGCCGGTCTTCGAACAGTATTTGAACATGACATTGTTTGTCCAGACATCACCATGCGTCAGGACATTCACGTGACCAGCGGTGGGTGTAAAACAACGTTTACCAATACTCATATAATGCGGTGACATGGCAAATATTTTTTCAGCATATTTACGCGAATCTGCATCATTCAATTGAGCCAAATAACGTGCACAGGCCATAAAGTTGTTGACAAAAAAGGTTTTATAAGTATCGGTGTACTTGTTAAAAAATCCCCTGTCATATTTTTCCAAACAGCCTCCACTACGTTCATTAAATACAGCTGAAGTGGCATGCATTTTCGAAAGCTTCCTCAAAACCAATTTAACATGATCCATATCAAGTCTTTGTATACGATTTGCCATGACATAGCCCTGCACGGTTAGATCTTCAAAGATCAGAGCCTGTCTTTTATAGTCCACATGTAAAACGGAGGGAAAAAGACGATCCGTGTCATCGATTTCTTTAAGTAAATCATTAAGTTTGGGCAGAACATGTTCGTATATACTCATTTCACGATTGAATATATCATAGTCTTTCAATTTCTCTTTAGCAAATTCATCCTCTTCATATGATGTTTTACATATGAAATGTTTTTCTTCTTGTTGTTGATCATTTTTGAAATTATACAACACCTGGACTTTGGTTAAAAAGCCACCGAAATTTTCCCCTTTCCCAAAAGCTTGTTTTATACTGAATTTTTTCACTTTTAACGTAACATCCTTGTGATGAATTTTTAACACTTCCTCGATGTAATTTTGCGTTAACCACTCAGGAATAGACATAATTTTTCGAAATAATCTCAAGTCTGTGCAGTGACGTTAATGTTAAATGAAACTGAATGCATTTTTAAATACATTTCTACATTTATAGTCTTTTAGGTATTGGAGACACCCTACTTGAAAGTGAAGATAATATTATTAAGTTATCACAGGTTCATTACAAAATTGTTAAAGTAAAAAAATTTTTTTGAATTTTTTTGTCTCCATTTATAAGGCATTTTTTTATTTGTTAAATATATTTTTTTTATTATTTTTAATATATTTTTTTACTATATGTATTATAGCGTGTAAAATTATTCTCTTTGTCATTTTATTTCGTTTTATATTTCCACGTCAAATTCACGCGCTTAAGTGAATAAAAATTTATATTTCTCTGTGATAAAACAGATTCCTATTCAGCTTTGTTTAAATAATTTAAATGACTTCTATCGCCTTTACGGTTTTATTACAAGTTACACCATTTCCAAAAAATTTAAATTTTTTTTTGTTACCATGTATTCCACATATGCGTTTGAAATCTACCAGACCTTGTAAAAATAAGGCAACCTATTTGGTATAACGATTTTGACTTTAATAGCAATGAGCAATTAGATTGTGCTCCTAAAATAATATAAGCAGATATGAACCAACTTCGGTCAAGCTACTTAAATCCTAACTTGTTGCCATCATTAGAATAATTAGTATTTACTAATATATGTCTCCGAAGTCTCATCTAATATAGAATAGGTGCCTTTGCAAGTTTTCGTCCACTGAAATGGAGGGATCATGGGCCTCGCAAGTAAAATTTGCAGAGCTCAGCACGAAGCATGAATTACGTTAAATCTACCTAGAAATCGTTTCATAACGTGACACTGACTGCTAGACATACATATCCAATGGTTGCAGACTTCTAAGGAAGCTGTAACAACCTCGAAAAAGGGGAAATTACTGAACATCTAATCTGTTATTGTTCGACACTTGGGCATCTAAAATAAATGATATTCGCGGAGTCATTGACAGAACTTGAAAATGGAAATGGGATTGGAATGGAACCACAGACATAAGCTAAAATAAGTACAATTGCCAGTTTGGCCTAAAATAACTAACTAAAGTCTGAAAAGAAATAAAATCCAACTCTCTCTCTCTCTGCAATCTATACTAGCATACATCCACGCTGTGTTTAGTGCATGATGAATAAGCAGGGTGAAGCCGCCATGGTCTAGTAAGTGCTATGTTGGCTGTTTAGACGTATAACCTCGTTTCAAATCCCAGGTCAGGCATCTCCAACTAAACGAAATATGAAAAAATATTTCTTTGGCGACTTCCTCTCAGAGTTTTTGCCAGAAATCTAAATTCTAAATCTAAATTTCTGGCAAAAACTCTGAGAGTAAATAAAATTGCCATGAAAAGTTTCTCAAAAATCGATCGTTCGGAGTCAACCACTCATATATAAAAATTAACAACATAAGTGGTCTGAGAAAATAGGTCGTAATCCTGACTAAAGGGTTGTAATGACCAATTATGTATGTATGTGTGTATGTGAAAGGTCAATTTTAGCTTCGATGCATTTAACATACAAAAACTAAAATGAGTTACAATTTTTCATACATTAATTGCGTAAAAATTCAAAAACTTCCTTTAAGTAATAAAAGAATGCTTAGATAACAATTTACGTATCTACTGATTACCTTACCGCTACCTTAACGCATCACTTTTATTTTGGCTTCAATTACTTCAAATTATTTGTTTGGCAGTTTATTGCTTTACTATTTAATTGATGCTTCTGTTACACATCATATGTGCACTCAATTAGCACAAGTATAGTAGTTCATGCACAGTAGTTTATGCAATGCGATTATAATTTCTGTTGCACTTTCGTCAATGGTGAACTTAAATTAAACTTAGACAGATAAAATCTTCAACTGATAAAATCAGTTCAGTTGTAAAAACAAAAAAACAGTCGAACAAAACCGAATATATGGTCAGCGTACAAAATATATTTTTCTTGTGGTTACAAGTAGCTGAGGAGGATGCAGCCATATGACTGAGCGTTACAAGAGCATGGAAGCTATGATATGAATCAGAGCTCAGCAATGAGTATTCAAAAAGATGAGTAGATTCGAATCATACTAATAATTTCTGATACCAATCACTCGAATCATTTATGAGTATTATAAGTATTTTTCTAAATTCATGAATCTGAATGAGTAGGCGTATGAATCAAAAATATTTCGAATGTTATGCAACTTGTATTTTACTTGTACTTATAAATCAATGTAGTAGTGAGTACGAATGAATCAGATTAGTTGAATTTCAGTACGTTGACTCACTCATACTAAACATTTTATGAGTACTTATGAGTAGCGAAAAAACGATTCATTGATTCTCTGATATGAATATACCTATCGATTACGTGATACCTGCACTCACTTTTGATGCTGGATTTATGACTGAGATAATGGATCGATATTCGATTCATTATAATGGTTTACAATTTGCAGATCACTTGACAAACACTACCCGATTACTGTAGTAACATGATATGAGCATATTTATCGATAGTAAATGCTATATTAGATTCCTAGAGAATATGTACATCACATCAAAGATTGTCCAAGAACGCCGGGTGTTTGTATGTTAGGTTTCCCTTATATAGTTTTTTTTGAGACACGAAGCCAATGCTCTAGTGAAAGGTCACACAAGCAAAACTTTATTAAATTCATGCAGAAGAGCAAACAAATGATTTCATATGAACTTCTTTCAGTTGCAAAAGAAGGATTGGATAAGGAACACACAGAGAAGCCAGACAGATCTGGCTCGATATGGGTATACATATACAAAATAAAATTTGCATTAAACATCATAGCATTTATAAATCTAGGTGCACACGCCTGGGAATAGCTTCCAACGACTTCTGCAGAAGCTGTAACTATAACTACAATAAGAGGAGACCACAGGACAACTTCTCTATCATTGTCTGGAGCTTGGAATTCAAAGAAGAGAAGTTCTTGGACAACCAGAATTTATTGATTGAACGTTTGTTGCCAAGGACACACATCTTCATAAAAATCTCGCGATGTCAGAGAGATGCCAGCTAGGAATTATAAAGGGGGCTTTATAGGAGATCCAAGTAAGCTATGGCCATTGAGGCCGTTAACAATGTAACTCACTACCCTTAATGCTGTAGGGTATAGAGAGAGATCTTAGGAATATATTGTGATATTACAATAATAAATTCTTAAATATTTACTTTTACACAGAAATACAGTAAAATTTTCTTTATTAAGCACAACATGCATAAATCAAAATAATTTCAACAAAAAAGTGGAAATAAATTTAATAATATACGGCGACACATTTTGATAAAAGACGCGGGTGTATGAAATATGATTGTATATAAAAATAAGTGTCGTCAAAGTCATTGCCATTATTATCTCGACAGTAGTTAGAAAAAGCTGAGAACATTTAAATGTGAATAGAGGTAGAAAAAAAGGTTTGAATTTAAGTACATCCAAAAAAAAAAAAAAAATACAATACAAGGAGAAGAAGAGAAAAAAAATATGCCTTCAACTGAAGTTTTAAACAATGTCGGACAAAAATTGTCCAAGTGTACCAATGATAACCGTAGTGAAGATATCTGCATAGAAAACTCACCTGATTGGCTAAATAAGGATTATTTCGAACAGTGTTTGAGAGATTATTATCATGACAAGACGCTAAAATTGATGAAAATGCATGCCAAACCAGCTTTGGGTAAAGGAGAAAATTATGGCGGCGTATTAACCAGAGTTAAAGCCGAGTTTACCTTGGGCGATTGTAAATCTGTCACGAAGAAAAAGGGCGGCTATATTATCAAAACTTCCTTTGAGGGTGATGAACTTGCTAGTAAAACCATGGAACCTTATGATATATTTAATCGTGAAATTAAAATTTACGAACAAGTTTTGCCCAAACTAAAGTTGCTGCTAAAGGAAGCTGGTGATGATGAGCAAATCTTTGCCGAAACCATGGCTGTTGATAAACAAAAGTCAGTTCTAATCTTTGAAGATCTCAATGAAAGGGACTTCATAATGCCTGATCGTTTGAAAGGTCTTGATATGGATATAGCCAAGATCGTGTTAAGGAAATTAGCTAAAATGCATGCTTGTTCGGCAGTACTCAATGAACGTGAGCACAAATCTTTGGAAACATACGATTGTGGCATGTTTAATCGTCATACGGATAATTATGCACCCTGCTGGTTAGGCTGTCTAGAAGCATGTACCAGATGTGTGGCCCAATGGCCGGATTTCAAGCATATCAGTGATAAATTGTCACAATTAAAACCAGACTATATGGAATTGGGTAAGCAAGTGTTTGATCCTTTGCCCGATCATTTGAATGTATTCTGTCATGGCGATTTGTGGACGAATAATGTTTTGGTTAAATATGATGCCAGAACACAAAAACCCTTGGATGTTATAATTATTGATTTTCAATATTCAGCTTGGGGTTCACCGGCCATAGATTTGTTTTACTTTATTAATACATCATTAACCGAAGAGATCCATTTGCATCGGCAGGATGAATTAATACAATATTATTACAATTATTTGCAAGACACTTTGAAAAAACTCAACTATCAAGGCCATATACCCAGTTTACATCAATTCCATTTGCAATTGCAAGAGAAATATTTTTATGGTAAGTTTACACACAAAAACGGCCTAATTATGTAATTGTTGTAATACAAATATTTTTTAATGTTTTCTAAAGCTTTCCACACCACCTGTGCAGTACAGCCCATACAGCGTAATTTCGTCACAGATGATGCTGATTTCAATGCCCTCATGCAGACAGATGAACGTGCCAGACGTTTTAAAGATACCTGCTATACAAATCCCTACATACAGAAAATGATAAAACAATTGTTACCCGTTTATGAGCGCAGAGGCCTATTAGATGTAGATCAGTAGAGATAAAATGCCCACACACCGTAATTAACTTGATTAAGGTGGTAGATTTATAATTAGTAAATATTTAATTAAATTATACATATTATTTTTAATTAAGCTTTTTAGCACTTTTATTAGTGTCTAAACGGGTGTTGGGTTTAATATTTTAATTATCTTAGGTAATGGAACGTCTTTTTAAATTTAACCTTTATAATCTGTGATGATATTCTACTATTTTTAATAGAAATATTCTTGTGTGTTTATGTAGCTTTTTAATAAAATTTTATTGAGATTTAAACAATAAATATACAAGCAAATTTTAATTTAAATAAATTCTACTTGCATACAAGATTTGATATTTACAAGTGGAACGCTGTAAAGACTAAAATTTTTCAAAAACTAAAGCTTCCGCATGGCTTGTTGTAAAATTCAGCATGTCGAAGAGCGAATACGCCAGTTTTTTTCACGTAAATGCGAAAACGTCTTAAAACGTATATAGAAGGTAGTGCTGGATGATATAAAACAATATCTTATCAATCAGCATTGATTAAAGATCGATGCGCGCTTTAGTCGATTTCACACGAGTACTGTTGCAAAATCAACCCTTAAATGCATTAAAACAGAACCATGGTATTGAGAACCTCTCCTATTTAAGCGCATTCCATATAGCAGTAAGGATCAGATTATTGAGATTATGGTTAGGATAATGAGAAGCAAATGTAATCCGAAATTTATCTGGGGGCATCATGTCAAATCGAATGGATAGTATCAGTAAATTGTATGATTAAGGGAAATACTTTGCAATGGGAGTGATTAATTAGAATGAAAGTAACAATTTGGTTGCTACTTACTCTATTTAGTAAGGTGTCATGCTATTGCTTACAGTAGGGTCAAGAACATATAGAGGTATTCGATCCCAAAGTGAAATATTCGCAGCCCAAGGGAAAACTCCAGTCAAAGTCTACACCATCGAAAGATGTAGTTTAAAGGGAAAATAAAGACGAGTTTAGTTTGAGACAATTTAAACTATGGTTGGATTTAAGTTATGCATCAGACACGTAGCACAAGTAAACTGAGGATAGTAAGTGGCATGTGTAGACTCAAAGAACACTTGTTTCAGAATAGCAAACGAAACAAGCTCAATATGTAGACTCTGAAATGAGAAGAACGAATCTCCAGAACAAATATTGGGCTTCTGTGTGGTACTAATAATTCTTACATTTCATTTCATGAATACCCAATGTAAGTTAAGAAAATAGTGCGATCCCGGTAATCTGTTCCATTTTGTTACAAAAGTCAATCAATGCACAGAAAACATCGATGCATTCTGTTATTGCATCGACTGAAACATCGATGTTTATTTTATATATACCTCTACACACTCTAATAAGAAAATCATTAAGTTTGACAATCTTCTTGTAGAAAGTCTACCAAATTTTCACGAGTCATTGCTTATGGGTATAAACGCAGATATACTTCACTTACCTATAAATAACTTTCGCAAACGCAGAAATCTTTCATTTGTTTAACCCTTAACGGGGCTATCGTTACTTGATTACTAAATTTATTACACTTTTCATGCGAAGCTCCGTTGCTGATTGTCTAGAGCTATTAATGATTACTGGTTACTCAGTTCTGAGGCGTCGCTTCATGTAGCATCACACCGGACCGCTGTGTGTGCTTAAAGGCTGTTTTAAATTAATAAAGCTTCCACTCCCTCCCCTCCTATGAGCTACCCCCTGTACCTATCGTTGTTCAAATTCAGGGTATGACTTTCTGTACCAGCTCTAGCCGCTTTTGTCTAGTTTGTGCTGGCTTGTCCTTGCATCCCGTGACGCTTGCTATTGTCACTGTTGTACTGTCTAATGTTTCTAGTTTGTACTGTATCGTATTGTTGCTTGTGGTGGGGAGCGAGGACTCTTGGAGAGGTACATGGAAGTTGTGATTTAGGCTCAAGTCGCGGGGAGAGAGTAAGCTCGATGTGGTAAGTAAAACCCTGTTTGTTGGGGGAAAAATTCATAATAAAAGTCATGTCTTCGATTTGGTACTCACATGTGATATTTCGATGGGTGATATTGAGATGGGTTTTCGAGCAGGCACACACATTAAAGGCACTGGACTGATTGTCCTTATTCAGAATGAGGAAGGCGCCGCAGTCTAGTAGGTAGAATGATGGCTTGTTAGACGCGAGGCTACATTTCAAACTCCAGGTCAGACATCAAAATGAAATATGAAAAAACATTTCTTCGGCGACTTCCTCTTAGCAGATATCTGGCAAAAACTCTGGGAGTAAATAAAATTGCCATGAAAAGTCTCTCAGAAATCTGTCGATCGGAGTCGACTTTAAACTGTAGGTCTCTCCACTTGTGTTTAAAAATAAGACACACATCACAAGAGATGAGTAAGCTCGATGTGGTAAGTAAAACCCCGTTTGTTGGGGAAAAATTCATGATAAATGTCATGTCTTCGATTTGGTACTCACATGTGATATTGCATATGAAGGGATGCTTTGTTTTCGTTCGTGAGGTGGGTTTTCGAGCAGACACACACATTTAAGACACTGGACTGATTGTCCTTATTCAGAGTGAGGAAGTCGCCGCAGTCTAGTAGGTAGAATATTGGCTTGTTAGACACAAGACTACGTTTCAAACTCCAGGTCAGACATCTCCAGCGAAACAAAATATTAAAAAATATATCTTCGGCGACATCGTCTCAGAAGAAGATTTCTGCCAAAAACTTTCAGAACATGTTTCTCAAAAAAAATCTGTCGCTCAGGGTCGACTTTAAACTGTAGTTCCCGTCACTCATGTATAAAAATAATACACACAACATAGTAAGTGATGTGAGAAACATGGTCGTAATACTGACTGAGACAAATTATGTATGTACTTATGTTTGTTTAAATATTAAATATATGTTTAATACTTTATAAAAATACTCTTTATATCATATTATAGTGTCAATAAACAGGCAATACAGACACACATATGTACAATAATATCTTAAAAACTATTTTAAACATCTAGGAAACCACTTAATTCGAATTCTTTAACTGTACGTTGTAGAAATTGTCTGTATTTGGGATTTTCAACATTTTTGCGCCGAATTTCATCGCCTTCTACAGTGCGCGACGTAAGGCTTTCTAAATTTTCGAAACCATCTTTCTCCATGAAAATAATGGGTGTTAAGCAAGTAGCAGCAATTACACCTAAAATAAGAAAAAATAGGTTACATCTGTTAGTCAAATACTTTCTTTCTTTGTTTTCAAAATCTTATTCAAAATTAATTACCCTGTAAGCTATTTTTAATGATTTCAATGGTGATTTCTTTAAGTGTGGGTATATCACCTTCATAATTTAATTTGTCTAACGTTTCTTTCAAAATGCGATGATATTCACGGACAATATATTTCAAATGCACTTTACGGACATTCTCATTTAGCGAGCCATAAAGGAAATAATTCAAGTCCATCGCTGGAGAGCCATAATATGATAATTGGAAATCCAGCTGTAAGTAAAATTCATTTACACATTTGGAATTTCAATTCACATTTTCACATTTAAACTTACCAATAAAACATTCTCAGGTTCTTTAGTATCATTATTAATGTGGAACATTAAATTATCAATCCATAGGTCAGCCATATTGAATACACGGAAGCCATTCTCATGTGATTCGTACATATCGACAGCACTTTGTAATACATTTTCGGCCAATTTAAACATTTTCTCCGTTATTTCTTCGTAGCCCTTCCAATGGGATAACTCTTCAGCTACACAACGTATATTGACGGGAAAGAAACCCAAAAAATCTTTACGATCAGGATTTCGTGAAATGGGTGCTTCTTGGAAAAATTCCATAATTTTTGAATTGTCGGCTGCTATAACAGCTGAACAGGCGTGCAATTTAGCCAATTTCTCAATGGTAAGCAAAACGTAATCCAAATTGAGCAGGCGTCCCTTTTCAAAATTTTCAAAGCCACTCAAGTTAACATCCTCGAGTATTAGAAAAGGCTCGGGTGTTTCAGTGGTGTAGTAGCAAGCGGGAGCAATTTTCGTAGTATCCCCGATGGAGGCAAGTAGCTCTTCGACACGTGGTATTATTTCCTTGTAGGCCATAATTTCACGTTTAAACAATTTACTTTTATGGGCAACTACTCCTGTATAGCCTTTGGGATGATCCTGTAAATTATAAAAGGACACACAAATTTATTAAAAAACGTAATAAAATAGGAACGACGGATAGGGACTGTATAAGTAATAAAATTGTAAAAAATCTTTTTAGAGAGGAAAAGAAAAAATTAGTTTCCAGAACAAAAATTTGAAATTTTCTAAACTTTTCATCATCTGTCGTTCACTCGCTGTAAACATACGTTAGGTACAGTGGCGAGGAACTTTGCTTATTCAGTCCTACTCTTCCTCACATGGTAGCATATTCTGAGAAAGTGATTTTATCCACTCTTGGAGTTGAGGTCATTAGGCTTCCTGAATGGATTATTTGATAGAGATTGAAGCCTCTTGATTTTTTAAAATTCGAAAATTGGGATTTTAATCGGGTACATTAACAACTACATAATAACACTTGTTAGATGGTTCAGAATGTGTCGGAAAGTACTTTGGAATAATTTGAATGAGTCAAAGGATTGTAAAAGAAACGCATGGAATGTATTTTCATTGCAGCAAACTGCTGATAAAAAGTGAGTCACTTGTTAGAACATCAACTAAAAACTGTTGTGTTGGTATGGTAGCCCAATTAGGTTTTAGTGTGTATTTCATGGGGATTTCATTACATCGACTAAACTGCCCGACTGTTAAACTTAATCGCGATAGTCGAGAGATTTCGTGAGTCTAGAACTGATATGTGGACAGGAGATTGAGTTTTTTATAACAGAGTTAAATATCTCAAAGTCATGGAGAATCTCGCGTGAATCTTTCAACCGGAAGCTTTTGCCATCGAAAGTAGTGTTAATCAAATTTGGACAGAAAATACAAAGGACGGGGCATAGCTGACAGTCAGACCGCTTTAGAGCACTCGAATCTTAGTGAGTTTAACTGATCTGCCGCAAATTGCCAAATAACATAAAACCCAGCAAAGGGACACTGTTTTCTCCACCTAGCCGATTCAGCTTCCCAAAAACAGTTTCCCTTTGCTAGATTTCATGTCATTTGACAATTTGCGGAAATGATTAAGCAGATAAGTTTGCAAATGGAAAAGTCAAATCCTTTTTTTGGAGTGGGAAGAGATGTTTTGAAGAGTATAATAAAGCGAAGAACATGTCCTTTGCAGACCAAATGGAGACAATTAAAATTTTTTTATAGTAATTATAATGAAAGCAGATTTGAGTTATGAATCGAGGAATAATTTAAATTTAGACAACGGTGTTTTGACAAAGTACTGTAGTTTAAGATATTGGATATGTAGATCCAGTAATTATGAGAATGAATCATTAAAACACATACTTCGAATCTTTGCAGTATTATTGCATGAAATTGTCCTTGTTGACACCTTTTAGCATACTGAAGTCTAATAGGGAAATAGGTTTGAAGGAGACATTGGAGGGATACTCATCATATATTGAGAATGGCACAATAGGTCGCATGGTTGCAGTACTATTCGACGACAGTAATATATTCGAAATATTAACGAAATATTAAATTTTATTCTCCATAGGATCTTATCTACCTATTTTTTGTTAATCTAGTTATTCCTTCTTAAAATCATTGTCCATCTTGAAGGTCTGAATAAAGTCTATTCATCAGTTAAAGCATTCTGAACGCTAGTTAACAGTCAGAAGGCATACTGTGTAGACTACAATACATGTGGAGTATAAATTTCCAACTAGTTTTTGACTGTCATAAGTAAGTATAACCAATTATTTAAAAATAGTTTCCAATATTTTTCCACAATTTCTCGTAATTGTATATATATTTTAGGCATACGTTAAATCGCTTATAGTTTATTGTACTTAAAACACACATTTTTATTTGTTTATGAGAGATAAGGAATTTAGGTTTTGTAAAAGAAAAAAAAATAAAATAATTATTGTGTGAATCAAATTAAGAAACTTTAAAACATGCAAATGTAACCCCCTAATAGCCTCATACAACCAAGGGGACTTTAATAAAATGTCGTTAATACAACAACATTGACAACAAGTGGATACATTTGTAGCATGTGACTTGATGTCAAACGAAAATAAAAATTATATTGATTAATAACAAATGCCATAAAAACAAAAAAAAGAAATAAAAAAATATTATAACTTTACCTTAATAATAACCGAAAATTTGCCGGTAACATCATTACGTTTAAGATTAAATATGGCCCGATGCATTTCACTAGCAAAACCACTGCCCAATTCATCAGCGGCGTTAACGCTTTTAACAACAATTTCATGCACTTCTAGAGTATCATCTTTAAAATACTCCTTGAGAACATCTTGCAGAAATTCAGCAGTAATCCATTCTGGAGGAGTATAATTCTTGTCACCAGTACCCATGTTTAGATTTCTTTTTTTTTGTTTTTTTTTTCAATTATTTTCTGTCGTTATAATACGACAGGTCACCTGATTACAATTAACTTCAAATAAAAAAAAAACAAAAACGAAAACACTTTAGACGCCTGCTAAAACGTCTGTACTACTTAAAATTTTGATAAATATTAAATACAGTGTTATTAATAGCTGTGGGCAGTATTTTAGGAGGCATAAAGTTTATTGAAAAAAAGTTTTCTCAACATTCCCCCACTCAGGCAGCTGCAAGACTCACGTGCTTTAGAATTTAAGTAAAATAATCAACAAAGAGAGAGCTTTTGTGCTTAAACAATACTAATACAAGTAATAATTAACAGAGTTGTCATTAGGATGAGTAATAACAGTTTGTATGGATTGTATTCGATGGCGAAGTCGCCGTAGTCTGGTAGGTAGTGTATTGGCTTATTAGACGTAAGGCCGAGGTTCAAACCCCAGATCAGACATCAAAACGAAAATATAAAAAAATATTTCTTCGGCGACTTCCTCTAAGTAGATTTCTGGCAAAAACTCTGAGAGTAAATAAAATTGCCATCAGAAGTTTCTCAAAAATGTGTCGTTCGAAGACGACTTAAACTGTAGGTCCCGCCACTCATAAAATTAACACATACAACATGAGTGGTGTGAGCAGCTAGGCTATAACCCTGACTAAAGGATTGTAATGACCAATTAAGTAAGTTTGCAGCTGCTTAACCATAAAAAATCCCTAAATTATGGCTCGATGTATTACAATGGATGAAACCTGATTCAGAACGATCGTTTTCTGAATGGACTACATATGGCGAACGCACTCCAGAAGACTCAACAGGCAAGACGATTAGCAAGGTTATGGCATTAGCATTTAGGGATGTGCATTTGATAATATTCATCGCCAATCTTGAAAAGGGAAAAACCATAAACAGCGAATATTACATGTCGTTTCAGCCGAACTGTTATACTGATTTATTTGAAATCAAAACGCATGAAAAATGTGTAAGTAAATGCTGCAATAGTCAGATGCTGTCAAACTCTTCTTATGTATATTCAATTCCACATTTAAATTACTTTAAATATGGCAATCCTACAGAGAAAAAGCTTCTCAGAGTACAATAGATAATACATACATATGTACATGTACATAATACACTTAAAGAAAACATAAGTTTGTATATTTTTTTTTATTGAGATTTATTACAAACTAAAATATGTTATACAGCTAATCAAACTCCAGTATACCTCTTCTATACAGAAAGGGTAATATATCCAAAATGGATCTCACATACAAGGGATTGCTAAATGCTTTCATGCGAAATCTATCGCCATCCTCACCGGGCTGCATTAGTTTCAGTAGGCTGGCTTCCTTATCCGCTGGCAGCAGTATCATAACCAAATGTGTAAATGATGTAAAATAACCCCAGAAGCCATGTCTAAGCATACTTATATGAAGATCACTTAACAAAGGCATGGCTTTTTGATACTTTAAAAATGTTAAGCTTTTCAGCAGGTGTGTATGATAAATTCTAATAAATAAATCGAAATTACGTATACGTAAATTACTTTCCGCCGAACAGATTATGAGTTCCCATAAATCCATGGCCGGACTGGCCCACTTGCACATTTGGAAATCAACAAAACGTATCTGATTAATATCACTATTAGGAGCTGCCTTTGTGGTGTAATTCAACATAATGTTACTGGACCAAAAGTCGCCATGATTCAAAACCTTAAACTCACTTGTGTCCGTGTTAAAACACTGTAATGCGGCGTTAACATATTGCTCGGCATTCGGCTAAAATTAAAAGAAAATTTAAATTAATTAAAGAACTTTTTTTTTTATATAAAGTCATGAAAACCTACTATTCTCTTGGCATATTTCTCATAGTCATCCAAACCCCAGTTTAACATGGCTGCCTTGTAGCTTTGTACTCTCGCCTGATAAGACTTGGATTTTTGATAGTTTGCAGGCAAATAGGTGTTTGCAAACTCCTTTGGATAGGCACCTATACGCTCTTGTAGCACAACTGAAGCCGCATGGAATTCAGCCAACTTCTCTAATACCCGCTTCATGTGAACCATATCGAAACCTTTTAAACGATTGATGTTACGAAATTTCTTCGTTAAGAGATCTTCGAGAACTAGAGTTATTCTACCCGATTTGTCTTCAATAAAATGACATTTGGGTGCAAATTTAACTTTACTACCGCATTCTTCATACATGGCTTCTAATTGTGGCAGGATTGATTCGTACATTATTCTTTCTTTGGGAAACAGATTTAATGTATTTATAAACGTTCCGCCCTTATCCTTATCCAGCATTGTCTTCATAATATAGGATTTCTGTTCTGTAAAGCCATCTAAAAAATATAGAGAATTTTACAATTAATGTGGAACAAAAAGTTATCCTTTATAATGCAAATAAAAGATTAAATGCCTCAAATGTAGTTGAAATTCATAAATAATTGAAATTGGTTGAAGTGAATATACTGTAGCAAAGGCTCTTAGTGTAGCAGGTAATGTTAAAAAATCATTCGTTACTAGAAATGCAAATAAAGCCTGAGATAATATCGTAATCGGGCAATAATCGTTTTTGTTCGAGATGTCTGAGAAAGAGTTTGAATTTCTGTAGAGTTTATTCAGATATCTTTTCAACCGAGTGTGTATTTTTAAGGTCATGGTCTCGTTCTAAAAGCTGTGAGTTTGCGAAAATTTATAATTTGAAAAAAAATTGTGTACTTCTTATATCCATAACATATAGATCAGTAAACAATAATTATTTAACGAATTACATCACAGTCACTGCAATTTCGTCTCAACTTCAGAAAAGTAAAGCTAATCATGCGGCCTGGTAGTTGTTATTACATTTATGTCTTATGGATCGCAAGAGGGTTTTCTGTTACCCTGAACGCTTCGCTGGTTCGACTTGCTAAATAAACTTAATTTTGCAAAAATTCGCTGCCTAGTTCTTCGTGAAATTTTATGAAAAGTTGATGGGAACGATACATACATACATACATAATTGGTCATTACAACCTTTCAGTCAGGATTACGACCTAGTTTCTCACGAACGATAGCAAATTAATGTTTTCGGGTTTTCTGAAATAATATGCTTTACAGCAGTAATATATTCAAAGAACGCTGTAGCACAATTTCGATTTGGTTTCTTCAATTTTTTTGGGCACTCTTCGAATGGTTGACACTTAAGGTGCACCGAGACTAGGGGATAGTTGAAAATTGTGGTAAAACAATGGGCTCTAAGTGTCCATCCAACTCTCTTAGATGAACCAGCCACCTTTACCTACCTACCTACCTAAGCTGCTTTTTGTTGACTAGAAGTTCCTCGAGTTTGCGAACGGTTTCCACAACTATAATGCATTGTTTTATCATAAGGCACTCTAGTTTTAATAATCGGAATGAATATATGTGTGTGACATCTTCCAAATTTCAGTGTTGCCAGTTGCACAAAAAAATTACACACAATTTAAAAAGTACACTCTTACTGAGACACTCTTTAGTTTGTTTATTTCTGTCATTACGGAATTTTTATCAAATTTGTAGATCATCAGACCATGTTCAGTCCATACTTGTTATGGAGTTTATGATCAAAAATTTAAAATGAAAGAATAGTATGTAAAATCAATTATATATTTTTTCTAATTGATCATTTTATTCTTGATATTTTGAAATTTCTTTTATTTTCTACAATAACAAAAGCATCTGGTTTTAATTGCACTTGTACACATAAATATAAACTGGTTCAGTTTGTGAAAGTTAACAAACCCGAAATAAAAATACATACGTTGGGGGAACTTTTAAAAGAAATAATTTCTATGTATGACAACACAATTTCAATTGATTTTTATAAAGTAAACAAATAATTTAATTTTTTTAACATCGAAAATGTGTGCTAAATAATTATTAAAAATTTTTAATTTAATTTTAATTAAAATTCATTAAAAATATCAGCATATTTTATTTATTTATTTATTTATTTTATTTATTAATCATAGCACAACAAGATAATGATCTTATAAATGAAAGTGCTATGGGAGGACATCAAATATTTTTGTATTTTAAATTTATTTTTAATTTTGTTGATGTATGTATGTAGTTTGGAGAGATAATTTTAAATTTATATTGTGTGTACTAAACTGAATTGCAGATGTATAAGATAAAAACCTCAGCAGTTTTTAGAGTCAACAAATTCAGCCGTGGCGGGCTTTTGAACGATGTTACCTTCCACACATACATATATATGTACATACATAATTAGTCATTACAACCCTTTAGCCAGGATTACGACCTAGTTTCTCACATCACTAATGCTGTGTGTGTTAATCCTAATGACAGATTTTTGAGAAACTTTTCATAGCAAGTTTATTTACTCTCAGAGTTTTTACCAGAAATCTTCTAAGAAATCGATTAAGAAATATTTTTTTTTTTATTTTTTATTTTAAAGGCTCTTTATTTATTTTATTGAAATTTAAAGATAGGACGCGCTAAATGAAACACCCTTTTTAGGATTGTTTTTGATATAAAACTTTAGCTTTTTAATTTTTTAATGAATTTTTGAAGAAATAGTTTCCGTTTTACATTCCTAGTTCTTTTGTTTATTCTAAACTGATTATATTTTATTTGATATATTATCTGGCTGCATAGTATCTTAAGCAATTAAATAATAAAATAATAGATAAGGTATTCTTTAATAAAAATAACTAAGTTTGTCCACCCTTTTTTTGCATGGCAACCAAAGACAAAAATGAAAATGAAAAAATTTTTTAATAAATTTAAAATAATTTTGAAAATTAAAAATAAGCCTTAATTCAAATCTGTTTAATTATAAGACCAAAAATAAAGCTATGAATAGTTGATTGAATCATTTAGTGAATCAACATACATAATTGATCATTACAACCCTTCAGACAGTATTACAACCTAGCTTCTTACACCACTTTTGTTGTGTGTGTTAATTTTATACATGAGTGGCGGGACCTACAGTTTAAAGACGACTTCGAGCGACGAATTTCTGGGAAACTTTTCATGGCAATTTTATTTACTCTGAGAGTTTTTGCCAGAAATCTGCAGAGTGGAAGTCGCCGAAGAAATATTTTTTCATATTTCGTTTCGATGTCTGACCTGGGGTTGAACCCTGACCTTACGTCTAATAATATAATACTAATGTACCATTTACGGCATACCCGAGGGTACCATTTTCATTCAATCATCTTCAAAGGCACCTTAGTCTAGTAGGTAGTGTATTGGCTAATTAGACGAGAGACCAAGGTTCACATTCCAGGTCTGGCAACTTGAACAAAACGAGATTTGAAATAAATATTCTGAAGAAAAAACTCTGAGAGTAAATAAAATTCAATGAAAAGTTTCTCAAATCGTTCAGAATCGACGTTAAACTGTAGGTCATATCACTCACGGATAAAATTAACACACTCCACGTGGGTGCTGTAAGAAAGTAGTTTGTAATACTGATTAAGGGGTTGTAATGACCAGTTAAGTAAGTAACTAATCTTTTATCGCCCCAAATTAATATTTCATTTACTTTTGCCAAATTTTCTGTGATTTTAAGGTTAAAAACATCAGCCTTTATAACGTTAGGAAAACTCATATCCATGGTATGCGTCATTTATATTGAGTGATATGATAAGGAACAGTATTCTTAGTAAGTCTTATTATTATTAGCGATCATATTGAATCAAGTACCAAAAGTAAATCAAATTAAAGAAAGTAAAACACTTATTATTGTAAACAATTCAAATTTCTGTTAATGTTTGCCCGCAAGTGGTTGCGGATTGTGACCGAAAAACATTTTGTCGTACGGTATGAAATAAAAAAAATTTCTAATAATTTTATCTTTTGTTTGTTTAGGATTTGAGTGAATGGCGTTGAAGAGAACAATAACGTTTTGATAAAATACTACTATAACTTACAAAATAAATTTAAATTGCTAAAAGGTTTAAAGACATGAATGATAACAAATGCAAAGATAACACAAGTAAAAAATGTTGAAAATCCCCCCGATAACAATTTAATGATTTAAGGAAGCACAGCGTATAACACACCTTTGAAAAAATTTCAATGACCACACATGGTAAATAGTACTTACCATCCAATTCAATATCCATTTTAACACGCAACATAATCGAGGTGTAATTTTCACCGGGCGGTGTAGCCGGTATTGTTGAAAATTTTAAAATCTTTTTAAAGTTTGCCACATCATTCTTAAGAATGTTTTCAAAATATTTCTCATTAATCCACTTTGGTATGTCCAAGTGAAGATTTGGATTGAATTTTGTACTATTATCGGGCATATTAAGTGTGAAATTTATTTGTTTTTAATTACAATATACTGGGTCTTCTAGAATGCGGAGGCACGGTTTGGCGGCTAAATTTGTTTTATAAATAGGAACACTACAATCCATGGACAAATAAATATTGACGCTGCCGATGTTTTCGTTTTGTTTTTTGATTTTGTCGTTTATTTCAATTTATTGTAATTTTATTTATTGTGTGAACAAATTTTCTGTTCACTTTTGTTCATTGTTTTTAAACTTTCCACAACAAGATGAGAAACAAAAACAAAACAAAAAAAATAAATTACTAAACAAAATTAAAACGTAATGATCGAATAAAAAAGAACACAAACTGAATAAAATTTTTATGCGCGTTTTTGTTTTTGAAACGTCGTTTTGTAACAACCAACTGTTTTGAATTATTTTCGAACAATGCAATCCGACTGTTTGTTTCTCTCGATAGCGGCATTATGTTCTCCCCCTGTATTATTTTTACTTTTGTTTTAAACAAATATTCACTTGTTAGCTTCTTAGTGTTATTGTTATTATTGTTGTTGTTGCTTTTTGTGATTTTTTGTTTGTTTTTTTTTATCAATTTCAATTTCGTTTAGAGATACGCGCATTTATTTAAAAAAAAAAATACTGATTGCGTTCCTTTAGTTTATGCAGGGTTTTCGAAGCAATAAAAAAAAAATTAAATTCTGATAGATTGTATCGGTAATAGCAGTATGACTTAGAGTGAACTTTAGTCGATGTAGCACCCATATCGCGTATAAATAAAGGTTATTTATTTTTCGCTTATATTTCAAAAATAATATATTGCTTGGGTCTTGGGCCATTATGTATCGAGTCTTTTATTAAGTGCTAATGGTTTTGAAATTAAGAAAACAAACAAAATGTATGTGAGATATCATCGAACATTTTAATACGTTAGAAAGTCCTATTGATGCTGTTATTTTTACACATTATATAAAATAATATCGCTCAAATGTTCACCATGTCTTCTTTGGGTGAAGTACATGTCAAATTTTCCATGGTTTGTGTCTTATTCGCATACATCTCTACAAGAAAAAGTCTAACGGAGTCAAATCGCGTGATTACGATGGCTAGTTCAGATCATTACGTGAGGTAACCATGCGCTCAAACTGAACTGAATATTCATTGTGGCATGAGCAGTGTTGCACGTAGCTACGTCTATTTTAAATTATCAAAAGAAGTTTTTAATCAACGACCTATAGTGCTCGTCGTTGCCAAAAAAAAATATTATCAAAAAAATATGGACCGATGATGACACCAGTTCAAAAATCACACAAAATAGTGACTTTTTCGGGATGCCTGGAACACTTTTAGATCTCATATGGATTGTCATCGTTTTAAATTCAATAATTTTGTTTATTCCCATACCCATTTGTAACGAATTGGGTGTTATTGATGAAGACGATTTTTCAATGAAAATTTGTGTCATTATTTTTCCATCGAATTACCGCTGATCGCATGTGATTTGCATACCACATACAAAATTTTAACATTTTATTTATAATTTTCAAATTTCACATTCCCAAAAGTAACATATTTTCAAAAAACGCAAATTCTAAACTCTATTTAAAAAAATCAGATTGAATGATTCACTTTTACATGTGTGAATTGAAATGTCAATAAATTGATAAAATTGTTAACTTTTGTATGGAGGTCTACGAATACCTCTCCGTGTTTGTATTGACAACAGTTATGTTTCACCTGATGGTCAACGAATACTGATAATCGTGTTAGTATTTCTTTTGTGTACATTTCAATTAGTATGGCTTAATAATCGTATACCTTACGCCATAATTCTGTAATAGCTGTGAGGTAGAATCATATGCAAGCTTTTTCAACTTATCATTACTTATGTATGAGTATTTTGTTTTGTTGTAACATTGCTCTGATATACAGATGGCATATTATAAATACAAGAACTTGATTTTTCAATCCTGCATTTTCTCAAGAAGTGCCATTGATTGACAATTTGTGATATTTCTTGTTAATCTTATCCTCTTTGGAGGGTTAAGGCTTAAAGTGATATACATGCGACATATCACTGTCATCTCCAAAAGTGTAGACAGAATTTTAATATAACGATAAGAAAATAAGAAAAATATAAAATAGAATTGGAGATAGAGCGATGTCTTCAAATACTCTTGAATCTAATTTGATCTCATTTAATAGGGTCATTAAAATCCATTACTCAGTATTACGACCTAGCTTCTCACACTTTCTATGTTTTGTATGTTAATTTTATACATGAGTGGCGGAACCTACATTTTAAAGTCGACTCCTAAAGACAGATTTTTATTCTCAGAGTTTTTGCCAGAAATCTGCTGAGAGGAAGTCGCTGAATAAATATTTTTTCATGTTTTCGTTTTGATGTCTAATCTAGGGTTTGAACCAAGGCCTCACATCTAATAGGCCAACACACTACCTACTAAACCACGGCGACTTCAGGCTGCCAACACCAATAACAACAAGTTGAAAAAGTGAACGTAAAAAACTTACAGTCACCAAATCATTCGATGGACTGATAATGCCAGTCATGTCTTCAAGTTCAGTAAAATACCCACCTGTTTGTAGTTTTACGTCTTTCTGTAAATCAAGACAAGCCAATATTTGTTCCTCTTGATAAGAGTATACAGATGATATATTTTATTTACTGTTTTCCACCAAAGCAAAGCTAATAAAGAATAAAACTTTCAGAAAAGTTTTACAAAGAGAAAAAATTTGTGGGGAATTTAATACATAGAAGCTTACGAAATTATTTAAGAGCTTTACGAGAATACGTTGCATTTGAATTCGAAAACTAATATGTTTAATAAGTTCTCATTTCACTGTTACTCTATGGAAATGTATGAAAATCAATGAATCATTGAATGCTTTTTAAATAAATTTTTTAAATTTAATGCTAGGAAGGGCTTAAAGTCTCATAGTCTACTAGGAAGTGTCAAAAGTTTAATAAGTTGGAAATCTGAAGTGTGGAAATGTATTTTATTTAATTTATTTACTTTTATTAACTACAATGCAATTACAAATTTTATCTAATGATTACGGGAGGAGTTATTAGAGTAACAAATCACAATCTTCGGTGGCAAACGAACTTACGACTCTCACACTTATAGACTATCGCTGTCACACTTCACCCTTGATGGCCAACATTTTATTTAATTTTTTTGTTTTTTTTTTTAAATAATTTTTTATAAACAATTAATCATAATCTGTAAAACGGAAAAGACCACATAACGTGGATTTGTAAAAGCTTTCATACGAAATTGTTCTCCAATTTCATCTGGTCTACAGTAGGACTGAAGGCTAGAGTCTTTGTTGCTGGGTAGCAAAACTTGCGATAGATGATTAGAACAGGCATAAAATGCTAAAACATATGTAATTTAAATTAGAAAATATTTTTCTTTAAATTTCTTTAAGAGACGTACCATAGAATGAATTCTTTTCATCAAACATGTCCTTTTGTAAGTCTCTTAATTTGGGTAACGTATGTTTAAAACCTAAAACTTTTAAACACTCCACAAGACGTTCATGATAAATGGCAACAAAATGATCAAACTCTTGAATTCTTATGTCTTTGGCAGCTGAAATAGTGATGATAAATTACAGATCTTCGGCGGGGCTTCCCCATTTACAAAATTGATAATCTAAAAAGATGACCTCGTTCAGTACACCAGTGTCTGCGTAGTTGAACATTACATTGCTCGACCAAAAGTCGCCATGGGTTAAAACATTCAACTTATTCTTATGCTGTTGTAATGTACTTAAACAGCATTTCCAATATTGATCACAAGTGGGCTTAAATATTTTGTAAAAGTTAATTACATTTTAATTACTATACATATGTACTCATTTACTTACAAATTCCTTTAAAATTTTATCGGCATCTTCCATGCCCCATAACTGCATGGCTTTATTATAAGCTGATAACTTGGTTTTGAAAGCACTTCGATGATACTCTCCCGCTGCTTCTAGATCAACAAATCCGACATGAAAATCTTTAGGATATGCACCATTTTCTTCTTCATATACTACACTGGCAGCATGAAATTCAGCCAGTCTTCTTAAAACATGTCGCATTTGATCCATATTACAGCCTTCCAAGCGATTAATATTAATGAAATTCTGTTGCTTTAAATCTTCAAAAACAAAATTAATTTCGCCCTCTTTTTGCTCTACAAATAAGCATTTGGGCGCAATTTTTATATGCCATCCTACCGCTTTATAAAGATCTTCAAAGGCCGGTAGATACTTGTAATACATTTTCATTTCTTTGGGAAATAATGCCAGCTTATCAATAAGATCGCCACCATTTTCAAATTCCGACATGGTTTTCAGTATGTAGTTTTTGGATTTCAAAGATCCATCTTCAAGAGAGAATAGTTCGTCTGTATTGTTTTAAGTTACAAATTTATTTCAGTTCTTTACTTGCCTTTCGTTTCTAAATCCATATGTATACGCAACATGGTCGATGTATAGTTTTCTCCTGGTGGTATGGCCGCTATGGATATGAAACTTTTAATATTGATCGCCTCAGGTTCATCTTTTTCCACAATCTTTGTAAAATAATCTTTAGTTAGCCATGATTATTATTAGGATTTATTAAATCTGCTTTTGACTCCATTTGCTGGCAAATGTTTATAATTTCTCTACAATATAGAAACGTTCAATTAGAAATATAAAGCAAGACTGAGCAGTCAAATCTGTTCTTTATAATAAACAACAGAAAAATAGTTTAGTTTTGTTTAAAAACGCAAACAATTGATAAAGAGAGTGAAATCTTGACAAAGAAACGCTCATAAAACACAAAAAACTTTGCTTGTATAAACTTTTATTATTTATTATAATGACTTGCTCTTAAAGTGCACGTTTATTTGTAATGCCCTACAGCAGAAGCTATTTAAATAAATTTTGTTATTTAACATGCTACATTGTTTATAGTTAATTAAAATAGTTATTCATTCCTAATATAATTATTAGATGTGGGGTCTCCAATAAAACGCAAACGCCTCTCAGCAGATTTTTGGCAAAACTTTAAGGGCCACTATTACAACTTGCCGTTAACTAAAGGGATGATCTTAACGGGCAGATAAATTGTTTTTCTTATTATAAGTGGACAATAAGGTAGAAGTGAGCGTAAAGCTAAACTTTAACTTTTAAAGTTAAGTTTATGTTAAAACTTGCCATATTATATATTATTTTCAATATGGCAACTTCAAATATAAACAAAATGCGAAAACACAACAACAACAAAAAGAGGCCACTGCGTTTAAAAAAACCTGTTTAATTGAGCAGTCTTGTCGACAATGAAACGGCATTGCCATATTTTTGAAAAAGTTAACTTTATTTTATCATTAGGTTGTAATAATGAAAAGAATTTAAAGGCAACTTTAAAGTTCACTTTAGCTAAAGGTACCTTTAACTAAACCTAACTTTAACGGCAAGTTGTAATAATGGCCCTAAGAGCAAATGAAATTAGCATGAAAAGTTTTTCAAAAAATCTGTCGTCCGGAGTCGACTTTAAACTGCATGTTCCGCAACTTATGGCTAAAATTAACACGCACAGAACATGAGTAGTGTAAGAAGTTAGATCGTAATTGAAGGGTTGTAATGGCCATTAAGTTCATAAATAAAGAGAATATTGGATTGCTGACCCTGGCACCAGAGAATTTGTATTCACGGTATTCATGGATACATTGATTAGTAACGAACACGGGTATTTCCTCTGAATACCTGTTGATTTCTGAATTCCGAAAAATTCCGAGAAAATTCCATATGATGGCAATCTCTTTAATTGTTTTTGTTTTGTTGCCTGTTGTTTTAAGTTGCGTATGTTTAGTGCTCAGTAAAGTGGCAACAGGTTTGTGTCTATGCTAAATAGAACAATTAACTTAGTTCATCCCTTCACCAAGAGGTGGAGTCAATGTAGCTTGACGGAGTGTGCTGATGGTACGTTATGGTTTATTGATGTTACTAACCTGCCGTACATAAACAATTTAATGATATTCATTAACTTCAGCTCGTAATGATTTTTACTCACTGCATAAAAATCGTATTTCAGTAATAATTCTTCCTCGCTAAGCTGAAGTGGAAGTATATTTTTGGTACAAAATCCAGTCCGGAGTTTTGTAGTATTTTCTGGGAATTATTGTTGAATGATTTTACTTTAACCGAGAGCAACACTCGAGTGTAGTTGGTTCCTATATTTTTATTTTGTTAATTTTTGCTAAATTTTCTTAACTGCTACATATAAAAATTGTTTCACATAAATTTTATTTTATTTTTTAAATAACAGTTTCGGATTAATTGTTCCGTTTCACTCATTTAGCATACGATTTTCCTGATTCTCAGGCATTCTGGAAACCAGTGGAATGAATTTAATTCTGTGGTAACTTTCTAAAACAAACCTGGCTGTAAAACATTTAATTAAACAATTGATTGGCATTGATAGATATTTAAGATTGTAATTGTTTTCAATATGCCTGTAATGGGAAGCAAAACAAAATTCAAATTATATTTGATTATTTTATTCTTTTTTTATTTTCCTAAGCTATGCGTTAAAACAAATGACAATTAAAAAAGTGGAAATTGAAAAAGTTTCAAAGTTCTAAATGATTTTTCCAATATTAAAACAATAAAATCCTGCCCTGTTCTATTCTAACTTACGATATACACTTGAGTATTGGAAAAAATCTTAAGATTTCGTTCTAAAAATTGCGTTTTTCATTGACTCTACCAAAGCGTTAAATTGAGTGTGTTATTGAATTGGAAGCACGTTTTAAGGCATGTATATATGTTTCTTTTTTTAATTTCTTTTCAATATGTGTGCAAAACTTTTTGTTCCTTTCATTTTTTGTTGTCCTTTTTTACAATGAATCAATTTTCTTCTTCTTGTTTAATAAAGAAATCCTAGAAATTGTTTTGCGAAACATTTCTTATCATTGTTTTGCATAAATGCTCACAGCATTTGTTTATTGATTCTTTTATTTTCAACGATTTTTAATTATTTCGGTATACAATATACAATATAAGACCGTGCGTGGAGGAGTATTTAGCTGTCAATTTAATTCTCAAACTTAGAATTGCAATTTAAATAGCAATTTTATATAAATTAAAATTAAATTTATTTTACCGCATCTAGTTAACTGGTTCATGTTGTGGGATATTTTCCCTTTACTTTAACAATTTATATTAACGGATGGCTGTAACAATAATCAATTCAATTGATCAATTGAAGAGGCCGTAGTCTAGTAGGTAGTGTGTTGGCTTATTAGACGTAAGGCCACGGTTCCTTTCTGTTGTACTTCTACAGATAGAGAATTAATCGCAATCCGATACTCATGAATTGTCACCAGTTCTGTGGACCAGGCAGAGAAAATCCTGGGAATGCAACCCAGGCATAATGCACAGAATATATACTAAGTTGGTCAGACTTGCTTTGATTAAACTGCCAACAGAGTACCCTATTTCTTCTGTGTTTAATACGAGGTGATGTTGATTAACAGTTTCTGCTTAGTCAACTAAAAATCAGTGTTCGCTGGTATATTCGAAGTGGAAGTTTATTATGTTCTTATTTCAACTTGGATGGGAGGTACAAAAGACAGGCCATAGCAATACTGTCAGACAGTTAGGTCGCCAAAGGTATGTTCAATGAAAGGCAAAGGGAAATTGGGATATTACAACACAAAATATCTGATCATGCATCTCACTATCCTGGAATAGTGTAATGAATGCACTTATTTAGAGGGGGTGTTGTTGCGTGCCCAACATACAGATACAGTAATGAGGAAAATGAATCATCAAAACACATTTTTGGAACTTGTGGGGCATTAATAAATCCCAGAAAGAAACACTTGAATTTATTTCAGGTGCTGGGCAGGGAAGTGTCTGTGTTGATTCCGATCAACATAATGAAGTTTGTCTCAGGGCAATAGGATTGGAGGAGACATTACTATGTAGTGATGCGTTATAAACTTGGAAGGGAGCCCGTTATATTATATAGTTGCAGTACTAAGGCATTTATTAACGACATTCATATTACTAACATAGGCCAGTGATTAAGTACCTTAAACTTTATCAGCGATGTTGTTGAAGATTTTTTCACGGCTACCTTATGTTGATCTAGACTATATGGATGATATCCATTTGATGTCTCAGATCTATATGTGTATGCCACATGAAATTATACTCGCCGTCAAACAAAATGTGATCATGCAAATGCAACGTCAGAAAAGTTATCAAGTAAATCGGGTGAAGGGAACATGCACAAAGTTGCAGTTTATTTTGTCATGCAAATATGAGAAGATTTAAGAAGAAATTTTTTAATAATTTACAAAAATTTAAAAAAAAACACCTGGAAGAAGAAAAAAATTGGTTCTTAAACTCAAATTGTTGTTTATGGTTTTGCTTTTTGTGCTGTTAATTTAATTGAAAATGAATCAAATTAAAATAAATTACCCAAGAGATATTGTTGATGAAATTTCTGTTGTTATTGTTGGTTAGACATTTTTTTCTTCATCAGACACCATAATCGTATAATCCAAAAAAAAAAAAAAATACTGACTTAAAGAAAGAAAATAATAATAAAAAAAAAACAAATAAAAAAAACGTAAAAATGTTTTAAAATTTTTCTTTCAAGATAATTGAGGGCAAGGCAACCGTTTTGTTAACATTTTATAATAATGGCTGAGTTGAAAACAAAATAAAGACGTGCATACAGTGAAACAAAGCAAAATGAAAACAAAGAAGAAGTTAACAGTCGGCGAAGTTCAAATAGAAAATACCTTTTCAAGTTTCGTTTCGTTTTCATTTCAGTTAATGTGAGGCGTGTTATAAAAGGAAAAAAGAAAAAGGAAAAGTTCAAAATGTAAATGTTAAACCAATTCGTGAAAAAGAAGTCAACATTTCGTTGGACTCCTTTTTGGATATTTCAGGCATGAGTCATAAACCAATTTGATATGAGTGAATTCGAAACAGCTTTAGATTGCTCTGGAAAACTCTAAAGAACTATTCTGACTTCCCGAAAACGATTGGTAGTAAATCATTAGAGAATCGTTATGATGCTCAAATAAAATCTTATTCTATACAACAAAAAGCTCACAAGGATTTTAGTAATCTCTTACTGTGGCCATTTATGTAACGACATCTTTATACCATAAAATAGTACCTATTTGAAGAGAGTATGCAGTTACTCCATTAAAGTTTGTTACTAAGTCCTAAATTCATAGAGTTTCTATCCAGAGAATTGTTAAGGAGGAAGCCGTCTGATGTCGCGAGATATACGGTGTGCTCAAGCGTATAAGTGGACACTGTACATGAGATAATTCAAATCGAATTTATGAGTTTGAGCTACTGTACATTATTATGGGAGTTTTCAACAAGAATGTTGTCTGCCCCTTTAAGTTGGTACATTGCTACATATATTGGACTTAGTGAATTGTGACTTGTCATTGTCATTTTAAAGGCCTATAAATATTATACATAATCTAACCAAAATTTGATTATATTTGCTTACCAATTATCTAAAATAATGGGCAGCATAAAATTTGTGGCAAAAATGAAAAAAGAAAACAAGTTATGTGTGCTCTTGTAGTAAACCTGCTTATGAGAAGAGCTGAGAGAACATTCTTCGAAAGTTATTATGTGTCTCCAGAGATAAATATTTTTTATTACTTATTAAGAGTAAACAAACATAAAATTGTATATGACAACAACGACATTAATACGACTCACAATTAATATAGAATGACATCATTCTTACAAAATATTTACATAAAGTGGCTGGATTTATAACGGGTGACTTTACCACATTTTGGGTTAATAATATTGACGCTTCCATTTATAATTATTATTCCTATTGTCCCGAAGAAGTGCTATAATACCGCGAGAACAGTTTTCAACAAAGTACCCAATATGTTCTCTGTTTCCTCTTAGTGCGCCACTGTTTCCAAAAACGTGTTCTGATGATTCATTCTCATCATCACAGAAACTACATGTTGGGTTCTATACGGTACCCATTCTGTACAAGTGTATTTTGAGTTTACAGTGACCTGTCAAAGGCCGCTTACTAATATTCTCAGGTTATTCCTGTATAGTTTGATGGATAACTTAAATCTCTTGCTAATTTCTCAACAAAATTTTTAATTGCCGCAGACGCATTTGATCTTTGCCTCACTTTGAGTATTACTTATATCTGCCACCACTCCAGAGAAAGGTTTTGCACCCATTAATGATGTGTAATCTTTCTTCTTCGCAAGCTCATCTGATTGGCTGAGATAACGCTGCCTTCCAAAGCAGCCCTCCTTATACACGAGAGACATCACATATCTTCGTACAAAGTTGTATAATGAAGTAAAATGATATGAATAATAATCAATTACATGAATCAAAAAACAATAACAGTCCCATATCCTTTATAGCTTTAACCAGCTGGCAAGAGATTATATTCAAGATGGCGCCTATTTCCGACTTTAGGTACAAATTTTGTACAACTTTTGTTGGCTGAAGTGATACTAATTGCTTTACAAACTGAAAGTTTTTATTGACCTACAAACTTAACTTTAAAAAACAGCTTTTTTAACTAAATTCCTAACCGATAAGCAACGACAATCTTATTATATTAAGCCGTACATTTGCACGTTTTACCAATAAAAATATTTTCCATCATACATACCTCAAATGCTCATATGTGGGCTGATTTACAGTCTAACAAACATTTATTTCTCTTACTAAGTATTTCTATAAATTCATGGAAACATTTACGGTTAATAAAAAGAGGTCAAAAGTCAAAATGTATTTTTTATGTCATCCTGTAAGTGATGTCTCCTTTTAGATGGGTCAGCAGTTGTTTGTAGTATATGCAGGGAATGCCATGAATATTACTTTATATGTAGTTGAACTAAAATGAAATGAGTTCATTGTACCGTTACTAATGTGTGCAAAAATGTTTTACTTTTACTGTTCTTCTTCTTCCATTTTCAACTGTATGTGAATGTATGTACATATGTGTCTGAGGGTATGACTATATTTAATAAGAACCAAAACCTTTTACATTTAAGGTCTACCACATTATGACTTAATGGGAATGTCCAGTTGACCACGTCCAGTTGACTCGTATAATGAGAGTTTTTCATAAGATAAGTGATGACGAAAATATTATAAAAAGGAAATACAAATAAATTGTAGTGTTATTTCCCCTAGCATAAGCAAAAGTAGGATAGTCTGTGACTAGTTTTAAAATGAGAGTTACAGTAAGACAATTTGCTTAAAATATATTCCATAGAACAGAATAATTTTAAGCAATTTAATTAGGAAAAAAATTTGTATCAAATTTTATTAAATTGAAATGATTTTTCCAACAAAATCTAGAGTGTTTTTGGGAAAAACCATATTAACGCTTTGTAGAAGCAGTTGACTAAGATATCTGAAAAACAATTGTAGTAGCCGTAGTTTCGTAGTGGCCTATTATATATGTATTTCAACAGATCAGAGTACTTAGTTTCTATTAGGTTGATTCAAAAATAGTGTAGCATTATTTCGACATGTTGTACCAGCTAGGTAGACGATATAGCAATGCTTGGCGAAGAGTTTTCACATTGCTAATGGGGCCAAAATATTTTGATGATTGTGAAAGCAGTCTAGAAGCATATCCTTTGCCTAAGACGAGACAGAGAGGCGGAGACTTGTCTCAAGCCAGCAGGAAAAATATTCGAGTCTTGCTTCAGAATATCTAGGATTAGTTTAAGGGTGGTGGATTCTGCGATAAGTCGAATGTATTACTAGAACACATACTTGAAACATGTACTTCGTTAATGCATTTTACAAGGAAACACATTGTGAAGTACTAAGTACTAGTTACGCTAACCAAAAACGGGCTTCATGAAAATATTTATGGAGAGATATTTTCGCATAAATTGATTAAAATGTTTTAATTTGTATTACAGAGAATTTGATTGTTTAGAAAATTCTTCTTTACACTGAAATAAAATTTTAATTTAATATTTTATCTATTTTGCATTAAACGTAAATAAATATGATTTGAAGACAATTTAAATGAAAATCAATTAAAATCTACTCCAACAGTATGTCGCCATATGAGATGGATGAGTGTTATGAATTAATTAAATCCAAAGTAGTCTATGTGGTGTGAGAAATATATTCATGAAATTGTAAAATTTAATTTTTGTTTTGCTTCTACTGCAGATTACTTAAATAATTTTAATTAAAATTTATATAAACTTATGAAATAATAAGGGTTTATTAAGAACATAAAGGGTATATCAATAAGAGTGCACTTTGGAAGACTGAAAATTGTCAGTTATCAAATTATCCAAAACTTCAACTGGGTCGTTATGGATATAAAGAACCCTGTACGCAAGGGTACCAGTCGGCCTTTTGAAAACTTTACTGTTGTAAATGAGAGTGTCGCCTATAATACGTACATATCAATTCTGCAAATTTCATGAAGCTCTTAGTTAATACTCAACATTGTCAAATTTAGGACTCAGTACATCCTCATTCAATTCATGAGAGACTAATGTGTCCACAACGAGCAAATTGTCTGGTTGGGATTTAGCTCAGGTGGCGTTATTTGATTTTAATTTTAAGAAGATTGCAGTAACTGTGAACGACATTCATTACAGAAGCATAATGACTGAGATTTTATGGCCTCAATTGGTCGGCAAGGATCTGGATGGCATGTCGTTTCAGCAGAACGATACCACATGCCACACCGCATGGCATCAGGCGATTTAAATCGTGATATAATTTCATTTTTTTTTGACGAGTAAATTAATTCGGTGGGATACAACCAAATCTAATAAGTAATGGAAAGAGTAATGGCCTGTCATCAAAGCCATGGCAACCATTTGTTGGATATTTATTCCATACTTAATCGAATTATGTCTTCTTTATAGTCCAAAAAAAAGAAGTCTATGTAAACATAAAATAGTGCATCTTTACTGAGATACCCTTTAAATGAAGAGAATCGACAAAACAGGAGTTTTAATACGTACATATTTTAATATGTGTCTGGTCTTAAACCCAATTAAAATTTATTGAACGCATAAAGATAATGGCAGTAATTTAGAAATGTGTGATGCAAATGAACTTAAAATAATAATTTTTTGAAATATATGATTAGAAGAATAAAGGGAAAGAACTATAAACAATGGGGCAATGGGAATGCGTTTTAGGTTTTTGTAATTTAATTTAACTGTTCTAACACAATGATTTTACTCTGGAGAGAAATTAAGAAATATTTTATTTAGCCACATACAGATGGTGAGTAAGCATTGATTACATTTACTAATTACGAATTGAAAATTTTTGAAATAAATTGCAAATTATTTATTGGTTTACCACATAGAACATCTGTTTGTTGTGGTATAAAAAAGATGTGAGGATCATAAAAATAAGAGGTTACAACATTAGCATTTTAATTATTTTTCAAGCAATAAATTTATAATATTGCACATACAGGCAATTAATTTTTCTTATTTTTTCGAAGTAAGTTTAAAAACACGATAAAACTTATTGTACCCTGTACAATAATCGATATTCTCTACTGTAGTAATTCTTACTTTCTCTTTATTTGTGTTATTTATCCCCTCTGATCTTCATTTGGTTTCAGAACTGCTCTAGTTGTACGCTAAACTCTTCTGAATATAGTTAAAGGAAATATTTCTATTGATACGAACAAGTGTGGGTTTCAGATTGCTTTTTCAGAGCTTTGAAGTTTCAATACGAATACGCACGGTGTGGCGGTGATATTGTATACAAGATAATTCATTTGGAAATTACATCGGCATGTGACCTTTCTAAATGAATTTAATCTTTTTATCTCTTATCAATGATTTATTTTAACTTTACACATAATTTAATTTTATATAAAAGATATAAATTATAATCATTAATTATATCATTAACTGGTTAAATGCAATGATTTGTAATATTTATTTTAAACAGTTTATTTTTGAATAAAATTTATGTTGTTCATGACTCATGATTAAATTGTTTTCAAATGAACGATATAAACGATGTTTTATAGTTAGGTTCTGCCTTTTTATAATAATTTCTTTTTATTCTGCTTGTTTTATTGTCAATATTTGCAGAAATTAATTTTCTATGAAAAATTTATTTTTGCAACCCTATGGTATGAGTAACATTATATGATGGCCTGCAGAATAATATCATTCATCCGCACCGATGTCAGCAAAAAATTTAAAATTGTAACAAAATTGACTTCAGCTTTTAGTTGAAATGTTTAATTGCAACCAAACAGAAATATTTTGTATGAAATAAATGATGGAATTGTATTTCATGGCACGTAATCTTGAACGTGGGTTCATTAGCTTTAACATGTTTTTTAATGATTTCATAAATTAAAAGCAGAATTTTTAATACTTTACTATACAGTAGAATGTAACACATTTAAATATATTCTTTTTTTTTTGCATAAACTTGTTCATAATTTTCTTTAGCTGTCACAAAAAAACAACTTTTGTCAATCAAAGACAACTGCATCTTCAGAAAGAATGTTGCTTTGGTTTTCAATGGTAACCAAAGTCACTAAAGTAATTTCAGTTGGTAGAGATACCATGTGAAGCCGTTCCTGATGAGGAAATATAAACTTCATCTAAATAATTCAGCAGGAAGTATTACAGCTACCTTGGCATGGATAATAGAAAATTACGGAAAATCAAATTAATTGTGGTCGCCGTAGTCTAGTAGCTAGTGTGTTGGCTCATTAGACGTGAGGCTACGGTTCAAACCCCAGTTCAGGGCGCAACAAAACGAAATATGAAAAATTATTTCTTCGGCGACTGCCTCTCGGTACATTTCTGGAAACAATTCTGAGAATAAATAAAATTGCCTTGAAAAATATCTCAAAATTCTGTCGTTAGAAGTCTGCTTTTTTAACTGTAGGTCTCACCACTCATGTATGAAATTAACACACACAACGTAAGTGCTGTGAGAAGCTAGGTCGTAATCCTGGCTAAAGGTTTGTAATGACTAATTATGTATGTATAGGTAGGCAAAGTTAATATCGATTTAATTCGAATTTGTAGATGATAGTAATGGAATATAAGAAAAAGTAAGCTTGATGCAGAAATAGTACATTCTTTTCTTATATAGAAAGTGTAAGCGTGCTGAGGATAACGACAGATGATCACAGATAATAAGATAATTGTTACGAATACAGTCGTCGTAGTCCAAACGTTTCACACAAAATATTTTCTAGACGACATTCTCTCAGCAATCTTCTGAGCAAAAACAAAAACTCTAAGATTATAAAAAATTACAGTAAAATATTTTTCAAATCTGTTTCATGGATAATATTAACACACGCAAATTCTTTAAATTCCTAATTTCTTGTGCTGTGCATAAATCCTTACTTTGTATTCAAATCCGCATAAAAAAATACTCAAAATTTACTGAACTTTTTTTTAAAGCGTTCAAAAGTATTTCTTTTGTCAGAATTTTATTTTCCATTTTTTGTTGAATTGAAAAAAGTAAAAACAATTTCAAGTCAAAGTAATTTTTTTTTAAATTCTCTAACAACATTAACAATCTTGACAACTTTTCTCCTCGTTATTACAGCAAGTAAAACCGTGCTGATCTTCTAATCAATCCACTTACTTTCATGGAAAGTGAAACATCATAACAGTTACAGTGACAGTTATATGAACCCAACTCTTATACAATTTCAGAAGAAAACATAGTCTGTTGACAATAATCGTCGTGTTAATGATATTTGAAGGAAAAGTTGTTCGTATGTATGGTTTACTGGAGATACAGTGGTTTATGGAAGCAACATAGATGCTCCGCACGTTTAATTATTTTATTTAATAGTGGACAGACTCAGAACCTGTTCTGCAGAAGCCTCGGAAACTCTTTTGGATTTAACTACGCTGGACGTGGTAGTGAAGACCAAAACTTTGGAGCCTGTGGTAAGAATAATGGAAGACAAGAGATTCGCCAGTGGATTTCGGGACTTAGTGGATCAATTTCTAACTGTAAACTCTATGATTTTGGAAAATAATTCACATCGAGTCTTAGTTAAAGCAGTAACATAGAAGCTCAATGATGAAGAGTAGATTTGGGGACAGAAGTGGTAGGTTATGGTTCCTAACCCGTGAGGTAACATGTTACCAAGCGGTAGCCTCTGGCATCGAAAGATGTACCCAATTGAATTTGAATAGGATATACAAAGGACCGGGCATAGGAATACCATCAAAACTTTTATTGAGA
This sequence comes from Sarcophaga carnaria, assembly GCA_958299815.1. Lineage (NCBI taxonomy): Eukaryota > Metazoa > Arthropoda > Insecta > Diptera > Sarcophagidae > Sarcophaga > Sarcophaga carnaria. Next base: position 141,584,138 of record OY283150.1, read on the forward strand.
AATTACAAATATAAACTATTTAAATTAGGCATCAAACTATCCAGTAATGATCTGAGGGTATTAACCGGTCTGTTGATAGGGCTCAAAGAACACTTATTCAGAATGGTGTCGTATTAAACCCAACATGTAGATTCTGTGATGATAAAAATGAATCATCGGAACATATTCTTGGAGACAGTGAGGAACTTATGCATCCCAAGAAAAAATATCTGAAAAAATAAAAAATTTCTTTTTATTTTTAATTGTTTTGGCAAAAAATTTCATTGCATACTACTTACTGTACACGTCATCATTAATATTCCATGATTTTTCTACTCTACTTATGTTGTGGTTTTCTAAATATCTTATTTTATTTTTATTTTTATTATTACTGTTGTGGTTGCTTGTAAAGTTTTGTTGCTGTTTAAAATATTTTATTGTGGTCATAACATGACAGTTACATAAATATCTGGCTTTCTATGATGTTAAACACTCTTTAGCGTAGCCAACAACACCGTTTGACATTTGCAATAGCAACAGAGAGGGAGTTCTCACTTTGTCAGCAGTTCACTTGAGTTAGTAATAAACTCTTCGTTTACTGTGCAATCTGTTATAAATTTTATATTTCATAAACGGTTTTTAACGTTTCACTATGATTTAGTTTCTATTTACAGTTCACTTCGTTAAATAAAATAATTTAAAGTGACTGCAATTTCAATAACAAGTATTCAAGTAGCAAAGCAATGCAAAAGCTGGTATATTTAGTTATGGTTGTGACAGTTGACAAGAGAAATTTATTGTAATATCATGAAAAAGTTACGATTATTAAACAGGATTTTACGAAAAGGAGAAATTGGTATTCAAGGATGTAATAAATTCTTGGTGATATGATGACAAGTTGAGTGAAATTGTGTTGTCGAAAAGGCATTTCGTTTAAGTTGACACAAGCTATATATCATGAGGTGAGTTCCTAACTGAATGCTTAAAATTTTCAAATTGGAATACCGCAAGAAATATTAAATTTGTAGCATTTAAAACCCCAAGCAGAACATATCAGTCTGTAATGGAAACAACGAAACACAAAATAGTGGGGCAATGGAAACTGTTAAAGTAAAATTTGTAAATTTTCTAACAATATTGTGATATCGAAGGATCATAGTGAATAGTGATCTTCTTTTTCATTCATCAGCGCTTGATACAAAGTGTTGCTATTATGTGTGGAATATAATTTCATTCCAATGTATGCTTTTGGCTTCTATGGATGCATCCTATCGCAAATGTTCAATTTTCCATGACTTTGGTGCATAAATCAGACTGAATTTGAACGATGGCATGAATTCTGTTGGCTTTGAGGACTACTGTGGATTATGCCTAACTTGGGCAAAAAAAAAAATCCACAAGAACGAATCATTGCCTTAAATCGCTCCTGCAGAATTTCTAATGTGGTATGAGCTAAGTGGCATGCGGAAACGTCCTGTTCATATTGCATGACGTTGGTTTCCTATTTAGGCCTAAAGAAGATGGTATTCATCTACTTATAGTGCTTGCCGTTGAGAGTTTTTGCCTGAATAAGTTTGCTTTGATAGAAATTCGATTAAAATCCATGCCAAATTATTACTTTTACATCACGCATTGAACGCATTTAGATGCGAGCAATTTTGTTAGTTTGCGCTTACAATTGCCTAGAAATGTAAGCTGGTAGCATATAGTTTTACTTACGGTAGACCGGCTTACCTATGAAGTCGCCGTAGCCTAGTAAGAGTGTGTTGGCTTATTAGATGTAAAGCCAGGATTCAAACCCCAGGTCAGACGTCAAAACGAAAATATGAAAATATTTCTTCGGCGATTTCCTCTCAGCAGATTTTAGGCAAAAACTCTGAAAGTAAATAAAACTGCCATGAAAAGTTTCTCAAAAATCTGTTGTTCGGAGTCGACTTTAAACTGCAGGTGCCGCTACTCATGCATAAAATTGACACACACAACATGAGTGGTGTGAGAAGCTACGCCGTAATACTGACTGAAGAGTTGTTATGGCCAATTATGTATGTAGACCGGCTTATCTGGGTAAAAAGATAAATTGCATCGTGGAATTTGTTGTTTCCTATGGTTGTAAGCATCTGGCTATAAGCATCTGGCCCGCAAAATTATGACACTCGCAGGTTTTAATTTCGTAACATTCGAGGTAACACATGTGGAAAGGGCAGGCTAAAATAGTAATTTATTAGAATACCTTATTTTTTTCAGAGATAATTTTCAATGAAACTTTTTTCTATACTTAATGCTCTCTTTTAGATGATATTCATTGATCGATTTTGATTGTTTGCTTTTGATGTCAAACACTGTAACCACAGCAAATATATTGGTCTCTAATTTTTTTCTGTCTGTTTTCATAAATAATTAAATAAAATTGCTATAAATTTATTTTAAATTATTCATTAGGTATTAAACACAATTTAGGATAAGCTATTCATTATTATGAAATTCACTTAAGGCTTGAAAAAAAGATGAATAATTTAATAAAAATTTCAAACATTTTGTTGATTATTACAGCACAAGAAAACCAAATATGATGGATTGTTTTGTGGCAACATTAACGAACACCACATATTGCATCATTCATCATTATTAACTAAATATGATACATATTTGCTCCTAGGCACATTGAATTTTGAAATATTAAATAAGTTTAAAGCATTTCGTATAATTTAAGGTGATGATACCTTTTAAAATATGTAAAATGAGCTTTAAAAGCAGGAGAAAAAACAAAAAATACGTGAATAGAAGGTATAAATTTTGAAAATTTTTCAAAAGATTGAAAAAATTTCTTAAAGTGTAGTATACCAACAAAAAATAAAATTGTTAACAAAAAATAAAATGAATAAAAAAGAAGAGTTAGTCTTGTACGGTATGCCATTCTCTATAAAAACATATGCATATAAATGCATGTAAACGGATGACATTGATCAATGGGTGTTGAACACATTATAGATAGAAAGGAAAAGACAAAAATTTAAAAAAAAAATGTCATTAAAAACAACAATTTTTCATTTTTCTAAAAAACCACAAAAATTAGAAGAAATCTGTTTTTTTCTTCTTTACAGTTTTCCTTTAATATTCCTTTTTATCTGATTTATAAACTGTTTATAGTCGATTTATAGAAATGCGGTTTTATTTTTTTGTTTTTATTTTCTCTTTGTTTTTTGCTGTTTGTTGTTGCTGTGACATATAGTTTTCCAAGATAATTATAAAACTATATTTAGTAACTTTTTATTAAATATTTTAAAATGTGGTTTTCTTGGTTACTTAAGAATTCCTGAATAGTTATCGTGTGAAATTTAATATTTTTTGTATTTATTATTTATTTTTGTTTTTTCTAACATCTCGGCTATTTTAAACAGAATTTTAAATTTAAAACTGTTTTTAACAGTAAATATTCAAAAACATATTTGGAAGAATTAGTCAAAGTTGTCATAGATTAAAGATACAGGATTTTTATTTATCAAAGAATTGATTAAATTAAGAAGATTGAAGAATTAGTAATGAATGCAGTTCATTTCTGTATAAATATCTGCGTGAGTGAACAAAGTTGTCGTATTCCGACCAAAGACAATACTTAAGTCATTTACGAGTCACTAATTAATCCATTAAAATAGACAGTTACTGCAAGGGTCTCCCATGTACAAAATTTCTGGGATTCTAGTAAAATCAAAAACTAAATAAAACTTTTTAGGGGACATGACTGAAGATTACTTACAAGCAATGAACGAACGTCTGTATTAAAGTCTTTGACCACAATTTTTGTATTTCGATTGCTGAAGATCAGTACAGAAATTTGTATAAATCCCTAGGGTCATGTCTTCTGAGGATCCCGACTTGGGACACTTAGGGGTCTAGCATTATTTAATCCAATATACAAAATGGACTTTGATGTCATATCTTCCTTACATACTTTTTAACCCACTGACTGACAGAAGACTACCAATCTATTTGATTTTGGGAGGAAAGGCATCACTGGATTTGTTGTAAAGGTCTGTTGTTGTAAAGGTCTGTTGCTAACTTCTCCCGACCCCATTTTGCGAACATATTTCGTTGTCTATGGTCATCCATGGTGGTTTTTGCAGAACATACTGATGTAGCTTCAACAAGATGATTGTTATTAATATATATACATATTCACATATACAATTCTAATTTTTTAAACATTGCCGCTTAAATACCTCTGTTATACACAGGATTTTTGACAGCATGAGTATTTATTTATTAACATCATTTGTACGTGCTGCTAAAGCCATCATTTATACTTCCACCCAAAGACCAGAAGTGTTAAAATACGATTTAATTTATATAGTTTGTAAACATTTCAGTTTCTTATAAACGCCTTAAAAGAATAAGAATTTTAATTTACTACACCAGTCTTGTGCTAAGGTAAAATAACATAAAATTTTTCCTAAGAATAATAACTTTTAACTTAAGAAAACATAAATTTTCACAAGCTCTTCACGTAGTATAAGACTGCAGTTTTGCTCATAAAAAATAACAGATTAAAATGTGGAAAAGAAAAATATATTATTTGCGTAATTTTGTCGGCTGTTTACCTTTCCCAAAAAAAAAATTATAAATTACTCAGTGAGCTGCTTGTAAACCACTTATTGCCATATTAAGACGAAGTTTAAATTTAAAATATGCAAATGAAGCTCATTTTTTCTCCGGTTTTTATCACTATAATTTACAGTGGCTACCCTGTGACAATTTTTGTGTGTTTTATATTATTTAACAGAGCCGTATAGGCAAAGTATTATTTTGGAATTTGAAAAATTTATGTGAAACCAAAAAAAAAAAAAAAAATTGTTATCGAGTTCTTATAAATATTTTGTAATTTCTTTTATTTAATTAGTATTCCACTGTAATTCCACGATAAATAAATGTTTATGAGTGTAACAGACTTAAAAAAAATGTATTTTCCGGCAGTGGAAGAAAAAATAAAATAAAACCAAAATTGCATGAACAATAGCACTCATAAAGATGTAATAAAAGTAAAGGATGAAGCAAGTATATATCAATGTCGCTACTCGTTTGGGTTTGCCATTGTTGGAGGTATCTCAGAAAGAATGCTCATTTTATTTGAAAATGATCATATAATTTTTAAAATAATTGTGATATTTTTTGTTGGTTGGTAAAAAAAGCATTTTCCGATTTAGGATGGAAAAATTATTCCACAATTTGCCGCATTTACACTTTTCATGAAATTATTCTTGATGTTTAGCAGACATGTAGCTGTATCTAACTGATCTTGACCATGATCTTGACCAGTTGTCATCAGAATTTGTTCTGGAAAACATTGTTCTGGAAAACTTTGATTGTAGCATGCACAGTGCTAAAACTAAATACAAGTCATCTAGATCCATGCCGATCAGTTGAGGTCAAAATAACTTTATTATCATAATTCGGTAATGAATGCAGTTCACAATTTCACTGCAAATTCGGGTTAATCTTCAAATAAGTAAAGCAAAAGCAAAATCTGTACATTGTAGTTGCTATTGTTTCTCGAGAGTACATGTGGTTTTTCTGGGCCCCCAATTGAAAAATTTTGTATATCCACCAAGTCATTTAGACGGAAATGCGCATCATCGCAGAAAATGGCTTTTTTCGAAAAATTAACATGGACTTCACCATTATAACATATTGTTTTATTTTATTTATTTATTTTTTAATATTTTATTTACTTTTAATAATTCGTATGAATAACTAAGACAGCTGTCAAATTTCAGAGTTGCCACATGCACAAAAAAATTGGTTTGAATTTAAAAATTGTACTCTTACTGGGATACCCTACAAACTTATAGTATTTGCTTATTGTCTTCATAAAAGTTAAGAAAAAAATAAAAACCCTGTCACTAAATTTTATGATATTACGATATTACTTGTAAGAATAAAAAGCTCTGTCAGTGAATTTTAAGGTGTTTCCCTATTGTTAGAGTGAATTGAATGGGTTTTGCATGTTTGTTCCCATGTGTATTATTTTAGTATTGCTGCGCATGTAAACATATGTATAATTTATGATGGCAAACATTTTCTTTTTATTTCAAGATGTGGTAGTTTTATACGATAGAACATGTATGAAGTATTCCCCATACTGATTATAATTTTATTGTGATGTAGTGATTAATCTTCACAGATCCGTGATAAACATAATAACATTAACCTAAGAAAATAAGAAAAAATGAGACGGTTTAAGTGTATAACATCATAACACCTATAATAAGAAATAAATAACTAAATGGAATTGAAATTCAAATGGAATTGTTATAATTTGCTAATAATAATTATTAGATACGATAATCACACGTAACCCTAAGGTATCTTTTATTTGAAATTAACTTATCATCTTAACCACTTAATATTCATAACACCTATCCAGTGAAAATCATAAAAATTAAAAAGGAAATGTAGTCCGAATTCTAATTCAGATGAAACAAAAGGTGAAATAAAAAGAAATTATGCATGGAGTCTTGTTAAGTCATTTTACTCTGCATATTATTTGTATGAACTTTTTTTATTTCTCGTGCATATAATACACATACAATGTTGTGTAATCAAAAAACATGGACCGGAGATACTAAAGGCAGGCAATACTATTTGACAATCAGGACGCCATTTGAGCACTCGACTCTGGAAATAAAATCGAAACTGAATCAGTTATGAAAGCGAAATAAGTTTACATTCTTATGGTTTCCAGGTCATGTCACATTTGATTGTGTATTGTGGACTGTGGAGTGAATACGGATGTTTGGAAAGAAACGCTCAACGAAAAAGAAGATAAAAACAGTCAAAAGTTTGAGACAAGCAACACTAGGAATAACATGATGTTTGAAACCGGTCTTTTAATATTGCACTGTAAAGTTAGATTAGAGATCTTGTACAATCCGCATAATTCATATCCTCAGGTTGGCGAAACATTTAACTCCATGTAATCTACTTCTCTTTTAATAAACATGATAACATCCAGTATGATGGTGAACAGTTGAGGTCACCGGCTGCATCCTAATTTTCTACAAGGTTTCCATATGATCGAAATCATATCTCTTCTTCACATAGATATTTTTCTATTATATTTTGAAATCTAAGCACTGATGATATCTTGTTTGTCGCATATTGTTTCTCTGCAATTGTTGCAGTCTTTCAATTCGTTGTTTTTCCATAACTTAGCAATGATGACATTTTTTCTAAGATAAGGTCGGTTAAGTTTGGCTGTGATTTCGATACCAAATTGGCTAACTTTTAATGAACATCTTAATGATTTCCATATTTATCTCGAATGAAAAGTGTTGACTTGTAAAATATATTCTTACAATTTATGATTTATTTTGTGTAAATACAAAGATTAGAAAGTAAAGAACAGGGAGAAGACAAAATAACATTTAATTTTGAATTTTCGATTTCAATTGCTGCTTTTGTTGTGTGTTACTCTTGTTGTTACTCTTTCTTTTTTTCCGTTTATGAAATATGTTGAGTATGTCGTTCTTTATGATGATGCCTTAAGCTGTTTGCTTAACAAGTTTTTATTGTCATTGTCACTTACAGTTGAATATACTTCAGCACATTTTGCGTTCAATTTTTGAATAGCTTTAAGCACAAACTGCAATTCGTTTAAGAGGAGGAGCGGGTAAGGTAACATATTGTATTGACTTCCATATATAATGATTCTAAAATACCGTTTATATAGCGTTAACATCAGTGCCTTTTTAAAACAGCCTAAGGAAGTTTCTCCCTAAACGCTTTTATCTTCTCGTCATTGCCTTAAGGTAGACAAAAAAATCTACAAATAAAAATCCATTATGTACGCGTTCTTTATAACGTTTCACTAAAGTTTTCTATTAAATTAGGGGCAAACAATGCTTCAATCTTCAGAAGAATTTTAATACTAATATGTGCAGGGCAGGCGGAGATGACATCGAAACAGTATATTTTGTATGTCTTTGCTGGGTTTTCGTAATACCGTGGTTCCAATATTTTTTAACAGGATACTATAACAGACATAATTGATCTTATAGTAGTGAATTGGAAGCAGAAAACATGTATAGGATATAGAGAAAAATTAATAAGAATTTAAAAACTGCAACAGTAATATATGTGCACTATAATATCGAACATAACTGCTTTGTTAATACTTTTAGTTCGAGTAATCTGTAGTAATTAAAACGTAATTTTAAAATCCTATGCTAATATGCCAAGAGAATTACATGGCATAACATATTTCGTCTACAAATTTAAACTTCTTTGCTGTTAACTATTAAGTTGAAATAATGCGTGTGTTTACTGCTTCAGCAAACTTTAGTCAAAACAATACAAAAGTACGAAATAATGTTTGAAAAAGTTTCCTAAAAACTTATTACAATTAAACTTTGTCTTGTAACACATGAATACATATGGCAAGAAAATTAAAAAGAAAGATTTCCGAATAGAACAAAAATATTTAAAAATACCTACAATTTGTAGTTAATTTTCTAAATAAATTTTGGTTAAACAATAAATAAGTTTTTCTGTGATTAAATGTGAAACTTTTCATAGAAAATTGTCTGATTTCACCTAGAGTAATAGATAATAAATTTATAACGCATAATAGAAATTGGAATTAATAACTTTTATTTGAGCTTCATTGCTGACTAATTATTCAGATAATATGATAATGTACGTTTAACAAGATATGTATGTTGCTATTTATGTTTCAACAAACTTTTGACAAAACAATACAGAAATGTTAGAAAACTTTCACTGCAAGTGTAAAAATAATCGAATTTTTGCCTTGATTAACACAAAAACATATTTTTTTTATGACGTGTATAAATATTCCAAGGAATTTCCGAAGAAAAGTTTCCTCAAGTTTTATACAAAGAAAGCCAACTAAAACTGTTTAAATGGAAATATTCACAAGTACTCCCCTTCCTTTCTTTAAACTTTAACTTACAGTTTCCAGTTAAATTTCTAAAAAGAAAGTTTTTGTTCAACAATAGCACAACTTTTTCAGTGAAGAACAGTAAAAGTTTCCAATCTTAAAATTACATCTGATAAAAGTTCAGGTAGAAATAAAACGAATTCAGTTGGTTAAACTTTAACTGTGGAGGTGAAATCTTGTTGCATTTTTTGTAAAGTGGTGGTAACTTTTACAATCTTTTAAATGTAAAAAATATGAATAAAAAACTAGTTTTCATTTGTTTTCGATTTGTTCTTTAACAATCTGTTTACAAAATACAAAATTATGATTTTATGATTTCGAAATGTATTTATCCTTAAAGTGAATGCACAGACCCTTAGCTCTTTAGGGCACAAAAAATAATGGATACTACATATTTTATAATCTTCTTTATCGGTTAATAACTTATGAAGAAATATGCTTATGAACGAAGTTCCATGATGTATGGTACTATTATTCATAACAATTTGATACGCACTTTGCACCAAGTGGTTAAAAATTTTAGTTCTTTTTTTTTGAAATCTAGAACTTATCGACTGTACTTAGTTAAATTAGTTTAAGTTTGTAGTGCCCTGTCAAAAGAACGGTTAACAAACTCTATTTATTTCTTGATAGTCTTCTGATGCATCTTATTGCAATGTCCCACCTAAAGTCGGACTGCCTCAAACCTACATTGTCTGAGAAAAGTTTTTAACTGATTTCACTTTATGTAAACAACAACAATTGCCTTTTTTATTATTCCTCTATTTATACCCTTTGAATAAACAATAACAATTACTAGGCAATTATTATACAGATCTTTGTAACGGAGTCCTTCAAACCACGATTTCTCTCTTCAAACACACCGCGTCTTCACATAAGACTGACTGAACTTTAGTAACTGACTCGCCTGCTTTGCATTGTCTTTTATATGGCAAAGTAAACAGTCTGATGAATGTTCTTGAAGACAAATGTCCACAACTTTGCCTTCTCGAAATCTCTATAAATGTAAATATCGCTGTTTAAATTTATTATTGTAGCGTTATTTGTGTATTTCGTTTACATTTATTCTTGTAGTATTGTTGTTGTATTCTTGTTTACTTGTTTACCATTTTTATGCTGGTGTTTTTGTTATATTAAGCAGTACTATAACTTGTAAACAAGTTTGTTTACTGCATTGTTTTGTTTTTTAGCTTTTGTTTATAATTTTAATGTTAAGCGATATAAAAGAAAAACATCAGTATTTAGATTCTTCATGTTAGTAACAATACAATACAATAAAGTTGTAGTAAATACAACTGTTTTTCAGTTTTAATTATTCGATTTAATATTATGTTATTAAAGGGAATTAATTTTTTAATGAATATTAGTTTCCTTTATGCTGTAATTAAATCTGCAATGGATTTGAGAAATAAAAACCTTGTGCGGTCGTATTTAGAAAATGTCCATTAATTAAGTTTATTTTATTATTAACGCTATTAAATAATATTTTATTTACAACATAAATAAATGAATGAATATTTACTAAATATATATAAACAAATACAGAATAATCTATAAAATTTACTAACGAGTATTAAATATTTACTTATTTATGGGCAATTGTATTTATTTTACCAACCATAAAGGTGTATAAATTTATTGCATTTTAAAAGTGCAATCAAAGTAATTCATTCTAAACCTCATTTCATTAATTAATACTTGTGTGTGTAACGAAATCTAGTAGGTAGTGTGTTGGCTTATTGGATGAGAGGCCTTGGTTCAAACTCCTGGTCAGACATTTTCAACAAAATGAAATATGAAAAAATATATCTTCGGCAACTTGCTCTCAGAAGACTTTTAGCAAAAACTCAGAGAGTAAATAAAATTGCAATGCAGAGTTTCTCAAAAATCTGTCGTTCGAAGTCGAAATTAAACTTTAGGTTTATAGTTAAACGACTACTGACACCAATATCTACACTCGACAGTTCAATGACATCGTCTGCATAATAGAAGCCCAAGAGATTTTTTTGTAAGAATATAACTGCAATTTCATCACTTTCCCTGTTTATTTGGCTATTGCGGAAGTCGTTGGCTCTATGGCCAAGATTAGTGGGTCTCGCATGCATAAGCAAGGCGTGCTCTTTAGGAGTTTGAACTGACATTCCGTGTATACTGCACCAAAAAATTTTATTGTGCTGTAGGGAATCATATTGCCGGTTTTGATCAACAGTTGTTTGGTTGTTCATTTTATTTTATTTTATTTTAAATTATTTTACATACTCAATAAAGATTTGCTTGCTTTTCTATATTTTTCTGCTATTCACAGCTGGTATTTGTAAACGTGTTTGTAAATGCTATTCGCGTATATCGCACATTTCCATTTTATCCATTTCAAATACGCAAACAAATACGTGTTGGCGGAAATAAAAACTAGTGTTTGAGTGTTGATTTGCTTACTGGTGATTTGCAGATTTAAGCAAATATTGAATTTTCATTGATTTTTATTTTGCGTGAATTGTATTAAATTGTAACATATGTTTTCCCTTTTTTATATATTCTAATATATTGTAATGAATAAACAAATGATTTAATTAAACTAAAATGCAAACAGTCAGCATAAATTGTATACATTTTAATTTGTTTGCTTTTAACAGACGACCTATTCTGTATGGAATGAGTGAAGTACAGGCATGTATTTTTACTGCAATTAAACTAAAGGGTGTACACTGCTTTACAGATATTTTCACAAAACATTCGTTGTTTGTGGTAATAAAAATTTATATATAGATATAAATAAATATATGCATGTAGATATAACTTAATAAACAAATTGGATTGATCTTTTTTTTTATTTTAAAGTTATAAAGTAGAAATCAAGGGATTAGTTAACCTCCCACAGAGATTCATTTATGATTTTCACCACTCCTGTAGGCTTTTTATGACACAGAATCAAAGCTTCGAAATTTCAATCAGAAAAAACTTTCAGTATCAGCACACTTCGTTATTCATATTCACTATTATCTTTATGGCAATCTTAAACGTCTCCTATCATTTTTATGATTTTATTCTTTCCTGTTTTTAACACACATACACACATAATTGGTCATTACAAGCTTGCAGTCAGGATTATGACCTAGCTTCTCAGATGACTTATGTTGTGTGTGTTAATGTTATCCATTATTCGCGGGATCTACAGTATAAAGTCGACTTCAAAAGAAAGATCTTACTGAACTTGCCATTATCAATCTGGTGACTGTAAGTTTTTATCGGTAAAACTTTCTTAGGTTCATTTTTTAAACTTGTAGTTATTGGCGTTGGAAGCCTAAATTTACTAAATTTACTCACTTACATTCTTAATTGGTCATTAAAACCCTTTAGTCAGGATGAAAACCTAGCTTCTTACACTTTTCATGTTGTGTATGTTAATTTAAATACGACTTCGAACGATAAATGTTTTGAGAAACTTTTTCGTGGTAATTTTATTTACTTTCAGAGTTTTTGCCATAAGAATGCTGAGAAGAAGTAGCTGAAGCTCCATTTTTTCATATTTTGTTTTGTTGGAGATATCTGACTTGGCGTTAGAATCATGGCCTCACGTCTAATAAGCCAACACACTGCCTACGGCGACTACGACGCACATCTTGTATACAATTCTTAGCACCTGAACGTATAATGAATATTGCTTTAAATAAATCAATAACTGTCATACGGCCTCATGTATTGAGGGAAAAAATTTCTTTGTTGCACTCATGTATTGTTAAGGAATCGAATTTAAATTTTTTGTAATAAAACTTATGCTGTGCTTTTCATTTAATTTACACTGAGCGCCATAAGTGAGTCAACACTTTTGTTTTTAAGTATAAAACAGTTTTGTTCTTAAGTATAAAAAAGTTCCTTTATCATGAATTGTTGTTTTTGTTTTAACATTTTATAAGTAATAAATAAAAGTTTTTATTTTTGGAAATATATTCGATTATTCTCATTTACTTTTCTCGCTATCATAAAAAAATGAATTATTTCAGTGTGTTTACTCACTTTTGGCGCTCAGTGTAATTCAATTTTATTTTATTTCCACTTTATTGTTCTACTTTTTGTTGACTTTGTCTACTTTACATGAAAAAGTGGTAAATTTTTTGTTTAATTTAATAAGAGTAATGGTAGTGGTAAATGAATTAAGAATTCAAATTTTTTGTTATACTCTACAACAATATGGGTGGATGATATATGAAAGTTGTATTTATGATTGTAACATTTAAGATATTCTTCCTAAGGAAACTGATAACAAGCCTTCAGTGTTCTATTCTGGGACCACATTTTCAAGGCAAGTATGGTGCGATTTTGGGTCACAGAAAATGTCGAAGGTTTAGCCAAAGAGAATGCACGGAGTATTGATGCAATTAAGGTGTTAGAAACTGAAGTGATGGAAATTAAATATTTAAGAAAATCTGTACAATTAATTACATTTTTCTTAAAAGACACAAGAGACAAGACACTAAGAGAGGTTTTGTTTTTATGGGAGTGAGACCAGTAAAATTATCTGAAATGATAGGAAAACTGTTACGGCAGAAAACAGAATAAAATTTATTAGGTTTTGTCTTTCCAAAGTCTGGCATATTGTAAAACATGAATTTGAAATAAAGTATTAAAACGCTTTGAATTTCATACTCTAATGGTTATAAAACTCAAAACCACATTTTAAAATATTATATAAAGAGCTGCTAAATAAACTTTTATAACCATCTTGGTGGAAAATACAATAACAACAAACATTATTACAGAACTAAATAAAGAAAACAAACAGAGAAATATTTATTTACCACAACGTTTTGAAACAGATCTCAATATGGTCATAATGTTGATAAATGAGATAAAAATGAAGAAAATTAAAGGAAAATTACAACGAAAAAAAAATGTGAATAAAATTATTTTTCTTTCAGTATGTTTCTTTTGCAGAATGGAAAATTAGTATTTTTAAGACAATTTTCCCTTTTTTTTAATTCTATCATTGATCATAGTTACCCGTTTACAAATATTTACAAAAATTTAAGTGTAAGTAATGCATTTTATATCCATACTGTTGTGTGTGATAAAATGTCATTTGCTTTAAGCACGAAATTGTGTGAGTGAACTGAAAAAAATATCTGCTCTTCAAGTATTTTATTTTTTTTATTTTTATATTATAAAATATTTTCCAGATTTTATCACAGAGACTTTCGATCTGTATATGCCACAGTATGTAAACTGTTTTCGTTAAAAGTATCAAATGATATATGTACATACATAAAATTTAGATAAATATGTATACACTTCAGTGAACATAGATGAATGATGCAATATGTGCACTTTAATGTTACCACAAAGCTATCAATCAAATTCGTTTTACTGTTTATGTTTATACAGTACGACATAATATTAATGCACCAAAAATGATATTTAAACCTTTTCGCGACCATAAGATTATGAGAGGCAAAGTTATCATTTTGTCTATTTAGGATGAGTCATTGAATGTTCAAAAGAAATATTTTAACATCAAATTACCAAAACCAATAGTGGGTTGCCCGTTTTTTATTGGAACATAAATGTCCCTATGGTCGTTAGAGAGATACAATTTCTATAAATTTATTCATAAACTAAACTTAACAGAAAAATAATTGCTTCTAGTATTTTAGGTATCCAAGGTCAGAGATCTCCATCAAAAAAAAGAAAAAAAAATATGAAAAAAAGTATCTCTTCAGCGAAAAGCTCTCAGCAAAATCTCTGACAGTAAATAAAACTGCCATGAAAGATTTCTCTAAAATCTGTCTTTCGGAGTCAACTTCAAACTATAGGATCCGCCACTCATGTATGTTTTCATTAAAACGAATGACTCTGGAACAACCGTTACCGTCAATTCACAGCGCTAGTGCCTTTTGTTTTTTTTGTTTGGATTTACAGATTTTGAACAAGATCGCATTATAAACCCCACAACGCGATTATTTTTGCTTGCTTTGCATGAAACAGAAAGAGTCTTTTCACGACCTCAATTTGCCACTGTTTAACTTTTTGTTGGGTTATGACAAGGACCGTAGCTGTATACTTATTCTCCAAATGTTGGATCATTTGAAAACCAACATTCAAGTTATCGCTGAAATGTCATCTGAAATGCATGAACATGTGGTCGAAACCTACCCTAGAAAATTCGACTACTGCAGTTAATCGAGAGGCACTCATTTAATTGACATTGTATTTCTTGATTAATGTTATGCATTATGATGAAATATAAATTCAATCAAAAGCATACATTCCTGTGTGTTTTATTTAACTTTAGTTTTGAAAACGAAAAATGGTTAACCCTATACTACCATTTTAAATTGCAGAGTCTTCTAATTTTATTTATCATCGAAATCTGTCAACAGTAATCAAATCGCTGTAAAACCTTACCAATTGTCTGTCAAATACCAAAATTAAGAAAATTTACAAAATGAAAGTGCACTTCCTTTAAACTGCTGTGACAGAGATGCTGATAAAAAGACATAAAAGTTAATACTCTTGGATGACTCAATTATGCTACAGTTGTCTTAAAGAATATCAAGCAGCAATGTTGGCTAAAGTTGTGGTTGTCTAACGTGTCTTGAGTTGATATAGAAATTTCTAATCTGTCAAAGATTTTTGTATCTATCGCTTTATAACCACTTTTAACATCTTTTATACCACAAGAGAAGTCAACACTCAGAAATAACAACATAAAGTCATTCGTAGAAAGCAAATTCTTGATGAGTCGTTTAGAAAGCCACAACATAAATGGAATAGAAATATCATTGAATTAAACTTTAAGGATGCAAAGGACACTGGTATGAAATGTTATTTTGAGTAAGTGGAAATCATATCATTTTGAAAAATTGTGAATAGCTTCTGACAGTTCTAAAGAATTCCATACGCGTCTAATAAACTAAAAATGAAAAAGTCCTTTTGCTTCACTCGAGCACATTGCATTGAAGCAAGTAAAGAAGTAAAGCACAAGACATATGAGGTGGTAGAGTTAGATTACAACTGTCTTTGTATGTGTTCAAGGGACAGGCTCATATATGGAGTTTTATAGCATTCTCGGTGAGCTAGGTATGGTATAAGTAGTAAGAAGATCAGCTGAAGTGAAATATGACTTTCTTAAAAAACCGAGGTATTTGAATGCTTCTTTCGATACTTGAAAAATACTTGTTGGTTCAAGCAAAAACCCTATAAGATTTTTATGCTCAGAGTGGATTTGAGAGAATGCAAAATGGCTCTGACTGTATATCTTCATTAATCCTGGCTTAGACTAAATTTTTCTTAATTTTTAATCGACGACTTAATGCCTGAAACACAGACGATAGGTTTAGTTCTAACTGGAAGACCCTTATCGGTCTTATGTTGAATTTGTCTTTTCTGTAGACTTTTTCTGTTGAAATTTCCTTTCTTTAGAGCATTAGCTTAAGATTTTGTGTCTTAGCTCATATGACGAGAGCCCGTTGTTCAATTACCGGCTAAGACATCTCGAACGAAATGAAATATAAAAAGAAATATTTCTTTCGGCAACTTCCTCTCAGCTGATTTCCGGCAAAAGCTCTAAGAGTAAAACAAAATTGTCATGAAAAGTTGCTCAAATCTGTCGTTCGGAACCGACATACAATAATGAGCCCCTCTACTCTTAGATAAACTTAACACACGCAATAAGAGTGATGTGAGCAGCTAGATTGTTATACTGACTAAAGTATTGTAATGATGAATTAAGTGAGTGAGATATTTATGCTTCTCTAAGTGCTAAAATTGAATTCAAAATAATATTTATTACTGAAGTAGACAACAATATTGTGATCATAAACCACTGTGTTCACAGCAAATGGCATTCATCTCCACAACATTTACTTCTTCCGATTAGCACTGTCGAGTAGAAAACTGTCTGTACTTTTCTATGTTTAAACGTTGAAATTTATGTATGTATGTTTGTGCCTTCACGTAAATGCCACTACAGCTTTCCAAATGGTTCAACTTTTCACAAAGTAAGTGGTTTTATTTGAAGTTCATCATGGTTTAACATGCTTTTATTTTAAATGAAAAGTAAGAGGCGAAGAAAAAAGTACTCAAAGTTGCTAAAGCTCGAAAAGACATTTTTATAGAATCTTATTCTCTTCTATTTCCTTTATTCTCTACTATTGACAAACAGTTGAAAATGAAAACGAAAGAAATAATACATTTAAGCAGTTTTAAACGTTTTTTTTAATACATTTTGATTATTTGCCAAACGGATTTGGAGACAATACAAATATTTATTTGCAGATCAATAAATAATTAAAAAAAAAAACACAGGAAATATGTTTTCAATAAAAGGAAGAAAGCAATAAATTGAGCATAATAGATGGCATAATGATGATTAATGAACATGCGATTAAAAGAAAAGAAGGAAATAATGATTTATGTTTCCTGTAATTAATTTATTAAATAATACGCTTTGCAAATCATAAAATTATAATTAATTATGAGCGTCCTGGTGGTGTAGTGGGTAGTGTACTAGACTGTAAGCGTGAGGGTCCTGAGTTCGATGACCACCAGATGCTCTGGTCTGCTGCACTACACCGAGCGCTTGGTCTATGTTACTCAGGTGGTAATAATTAAATAAATAAAATAATCAATTAATCGATATTATATTGTCCATACATACATATATAATTGATCATTTCAACCCATCAGTCAGGATTACGATCTAGCTTCTCTTACCACTTATGTTGTGTGTGTTAATTTAATACATGAGTGGCGGGTCCTTCGACACCGAACAGAAGATAAAAAAAATTTAAAAAAATTTTCATCATAATTTTTTTTACTTTCAGAATATTTGGCAGAAATGGAGCTGCTTGACCTAGGGTTTGAACTGTGGCCTCTCGTCTAATAAACCAACACACTACCTACTACACTACGGCGACTTCAGATCCATTAATTCATAATGATTTCATTTTGTTGCAAAGTTTAAAGTTCATTTAATATTTCCGTTCGGCTTAACACTTGACATTTAACTCATAAATTTTTTTCTACGTAAATTTTAAGAACACCTATAAACATGTTTAGCACTGCAAATCTTCATCAGAAATTCACATGTAAATATTCTTAAATCTGTGTTTCAATTTGTTTGTTCGTCATTCTCTGTTGCTGGAAGCAACGAAGAAAAATGTTGGCAGTCAATTGCATTTCAGTGTCGTAATGAATATTTAAAATTCCAACGTCAGCAGAATAAAGTGACATAAGAGAAGAAAAAGTCGTAGGTTTATGTGTTTAATGAACAAAAATGATAAAGCAAAATCAGGTAAAGTTACAGACATGTAAAGTCACTCGCCTGACAGTAAATCATATTTAATTAAAAATGCAAAAAAAAAACTAACAATCTGAAGCTATCAGGTGTATTGAAGGATTTTTAAGCGTATGGGTTTTGTAAAATACATGGAATATTTATTTGGTGCAATAAATATATGCTTGGCATTTACTTTTTAAAGATTATTTCATGTAAATGATGCTGGCGAAAACGTTGCAGATAGTTCAGGTGAGTGTGCTTTAATTTTCCATTTCTGCAATTATTTATCAGCGTGGAGAAAGCTGTATACAGACTAGATCGAGAATACATCTTAAAATTTCTGTATTGACGCAGTAAGGAAATAAATCTAAGAAAATAATTGTACAGTCGTATTTTCATAACTTCACATATTTATTTATTTTTCAGTTTAAGCAGGATTAAGCATTTCGTATTATGAATTGTTTTAAATTAATTTCCCTTGTAGCACATTTCAAAGACCATAATGAGAAAATCATTAAAAAAAAGTACAAAGGTTTTCTAACTTAATAGTCTACTTAAGATTAACTGAAAGCCCTTGAAATTAAAAGAGGCAAATAAGTTGAAAAATGAAATAAACCAACAAATGAACAAACATTTGAAAGTCAAAACAAATGCTCATTGTATACTCCTGCGCAAATAATATTTTTTAGAATATTTTTAGCAATTGAATTCCAAGACAACCTTATACTTTCCGTATATGATTTCTATGTTTTCGACTGACAGATATTCTAAATTAAAACAATGATCACACCATATTAAGGAAACCTTGGAATTGTTTTTTTTTCTCTGAATCAGTGTTCTATGTTGACGTCATGGATTATTCCATAGAAAAGTAAATTTTTTTCATTCATTAATTTTAGCCAAAGAATTGTCTTCTGCAGAAGTATAGCAACCTTAAAAATACGACATAGAAGAACAATTGTGTTGTCTGGTAGGGGAAATTAATTCGCTGCAATAACTATTTTATGTTTGGAAGCTTTACGAAAGCTTTAAAAAACAGCGTTTAGGTCATCCTGCTCTTTAATGCCTATCTAGGCACTTCTTTCATAGCCTGAGATTTTGTGATATTTTTGTCAGACTTTATCCACAGTAATTACCTTTTTTTTAGACCCCTGTTTTTAAATGAAATTGAATTTGTTTCTGATAGAACATGACACAACTCATCTTCGTTCTCTCCTTTACCATCTCTTCTGTTATCAGGAAAACAAGTTGAACATAAAATATCTTCTGCAGAACTTTAAATTAAATTTTATAAAACTTTTACTGTTAAACAAAAAAGAGCAAAAAAATAAATGAAAAACAAAATAAATGAAAACTACAACATTTCCGGTGATGTAAAAATAAATAAAAACAAAGGAAACTGGACACGTGTTTATACTAAAAGTACATGACCATACAAGTAATTGATCCTGTTTTCGTTTTATGTATGTAAATAATTTTCATCTATGTCAGGATGTTACATACAGTTTTTAATTTAATATTTTAAACAACTAATTGAGGTATAAGGTCAGTTTAACCAAATTAAAAAAAAATTAAAAAACTGGATTTAGGATAAAAAAAAATTGTGAATAAAAGAATAGTAGAGGATTAATTTTATTTATTCTCATACATACATAATTGGTCATTACAACCCTTTAGTCAGGATTATGGACCTAGTTTCTCACACCACTTATGTTCTGTGTGTTAATATCATACATGAGTGGCGGGACGTACAGTTAAAAGTCGACTCCGACTGACAGATTTTTGAGAAACTTTTCTTGGCGATGGTATTTACTCTCAGAGTTTTTGCCAGAAATCTGCTGAGAGGAAGACGCCGAAGAAATATTTTTTCATCGTTCGTTTTGTTGTCTAATAAGCCAGCACACCACCTACAAATCCGACTTTAACGAATAGTCTTACTAAAATTGCAATTTTGATGTGTAAATATTATTTCATCTATTTCTTTTGAAAAGACTTTCCTAACTGGCACTCTTTTATACTGTATTTGTCATCACTTAACAAATAAAAACACCCGCGAATAGGCGTTTAAGGTGGTCGACTTAAAATTAATATGAATGAAGTCACAAAAATGTAATCACTTTTAATAAATGTGGTATTATACACAAACACACCCACACTCGAACACTTGAGATAAAAAGGAAACGAATTAAATATTGTGGTATACCTTTAGTGGTTAAAGTACATTGACCTAATTTCATTATACACGTACGCTCAAACCAATTGCTCGCCTTCCAAAGGCAATAACATCAATCATAGTACATCATCATATATATGGTTAAACTTTTGACCTCTCTCTCTCTGTCTCTCTCTGGCTTAGTGACTAAAAATACACGTATGTCATCATGAATAAATGGGAAAATTTTGTACGAAACAGAAATGTTTACTTATGGTCTAGACTGGAAGCCAACCTACATATGTACGTGCGTATGACAGCGATGTTGTATCTCATGCTAACTGTTAAATGGGGAATTTGTACAAGTGTATGATAATATTTAATGAACTTATCATTTTACGCCGTTTTTAATGTGGAATTTAAAAAAAGGTTACATTTATAAACCAGTGTAACAATTTTTTTTGGAGAAATACATCAGAAAAATATAAAAATAAACTAAATATATACTACAAATTTTATATTCTATTAACAAAAGGCTGTTTTCATTGAAAATATACACGATTGAAATCTATCGATTGCGTCTTATTTGGAATAGAATAAAAATGGGAATTTTTATGTCAGAAAAGCATTTAGTGATGAAAATCATTTCTAATTACATGGCAACATCAATACGACAAATCATTGTTACATCCATTAAAATTTGCTATTCAGTGCGGTTTTCACGTTGACGATAAAGTTATTGTTGTGAAGAGGTGTCTTAGTACTGCGACTATATGACCTATTTTACTCGCCTCAAATTTTATAAGATATATTGCCCTATTGCCCCGACCAAGTTCAGCATTGCCGCTCGGTGTCAGCTATGACAATTCTCTGCCATGCTCCACAGGATGCAAAAATGTGTTCCTATGATTCACAGAATCTACATGTTGGGCTCGAGGTAGCCTACAATCTGAATAAGTGTACCCTGAGTGCCCTGTCAAAAGACTGGCTACCAAACTCTTATTAATAACATAACAGAGTTCTCTTCTTATTATAGTTTCTCAATAAAAGTTTTGATAGCCTCCAATCCACTTGATTTGAGAACAGTCTTGGCCTCTCTTTATCTTTCCTTCTCTGAAATATACCTTTCAAAACATCTGCTTTATCATTGTCATTGGCTTATGTAGATAAAGTGGAAACTCTTGAAATATTAGAAGCAAATATTTAAGCCGCTATGGACGCCATATAACCAAATTTATTGGCAAAAGTATTTTTTTCTAATGGACCTATATATGCCGCAAAACATATTTTTAAAAATAAATGTCCTTGGATAATCTACCAGATTATAATAAAAAAAAAAAAAAAAATTCACTCCACCAATATTACGATTTTTGATTGCTATGCTAAGTTCTTAAGCCTTTAAAAAATACATACTGTACGAACGATTTGCTAAAGCAATGCAATGCAACAAATGTACATACAAAACGATACGTTTCTTTTTATTCTCAATTTTCATCAAAATTATGACAACAAAATAATAATAAAATTTCGGATATTGAACATGTCGCAAAAGTTACTATCTTTATTTGATTTCTTCTAAAATTCCTGTTGAACATCTTAACCTTTGTTACGCAGTTGTGCACAATACTCGCATATCAACTATCAATTGCAGCAACTGTCTCATATCTCAGATTTTTCACGATATAATATTATGGCATTACATGTCTGGCATTATTAAATAATTTTACGATTTTGACTGCAAATTCATACCATGTCATCATTTTATCAACGTATAGTTGGAAATTATTGACAGTTTTATGATCCCACATTGGACTCCTAAGCACCAGATGAAAGAAAAGTCAAACATATTATACGAGTATTGTGCTATGTAATCTTAAAACAGAAAAATAACTATTTTGCGATAGTATCATATGACGTATGAGTAATATTAATAACGTTGATGTTGTCATATGTGACATACATATATGTAGTTACATACATAAAAAAAATTTTTTTGATAAAATATAGAAATTATTTACAGCGAAAGCCGTTGAAAAAGTGCTACAGAATTTTATGATTCTCGTAACCTGGTTTTCGGCTGGAACAAATATGTGTTACGTGTCCAAATTTAAAAGTACCAGAAAGGGAACTGATTTTGATTACCTATTTTAGTCACAAGATTTTAATGTTTGTTATTGAAGGTAATGTAGTTTTATTGTTTATGGTAATATGTTATGGTTATAAATATAAATGTAAGCTATAAAACACAAGTGCTCAGTCGAACAAATCACTTTTCATAATTCGATTGGGAACTTAAAAATAATTCATCGATTAAATTCGGTAATTACTAAATTAATAGTTGAAAGTCGAAAGCTAATTAATATCCAAAATGAGATAACATTTCAATTTTAAGAATATAAAAGACTATACCGTGTAATTGAGCACACGCCCTCACTATTGGCTTGGAATGCTCCCAATCTATTACTAATATTATCAATTACATTTTTCAATATACTGATGTTAAATAGAAGCCGCCATGGTCTAGTGGTAGTATATCGGCTTATTAGACGTGAGGCCTCGGTTCAAACCCCAGGCAGGCATCAAAACGAAATATGAAAAAATATTTATTCGGCGATTTCGTCTCAGCGGATTTCTGGCAAATGAGAATAAATAAAATTGCCATGAAAAGTTTCTCATAAATCTGTCGTTCGGAGTCGACTTTAAACTGTAGGTCCCGCCACTCATGTATAAAAATTAACACACACAACATAAATGGAGTGAGAAACTAGGTCGTAATCCTGACTAAAGGCTTGTGTTCGAAAGGACTTTTCATCCCTTTCGTAGTTGTGAGAACAAATTTACTGAGCTTATATAAGAAACTGTTGTAATTAAATTTCCGCAATTAAAATGCTACAAAAGTTGGTCTTTTTCTTTCACTTTCTTTTCATTTTTTATAGTTGTTGTTGTTGCTGCAGTTTGTAATGCATTAATTTACTGTATAATTATCTTAAACTCAAATGGGATGTTTTTTTTTTGTTTTTTTTTTCACAAAGAAGATGAAACAGCGATAGAAGAAAGAAAAGAATAGGCAAACAAGTACAAGTTTTTGTATATAAAAATTAAAAGATTTGCCTTCAGTTACTCTAAAATATAAAGCGTTTTTAAATGAAAATAAATTTTTTGCGTTTGTGATTGTAATTACGACACCCAAAAATTTTAATTTCAATTATAAATTCATAAATAAATGTTTAAGAACAAAAAAGAGCAAACCCTGATTGAATACATGAGTTGCAGGACCTACAGTTTAAAGTCGACTCCGAATGACAGATTTTTGGGAAACATCTCATGGCAATTTTATTTACTCTCAGAGTTTTGGCCAGAAATCTGCTGAGTAAAAGTCGTCGAAGAAATATTTATTCATATTTCGTTTCTGATGTCTGAGCTGTGGTTTGTTCGAGATCTCTAAATATCGCCGAGTTTTAGTTGTATCATACATACATACATAATTGGTCGTTATAGTCCTTCAGTCTGGATCACGACCTAGCCTCTCACACCAAATATGTTGTGTGTATTAAATGTATTCATAAGTAGCAGGTCTTTAAATTTAACATCATTTTCGAAAGGCGGGTATGTGACACGTATTGTGGGCATTTAATTTACTCTCAGAGGTTTTACCACAATACTGCTGAGAGGAAGTCGACGAAAGAAGAAGAAACATTAACCATATTGTTGCTGGTTTTATTAATTTCAAAAAAGCATTCTTTGTATTAAGTTGATTAAGTAGTTCTTTGATTCCCTCGAAACTCGAATCTTAGCCGAATATAAGGTATGTAATTATAGGTGGCATAATCATAAATCCTACTATCAGAATCATTTACATACAATCATATTTGTATGTACTGCTCAGCAATGATTTCATAGTACAATTCGTTAACGAGTTTTGGAAAAATTTTTCTTTTAATATCAGCCATCGTTTTCATATGTTGATTGTGTTCGTTTCACTTCATTTTTATTTTTTAAGGGCGTGTTTGGTGCCACATGCAAACACAAGGAAGCCGAATAGAGAAAAATATTGTAAAATTACTGCGGCCCATTACTTTTAATAAACAGTATACATACAAAAAATGTTGAAATTTATAGTTACAGAAATACACCCACAAAATGCAATGGTTGGCAATAAATAATGTGGTTATACTATGAAAGCCAAAAACAATAACAATTTAAATTTAAAAGCAAAGTCTACTCGAGAAATAAATTTAAATATTAAACTTAAAGGGTCCGCCAAATAACTTTTTTTTTTGAAAATGCTTTAAAAAAAAAATACTGAATATTTTCTCAAATTTCTTTTTTTATTTAAAAATACAATCCTTCCGGTTAATAATGGAAAATAATTTCATTCAAATAGCTGCCTCGGCTGGCCATGCAGTAGCCTACACGATCGGTCCAATTTTTAGGCACATTATCGATTGTGTGCAGCTGTATTTCACCAATGGCTTCACGAATATAGTCCTTTAAAGCGTCAATTGTCTCTGGCTTGTTGGCGTAACACTTATCTTTGATGGCACCCCACAAATAATAGTCCTACGGCGTCAAATATTCAAAAACAGGGCGCAAAACATAGAGTGTAGCTTCGGCTGTGTGGCACGTAACGCCGTCCTGTTGGAACCAAATGTTGCCAATATCCTCCTCTTCAATTTTTGTGAACAAAACTTCGTTCAACATGTCCCGATAACGATCGCCATTGACTGTAACGCCCACTCCTTGCTCATTTTCGAAGAAAAATGGCCCAATTATGCCTCTGGACCAAAATCCGCACCAAACAGTGACTCGTTTTGGGTGCGTCGGCTTTTCAATGTATGCGTGCGGGTTTTCTGTGCCCTAAATGCGACAATTTTGCTTGTTTACATACCCGCCAAGATCAAAATGAGCTTCATCTGAAAATATGATTTTTTTTGCCAAAATCGGCATCTTCTGGTGTAGGCTACTGCATGGCCAGCCGAGGCAGCCATTTGAATGGAATTATATTCCATTATTAACCGGAAGGATTGTACTTTCAAAAAAAATTGGGAAAATATTCAGTAGCTTTTTTAAAGCATTTTCCAAAAAAAAGTTATTTGGCGGACCCTTTAGAATGTATTCAACAATATCCTTAAAATGTAAATGAAAATTGGTTTGTTTTCATATTTTTTCATATGACAACCTCCATACTTGAACCTATGAATCATCAGTTCTTCAAGCATCTGTTACATCTGATTTTGAACTTTTGAAACCCATTTAAGATGAAACAATTTTCTTTAAACTTTTTTCTTTAAGTACGTTTTTGACCCTTTTTATTGTAATTTAAGAAAAACTTTGAAACTACCTTTTATTTCATAGTCATACTTCATAATGTCGAACACAAGCAACAAATTTGCTTTTTTTATTTATTTAAGACTTTTAAAGTTTCTTTACTTTCATTTCTCAAATGAAAAATATTATAAATTATTCAGTGATTATTAACAATAGGAAAAGTTTAACGAACAGATTTAAATATTACTTGTAAAATAGCAGAAATTAGCAAAGTTTTATAAAAGCGACAAATTTTGTCATGTTTAAGGCATTCAAATTTAAGGATACGTAGAAAATTAAAGTGAATTAAAGACCAAGAAATTATTTCTTATTTTAGAAACATTTAAAAACTAACAAAGCCAATTAAAATGATTGATCAAATTCTCATTTTTACCAAAAACAACTTTACTTGTAGCAGCTTCAATAAAGGAATACGTCTCCCTTCTCCTCTAAAGGTCAGAAAGTAAGTGATTTGCTGATGTCTTGCCAAGCCAAGATGTAATCTTTAGTCTGTTAAATGCGAAACGCCAAAATACAGTCTCCACTTGCAAATCCATATCTCTGACCATTTCTTCCATTTAATTGCCAGATTTATGCAATTTGTTAGGGTATTGATTTTAACAGATTTAAGGTATTATTAGGAAAATGGAAATGGTGTTACATCGTGTAAGATTAAAATCATAAACAAAAGCTACAAAAACTAAAACAATGGACTTGTTTACATGATCAACGATTAAACAAAAATATAGCAACAACATCAGTATAAAAAAAGGGATAAACAAGTAAACAAACAAGCAACAACAACACTGCAAGGACAAACGTAAACAAAATACACAAACAACAATAACGTAAACAACATGTTTACATTTATAGAGATTTCGCGAAGGCAAAGTCATTCTCCTTCAAGAGCATTCATCAGATTGTTTTCACAGCGATATAAAAGGCAAGACAAAGCAGGCAACTGGATCAGTCTTGGTGAAGACGCGTTGCGTATGAAGAGAATATTCGTGGTTTGAAAATCGCCTTTGTAAAGATCTAACTAACAATTGTAGTGTGCACGCGGAAGAGTGTAGAGATGAAGAGTGCAAAGAAGAATAACAAATAAGGCAAATTGTTGTTGCTTAAATCAAGTTGCGAACAGTTGCACACGGAATTGTGCGAACAATAAAGAATTTATTTAAAACTTTACACTAATTTATTTTTATTTGCAATCTACGAACTCATATTTTAAACGTTTTTAAAACAGTAGAAATGAAACAGTATTATAGCCAGCTATATGGATGACATCGGAGCACATAGATCAATTTCTCAATTTTCATATTAAATTTTGTTGGTTTCTGTAGATGTTTTTTGTTAATAAAAATGTTGTATTCAATTAATTTTAAAAAACATTTTTGTTTATTTTGTAAATAAAATTGAAATTTCAAAAATTAAAATATCTTTTGTCCAATGAAATGACCACACAACAAACTTATGATTTGTAAAATATTTTTATTATATCTCCATTTATGCAATTGTTATGAAATTAATAAACATTAATAAACGTAAGGGTTGTGGGTTCAATTCCCACCAGGGACTTTGGTATGTTACATTGCAACGAGCATAAAGTCTATGTTACTCAGCTCTTAATGATTGAATATAAATTATAATTGTATTCTAATTAATAATAAATCAAATAAAGAAATGAAAAAAATATGATTTTTTCTATGAAATTTCCATCATCATCATTATCATGAATTTTATTCTGATGTTTTATTTATAAATTTCAGGCATAAGGTTTTTTTTAAATATTATACCAAATGCCGTGCTTTGTTGTATAAATAATCAAATTAAATTTTATGTTTTAAAATGTATTCATTATCACAGTAAAAAATGTTAATGAAACTTTTTCATCAAAATGTGTTTCAATTTAAAAAAATTGTATTTTCCAATGCTTTTTATAGCAATGATGCAAATTTTTTGCAGCAATGTCAAACAATTAATATTTCCTCTGTTGTGTTTGGTTGTAATGTTATTAATAGTTTGTTATACAAGTAAAACAATTTAAAACTTTATGCTGCATTACAGAAACTAAAATCATTTACTTGCGCACAACGAAATAATTTTTATTCCATAATTTTTTTAAAATTTATTATCACAGTAGAAACACTAAATACTGAAGATTGTAAAAACAATACCACTCTATAGTATTACGAATTCTCTAGGGCATCAGTCGGTTATAATCCTCTTAGCTCTTCTATTCGTGCACTTTCGCGCTCCGAACTATCCTCGAATACAAGAACTTGTGGAAAAAAAACCATAGTGAAAGGAAAGTGTGACCTAAATTGTGGTAAGTTTTTTAATTTAATTCATTCTGCGTGGTATGATATACCGGATTCGGTAAGCCAAAATATTGTGGACCGTATGCTTAGACAATATTTATCAGTTTTAAACAACCCTGGAGCCTCTACAAAATATTATCTACTCTAGAAAAATTTTAGAGCTTAAATTATTGCAAATGGATTTTTATATTATTATTTTGTTTTTTTTTATTTATTTTGAAAAGAAAATGGAGTGACTATATTTTTTTCTCGGATTGAATATTTAATTTAAAATTAATTTAATAATAATGATTTAAAATTAAAAATAAATGTATATATTAAACCGCAAAGAAATTGGTTTTTGTGTTATGTATACAGCGGCAACTTTGTTGAATTCAGAGCTATCTTGAGCACACATATCAGTTCGTTATGATAGTACACGAGTCCTTACGCGAAAACTAGCTGACCGATCTAGACATTTAGCAATGAGTCTCAGCATTAGCACATTTCTCCCTAAGTATTAAACTGCCAGAAACTTTAATAAATCTAGTGAAGGCAATAGAAAAGAATTTTTAAAAGGGTTTATAAATCTACAAATTGAGTTCAATGCCATAAAAACTAAAATGGCATTAACTGCAATTTATTTTATTTTCCATTATTTTAAACAAAGTGTTTTTTGCCTTTAGAATTATTAATAATATACTATTCAATGCTTGTTGGCTTTTTGCTCTTTCATTAAATAAAATAGTTGTGCATTTTCCATAAAAGTTAAATATTTTGTCAACTATGAAGACCTAAAAAACTTTACAGGAGAATGTTTACTATCATCGTGTTTGCATCACCTTGTGAATATAATAAAATTGTTTGAAAAATGCCTAAACATTTTATAAGCCACTCAAATTTTTCTATTATATCGTGTGTGAAGTGTGACAATGAAATTCATAAATTTATTAAAAACTTATCCTGTGAAAATCATTTCATAATTCATGGAATTTTATCACATTTTCTGCTTTTTTGGAAAACAATTTCATTAACACTTTGCTTTCGTTTTACTGCATATTTTTATGCTGCTGTTTCATTCCACAGAATAAATAAAAATTGCATGACATGGCTTACGGAACTGTGACGAGTATGTTTGTCTGCTTTCCAAATGCTAAAAACTACCTTCCTGCCGTTATCATCGTCACTGTCAATTTTGTTAGCACTTACTGCACAGCATAAGCATCAATATTTCCAACTGACGAAAACACTGAAACTCATTATGCAAATACGAACATAAACAATAGTTTTATACCATTTAGGTTATCCATGTATTTTACACCGTAATCTCTACCTTGATATACCTTAAGTATATCGATTAACCTGAAGTCGCCGTGGTCTAGTAGGTAGTGTGTTGGCTTATTAGACGAAAAGCCAGGGTTCGAGCCCCAGGCCAGACACAAAATAAAATACAAAAAGTATTTCTTCGGCGACTTCCTATCAGCAGATTTCTGGCAAGAACTCTGAGAGTAAATAAAATTGCAATGAAGAGTTTCTCAAAAATGTGTCGTTCGGAGTCGACTTTAAACTGTAGGTCCCACTACTCATGTATAAAATTAACACACACAACATAAGTGGTGTGAGAAACTAGGTCGTAATCCTGACTGAAGGGTTGTAATGACCAATTATGATATCGATTAACCTTAACCTAAAAACTCTAAAACGCGTACAAGATATACATACGTAGTTATGCAACCAGATTATGTCGATTTAAAAATCAGTTCTGAGTATGAGTAGAGTCTCTGAGCCCATCAAACTTTCAGATCTTAAAACTAGTTTTCATGCCATTTAGAGACAGTTTTACATGTGAAAAGGTTTATCCAAGGGATAGACGGCATAATGAAAGTCAGCTTAAATTTAAAAGAAGCTATTACCCATAAGCAATACTCATTAGCCATGATCATATGAAGACAAGGAATACTGCTGTTCACCTGCGCATGCCTTGCATTATGTCGCCCGAAAAATAGGCACCAGATCTTCTACATTTAATTAATTTCATTGGCTATAACAGGTATAACAAACACGGTCTTAGGCCTTAGGTCGAAGTGGTAGCTTTACTAAGCTAGCTTTACTAAGCTAACTTTACAAAGCTCACTTGAGTCACAGGTAAACGCAGTCCCTGTACTGAGCAAACTAAGGAAGAAGTTGGTCAGCACAAGGGCTGCATATTAAAAGCACGACTACTCTACGCTGGCGAACCAGCCTAAAAGTTTAATAAACGAAACTATATCCTTGACATCAACGGACGATAACGTCGTTAAGTTGACAAGGAATGGAGAGCTAAATAACCTGTATCTGTAGCTCACAAGATATGAGCATTTACTTATAAAGTGGCTAACAGTTTCCGCTTCTTCAGCAGATCTACACCCACGACAGAAGTCGCACCTCGCAAGAGATGAGCATTGGCAAAGAAATTGGCTAACAGTTTCCATTTCTTCAGCAGATCTACATCCACGGCAGAAGTCGTTGAATGGGAGTCGCATGCTTTCCGCGTGATCGAGATGTCGCTACGTTCAAGTCCGCTGGGTGCGCCTTCTATCCATCGAGGGCCAAGTGAGTCTGGCAGTGTAGCAAGATTCATCATTGATCAAGCATAGGTAGGCGTCCCGAAAAATTTCAGCTCAATGGCCAATCTTACCGAGGTATGTGGCATACCCAAATCGAAGGACGAGAGTTCCAGAAGGCGAGCTGGTCGGTCCTGCAGTTGCCCGGTTTGTGGCTGTGCCTAGGAACCCAGACAAGGGAGAGACTGAAGCGCCCAGAGAGAACGTCATGACAGCGGCGACATTTGCTAACGACCTTAGAGTTAAACACAACACCAGACTATCAGAGAAGATTGAGATGGGGGTGAAAGGAACGCTATTGATGAGGATCCATTGAGCGACCCGATAGATGGCCATTACCTTCGCTTGAAATGCACTACAGTAATCCGGCTGCGGAGTGAAATGTCCAGACCCAGTTTCCAAGTTTAGACACCGCTACCAGTCCCAGGAGTTCTGGGAGAATCATCATGGCACCAAGTCGTCACTGCTCGAAATCAGATAATGAAAGCCCCTGCAAAGTAATGTTCCAGAGGGAGATATTCTATGTTAAGTGGGGCCGTAGGATTAACCTCCAAAATAGAGGAGGAATGATGCACCTGAAAGCACAGTAGGAAACCAGTTAAACATTGCAAACAAGGCTTTTGTAGAGGTGGTACGCAGAGCACCGGTGATATGGATATCAGCATATGGTTTTTACCACTGGACTTTTAATAATAAAAGTATTCTGTGTTATTTGATTGTAATTAAAAATAAATACATAACAAACTTTACGGGACACTCTAATTAGCATACAGATACTCCAAAGCTTACACTGTTGTGTATACAGTGACATTGTCACAGTAAGTCAGTCAAGTGTTTTAATTTTGTTTACTTTCATATCAATGGGGGTATGAAAGCGTAAATAACAGATATAACAGAGTGTAAGCTTGTGAGTAAGTAACTGTTAACAGAAGTGTGTCGGATGCTTACACTTGTATTAAGAGGGTGTTCAATAGTACAATTGGCCACCATACCCATCATTTTAACGTTTGTTCTGTTACATTTACACACACATACATATATTTTTAGAAATACGAATTTAAAATGGAAACATGAATTATGATATGGAGCCAGACAACACAGTCAAGAAAACAAAACGATATGAGAGATTGACTGGTTGGCTTGTCATAGTCTGTAGGTAGTTTAACTACGTGCAAAACTTCAAAGCAAATTATTTCCTTTTTGTGAGCCCAAATAATTAGAATGCCTTCTATTGCGCAATAATTGTTGTTTACTTACCCATATTGTGTATATACATTACTAATGACTATTTGTGTATAACCAATTTCATGTTAAGGACTTGAGAGACATTTAATTTGCAATTTTCCATTGCCTTCAAACCCAATGATTATTTAGGCAATAAATAATGTTGATGTTATACTGAAAATATGTATATCAAAACTAAGTTGAATATTTCGTTTTATGGATAACAGAAAACATGTCTAGCTATTTCTTATTAGTTGAACGAAATATTTGAAACAATTTCGCAACGAGGATGATAAATGACGTACCATTTATATTTTAAAAATTAAGAAATAAAATAAACACACACAACATAAGTGGAGTGTGAAGCTAGGCTGAATCCTGACTAAAGGGTTGTATTGACCAAGTCATAATTTCGAGTTGGCAACACTGCTTATCTATTTAGTAGTTGATTTTTGTTTAGTTTGGATACACATTTCATTGTATATATATTGTGTATATATATTGTTACGTCGATTGCAAATAAAAATAAAAATAAATTTGTGTTTAGTTTTATATAAATTCTTTATTGCGCGCACAATTTTATGTGCCACTGTTCACAACTTGATGTTACAACAACAATTTGCTTAGTTCGTTATTTTTCTTTATACTTGTGCTTGCGTAAACACTAACAACTGTTCGGTAGAACTTTACAACAGCAATCTTCAAACCACGACTGTTCTTTTCACATGCAACGCGTCTTCACACAAGAATGACTGAATTCTTACTACTAGTTGCCTGCTTCGTCTTGCCTTTTTATATACCCACGTGAACAGTCCGATGAAGCTTCTTGAAGTCGAATGTTCGTGGTTTCGCCTTCTCGAGAACTCTATCGCGACTTCATTGTTGTTTGTGTATTTTGTTCACATTGCTTGTTGTTGCGTTGTCGCTTACTTGTCTATCCCCTTTTCTTTCATACTGATGTTGTTGGTTTACTTGTAACAAGTTCATTGTATTTGTTTCGTAGCTTTGGTCATTTTATTGTTAAACAATGTTACACCGTTTCCATTTTCGTAACAATATAGACTTACTCTAGAGCAAAACTTTAAAATTGTTGAAATTTTTAATTGAAATAATCGCTCTGTTTATGCACTACGTACATTTTATGGCGTACACAGTGATACTTCAGAGCTGTTAATAATAATCGCTGATAGCTTTCGTACCACGTTTACTTTTACTGATAATGTCAATCCCATAAAATACAGAATAGTGCACACTGAAGAAGCTATATCATCTGTACAGTTAAGCATTGCGATGCTGGCTTTTTGCTTCTTATATATGTACCTCTTGTATTTCCACTATTCGTGGCTTTCTTCGCGGCTTCTGCAATGCCGACCAGGTATACCTTATAATCAATGTGGCTGATGTTAGATATTTTGTTGTGT
Organism: Sarcophaga carnaria; assembly: GCA_958299815.1. Classification (NCBI taxonomy): domain Eukaryota; kingdom Metazoa; phylum Arthropoda; class Insecta; order Diptera; family Sarcophagidae; genus Sarcophaga; species Sarcophaga carnaria. Next base: position 141,617,351 of record OY283150.1, read on the forward strand.
TATTTATTGTAGAAATTAAAGATCTCGCGAGCAGTTTGAAGTTTTGAAGAGGTTTTCGCTTGCGTATTTCCTAACATTGGTTTTCGGACATTTATGACATCGTATAGTCCAGCTCTGTCATTACAAACTTGAACGACATCGTTTCGTGAATGTTCGATTCGGTTTCGGTAAGCTGCTAATGCTTTCATACCTGTTAATGGCCCATTTTTAAATTTTTAGAAATAAGTTCTAAATTTCTCTGATTTTTGAGTTGGGTTGCTTCACCACAATAGCTAACCACAGTACAGTAATGAGTTTCCCAATATCGTGGTATTAAAACCTGGGGCGTCGGTGATTCTGATTGTTAAAGAACTATATTACCTCGATTGTCTTATGACAGTTTACTCAGGAGAGAAGACTGAATTACTAAGGGAATTATTTCACTTAAGGGACACTGAAACGAAATAATCCCTTAGCGGATGATTATTTATTGTTTTCATAAACTAACCACGAATAATGGAATTATCGAAATTACCTATAAAATCAGCGGTGGTTGCGTCGACCACTAACAAGAGCGCTTACCTTTTTTGCTAATCGCGGGGCGCTTGATGCTTGATCCCAATGGAATATGGGTTATAGAGGCTTATGACGAGTACCAGTAATAGTTCCGTTTTAATCAACTTGATTCAGTTCTTTCACTATGTTTCTTTTTAAATGAATTTTTTCATTTCTCTCTGATTTTGAATGAATTCCTTTAAAATATTTTTCATTTTGTTAAATAACGGCCACAATTAGTTTCCCTCTACCAAACAATCAATATTCAAGGATTGTTCATGATTTAAGAAGCGTATTGTGTTGCAGAGAAAGGCAACCACATTGTTGTTAAATCAAAAAAATAAAAAAAAGTTATAAAATTTCATTATTTCCTGAATTGACAGCAATTAAACGTCATTCAATTACAACAGATTTTAGATGGACAACATGGTTTAACACCACTTCACTAGTCGCTAATTTCTATGTTCACTGTTGTTAAAAATGTGGGCAAATAAATCATTTGACAATTTAATTTAAAACCATTTTTTGTTGTTGTGTTGTGGTTGTTGCTATTGTTTGCAGCACATATATTTGATGTGATGCCAAGAACCATATTGAAATCAATTTGTATGTGACAAAATATATTTTACGGGTATGTTTGAATGTATCTGTGAGTGGGTGTTAAAACGGGTGAAAGACGGATTGGAGTGATTTTTATGGAAACGGAAGAGAGGAGCAATTGCCTAATGGTTGTGCAAAAAAAAAAATCAAATGAAGCTAAGCAATGAATGTAAATGAATTCTATTGTATCTACTAAACTGTTGTAACGAATTGTACAATTCAGGGTAGCCTTGCAATGTTATTGAATGGGGTACAGTGGGCCAATAGGAGTGATAATGAGAATAACATATATTTTAAATAAATACATGTTAAACTTAATCTGCAATTGATATTAAGCCCACTGTATTTTGTTTGTTGCTAATGGCTTGTTGCCATATGTATGAGCATGTATCCACAGTTTTGGTATTTCCATTTGGTTGCAACTCGTATGTGTACTGTTACAGGCATTCAATTTATGTTCAATTCAATTCGTTTGATTTAATTTGTATTCATCACTTCCCTATTTCCCTCATCGATTCGTTTCTTATTTTTCAACATATAATTGATGAGCAGTAACATTTTGTAGCATTTCCATGCATAAATAAATGCACAAATCCATGTAGTTTGCAATTAAATGCCTAAAAATAAAATTGAATTTATAAATGCATTCCCATGTTAAATGGTTAGCAATTCCACAAAAATTACAATAATTTGCACGAGTTATGTTTGACAATTTTTGAAGCACCAGTAGTTGTGTGAAGTACGTGTTGAAGTCCATCACTCATATGGCATATGGCAGATGATATACAATTTGGTTGAATAACAAATTTATGGTTTATTTCGGATTATTTAATTATATTCTAAAGGGTTATCCATTTTGTAGCTTCAAAAGTAAAGTGAAAGAGAACGTTCATAAAGCTACGATTGCATTGCAATTTTTATTATATTATAAGGCAATATTAGAAAGACAATGACTTAAATTACGGTTTTTATATTGGTTGCAGCAGTCGAATTTTAAAATAGTTTTCGACTACTTTACACATATTTATATACATACGTAATTGGTCACTCAACCCTTTACTTCACTTCACTTATTTTATTTATTTTATTTATTTATTATTAGTCATAGCACAACAAGATAATAATCTTATAAATGAAAGTGCTATGGGAGTACATCAAAGAAACAAAATAATAACAAATCATTGAATATATATGTAATGAAATGTTTGAAATAATGTATAAATAAAAATGAATAAGAACGTGTTAAAATCACGGGAAATAGCAATCGATACAAAAAAAGGATAAAAAAATGAATATATGTAAAAAATAAATTAGGAAAACTACAAAGAACAATATATACAAATATAAAGAAATATACAAACAAAGTAAAAATATATACATATACTAAGATACAATGAAATTTAAAGATAAATTAATTAAAAAAATTAAAAATTAAAAATAATCATTAATAGAAATAGAGAGAAAAAAATTCACAAAAAAAAAAATCAAGATATGCTAAAAACTACTTAAACAGAATGTATAGCTCCTTTTTGAACTTGGTTGCATTGCCTATGTTCTGAATATAATTAGGTAGTGTATTCCAAAGACTGATGGTGTGTATAAAAAACTGGCGTTGTGACAAAAGCGTCCTATGTCTGTGTTGGATAATCTTCATACCGCGGTTAGATCTAGCAAATGTAATCCTACTAAATAAGTATATTGGCTGTTTTAGAGTAATAATCTTATGGAGGAGAATAAGGCATTTTATATTTAATAGATTATCAAAATTAACTCCGAATATCCGGTATGAAAATTGTGATATATGGTCTCGACGTCCCCTAATAAAAACATATCTGGCTATATTATTATAAGCCAGGTTGAGTTTCCGCCTATCGTCAGTATCACAGTTTGCGAAAATTTCACATCCGTATAAAAGGACAGGAATCAAATACGTTTTAGCCAGTTGCATACGTATGGCAAAGGGAGTCGAATCTATAACAGCCCACAAGTTCCTAAGCATACCATAAACTTTACCAACGATGACGTTAATGTGGTTAGACCACGTTAGCCGACTATTAAAGATAACACCCAGATTGGATGCTGATTCAACAAAGTCAATTTTATTCCCCCTGATAATAATATCCGGCACAAGTCAAGATTACAACCTAGCTTTTCACACAACTTATGTTGTGTGCATTAATTTTACACTTTAAAGTTGATTCCGAACGACAGATTTTTAAGAAACTTTGCATGGCAAATTTATTTACGCTCAGAGTTTTTTTTCACCAATCTGCTGAGAGGAAGTCGCCGAAGAAATATGTTTTCATATTTCGTTTTGATGTCTGACCTGGAGTTTGAACCGTGGCCTTACGTCTAATTAGCCAACACACTACCAACTATACTACGCCGAATACTATAGACTGCCTTAATACAAAATTTTTGATGCAAGGTTTTATTAGCAATGGGTACGCAGTCATCATAGGCAATTTCAATTGAAAATGAGAATCAAGTTGCATTACTCAGTAACATGAGTAGTATTTCAATGAAATTGTGCTGTATTTGTTGTATTTACTTTAAGCATCTTAAGCTTCTTTTTAAACATTTAATTCCAATTTCTTTTAATTACAAATACTTTTCTATTTCATTGCAAACACTTGAACTTGATGTATCATTCACTTCATCAATTTTTATTCCCATGCTTATCTGTGTTATTATTAGAATTAAAAAAGTTGTCAGAAAGCCCTTAATAAAGTCAACACACACGCACGGATGTCCTCTTACATTTAATGTTATACCACACCCTCTCATAACTCTGCTTAAATGTCATGAGGATGAATTACAGTTATTGATATGACTTAGTAACTTGGTTACTTGAGACGAATCTAATATTTGCTGCAGAACAATAATGATTAATTATGGATTTCTTTTAAGTTTAAATGTAATTAATTGGATATTATTTGTTACTACTACGCTACGTGTAATGAACCTAACAAACAATTAAAAAAAAGTTTTTCTTTTCATGTTGTAAGGAGTGATTTTGTCTGATAGAAAGCTCTACACATCAATTGCAACCAATTGTTTCATGACAAATAGAATTCCTTGATTAAACGGAACCATGGTTACACGGATGTCTCGAATATTGAAGATATGACAGTAATGGGACTCTATACAGGACAACTTGATCATATTTTATGCCACAGAGCTATTGCACGGTTTTCCAAATGAATTCGATTGCTATCATTATGATCATATTTGGCAAACTTCACATTTGATTCTTTTCATTGATAGTCAAATTAGAGCAAAAAGGGTGGGCATCAAGGACGTCAGAAAGGTATGCTACAGTAAACATTATATGGGGAGCTAGTTATCAAGTCATGATCGTAACTGACGAAGCGAATAATGCAGCGAATAGACCTAAAGAGTTAAACTACATAAACTACATTGTTGTACATTGGAAACCAAGCTGCTAAAGTAACCACAAACGTCAAATAAATTACTGTGGATCACAGTAGTCGCAGAAGAAAAAATACTCTTGGAAAGTCACGAATATATTGAGACTAAGCCTTATCTTCATCTAAACCGTATAGGCAATACAGATTGATGCAGAGCTTGTAGAGAGGACAACAAAATGATGAAATTCTTTTTAAATCATTGGTCAGGATTTGTAAACTTGAAATATTGCTCTATTTTAGGAAGGATACTATACCCGACATAAATCATTTCAAAAAAGTGGATTGGAAGAAGGTAATGAATTTTCTTATGGGATACAAACTTTCTATTATAAATATAGCTGGTGTCCTTTCCTTCAGCCAACCTAGCTACTTAACAATGAGCAGACAATCAGATTATCTTTCTTGACTGCATACCACCCTAATTTTGTATGCGTACACATAACTGCGTTTTTCTACTTTCCAAGTTTTGTTGATTCTGGATCACAACGGTTTATTTTCTATCATTTTATTTAGCCATTTTTTGTTAAAGTTTGTTTCATATTTTATTTAAAAGAGAAGAGAAAATATAAAAAAATTAATGAAAATAAATGAAATCTAAAGCGAAAATAATTCCAAAATTTTTCAAAAGGTTTGCATTACAGAGAACAACGTAAAATTTAAGACTAACCAACCATTTAAATGCTAAGTTAAATTTATTTAGGTGTTGAAGTGTTTAATCCCAAGTAGGATTAAAAGATTTAAAAAGATTTTTTATAAGCAAAACACTGTTGCTTACAAATCTTGTTTTAAAACTCTTAGTAATGCTTGAGGTGTTGAAGGAAAATATTTTAAAGCTCTGGTGTCTGCATTGTTTTTGGATTGTCTGGTAGCAATTGAGGTTATCACACTTTCAACACTGAATTACGCAGTACTGTATTTACACACTGGATCTTTAAGTTTGGATGCCGATTCAATAAGATTTTTGTTGGAATGAGTTGCACAATTTGGTAATAATATGGACGGCAATTTTTGTTTCTTCGAAACTAGTTGAATTTCGCATTGGTTAACTATCCCTAAAAGCAACAACAACAACAAAATATTCTCTACGTTCTTTATAGTGTTTCTAAAGTGAAACCATTCAATAAACAAAAATTTTTAAATGAAATTTAAAACTAAGGCAACAAACATCGTTTGAAATAAAAGCATGTATGGTTGGCTGATTGACGTGTCAGAAATTTTTTCAAAGGAATTTTATTTTTTATTAATTTTTTCAGATAGTGTTACATTGGTTTATATTAATTAAAAGAAAAATATGAAGTCAACAAATTCTTTTGTTGTTGTATAAATATTTGTTATCCTGGTTAAATTTCTATAGAAAACAGCCCAGCACATTGAATTCAAACATAACTTTCAATCAAAGCTGTAACTTAGTATGTGCATATGTGCTGATGAAGGAGTGAATGAATAAATATTTGCATAAAACTCAGGTTTCTGTTCGAATAATATTTGATATAATTTTTTTTTATAACCTGATATAAAACAGTGTGTAGTTTAAAAGGTGAAAAGATAAAAAGGTCTTTAAATTTTTTTGTATATTTTTGTTCTCTGCATTAAATAAATATTTTAACACAACTTTTTCATTGAAACAAGAATTTGCAAAAGAAATTCAAATTCAATAAAAACATATTCTTCCATTAAAAGTACGTCGTAGAAAAGTCCTGTGTCACATGACAGTAAAGTTTTTAAGGTTATGTCTCTACAAAATCTTTTATGGGCAGTGCTCAATCAGTATAAACTGAAACCTACATCTGATTGACTTGAAGTCACTTTCAATTGGCGAAAGGTTTTATGCAAAATACTCTTTATGCGAACACACTTTGTTGTCTCTTATCATCCATGGTGATTTGGCAGAGTTCATCTACAACCAGACACCACATTCTTTCCCTGATGTGTCTTATGAGAAACCTTTGATTGCACTAAGCCTTATTATATAGGCTCCAGTGTCTATATCAGTATGAGAACAGAATCTCTGTTGTCCATCCGAAGATCGAACCCCTGTTATCCAATGTTTCATCTATGACTTTGTGAGATGTATTATCAAATACACCCTCTATGTGCAAAAAAATAACTAAAAAGAATATGATAACATAAGTACGAGGATAGTGAGTAATTGAATTTGCTTGTAAGATTTCCAATCATTTGCCTAACTTCGTTGTGACTTCATTCGAAACTCTTGAATTATTTCAATTTTGTTTGCGCGTCAAACAACCAGTTTATTGGAATGTTCGTTACAAACTGCTCTGTGCTGCTTTCAAACGTCCAACTGCTTCTGTTTAGGGTTTATTAATGGCCACCCTGTATTATCCGTTATTCGTAAAAATAGAAATGCGGAGAAAATTATTTCACCATTCACCAAATGAATTCGTAAATAAATGTAATGTGGATTGTATTTTAAAAGGGGAAAAAATCATTTAAGGATTGTCTTTGCAAACATAGAAAACATGCTGTGACTAGGAATACTATACTACTTGTTAATCTGTTAGCTGTGTTAGCAAGACAACATTAGAATACCGAAAACGGTACAAAAGAAGTGCTGTCTAGGAATACGTGCCTCTTCAATTAAAGCATTGGAAACGAACCTATCTGCCCAGCCAATTATGTGGCCAACGGATGTGGAATAAATCATTCACTATTCAAAAATAAACTCAATAATAAATTCATATATAAATATTTCAATGTTGCAAAACATCTTGCTAGAAATCTTTTCCGCGTAAGTGACAATCACAATCAATAATGTTTGAATTTCTGTCATTAATAATGCTTTTCCAGCAGTGACTGGTCAGCATTAAGAGAATTAAAAATTCTGTGACACGTATTTACATCATAAATTGCCAATGTTATGAAAAAGGATACGCACTTTATGCGTTTTTATCTTGTTTTTATTGAATATAAACTGTTCGCTTAAATGTAAAATATATTGCTGGTCATAAATTATCAATCAAATAAATGTGTTCGTCGACTGTATGTGGAATAATAACTTAATCTTATCACTAAATATTGCCATATGACATAACATTTCAATATATTTCTTTATGTATTTAACATTGTGGTATTTGGTTTTATAAATTTTGGATGGCTTTGTCGCTTAACCAGGACTGTTAACTACCCTTCAATATATTATTCAGTGTAATAAATCGAAATTATATTTTTTTCTTAAATTTTTATGAAAAAGCTCCTAAAGTCGGATTCTTTTTAAAGCTAAATATATTACAGGAGCATATTTAATAAAAATAATATGCAACTGTATTTGAACTTAACATTTGCGAATTAAATTTTGACTACAAACTTTACATTCAACTCAAAACCGTTATAAAATATTCCAAGTAATGTCTCTGTATTATGTCTATGAAGTTCGCTAGGTTCCTAATAGGTTCCCAATACGTAGTTGGTCATTACAACCCTTCAGTCAGGATTACTACTTAGCTTCTAACACCACTTATGCTGTGTGTGTTAACGATATATATGAGTGGTGGGATCTACGGTTTTTGTTCTTCATTCATTTATTCATTCAAATCCATGATTTTACTTTATAAACTGCCTGTGTTTATTTAAACTAAATTTAGTTGTAATAAAAAACTAAAACATGTCCAAATTCTGCCACGTATGATGGCAGTCGATAAAACAACAGCTTTATGTCACAACCATAAAAACATAAATCGACATTATAATCCTATTCTTTTCGTTTTTTTTTCTGCTTTTATTTCAAATACGGTTACATTATGTAAAGAACACTGAATAATACAATAGAGTAGAGAGAAATGACGTGTAGGTTAACATGTATTATACGTTATTACTTGTGGCTTTGCAGGGTTTATCGATTAAAAGTGTGGAACAGCAATAACAAAAAATGTGTGAGATGTGCTACTAAAACTGAAAATGTTTATAGGTAAGCAATAAAAAGCTAGCCATAGTGCTGGTAGCGATAAAATTCCTCAGTTTGTAATAAAATTTAATAACTTTAACACATACACTGTTATACAGTAGTAGGACTGTGTCAAGGTCAGGGAAATTCTGGTGAATTACTGTTTAAAGCCTACAACCTACAAAATTCCTGTAGTCCTACCCAATGATTTAGCACGTTGTCGTTCTTAGCATAATAAAAATGAAAGGAAACGTTTTAAATATTGTGAGAAAGCAAATATCCTGATAGAAATTTATTTGGAAGAGCATATGCTTTCAACTGAGAAAGAAATTTACTTCATTGCTAGACACTCCTTGCCAAAATTTAATTATGAAATTGCATCTTTGCATTATATTTGTCACTGTATCTATTCTAAGGAAACTAGGCCAATAGATAGCCATTTAGATAGACTTCACTTAATCTGTTAAAGAGAAGGAAAAGAGTTTTATCCACTTCATTCGTCAGTGTTCATCTCCGGTTCATCCTAGTCTTTCATCATTTGGTCTACCATTTCTCAATATTCTGGTCGATTTTTAAATTAATTCTAGGGAGCCTTGTGCTTTAATGCTAAGCCCTAAGGAAATTTTCTCCAAACAAGGCAATGAACAAAACTTCCCCAAATATTATTGAAACATTTTTCATCATGAAAAAAAAAATATATAAAAAAGGCACAATCAAACCCTGCTGACTTACTTTCACAGGTCAAGAAGAGCTCTTTTAAATGCCCTAAGTGACAAACAACCTCAGGTTACGATAAGTTTTTTGAGACCAACACTCAGGTGACTGACCCTGTATGCAGTGCATTGTGTTGGAATACAGGAATGATAGTTTTATAGAAGAAAGGAAAGAGCGGATACATGCATAATTGGTCATTGCAACCCTTTAGTCATGATTACGACCTAGTTTCGCACACCACTTATGTTGTGTGCGTTAATTTTTATACATGAGTGGCGGGACCTTCAGTTTAAAGTCGACTCCGAACGAAAAATTTTTGAGCAACTTTTCATGGCAATTTTATTTACTCTCAGAGTTTTTGCCAGAAATCTGCTGAGAGGAAGTCGCCGAAGAAATATTTTTTTCATATTTCGTTCAGTTGGAGATGCCTGACCTGGAATTTGAACCGAGGCCTCACGTCTAATAACTCAACACACTACCTACTAGACTACGGCGACTTCAGTGAGCTGATAGTGAGCAACAATTTTTCTTATAATGACGAGTATATATGTCTTCGTCACTTTTTTTTGCAAGACTTTCTTTTTAGTAATAACACTCACTTCCTTTTTTCTGTTGTAAGTAATCAAATGTAATCTCAGAGAAGAATTCAGACAATCACAAACACTCAGAATCCTTGGTGGGAACCGAAACCACGGCCTCGACAATTGAAGTTTAGCACTCTACCCACTAGGCCATCGAGGCAACACGGCCATCGGAGGCAGGTTCCACTTTCCTAATACATACTTTTAAGCTAGAAAAATAGTTGACTATCTCATACATTAATGACGGACACTCCCAATGAACCGATTAATCTCTCTGACCCTTCTTGGGCAAGCCTCTCAAAGTATTGGAATCGTTATTAGAATTACATTCGAAATAAAATTATTTTCAAATGTAGGTTAGGTTAGGTTAGGTTAGAGGACGTGTACTTGTCAATTAAGACAAGTACAGTACCCGGAGGTCGAATTGACCCATTGTACAACGTCCTAGATTCTCACACCACTTATGTTGTGTGTGTTAATTTTATACATGAGTGGTGGGACCTACAGTTTAAAGTCGACTCCGAACGATAGATTTTTATTTATTGAGAAACTTTTCATGGCAATTTTTATTTACTCTCAGAGTTTTTTCCAGAATTCTACTGAGAGGAAGTCGCCGAAAAAATACTTTTTGTATTTTGTCTTTGATGCCTGGCCTGGGGCTCGAACCCAGGCTTTTGCGTCTAATAAGCCAACACACTACCTACTAGACTACGGCGACTTCTTCAAATGTACGATTCGAATCTTTTGTACGCTGACCATTTAAGAATCTGAAAATTCCTTTTGCAATCATGTATATGGTAAATCGGTAAGTCGCTACAATCGTCCATGGTAATCGTGTTATGGGTTCAATTTTGACATACTTTTACACCACATCGTTTGCTGGTAGAACTCACATTTGGCTTCAACTATCTTAGACTTATTGCTTCAGTGAACTTATCACATACTTAACGATCCGAAGTTCACTATATTCACCTTCAGAGTTGGAATCCTATCCACCCAAAATTACCCTATGTGTAACTGTTTCATACTCCCATATGTAGAATAATTAAATCCTACTGCTATGTACTTATAAAAGTACAAGAATGTTTAATTTGATTAATTTTGATTAATGGATAATATTAAATTCGACATGTTGTAGACTTTATATATTATATGGGAATTTTTGTTGGTACCTTAGAGTTTGTGAAAAGTGCCAATTATTGTATTTATTCTTTGAAGTAGACAGTAGATAACACAATTGAATTTGTCTGTGCAGAGAATTTAAATTCTATTTTAAATAGCCAAGTTGCTGGCAAAAGAAACTGAAATAAAAGCGATTAAATTTCATTCTTCAATGATTACAAAACTCTGAAGTTACCAACAAAACCACATTTCGAAATATTACAAAAAATGTTACTCAATAAACTTTTATAATCGCTTTGTAGAAACATAACGCCAACAAAAAAACAAAAAAAAGAGTAAAAAATTTATATTAAAAATAAATAAAGAATAAAATTGAGAAAAATATTATTTTTCAACCACATTTATAAAACGATTATAAGTTATAAGACTAGAACATGGTCATAATGTTACCAGTTTATAAGCGAAATAAAGATGATAAAAAAAATAAATGAAGGAAAAATGGAACAAAAAAAAAACAAGTTAGATTTATGTTGTTGTTGTATTTTTTCTTTTAAAAATTTCATTTGAATTGCTTTCTAAAGGAAGTAAAATTGGAAATTTCAATGTTTTTTTGTTGTTGTAATATTTCTAAACTCATTGATCAATGTCATCCCTTTATATGCATTCCAATGCATGTATCTTTTCCAATAATGTTATGTGCAAGAAAATGACATTTTTGTATAAGCAATGGGAACGAGTTTTTAAAATATCTACACTTGCAACTTGCTTTCTGTCTATATCAGCTTAGGGTATTGTTTAGCTTTCCAAACACTTTTAAAAAATTATTCATTTCTTTTATAAAGTTTATGATTCCAATGTACCACATGTTATAACCTCATTTGACATACGAATATCAAATGCATGTCCTCCTTAATAAGCATCGACAAATGATGCAAGATGTATGGGGTTTTAATGTTGCCACAAAATAATCAATCATATTCGGTTTTCCTTTTTTTTCCAATATGCGAGAAGATTGATGCAACAAATGCATTTAATGTCAATTCTATTTATTTTAATGCTTATGTCATTATCATAATAATGACTTTTATTAGCTAAATTATGATTTAATTCTGTATTAATATTGTATTGTATTTGTGTTGTAGAGAGGCTAAATTTATTGGTATTAAAATAAAAATAACTGATGTATTGACTTAATTATGTAGAAGTACCAGGGATCTTGTCAGCAATAAGTAGTCTGGTAGGCAGTGTGTTTGGCTTATTAGACATGAGGCCTCAGTTCAAACCCAAGGTCAGACATCAAACCTAAAAAATATGAAAAAATATTTCTTCGGCGACTTCCTTTCAGCAGATTTCTGCCAAAAATTCTGAGAGTAAATAAAATTGTAATGTAAAGCTTCTCAAAAAATCGATCGTTCGGAGTCGACTTTAAATTGTAGGTCCCGCCACTCATGTATATAATTAACGCATACAACATCAGAGGTGTGAGAAGCTAGATCGTAATCCTGACTAAGGGGTTGTAATGACCAATTATTTATGTATGTATTACAGCAATAAAGGGAGCCAGTCTATTCCCTAAAGGGTTACATCACAAGTATTTAAAGCCAACTAAATTCAAAAAAAAAAACATCCATTGTAGCACTATTTCTGTATTTTATACCCATTTGGCTACATACATACATAATCAAGTTAATACACTCTAACCTTTAAATATATTTGTTTGTGTATCTTTATCTAATGTTTGCATCAACTAAGAAAATCTTTCCATCACGTCAATTGGTTCAGCGTCAGCAGAATTAAATGACATCATTAGCAAAAAAGTCGTAATTTCATGTTTCATAATGAACAGAAATATGAGACTGAAACAGAAATAAAATTACATTTTACCTGTTAAAAAAATAACAATAATACTCTACCATAATTTAATTGTGGCGTATAATGACTCTGCAAAAAAAATTAATCAATAACTTTAATAGGGGTTTTTTAATCTTTTCGTTCTTTTATCCTTTTTATTACAACAAAATTGAGTTTGCCTTGTGTCCATAATTTAATTTCTTTCAACAATTATTTCGATAAAAAAAACATCACACTTCTCTCCTGTGACTCTGGTTATTGCAAAAACATGCTCGTCCTTATAAATTGAAGGTAAAATTGTAAAATATTCTGGTAAAATACGGGCAAAAAAAATTTTAAAACTTTTCCGTTACATTAAAAACCGAATAGGAGCAAGGAAATTGAATACTCATATATACTCCATATCCATTATTGTTTGTATGTGAGAATGCATAGGAAAAAGTTTTCAATGAAAGGTAGTTGAGGTGCAAGTTTAATTTAATTATTGGGCAAACATACACACAATATAGCAATTGGGTTTTACATTTTTAAAAAAATATAACAAGAATTGGGTCACACTTATGTTGACTGTACCATAAACAAATTGATTTTTGTTACGCATTGTAACCAATGAGTTACATTCGTTGGCTACAATTGTGTCCAAGGATTAAACGAAAGAAAAAATGAGGTCTTGTTTTAGAATAAAATAAAGTGACTTCTGAAATTTAGCAGTTGGTGGTCGTTTATTCAATCTGTTTTGCCAAATCGCCATAGGCGACCATAGATAACGACGTATGTACATTCGTTAAATACGATCTGGAGCAGTGGGCAATTGAACCAAATTTTCATCGAAAAATCATTTTCAACATTTCTGAATGAATGAAAATGGTACATAAACACATAAAATTTTCCAATTGGAAGAACGAAATTATCCAGGCCGGTACTGTTAATTTCAAGTAATATTGATCGACGATCATCATTTCTTTTGGGCTGAATTGATTGGTCTGGACAGCAATGACATGTTGTTTTAACAGGACAGCGTTATATGGCGCATAACTCATTTTACATAGGATACCGCTTTGAGGGCATGGTCATCTCAAGTGTAGGTGATGGCAACTGGCCACCGAGTGCAATTTGACTCCGTTATACTTTTTGTGGAGTTTTCTTAAGTTGCAGGTGTATGCAGATATATCGATAATCACAGCCAGTCATCACAGCTCATGTCATCGGTCAAAATTTAAATATCGGCTGCCAGTCTAACTTAACCTAACCTAGTTGCGTTTATCTAGTTAGTAAACAATAATAAATGTTTACCCTCTTTAAGGAGCTTGAGAAATATTTCTTGATTAATCTCCAGAGCAGAATACCAAAAGTAGTAAAGGTGTAAAGTTTCCTTCCCCTTTCATTTAAGTTGTACATTTACAAACGACTGAATTTTAATTTGCTTTAAAGCATGTTTATTAAAATGTAAAATGATTTTCGCTCTCGTGATTTCTTAATTTAATTCTTTAACAGAGGCTTACCAATGTCTCTCTCACTTTGATAAGTATTTAATTAAAAATATTTAAATTAAATTGTCGCATAAGATAATTTTAGAATTTCATGAATATTTATTGTACGCAACAGTGACTGCAATACATCACTTTAATAACACCCACACATGCCAAACACTCATATGATGTTCAAATAAGGTTTTTGAAACTCATATGCATGGAGCTGAAGTAAATTTTAATTAAAATTCAATTGATTTGTATTTAATTTTTTAAAATTTAATATTTGTTTAAGGTAAACGAAAAGTTTTGAGTTTCAAGACAATTTAACTTCAGTAAATATGTTGACTTTTTGGTCATATTTGAATACATTTTGGCTTTAAGCGAAACCAGATCAATCATTACTTTAACACAATTGCCCAATTCATACGACTTTATATCGTGTATGTTGTATTGAATACATTTTTTGTTTGTGAACGCTTAATGGTATGCCATTCCAAACGTCAAAAAAATGGTAAGAAGAAGAAACCCAGCATTCATAATTTGATTTTCAAGCAACAATATAAAAAATATTACGGAAAAAAGTAAATTAATTAATTATCTGTGAGAATAATTATTATTTTGAAATGTTAGTTGTTGTCTCAAGTTACATTGAAAATAAACTGATAGTACGAAACCAATACAACTTCCTAAAACATATGAAAACAATATGTTTAAGTGTATCGGATTTTTTATATGAATATTATCAACAACAAGCATACACTGTTGTATATTCGTCCAACAATATAATGAATACAACGATACACGGTCTTGTGTGAATTGCCGAAATATATTCAGGAAAAATAATTTTCCATATTCCTGGTGTATAACAATAGCAGAATAATTCGAAAATGTTGAAATGGAACAAATACAAGAAATATTAAGACAAATGCTGCGTATTTGTGCAAAAAAAGAAAGAAAATGATAAGAAATAATGCGTAAAACAAAACCTTTTTCCAATTTTCTCTTTTTTCCTAAAACAATAAAAAATTAGAAAACAATGAATGTTCTAGCAAAAGTAGCAGACTGTAAGAAAATGGAAAAAATTTCGAAGCAGCAAAAAATTCCGAAAGAAAAAAAAAAACATTTAAACATACTTTCAATTCTGTAACACATTCAATTTAACGCTTTGGTGAAGTCAAGAAAAATACAATTTTTTATTTGGAGGAAAAGTTTTCTACAAGCCTCTGGCATAAGTAATGATAAAAAGAATCGGCAGTTTTTTCTTTTTTTTTTAGATAATGGAAAAGCATTAAAAACTTCAAAACTTTCTACATTTAATTTCTTTTACTTATCATTTATTTCAGGCCACAGTTTCGTAATCGTTTTGCAAAACTTTGATATTTTGAAGGCTGATTTGTTTAAATATTTTTGTTTATTTATTGTTTTGTTTTTGGGTTCCATTTAAAGCCATTTAAAATCAATGTTAGAAATACTAACGTTTGAATTCCCGTCAATTATTTTATTGGATATTCATCGACATCATTTGATAAACACAGTGTATTTGGTAGTTAACAGCAATTAAAAGAGAAAACTCTGGAAAAGCAGATTAAAAGATTTACTACGTTCACAATGCTGTGAGTGAATTTCGAATCCACTACAGAAATTTCCGAATTGAAAATGTCACTTTTTCAGTAATTTAAGAAATACGCAGACTAACTAAACTTTAACCGTCTAATCCTGGATTCATGTAATGTTATTTTGGTTACTCGAAAAACATTGATATTTGTACGCCACATAAATTTAAGAATGAAATTCGATCAATTTTCTATCAGACACTCTGCTGAAACGAAGCAAAGTTGCTTAATTTTTGACGAATAATAAGATATTTTCAATTAAACATAATCATGGTCATGGTTAGCGATCGGAGACTCTGCACGATTGGCCTACGAGCCGGGATTGATACCATCGATAACTATGGTTTGACGACTGATAATGCCAAACTGAGTTGAAATTTCTGTTCTTTTTTGTTTCTTTTTCTAAACGGAGATTTACTTTGAAAGGAATAAATTACTTATGTACTTAATTGGTTATTCCAACACTTTAGTTAGGATTACAACATACTGGTGTGTTAATTTTAAGCATGAGTTGTGAGACCCGATTTTTTTAAACACTTTTTATATGCTGGGACAATATTTACACACTTATTCTTATTTTTGAGTTTTTTGGTTCTCATTAACCATTTTTTAAGTCTGAGGTACGTGTGCATCACTCTTCTCTATTACTTCCAATAAAAATTGAAAATAAAGTAACACATGAATCCTTTATTTATACTCCAAAAGCAAAAGTATATAAAAATATTTAAATAAACTGTTGGATTTGTTTTACATTTTGAAAAATGATATTTGAAAACCATTTAATATTGTAGTGATTTAGATGATGAGAACGTAATTGTTGCGCAAAAGCATAGTATAGACGAACAGCTACTCCTTACCAACGAACTGACTATGCTCTAAGCGTTGTCTACGACGGTGATGGTAGTAGTAAGCGTAAGTGTACATAATTATGCCAATACGATAGAAATGTTGTTGGTTGTGTTGATGAGTTTGATGTTATTGCTGTTATGATCGAGATATGTAAAAGTCCATACCAACGGTTGCTATATTTCCACCAGTATTTCTGTAAGTAGAACTTATCATTGTTGTAGATATCATAAAATCCTTGGTTACCAACATGTGTGTTGAGTTTCTAAAACGGCATTAACTGCAGTGTATAATATTGTGTTGTATTGTCATCAATTTGATTGTTGAAATCCATAACTTCTTGTACATCTGTACCCGGTCAACTTCATTGTTTATATAGAAAAAGAAAAATTGGAAAAAAGGATGTATAGCATGTAATTTGCACAATTGCCTTACTCACCTTTTCATGGACTCTAGTATCGATCATATTTTTGTGAATGTTGGCAATAACACAGGCAACTCTGGCATACACATAAATTGTACCTGGCATTGATATAAAATATTAGCCTTTCGATGAAATATCGCTTAAGTCTCTCTCTTCGGCCGTACTTGTACCCTAAGCAAAAATAAATAAAAAAAGGAACTGATATAGAGTAGTTATAATATAGTAAATAATTGATTTAAGCCGCTAATTTTTAAGTATTTTTTTGAAAAGCAAAAAACATTTTCATCACGCCGCTAAAATCGAGTAAAGATTTCTGATAATTTAATTTGCTTTAAACCAACAGTCTCACTGAAACCAAATAATTCAATAAATAAAAAATACTATCAAAATACTTTTGTTTACTTTAATAGAAGTTATTTAGTCTTGACTTCGGTTTACATATTTTGAATAACTTTTAAGTCCAAACGATAATATTCACTCGTGACGTATAAGTAATGTTTGCGTCATGATGAATTACTAATAATAAAACGCCATGGGGTACCCTAATTTGCTATATAAAACAGTCAGTAATATTCGTATTCTTGTTTACTTGGATTTAACGTATTTTGTATTGTAGTGAATATGGTATGTATACGTTAATATGTAAGAAAATTTCAAAAATTTTGTATAAAATGTTGTTAAAGTGCTTGTTATACACACCACATGTTCTTATAAGAAAATAATCTCTTAAACAAATAAAACTTTTGTGTGTTGCTTATGGAAAAGTTTTGAAGAGCAAAAGTAAGTGCGATGAAATAAATATTCTCACAAATATTGTAATGCGTTCATTTTAGCTCGAGATTAAGCAGACATTTCTGGAGGGTGCTTTAAAGTGCTTTCTATCTTTAAATTAAAATAAAACAAAAAAATTTTGTTGATGTTATTGTTATCGTTTAAATATCCAACACAGCTTCTCTGAGTGGAAGGCATTTGTAAAATTTAATTTTCCATGACATCAGGCTATATGTCATTGATTAAAAAGCTTATGTTTGCTTTGAAGACCAAACAACACGATCTTTGTGCCAAGCTCACAACATCTGTATGTACGATGATCATGCCATCAAATCGCTAGGACAGAATACCTAATGTGGCATGAGCTCGTGTTGAAATCACATGTCGTTGGTGTTCAGTTCATTTCAGGTGAAGGGAAGTTTGTAAACATCGATCTATAGTACTCACTGTTAACAGTGATGTCTTGTCCAACGTCGTTCACAAAGTTATATGTATCACTGACGCCACCAGCTCAAAATTCACATCAAATTGTAACTTATTCGTAATGCATTGGATGCTATGATCATGGATCACATGAGCAGTGGCATAGTCCTAATTTCGACAATTTTGTTTTTCACTGATCTATTCATACACAAAAGGATGATTGGAAGCAAATTAGTGTCAGTTGCCAACTGCTCCTGGATCCATTTAGTGTACATATGTCCTTGCCAATGGTCGTTTACCTCCAATTCTTATGTCAGTTGAATTTTGTTTGGGTGCAGATAAAAGTAATGACCCGCAATTCTCGGAGTTGTCTACTGCTTCGGATTCTCTTGCACACTGTTATGGACATCGGCGATGGAGTCAAGAGTAATGATAATTTTATATTTTAAAATTTCAATGAACAGAATGACGAAGAGTTATTCTAAATTTTCCTATCGGTCCTATCATACTTGATTTCGGCTTAAAAGGAAAACTTTTTTAGAAAACAGTGCATCCAATTTATACATTACTTTTGTAGATTTTTATTTCTTAGTTATAGCGTCCCTTTTATATATTGTACGCCCTTTAAAAGTATTTCAAAGTATTATCATGCTTTTCACAGAAATAAAGAAACACAAAATGCCAACAAAGTGGAAAATTCGAATACAACTGTACAACCACAGTTGTATGGCCTACAGACAAGGTCAACTTTTTTTTGAAAATTAAAAATTATAAAAGAAAACCTTGACCGGAACTACATAAAATTAAAGAGAAAAGTAAACAATGTACGAAGAGGATAAAAACGCATTTTCCCTTAAAATTCTCTATTGGCAATAAGTTGCACATCCTACACTGTCAATGATTATGAGAATGATGTTTGTAATACGTTTTATCAATATCAGTCATTATACCAATCCATCCGCTGTTAATCTGACTTCGTATAATGTATTGTTTTAATTTTTAAGCAAATCTTGTCATTAACAGGCTTAAAAATTTTACCCTTTTTTGTTTTTTTTGCTAATAACTCAGCGTGACTTCTATACAAATATACTTTGAATTTTTATATGATGAAAAAAAAACCAATAATTTTTTATAAACTTTATGAAAACAAGCTAAAAAAGGACCAAAAACTTGTACATATAATAGATGGGTATCATTTTGTTAAACTTGTTTATCCATTGTTGTAAAGGATATCTGTTTATATTTCTGTTTGTTTGCTAACATCCTTGACTCTTGTAGTATTGGCTTAATTTTAAAAATCGTTCAAGGTCGTACAGTTCTTGTGTATGCTCCATAGCATGAATATTATTTTACAATATAAATGCAGCAGCATATGATAATAATTTACAATGAATGCTTCGTAAACACACGACACAATGGAAATAATAATAAAGTTCAAGGAAAACGCCAAATTTTCCGTAGTAATTTTTCCTATCAAATTCAAAAGAATTTAAATTAAATGTTTAGCCAAGAAAGGAAAATTTTTTTTAAAATTTTAATCTCATATGCATAAGGCAGATATTGAATACGGGATATTAAGGGGAAGAATCAGGCCCATTTCTTACATATTGTTACGTTTAAAATATAAGCTCGTGGATTGCAAATAAAATAAAAATAAATTTGTGTTTAGTTTTAATTAAAATTTTTTTATTATTCGCACAATTCTGTGTGCCAATGTTCATAACTTTATGTGCTTTGTTTGTTATTCCTCTATTTACACCCTTTGCATAAACAATAACAATTACTAGACAATTGAGAGATCTTTGTAACGGAGTAATAGTGGCGAGACCTACAGTTTAAAGTCGACTCCGAACGACAGATTTTTGGCAATTTTATTTACTCTCAGCGTTTTTGCCAAAAATCTGCTGAGAGGAAGTCGCCGAAGAAATATTTTTTTCATATTTCCTTTTGTTCGAGATGCCTGTCCTGGGGTTAAACGATATGAAACTGTTTAGATATTCCGTATTAAACAGAACTTCAAATTTCTTAAATTTTAAATAATTTTCTGAAATCTACAATAAAATTCCTATAAAATAATTTCAAAACATAAATGAAATTATATTAAATAATGCGTTGAACAATGCCAACAGAAATATTTTCTTTAATACTTAAACCAGACTTCTTAATCCTCTTGACATTAGACGATTATGATGACAACGAAGATGAGTTTTATGTTTGCACACTTGAGTGAATTAATTTTTTAAAATGCGTGTTTGTTTGTTTTTTTTTCGTTTCTAAATATTTCTATCATCTGTGCTGTAAAATCATCATTAAACCACGTGTGAGACAATATGTTTCCTAATATTGAAATCCCTTCTGAAATGTAAATGGAATATAATTAAAAAAGAATTTGTATCTTTAGGATATTTTAATCTATTTAATTAAATTTCATTTAATTGAATAAATTAAAAAATATAAGTAACATTGTCAAGAAATTGGTTAATATCTGATGGAGTAGAACAAATATCCTGTCAGCATAGAAAGCTTTGATTTTGAAAAAGACTAAAATTGAAATTCAGGATAAGTTTGCACTATACATGAGGTCCTCAGTATTTTAGTTATCCAAAATATAACTGAAGTTTACTGAGCTTTTGTTATTGGAAATATCAGGCAATACTTTCTCACACTAAGCTCTCTATGGGTACATGTTAATGATGTTTGGCACCCAATTTGGTTTGATCTCTTCTACTAAAGTAGTTAACTAGGTACTGCCTTAGATGAAACCCCTAAATTGGATTCAAATTTAAATGCCTTGTCCTTCTTAATTGAGATGATAGTAGCGCTTTTAATTTAATTTTCACTTCCTTATATGTATGCCACCCTAATTATGTACGTACGTACGTATATGCGTAGTAGCGTGTTTTTTAATTTTTGTTGATTTTAGCTCGTTACCGTTTATTTTTCTTTATTCTTACCATTCGTTAAAGTTTATTCTGTGTTTTATTTGTTCACAAAATACGAAAAAGTGTAAAAAAAATTTGGGAAAAGGGTTTAAGTGGCTGCTTGATGAGGCAGTTAAATTTTTTTATTTGAAATCAAAATAGAATTTAAGATTAAAAATTTAAGATTTAAATGCAATAAATTTTTGTACAACAGGAGAGTAAATTCCTTTGAGTAAATTTATAATCATAACAAAACGAACAAAACTCTTAAATTAAATTAAAAACTAATGCCACAACCAAGGACTGCCATAAATACTGACATACTGGTAACTCTTCTTAGAAATAATATAAATTTTATTTTCGTTTAAATGATGAATGAATTTGATATATTTGTTTACATTAAATAAACAAAATACGCAGTTTTCATGGCAATTTTATTTACTCGCAGAATTTTTTTCCTAAGAAAAATTTTTTCGTATTTCATTTTATTGTCTGATGTCTGACATGGGGTTTGTACCGTGGCCTCACGTTTCATAAGATCTGCTAGACCACGGCCATTGATTATAATTATTTAAAAAACAAAACAACACCAAATGTTCATAGCAATAACGACGTTTACAAATGACTAAATTACTGACTGACATACTAGTGGACTCAAGAGCGTGTATTATTTTTAATGAATTGTTAGTATAGACGTAGGGTCTACTGTAGCTGCTGTAGGTAACTAAAACGTTTTTTTATATTATATCTTAGAATTTAGATACACACCCACCTTTTGTAAGAGTGCCTCAGAGTCATGATACGGCTTTTGTATGAAATCTGTTGAAATTCTTACAATTAAACTTCTACGTACATTTCATGAATAATTCATTCAATTCTAATATCTTTGAATATTTACACTTTCATATTCATAAGAATTTTAATTATTTTTCTAACATCATGTGCAACTGTTATAATTATTTTTCCAACAACAGCAACTTCATTAGAATTCTGGCAACTCTGCTGAACTATTTCAATTTTACACGATTTATTTTTAATTTTCACTGCTTATTACAATTTGTAAAATTCTTAACACATGATGTCTTACACCAACACACTACCTCATAAGTGGGAAGGGAGCAACAAGATGCAGTGTATATTAATTTTAGTGGTCGTAGTTTTTGCAGGTGGACATCACTGCAAATACAACTTTAGAAACGAAATGAAAATAAATAAAAAAAGCTTCATTTTCCATGGTCACATTAAGTGTAGATGAGCTCTTCTATTTAAAGTATCCGTTTTACATAACTCAACAAAATTTATGGATTAAACTTCATCATTACCATCATCATCGTTATTGTGTTTTAAATTATTTTCGTTATTGTTCTCTTGATTTGACTTCTACTTGGTGTATTCGAATATTTACCAAAACACTCTATTCGGATAATATACGCCTTCTGTAGATACTTTTGAAACAATTTTTCAGTTTCTGAACAATATTTCGAGACACAATAAAAGCTTGGAACTATAATTGTGAGTGCGCAATGAAATGAAACTGATTTGTTACACGCGCGAATACATACATACATTTGCATTGTTGCAAGAATAAAAGAAGTGCTTTTCTTTCTTCTATTGAAAAACAATAACAACAGCTAAACCAAACTTAAATACGAAAAAAAGCAACAAATAAGAACATTACAGTTGATACCCTTCAAAGCGTTGTAGAAAAAAATTTTTATTTTTTTATTAGTGCGCTAATCGAGTCATACTCGTCCAAGTAAGTATCTGTTCAGGAATCTGAAAATTAATTGCTAAAAAAAAGAAAATAATAAAACACTGAAACTCTGTGAGGCATGTAGAAAATATACTTGTTTTTCATTTATTCAAGAACACTATTAACACCCCTGGTACTCGTTGTAATGTTGGTTATAAAGCAGTAGAGATTCTGATACTGTTGATGCTACTCTTTGTTGTTTTAACAAAAGCAGTAGAGAATATTTGCCGACTCTAAACGTTTCTATGAAAGCATTTCGATTTGACTTGCTAGTATAAATCTGCATACAATCCTTGCAATGATTTCAAAACTAAGCGAAGGAGGATTTATTTGTAAAATATGCAAATAAATCTACTGGAATGTTGCTCTACATTTCGATAACGGTATGTTATAAATTCAAGGTTATATATATATTTGACTGGCCGAAGTGAATAGCGGATAGCGTTGCCATAATTTTTACTGACAAATAATCAACAAATTGTTTGAAGAAACAAAAGAGACTGGGAACTTACGGTAGTAATATGACAATTTGATGTCGTGCCTTCAGAGCACTGAAGCTGTGTTAACACATACAATTTTAGAAAGGTTACGACAGCTTAAAGCTTATTGTGGCAATGCACTTGTAGGCAAAAGGGTTTTTACGTTTGATAACCAGCCTGGATTTTTCACAGCCAAACATCCGTCGTTCTTCAAACTGTTCATAATTGTCTCGTGATGTGGTATCCGAACATAGAGCTTCTTTGTTTACCAGTTTATTGAAATGATTGATAACTATCGGTTCTTTCGTTAAGCACTTCCTATCTTTCCATTTAAATACAACAAAGTGTGTGTGAGATATCATTGGAATTTTTTATTCTTTGCAGAGAATTATGTGAGAAATATATCACCATTTAAATGTAAGCTCAGGCTCCTCTGGATAGAACGCATCCAAAATGTAAGTCTTTGCCTGACTCTAGCGCATAAATCACACTAAATTTGACCAATGCTATGGATTACGATAGCTTTGATTATCGCTGTGGCTTGTGACTTTTCGCATACATCTGCAACTTAAATTCCACAAGAAAAATTCTAACATGAACAAATCCCGCATTTTTAATAGTCTGTTCACAACACCTCTAAGTGAGGTGCTTTTTTGGAATAGAAATCACAAATGCAATTAAAAAAATTATTATTTATCAAAACAAAAAAAAAATTGTTCATTTAGTATCCCCCTATAAAAGTCATCCATCATATATCCTTTTATCATTCATTTATTTTAATTTTGTTATCCTTAATCATTCAGATACCTTTTAATGTGTTCATTTGTGTTTTATTGGTCCTTTTGTTTATTTTAATTAAAAATTATTTTTACGTGTTTAGATTACGTTATTTTCTTTTGAAAACTTAATTATTGTAAGAAATTCATTTATTCAGTCCTAAATCAAAAGGTATTTACTTATTATGCAGACAAATTCTTTTAACAGCTTTAGAAAATACTTCTTCGTATCGGCCATGAAATATTTGTGTGTGAAAATACCTTTAAAGATTAAATTAAACAACCAGCATTATGGTATGCAAATACGTGACGTATTTGCGGGAGATTAATTAATTTTATTTTATTTTTTTTTTTTTGATTAATAGAAGAATTTCGATTAAATTTATAATATTTTGGAAATAGTTAAGCTTTGATAATAAACCGGACAAATCTCAAAGAGAGGTTGTCAGTAATTTAATTGATTAAAAAAATTTGGAAAATCAAAGTCACCACTTTTGGCAAAATAAGTATTTTATTAAAACCAAAGTTTACTGACGTTTTGAGTCTACTTTGGGTGCCATAAGAATGTTCCAAGTGGCGCTTCGGAAACACAAGGAGTTGTACTTATACTAAGACTTTATAACGAAACCACGTCCTATAGGATTACAGTTTTGACTTTAGAGAAAAGGAATCATCAAAAAGATTTGACAAGACAAGGCCGATCATGGGAGTAGAACCTCTTAAGAATACATATTAAATTTAACGGGATTTAATTGCACACTTTCACTTAAATCACCATAAATCGTTTATGCAACAACATGAGTTGTAAGACACGTTTACCCGTTAAGTAGAAACTACATTTCGTTGGTGTTTACATCATCCAATGCGAGCCAAAATAACTTGCTAATCATCGACCTATATGGACCGATGATGACGCCAGCCCAAACTTCAAAACAAACAGTGAATTTTCGAAATACATTGTACGCTTCTGGTTTGCTTTGTAATTTAAATTGTGTAAATATATTCTGTACTTTCAATAATTTCTCTCTGTTGGCGATTCCAATTTGATAATGAACCCTCGAGTTTTAAAGAAAAACAAAACACCAACAAAATGCCACAAAATTTACTCAACCACAATCACTCAAATCGTTCATGCTGATCTAATTGAGCTCACCAATAAACACCAGTAAAATTATATGAATTTTACAGTCAGTTCAGTTTAGTACGTGTATTTATGGAATCCAGAACGTATACATTTAAATAAATTGCAAATATAACCAACCGAATGAAAAGGTCTTAACAGCTCATACACAGCCAAAAAGGAAAAATTATTTTCAAATTGATCTCATCGGTAAGATGTTTATTTCTAAAATGAAATTCTATTTCAATGGTTTTTCTTTTTTATTTTCTCTAGTAAATGAATGGAAATTCTTTCTGAAACATAAGTTTAAAATAATCTTAAACATTGTGGTTTTTAAGGACATTTTAACAGGATATGTTTGTTGGTTTTCTTAATGCGACGCTGCTTCTGTTTTTTTTCTTTTCATTTCTGATTGTTGTGTTGGTGCTTATTTGAATACAAAGGCAATTTTATTAAATTAACTGATGATTTAAAAAATGCTTTTTAGGGTCCTTTTTAGGGACAGTAATTTTTAAATTTTAGCCTGCGATATCGACGTTTTTGTGAAAAGTCTTTTGGCTGTATTATACATATAAAACAGTGGAAAGGGTAAGAGTAAATATTTGTTTTTACCACAGGGTTCTTAAAAAGGGCATTTCTTTTAATTTCCTTTTTTTTAGAAAAATTTAACTGTGATCGTGATTTAATAAGACAAATACTACTTTCATTTCCAAAAGAGTATGCAGGATTATTAGCTAAAAAGAAGTGGAATTAAGGATAGAACAAATCCTTTATGATATCCCTAAATAAAAAATTAATTCAAGATTATGTTGAAAGTGAGTAGGTGAATAGAAGTTAAGAAAAATTCTTTAAATCTTTCAGCCATTTCTTATAAGCAACCGTGGTTAATCCCTTGGTCCAGCCATCTCGAATATGTCCTATAATGGTGTCTTAGTGAAAGTATGGTTTTCTCGTCCCAAGATTTTCAATTTATATGTTTTTGCTTGTGCCTACCAAAACTAAATTTACCTAGAATCTATTAACATTAAATCTATTTACATGTATTGTAAATGTGATTTTGTAGGATCTGATTCATTACCTATAACTGTTTAGAGTTTGATATTATGATCACTAAGTGGTCACTTGTATTAATCTTTTGATATACAGAATTAAACGTATCATCATAAATGCAAATCCCCCGTCTGTACGTATTGCTAGTGCCATAATATACATTTTTACCCAGAAATTAAATGAGTTAATATCCATTTTAGTAGCAGTAATCTTTCTGTTTTTGTAATTATTTTTAAAAAATATTTAAATTTATTACGTCAAACCCATTTTAAGGTAGAGTAACTAAAAATCTACGCGAAAAATATTTTAATTTTCTCAACTTTAACTTTAACTGTAGTGTTCTTCATTATTAAAACGGAAAAAGAAAAGAATATAAGTTAAAGGACTGAAAAGTACAAAATTTGCATACTTCTCTTACGTTGTTAAGTAAGTGCCAAATGTAAGAATTTACTGAGTGGGCTGTTCGTAAGCCACTTATTGCCACTTTAATACGAATTACACATTTTAACTGCAAAAATGAAACTCAACTGATTTCCCTTTTCTCCTCTTTACATCACTGTAATGTACAATCATTTTTTTTTTCAAAGAATACTGGTGCAGATAATTGCATGCGAATTTGTAAAGTCAAGAAGAATAGATTTTTGGAATTGCTTTTAATTTATTTTAAATTATTTTTTTTTTAATTTCTCTGCTGCGTTTTTGTGTACATATTCGACAGAGGAAGAAAAAAAAAACGGTAATGAAAGCAAATAAAAAAAATTTCTTGTAAGGAGTAACAGTCAGTAAGTTAAAAAAAAAGTGGAAAAAAAGAATAGCATATTACTGTTATATTGTAATACGGTGTTCAGATATGCACCTTTATTGCGGAAATCGCGATAAACGCCATTATTAAGCTCAATATTTCATATAAAGTCTCGATTAATTATTGCGCAATAAATACGTAAATTGTTATAATATTGAGTAGAACTTAAAATGCATCACTGTAATAAGTATGTTCAGTGGGCATATTAAAATTAACAGAACACAAAAAAGAACAGAACAAAAAAAAAAAAGAAAACAATGCTGTTGAAACAACCAGCTGTTTTGTTTACCAGCTGCCAAATGAATATTGAATAAGTATCTGAACTGCGTATATTATTATGCCTGAACACTTAAAATATTGTACCGAATGTTGTCTCAATAAAGGTGCATATCTGAACAGAGTATAAAGCTGCTCTTATGGCATACGCATTATACATTGTATGTAAACTCACGGTATTTGGAGCATATTCGTAAAATTTTTAAGTATTCTACCACAACAAGAACGATTCTCTCTTAGTCTAAATGAGTAACTACGATATCTCATATATCGTCGTAAGTCACAAAAAAACAAACTTCTGTGTAAAGAGAATTTCACATATGGTAAATGCGACTAAAGAATGAATTTTCTCTGTAATATATAATGGATTCCATTGGCCAAACGATTACGAATGGATGTTCTCTATGACAAGTGCATTACTACCAAAAAAATTCATGATTTTTTCAGAACAAGTCCATTTATTTCGCTAGAAGCACAAGCTCTAATGTATCAAAAGAATTGGATTGTCATATAATAATTAATAAGAGCCTTCAGCCTTTCCAACGCGAGTATGATATAACTTAAAATATACTTCGAGGCAGCTACCCTTACTTGACAGTTGTATTCCATTTTCGGATATAATACAACTGTTTATCAAGAAACTATACCACTTGTGGACATTTGTAGGCTGTAGTTGTGTAGAAGTTTTTGCTCTTTTACTGAAAAGGTGGTGATGCCTTACTTTTCTACATTTTGAATTTAAAAGTTAGATACCCAGCTAGATAATTATCTTCATTTTTTAAATTTGTTAACCAATATGAACGTTTTTACACACAGGTATTGAAGTCATATAAGTTAACACTACACAATGCAAACCAACGAATAATAATCCGGAAATCTACCCAACGTAAAAGAAGTGCTAAGTTTAATAAAAACTCCGAATCTATATTCTATATTATTAGTCATCATCCTTTAACTGTTGCAATGAGTCCTGTGCATTTTTAATTTTATTTCTGGTATTTTTCTCTTCGTCGACCTTAACAAAACATATTATACAGGCCATCTTAATACTCTTAACAATTATTCACCAAAAAGACAGAAAAAATTAAATGAATGGAAGGCAATATTAAGTACGCATTATAATTCAGATGAAATAAAACAGAAATCATAAGCACCAGAACAGGTAATTACATGTTCGTTGAAGTGAAAGTTTGAAAAGGCAAAGAAGTATACTTACACTGTACACTTTACACTTTACATGACTTTTCGCATTCTTCACACGTATGGTCACGCAGGCACATGAATAACAATTCAATTTTTCTTTTTCCCAATATTTTAATCAAGAGGAAAAGATAAGTAGGAGGAGGTATATTAAAATAAATTTAAAGATTTCTTAATTTATGTGGATACAGAATACGTTTGACGTTTTGATATTAAAAAAGGGAAAGTTTAAAGCGGCTTAGGAACAGTAAAGTTACAGGGCCTGATGGTTTTTACTTCTTTCAAAAAGAATCTGAAATTGCAGTTACTGTGAATAATATTCACTGCAGGAAAACAATAAGAAAGGATTGTATAACCTAAAACCAAAAAAAAAAGACAATTGTGACAGCTCACCATAAAATTATTGAAAATTAATTCTCAAATAGACGACCAGTAAACAGATTATTGCCTGGAGTCCACTACTATGAATGTGCAAGTTTATGGCAAATACTTTGGAGGAACCATATAGGAAAGGTAGATGCAACAATTTTTAGATCGGAGGTATAACATTTCCTTTACATTTTAAAGCATACCTTTCGTATTTTAAAGTATTAAACAAATGCAAATAATGCCTATAAAATTATCGTACTTCTTTTGAACTTTTCCGTTAAGACTATTTCGCATTATAGTGTTACTTGAAGTATTCTTAAAACGTAAAGATTTTTATTCAGTTGCTTAAATTTAAATTTAATCCAGCAGAAGTTCATAATAAATAATGTTGGAAGTGAAATGTAATGTAACACAATATGTTTCATATTGGTTTGGGAAAAGAAATTGTGTGCCACCTGAGGGTTACCTTATTTACGCGCATATACATACATCTTCTCAAGTCTTCCATATTTACCTTGAAAGTGTTGATTTGTAAAACATATTCGTACATATTTCTACAATTTGTGACTGTAAATTTCAAAAGAAATTTATCTCGTGTGAATACCAAGAAAATAAAAAAAATTGAAGGAAACGAAGGAAATAAAAGATAAAAATAATATTTACATTTGAATTTTTGATTTCAGTTGTTGTTTTTATTGTTTATTTATTCATTTTTTTCTTCTTTATATTCCTTTTCAAAGATTTTTCCATTCCAATGATATTTTAAGATGTCGAGTTGTATATGCTGCCTAAAGCTGTTTTCGTAAGGAGATATTCTTGTTGTTATTTTGAGATAAAAACAAAAACATTTTAACACATGGTGATTTAAACTCAGAATTCTTTCTCTCTGTTTTGGCAAGGAAGAGTGGAAAGTAACATATTTTACTGACAGCCATTTATAATGGGAAGGTGCTAACACCAGAGCCTTTTTCAACACAGCCATAAACAGTTGAAGTCCTGAAGCCGTAATAAAATTCGCTGCATTGCCTTAAGATAAGTGTTCTAAACTTGCAACCTTTTTTAAAATATTTATTTTAGCTTATCCGTTAAACAATTTGAAAGTGAGTTTAAAATAAAAATTTTAATTTAATTTAATTTAAAACTTCTCTAACACTTAATATTTCGAGTGTCAATAATTGTAATGAAATTGACAATAAGACACTTTATCTATCCTCATTTTGAATATTTCGGTATAAGTTTCATTGTAAATTGATCAGTATGTATTATTTAGTTTTATTCTATAATAGGTTTGGTCTACTACAACTTAGTATATTTAACATCAAACCAAACTAATACGGTGTTCAGATATGCACCTTTATTGTGTAAATCGCAATAAACGCCATTATTGAGCTCAATATTTCATATAAAGTTTCAATTGCTAATTGCGCAATAAATACGCAAATTGTTATAATATTGAGTAAAACTTAAAATGCAGCACTGTCATAAGCATGTTCAGTAAGGACGCTACAACATATGCGAACAAATTTTGTTGACATTTGAAAATACAAATACATACTTATCAACAACGTCGAATAAAAATGGCGAGTAAGGTGGAAGGTAAGTATATTTATATTAACACTAAATCTACCGAAACTTCATGTATTTCTATTCCTATTCCATTCTCTTGCTACTATGTATATATTATTTAAAATTTCTAATGATTTTAAATATTTTGAATGTTTCGAAATTTTGGGGATAAGGAAAAAAAGGAACAAAACAATGAAATAAGTATTTTTTATTAGCAAAATAGCACACAAATTTTTACTGTATTACTCGCTTGGAGTAGAGTGAAAAAAAAAGAAATTTGCCCTGTGCTCAGGGCAAATAACTTCCCGCAGTAGTTAGGGCAGATTACATGCATTCCTCAACAACAACAACCCATACATTAACAATTACTCACAATCAAAGACAGACACGTGGAATTGCCTCAACATAAATTACAAGTGTCAACATTTCCTTGTATTGATATTGAAGGTAGAAATGCGCCAAAAGAGAAGACAATCAAGAATAAAAGCATGCAATAACAAATGAAGAAGAAACGGTTGAAAAATAATAAATAAGTGTAATAAATAACGAAATAAGCAAACATATTCACTAGTCCGCAAATACATAAATTTAGAAATTTATGACTTTGATGAACTGCAATGCAAATTTTCGTACAAATTGCCACTAAAAGGACTTTCAATAAACACAAGTCAGAAGAAGTGTTTCTTAAAAAGTCACATTAAAATGAATAAATTCAAGAGGGCGGTTTAAAATGCATTAAAAGTATGTTGATCTTAAAATAGAAATATTTAGATTCGGTCTTCTAAAGGAGGCATTTCAACTAACAATAATTAATGCAACGTAAGTCCGGAATATATAGATAAAATTAGCGACAAAACTGTTGTAATGACATGTTAAGTAATTCATTATTTACATTTTATTTATTTATTTATTAGAATACAATTACAAAATATCTTATAATCATTACGAGCTGACCTTATGCTAGGTGTAGTGTAACAGACCAGTGGGAATGATGGGTAGGAATCGAACCCACAACCCTCACGCTAATAATCTAGCAAACTACATACTTACTAGGCTACTAGGGCACCCAATTTTACAACAAATTAAATGTTGTTTTTTGTTCATAATTTAATTCCCCTGAAAAATTAGTACAAGCGAAATTGTTTAACGTCGCTTCTCTGACTCTGTGTCGTAATGTAAACTACCTCCACTTCGGTTATCAGAAAAGCAAGTTAAAACTAAAATGTCCTCTGCTGCAGTTTGTATTAAAGTTTATAAAAATTTTATTGGCAAACAAAAAGTTTCAGAGCAAAAGATACAACAGGCAAAATATTTCCGATGATACAAAAACATAAAGAAGCGAGCAACCTGTACTCGTAGTTATTTTACATATACGTACATATGTATATACATATATGCTTGGTACTGGTTACCTTTTTATATATAAAAATAAGTTCTTTTATAACTTTTGTAGGTGAGAACACGTAGTAAAAGTTTTTAATAAAATTTATTAAACAAATAATTGAGGTTTAAGGTCATTTCAATGGTGTTCGAAGACAGAAAAAGCTAAACGTACACACAATACATTTGTATTTAAAATATGTTTAAAGCATTCTGCTATTTGTTAAATCTTTAATCTAAACTTAAGGCAATAAAAAAGTACTCAACACCCCTCAACCATAGCCTCACGCCAACACACTACTTACCACAATACGGCGACTTCATTATGGTGATTACCATAGTCAATAGGAGACCTGGGAAAAAGGTGAAATGAAAATCTGTAATCTTTAATTTAATCATTTCTGATGGTACATGGTTCAACTGGATACCGGCAAAAAATTACTCTTTGAGATAATTGTTTTGGAAATCGTTACTGCAATAACTCAATGTAACTTGTATTACTGAAAACAAATGCCATCTAGATGCAAATTCTTTTAACGAATGCCTTTCTAAGTCATTTCAATTTCAATTTAATCTTCAAAATGCAAGGCCCAATCAAGCCGTTTGACTAAAATCTGAACCAAACAGTTGCTCGCTTATATCCGTGTCTCATGGATTGCATAAGGCTTTTCTGAGCTCCATTACTTATTGAACGAAGTACCAGCGCTTCCCATGGTTAACTGATTAGAGCTTTTAATTAAATGAAGACAGCTAAAGTTTCCTTTAGATTTGTACACCAGACTTTGAATATTGAGATCTAAATTGTTTCAAGAATTTTTATGATTTTGTTTATTTACTGCGAATTTAGACTTTCGCCTTAATTCAGGAACATTTCTTAAATCATAAAATTGTTTAACAGCACATAAAACATGGTGCAGGAGTGTATTTTATACTTTAACATCGTCTGGCTTGTTTGCATTTTAAAAATAGCGAAAATTTCATGTTTATCTGTGTAACGGTTTATGTCTCAGCCGAAGTCAAAACAAAGTATTAAAAAATTTAACGGCTTTGTTTTTGTTTTTGTTGCTTTTTTCCCAAAAGCCAACATACATTACAACGTGCTTTTTAGCGGTAATTTATTTTGGGTCGTTTATTTTAATTTTATTTATTTTCAATTAAATTAACAGAATAAATATCAAGCGACGCTGTAAACAACAATTTGAGATTATTTTCGGTTAAGGACAACTTCTACCTTTTTTATATTTTTTTTGTTAGTAAAATTAAATAAAATTTATGGTATTTTTTAGAAATTTAATAGAAGAATGAACGTGTTTTGTTCTATGCCTTACATTTTTTTTGTTAATTATATCTTAGAAATGTTACGAATTAATTACGAATTTTAAACTTCAGCAAATACTTTAAAGGAAAAATAACTAGAGAAAGATTTTAAAACTTTTAAAATATATTTTTATAGCGGCTATTAATTATTATGCATTATTCTCGTAATAGCCTAGACCAATTATCTAAATTTAAAAATAAAATCTAGGAAATAAAATAGGCTTACTTTTCAATACTGGCAGGCCAAGACATTATTTTCATAATTGTGCAATACAGCCTAACAATGCCTTCGCATCCAAATCCATATAATCCAATAATTTCTAATTAAAATCACTGTGTTTTGAATTAAAATATTATGATTCTAGGCATGTCATTTTATTTACTTTAGTAATTCACTTAAAGTAACAACCTGTAGGAAATTCAGCTGAACGTTCATTTA
The DNA here is from genome assembly GCA_958299815.1 of Sarcophaga carnaria. Lineage (NCBI taxonomy): Eukaryota > Metazoa > Arthropoda > Insecta > Diptera > Sarcophagidae > Sarcophaga > Sarcophaga carnaria. The sequence continues at coordinate 141,651,082 of OY283150.1, forward strand.
TTTATAGACTCGTTTTTAGTTTGTATTTCAAGGAACTAATAACGGAAATAAAATTTTAATAGAAACAGGAATTTAGAGTACTTTTTTGTAATCTTTCTTGTAAGCAGAATAGACTGTCTTATGACAGAAATAACATTCAATTGCAGCAAATTGTGATAACAGACTTTTATGCTTTAACTTTGTTACTTGCTTCTTAAGTTTGTTGGCTATAAAGAATGTGTGGAAGGGAATTTGAAAAAGTATGTCTCTATTTGCTGCAAATATATATTTACATAGCACCACAACTTAGTATAAGTAAAAGAAAATCGATAAAATTGATAATAAAATTGTAACACTTTAAGGTCAAATCATAAAAAATGCAAGCAATAGTTTTTATTGCCTGAAAACGAAAACAATTTGTACGTCGTGTTCAATATTATTAAGGTGGAGAAAGTGAATGTTGACATATATTATACGGTAAACGATATGCACCTTTATTGCGTAGATCGCAATAAACGCTATTATTGAGCTCCACATTTCATATAAAATTTCAATTAATTATTGCGCAATAAATACGCAAATTATTATAATATTGAGCAAAACTTAAAATGCAGCTCTGTCATAAGTATGTTCATTGTGCATATTACAATTAACAGAACACATTTTGTTGATATTTGACAACTCAAACGTCATTAACGACAAAAAAAAAATAACAAAACAAAAAAAAGCTAAATAAAAACAATGTTGCTGAAACAACCAGCTGTTTTGTTTACCAGCTTTCAAATAAATATTGAATAAGCAGCTGAACTGCGTATATTATTATGCCTGAACACTTAAAATATTGTACTTAATAAACCGGATATTGACTCAATAAAAGCGCATACCTGAACATAGTATTACAATTATATATACTCATATATGAATACAAGATAAGTTTAACTTTAGAGTTCATAAGCAAAATATCTCCAGGGGTCGGTAGTAAAGCTGTGAAACTTTATGGTGGTTTAGGATGCATACGACTTACATTATTTTGACTTAAACTAAGTTGTAGACGCCGGAGTCTAATAGGTAGTGTGTTGGCTTATCAGACGTGAGGCCACGGTTCAAACCCAGGTCAGACATGACATCCATCAAAACGAAATATGATAAAATATTTATTCGCCGACTGCCTCTCAGCCGATGTTTAGCAAAAACACTGAGAGTAAATAAAATTGCCATGAAAATTTTCTCCAAAATCTGTCTTTTGCAGTCGACTTTAAACTTTAGGTCCCGCTACTCATGTAAAAAATTAACATACACAACATAATTGGTGTAAGAAGTTAGGTCGTAATCCTGACTGAAGGGTTATAATGACCAATTATGTATATTGCGTATATACAGTCATAATATTCTTGCCTCTGTATCACCGAACATGGGAACAAGTTATGCATACACTTATAGAGTTACAGTCATTCTTACAAGAGTCAGGACAAATGCATTTGTAAATAATTTGAGCTGAATATGGGGCTCAAAGACAAAACTTTGTTTACCAAAGTTCGTTGATTATAAATTGTCGTCATTCAGCTCGTAATTAGAAGTTCTATGTCTGAATTTCCGACACTCTAACTCATTGTTGCAAATGCTATATGCTAACGATGCGAATAGAACACAGTTTTTTAGACTTCGCTTAAAAAATTATAAAAGGTATTTATATTAACTTTTCATTGATCGCTGTTATTATGATTTGCTACTATCAGTTCAATTACGCCAGTATTTTGCTATTTCCAATAAATTTTTAATATTGCATATTAATATTTATGAACATTTTCTATAAAATCAAAATGTTTTACATCTTTATTACAGCATTTTTCAATTTTATATAAATTTTACTCCACTTGCTTTTAGTTACGCCATAGTATAATACCTTTTTAATAACTATACACTAGAGTACTTGTCATTGCCTGGCTTATATTACACAAAATTTTTATAAAATATCTAAAAAATTGCCTATCTTTACTACAGGTATACACACCTACATATAATGTATGGCTATAAAATTCATAAATTCATTAAAGCTTATTATGCGGAAATCTTTACACAATTCATGGAATTTTGAAACATTGTTGTTCTATTTACTACTACTAAGTCTTTTTTTTTAATTTCGTAAGCTTCACATCAACTGCATCCTTTCATTTCATTGCTATAAATTTTTTTTGCTAGTATTTAGCCTCACTTAATGTGCATAAAGTCGTATTCAACTTTATGGATGTGTTATGAGTATATTTGCCATTTTTTTTTAAAAAATTTTGAAAACTGCACGATTACCGTCATCATCATCGTTATTGTCAATTATACTACAGCGAAACATCAATATTTCATGCTGACGAATACGCTACAATTTGTTTTACATATAGGAACATACACAATATCTCTGTACCGGGTAGGTTATTCACTGGTTTAAAAAATATTGAAACATTTTAAAAATTTTAATGCAAATTTTAAATACATTTTAATATTCTATCCCCTGTGTCTTGTATTAGTATGGGCTTCTAATTTAAACCTTTTCTGAACAATGAAAATATGTAAGAGACTAATGTAAATAAATTTAGCATTAGACAGTGTGAGTCGTTCTGAAAATTGTGAGACATTCATACATTTGACGATTTATGATGTAAACTCGGATAAGTCACTGTTCTCCCTCATAATAACATAATTTCTAAATACATACATACATAATTGGCCATTACAACCCTTCAGTCAGGATTACGGCCTAGCTTCTCACACAACGCATGTTGTGTGTGTTAATTTTTTATATATGACCTACAGTTTAAACTCGACTCCGAACGACATTATTATGAGAAACTTTTCATGGCAGTTTCATGGTTTTGACCAGAAATCTGCTGAGAGGAAGTGGCCGAGGAAATATTTTTTCATATTTCGTTTTGATGTCTCACCTGGGATTTGAAACGTTACTTTACGTCTAATAAGCAAACACTACCTACTCTACTACAGCGACTTCATATAACGCAATTGCTTTAGATGAAATTCAAATGCTCAGAGAAAATGTTAATTGGCTTAAGCTGCCTGATGGTAAACCATCCATATCGTGTTGTTGAGACAGATTTGTGTGTGCAAACTTGATCTGATGAATATCGAAAATTTTTTAATATTTGGCTGGATAGTGTACACTTTCTCTAATCAGGTTGTGTTTGCAGGTTGCTAATACCATTTATGCGATGATATTTATGGAACAGAGGTCATGCAATTATTAAGTTTTTTACCAAATTTTTTTAACATGAAAAAAATTAGATGTCCGTTATTAAATTTTGTTCAAAAGTCCGATTACAGGATTTTTGTTATGCATGAATCCTGGCGGCCTAATATGAAGTGTGCTGGTATGGTGCATTCCTCCAAATCTTACTGGAGACTCTGGTCTATTGCAATACAATAAATATTGGAGCATTGTCTTCCAATATATTTTTTTTTAAGGGACACCCTAATTAGAGCACTCATGTATGTGTTGAAAAAGTTCACGCATACTTTTGTTCTTTGTAATCGTGTCACATACCGACAATGTTTCACTATATCATTGATGTGTTATAATTCTGTTTAAATTCATAACAATGGAAGTGTATGCGTGTATATATAAAGATTAACAGTAAATTTGAGTATGTTGACGAGTGAGTGAGTGTACATAAATGAGTACTTATGCATAAATAAGCATCTGACACTTACAGTAGTATCTAGTGTGAGTATTCAATCGCATGAATGGATTGGAATGACAAAGATTTTGACATTTAAGTACCATTTTGATTGTTTGCTTGTATTGTGCTGTCACTTCACCTTTGACAACATAGACGGAGACATATACACACACTTTTGGATGAAATGTTTGTAGATGAATAAATATGCATGCATTTGAGAAAATTATTTCACTGAAGCATATAAATAGAACTTCTATTGAGAAATTATATCAAAAGACATCATGAAAAAATGAGAAAAACAAGTGAAAAAATAAAGAAAGTAAAGAGCTTGTTGGTAAGGTTACAATTTCTATGAGAATAAAAAGAATATTGTAACGAAAGTTCAAACAATATTTTTTCTTCCTGTTCAGCTGAAGTAATTAGTCGGCGTTATATTTCACTTTGTTCGTTATCCTGTTACTCATTAATACTGGCACTGAATCTGATGATTATTTTTGTGTTAAACATTAACTAGAGAAATAAATTCTTTTAATTGGGCACTTAAGACAATATGTATTAAGTAACCTTTGCCAAAACAACCCTCATATTTGATAAAAACAACTTTATTATTTTCGCGTATTTCTGAATGCTCTATCTTTCCACGATAATTTGACAAAACAGACTGAAAAAATTACAAACTGTCAATGTTTGGAGGTCCTTCTTGGATTACCCTATATTCACAGCATGCCAAAAATGCAGTCAAAACCATATTGAAGCCTAGTAATATGCAACAGAATTCAAAACATATTTTAAAATGTTTTGCATGTGTGTTAGTATCAAAGAGTGGATATGAAAATGTAAAATTTTAAATTTGTGTGAAAGTGAAAATAAATTTTATGGAAAAAGGAATAAAAGAACATCAGAGAATTTGTTTATATAAGAATGAAAAAAGAAACCAAATGAAACTGATAATTAATGTAAAAGGAATTTCTTTGGCATTTATAAAACTGTTGTTACAAATTGAAAATTTTACATTAGACAAGTAAGGTGACAGCATAAAGTACAGTGGGCTTGTAGTAAATGATTACAATTGTTTTTTAATTGATTGAATATTATGTTTAATCTATACTTTACCTTAAACCCACCGTATTTTGCTTGTTGTTAGTGGTTTTGCTGCCAAAGAGTGAGATGCACATTTTAGGTATTTTCAGTTGATTGCAACTGACATGTGTTCTCTTACAAACATTCAATTTGCATACAATTCATTTTATTACATTGAATTTGTATTGCATTATTGTATATACAATGTTCATCGTTTTCTTATTTTCTCCATTCATTCATTCATTCATTGATTCGACTTTTATTGGAAAATGTAATTGATGAGTGGGAGTGAAGTAAAATACATTTCATGCTATAAAATTCATTTATTTTACAACAAAATGATTAAAAAAAAATAAAAATTTGCATTTGTTGTTCCACATTCAATGTTTAGCGTTTTTATAACATTAACTCTTATTTACATATGTTATTACATGTTGCAGTTTATCTCTAAAATGCCAAATGATGCATTATTTCATTGCTTTATTAATGTTTGCAATATTTTCCATTTATGGCTGTAATTTGTTTTTCTTTTCTTGTAAAACTACAATTTAAATCAGTTATGTTCGATGGAACAGGGCGAAATATTGATTGTCATTTTGTTAATCACACCCTTCATTATTATAAGTATTCGATTAAGTAAGTATGTGTTGTTAAAAATGATAGGAAATCTAGCATTGGATTTCTACAGAATTAAATTGCTTTAATCATATCCAGCACCCTCTGTGGATTTATACGGCTAAGGGTCTTTATGGCATTGTCTCATACTCATAGGATTAGTAAAAGTTGTTTAAATTATATGAATAATTTAAAAGAATTACAAATACTTTCTAATTCTTCTCTGTTTTTCTGAAAACACCAAAATTCATTAACTAACCGCCTGACTAATTACATTCCATTTTTCTTTTATGATAAAAGGTATTAGCTGTGTGTGTGTGTAATTCCTAGAATCCATAAAAAGGTGTCAGAAAACCCTTAAACGCACACTCATATATGACCCTTAACCAAATGTTAAACCACACACCCTCTCATAACATTTCCCAAGTGTTTTAAATACTTGTTGACAATGAAGATGAATGAGCGTAATTGACATGACTCATGATGTATGAAATTAGAATTAATTGTGTATCTTTTTTTTATTTTTGTTTAAAAGTAATTATTTAGACTTTTTATGTTACCCATTACCATGCCACAGAAATTAAAAAAAAGAAAATTGACCGAGTCTCATTATTTTTTAATTATCTTTATGTGATTGGGTTACAGAGTGTGTGGCACGGATGTGATGAAGGTCAGTAATATATCTTTCGCCATTTCCATTCACATTTATTTGCCATATGATGTAAGGCTTTAAATAACGGTTTTAAAATTATAATATTAGTCACCATTAACATCTTTTTTGTTAAATTTTTTCTCATGCTTTTTTTACAATTTATGCTCTGGACAAACATTTGTTTAAATTCGTCTCTTAATCATATTCGCTAATATATTGTAAAGTATTTCAATTTTGGTTTTTGGGCAGATAAATAAGACCTCAAATATTATATCTCAAGGACTACATTGTGTTTATTAGACTGATTCCAATATAAATCTTATTGAAGTGTAAATATACGCTGACGTTTTATATTCTAAAAAAAATGACTTACAAATTTGGAACATTTTATATTTTCCCATACATTTCATATATCAAAACAGAAAAAGATCTCTTTAATGAATTATACGAGAGAGATTAATTTATAAACACTCCAAAACAACAACACGCTTATTTGCCCTCTTGTACTTCAAGTGTATGTTTCAACACTTTATATGTGCTGCACAAAAGCCCTTCACACTCACCGTACACATATACAAAGCTACCATTTATTGTACGAGCAGTTACGTCTGGTTATTGGTATGGGTATGAGTATGAGTAACTTTTGTTTACATTTCAATGAATTTTTTTTTCTTGTTGCCTTTTCTTTGTTTTGTTTTCTTATTTCCTGTAAGAAAAGAGAGAAAAATTAATTGCCAGCGGCAACAAAGTAAATTGTTGTTGATTAAATATAATATAACAGAATGAATATAACAGAATGTGACCGTGAAAATTATCTTTTTTTACAAATTGCCGCTAACATTTTTTTGGCAACAAATTTTCTTACTCTGTCACAATTCGCAGGATACTAACATTGTCTAACATCTAATATGAATGGTGGTTCCTTTTGCGATAAATTAAAACCTAACTGGTTCCTGGTTGGTAATCCCTGCTCTGAGTAAGAGAGCCCTGTCAAAAGACTATTTTCTAACTTCAGGTTATACCTGGATAGCCTGAAATCGCTGATCTCAAATCGTATACTATTATAATTTTTCAACAAAATGATGATAATTTTTGGCCTCTCTTTATAGTCCCTTTCCTTGAATAAACCTTTCCAACCATCTGCTACTGGTCCATAGAAATGTTCCTGCTTCTAGAAGTTCACCTCCTAGCAAGCTTATCTACCTGCTTATTGCAGCGACTTCCGGCGTCACCAGAAATCATTAGAAAATAAATCTAATGCATAAGAATCGAGTGCTCCGATGGCTATCAGGTTGTCAGATTTTAAGTCGAATTGAGCTCATATTTCGATAACATAAATATACTTTTGGAAGATAACAGCGAGATTCCCCATAGGACCGGAATATATTATTCTGGCGTCAAAAAATCATCCTCCTGTCCCAAATTACGTTCTTGACCCATTTGTATACCACAAAATTATTCTATTTTTAAAAGATTATGTAACTTCCAGATTACCTCGTTGTATAGAAATTTCCAAAATCATAGAGTCTATATTTTTTCCAGGTCCAGGTCCAGGTCCCATCACCCATCATTTTGTGTTAGAATTTTCTGTTAACCTCTAGTCTTCACTGCAAGCTGAAGTGGACTTAAATCCATTACAGTTTCCAATGCTGCTGTATTTGTAACTTTGGCTGATGGTTTAATTAATTGTCATATTTTTCTAACGTATCCCTTCTCACTGATGTATTCTCTTCAGCCATTAATTCTTGTTTTGTGTATGCTCTCGTCCTCTTAATTGTTTCCCTTCTCCCTCTCTGTCATTCTTTTGTGTTTTCTCAGTCCGATTTGTAACAGTCTTTCTGCATTAAATTCTCCTTAAACTTTCTGTATGGCACAGCTGATGTATAATAGCAGTAGTTGTCGTTATTGTTGTTGTTGTACTTGGATTATTTTATTGGTTTGTGACATTTAATGCCTGGTTTTGTCACACTTTGTACAATAAAGCAATTGTTGTCCAACAAATAATCACATAAACACTAACACAGTTACGTATATACTTTAAATCTGCTTTTTTTTCAATTAGTTTCACTAGGAATTGTTTACAATGAAAGAGAAACATATTGACACGTACAGTCAGAGGATGCTCTTTGTTTTAAATTTATTTATACTATGATTAGATAAACTTTTTTTTAATTCAATTAAGTGAGTGAATAGTGATTTCTCGTTGGATGAGGGCCGATAATTATTTTAGAATAATTGAAAATAACACAGCCCGAGAAGAATTTTTACTTAAATGCAGGAATATACATTTTCGAAAGTTTTTGGTGAACCTAATTCGAATCCGGCATCAGAATTGATCCACCACCCAAGGATTTTGAGATAACCTACCCCAAATTATGGACCAACTTTCACTGAATGCGTTAAACGTAGATTACTTAAAAAAGTTGTATCCAAACATAAAACAATTTATTCATCGTAAATGAATTTGTAGGCCAATAATTGAAAATGGTTTAGAAAATATTATTCAATTTAAATTTCATATAAATTGGTTCGCCGTATAGACGTGTAACTCTCTTGACGACTGGTGTGACACATCTCAACAGCAGACAATATACGGCCTTGATAAACCCATCAGTGAATATATGAACAGAGCAATTATTTTTATAATCTTAGATTAGGAGTTTGAATGTCGTGTAAAAGTTTATGGTGTATGATTCCCTACAAATATGAACAAACACATGAAAAAATATACGCTGTTACTCTCGCTCACCACTATGTGACATTATAATTCTAATCTATTTAAAGAGGGACATTCGAATTATGATTTCTTTCAATATCTTATATGAAATACCATAGTCTAGAAGGTAGTGTGTTGGTTTATAAGATGCGAGCTCATGGTTCAAACCCCAACTTAGTTGAGATGTCTAACAAAATAAATAATGAAAAAATATTTCTTTGGCGACTTCCTCTCAGCAGTCTTGTGGCTTTAACTCTGAGAGTAAATAAAATTACCATGAAAAGTTTCCCAAAATCTGTCGTTCAAACTTGTTATTAAACTGTAGGTATCGCCACTCATGGACAAGATTAAAACACATGCAACAGGCTAGGTTGTAACTCTGTCTAAATAATAACCATTAACGTCAGTATGTGGAATACCTTTCGTTTTGTAAGCAACATTATTCAACAGTGCATGCGTGAGAGATAATTTTCAATTTTATTAAATAAACAATATTATCTTATGCAGAATTGATTATTACAGTGTTAGGACAGTAAACATTAAGTCATATTTAATTATTTCCAATGAAATGACTGTTTATCCCACCCAATGTTGAATACCAAAGCTACTACACCACAATTATTTTTAATAAAAATAAAAAACTTGAAAAAAAAAAATGTAAAACACAAAACAACATCAAATTCCAGTATCATTTACAATGTTGACGAATGCAAATTTAAGCTATCGACTGACATACCAATGAACTCATAAGCTGCTGTTTTTGATGCTGAAGTGTTAGCTCAGACGTCTGAACTACTACATTAATAGAGGCAAATAAAATAGATTTTTTCTTAATATTTTAGCGTTGAAACACACACCCACCTTTTGTTAATCATGGCTTAGAATCTTGATACGAGTTTTGCATTAAATGTGCTCAATTGTAACAAATGCCAGTCCAAAAACATTAAAAAAAAACTAATTTTCAATTCTTATCACTTTCAATCTTTATTAGACTGATGAGCACTTTATTGGAACTGCTTCAGTTACACTTTCACGTGTACGTTGTGAATATTTCATAGAATTTTAACACTTAATCAACTTCGATTTTATTATTGTTTCTCTTTATTTATTATTATTTTTATTCTTAATTAATAATTATTAAATCATTTTAATAGAAAAAAAAACTTGTATGAATTTTAAAATTTAATGACTATTAAGTATCAGTTTTCTTTTGTTAAGTGTTTGTGTTTTGTAATAAAAATTTAATTTTATTACAAAATTATTTTTAAATAAATTTTTATTTTCTTTGTTATTTGTTTACAGCGTTCACCATACCGTTTCTGTGCTGTATACGTTAGCAACTGTTGTATGCTATTTTCAAATGTTCGTTTGGTTTTGATTTGAACTTGTTATGGCGCACCCTGTATTTATCCAAAGTAGGCAGAAAATAAATTCACCACTTGTGAAATGAATTCGTAGACAAATGAAATGTGGACGTAATTTTAAAAGGGGAAGAGAATTTGTTAACGAATGTTGTTGCAAACCTATTAAACAAAACTGCTATAAGATCCGAATGAGGCCAATTTACTATTAAAGGGTCCTTTATTAAGCGCTTAATATTTTTAAATTTCAACAAAATAGAGTGTGTGTGTGAATTACCATCGATTTATTCGTTTGGAAGCCATATGGTTACCATTCTGTGTGGAATAGAAAGTTGTTGTAAATGCCCGAAATATCAGAGTCTGAGTATGGCCCATAAATAAGGCTGACTTTAACCGATGATGTGGGTAATGCGAGCTTTGGCGACTGATGTAGTTTGTGGTCTATTCGCATACACTTGCAATTTAAAAAAGAATCACAAGAAAAATCAAAAATGAGTCAAATCGCATGATCTCGGTGGTTTGTTCATATCAGCTTCACGCAAGATGACTATGCTTTCAAATCGGACTTGCAGAATGTGGCAGGCAGCTCCGTTCGATTGAAAGTAAGTGTATTTTTTGTTCAGATCATCCAATTTAAGCCAGAAGCAGTTGGTAATAATCGATGGTTAACAACGATAGCCTGGCCAACATCAGTCTGAAAGGAATATGGAACGATTACGTCGTCAGACCAAAATAGTCACCAAATAGTGACTTCTTCGGGAAATATTGAATGCTCTTCGATCTCATATATATTGGCATCGTCCCAAATTGAACAATTTTCTTTATTTACGTACCCATTCATCCAGAAATGTGCACATAGATGAACATGATTTTTCAATGAATAATAGGGTCAGTAGCCAACTGCTCCAGAGCCAGTGAACATACTTCGTTGTCTACCATATGGTGGGCCACGGTGATTTGGGAATCAATTAATTTGGCAGATGTATGTTCAACAAGACGGTCGTTTTCACGTACTTAACATCATCGAAAAATGAAACCCATTTACTGATCAGGCCCATTGTTGGGTATGAGAACACACAAAGTTGTTGGACCTAGGACGATACTAGTCACAATAAGATCCAAGAGCATTCAATGTATCTCGAAAAAACCACAGTTTGTTGTGTGAGCTGGCAGAGTCATTGGTTCATATTTCTCTAAGAACTTCTCCAGATCGCCCAGCGCCATACGTCATTAGATATTCTCACTAACGGTTTGCGGGAATTGTCATTGCACGTATCATTTAACCCCGTTAGTCATTTTTCTGAGGATTATAATCCAGCGACGATAACGGTGTTTGACTTTCCGAGTGAGCTGCAGCCAGAGATGCCGAAGAGGTTCTTTAATAGCAATTTTTATTTTTATTAGATTTTTATAAGAAATATATTTGAAAGAGGATTAATAAGTAAAATGTGGGATAAATTTATAGGGAAATTTATATTTCGTGTCCCATAAGACATTTTTAATACCTTCTGACTGTGATTGTAGTATCATTATCAAAATATTAGAACTACTCAAAGGGAATACGAAACCTAATTGAAATATATACAGTGAGTGTTTTATATACATTCTTAGACATGAGTGCTTATTTTTATTATGCATATTCAAAAATGTAAATTTTTTATCCAAAGCTAGCAGGTGTAAAAATGGGATTTAATAGCAGTTATGTGTGCAGTTTTTAGTTTTTCTAATCATTTTGGGAAGCATAAAAAATTTTTTTATTTGCGATGCCTTTTAAATTTTGATTTAAAGAATCCAGTAAACGACAGTAAGTTTAATAACTTTTGACTTAAGAAGTCATAAAATTTCGAAAGCACCACATGTGTAGTGTTCTTAATAAAAAGATAAATAAGTAAATAAATAAAGAATGAAAATATTTTTACTATTTTTTTTAAAGGCTGTTAAGACAGGCAAATGTAAGAGATTACTCAATGGGCTGGTCGTAAACCACTTATGACCTTTTCCAAACGTATTTTGCATTCTTATCACGAAAATGAGCTTCAACTGATGCTTTCTCTTTGCCTGTCCGCACTGTTACAATTTGCAGTGAATTCTTTTTTTTTAATTATAAAATTTTGACAGTGGTATAGAAAAGGCAACATCTTCGAATTTAAAATTTAAAAAAAAAATGAAAAATTTACGGTTCTACATTCTATATAGTTCCATTAGAGATTATAAGATGGCTTAAAGTGCATCGCTGTTTAGGTATTTTGCTCTGATTTAATTCTTGTAATTAATTGTTTTCAGCTAAGCAGGACCCTAATATGATATGTATGTCATCTGCCGTTTCATAAAAACTCTCTCTCTCTCTCTGCTTATATGTATATTTGGTTTAGTGATAAGGAATTTTGACATTTGACGTCCAGTTTACCTTATCAGATCTTGGATCTTTATAGGATATATCTTTTTCTAATCTCATCCAGTTGTTATATCTTCTTGAATGAATCTAACTTATTATCTTATATAAATTATTATGAATTTATTTTTTTTTACAGCATTACTACGCCACTGTAATTTAACTTTGGAATTTGGGTGTGCGTATGCAAGTGGCAGAGCTAAAAAAAGATTTATTTTCCGACAGTAGAGAATAATAAACCGAATAAACAACTGTATGAACAATATCAGACATAAAGTGAGCAAGGAAGCACTGCCACTCATATATCGTTAGTATAATTCGCAAAGACGCTAAGTCCACTTTTTTCCAAAATTGATATTTTAATGCAAAACGATAACACTATACCACATACATATTTTACGACAAAAAAAAATGTCAGTATGTAGTTTAAAGTTGCTGTAATTTTGTGGTTTGCAAAAACGCTAAGTCCACAAAACTACGAAAAATATTAACAGCACGTGCTAACTCCACGAATATTAATTATTAATTATTCTTAATTTTTGATCTAGGTCATTTAAAGAGAGCTATTTTGTAAAAATAATTGCGTTTAAAAAGTTTACAAATTTTAAAAACAGAAGAAGCCGCAATGATTTTAGTGTCTCCTGTAAAATTTGAAAAAAGGGACTTAACACATTTACGAATGAGACTAACGATATGAAGAAAAGCAAATTTACAATGTTTGTTTTTGTAGACAGTATAAAGCAAAATTGTAGCACAGATCAGTTTCCAGCAGATTTCTGGCAAAACATCTGAGAGTAAATAAAATTGCCATGAAAAGTTTCTCAAAAATCTGTCGTTCGGAGTCGACTTTATATAAAATTTACACACACAACATGAGTGGTGTGAGAAGCTAAGCCGTACTCCTAACTGAAGAGTTGTAAAGGCCAATTACGTATTATGAGATTCTTTATATCTCATATACATATATATCGGGTTTTTAACAGGGACTTGATAGTTAATTAAGCCCCTCATATTGATGCTACATTTGTCAAATTAGTTTTCAGCTATTCCATCCATTAGTTGTCGTCTACCACAGAAAATGACGTGTGCTCGCTGAAGAGGGTCTGGAGTGCTTGACAGCCTCTGATCCAAAAATATTCATGGAAAAATCATCTTCCATGATTAGGACCAATTTCTTTGAAAACGACGTTGGTTTGAAGTCCAACGACATGTGATTTTACCAGGACGGCGCTGTACGTTTCACGGCACATGCTACATTCAATATTATGCTCAAACAATTTGCACAAGCGATTTAAAGGTATGATCATCTTAAATGGTGGTGACAAGAAGTGGCAGCATGGGAATAGGCCCCGACTTTTAAAAAAACTTGTACCGTTTGCTAGTTTTTATTAAGAAGTCATTATTTTGAACCAATCTGCATACTGTCTTCAAAGGAGTTAACAAACAAGAAGGGTACATAATAATACATTCCTGAACGCAATAAATCTACAATATTCTTAAATTTGTTGGCACCTTTATTATCGTGATATTGCCACGTGCGCAAAAGTATATACCCAAATAATTTATGATGCCTTCAAAATGTTCCTTTTACTTCAAGATGTATGTAGTTTTATAGCTACGTTCATATATTAAATATTCCTCACACCAATTATATTTTCATGGTGGAGTAAAAATTTTTCTGTTTGGCTTTTGCAAAAAACAAAGGACGCTATCTTCGCAACCGAAAAAAATGGAGGTACGGTCGCTCAAGTTCGATTTACTACTCATATAATCTGAAAAACAAAAAGTAAATTTACCATCAAATTTATTCTTATCAATTGAAAAAAAAAACGTACAAAAATAAATTTTTCTTAAATAATCAAACCGTAATGATTTTCAAATACAATACATAGTTAGAATAGTGCAAGGATGTGTAATTCTTGAAGCAATATACTCGTAATAAGAAGTGAATTTATTGCTCGACTTTAGCCCGTTTCTCTATTATGCATGTCATCTTAATATTCATAACCATTCCGTTCAGAAAACAAACAACAATCCAGAAAATGAAAAATGAAATTAACGACGGGCAACATTAAATCCGAATTTTTATTCCGGTGAAGTAAAAGCAAATTCATAAATACGGGAGTAAGAAATTAATAGCTTGTTCGTATAAAATATTATGCAATCGAATAAGTATTTCTGCCAAATTATTATACTCCACGTACATATAATCTCTTTTCATTATAAAAGAGTACACCAAAACGTATGAATAATAATTAAGTTTTTCTTCGTAATTTATGCAACACTCATACGCACCGATTGGTAAACAATAAGAATTTTACGTTTTACCCACAATCAATTAAAAAACAATTTAAATGAAGAGTAAAAGATGAGTAAGAAGGAGATTGTCTTACTTGCTGACATTCTGAGCATACCGAGTTATATTTGATTAAAACTTAAATATTTTCGTGCACTTCGCTCAACTTAGCATCGTCATAGTCTTCTTACAGAAATGACTATTCGCAGTGTGGTGAATAAATTCGAGTGCACTGGTTCTATAAAGAATCGATTAAATACTAGACCACCAATATTCATGAGAGCTCGCAGGAGAATGTTAGGCACTCAATTTTACCGCAGACCACAACTTAGCAAATTTTACTTCGTGACTTGGACCTGCTCTTGAACAAATTACAATTGACCAAGGCACTGAATGTAAATGATAAATGAATTATAAATATAGGTACCACATATGATTTCATTGCGTCTAATGCATCCCGAAAAAGTCAGTGTTTGCTGTGGATTTTGGGCTGGCGACGTTATCGGCGCATATTTCATTGATAACGACGTTGGCCAAGTAATCACTGTCAGCAGCGAGCACTATGGGACAGTGTTCATTACTGTTTTTGGCATTGAATTGGATGATGTTCACATGGTGGTTTTAACAAGATAACATTGGATTGGTGTGATTGGAAACCGTTAGGTTTTTTCTTGTATAAGTTCTTCCGTTGCAGTGGTGTGCTAATAAAGCAGAAACGGCAGACAGAAATTAAGTGGAAGATGTATAGGTTCCTATATAAATTTAAATCCAATACAACATCGGTTGATAATAAATAACGTGCGATGACAAATGTATGTAGTATTGAAGTAAGCTTAAATATTACTTTCAATAATTTGTTTTCATCGAAATATGTACCACAATAATCGTACATTATTTGACACGTATATACCTTCCTAAGATATCCATATTTGCTGGAAGGAAAACTGAAAGTGTTGATTTGTAAAATATATTCTTGGAATTTATGGCCATAAATAAAGGCAGCCATTTATCACGATTAAGTACGAAGAACAATGAAAGAAGTGGAAAGAAAAGAGGCTGTGGATATAAAATAACACTTGCATTTAAATTCCTGAAAGTACCTGGAGTACTTTTGAATGACGCCATAAACAGATTTCCTAAGGGGGTTTTTGTTATTGTTGTTACTTACAGTTGAAAACACTTTAGCACATGTTGGATTACATTTCTGAATAGGGAAGAACACAGAGGAGTCTGTGCCTCTTTAAAAGATAACAGGAAGACGTAACGAATTGTATTGCAAATCATATATAATGTTTAGATAATACCGTTTGTATTGTAGCAACATTACAGCCATTTTAAAAGATTCTTACGCAACTTTAGCCCTGAAACTGTTTTATCATTTGCTTCATTGTCTCAGGAAAGGGATGGGATGAAAATAACAAATTTAAAAGTATTGCATACGTGCCTTTTGCAACCTGTCATGCAAACTGTCTGTTAAACTGTGAACAAATTAGTCATCAATATGTCATATTTAAAATAAAACTTTTAACAATTTTAAAATATTTGGTAATTTAAACCTTAAAGTATTATGACGAAAATGGTATAAATTGGTTTCGAAGGATTTCATTCCAGTAGGAATATGAATTTATATTCATATAATTTCATTATAAAATATAATTAATTAAAATTTATCTCTTTAATATCGTAGGTTATTAATTTTTTATTGACTGTTTTCATCCTTTTGTCCTGTAATTAAATTTCCAATGGATTTTAAACAACAAAAAACTTTTACACGTATCTTTAGATAATTTCTGAGACACTACACCGAGCATATGGTCAAGCAACAATTAGCCGGCAGATCTTTATAACGGAAATCTTCAAACCACGATTATTTTCTTCACACGTAATGCTTCTTCACACAAGACTGTCTGAATGTTTACTGACTCCGTTGCCTGTTTTGTCTTGCCTTTTATATCGCAGGGTAAACAGTCTGATGAATGTTCTTGAAGGCGAATAACTTCATCTTCTCGAAATTTCTATAAATGCAAACACGTTGCTTTCATTATTGTTGTTTGTGTGTTTTGTTTACGTTTGTTCTTGCAGTGTTGTTGATGCATTTTTTGTTTACTAGTTTATCCCTTTTCATACTGGTTTTTGTTGGCATATCTTTGTTTAGTTGTTTATCATGTAAACAAGTTCATTGTTTTTATTTATGTAGCTTTTGCTTACAATTTAAACGATGTGAAAGCAAAACTCCATTTTCGTAACAATATTGAGGAAATATTACTCTTAGGTTTGTACCCTTCAGAAATTGGAAATTTTATCCATTATATGAATACATAGAGTAAACTGATATTGAGCGTGTTTGGTTGTCTTCTTTCCTCTCTGGTAATTTATAAATAACCTTTTCGACCATTCGAAAAAGCCACAAATCCCACTAAATTAACTAACCCAGGCTACAACATTCAACAAATTTAGTTTGATTTGTTTCATTGAAATGCATACCAGAAACTTTTTTTATTTGAAAAACTCACAATAAATTTAACAATCAGCTTAAGATTGATTGTTGTACGTGACCTAAGGAATGTTTTTTTGTTCTTTTCAAAAAATAAACGTTAAATCGCATGTTTTCCATTTGAACACCGAAATCCATTAAGTGATGGTGTTGCGAATCAGTGAAAAAATAATAAAAAAAACACAAAATAAGTGTGAATTTATTTCAATTAAATGGGATACAGATTAAGGCTTTACAAAGAGGTTACTTAATTGTTGTATGTATACCATATCAGTCTAAGGAATCTAATATTTATTCCACTTAAATTCGTTAAGGATATTTGCATTCTTCGTAGTGACATAAATCTACATATCTACGTTGAAGACGCCGTAGTCTAGTAGGTAGTATGTTGGCTTATTAGACGTAAGGCCACGGTTCAAAACGAAAATATGAAAACATATATTTTTTCTCTCAAATTTCTGGCAAATACTCTGAGCATAAATAAAATTGCCATGAAAAAGGTTTTCAGAAATCTGTCGTTCGGATTCAACTTTAAACTGTAAGTCCCGCCACTCATGTATTAAATTAACACACACAAATTGAGTGGTGTGAGAACCTAGGCCGTAATCCTGACTGAAGGATTGTAATGGCCAATTATATATGTTATGATGTATGTATCTACTTGTTATGTGTGGTGTTATTAATAATAGATTTAAGTTGTTCTTTGATTTCATCTCGTCTGGAGTTGGCTTATATAGGGTCTTCCAACAAAGACTTGGAAACTTTGACAGTTTATAACGTCAATATCGTTAAAGCTATAGCTATTAAATTAGTTGTCATTTATTCAGTCTATTTTACCAGTTCACGACTAGTGGACATAGAATTCAAGAAGGCGTTAAAATGCGTCAACGCATTCAGAAAAATTTTATGGATTTTGTTGAATTCGAGCTGACGATGTCATCGGTGCATATTGCTTTATGTCGACGTTAACACAAAATTTCTTTTCGATTAATTTTCAGTCTTAGATTTACTTTGAAATTTCAAAATCGTAGTATTGAAGGAGTTCAGACAGGTTGCGGACAGGCAACGTTGTCCGCAATACCCCACTGGGCAGACGCAATGCGAAAAATTATCTTTTCCTTACATGACAACATCCAAACCATCTTTACAAACATATTTTTAATATGAACTATTATTTACGATTTTTCGTTAGTGATTGAAGGATGTTCAACCATTAATTTCGAGCCTAAATCATCATAGCCAATTGCTTTTGGAATTCATCATGAATATTCTTTGATTAAATCATTTCTGCACACACTTAAGACACTTTCACAAATCTACTAAATCTTGATTATTGTATTGCAAGGCAAAACTTGAAAATAAATCGAATAAATTAAGCCGAATTAAAATGAAATTGTACATTTGAGAGGAAGGACATAACTAATCAATTCAAAGCAAAGTTAATGTTTTAAATGTTTATTTTGATGTAAACGAAATGAATTTATGGCCGTAGAACGTGTTGGCTCTCTTCACTGTGGCATTCAATGTTTGTCTGCCATTTAAGGTCTTCAATTTCTACGTGATGTTCTTTATTTTTGTCCTTTATTTTTGTTTTACAAAACAATTAAGTTGTAAAACAAACACAGTTTTCTTAAATATTCATGACGGTGTTTGAGTAAAAAGAAGGAAATTAAAGTAAACAAAACATTTTATAAACAAATTAATCTGGAAAGTTTAATTATGTTGTATTTTATGCTGTCGCCAGACTGGAAATTCATTTAATTTTAAACGAATTTATTTTGTTTGCATGGTAAACTATTAAATGCTTTCGTTGTAATTACAATTACAACAAAAATAAATTAAAATTTTGCAAAGAATAACAGCGCAACAGCATCTAAACACATAGAGAGTGGCATACAAATACCTCTCTCCAACAGAGAGATCAACGCGCCTGACCCCAGCACATTGTGATTTTATTTACTTTCCACTTAAAAACTTGTAGTAAAGAATTGATTATTTTAATGAAGAGATTTAATGATAAACAGAGTAAAGAAGGTAATCAAATGGAAATAAATGTTCGAAAATTTAATTTTTTAAATGTATCGGAAACATTTAAGGATCAAACATATCTCTTTAGGCTGATAAAATAAACAGACTTTTGGCATTGACAGGACCTTCCTGGTAACGGTGAGATATTGTGAACATGAGTACATGGAGGACTTAATGTAAATAATTCTCGAATGAATTCATATTTAGCTTTAATCGAGGTGTCTGGGTTAGGCTTTGACCCACGGTCTCACGTCAAATAAACCCGCAAACGGCCTACTAAACTACGAAGACTTTTTTGCGTTGAAAATCAATTCATTTAAAACTTAAATTTGTTGACTGATTTCTGTTTTACATTCCAGTATTTTCATGTTTCATGTTTATTTAAATTTTTGAATTTTTCTGACTAAGCCCTTATACGCCTAAACAATTTTTTTTTTAAATTTAATTTCACTTTTATGCTGTATATTGTCTACTGAAACTCTAGAAGCTGTTTTGTTTTTAGAAAAATTTCTTATCAATGTTCTGCACAAATGCTCTGTATGTAGTATTTTTTTTTTGCTGTTTTCAAAAGTTTTTTAATTCTTTTTATAGTGAAAGAATACTTGGATGAAAAATTATGTTTTTTTTTCTTTTTTGGAAAAAGAAACTTAAGCCAGTTTGATGTTCAAAGTTGAAGTTATAATTGAAAGGAAGACTTCCGAAGTTAAGCAATTGATAACGGCCATTTCATTGATGCTGCATCGATTTAATTTGTTGTCATTTATTTTGTCCGTTTTGTCAAATATACATTGACACGTAGACACGATCTATAGAGAATGTGTTCACCGAATGGACTTTGAAACAGATGGCAACTGACTCATATTTACATGGAAAAATCTTCTTTAATTTTTGGATGAATAGATATGTACATGAACAAATAAAATTGTGGATTTTTTGACGATATCAATCCAGATGAGATCCAAGAAAGCATCATGCATCTCGAAAAAATATTTTTTTACTGTGAATTATGGACTGGTGGCGTTATAAGTCCATATTTTGTTGAGAACGACGTTGGTCAGTCTATTACTGTTAACGGCGAGCATTATGGGTCGATTATTATCAACTTCTTTTGACCTGAATTAGATGTTCTTGACATCACACAGCAATTGCAACATTTGATATTCTGCACCTAGAATTTTAGGGCATAGTTTTCTCGTGTGAAGATGCTGTGGCTTGGCCACTTAAGCCTCTAAGCCGACATAATCCATGCCATTATTCACACTCAGCCGGATTTATACGCCAGAGTTATGGAAAATTGCACATTTCGGATGCTTTCTATCCAGAGAAGCCATGGCTAACTTTTTATGACTTGCATACATACATAATTGGTCATTACAACCCTTCAGTCAGGATTACGGCCTAGCTTCTCACATCACTCATGTTGTGCGTGTTAATTTTATACAGTGGCGGGAGTGGCGGGACCTACAGTTTAAAGTCGACTCCGAACGACGTAACTTGCATGCCATGCTTACATATTTTTGATTTGTTAAAAACGGTTTGAAAAACTTAAAAATACTTGGGAATCACTGCTGATGACCCTACTAGACTAAAATGACTACATCCAAAACAACGATATCTGAAAATACATCGTGAAATATTTTGTATATACTATGAGTACGAATATGAATGTATGAGTGTAATTAAATAAGTCGGAAAATATAAAATAACGCCAACTTTTAAATATTTTACTAATGTGTTTGTAATTTGACAAAATTCCAACGAATTTCAATATGAGAAAATAATTTCAACAGAAATTTAATTTTCTAAACTCATTTTCCTCTTTTCTTTCTAAAAAAAAAATATTCTGTTAATTGACAAGTTAGTTGACGTTAATTAAAATTAACTCTAACGTTATTAAAATTTATTCCTCTTTTGTTGCATGTGTGTCGTATGGCAGCCATTGTGGCACAGGATGAATATTCATGAATTCATTTAATCTTAGTTTACATGTACTTCTGCTGCAATTTAATTAAAATAATTTTAATTAAAATTTGTATTTAAGCAAAACTTACATGTCACTCGTGCATATAATTTCTAAGAATAAATTTTAAGCAAAAGATTTGAATTAAGAAGTCGTGAGAGTAAGTTTTAAGAGATTTGTTTGGCATTGCAGGCGTAATTGATATGGAATTGGTGTTGTACCATGAAGTTAAATTAATTTTAATTGTTTTAAGAAAAAGAGTGAAATATCAGCAGATTAATTAGGATCTGTGTTTTACAGACCTCGGAAGTGATAATTATTTCGATTTATACAATAGAACGCTTAGAACGAGATGTTCGTATTCAGCATGAACTGATATAAGTTGCTGTTTTTATATGCCAACTTCAATATTTGCATGAAAAGCGAAATGGTTATCCTTTGATGAACAGTTTGACGGAATGTCGGCTGTGTTTAGCATTTATTTGCACAATAATCAGTGGGAAGTAGTTTACACTCTAGTCTAAAGGGCACCATAATATTATGTTGAACACTGTATATCCTTCCTCTAGTGCAATCCGCACTTTGACAGTTAATAGAGGTCATTTTGTTGAAGCTATATCTGTCAAATAAGTTGTCATTCAATCTCTTTTGTGAACTCATCATGAAAGGGTATAGCATTCAACAACATGTTCAAATAATAAAATTTTTCTATCAAAATGGTTGTTCTGTTCAGGCAACTATATTATGAAGTGCAAGATAGGCAAAAATATTTCCGCTGTCCGTGAGAGTACGTAGAAGAATCCCAGGAAGTTGATTTCGTACATTACGTATACCAAATTCAACGGACTCAGGAACTGTAGGTAAACGATCTTACAACGACGTGTGTTCGCTCTCCATATTCTTCTGAAAACGACATTGGCCATCTCTGTAAATGGTGTGCACTATAGAACGATGATTATCAACTGCTTTTAGATTAAATTTTATGATCCGGCAACTAATGACATGTGGTTTTAACAGGTTAGCGTTATGTGACACACAGCTCACGCTACAATAGACTTTCTTCACGAGCAGTTTGAGGACATGGTCAGTCCACCTCGAGTGATATGAACAGGCGACAGAGATCATGTGATTTGAGCCCGTTGGACCTGCGCTCCCTTCTAAGCAATAATAACCCATGCCGTCTGTTAAATTCTGTCTGAGTTATGCGACAGAGTCCTGTGGTAGAAATTTTGACACTTTAGATGCGTTCGACTCAGAGAAGCAGTGGCGAACATTTAAACGAAGTTATATTCCACACATAATGACACAAATAGGTCTTTCAAAGGAACGAAAAATTTCGATAACATCTGATTTATGCAAATTTAAAGATAGGAGGCAATTAAACTAAAAATCAAACACTTTTCTTTGAATTTTTATGCCCGGACAAGACAAGTATTATTTTCTTTACAAAATAACAAATTTTCAAAAAACAATTTAATAAAAATTAAAAAAAAAATTATTTTAATAATCCTGTTTGTTTAAAAAATCATTATTTTATAATTAAGATCATGAAAATGCTTACCATGAAATTCATGTTTAAGCGTTAAAAAATAGAAAAATAAGATTAATTAGAATGGACATTAAGTGCATTTGTTGCATTAATTTTGTGTCATATTGTATAAAAAAAAGAACGGAACATGATTGATTGTTTTGTGGCAACATTACTTAACCCACAAATATTGAGAGGATATACATTTTCACAAATGCAAATGAGGTTAAAACAGTTGATACTTTATAAGACAAACGATATGATTTTTGATTGCATTAGAATTCCCAAACATACCCGGAGCTTATACCACCAGTCTCTAAACAAAGTGGAAGCAAGAAAATCATGCATTTTCTTCCATAACATTCTCCGAAAAACCTCATACGTGTAATCACATGTAAGGCGTTGACATTGATCGATGGTCCATTAAACGTTAGAGTTAAAAAATGTTAGAATTTTTTTAACATTCATTTTCTTATTGCTAAAGCTTTTGTTTTTGTTATATTTTTTTTTGAATTTTCATCATTTTTATTTTATCTATGAAATGGTAACATTATGCTCATGTTGTACTCTGCTTAAACATTGGTTTATAACTGCGGTTGAAAAATAATATTTTTTTTTTTAATTTTATTTCCATAAAATTTTGTCATCAATTCAATGGATTATTGAACATGAGACATAAACAAAAACTAAATAAATTTAAAAGTAGTAATTTTCCACTTTTCAAAAGAAAAATAAACATTTTCTAGAGTTTTATTTCAATACATTCTTCTTCTTTAGTTTCTATAATTTTATCATTTCTAAATTTGTAACATTGTGACCATGTTCAGCTTTGGCCATAACAATCGGATTATAAATATGGTTGAAATAGAATATTTTTCTCAATTTTATTTTCTTTTTATTTTTAAACTAAATTTATTGCTGCTTTTGCAATAAAAATTTTTTCCGCCAACATGGTTGTAAAAGTTTATTTTTTTCTCATGTGATACCACAGAATTTGGTTTTTTTGGCGACTTTAGAGTTTTAAAATCATTGCTGTGTGAAATATAATCGCATTTATTTTAGTTTATTTTTTGTTAACAACTTATCTCTAAAGGATGTGATAAAGAACACTCTTCATGCAATAACTAAATGCGTCCTTTAAAGAAGTTTGAGTTTGAATTGTATGGCTTATTGTAAATATTTACTTAATTTTTTCTACTGCAGTTTTTAATATTTCTGTTGCTTAATACCGCACTATTGCAGTCACAAAACATTATTTTCTAAATTAATTACAATAAAGAAAATTGTTTTATTTAAGCTTTATCTTAACATGCTCTATTTTCTTTAACCCCATTTGCATCTACTACATGCAACCGATGCAGTGTTGCTGCTTTTCTTTATTCTTTTAAAGCCAAAAGTAATCCTTTATGCACCGTATAAATAACATCCAGCAACTTAAATAACTATTTTAAATAGTTTGTTAAACAAATATCAATAAGTACGCTAACTAAAGTCAATAAAATTGCGATGAAAAGTTTCTCAAAAATCTGTCGTCCCGCCGCTCATGTATAAAAATTAACGTATACAACATAAGTGGTGTGAGAAACTAGGTCGTAATCCTGACTAAAGGGTTGTAATGGCCAATTATGTAAGTTATGTCGTTAAGGTATTTTAGTACAATGGGTCAATCTGACCTCCGGGTACTGTACCTGTCTTGACTGACAGGTACACGTCCTCTAACCTAAGGTATATGAAGAGCTTTTTAAACTTTTCTGTTGAATAAATAAATTACGATAATTTGTCCCGTCAGGAAGTATGTCTGGTGTCTCCGTAGTTTTATCCTTTGGTTAGGTTTGATTATATAAGGTAAAACTGGCAACCGCCTAAATGGGTACAGAATACTTTGATTCTATAAGGTTCTCATACTCTATCTAGAAGTATTTCAATGAAAACTTCTACAATACTCTGGTAACGCAAGGGACCATCTTGTATTTATCTCTCATTGTACTTTACAATGAATATAAAAAGCTAAAATACTTCTTCAAATCCTTTCTTGGAAATGTACAGAGATTGGAGTAGTGGTAGCTATTTTCTGCACATAGTAAAATATCACTGTGAATCAAGAAAGTTAAAGAAATATCGCTTTTATCAATTTTAGTGATTTCAGTAATGAAAATTTAAAACCGCCTGCAGTGCTCACAATTCCTTGTAACATGCATTCAGATATTAATATTTTTGAAACTGGCCTAGATTTTCTTACAAAGCCCTCAGAATCCAAGTGTGTTAAATGTGATAATTTTTTATTTATCTTTAAATCTCCTTCTAAAACTGTAATAGGAATGATATTTTAAAACAAAGTAGTTATATAGCTAAGGTATTGCCTTCCATCAGCAGTTCTATGGAAATTCTAAGTATTCGTTCCATAAAATTAGGAGCAACACTGCCCCTGCAGGATAGCCTGGCAAGTACAATAAATAAGCTGAGATAAAGTGCAGCAATTTTCTCATTTTACTAACTGTCACAACATGCGTCACACCATAGTTTTCCTTATTATTTTCCCCATCAGTGTATTTTCGTATGAGAATAAGAAATCCACATTGATTTGAATTCCTTGTCATTTATACACAATTTTTTTTTATGTGAAAATAATTTTCTCTTTTGCTTCTATTTTAATTAGAAATCAATTTAATTTAATTTTATATTTTTATATTAATTAAGAAAAAAATAATCAAAAACTATTAAAATCCTATAAATTAACTTTCTCGTTAGGTTGGTTAAGTTAAGTTACTAATTTTAATTTATTTGTATGTATATTTGTTTTTTAAGTAATTAGTTAACTATTGTTTATGAGTGTTTTTAATGTACTTGTTGTATTAATTTAATAGCTACAATAATAAATTAAATTTAATTCAGGAAAATATTTTAAATATAACCGCACAATGCTTTTTTTGCAATTTTTTCGTTTACAAATTTAATTAACTCAATCCAAATATTAATAAATAAAATGAAATAAATTAATTGCAAATAATTTAGTTCGCATACAATGAGATTAAATAATGCCATAAAAAGTTATAAATTTGCCAATCATATTCTTTTTCTTCCAACAATATAATTTTAATTAATTTTCCAATTTTTACAACAAAGGCGTAAACAATAATAAAAATAGCAAAAAATATATTTTTTGTGTAGTTTTTAATTTTTATTTCCAATAATTTATTGTGTCGGATTTTTCAACAGAAACTTGGTAACATTAACAGTTGATAACGACCATGTTATTTCATTCATTCAACAACATTCATTCAGGAACGTTGCACACGAGAACTCGGTTTTTCGCAGACCACAACATGGAGAGTTGTACATCGTTGCTGAGACTTTTACTCGTACGATATTCAACAGACCCAGGAATTGAAGGTATATTCGCTGAATGGGGTCTAGAGGAATGGGCAACAGGTCCTAATGTTTACCGAAAAATTATATTCGTCATCCATACAACTGGCCACTATAATCCTTTGGTCTATTTTACAGCCTAGTTCTTCACATCTTCCACGTTGTAGATGTTAATTTTATCAAAATATTTTATGACCCACCCTTTAGCATCAATTCTGAGATTTGAAAAACGGTTTCAAGGCAATAAATAACTGTGAAAGTTTATGCCAGAAGACTGATGAGAAAAGCTCATCGAAAACAAATAATATTTCTGTCAAACTCGTAGTAAGTCCACTCGCTGCCCACAAGACAATCGATGGGGACGACGGTATGTAAAAATCGACTCTCTCATCCGCTTTTTTAATTTTTTTTTTATTTTTTTTTTTATTGATTTCGTATGTAATATGGTGGGCAGCATTGCGTATGAGTGATAAATGATAGGAAAAGATAAAAATTAATTATTCTTCATACGTCACTGTGTCCATACTTGCGAAGAAGAAAGAGAAACGTAAAGCAAAATAAATAACTTGCATGACTATTACGTTGTCTTCATAAATTTTCTTTCAAATAAACATTCCCTGTTCTCTATTTATGATTTTCCTTTGATTTCATCTGATATAACATACGGACATATTATTTTCTTCCGTTTATTTTAAGACCAACACCATGAATTACTACTCATATAGTGCATTATGTTGGCATAACAGAAAGGCAGTTGTAGGAGAAGGCAAGAGGGGTAGTGTGCTCTTGTTGGAGAGCTAAAGTGTATGGCACCTTTAGACATTGAATTAGCAGATGGAATAAAAAAATTTATATTTTCTTTCAAGGTCACAGCCCTAGAGTATAGGTACATACAAGCTAAAGATGGTTAGGTAATCTATTTCTTGAGAATCTGGTGGATCAGAAATATTAAAGGCTTGTGGATCTAAACGGGTGGGTTCTTAAATAGGATAAACTAGCTAGGACGATATGGGTAGCATAGTGGCTAGTTTTTATTTTGGTCTTTCTTTCTCTTTTATTTTTTGATGTTTCCTTTTGCCTTTTTTAATTTTTTTTATGACAGGTCACAATGGGCCGCTGAGGTGAAGACGGATACTGAGATATGGTTATTCCTACCTACCTGTAGTGTCAGACGTTTGACTTTAACTTTCGATTACCGGTAGACTAAAATGAATTCAAATAAGTACGAGAGATTTTATTAAAGGAGATATTTTGATATTACCTTTAAAAATGTAAACATTTATTGAATAAAATAGAGAATATTGGAAGAAAGGACTAAATGCCCTTTTAATTTGCAGTCTTCATTAGTCATTTAGACTGAAAGAAAATTAAAATTTCTAGCTCAGGAAATTTTTAAATTTGACGAAGAATTTAAAATGTTTCCAACAACAAACTCTCTTTACTTTGATCAAAAATTAATTGTGCTATAATTTTGTTCGGTTCTGTATACAAAACCGAACACATAATTTACATATGCCGTATGAGCAGCATTACTGGTATATTATTTATCCTTTCTTTCATTTTCTTTTTTTAAGTTTATGGCTCTTACTACTCACATAAAATTTTGTTTTTTGCTCTTTTTCATTATCTTCTACTGTCGAAATACAAATTTTATTTCGGCTCTGTCGTAGTGAAATTACAGTGGAATGACGACAACATAAAATCGATAAACAAAAAATATTTCAATTTAAAAGACCAGCTAATGTGAAACATTTCCTGTCATTGTGGTTTTACAAATCTACACCACTGTTCCACTCTAAAAAAAATGTAGAGGCCACTGCAGTATTGCAAATGAGAGAAACGGAGAAAAAATCGGTTGAGCTTAATTTTTATGGTTGAAATGAAAATTGCATTTTAAAGTGGCAATAAGAGGTTTACGATCAGCCCACTGAGTAATTTCAATTTATGTTTCATTCTTGTTCATTCGTTTTTTTTGCTCTTTTACTTTTTTGAGATCTTAAATTCGTGTGGAGCTTTTGAAAATTTATGACTTCTTAAATAAAAACTTATTATTGTTAGTACAGATTTTTGGTCTCTTTGCCTTAACGTGGCCATTGGCACCATAAATTTAAATATTTTTATATCAGTTTTTAAAAATAATAAAATTGCAATAAACACTGAAATATTTCCCAAAATGAAAAGAGTAGTACACCCTACACTGCTATAGGTATTGAACTTATTTAAATGGAACATGTATAAATTCTGTTATGTTATACAAATCTGTTAGTTAGGTATGATGGACTCGACCTAAAAGCAGCAAGAAAAACATACATTCATTACGATACTTCCGTGATTGGAATATAATCGTTGAAAAATAAAAACACGTCTTATACACCTTCACACAATATTGTAATCATTATGAAATTGAAAAGCCCATTTATAACTCACTACCAATGGACACAAGGTCGAATAGTTAACTAAACTGATTTCAAAATTCGAAGCTTTATGGAAAGAGAGAGAGTGATTACCCTTTAAAATCTAGAAAAAGTCAATTTTTTTCCTATTTTTTCAAGTTTGACTATTCTTTAGTGCAAAATTTAATTGCAAAGTATAGAATAAATGTTGACTTAAAGTGCATTGTCTTGTAAAGCGATCAACACTCTTAATAAAATTGGAGAGAAATTCCCGTAGTTATTATTTAAAGAGCAAGTCAAGTCATATTTTTTTACATATTTATTTATCGAATAAAATTTTATTTGAAATTTTTAATGTCTCTTGTTTAGAAGTCACCGTAGTCTAGTAAGTAGTGTGGTGGCCTATTAGACATGACACCTCGGTTCAAACCCCAGTACCGACATCTCCACCAAAACGAAATATGAAAAAAAAATATTTCTTCGGCGACTTCCTCTCAGCAGATTTCTGGCAAAAACTTTGAAAAGTTTTTCAAAATATCTCTTGTTCGGAGTCAACTCATGTATAAAATTAAACACACACAACAATGAAAAGCTAGGTCGTAATCCTGACTGAAGGGTTGTAATGACCAATTATGTATGTATGTATGTATATAATGTCTCTTGTTTATCGTTTAGATTTTGCAATTTCATTTTTGAACGGCTTACAGAAGTCGGTTAATATTTGCGTTTTTCGTTCTCGATGGAAGCGGTTTGCAATTGAAACCTTTTCTTGATAGAGTTATCGCTTCAACAGCGTTAATAGAAAATTTATGAAAGTTATGAATTTTAAAAATGCTACCTTCATTTTTTATTTCATAAGTGGCTTATATTATTCGTTATTTTATGGATTCTTTTATAATATGCCCACCAAAGCCTAGTTCATCGACGAAATTAAAACCACATGTGATATTACCGAATAAAAATTTTAAAGTATAACTTATTATTTCCCTGTTGCTGGTTAATTTTCATCATCACGGCGGCATAGGGCCGCCTATTGAAAACAACATTTAATATATTAATGCAATACTTTTATAAATTTATTACTCTTTTAATTTAGTCACTTGTTTAACTTATTATATTTGATATTTCGCAATATTTTAGCGAAACCAAACTTCAGATTTTTGGCGAGTAATTTAATCCTTAATTTCAACCGTCACTAGAACCTCACTCATTCTCATTTCAACAATGTTCTCTTTATCACTGTCCGAATATGTCAAATCCATGAATCCGGTTTGTAAGATTCATGTCAGTTTAGTGTCAGTCTATTGATCTTGCGAGATCGCCTTACTCTTTCGGGTACGACCCCACATACAAATATGAATGTATGTATATGTAAGTATACGAAATTAAAAGTAGGCAAAACCTAGTATGGATATCATAACATACTATCTCGTATTAAAAACTATTCAAAGCATTTGTTCTTACCTTTATATCACCTTCTATGGAACCAGTAGCAAAAAACTCTTCATGAGGATCAATGCTTATGCATTTAATGCAGCTATCGTGAGCCTTTAAAAATAATGAAAAATGTACTGATTATTATAAATGAAAATAATTCGGCTATTGTATTATATTAATATTATATATATTCTTCCAACAAAAAATTGAATTCATGAATAGAACAGACTACAATGAAATTTGAGAGACAGGGATGTAATTAAACCGTAAAGGTTATTACCAATTAATACAAATAAAATCCACGAAACTCAATACAGCCCATAACTTTACATTGAACTGTTAAAAATATGACCAAATTTTTGCATTAACATTACATTTAGCACAGAAGAATATGGTAAAATAAATATTCTCTAAAATACGTAATATCAAACAAAAATACAGATATACACTGAGCGCCATAAGTGAGTCAACACTTTTGTTCTTAAGTATAAAAAAAGTTCCTTTATCATGAATTGTTGTTTTTGTTTTAACATTTTATAAGTATATTTACATACGTATATTTACGTTTTTATTTTTGGAAATTTATTCGACTATTCTCTTTTACTTTTCTCGCTATCCTAGTAAAATGAATTATTTCAGTGTTGTTTACTTACTTTTGGCGCTCAGTGTAGATAATCGTTTGATTTCGTTTAGTTTTTTATAGCCTGTTTTTGTAATCTATGTCAGTCAAAAAATTCATCAAAATGAGTAGAAAATTTTCATTTTCGCTTTTTTATTGTAAGTATGAATTATTTTTGACTAAAAACGTAAAGCGAACGTTTTGAAATATTTTTGTTTTTCTTTTAATAAATTTTTAAATGTCAATAATGTGAAATAATAATGTCAGACAGTTGAAACAAAAACCGATCATATTAAACTTTTTATAATAAATTTGTGTTTGTGAAATTAATAAAATAAATAAATATATAATTGGTTTTAAGTAATAAAATGTGATAAGTTCACACATTTTGACAATGCTTATCAATTCAATGGAAACAAAATGGCAAAGATGGAACAGACATGGGACATTGTTGCTGAAAGGGTTAATGCTTTAGGTCCACCAACCGTGAGTGGATATGAGTGGAAAAATTATATTAGATTCGAATTTAATTAAATGCGTGCGAGTCCGTTAATTATCTGATTCTTCTATTGCAGGTGTGACTGGATCAGAAGTATCGATAATCGAAGTCTTCCACTTTTGGGTTACACATCCGACAAAGCCATGAAATTTAACTTACAGTTCCTCCGATATATCAAGTACATAAAGGCCATTTCGAATATCTAGACGACGTAAAAAGGTGTCGCAAGCATCACTTTCACTAGAATGACAAAAATCATCAAAAAGAGGCACAGATGGAAACATTTTTCTATAAATTATTTTATATTTTTATGATTTTATCATGATCACAAAATTAATTTAAAAATTATTGTGCTCTCAAATATTTTTATTATACTATCACTTGATTTAATAAACATTCTCTTGCATTCAAACAATCGTTAGCACAACAATCAGAAACGAAATAAAGAAGAGGATATTAAGAAAACCAACAAACACTGTCTGTTAAAGTGTCTATAAAACCACAATATTTTAAAATATATTGGACTCATGGTCGTAATTGCAATTGTCGCAATGTGTTTCAAAAAGTCTTTATACTTATTTGCTACTGATAGCTCCTCTCTTTCTTTTCCCTCTTAAGAGAATGAAAAACAAAACCATTCAAGCAAAAATTTTATTTTCAATTTAAATTTTTTTTGGTCAAACCATTTGGCAGCTGTTTTTGGTTTTTTAGCTGTAAAATCCACATAAGTTTGTAGATATTTAGAGGTGGTTCTGCTTGGGTATGAGCGATTTAGCTGTTTGTGACTGAATGGTGGTTTTGGTCAAAGAGGGGAATTGCTGATGTTAAAAATTGCATCCCATGTTGTGTGTGTTAATTTTCTTTATGAATGCAAGGACCTACGGTTTAAATACTACTCCGAACGGCGGATTTTGGTGAAAATGTTCATTACAATTTTATTTACTCTCCTGAGAGTTTTAGCCAGAAGACTGCTGAGAGGAAGTCGAAGAAATAAATACTTTTTCATGTTTTATTCTGATCGAAATGACTGAGCTGAGGTTGTATCACGGTATCTTGTCTAAACTACGGCGACTAGACTTGAAAAGCATTTCTAATAACAAAATCGAAAGTTTGTTTGTATATTGTGTTGTATGATACGATATATTTAATGCAACCATAAAATTCTTACTTGCTTTCTTTTTTAGTCGTGTTGTTATAGCTGTTGTTTGTATGGAATGGAAGTTAGGACAACAACATTTACTTACTTTGGGTTACTATACAGATGCGTGCATACGAGCGTGCAAAAAACAAGACAACACTTACACTCGCACGTTAATTCGTCGTTGCATACTATTGTTGTGGCGCAAAGAATTTTTTTGAAACTAAAAAACTTTTTAAAAGTATAAGCACAAGGGAAAACAACGTTTTACAAAATTCTTACAATTTTTTAACTCACTTCATTAAAAGTCAGTATAACTTTAGTAATTTAAAATGTAACGGAAGCACTGATGACAAAAATAATAATAAAGTTTAATGCATAGACTTTGTCAAATTATAAAATATAGACATTTTTAGTAGAAAAGTTTTGTTATGCTTAACTTCAATATGTTTTTAGAGTAGCAATAGAAAGAATACTAGAAGGTAAATATTACAATAACTGCGGGCTTTAATTTTTTTTATTTAATTTTTTTATAGCGCCGTCCACTTGAAACCACATGTCTTTGGTGTGTTAAAGTGCTCACCATTGACTGTGATACCCCAGACAATGTCGTTCTGAAAGAAATATGCACAGATGACGCTATCAGTCCAAAGTCCACATCAAATGCAAATTTTTTTAAATTTTTTGGGTATCTTTTGGACGCTCCTGTATCACACGTTAGATTAGGTTAGGTTAGAGGACGTGTACTTGTCAATTAGACAAGTACAGTACCCGGAGGTCGAACTGACCCATTGCATGTATCACACGTTAATTGGTATCGCTCTGAATTCGACAATTTTGTTTGTTCAGATTTGAAGATGATTTTTCGCGCGGTACGTTCTCAATACTCGGTGTTTAGTGATAAAACAAATTTATTATTTATGTTTCCAGTGATTTTGCAGAACAGACTATGTAATTTCCTCATGACGACCATTATATACTGTTAAATTTCAAATGTCCCTATTGGAAGATACTTTTTTAAAAATAGGAAAGTAGTTGGAATTATAATTCAATACTCATTGTAAAAACGAACACAGTGTTAATTTATTTACATGAAATTCAACGATTGCATTGTAGTCACTGCAATTATAATTAACTTATTAGTAAACAATTTAACAAATCGCTGTCATTAATTATTCATTTAACTTAAATACAATTCATTTAACATGATTTCATTTGTTAAGAAGAAAGAAAAATATTTTTTGTTTTTAATTGAAGCGAAAATAAATTTTAATATGAAATTTTTAAATTAATTCACTTCTCTAATGGATTTTGAATATACTGCGCAAGTACGTGGAAACAATTTTATCTTTATGGGCCACACATATTGTTAATGAACGAGTTCCACATATTTAGGTTAAATAGTGAAGAACATTTATTTGTTGAAATAAAAATATAGGAGTTAAAGTTATGCATGACATTATAGTAATTGAAAAGAAGTATTTAAAAGATATTTAATTAATTAAAAAGATTTTAAATTTAAATGCTTATTTAGCATAGTAAAGATATATACATCCCAGGTCAGACATCAAAACGAAAATATGATTTCTGGCCAAAACTCTGAGAGTAAATAAAATTGCCATGAAGAGCTTCTCAAAAATCTGTCATTCGGAGTCGACTTTAAACTGTAGGTCCTGCCACTCATGTATAAAATTAACGCACACAACTTAAGTGGTGTGAGAAGCTAGGTCGTAGTCCTGACTAAAGGTTAGTAACACTAATAGGTTAGGTTACACATCAAAAGATTCTAAAAAATATTATTATCTCACGTGCAAAAAACTATCAATTTGAGGTGGGTATATATAAAGAATGTCTGTTCGAATACACGCGGCTATATATAGGAAAGTTGAATACGAATTTTCTGATATAAATAAAAGTAATACAGCACCTAACCAGCTGTTAGTTGTTCAGATTTTTGTAATTTTAAGTTTGAGGCACATGTGTCTCTGTGGTCGTTAAAGGATTAAACATGAAGACAAATTTGAAAAACCGTGTAAAATGTTTATTAATTTAATGTTTGTGCTGGTAAATCTATGGAACTTGTTCAGAAAAAAAGTTATTATTTTCAAACGAATGTTTTAAGACAAGATTAATGTTTGGTATTGTATTGCAGTAACAGTGGCCAATTTATTGCGTTTGCAAAAGCAATCGTTAAATTAATTTCTCCTCCTTTTTAAAGTACAGTCCACATTTCATTTGTCTACGAATTCATTCAGAATGTGATGAATTTATTTTCTCCCTACTTAGTTCTTCGGTAATACAGGGTGGCCCATAGTAAGCACTAACATATTATACGTTTGAACGTTTGAAAATGGCATAAAATCAGTTGCAAACAAGCTACACAATGAAACGGTAGTATGAACGGAAAAGTTAAATTACAGCCAATACTATAAATGACAAGAATTTCAATTTAATATTTAAATTATTTGTTTATTATGAATATTAAACACTTGTTCTACAACTAATATAACTAAGAAATAATAATATTTTGAAATGAAAAATTACGTGTCATTTATTTTCAAAATAATTATAAATTTGTTATGGTGTTTGCTTTTAAAATAATTTAAATGTTTTACAAGTAATAAAATTAAAAGTAAACGAATTAATGTTTTCAAAATTAGAAAAAAATAAAACAAACAAAAAATAAAATAAAATTAAAAATGAGTGCATTAATGCAGTCTGAATTCTAATGATGCTACATATTTATGATGTTAGAAAAGTAATTAGAAATCTTACACGTGTAAAATATAATACAACGTGGATGTATTAGTATGTACAAGTGTTAATATTCAGTGAAATATTCACAATGTATAGGTGTGAGTGAATTTTTAAAATTTTCAAAAATCTTAATGTTTTATGGAATGGCAATTGTTACAATTTCTCACGTTTAATGCAAAATACGTATCAAGATTCCAGGCATGTTTACTAAGTTAAAAGACAAAAAAATACACTTTTTTTGCCACAGATGCTAAAATTTGATACTACGTCTGGGCTGATAAATCTTCAATGACAACACCAGCTTGCGAGTCCATCAGTTGTGTAATAGCGTTGGCATTCGTTTTTGTACAAACAAAAGCAATATTGCGTGGGTTAAATTGTATTTTTGTTTTAAAGAATAAAGGTCATATAAAAAAATTCACAGAAAATATAAATAAAAAGGAATTTAATTTCTTAAAATTTCTTAAACCAAATCTCCAGCTCTTAGATATTTATTTTAGTAAATAGTAGGAATCAAATGAAGAAATAATTTTAAGAAAATATAAATGTACTCCTACAAAATCTGTGATTTTTTTTGTATTTTTCAGGCGAATTTTTTGCTTTGGTTACCATAGCCATTTATAAGAAAATACATTAGATTGTAACCTTTTGAGACCATGAATACACATATGAGCACCTTAAGTTATGCGTATATGTTACAAGTATAGGCCTTAGGGTCTGTAAAGGTCATTTTTTATGTACACATATATTTTTCGTTGTCTTCCTTATATTATTTAGCTCCACTAAATATTTCTGATTTTTATTTTTCTACTTTAATTTTGATGTTTAAATCTTTTTCTAGTAACCCATGCGTTAAAGTTATAAATTTGTTTTCATTTTATTCAAATCATCAAGAGGATACACATGTTTCGTAATTTTAAATTGTTGGATCGTTTGAAAAAGTATTTTCTTATTTTGTTGTTGGTAAGGCCAATTATCGAAATTGTTTACAAAAAATGAAAACAAAATGTTTGAACGTCGAGTGTACAAAAATTTGACTGAAATATATTCGAAAATGTTGATTCATGCAGAACAACGTCAAGAGAAAATCAATTTGCGGTCACTAAAAATAAATCCGGCGATTATTTTTACAGTTCAAACGTTTTGAACTGTTTTTGTTGATATATACAAGAGATCATGCACAATAAGTTGCTCGTTTATAGCTAAACTCTTCGTTCGAATATATACAGGCGATAATTGGAACGTATTAATTATACGCCTGTTAGACAGTAACCCGACAGAATGTATATCGACTGATACTCTTCCAAAACTTCGGAATTTGATTGGAAGTTTTTTTTTTTACCAACATTCAATATACGGAAGCTTTCATTAAGTGATAACCGACTACTCCAATCAACGGCGTGATTGGATTGACACTAATTGGATAAGTTTTTGAACAAAAACGCTATATTGTTTACTCCATCAAATTGGGGAATTCACTTAACTAACAAGCTAACCAAGGTTGTATATTATTGCCAAATTATAGATAACGCTGTATACAGTCACTCATACAATCGTCTCAATGTTTCGCTAGTGTTAACAATTATGGGAACAACAACAAAACTATAGTTCAAATCAATCTGTGATATTTAGACTATTTGTTGATTATACTCTTGTTAACAATTACAACACAACATTTATACATATATGTGTAAATAGCTATTGGCGCGGTTTTTGATGTTAAAATTTTTAAATAATTTTTTTGGGGTTAGTATTTAATACAGCCACCTTTTCTTCAAGGTTTACGGGAGTATAGGCAACACTTCTTTTGAGAACTTACTAGAGGTGTTCCATTAAGTTAAGATCGGCTAACTGTGGCGGCCGATCAAAACCTTTCTAGCGGTTGTTATAGAACCGTTTTTTATTTATTGATATGCTTGGGGTCATTATCATTTTGGAAGATAATATTCGCCGTCTATAATTCACATTTTTATTTAGTAGTGGGTAAGTTAGTGCTTAAAATGATTACGCAGGTCGTCGTACCAACTGTTCTATAGACAATGTAACCATCATGCAACTCCATGCCATTACGGATCCACCGCCAAATTTTAAAGCTGATCAGACGGATTTTACTTGCAAAGTTTTTCTTTGCAGAGAAATATGTTTTATGAACGGCAGACAACTGAGAGAGGGTTATTTAATCAAGTGCAACCAAAATTAATTGTCTTGGGTCGTATGGTAGGCAGTGGTGTTGGCAAAAGGCCGGAAAAACTTTGAAAGCAAAATATGTAAGAACAAATTTTAAATTGGGCGGTGGATCCCTGATGGTATGGGGTTGTATGATGACTCTTATATATCCTACGTTTATACCTTATTTTAA
Organism: Sarcophaga carnaria; assembly: GCA_958299815.1. Taxonomy (NCBI): domain Eukaryota; kingdom Metazoa; phylum Arthropoda; class Insecta; order Diptera; family Sarcophagidae; genus Sarcophaga; species Sarcophaga carnaria. Next base: position 141,688,434 of record OY283150.1, read on the forward strand.
AAACGATTCTTACATTGTTTTATATCCAACCTCAGTTATTTCAAAATAATTAGCATCATAAACGGAATTGTCTGCTATGAAATTACTTCTCTTTCATATAACCAAAGTAGAAATTAAAAAAACAAAGATTTTCTAATCACTGTATAAATGATTTTCAAACAAAGAGAATGTATACATAGGTCAACACATTTCTCTTTCATTGTCAACAATTCCTAATGAAATCAATTTAAATGTAAAACATATGTATTGTGTTCATGTTTGTGTGTTAATGTTTAATTGGTTAAATTGGCTAAACTTAGTATCTCAATTTAGCAAACAACGCTAATTGCACTGAATTTTGCTAAAGAATGTATTAAAAATAAAACAACAACAAATATCACTCTAACTAACTATTGTACAAAACCCAGAATTAGTTTTACGTCTTAGAAGGTTATAATTAAAATTACAGTATTTGTTGCTGATATAAGTGAGAAGAGAGATAAAGATATGGTAAGTGAGAGAAGGATTTTAAACTAAATATTATCACAACTGCAGAAGAAGACTCTTTAAAACAAAAATTAAAAATATAACCCGTCATTATATGAGGCGACAGACGCAATTTCAAATAATTACAAACACTGTCATTTCAGTGTTTGCATTGATCTATCAGTAGTGAAAATTTTGTAGCGACAATATATGCAAAACATATGTGATAAAAACTATCACAGTGAGAGGGTAAGAAGAAAAGCTAGTAAAATAAAATATCATCTCTCTTGTGAACACAATTTTCATGAATTTCTAAGTAGCAATTTGTATGCAAATAAAACGTCAAAATCGCATTCTGTTCTAGTATTTAGTCAACAACAATTTATTTTGTGGCTTAATTTTGATTGGTGAGAGGTCTTCACAATTATTTTTCACATTTTTCTTAAAATACGAAAGAAAAAAAACAAACAAAAAAATACAACGAAACGTAACAACATCGAAACGTAAACAACACTTACACAAATATACATAGGCATACATACTCGTATAACATGTTGTAATTTTGTACGTGTTGTTCTAAGTGAGAAGGAGTTTTGTATAACATACATATGTACATATATACATAATTGGTCATTACAACGCTTCTCACACCACCTACATATGTTGTGTGTGTTAATTTTATACAAATGTTTTATGAGTCCGAATCAAATACATGAGTCCAAATCACTTAAAGTTCATTAGCAATTAATGGCACACATGTTATCCTTGTTATGATTTTATTGCGTTGCAACAAGAGGTCGATCTTTATTTTAAATTGGTTCGGGATTAAACAAATAAAATCTAATTAATTACGTTTAAACTAACATGTTGCCATGCCACCGACACGTGTCAAGAACACTCATTTATCCTCATAGTCAACTGAGACAAACAGACATTTATAGACACTTGGGAAAGCTTGTGAGAGGATGTGGTTTAATATTTGAATAAGGGTGTGTAATTTGTTATGGGCTTTATGATGCCTTTAAAGATTCTATGAAATACACACATAAACGTACAACCATAAGAGGAAAAGGAAGATAATTGCTTAGTACGTAAATCAGCATGTTTTGGTATTTGCGGACGGAATGCAATTGTGTTAAATTCTGCTTAAATCATAATATAATCTGGTCTGACTATCATTCAGTGCTTTATGAGATATCCATTAACATTAGGGGTGTTTAACGCAGATAGTAGTTTAAAAATTGTATTAGAATATATAATTTAATAGCTCAAGGCGGCTTTCATGTCAGAGAGAAAGAATACTTACTTAATTACTTAATTGGCCATCAACAACCCGATTTATGGATTTCGGCCTGCCTTAACACATCCTTCGAGAAGCCTCTGTTTCTTGCATGCCTACGCCAGTTGGTACCACCAATCGATGACAGAGCTTCCTCGATTTGCTCCTTTCAACGCAAACAAGGTCGTTATCTTCGCCGAATTTCGCAAATCTCTACATCAAATACCCGTCTCGCCGGAGCATTCTCCTCCACTCGAACGACATGGCCGAGCCACCATAGCCGCTGGATGTTAATACGCTGCACAACGTCTTTATCGTTGAGGAGCTCATACAGCTCCCTGTTGTATCGGTTGCGAAAATCATCGCCAACTTGCACTGGACCGAAGATCTTACGTAGGACATTTCTCTCGAATACTTTCATGGCTGCTGCATCAGTGCTTAATAGTGTACATGCCTTTGCGCCATAAAGAGACATGGGGAGGATCAACCGAGAAAGAATACATACAAGCAAAATCACTTAAGCAATTGAAGTCCATTTTAGTCCAGGAATATTTTTATTATAAATTAGTCTATAATAGATATTCTGCCCTCCATGAATAACCATCCACCGTTTTGAATTATTTTCTATTAAAAGAGAAAGAAAATTTTTGATTGTTTTTTTTTATTGCTTGCTATACTGTTTTGTAATCAATTTTTCCTTTTTTCTTTCTTATATTGCTGTTGGTGTTACTTTGTACATATTTTTTGCAAATCTTATTACACTTTTGCTATAAATTTTTTTTATGGTCAAAGAAATGAAGAAACAAATAAAATGTCTAGCAAAAGTTAAATCATAAAACTTTTATTTCGGATATATTTTGCTATAAAATAAATTATTTTCTTAAGCTGAGCCTTTTTATGAGAAATAATATCAGAATAACGCTTCTCTCAATACCTTATTTTATTAAAATTTTAATTTTACTAGGAATATAAACTAAAACTGTATCTGAAAATACTTTGAAGTCAACCTTATTATTCTCTGGACACAAGGATTTTGTCTGTATCGCTTTACATTTATTGTTCCTAAGTCCACAGCACAGTGGCATAGGTAGGACATCAATGCTATAAATATATATTTCTTGGAATAAATTGTTTGTGGCACCATAAAATATATTACAATTATATGATCAATTCCTGTACCATACTTCCTATCTTATTGCCATCATCATCAAGTATTCATTCGAACAATGGAAAATATAAACTCAACAATAAATTCCTTCACTTCATTGTGGTTTTAACATGAAAATCTGAACGTTGACTTCTGAGATACTCAACTATGTCGTGGGGTATTTATATCTGTAATCATTCAATTTAGATGGCTTTAAGCGGTTTTTGATGGCATAGCATATACATATGTTTATAACTTTGTGTGTTTAACTTTTCAATATTTACTGAAGACACAAGTTTTGTTTATATTTATGAAAATATAAACAAGAACTTAAAGTAACTTAACACAGGGCAAATACATAGATACGCATGTATACATACATATATATATGTATGTATATATTTGCATAGTTTAGTTATTTACATTCATTCGAAGTATATTTTGATGGAAACTACAGTCATAATAAGTGCTATAAGAGTAGCATAATTTTCCGTATAGGCACTAAAGCTTTAAGCTTATGCGAACGTGTATCCTTTTATGACTTTAGCATGTAAAGTATATAAAGAGGCATAAATGCTTGTTTACATATACATATTTTAAAAGCGTATAGAGAGAATATGTGTTACGTTAAGTATTGATTTTAAAACTTGTGCACGTTATGTTTAAACAAAACCCCTTTCAATTAAGTTAATTTAAATGCAGAAGCGGGCAAAAAGATAGCACAAAATAACTGAATAATATTTTGTTTTACTTTGTAGTGCAATCATGGAAATTTTCTATTCATTTGAAAGGCCTATCGATGCCATTATGTCTCGAATATAACATCGTTCAGGTGTCTTCCGCTATTGCTATGGGTACTGAGTATCCGCAATTTCAAATTTTTCATTACTCTGACGTATAAATCATGCCAAATTTCACCAATAGTTTGGGTTATGTTGGCTTGGAGGACGGCAATTGTTTGTTACTAATTCGCATGTACCTTTTTCACAAGAAAGTGTACAACAGAGTCAAATTGTACAATCGCGGTTGCCAGTTCACATCATTACCACGTCAGGCGATCAAGCCCTCAAATCGCTCGTTTAGAATAATCAATCTGGCATAATCTGTGTGTGACGTAGCGAAATCCTCATCTCAGCTCATCCAATGCAAAACTTGAATAACTTTATAGTCATCGATCTAAAATGATAGTGATGTCATAGCTAACGTCGTTATTAAAGAAATATCGACAGAGGACGGCCCGTGCCCCAAATCCAGTGACTTGTTCAGCATGCATTATACGCTCTTGAAGGTCATATGGCCTCCTTGAGGGTTGCGAGACGACAGGCCTAATTGGCATTAGAAGTTTTAATTAAAATTATACGTGTTATTGTTGTCCTCTTTCCAATGCATATTTATTTTGATGGTAATACCACAAACTTCCGAAGAATTCGAAATGTACACATAATGTAATTTTGGCTAAAATGAGAATGTTAAGCTTTTCTTATATCAATTTTAACAAACATCTTGTCTAAGGCATCATGAGGGAAAAATTGCACACACACATTTTTAAAAATTAATTCGCTCAAGTGTTACAACATAAACATCGTATTCGTTGCCATCATAATCGTGTAATGTCATGAAGTTTATAAAGTTTGAGGGATAGAAAGATAAGGCGCCAAAGAAAATATTTCTTTTGGCATAAAACAGTGTAACAAGTGTAACTTTGTTGGAATTGTTAAATAATTTTCTTTTGCAAAAATATATCGTTTGTTAGACGAATAACATTTTTTAATTGGTATTTTAGTGTTTAAAAAAGGAATTTAAAACTTCATACCTCATTAGAAAAAATTTATTTGTTTTCTCAAATAAAGACACGATAGAATATCACTTTTGCATCGAATTTTTACGGTTGATGGAAAATGGGATTTATTTGCAGAATCCTAAATGAAAATAATTATGAGGCACGAAGTCAATACTGTGTGTCTGGTGGGACTAGAAAGACGTGAAGCACCACGAGCTCCTAAAACCAGGTGAAACCATTAATACAGATCGCTGCCGGCAGCAAGTGATCAATTTTCACCATGCATTGATCGGAAAACAACCATTGTTCGAAAAACAATGCACTTGCACTTAAAGCAAAATCGGTTCAGGATAAAATCAAAGCATTAGGCTGGCTATACATAGTGGTTGAGCAGCACTTTGATTCCTACGAGGAAGTAGAAAACTGGATGACTAATTAGTTTGCTTCAAAGAACGAACAGTTGTATTGTCATGGAATTCACAAACTGCCTGACAATTGTCTAGGCAGCAATGGCCAATACTTTAAATAAAACATTCATTAACATTCTCTTTATGCGATAACTGCTAAAGTGAACTTGATACCACAATTTTACATTTTATATTTTGTATAGTTAAAATAGGAGTCGCCGTAGAATAGTAGGTAGCGGGTTGGCTTATTAGACGTAAGGCCACGATTCAAATCCCAGATCAGGCATCTCCAACTAAACAAAATATGAAAAAGTATTTCTTCCTCGACTTCCTGTACTTATAACGTACTATAGCCACCATGTGAGAATTATGGCCACCTTTGTAAGGAGACACTTCGAATAAAATATTTTCTATTTAAAGAAATTAAAAATGTTGCTTGTATTCTTTTTTGCTTGACATTTAAGTGTTACACTTTCATTATAAATTTTATCGATTTTCTTTTAAATGTTTAGTTGTATGTGCAACTGTGTATATATCACAAGAGAAAAGAAACAAAATTCCTTTATTTTACTGCAAAACATTTCTATTAATGACCAGGAAAGTGTGGAAACAAAACAAATATTTGGTCGAAGTTAAGACATAAAAATTTGTCATGGAAATTTCTTAAAACAAAATTTTATTCCTCTTTTAATGTTGAATATTTTTTTATGAAGTAAGATAGAAAAACTTATCCAATTTATTTTGAAATTTGAAAGGGAAACAAAAAAACGTGTTAATAAAGAATTTTATGTTTAGGATATCTTCCTGCACAGTTGTTTTTCTCAGAAAATTCTGAAAAAAATTACGTAGGTTTCCGTATTCATTTTATCTGAAAATTTCTATTTCAAAATTATTATATTTTGAACCATAATACATAGCAAAATTACACTTCATATCCGTAAATTCTTAACTTAATACCATCATTATTAAGTATTCATAACGATTGTAATCTGAAGCCAAATTCCTTTAGACCATGTTTATTGCTTTTACATGGAAATCTGAACACTGACATTTGAGTAATGAATTGACAATATTGTTCTGTAGTTGATACTCGTTTGTACTTATCTGTATAAGATTGCTTTAAGGGTTTTCAGATGGTGTTATAGATTCTGAGTGTTTTTGTTAGCTTTCAGTTTAAATATTGTCATGCAGAAAACAGTGGTTTTGTTTGTATTCATTGAAGTAAATAACGTAAATTTACTTAACCAGTGGCAAATATGCAAATGTACGTATTTCTGTTACATAATACATACAATCATATATACATACGTGTACATATAGTTTTGTAGTTCATTGGAATACACTTAAGTATTTCCATTCATTTGAAGTACTCCTTGATGGCACATACAGTCATGATAAGTGCTGTAAGAGCATCATAATTCTCCGTATAGACACTAAAACTTTAAACTTGTGGGAACATGTTTATATGCGTTCATATATGTTAATAAAGACATTAGCATGTAGGCTATACAAAAAGGCATACATTCGTGTAAATGTACATATTCATTGAAAATATGCTGTATGCTGAGGGAATATGTTGTGACGTTTCCTTCTGCTACAACATAAATAGCATTATATTTTATCGTTTATTATTGATTTTAAAACTTATGCATTTGATGTATAAACAAAGCTGCCCTAATTAAGGTTACTTATTAACAGAAGAGTTTGAATAAGTTTGAATAAGCCTGAGCAGAAAAATTTGTTTTGTTTTATAGCCAAAGAATAGGATTACCATTAGTATTTCGTCCTTTAAGTTAAAGACCATACAAAACATTACTGGATATTATTTTCAAACTGCAAAAAGTAATATAGTGAAACCAAAGTTGCCCAGTATTAGAAAGACTTATAAGATTTATTTTCTTCATACCATACATTTTGTTAAGGTTTATTCATAATTATTCTATATTAAAGGCAACTTTGGATAATATATTTCCTTTTTTTATAAACCTTGCTCTAAGTTAAGCCAGTTAAGCCTTCTTTGTACAGTAAGCGAACGAACAATCATCTCCCTGAAAAAAGTTGTTAATTTTTTTAAATTCCTCTTGGAAAAAAAGATGGTTCCCAACACAAAAATACAAAGCTAATCGCTATGTGTAAAATTCTTACATAGGACAACAAATTTTTAGGGCGTTGGATCTTATTTAATTGAGCAGTATACGAGAATCGGCATTGCTCCGGCACTGCCATATAATTGAAAAAGTTAACTTTATTTTTTCATTAAGTTGTAATAATGAAAAGAAGTTAAATGTGACTTTAAAGTTCACTTTAGCTAAAGTTACCTTTAACTAAACCCAACTTTAACGGGAAGTTGTAGTAATGGTCCTTAAACTTTTAAAATGATTATGGATATTTCTCAATATATGTATGTTCTTCAGAAATTATTGGCGTAGAATTAAAAGCATACTATCTCTTGTAGTCGCCGTAGTCTAGTAGGTAGTCTTTCTTATTTAAAAATGCTTTACCGTCCGTTATTGTTTTCAAAGTCTTGTGGAAAACTACACCAAAACAGTAATAAAAATTTCAATATTACCCAAGTCGCTGACAGTTTTGCTAACATAAATTTAATTAATTATATTAAATTAAATTAAAATTAATTAAAATTTTATATGTCATAAAGGTGCAAGAAAAAATTGATAACAATTCCTTTTTAATTGTAGTCTATGAAAATTGTAAATGAAAACATGACTTAGTGTTGGCAAAAAGGCAAAAAATTTATTTCAATTAAAGAAAACACTGTGTGTCTAAAACCATATTTAATGATGTCGTTACAGTAACAGTTGCCAGACAGAAAATTTAAATAACGCAGATACGTATTTAAATATTTTAAAAAGAGAATTCACACAGAAGTGTAAACATGAACGTCGTATACGCTGTCATCATAATCGTCTATTGTCAAGAGGATTGCAAAATTTAAGCAGAGCATGGCTGAAGTGTAAAAGGAAATATTTATTTTGACATAAAAGAACAGCGTTGTTCAGAATTATTACTTCTTCTTCTTTTTAACTGAAGAACTTAAGAAATTTACATTTCACAAAAGGATTTAAAATATTTTTGAATATCTGATCATAAATAGAGATTTTTAATTGAATAGTGTGATAAGCTTTGTATTCAATTTCTATGTTTATCCTATTTGCTTCATTGTAGTGACTCTGTTTAGCATCAAATAACGTCCTTCTCTTATGAAAGCTATTAAAATAAAATCGCTTGTATTATTTCCTAGTGTTTTAAGTACATTATAAATCATTGGAAGGAAGTAAATTTCGTAAATATTTATATCAAATGACAAACAATATCATAAATATTTACAGTTGTGGTACATATTTACACAAAAAACTTTCGTTATCAAACTGAGTAAAAAAATGTGTAATACAAATGGTAGAATCAAATCTAAATAGAAAAATAAACAAATAATATTATTTCAACATATGTATGTACATATGACGTCTATTAAGTCAGTGCTGTTAAAAAGGTCTTAAATTCGAATTCAAACACATTTTATTTAAACAAGACAATGGTTTTGAAAGAGTTGCCTAATTTTCAAAAAATCTGCAATAGATGTACGTGGTATTAACGGCGATTGCTATTAGTGGACTATTACTAACTTCTTTTTTCTCAATTGGATGATCTGGACATCAACGACATGTTGTTTCAATATAACTCAAGCCACATTAAATATTCTAAGCAAGCAATTTGAAGGCATCATCATTGCACCTGGAGGTAGTGTGAAATAGTCAACGAGATCGTACGATTTAACCGAGTTTGCCTTCTTTTTCGGAGTTTCGCATGTGCATGCCTATAAGGTAGAAGCCACAGCTAACTTAACCCATGCCATTGGTCAAATTAAGCCTAATTTATGCGCCAGACTCTTGGAAAATTTGATACAATTAGTCACTTACTTAATTGGCCATCAACAACCCGATTAACGGATTTCGGCCTGTCTTAACACATCCTTTCAGGTGCCTCTGCTTCTTGCGCGCCTACGCCAGTTGGTCACACCAATCGATGACAGGCCTTCCCCGATTCGGTCCTTTCAACGCAAACAAGGTCGTTCTCATCGCCGACTTTCACATCAAATACCCGTCCATTCGAACGACATGGCCGAGCCACTGAATGTTAATACGCTGCACTACGTCTATGTCGTTGAGAAGCTCATACAGCTCACTGTTGGATCGGATACTGAAATCATTGCCAACTCGCACTGAACCGAAGAACTTACGTAAGACTTTTCTCTCGAATACTTTCAAGGCTGCTGCATCAGTGCTTAATAGTGTCCATGCCTCTGCGCCATAAAGAAGTACTGGGAGGATGAGCGCCTTGTAGAGTATTAGTTTTGTCGTACGAAAGAGGTCTCTGCTATTCAATTGCCTATTGAGACCATAGTAGCAAAAAAGATGGTATGTGTCGACTTGTTTTTCGTGAACCTTTTCCAGGATTTGACGTAGTGCTCGATAGTGGACTTGCCAGGTCTGAAGCCCCACTGATAAGGTCCAATCAGCGATTTGACGAGTGGCTTCTATCGTTCACACAATACGCCCGTAAGAATCTTTTATGCGATAGGGAGAAGGCTTGTGCCCCTTTTTCAGAACAGCACAGGCACTGAGGTTCCAATCTTTAATAAGCTGGAGCATGCGACTCACCAACTCATTTCCCCCGTCTTAAACTATTCAGCGAGGAGACCATCAGGACCTGCAGCTTTATTGTTTTTCAGACGCATAATCGCTACTTTGACTTCTTTATGGGTAGGCGGCGGAATCTCCACGCCGTTCTCATCCATCGGGTTCGGAACATCATCTCAGAAAGCGGTTACCTCGACTTTATTAGAATTGTGGAGTGGAAACCTGATGTGACCTATACCGATGGTAGACATTTATATCAATGACTCGTACCCTTGGGTATCAATTTATTTGTTACTTTCAATTCCATTACAAATACATTTACATGCATAAGTCCTTATTCACAAAAGCGTCTTAAATGCTTTTCAATGTTACTTTTTTTATTATTTTGTTTATGCTTAATAACAATATAAAAAATAAATTCAGTCAGTCATTTATTTACAACATTTACATTTAAATGCATTCAAATAATAGATTAAATTAAATAAAACAACACCAACAACAACTGCAATAATATGGCAAATAAAATAAAAGCGAAAACAATTTTGTTATCGATAAGTAGAATACATAAGTAGATTTACAAAAAAAAAATAAAAAAATAATGATAATAATGACATGGAAATGGAAGCAATTTATCCACCAAACCGACAGACAGTCTTTTATCGCAAAACAATCAGGTAAAGAGGAAATACGTCAAACAGTGGTAGAGTCAGTCCATAGAGTCTAGTCAAAATACGATTTGTACACTTTCTATAATATTTGTATGAGGGAGTAGTAACGGGTCTTTCATTAAGTACCTTCTATCTTTAAATATAAATAAAACAACAAATGTGGGAGATATCATTGAATTTTTTTTTTTTTTGGTTGAAAATTATGGCATTAGGTGTAGAAAAGAATATCGATAAAATGTTTCCTACGGCTCAGTGGAGCGCATCCGATGGCGTGAGTTATGTTGGTTTTGAGGACATCAGAGGCTTGTGCCTTATTCGCATATACCCGCGTTTCAAGAAAACCCCACAAAAAAGTTTAAAGAAGTCAAATCGCACAATCTCGGCTGGCTTTCACCATATCCATGAAAGATGACCATGCAGTCAAATCGCTAGTACAGAATATTAAACGTGCTTTGTGGTACGTAGAGCCATTTTGTTGAAAATAATATGTCTTTGATGTTCGGATCATCCAATTCAGTTCAAAAGAAGTTGGTAATCATCGAGCTATAGTGCCCGTCGTTGACAGTAAAGCACTGACCGATGTTATCTTCAAAGAAATATTGATCGATAACGGCAGCCTGCATTAAACTGTCATATTTTCGGAAAGCATTGCACTATCTTGGATCTTAAGTGGATTTATTATTTGCACGCTAAAAGACAACTAATTTGACAGCAACATGTTATCTTGACGTTATCTGCTGTTAAAGTTAGAAAGTCCCTGTTGGAAGATCCGATATTTAAACTTATATTTTATTAACTACAAATTCGAAACCAATGACAGGACAAGACCAAAAGGTTCAGCACAAATCACAAACAAATTTTTGTATTTTTCCAGGGAGACTTTGAAGATTTTCACATTTTCCTTGATTATATTAAAGCAACTTCTAAGAGAGTGTGTTGATTATGATTTCTTTATTCGCTTGAAATAATCACGTTCTTTATTTTAATATTTATGTTTATTGTTAATATGTGTTGTAGTTTTTATTATTATTATGTAGATTTTCATTTATTTTATAGTATTTCGAAATGCCTATTAACCACAAAATATGTTATTTGTTTAGAATTTTTATTGAAAATTTAGACGTACTTCGAGCCATTATTCCACAAGTCAAATACAAAATCGATTTGAAATTTTATTATTCATGATGAATAATATTTTAATAAAATAAATTTGAATGCTGCAATAAACATCATAATGGTTGTGAAGAGGCATTTTTTATTCACTTTTTTTTTTGTTTTAAATTTTAACAATATGAACAATAAACAATAAAATAAAAATGTTTCTCCTTTTTATTTTGCTATTCTTTCTCTTTTTCCTTACATTTGAAATTGAATACAATTCGTTAATATTCATTGCATTCATTGTATTGTGAAAAGGATCATTTTATTATCCTATGGCGTGATCTAATCCTAATAAATTAGATTTTTAACAGTGTATCCTCAATTATGCATATTGCCTGCTAATAATCATGGCTAAACAGTAATGCGCAAATAAATGAAATGTTACTTGCCCTCAAAATTATTTATGGCCAAAATTTCTGCATGAAATATAATGTACTCCAATCGTTTAAATCGTAGTATTACTCACAACAGTATTTAGGATAGTATTCTTCCAAACAATTCAAAGTTAATGTGTTAACCCCTTCCATTTTGAATTTTAAATAAAAAATTATTCACTTTACAAAGACCATTCGTCAAAAGGAACCTAAATTTTCTGCTGAAAAATTAGAGAGTGATGCCATAGTTCAAGAGATTAGAAACACTGGTTGTGTTTCTTACTATGGCAGAGTAGAAACACAATAAATACAATAAACACAACGCAGCAAACGCAGCAATCTCTCAAAAATAAAATATGTGGGTGCATATGGAAGCGCGAAAACAAGAAGACGCCGTGGTCTAGTAAATTGTGTTGGCTGAAGTATATATATGTGTGGCCTCGGTTCAAACCCCAGATCAGACATCAAAGCGAAAATATAAAAAAATTATTTCTTCGTCGACTTCCTCTCAGCAGATTTCTAGCAAAAACTCTCAGAGTAAATAAAATTGCCATGAAAAAATCGACTTTAAACTGTAGGTCCCGCCACTCATGTATAAAATTAACACACACAGCTTCATAATCCTGACTAAAGAGTGTAGTGACCAATTACATTATATGTTATGCGACAACAAGAAAAGACTCCGCTGCTATGATTTTAGGTTAATTTTTACTTTTATTCACAACCATTCGAGAATTTGTGCTGGCAATGTGAGAATAAATGCTGCAGTCTGATTTGCCAAATCACCCTGGACGACAATAGATAACGATTTGTGTTTTGTTGAATGGGCTCCGCAGCATGTGCGAACTGAGATTAATTTTCATTGTAAAATCACGATGATGCCCATTTCTAGATGAATTGGTACGTGAACAAACAAATTTGTCGAATTTGGGACGATACCAATCCGCATGAGCCCCATGAGCGTCCAATGCATACCGAAAAAACAAAAAAAATATTTGATTTATTACGAACGCATATTCATAATCAAGCCGTAAATGAGAAGAGTTAACGAAAAAGAAAGAAAAATATAAAAACATTATGTATGTATTGCTGTAAAGACTTTTCATTTTCTATTTTTAAAATTATATTTATTTTTTCCATTTGTTTTATTTAAAGACTGACTGTTCCGTCATCCTTTCACAATCCTTAAATTGTATTCAATTTATTAATTTCTCTTGGGAATTTTCATTGTTCCACGGAATTGTAGCACATTTATAGGAATTTCATTAATTAGCGATATTTACGTCTGTCTGTCTGTCTATCTGTCTATCAGTACTGTAAAGAAAGAGCAGTTGTTATTTTCCTTTACAATACGATTGAGGAAATCATTTAAATATTTAAATATCCTCTCGAGAAATTATACAATGTTTCTATAGTTATTTAACTTCATCCTTTGAATATTGTTCCGTTGCTCTTCTTTTGTTCCTAAATTATAACCACATGCAGAAGGTTGTAGTTTGTTTTTATTGAATTGAAATCCATTGTAGTTGAAGAAGGACAAATTGAATTTGTTGTCTGAATGAATGAATGAAATTCTCGCTTTTGTTAAAAATGTACTGCGCCAGAGCATATGTGCTGATATTAAATTGACATTTTTAATTATTCTCATAATTATTCAATCCTTTAAACTTGGCTTTTACTGTCTCGCAATTAAATGCACACAAAGGAGAGTGAACTGTTGTATGTTCTACTTAAACAGTGTATTAAACTGTAAATTATTTACATGCGAATGTGTTTTAAACATATGTGCTATCGGCATTAATACAAAATAAATTTACAGTGCGGAACAAAATCGATAAAGTTAAAATTTTTAGTATATTTCGTGTGGTTGTGAAATCTCTCAGAGAAAGTAAATAATCGTAGTATGTGTAGGAAAGTATAGGCTCTTCTGAAGAGCTTCCTAACTTTAAATTTTAATAAAACATAATGAAAGACAATTGATGCCATGATGGCTGAAGCGCACCCGAAATACTCGATTTTCCATGACTCTGGAAGAAATTTAAACAAAGACATGGATTATGTTGGCTTTAGGAACCGCTGTGGTTTGCGTCTAATTTGCATACACTACGTTTAAGAAATCTCAACAAAAAAGCCTGACGGCGTCAAATCGAACGATCTCGGTGCCAAAGTCGCCATATGAGATAACCGGACTGATGATGCCACCAACTCAAAATCCCCACCAAAGAGTGACTTCCTCAGGGTATATTGGTCGCTTTTGGATGTAATATGCAAATTCTATAATTTTGCCTGCTCATGTACCTATTCAACCAGAAATGGGAAATTCGCAAATGATGGTTTTCCGATGACTGCTTTAGAGACCATTCAGGGAACACACGCCGGTATCTGTCATTATATATGATGACTTCGAAAACAAATTGAATAAATGACAGATAATTTGACAGATGTAGCTTCAACAAGATGGCCGTTCGAAACTCCTTGTTGACCAGATTAATTTCGAGCGGTTGTGATACCTGTGGTAGAAAAGAAATTCAATACTAATTGTATTACGTATAGAGCAGTTCCTGCCATGTTTGGGATCCTGTAGGAATTGTGGTAACTGGTGGTGTGGTAGTGGCAAAAACTTGGGGATGTTAGATTTAAATTCGAACGTGATCTTATTTTAATAGAGTATAGCTTATCAGTCTTATCAGCCTTAGTCTAGTAGGTAGTATGTTGGCTTATTAGATGTAAGGCGCGGTTCAAACCCCAGCTCAGACATCAAAATGAAAATGTGCAAAAAAAGGTTTTTTCGGTGACTTCCTCTCAGTAGATTTCTGGCAAAAATAAAAAATTACCACGGAAAAGTTCCTCAAAAAATCGGTGGTTGGGGTCGACTTTAAATTCTAGGTCCCGCCACTCATGTATAAAATTGATACACACAATATGAGTGGTGTGAGAAGCTGACTGAAGGATTGTAATGGCCAATTGTGTATGTATGTATGTATAGTTTATCATAATTTATGTTGTCAAGTAATCGAAAAACAGGCCTCATACAGGAACTGTATTATGTTTCTGAATACTGTACGTAAGTATACAAAATTAGATTAACAGAATAACAGAATAACATAAATTATACGTAGTGATGTGTAGTAAAATCGATTATTCGATTCGATTTTGTTAAAATATCATTTCCTCCTCACAATTGCTTTTTATTATCATGAAGATAATATTCAGGAAAAGTAAAAGTGTAAGAATTTGTAACATATCGTTGAACTAATTAGAAACATTTACGAAAGATATCGTGTTTTGCGCTATAGTTAAAATTCGTTAAAGTTTGTCCTCTACTGTTATTCGTTTACTACATGCGAAACTGTTAATCAATCAATTGTTTTTAAATCATTCACTATGTAATGTTTAAACTGTGAAAATAAAT
Organism: Sarcophaga carnaria; assembly: GCA_958299815.1. Taxonomy (NCBI): domain Eukaryota; kingdom Metazoa; phylum Arthropoda; class Insecta; order Diptera; family Sarcophagidae; genus Sarcophaga; species Sarcophaga carnaria. The sequence continues at coordinate 141,703,782 of OY283150.1, forward strand.
TAAAAAGAAAAAAATACTGTGGAATATTTTTATTTATTCGTGTCCATAATTTATTTGTATTTTTATTTAAACAAAAACAAGCAAAAATATAATGAGACAATAAGTTTCTACCCTTCAATAAAAAATTAAATTTTTATGTATTTTTAATGTAGTTTTTTACAATTGTTATGAGAACTTTTCATGAATACTTTTTAATTAAAAACTACTTTCATGACAATTTGTCAGTAACATTGTGTAGCGTGAAAGAATAGTTTGAAACAAAAAAATTATATACAAAAATCATTGATTTTTTGTTTAAAATTACTCATGTCCAATGGACTGAGCAAAAATAAAGAAAACTGTTAAATAAATGGCATGATTTTGTCAACCAATATTTGGTCGGTGCGGGATCTATAGTTTAAGGTCGACTTTTTCTCATTAGCAAGAAAAATGGAACAGAAATCTGCTTAAAATTAGAATTACCACACAAATAGTAACTTAAATTCTAAGTTCTTCTACAAACGCTTAATCATTATTTGCTGTCAGCCGCTACTTTAATTCTGTGGATATAATGCTTTAAGACTTTAACATTAAATGCTACAAACAATTATTTATGTTTGAATACACGCCTTATATGCTAAAAACACTAAATGAAATGAAAATAGGCAACATATGAAAACGACTGTTCATGTTAATGGGAAAAGGAGTCGTAAAGCCTTTAATCAATTGTAGCATGAAATCCCTCCTGCCTACCCAGTACATAAAATTTCAAACATTTTAATGTTTAGGTTTTAAATCACATTCACAATCATTGCTGAGAGTTAAGAGTATGTAAAAACGAAATGATTTACCAATGAACCAAACTCTGTAACCACCACTTACGCCCTGTATTTTTAAATATCTTCTCTAAAATGTAAGCGGTTTTATTAGCATCATATGATAACATTTCAATTAAATGTTTATTTTTATTTAAATAGCAATAAAAGCATTTGCAAAACCACGCCACCACCAACAAAATATTTCAATTTATTCTGCATTTAAATTTAATTTCTTTAACGGGAAACAAAATATTTCATTACAATTTATGATTTTCACTTCAATATATAAACAGTTTTAAAATGGAAAAATTTCGGTTATCTTTCTCATAAAATGCAAACATTTGATGAATATTCGTTTTTTTTGTGGTTTGTTTTAAATGTACATAAAATGTATGTTTAAAGTTTGTGGCTAAATATAATATAATTTATTTAAATATTTTTAAATGAAAATAGTTCACTGTTTAACAAGTTTAGTAAACTACCAGTCGTAGGTTGGTAAATGCAATCAAAGTTTTCCCACGAATATGAAAAATAATGGCTAATTATGGTGTTCTATAGGGTCTTTCAAACTTTGACAGTTGATTGCAGCCATCTTGTTGAAATTATGTCTGTCAAATAAATCAAAAATTATCCGCAGCGATGATGAGCATTTCTGGATAAATGGGTATATAAACAAATCAAATTCTCGAATATGAAATGATGATAATGATTCCGGAGTGGCCGTAGTCTAGTAGATAGTGTGTTGGCTTATTAGACGCAAGGCCACGGTTCAAACCTCATGTTAGACATCAAAACGAAATATGAAAAAATTTTTCTTCGGCGACTTCCTCTCAGTAGATTTCTCACAAAAACTCTGAAAGTAAATAAAATTGCCATGAAAAGTTTCTCAAAAATCTGTCGTTCGGAATCGACTCATCATGTATAAAATTAACGCACACAACATGAGTGGTGTGAGAACCTAGGCCGTAATCCTGGCTGAAGGGTTGTAATGGCCAATTATATATGTATGTATGTAAGCTTATAATCGTAGGAAATAAATACGACAGACTTTAATAGACAGTAAATATCATAATTGTGCCGGTAGCAACAACAATGACAATACAAAGTTCAATTGACCATAAATCTTAATAAGCCTGCCTAACTCAGTCCAACTTTTGACAATAATTTTACACAATACTGGCTGTTTTTAAAGTGTAAATGGAATGAATGTAATCCTTTCTTGTCTCTCTAGTTGTCCTCTAGTTTAGATTATTCGGATATTATCATTTGACCTCCGCTAGAACTAAATTTCTACTTAACTATGCTTTACGGCTTTTTATACAAGAAACTCTTTCTTTTTTTTTTTTTGAAAAATTTTCTAATTACACTTTTCATTTGGGCGTTATTTGTATGTGTTCCCTTGCAATTTTGAAAACTTCTCTCATTTATAAAATATTTAAATTAGAATTTTTGGGTGTGTTCCCTTTCTCCATGGTTTCTGTTTTATTTCTCTTTAAAAAAAAACTCTTTTACAATCTAGGTCACCAACTGTATGGCATAGCGGAAGAGAACGATTATTTCAAGCTAATTTAAAGGAGTTGCTTTCAATTCCTTGTTTTTTATTTCTTCTAAATTTATTTGCATATTTTTATAATAAATTTTTAATGTAAAACAACAAGCAATTGTGTAGAATTTATTAAATGACTGGATTACTTTTAGGGTTTAAAAATTAGTGTCCTTTTGATTTGGTTGCTTTTGACTTTAACAGCAAATTTATGATTTTAAATCATTGAATGGGATTTGCCAAAGAAATCTCCAATTTAAAAAGGATTTCCCAAAAAGAAGCTTAAATTGATAAGTTAAACCTGCATGCCATAGCATGAAAATTGACAAGTAGACTTATAGGATACTAAGACGCGATAAATATTGTATATTATACTAAAGGGGCTTTACTTTAGAAATATAACCTACTTGTTGTACAAAAGCGAAATTATCAGTTAAGCGCTCTATATAGATGCATAGAAATAGATGGGGCTTATTAAGTGTCGTTTTTAAACTCTTACTTAGTTATTTAATTGCCATGTTGTATGTTTTAATTTTATTCATAAGAGACTGGATCTACAGCTTAAAGTCGACTCAGCCTTATAGATTTTTGAGGAACTTTTCATGGCACTTTTATATACTCTTAGAGCTTTTACCAGAGAATTGCTGAGACGAATGAAATGTTCTAATTTGATGAAATTCAATTTTGTTACTTTAATCAATTGACTTCTCAGTAGCAACTTCAGCAATCTAGCACAATTTATTATATTTTACCATGGAAATATATGAAGGATATACATCCGAACTTTGGTTGTTGATAACAGTTATCTTGTTACACCTTACATTCTTAACGTACTTAATTGGCCATTACAACCCTTTAGTCTAGCATCTCACACCACCCATGTTGTTTGTGTTAATTTTATCCATGTGCGGCGGGATAATTTTATTAACTCTCTGAGAATTACTGCCAGGTGGCAACAAGTGGGATTTTTAACAAAGTGGATATAGCTGCTTCTATAAAGTGGGTAACTAACTGTAATGCCACGTAAGAACTGTTTTAATTGATGACCAAGTCTGGATTGACAATGAGAAAGTTGTTACTCTCATATAGCAAAAGTCGAAAATTTGAATGCATTCACTAAATTGTACAGTGTACACTTTATCCACCTTTTTTTATTAATGCAACATTAAAAGTTAATATTAAACAACGAGTGCTTTAAATTTTTAAGTTAAAATATTTTTACTTGCTTTTTTATGCTCCAGTAAATAAGAAAATATATTTTCAATATGCTTTGATAATGCGATTCTGAAAATTGTGTCGCAGCTATTTGCTTGATTTTGAAAAATCGTATTTTCTTGTTATAAATTTCTTGTTTGTTCAAGGAAAAGAAAACGAATTTCAACACGCAAATAATTGCAAAAACTAATAAATGCATAAATCCGGCAATCTCCCTGCATTTATGTAGTTTGACTTCAAGACCAATGTCTTATAAAGAGATATTCTACTCTTTCTTTTATTTTTCTTTCAGTTAGAAGGCAGTTTTATTCTTTCGCAGTTGAAAATTTTTAATAGGATTTTTTCTTTCTGTTCTTTTCTTTCTTTCTTCCTGTCAGTTGTATCACTTCAGTAGCAGTTTGTCTCTAAAATAGTTGTAATGTTTGCAAAACTTGTTTGTAGCCATAATGTGCTTTTATAATACTACAAGCATCTGCATAAGTAAACACCATTGAGAGTAAGAGCAAGAGTTTTAGAAGCCAGCAAACATTTGTTTTTATGTGTAGCATAAAATGTTAAACACGATTATGTGATGTTTATCATAACAGCACTTTTAAAAGAAGACCGTTGAAATAGCAGAAACCAACAGAAGTGAAACTATTAATCCAAAACGAATTTCAGGCATGCTTTTGTTGGAATTTATGTTTTTGTGTTGCTTTAATTAAATTTTATGAAGAAATAGTGGAAACCTCTTGTAATGACTGTGTGCTTTATAATCCTGACATTCTGCAATCGGTTTTCTGTAATTAATTCCATTTAAAAAGTTATTTAAATTATATCATATGACCGAACAATATTGTATAGAAGCTGCCGATTTGTATTAAGGTTTCGATTTTATTTCGTTTAAAGAAATTGTTTTTTATTTATCTTTTTTATAAATCTTTTTTGGTTATTGACTCCTGTTGCTTACAATTCTAAAGATTTTGAAATAACAATGCCATATACAGGCCTCCATCTCAGCGTTATTTGACTTAAAAGAGTATTTCAGTGACACTTCCACACACTTTGTTTTATTTCAATTTAAAGGTTTGCCTTATCAGACGAGAGGCCGTGGTTCAATTCTTAGCCCAGGCATCTCGAGCAAAACGAAATATGAAAAAATATTTCCTTGGCGACTTAGTCTCATTAGTCTCTTTACTATGTGGATACCAATATGTGGGTACATACACTCGTTTACAGCATCAGTCTTAAGGACTCAACAGTCAGCTATTTTGTGTTAAAAGTAGAGTATCATAGGGTCGACCTTATTTTACAATTCTCTCATTTTCTTTTCTTTTCTATTTCCGTTGTTTCTCCTTTCCTTTTATAAAAAAAATATAAAAAAGGCGCATTCTCTTTAAAGATAATTATACAGTAAATTAATGCGTAACAAAGTGCAACAACTGCAAAAAAGGCACACGCAGACAGAGGCAGAGGCAGTAGAGGCAGAAGTGAAAGACAAAGTTTTGTAAGATTTTAATTGTACAAATTTAATTACAACATTTTCTTACATTTACTTCCTATAATTATTTCATTCTGTTATAGAATTAAAGAATAAGAAAGAAAAAACTATGCTGCTGGATAAACAAAAGAAAACTGAATCATTAAAATGCTACAATCTCTTGTGCCAGATTCTTCTAACAATATTGTTGTGGTGCTGACATGTTGTATGCGCACAATTTTCCGCCTCAAATATTCTTTGGAGATCTAAGCATGTGTTTCATTTCACGCAAATTCTATTTTACATGATCTTGACCGAATTTGTGGTAATATTGTTTTTTTTTATTTTTTTATTTTTTAATTTCTTTCTTTATTCTTTCAAAAATTAATGGAAAACAGCTGCTGTGGAGTACAAAGTGTTTTTATTGAATATCTACTTGCCTTTATGGTTTTTGGTTGTAATGTTCGATTTTATTGGCAATCAAAATTATAATTGAAATGTTATTGTTTATATTCATTCACATCTATTAAAATTAATCATTTTGGAAATCCCAATAATTTAAAGAAATCTTAGCATAAATTTCAATTTTACGTCTGACATACCTTCCTACCAAAAGTGCTATACACAATGTGGGGAATAATTTGGAGTCCACTGGTTCAGTAAGCTATCGACCAATAACCGTATTTCGATGAAGCGCCAGATTCGCTGATTCAATGAGAGTGGGAGTGTTCCCAAGAACACGGCCTTTCGCAGACCACAGCTTGTCCAATTTTGCATTTTGAGTTGGCCCTGCATCTGTACTACATTCAAATGACACAGGAACTGAAAGTCTTTGTGTTCGCTGAATGAAATCTGCAGCGACTACTTGGCAACTAGCCCTTCTCTAATTTAATGTATATGTGGACAATCAAATACTCGAAATTAGGGTGGCACATTCCACATTGGACTTAAGAGACTGTTTGGTGACACGCGACGTCATCAGCCCTTATTTCTTTAAGAACGACTATCACTGTCAACGGCGACCACCACTATAGGTAGATGTTTACTAACTTCATTTGGACTGAATTGGATGAAACCATATCAACAAGACAGCGCTAAGTGGCAATCAGCTAACAGAATCTGGGTAAGTAGAGGTAATGTGAATCGAACGATTTGACCCCGTTAGATTTTTTCTTGTGGAGTTTTCTTAAGTCGCAGGTATATGGGAATAAGCCAATCATAAGAATACAATTATATTTGAAGACAGACACCAAACATCACTGACTCCATTCAAACTTTTGGCAAATACCATGATACATACTTCCATCAGTATTGCGACCTAGCTTCTCACACCACTTATGTTGTGTGTGTTAATTGTATATGCGGGTGGTGAGACCTACAGTTTATAATGTTGATCCCGAACGACAGATTTTTTTTAAGAAACTTTTCATGGTAATTTCTATTGAGAGGCAATCGACGAAGAAGTATTTTTCATATTTCATTTTCTTCAAGATGTCTGACCTGCGGTTAGAAACGTGCCCTCACGTCTAATAAGTCTACACACTACCTACTAGACTACGACTACTACAGATACCATGATTGGCATTTATAATTCGTGGATATCTCTAAAGTCATCACTCCTATTCTAAGCCGATTGCTGACTGTACCAAGTGACTCAATACAATAATATGAACTTAAGTTTTTTAATTTTTGTTACGTCCGTTTATTTAAAGCATAACAAAACATTATTTCTCCATTAAAGCACTTCTTTTTAGCTATATGTCTACTTTATTACAGGAAAAAAATATAAAACTGAACTTGATTTCATTTTCAATCACTCAATTCGAAATGAACATCCCTTTTATAACAAAAAATTAACTGCAAGTTAATTCCCTTTTTCATATTCTTCTTTCAATATCTTACAGGTCAATAAACATTTGAGGCGTAAAAGAGATGCGGAAACGCTTAGCATAGATGTATCTTGGGTCATGCAAACGTAAAGTGTTAATCGTAAACAGAACCCTTTTTTGAACACGACTATTAAAAATGAAAATTAAATGTAGCCAATGAAAGTTAATAATATAGAAGATGACTGGGTATGAGCCAACAAATATCGAAGGAGGAAACATGTATAAAAGGCAATCCAAATGAAACAAAATTAATGTTGTCTACATATGCAAACGTTACGAATAAAGCTGATAAATACAGAAGGAGAAACCTACAAGCCGGGCGAACTTCCAAAAGTAAAGTAAACTCTGCCAGAAGACAACCAAAATTGTGTATTCTACAACAGCAACTGTTGCCGTTAAAATCAGTTTAAAACATAGTCTTCGTTATTGAAAGAAAATAAAAAGAAAAATTAAAAGCGGCTTCCTGCACTTACATATACGAGATGTTATAACTGCAGCAATCTACATAATAGCTGTGGCAGCAGACAAAGCATAAGTAATTCACATCATCACATATCTCATCACTGGCTTCCTTTAATGGAAATATGTTTAACAACACTTTCACTTTGGTCACCTATCCCAGCAACAGCAATATCATCGTCTGCAATATTTATTTAAAATAATCCCTCCACCTTAATGGTGGACTTACCATCCGCTAATGGCCACTTCGAATCAGTCGCCTCATCTTTTTTAAGTGTAAAATATTTTATTACCTTCGTCGTCCTTCATCGAATTGAAGAAACTATTGCTGCCACTATGTATGGAATATAACATCGTTCAAATGCAGCCACACGGTCCCTCTACGTGGAGCAATTGCTAAGTGTACAAAATAATCAAATTCGCTAGAAATATTTGCTGATTAAATCGTTTGTACTCTGAACACAATTAAAATTCATGATTATTGTAAAACAGGAAAAGACTTAAAAACTAATCGAATAAATTAAGAGGAAATCCTTTATTTAATCACTTCAAAGCGAAATTAATGGTTTAGGAATTAATTCTGATAAGAACGGAATCAAATGCTGGCCGTAAAATGTGTTGCGAAAGAAATAAAACGAAATTCGATTTAAGCACTATGGTGTGGTATTAACGGCTTGCGTGTTATTTAAGCACTTTCGTTTGTACGTGATGAGCTCCATTGTTCGTTCTCTTGCTGTTACTCGTCCATAAGACTTGAAAACTGTGCACTTGGCTTTTTTGTAAGACAATTAAGTTGTAACAGCATGAAAAAAATAAATTAAAAAAAATTTTTCTTAAATCCTTAAGAAGGTGTAGAAGCAGAAAAGCTTAAAATAAAGGTAAATAATAAGTTTTGTACCCGAAATAATTTTCCAGAGTTTAATTATTTTGTATTTTACGCTGTCGCCAAAGTTGGTATTCATTTATTTTAATGTCAATTCATTTTGTCTGTATTTTAAAGGTTCAACTCGTTTGGTTGTAATTATAATTACAACATGAATAAATTTAAATTTTGCCAACCTAAAGGCCTTACATAGACTCCATGTATCTTGCAATGTACCATCCCACAGATGGGCCAGAATAACTTATGCTACCATTCTAATACATTGTAAGCTTATTTACTCACCATTTCAAAACTTTTAATGAATTGCTGACTAATGATACAAAAAAAATTTTTTTCTACGCTTAGAGCACAGCAGGAAACAAAGATTCGGCTACATAATTATTACCTATGTTTTTCGTACTACCTTTAAGGTGACGCTGAAGACAATTGCTCACCTATTTTCACGTGATTTTTTTGTATGGACTTAGCAGCTATCACTTCTTAAACTACTTTACACTGGAGCATATAAAATATTACTTACACGAGGATCCTAACAATGTTTATACCGTACAGTAACGTGGCATCATGTTTTGAATTCTAGTCTAGGTTCAGGACATTCACTGCAAATGTAAATGTATATGACTCCGTACAGGTAATGAATATTGCTCTCTGTAAGTGAAGATAAGGTTATCGGATCATTGTAACGTGTTACCATACTGGCCATAACAGCTGCACTGAGTATAGTTATCGATGGAAACATTTTTCGGGGAAATATTAGCAAATTTTCTCTCAGCGGCTTTATGGCACTCGATTTTTACAAAATGGTCTCTGGGAGTTTTATTACTTCGTATACATAGTGGTATACAGAGCGAAAGGACTGCCCATATATGGCACAGAATTGGCCAACATTATGCTTAGGGCGCTCTAAAAATTTACTTAAACTCCAAAGAAACATACTCATGCAAAAAGCAATATTCTGGGTTATATTACTCCTGCAGTCTTGGTCGATATGGTATACGAGCGTGCAGTATGTGGCCCATCAAAGACTCTGGTCTGTTACCCTACTCAGGTCATAATAATCAAATCTAATTTGTAATTGTATTGTAAATTACAAATAAATAGATTTTTTCAGAATATGCACATACAAAGAAAAGCAAATTATAATCAGAATTTTAACCCAAGAAATATTTCTTTATTTATATCCACGTGGACGCCTACTTATGGAGATGAAATATTTTAATTCCTCAAAAAAAAACTCAAAATTAGAACATCAAACATTTCTTAACTTGTCCAATACACGGACTCTAGGAAAATATTTTTTTGTACCAAAAGCAAAAACGAGTCAAGAAAAACTAACAGAAACAGAAAATTCTTCAAATAATGTGGAAATATTTTTCCTTTCAATTCCTTCTTTAGAAACAATTGCTTCCACATGCCTGAGGCACAAAGCTTTTATCTGACAATTTGATTTGTTATAGAGAGGGGGGAAAAGAAATGTTCAAATTTAAGAATCATTACAAAAGCTGAAAATACGAAAAGCACATCAAATATATGTACGTCATAGACAAATTTTTTTTAAGTGGATTTTAATTGGTTTTAAATATTGTTTCAATATTGAAACAAAAAATTAATAAAAAACAAAAGATTTGACTTCTTTAACGACTACTGCTAAATAGTTAGAAAGCAAATAAAATTTCTGCTGATTATGTAACAAGTTTCAATACATTTAGCTTTACTTAGTCTTGTTATTACCAGGCCTGTAGTTAGCGAAGCCACTTTGCTCCAAGTACCGATCCCTGTAGCAAATCATTGTGGTCGGATAGCCTTCAGCAACACGTGCATAAAATATTTTTTTTTTTTTCGTCAAAATAAGTGTTTTGTTCACACAACGTACTGCATGAAAAGCTTCTTTAGCCCATGTCTGAATGAATGCATACATGAACAAGCAAAATAGTCGAATGCCGAAAAAGAAATTGTTTGATGGTGATTTTGGGGATTCGAAGTCATTACCCATATTCCTTTTATAACGATGTTAGCAAGACCATCTCTGTTTATAGCGCTCACTATAGTTTGAAGGTTATAAACTTTACGTGGTCTGAATTGAACCAACGACACTGCTCCAATAGGTCAGTGCCCCATAGCTGATGGCACAGTGAACATTCTGTACGTCAGTCATCTCACGTGAAGGAGATGCAAACTGAACGCCGAGATCGTATGATTTGAACCATCAGCCTCAGAGCCAACATAGCCCATTATATCGGTAAAATTTTGCCTGATTTATGCACCAGAAACAAGAACTACTTTACACTTTGGATGCGCTCTGCCAAGAGAAGTCATGGCGGTCATTTGAAAGATGTTATATTCCAATCATAATGAAAGACCCAATTTAAATAAGGGTAAAGAGTAAAGCCCTTTAGAAGAGCGTAACTTGTCACTAATCTGATCAAAAAGGATCTCAAAGAGCTAGAGCTAAAATAGACGTAATAATAGTTCTACAAACACTGACAAATTTCAGAGAGGACAGTATGCCTACTATTGGCGACTTACTACAGTGCTTGGTAGGATGCTTCAATTCCTTAGACATATCAAAGTAAATATACAGTAAAGTTATGATGTTCATTTATCCGGACTTGGCTATAAGTTATGATAGGAATATTACAAGCCAAAAAGAAAACATTTTGATTTTAGCACAAATCATATCTGCAGACTCGTAGTAGTAACTTTAACAACAACCTTTATTTCACATCACTACCTCTCCATCCCACCCTAAAAGTAATAATCAAGAAATATTAAACATTCCTTGCTGCAATACAAAATAAAAACATGTACTGGCCTGACTCAGACCTTATTTGTTATTAATATTTAGCTTTAAATACCGATATTGAATATATAAGTCCGTAAAATATTTTTGCATATTTCGCAACGACTATACATAAAATATGCCACAAGCCGTCTACTAACCCCCATGTTATTAAGTGTTAATGAGACCAGCATTTGGTGCCTGTTATTTTCATAATTCACAAGTTTTTCCATAAACACGACCCAAAAGTTTTGTTTGTTTTACAGATTATTTTCCCAAGAGATTAGTGGTGTAGATTACAAGCCCTATAACAACATTTTATATGAATTTTTCAAGTAATTTTTCTTAAATTAAACTTGAATCTTTGTAACAGAATATGAATTTGTATATATATTGTGTAGTAAAAAAATATTGCAAAGTCCAAATGAACAAGAAAATATATAATACAGGCAGAAAGACTCCTTTATGAATAACTAAGGGTACCCCAGGGCGTATACTTTCTGGTATTTTGTTTTTCATTTTGTCACAAACATTAAGTATACGCTCTGAGAGAAGATTTTTGGTCAAACTAAAAAGTTAAAAAAAAATTGGAAAATAAACAAGTGAATGTTTTTTATTCGGCTACCATGTTTGCTTCTTTGCTTACAAATGTATTTTACAGTTTTTATATTTAACTTTGCGGATTAAGAGTTGTGTTGATTTTTGGGTTTGTAAACCCTTTGGAAACACAAAAATTAGTTAAAAATCATTTGCTGCCTTGCGTGTTATAACATAAGGACAGATTGTCTTATAAAGGGATATGTGCATCAAATGTGTATCTGTCAGTTTATTGATAACATAGCAGGAACAAATTTAAAGCGAAATTTTATACTAAGTATTCATGGAAAGCAGACATGAATGACAATATAGTATCACATACCAAAAAACATTTTTTGGTTTATTTAGCTATATTGTTGATTGTAAAGAACCCAGCATTACATATATACTTGTGGCTACAAAGAGTAATCATTAAAAGCTTCTACCATTTAAAATTAATCAAACAAAGGATATGTGAGTTAGGTTTGCTTATTTTAAATTTTGTTGTTTTGAACACCCAGTTTTTTCAAATCTAGTACTGTAAAGAAAGTTGTGATATTCCAAGAAATACTTGGTTTGGGAAATATATGCTGAAATAAAGAGAAATCTTCCTTTTTACTTACAATGTAAGCTTGTTTTAATTTTAAATAATACTTTGTTTTTTTTTCGTCCGCTTTAGGTATGAAACCGATCGTCAAGAAGGAATGGCGTTACTTTTAAACGAAAGTATTTTCAGCTATTAATAATACCAGTGGTAAATTACTTAAAATACAGTATGTAAATTACTTCCCAAAGGCGTGATAATATGATTGATATCATGGTCAATTATAAGGAGGGCAAGATAAACTTACGAAATTAGTATAATATGAGCATTTGAAAAATTGTATGCATTCCAATTTAACCTTGGACGGTTACTGTTCGTCGAATCGACGAACCTCATTTACTCTTAATGTACAACAATTAAGAGTAACCGTGCAGGGTTAATTACGTTATTATTATTATGTTTCGTATTCTTTACAGATATTGAAATGTTATATGGCTGTCGATATAGGCAATATAGTTACCGGTATTTACAAAAATTTATGGCTAGGGTTTGTAGATTGGAGTGGTAGCTTTGATACCAAAAGCTCACTTGAGTACGCATAACGGTGCGTTGTGACGCCATAGGTGAAAGCAGTCCCTGTACTGACCAAGTACCACAAAACTGGGGAAGAAGTTGACTATGGACTTTTCAATCCTCAATCCAACACAACAGAAACAAAATTTCTACACATCAGTATCAACAACGTGTCCGTTATAAAAAGAATATGCTTACATCAGATTTACTTCCTCATCATCACCTGCACTACAAATGTAAATTTTTATTCAGCTTAGCTTGGCTAAGTGACTAGAAATATGCCACTAAGGCATCAGGTATTAAGATTTAAATTTTTTATTGTAAATTTTTTTAAATATAAAATAAAAATTAAAACTGTAATTTTTATAATGGCATCATTAATTATGACTTTTAATATGATCATAATAAATCAAATAAAATAAATAAATAAATACGTTCTCTAAAATTTTACGTACTTAGTAAGTAAAATAACCCCACTTTCCTAAAACAATATAAAGCCTGAAATTTTCAGATTTTATTTTTCATTCCTGTTATTAGAATGTTTTCATAACAACAGTAATCGTAGCTCACATACATACATATAACAAAAATGTTAAAAATATTACTCATACGACACAGAATATTGCCACAAGATATTTTTTTTAAACTTGGATAAAAAGAACAAAAAAAAAATATGAGAAATAATCTGTTATAAAAATTTATGTGTCGGATTTCTGTCTGGTTTTTCTAAAATTCTTGTGGTATCATAAAAATGTCAATCATTTTCGAATATTATTCCACGAAACGATGAAATAGTATGATGTGACAGTTGAATTTAGAAATTTACTTATAATACTTGACATGTAATGTCGTAATATTGTATTGTATCGTACAATATATAAAACTACAGTAGCTGTCTATTGATGGCTAAACGATAACACTTGAAGATTAAAGAAAATATAAAAAATAAATGAATACAAATAAAACGTTTTGCTGATATTTTACAGGAGATATTGAAAAAAGTTTTTTTTTATTGAATAATAAATTCTGTTGAATAAATTGAAACATAAAATTTATGATCATTTGTTGCATCTTCCCCAAGTCAACTCACACTTATTAAGCGAATTTCAAAAACGTTTATAACACAGATAATATTGGTGGTAACAGTAACGACTAGTATTTGATTCCTCTTAGGAGATATTCATTCCAATGTGCTACCAATAAAGGAAGAGTTTGAAAATAGCGTTGAAAATGGCATTTGCAAGCATATGCTTTGGTAGGAAAACATTTTCTAATGACTATAATTACTTTGTGATAAGAAGCCCAGATGCAGTACACTTGACTCTTTCTTTCACGAACGACAAGACCAAAAATTTGTACTGAGGAAATCCAAACAGATTTATCAAGACGCATTATTGTTGGAAAATTTTCCAAAATTCATTTGAAAAATCCTTGGTAGGGAATAAACCAAATTGTGTAATCCTTAACTTATTTGCCCGTTTTTAAAGTTAATATCAAATTTGCTCAATTGTGTAGTTTAACTAATATTTATTTTACTCTTTAAGAAATCTATCTTCTATTTCGTAAAGCAAGAATAATAATAATTTTATAAAAAACAACAGAAATGCAAAACCATTCCTCAAGTATTTTTGTGAAATTTCATCTTCTAATAAATTTTGAATAATATTTTGAATAAAAATTTGATAACACTTGGGTTAAATATTTTCTTTAAGGATTTCAGAATATTCCTTAGCTATTTGTTCAAAAATATTTTATATACAAAAAATATTTTATATACATATATAATATACTTGTATTAAAACAAAAAATTTCTTTAAATTTATCCACATACACATAATGTTTAAAAATATTTACAAATGTATTGTGTTCCGTCATGAACAGTTCTCGTTAGATATGACATCTCTATCACATTATTCAGCATTCCAGTCTCAGCATAAACCATTACAAAAATTTTTGTTTGAATTAATATTCACACAAACATAATCGTTTGAATTTATGATAACAATTTATTTACAGAAAATAAAAAAGAAATCCAAAGTCAAATCATGTTTGTTATGATGTTCCAAATGTGAAGTCTTTATTCAGTAAAGACAACACTTGGTTTAAGCATGCTCCGTAAAGGTCGTAAATCCTACTGGCTATAGTTGAGCTTTGCTGGAATTAGTTCATCGTACCATTACTAATATGTAGGTAACAATGTGGTATTTTACTCTTTCCTTCTCTAAACGTTTGTTGGTATGAGAATGTGTCACCACATTTACTAAAAACCATCATACCTTAAACTTAAAGGTCTACGATTTTATGACTTTATTGAAACGTCAGTTGACCACCTAAATATTCTGAGTGTTTTACACAAGATAAGCGATGACAGAAACATTGTTAGAGGCTAACTGCGAAGATGGTGTTACTTTCTAGAAATATAAGAGTACATGAAAAGTAGAACCGTAATACAACCATCTAATTAAGATTACAATCTAGCTTCTCACACCATATATGTATACATAACATAATTGGTCTTTACAACCCTTCTCATACCACTAAGGTTGTGTGTGTTAATTTTATACATATGTAAGTAGTGGGATCTACAGTTTAAAGTCAACTCTGAACGATAGTTTTTTGAGAAACTTTTCATGACAGATTTATTTACTCTCAGAGTTTTTGCCAGAAATCTGTTGAGAGTAAGCCGCAGAAGAAATATTTTTTTGGTTAAATATTAAATATAATATTGGTTACCGGAACGTCGATTAAACTCATTCTATCAATAAATAAATGTACCCAGAATTGTTTCCTTTTATCAAATTTCAATATAAACGTCATAAGGTCACTGTAATTGTGATAGTTAATGGCATAATTATCATTGATTAACGATTTTACCCTATCCTCGATTGAATTTAAATTTACACATGATTTAATTTGTTTATGAATAAAGTCATAGACATGTATTTACGAAATTATTCAGATTTGTAAGAATTTATTCAAAATATGCACATCACGTTCAAAATAATGAATAAAATTGAAAGCTGAACCCAATTAATCTTTATTATTTGTAATATAATCTCTTGTCTTTCTGCTTGATTTATTTAAAATAAATTGTAAAATAATATTCATTTCAACAATAATATTAGGCACCCTGTGGTATGAGTAACATTATTTGGTAAGTCTACACAAAAACATTATTCATTCGCCCCCCTGCTCACAAAATATCGTCTTTATTACGAAGTTTTATTTGAGACAAAAATTATAATTTCAATAAATAATCAGGGCGTTTTTTCATGGCACGTAATTTAAGGCAAATTTAAAATTAAAAATAAAAATTAACATTACAATTTAAGAAACGATATCGTAAGTATACTTTGATTTCATAAATTTTTTTCTATTATATGATAACAAAACTAGAATTTGGATTTTTGAGTTTAGTTTAAAAGCAAAAATAAACGCTCAGTATTACAATTGGGAGACATTGCTTCCTTGGTGATAATACCATTACAATGTAGGCTATCGGCTTAAAGTTGTAGCTTACGCAAAAATGGGCATATCAAAAATATATCAACTATTAAGAGATGGGCAGTTAGATTTTTAAGGTATAAGTTATGGAAAAAGTAGGAGGGGCAACTTGTTCTTAAGACATTCGACCGTAAGGAAACAAGTATTTATTTTTTATATTTTTTAATCATCACACCTCCTTTCGCCCTGCAGTAGGTGTTTCTAAACTTTTGCTTTAAGAATTATTTGCAACAATTTGTACTTATGATTTCCTACAATATATCCTAAACATGACCATTTTTTATTTTTTGATGGTTAGTATTGCATTCATATTTTCAGAACTTCATATATGCCACGGGCATGGTTCAAAGTATTTTCAATATTATTCAAGAGATCCGTACTACGAATGCTGTAGTTTTTTAGGTCAACCATTTTCACGGAAAGGAACTTTATTGGATATAAAATTTCAACAAATTAATGTTTAAATATTATTTTGATCAAATGACCGCTAAGGCTTCAGCGCAATGTGGAACCACAAGTTTTCGTAACATATTGCACCAATAACTCTTCGAATATTAATTCTCAAGTATTCAATAATGTCTGCTTTATCGACGTAGACGAGTAAGTTTTCATAACCCCAAAAATGATAATCCAATATGATGAAGGCACACAGTCTTTATTAGAAAACAAAATTTTGAATGGGAATTCAGTGACAATTTGTTTGAAAAACTCCTCCGAACTATCGTATGCGCCGATATGGGCTTTAATGCTTGCACTATTTGAAAGCTTAGTAGAGTTTAAGTAGAGACCATTTTGTAAAATCTGAGAACGGTAACGAATTGATTGATTTGAATTTTTTTCCATTGCGCATAATCGACGTTGCACGGAAATTTCATTATCAATAAAAGTAAACGAACAATACGAAAATGAACAATTGTTGCTGAAGTGCATGACAAATTTGACGAACAGAATCATTATTTTGAGAAATAAAAAAATTTTACGTTTTCCAAGCTTTTAAGTTTAGGCTAAGGTTAGAGGACGTGCTCTTGCTAATTGAGACAAGTACAGCACCTGGAGGTTCAGTTGGCCCATTGTGCAACGTCCTAAAGGGAAGAGGATAATAGGGGAGATTGTGAAAAAGGAGAGGAAATATTTCCAAGCTTTACTCTGCTGTAAATCTATGCATAATACAATGGCATACCGATGGAAACAAAAAGCAATGCCAATAATTCAAAATTATGGACCTCTTCGGAAAAAGTACCCCATGCTATAATGAAATAATACCTTACCATAGATTAGCCGACCGACTGTAGAGCATTAAACTTTTTTAAAATGTTTTTTTTTTGTTTTATTCTTTTTCGTTTTTGATAGTTAAATTGATTTGCGACTTTTCAATTCACATGCTTCTTTGTCCGGATGAATATATTTTTGCCTCATCATTGCTGCTCAATAAGTACTTGACTATGACAGTGCCAGTATATAGTGTCACATTATTTCACTGATAGTGGCATTTGAAAAATTTATTGTGACATTAAAATGCAATTGACTTTAGAAACATTGTCTTTGTTGAAACACATAGACAGGTTAAAGTGCATAAACGTGTTAATTTTGAATAAAAAGTTGCCGTAATAAAATTACTTGGAATTGTTTATCGCAAAAGTTATTTACCTAATGGCTTATGAGTTAAATGTCAAGTGTTGTGCAAAACGGAAACACAAACTGAACTTAGTACTTTGGAACAAATATTGTAGATAAAATAGATAAAAAACCGAAGCAAATGAATTATTTATGAGTCAAGTCAAGAGGTTGAATGATTGTTGGTTATTGAATGGAAGTCAAAATATGACAAACAATAACAAATTAATTCATTAAAAAGGGAAATTTATTACGATAATTAATTACTGCAAATATTAATTATTATTTCGTTGTTATTATTTTTTATCTTGTTTTAACAATTACAAAAATGAGACCGTTAAGGCAATTCGACAGGAATAAAGTGCAAAAAGGAATACTTTAATGTTTTTATTTTTATAAAATTAGGAGTACAAAATTACAGAAAAAAAAAATTTTATAATTTTTTGAGCACACAAAAGGTGTATGTACCAAAATTGGCTGAGTGGCCATATATGAATAAAATTTTGAAAAGCGCCGTTTGTCAATGCAAAGTTTTTCCTTGAATTTATTTAACCCCAACGGCTACAACAGAAAATGGTTTAAGCCATTCATCAGGCTCTCTGGAAATAAATAAACTGAGAGAGCACTGCAGGCTCAAAGTACACTTCTTCGAAATGAGGATCGTATTGAACGCAATGTATAGATTCTGTGATAGTGAGAATGAATCATTAGAACACATTCTTTACAACTATCTATTAAAGACATTAAATTTTATTACAGTCAGTAAATGTTATCACTACCGGCGTTTTTTTCTGGGTTTTTTTTTTTTTTGGAAACATTTTGTCTACTATTGTTGTTGCTTTTAATCGATAAAGCTTATAAAACTTATACGTAAAAAGTGTACCCCCACACAATCGGTAACACGTCTTTTCTGTCTACTCCCTCTCATTATTTCGTCTATTTGCTGGATGCTTTACGTAGTGCAGACGTATTTACAATAAAATTCATAAAAGAATAGAAGCCAAAGAAAGAATATGATAATAATGCCAATTTATGTGTTTATGGTTGTGACATAAAGCTCTTGTTGTATACGATGTTAGTATTTGTATTATTTTCTACTGCCACCGTTTGTGGCAGGGACCATGTAGAACAAAAGCAATAAAAAATATTATTTTATTACGTATACTCTCTTCCTATAGGGACTTCGGGATTTTATCAGTTGAAAATGGTCATCTTGTTGAAGCTCCATCTGTCAAACTCGTGGTCTTTTAATCAATTAGTCTTGGCAAATCACCGTTAACGACCACACATTGGTCTGAGAGATTAAGTATTCATTACTTTAAATTCTGTGGAACCTCAAATAATTGGCAACTGACCTTAATTTTCATTAAAAAATCTTCTTCAAGGATCAGGCTTATTTCTGGATAAAAGGGCACGTGAACTAACAAAATTGTTAAATATGGGACGATACCAATCGACATAGGACACTAGAGTGACCAATGCATCCCGAAGATATTACCGTGTGTTGTAGACTTTGGGCATTCATCGTCATCGCATTATATTTCTTTGAGATAGGTGTTAAATAGGTCATCACTGACGAGAGCTATTAATCGACCAACATCTTTTGGCCTTAATTGTGTGATCTGGACACCAACGATACTCTGCACAAGCAATCTGAGGGTATGGTTATCTCACATGGAGTTGATGTAAACTGACCACTAATATGATGCGATTTGACCCGTTAGACTTTTCCTTGTGAGACGTTCTTAAGTAGCGGTTAAATTTAGTCAGATTTGTTATCCAGAGTCATGGAAGACTAGAGATTTCGGATGCGCTCCACTCAGAGAAGAGGCGGTGGGTATTTGAACAATCTTATGTAGGCCTTTCAAACTAATAAAATTTTTTGATAATATCACACACACACTTCGCTTTATTTACATTTGAAGTGATAGAGTTTTTAGAGCAGGACCCTACACCAGTGATCTTGGGTTCAAATCATGTTTAAATACAAACGTAATTCATATAAGAGTGTAAATAAGAAACTCAGTTTATTATTAGATTTCAACGAAATGTATTTATTGAAGATTAATATTATCTTTCTATTACAAAATGGCTTCTGAACATGAATAGTGGTATATACTATATACAAAAGTAACAAGACCGGGTTGTTAACAATAGTATTTTTCCTAAACCGCTGTAATAAAATGTACTGTGCTAAATTGTACTAAGCACAGCGGTTATATTCTCATCCCTCTTTTCCGAGGCTAAATTAAGAGTATTGTAAACGCTGTGGTTGTGATTTAACTTTTGAAGATCTTCTTAAAATTTGAGAATTAATGTTTGTGTCTGTAGCTGATGTAGTCGCGTGATCTTCGGGCTGTTTTGTAGTATCAAGTTGATTATCTTCAGCGACTTGATTTGAAGGTGTTGTAATTTTAGCCTGAGTTGGACGTATATGCGTGGAGTTTCTGCGATATTGATTGCCGTTGTCATCTTCTATGATATATGACCGAGGATGTATTTGAGCTTTAACTATGGCTGGATTCCAAAGGCTCTGGTTATTTGTACGATAAACTACTGTGTCACCTTCGTTGAACTGAGGGGGATTCTCTTTGGCTCCACCATCTGCATAAAGCTTTTGTTGCTCTCTCTTGTCAAATGCCAAAGTTAATTCAGAAGGTTGTAGGATTAGTTATGCGCCTATAAAATACTTGGAATAAAGAAGTTTCACAGTGATTGAAGCATAAATGCCCCTGGTAAATAACGAAGTTTTATAGATGATAATGGCAAATATGGACTTTATTTAATATTTTTTCTTAGAAACATCACTGAATTACTTCATAATGCATTTAAAATAACAACCTTAGTCTTCAGTGTACTTAACTTTATAATCTAATACCCACTGTAGATACCTACAATATAGTGTGGCTGGCGATAATCTTTTAATTCCAACATTGTATTGAAAATTTCTTTAGCAGTGTATATAGAAGTCATAAATTTATAGCTCTTGGCGTTTGTAGTAAGGTATTGTAATGTATGTTTGTTTAACACATTTTACTTCACAAATGTCACAATTATTTATTACGTTTTTTGTTTGTCAAATTTGCTTTCACAATATTATTCTGCCTTTATTTTATTTTTTTGCAAACTAACATATGTATGTTCTTGAGTGTATTCTATTTATTTTGATGAATTTACACTTCTAATGTCAATACATGGAAACATGGAAACAGTGTCATTTTTAACTGTGACAGTTTCTTGTCTTTGTCTTCAACGCTGAGTAATGGTTTGTTTATGAAGGTATTTGTGATTTTAAAATAAATAAAAAATGGGGTTGTAAAAGGACTACACGGAATTTAGAAACTACAACTTTTGTTGACAAATTTAATATGCATAAATTCTTCGTTTCGATGATGTACCCGTATGAAATGAGCGTTTTTTTAAATTCCTCATAGAAATTGAAGTAAATGTGTATCCCATCGATGAGAACAAATAAAAGTCGCAAGGAATCAAGAATGCTGAATAAGGCGGCTCCCAATCTAACACGCATCCTCAAAAATAGCATTCATGCCTCGCCAATACGGTTCAGGTTTTTGTGTAAAGCATAGTGTTCCATGTTAACATTTATAAGTCCACTCAAATCGCTCTTATTCAATCTGAAAATACTCATAGCTTTCCCCTTTGTTGGGTCACTGTTTCACAATAGTCGATCTGATATATAAATACGTCCACTTTCTCATTCTATTGGGTTATCCAAACTTATGGCGTGTAAAACTATTTCTAATTATTTAGAATCTTTGCTTTTCGACCAATTTTTGTTGACTTGGTATTCATATAATGCATACCGTTCCATATCTAGGGCAATTGTTAATAAAAATTCTCATCCTAGAAAGGTCCTTGATCCCGTGCGTCTGGATGTTATTACCATAATTGTCATTTGGCTTTCAGTGAACATATTTAAATCCGTATAAATGATGTTTACCAAATTGTCACTAGCCCGGATCCCTTATTGCATGGTCTTATTAAATATTTTAATTGAATACAATATTGGGTGACCGCAAAAAGATGTTTAGAAATGCACAGGCATCATTTGTTTTATTAATAATTATTCTTTTGTTAAAATTTATTTGAATTCTATTATCCTTAATCACTCGGCTAAGCTTCATTATGTTAATTTTACCTTATTGGTCCTTTTGTTATTTTAACTAATTAAGGTTTTACGTGTTTGCACTTTTTTGTTCAATATTGACCAGAATTCTTTGTTTTATTGGATTACTTTCGTGTGTCTTAATTCAGAAGATATTTAATATGCAAACAGATTAATTTGAAAAGCCTTAGAAAATATTTCATTGTATCAGTCGCTTAAACTATTTGTGGGAAAATGCCAATGAAGATTATCTCTTTCTATAAAAAATTTGAATAAAAGACATGCAAAAATGGTGCGTATACGGTAACAACAATACCAAGACGAAATTCGTATTTTTATCGAAAAGCAAACGCTTAAGCAAAAGCATTCAATTACAGAAGAGTGGAATAGTTACAGTTTTCTTTGTCAGTATAAAACTGAATTTAAATTTCTTTTGTTGGAAAGGCAACTTAAGGTAAAAAGAGTATAAATATAATTTTAACTGGAACGTAGATGGTACAAGCTTGTTGTTAGTTTTTACTGAACAAATTCTCTCACTGTTTTTAAAGATATATCAGAAAATGAAGGTGCCTTAGACGACTAGGCTGAATGTGCCCTAGGTCCCGCCATTAATGTATAAAAATAATACACACAACATACACGGGTAAGCGCAGTTCCTGTACTGACCGAGTGGCATAAAACTGGGGAAGAAGTTGGTCAGCGCAAGGGTTGCATATTAAAAACACGACTACCCTACGCTGGAAAACAAACCCAAAAGTTTGGTAAACGAAACTATATCCTTGACATCAATGACTGATAGTTCCATCAAGCTGACAAGGATATGAGAGCCAAATAACCTATATCTGCACCTCGCAAGAAATGGGCATTGACAAAGGAAGTGGATAAGAGTCTCCACTTCCTCAGCAGATCTGCATCCATGGCAGAAGTCGTTAAATGGCAGTTGCATTATTTCCGCGTGTCTTCCCATAACTCAATGACCTGTATGCATGGCCACTGTTTTCAAGATGGTGTTGTGATCAAGTCCGAGTAGTTGGTTGGTGCGCCTTCTATCCATCGAGGGCCAAGTGAGTCCAACAGTAGAGCAAGACTCCTCATTGACTAAGGATAGGTTGGCGTTCCGAAAAAATTTCCGCACAACGACCAATTTAACTGGGGGAAGTGGCATACCCAAGTCGATAGATGAGGATTACAGAAGGAGTGTACCAGCGTACCAGCTTTAGCGAACTCATCGGTTCTGCAGTTTCCCGGAATGTAGCTGTGCCAAGAAACCCAGACAAGTGAGACACTGAAGTGCTCAGAAGGAAGGTTGAGTTATAGCAGCCTAACTATCAGGGAAAATTGAGATGCGGGTAAGAGGAAAACCGCTGATAAGGATCCAAGTAATGCATGTAATTTACCAACAAGCATACACGTTAAAGTTCAACGAGTTTTCAGCAAAGGTGCGATAATCATTAGAACTTGATTCACTGAGTCTAGAATAATCGGTAACTGATATTAAATTTTTGTGTAAGTTGCTTCTGTTCTATTTTTGGAAGATTGCGGCGTTTGCTGCGTTTATAGCATAATATTCTTAAAAACGACCTGCATTCTTTCGGACACAAAAATAAGCGCTTTATAAATGCAAATTTATTGAAGCAAAAATAAAGAAGGAAAAAACTTACAATTCTACTGAACGTATTCAGAGGTTTATCTGTACAGCATACGAATTTACTTTCCTAGATACATAAACAATGAAAAAATATTTTCTATTTCGCCAGCTACAGCATCAATAGAACAGCAACAGTAGCTTTAATAGGATCATCATCTTCATTGTCCGTCCCATAACCGACATTGTCATGAGACTGTTTTTAGTTGTAATGAAAAAAAAAATTATACTTTCTCGTTGCAATTCTGTTGTGTTAAACATATAATGGCGGAGAATTGTTATTTGTGAACGAACTCTAGTATCTGTTAAAGGATGTACGTGCAGCATGTAAAATAAGCCGCTTATAATTACAACGCCTATCTAAAAATGGCTGGAAAAGTGGTTCTAAAAGCAAAATCAGAAATTTGCCTGTACAATGTATTGTATGGTGGTACATTCATGTACGTTGTTGAAAAAATTCCGACTTTCTTATTTCCTATTTCCATATTCATGAATGTTATTTCATTTTAATAGAAGCAATGAAATATTTTCATATTTATTCTTGCAACTTTTCAAACTAGTGTACTAGCGCGTGCAACAAATAAACAACATTTACGTTCGCACTTACAATTATACATTCCAACTATTATTGTGGCTCAAAGAATTTTTCACAGAATAAAAATTATATTCAAAAGTATTTGCAGAGGGAAATATTAGGAGAATACCACGTTTTGGCAAATATACGCATATTCTTAGACGTGGTTTATTAAAAGGCAGTACAACTACAATAATTTAAAATGCAACAATAGCATTGCTAATGATAACGATGATAGTGATAAAGTTTAATGCATACATTTTGTCAAATTATGTAAAACAGATATTTTAAATAAAAAAGTTTCGTAATGCTTAGCTTGGGTATGGCAAATAGATGTTGTCAGAGTAGTAGTTGAAAATATATTGGAGCAGACGTATAGATTTTTATTCAAGTTCTGCTTCTTCTTTATTTATAGAAACAAGAAGTGAAAAATAACACTAAAACAAAAAAAAAAGAAAAACAGTTTAAAAAAATGTGTTCGATTTGGATAGTGGGCACAATCCTACGTACTCATTTTATGCACTAACTTACCTCCCATAGGAGAAAAACCCGGATTATAGACAGCAGATTGACAAAATTGAAGTCGCTGTAGTCTAGTAGGTGGTGTGTTGGCTTATTAGACGTGAGGCCACTGTTCAAATCCCGGATCAGACATCTCCAACAAAACGAAATATGAAAAAATATTTCTTCGACTTCCCCTCAGCAGATTTCTAGCAAAAACACTGGGAGTAAATAAAAAATTGCCATGAAAAGTTTCTCAAAAATATATCTTTCGGAGTCGACTTTAAGCTGTAGGTCCCGCCATTCCTGTATAAAATTAAAATGCAGAACATAAGTGGTGTGAGAAACTAGGTCGTAATCCTGACTGAAGGGTTGTAATGACCACGGAAGGGTCGCAGAACCACTGTGAAGAAACCTGCTTAAAAATGAAACTCCCTTGAGCCTGTATTGAGTATTGTCTGTATACTAATTTTTCGAGGATTAATCAATCAGAAAGAAGGTAGGCAAACAATACTCGAAATTCAACTTAGTCTTCGGCTGCTACTAAAAAGGTTATGTTAAACGTCTGAGCTCAAGGGGTTTCCTAGAAATGATATGAGAAAGATCTGCCGCGGCATTGGAAGAGAAACGTATTTATACAGTAAACTTTTTATACATCCGGCTCGAATCACTACATACTTTATTTCGTATATATTTGAATACACGAAATGAAGTGGATTATGAACGAGAGAGGCTTAAATTTATATGTGTATCACGATCGACCAAATGATCTTTGATTAAACCTGCGATGGCATACTACCTATGCAACCTTAAGTACATAAACTGTTCGCCTAGATGGCTTTGGCAAGGATATATTGTAATCTAGGTCTTGAGCGACTTTTATCAGTTTAATTATTAAAAACAAAAACCAAAAAATTAAGAATATTTTCTTGTATTATTTGTGAAAATATTAAATTCAAGTTGCTTACACTCATGACTTAAACTTTAATTTCAAAATGAAGTTTATTATCATTTAAAATATATGTTTTGAATCAATTTTACTTACAACTAAATTAAAAAGAATATAATATACGTGTCACATGCACATGCATATGTAAAACTTTGTTGCTCCTCTAGAGTAATTCTATTACATTTACATAAGCAGACTATGTATGTACATATCGACGCCTCCGTTCTGTAACATTCTAAGTCGAAAGAGTGTGTTTTGAGTTATAAGCTCTCAAAATTTTCACGCGACATATGACTATATGTGTATTCTAAGTAGATATTTCCCTACAACTTCGGAACGGATCGGCGCATCTTAACCAAATTTTGACAGTATTTGAGTTAGAGAACGTAGTATTTAAAAATGCAAGAACATTAAAATCATTCTAAGTACACTTAGAACGTTATAGAATGGAAGCGTCGATATGTTAGAACGAAAACATTATTACGCATTTTACACAAGTTGTGCATACAAAATATAACTTTAGCCCTATATGTACATAAGTGATTATTTAATCTGTAGTAGTAGAATTATTCATACAAACATATGTATGTATTTGATATAAATTCGTAAATATTTGTAGAAAATACCTGAAGTAAAATCTTAATTACAAAATAAGTGTAATTTTGATCATTTATGCAAATATATTGTAGAAAAATTGCAGTCATGTGAGACAGCATGATACCTTTCCTTGTTATATTAGTTTAACGAGACGGAGACTCCTGATGGAGATTGGAAACAGCATTATGCTTTATGGGAGCGAAATTTGGGCCGAAATACTGGATGTTAAGAAGCGGACAAACGCACTGGTATCGGTACAGAGAACGGCTGCATGTCGGCATATCGTACGGTATCCGCTCCAGTCGTAGTGGTGATAGCGTGTATTATCCCTGTGGATGTGCTGGCAGCGGAGCGGATGGAGATCTATAGGGCTAAAACGGCTTGAAGTCACATAACCGCTCATTTCAGGGAAAACACCATTTAAAAATGGCAACAACGATGGAACGAGGAAGATAGAGGAAGATGGACGGCGAGACTTATTCCGGACATACGGCCATGGATTGGTCGGAAATTTGGAGAGGTAAATTACTACGTTACACAGATGCTATCGGATCTCGGATATTTTAGGAAATATCTGCACAGAATGGGCAAGACCGCCTCCCCTTACTGTCTTTACGAGGAAGGGGAGATAATTGATGACGCAGAGCACTCCGTTTTCGAGTGTGCACGCTGACAGAGCTATCGCTCTGCACTGACGTCGATAGTTGGGACGATCACGGCCGGTAACATTGTCGAGATTATGATCGCGAGTAGGGAAAATTGGACCTCAGTGGCGAATTACGTGGAGAGCATTCTAAGACCGAAGAAGATGGATCTTGAGGCTGCGGAACATGTGGGCACGTCGGAATAGATGAAACTGTGTGCACGTGTGCGCCAAACAGAATTCGAGGCAGGGACCTGGACGAAAGGAATAGATGTCTCTTCAACTTCCGACACGCAGTCCGGACGCGGTTATGAACACGCAGGGGCCAAAGGGCCAAAGGGACTCCACTCCGAAGTAATACCACCGTAGTTCCGGAGTGGGCACAACAAGTCCACGAGACGAGTGGGGGATTTAGATGGTGAGGGCCCTACACACGGGGGACGTGACGACTTCCTCTATGGTGCGGTTAGGTACATTTACCCCTCCTCGGCGTGTAAAAAAAAATAGTTTAACGACTTCCTCACAGCAGATTTCTGGCAAAAACTCTGAGAGTACATAAAATTGCCATGAAAAGTCTCTCAAAAATCTGTCGTTCGGATTCGGCTTTAAACTGTAGATCTCGCCACTCATGTATAGAATTAACGCACACAACATAAGTGCTGTGAGAAGTTAGGTTGTAATCCCGACTGACGGATTGTAATGACCAATTTTGTATGTATGTATGTATAATTGTCACTGCAATAAAGACGATTTAATTTAATTCCGTTTGTCACATTAAATTCATTTCTCCAATTTATTTTATTTAAAGCCAGGGAATTTTTATTGTTCTATAGGAATTCCATTAATTAGCGATATTTACGTCAGTCTGTCTGTCTGTCTTACTGTAAAGAAAGAGCAGCCTTTGCCATTCGGTTGAGGAAATCATTTAAATGTTTAAAAATCCTTCAGAAAAATTTTTCAATTTAATTATTTAACTCAAGGCTGGGAATATTTTCCTGCCACTATTCCTTTAAGCGTAAATTGTAACCACATGCAGAGCAGTGTAGTTTGTTTTTATTCCAATTAATTCCATCATTGTTTAAGACAGACAAATTGAAATCGTTGTCAGAGATTATTCAAAAATGAAATTTATTTCTGTCTTTTGTTAAGAATGTTCTACCAGAGCCTGATGTAAAAATAACAAATTGGCATTTTTAATTATCCTCATAATTGTTCAATCTCTTATACTTGACTTTAACTGTCTTTCAATTAAATTCATACAAATGAGAGAGAGTGTCCTATATTATACATTCAACTTAAATAGTAAATTAAACTGTACATTATTTACATGCGAATGGACTTTAAAAATGTGTGTTAAGGTGTGCATTAAGTCAAAATAAATTTACAGTGCATAACAAAATTGTTAGATTAAAAATTTTTGAGTGGTAGAAAGTAAATACAAAATTAATCGTAATATGTATGGGAAGGCTTGGAATCCTGTTGAAATTATGACAGTTATTTTAAAACAATATAACTCCATATAGTGGAATTCTCTTCTTTATTACTTTTTATGACATATCAAAATATCATTACTCTCGTAAGCTGTGAAATAAACTTTCCAAATATTTACAGTCTGTCAAGAAACTTGTGGAATTTTCATAAGTCAAAGGTGTATGCGAATAAACCACACACCACTGCAGTCCTCAAAACCAATATAATCCATGTCATTGGTTAAATTCAGCCCGAGTTAGGCATGAGAGTTATGGAAAACTTTTATATTCTATACATGACATCAGTAGACCTTTAGACGATATTGCACACACACCACATACCACATATGTGATTATTTCTTGTAAGCAATCTTTATTGCGAGTAAATTTTGTTTCCCTACATAGTCAAAACAAAGGAATTGTGCTGGATAATTAGAAAATTCAACAGAAAACTGAGTCATAAAAGTGTTACAATTGAATGTAAAATTTATTTTATTTTTCAATTGCAACACGTTTATTTATTTTGAATAGACACGGATTCTTTAAGAAGGTGTGTTATTGGCATTGATACAATGTATGGGTTACATTTTGCATCTGAAATCGTGTTCATTGCTCTTAGTAAGTCAAATTAAATCTTGAACTAGTTGGTGATAAAATGGTTTTTCTTTTTCTATTGCATTGAATTAATGGAAAATATTTGATTTGAAATTTAAAATTAATTTAAAAATTAAAATTTAAGTATGAGCATCGAATCCAGAGTGGGGTCCCTCAAATGCTTAAAGAGTGACGCGCTTCGAGGCATAACATAATCATATTCTCGCATTGCTATAGAATCTCAACGGCCATGAAAACAACTTACTACGTGACTATTGCGTTGACATGGTAGGCAATTATTGCGGACGATTACAGCAAAATATGAAATATTTAATTTGGATTTAATAACACGTGAGTTAGCTTTTGAATTGTAACGAATATCATTACATTTTAATAGTAACAGTTTTTTTAACATTATTCTGCTAATGGTTGTGTCCATTAACCTTTGTACATAAGTACCAGAAATGTCTCCATTGAAAAATATAGCGCATATGCTTAATTACTTATTTATACTCCAATAAAAAAAAAGAAAATATTTAATGTAATTAAAAAAGAAATCATATCAAATTTCGCTTACTTAACGTAATTAATATTGTTGAGCAATAAATTTCATTCACCCATAAACTTTGAAATACACTGCCGTTATCATTAAAAATGGGATGTCAAATATCCATTCAATTAAATGAAATGTTAACATCAACATCAATAGCTTGAGGTTGTAAAATGGGAATCAAAATGAATTTAAATTACTTTCGAATAAATCAGCTTTCAAACTATTTAAGTTTTTCTAATCGACGGTTTAAATATTCACAGAAATAACTGACACAAACAAATTAAAATTAAAAAAGTCTTAGACGTTTCAAATGGTTTAGCATTGCCACATAGAAAAGAACGTTAAATAAAATCTATTCTCGTTACGTATCGAATATGTTAGATGTTGGAGGAAAAACGGTGTCTTCAGCAAAGCGTGAAATTAAATGTGTTGCAGAATAGAAAGGAAGAACGTCCTTATTCCTCATACGAGTTTTTTGTCTTTTTTTCCTATTTGATTTCTATTTGTTTGCAAATTTCTACAGTTTCAATTGTAATTGTTTTCCCATTTCATTTACGGCAGCACATAGTGCTTTTTTATTTTTTATTCAAGAAATTATTTTGTTCTGTCCAAAGTTCCTTTCATTGTTTTACACAAACACTCAGATTAAAATGCTTTAAATTAAAATTATAATCGAAGAAAGTAAGAATTTAAGAAACCTGTTACATCGATTGTGGCTGTTTTAAATTTTCCATGAAAATCAAATTTTATTTTTTATTACACTAACAATTTCTCTCTCTTTTATCTTGACGCGTTGCAAAAATACTTGAACGTTAACGGTCACTACCAGTAGGATCACCTACATATGACAGAGGTGTCCATGTTGAGCACAAAACTAAGAACTACCCTTCCGGTCTATTAGCGTCTGTTTGTTTCCCTAGTTTGGTTGGCTAAAATACACCAACCAATATCCTATTGGCTCTGTAGGCTAAACCGTACACAACTCTAAATCCATTTGTTTCTGTACTTAGAGTGAGGTCCAGTTTTTTTTTAAAGACTGACAGCAGGCATAAAAGATCTATAGAAAGAATTTAATCCCATCGAATCCCATGCCTTGGATGCTGGTAAGCTGATAGTGAGTTAGTCAGCCACATAACCAATATTCATGCGGAGCAATTAGTTGAAGAATGATTCGAAGAATCTCACTTAGAACATTGCTGCATTGCACAAGACAGAAAAAACCCTCCATAAAGGTTCCGTTCCGCGTTCTGTTTTTAAAATTGTAAATCGGTTAGGCGGTGAAACTATCGTTGAGACCTCTTCTGCTGTAAAAGGTGTTCAGTTTAAACTTCTATCTGGAACAAAATGCTCCACAAATATGTATGTCAATAATTGGGATCTTGGGTGCAAGATCGTGTAAAGATATTGCAAAAGACCTTCACATTTGGGCCATCATTGAGTGCAAATCGAGATATGAAACCATATCGTCCAGTAGTTAGAGAATGGTTGATAGCTCTCATTTATTAGTACCTTCATTAGTATTGTTTGGAACAATCCAAGGCCATAATCTCAATGTAAAAATACTGGCTTGAAGCATAAATTCTTACTTATAAAACATTCGGGATTTATAACAGATTCAAACTAGGAGGTGTAATGATATAACAGAATAGGTAATATAGGTGTTACAACGGGTCTTTATAGGACTTAAAGTTTTTAGGTTAGGATACCTAAAGAAGCATTTATTAGTTATAGGAAATATTAATGATTTTTTAATCTCTTTAAATAAGCATTTTAATATCATATCCCCATTTATTATAAACAATTTTATTTAAAAAGTATTTATTTTTTTTTTTTTGCTTAAATATTTTTAAATTTCTATTCTCTTTAAATTCCTTATTTACTGCTTTATATTGTAAATAAATCCGTTTAGAAAATTTTCAAAACATATTTGAAAAGGCTTAAAAGAGCTTAAAAGTATTGTTTGTCTAATTTTGATTTTCAATTGTTTGTTATTGAAAGCAAAAAAAAATAAATAAAAAGAAATAAAAATAAAATTAAATAAAAAATATCTGCAAAGCATATTAAAAAGTCTTAAAAAGTCTTTAAAAGCTTTAATAACTGTGAGTACTTTTTCTTCTCTTCTCTTATAATTTTGCATTTCAATAACATTCAACCACGATGAACCACTTGTTTGCTGAAAAAAGTAAATGACAATAGGAAATACAGTGAAGATTTTAACAACCCACACACACACACAATTACAGATGTTCTTATATTGTATTGAAAGAACTCTGTTGCAAAGAAATCATGCTACATTGGATATTTTACACGAGCGGGTGGAGGGCCACCGAGTTCGTTCAATTTGACTCTGTCAGAATTTAGCTTGTGGGGTTTTCTTAAGTTGCAGTTGTATGCGAATAA
Organism: Sarcophaga carnaria; assembly: GCA_958299815.1. Lineage (NCBI taxonomy): Eukaryota > Metazoa > Arthropoda > Insecta > Diptera > Sarcophagidae > Sarcophaga > Sarcophaga carnaria. The sequence continues at coordinate 141,735,668 of OY283150.1, forward strand.
AGCAAAAGGCTACATTAGTGTTTAAAGAAAACATAGGACATGCCATTGGTCAAATTAGAAACGATTTATGCTCTAGCATCATACAAAATTTATCATTTCGGATGAGTTTCACCCAGAGAATCTGTGGCAGACATTTGAACGATATTACGATGTATGAAATTACGATGTCTGATACACACTTTGTTTTGTTTAAATTTGAAGATAGAAAGCTCTTAACGAAAGACACAAAGAAATAATGTTTCTGAATTTTAGTACATTTCTTAAAGTAATGAAATGAAGTTTAATAAACATTCTATTGTACATTTCTTAATCAATATGGTAAATTGGCTCCATCTTTTCTAAACCAATGATGTGCGAAACATTTTTGTGTGTATGGAACAAAAACAAAATAATAAAATCTCCTTAAGAAGTGAGCTTTAAAAGTCAAGTAAATACACACTCGACATGTTAAAATATAATCTGAATGAAAAGAAAAAATCTTTGAAAAGGAATAAGAGAAATGAGTAATAAAAACAGAATTCAAACTGAAATCAAAAATTCAAATGTAAATGTTATTTTCATTCAGTTCCTTCTCCTTCTTTGCTTCTTCATCTTATCAACAATAAATAACAAGAATATGTTTTACAAATCAACACACTTTAATTTGTCATTCGAAGCAAATATGAATGAATTGAGAGCGTGTTTGTGAGTAAATTATGTGGCCTAAGTGCTATACATAAATCTGTTAAAAAGCAATATGAAGCATGTTCTACCCCATTATACTCAAATGGTATTTGTTATAAAATTCTGTTAACTGAGATTTTAGTTTACATACTTCTCTGTAATTTATGTATATTTATAAACAATATTCAATAAGCCTCAGGCTACATCGGAATCATGTTTAATTGATAAAATATTTGCTTATTTGTAATGGAATTGGTATTCAAAGTGCTACTTAAGAGCAGAGTTATTAGTCCAACAAACACAACATGAGTGGTGTGAGTAGATAGGTTGTTATCATGAATAATAGTTGTTATAATCATTTAATTAAGTAAGTAAGTGGTCTTCAGTTTAAGTACGTAGTTGAAGAGAGTTATATTTGCTAAAGAAAGTATCATTACTCCTGAATATTCGTTTTAAAATAAAGACACATATTTTCTCAGATATTTGTGATATTTTTCTTGGATTGTTTCAAGATAAGTATCATATTGTTAAGATTTTACGCTTTTAAAAACGTTTAAATATGAGTTCGTAGATTGCAAGTAAAAATGAAAAGAAATTTGTGTTTAGTTTTAAATAAATTCTTTACTTCTTGATTTACATAACAACAATTTGCTTTTTTACTTCTTCTTCTTCTTCTTCTTCTTTACATTCTTCTGCGTACGTACACTAACAATTGTTCGTTGGATTTTTACAACGAAGATCTTCAAACCATGATTTTTCTCTTTACACGCTAAATATTGGGTATAATATTTTAATATATTGGGTCTTTGTATTTTAAATTTACTCTGAGTTCTTCTTAGAGCATCCTACACTTTTGCGTTGCAAAAATATGGAGCCACCTCAAGGTTTCCCTTAGTTCCCTTATGGTTTGTGAAAAACATTAAATATTTTTGTTTGTTTTATTACAAAATAGAAATAAATTAACAAAATAAATATAAAAACATCAATTATTTTCTTAGCAAATTATTGCTTAAAATTCATAAAATTGCTCAAATATATTGGGGTACCCAGACTTTTGCTGCCCACTGTATATCAGAAAATATTCAAATCTTTTCCATTTTTAGTAAATTTTTGTTTTATTGATTGTGTGTGAAATATCAATTGTTTACGCTCTGTGCGTATGAGTGATAAATGGAGGGCAACGAAAAAGTTTAATTATTATTCATACGCCTACATGGCCATATTTATGAAGAAAACAGAAGTTATTTGTGGAGCATAACTTGTCAAAAGTATGTACACATTTTCATGAATTATTTTTTTTTTTTAATAAATAAATAAACGTTAAATTCATTGCTGAGGTATTTATCATATGCTATCTTCCGTTCATTTCACTTTAATTGTTAAGAATGTTTCAAGCAATAAAAGCCATAAATGTTAAAGTGCCACGGAAAGAATTTATACCATATACAAAGAATACACTAGCATAACAAAAAAAATTATAAATCTCGTGTCATTTTGTAAATTATGATAAAATTATTATATTAGACTTTTTATTATTATTATTATTATTATTATATTGTTACGAAAATGGAAACGGTGTACATCGTTTAACATTAAAATGAGCAAAAGCTATACAAACAACTACAACGAACTTGTTGCAAGTAAACCAACAACATCAGTATGAAAGAAAATGGAATAGACAAGTAAGCAAGAATGCAACAACAAGCAATGTGAACAAAATACACAAACAACTAAGAAGTCGCGATAGAGTTCTCGAGAAGGCGCAAACCCGAACGTTCGACTTCAAGAACCTTCATCAGACTGATTACGTGGGCATATAAAAAGGCAAGACAAAGCAGGCGACCAGCAGTAAGAATTCAGTCAGTCTTGCGTCAAGACACGTTGCGTATGAAGAAAACAGTCGTGGTTTGAAAATCGTCGTTGTAAAGATCTACCGAACATTTGTTAGTATGTACGCGAACAGAAGTGTAAAGAAGAATAACGAATAAAACAAATTATTGTTGAATTCATCAAGTTGTAAACGGTGGCACACAAAAGTAGTGCGAACTATAAAGACTTTAATTGAAACTAAACACATATTTGTTTTTATTTTGTTTGCAATCAACGAACTCATATTTTAAACGTTTTTAAAAAGGTAAAAACGTAACAATATTATAGATTTTTAAAGACACATGCATAATAGACACATGCAGGCACCCTTACACGACATGTGTACGGTAGATAATTTCTTAAAGTAGATAATTTCTGTTCTGGGGTACTATGTTTTTCCAACTCCACTTTAACTTTCACTTGTCCTCTGCAAATGACTTCCATGATTTTCATTAATATTTCTTTGATTATTGACTCAGATTATAGACTAAGATTGAGGTGAACAAGTTAATATAAATGACATTCGACTATGGATGGTACAAATAAGGGACGCATTCTCTATTCTTGTACTATCCCATGCGTACGGTAACCTAGGCTGTCATCAGAGGCGCGGCGGCCATTTGATGGATACTTTATTCCATAATTAATTAGAACATATTTTCCTTACAATTAAATAAATATAAATCACAATTATTTCAAAAAATATGTATTTTTAGTTTAAAATGAAAAACTGTATTTTAACTGAGGGCGAACAACACTATTTATTACAGTGAGACTTATATTGTCCTGCTTTATTGTTAATTCAATGTAACATGTTCGAGTAAAAAAGGCACCTTTTCTAGCAATCCAAAACTCATGTAATAAACATTGTTTTCTCATAAAATAGCTAATGAACAGCTAAGCGACAGATATGTTATCTTTACAAGGAGAATAATGTTATCTGGATAAATAGGTAAGACAACATCTATCAATTTTAAAAATGTATTACGAATATAAATAAAAATTTCATTGTAAGAAATTCTTACAAATTCATGTGTTGAATGCAAATCCCTTCGAATATAAAGTTTAAAAGTTTCTTTTAAAAATTGTTCAACATACAAAAGCTTTAAAACTTTTAAAAAAGTTAAGTAAAGAAACAATAATACAGGCATGTATTCAATTGAGTTTCCAAAAAAAACGCTTACGAGTTCGGTGGATTACACGTTTTAAAAGTGATTTGTTAATATTTTTTGTTGTCGTTTCTTTAACAAACAAAACTTGATGGAAGTTGTAGAAGAAAATTTTTAACTCAAAAAATGTTTTTCTTGGTAGAAAGGGTTTAAATGGGAAAGTTTTACTTTTCTTTTGTGTAACATGTCAACTTTTATTAAAGAAGAGATTTTTAAACGTTAAACAAGATTGAAAAAATTTTATTATATTGGTAGGTGTAAATATAAAATAATTGAATTGGAAATTAGGTATGTACTACAGTTGAGTTTTAAATCTTAAGACGTGTTATTTTTTGTCTTCCAAATGCTCTGAGAGTAAATAAAATTGCCATGAAAAGTTTCTTAAAAAATCTGCCTTTGGGGGTCGTTTTCCGCTGTTCATATATTTGTAATTAACACATACAATATGGGTGGTATGAGAAGCTAGGGAGTAATCCTGCTTAAAGGGGAGGAAAATATTTAACTTTTGCTTTGAGCCATTTGTTTCATCATATGCTTTAATTAGATTCTAAGGTTTATCAAACTTACTCGCCGTCCTCTTTAAGTGCCTCTTTGTGTAAAAATTAAATGACGATATATTTGCCTTTATCGTCTTAGTTTTCTTTTAATTTCTAACTTTTATTTTAGTCAACGCATAAGAAACAACATCTTCAACTGAAGTAGTTTTATACTTCATATAAAAAAATGAATGAATAAATATTGTTACAAAGTTTTTCATTTATTTACGTCACCTGTTCCTTCACTTGTAACACAGAAAAAAGTTCTTGCCTACTTCATATGGAAAATTTGTTTGCAAATCTAACTCATGCTCTTCACCTAAAGTTGTTGTTCTCATATTGCAACGTTACTTGGCATAATTTGGTGAATAAAAATTTCGTTTGTTGCCTCACAATAAACCAAAAAAAAAAGTTTCTTTTGTAACTTGAAACATGGAATGAGCAGGAATTTGACTTTGATGTGAAATTTAGCATTCACAAGAATTTTATAATTTTACTGCCGCTTGAAATGGTTTGCAATGCAAACATAAAATGCATACGAAACTTTTGAAACAAACAAATTAAAATTACATTTCTGTTGTCAAAACTCTTTTGTGTTCATGTTTTAGTTTTAATTCTAACGAACTGGTGATGTGAATAACAGATCTTGTGTAATGGTGATAAATTTTTAAATGTAAACTTACAAAATAATTTTATTTTAAACTAAATTTAAACATTCACTGGCCAAACTATGCTAAATTTATTTCAAATATTAACAATTTTTTTGCTAATATATTGCTGGCTAATTTTCGGAATTCCATGAAGTCGCCGTAGTCTAGTAGGTAGTGTATTGACGCAGTGTTGTTATTGTTTGTTTGTTTACTTGTTTATCCCTTCTTTATACTGATGTTGTTGCTATATTTTTGTTTATTCGTTGATCATGATGACACCAACTATTGTGTTGGAATACCTTCATGTCCATTTATACTCCATTTTTGTGAACAATAATTGTATTTAAGACTTTAATTTGACTCTCAAATTCAAAGTAATCTAATATGTTATACTTAATATATGTACATATGTATGTATGTATACCTATATACTCGTATTCCCCACATATAAGGCAAGAAATATACATTTTTATAATGGCTGCATACAAATACAAAAAAGAAGATATGAATGATATGAAATTAAACACAATTGTATTGAATTTATGTGCTCCCCTCTCACACTCTACAGTTTTGTTTCCACTTACACCAGATCCCAGTCCTCTTACAAAGCCATCCTTTGAATATTCTTCGATTAATATTTAATAGTGAAATCATACCTTCTGAGTGCCAAGAGAATAATTCGAATTGGAATGTGAAAAATGTCAATACCATACAAAGAAGAGATATGATAATACAATACAAATACGAACGGAAATGAATCACATTTTCTTTTAATATATTTTTAAGAGGAAGTGTAAAAAGAATTCATTACGAAAGTTAACATTAAAAAATCGTTTCACATAATATTTAACAGAATGGTTCCTACAGGTTTGAGTGCAATTTAGTATAAGAATTTCCATTTTTTTTTTAATAATATGTGAGTAGATAGTGAGTTGGTTTATTAGATGTGAGGCTGTGGTTCGAACCCCTGTCCAGACATCTCGAACGAAACGAAAAAATATTTTTTCGACGACTTCCTCTCACCAGTCTTCTGTCAAAAACTGTAGAAATAATATTGCCATGAAAAGTTTGCAAAAAAATCTTTCTTTCGAAATCGACTTTAAACTATAGATTCCGCAAGACGTGGATAAAATTAAAAAACAAACAATATAGGTGGTGTAAGAAGCTAGTTTATAATCCTGACTGAAGGGTTGTAATGAGCAATTCGTTCGAAAAATCTGTTGATGCCATTATGTGTGGATACAATATCGTTCAAATATCAGCATAAAAAAGGTAGAATTTAGTGAATGGCATGGGTTATTTTGGCAAGAGTTTAAGGCTTATTTGCTTAGACCTGCGACTTAATATATCCCCACTTGAAAATATCTAGCGGAGTCAAATCGCACTGTCTTGGTGGCCATCCTGGAAAATCACATGTTGTTGGTGTTCAGATCATCCAATGCAGGCCAAAAAAGCTCGTAATCAACGACCTATAGTTCTCACCGTCGACGTTTTCAAAATCCACAACATACGATGACTTTCTTTGGCGTGCATTGAATGTCATTAGCTCTCATTGTTATCGTCACAAATTCGACAATTTTAATGTCGAATTGTTTATGAACTCATTTATCCAAAAATGGGCCGTATCGTTGAAGATTATTTTTCGATGAAAGTTAGGGTCAGTCTCAACTACGGAAAAACGTCCTTGTCCTACAGTTTTTGAGTCAATTAAATTTTGTACGATTGCAGCCTCAAATTATGAAGCAAAATTCGCTAATTTTTGGTCTGCGAAAGATCAACTACTTATGAGTGACGGGAAATGGGAATTACTTGCACACACAATCGGACAGTGGTAATATTTTCGGCGATAATCTTGCGTTTGGTCAATAATTTACTGAGCCATTGGAAGGAAGTTCCGATATAAAATCTGAGCTCTTTTGGTCAACTTTGTACCGATCATTTGATATATTTCTATTAAAAATGTTCTACAAAGATAAGTGACAAGATCCACTGCATGTCAACTTTACAAATTTGAAAATGTACTGCAGTAAACCACGGACATTAATAATATTTTGAATTTTAAAGGGCGTTGTAATAAACTACCCTAATATCAGATCCATAAACTTAGTTAAGTGAAGCAAAGAAGAATTTTTCTATTTTAAAGTATCTGCTTTACATAATTTCACAGAATGTATGCATTAAACATCAACATTGTTGTTGTTGCATTTTAAATTATTGTTATTATGGTTCCTTTTAATAAACTACAACCAGGAATATGCAAATATTTTCCAAAAAATACCCATAGATAGTCGCCTTAAAGTCCTTTCTGCAAATACTTTTGAAAAACACTTCGAGCCACAACAAAATTTGTGTATGCGAGTGTAAATGTTGTCTTATTTGTTGCACACGCTAATACACTCGTGTATAAAGTTGCAAGAGTATATAAATAGATTTCTTTCTTGTTTCTATTAAAAAAAGCAACAACTATTTAAACAAAATGAATAAAAATGAAACAACTAAGAAAGTCAGAGTTTCTCCAACTATACAGTACAGTATAACACACATTGTGTAGACAAATTTCCGGTAACGCTTTCGCAAGTTGAAAAATCATTTCTAACAACATATCATTTCATAGTTTCTGAACTTTATTAAAATTATTTGCTGAACACCATGTCCTTGCCGTACTTCGTAAGCCATGTAGACAATGTGTAGGGACTCGTTGCAACTAAAATGTGTCTCATGACAGTATTGTTTATAAAGCAATGAAGATGATGATCCTGTTGTTGACACTGGTGTTGTTGCTGCTGCTGTTGCTGTTGAAGCAATAGAAAATATTTGTTCATTTTAAAAGTTGCTTTGAAAATATTTTTGTTTGCATTGCAAATGGGACTCTGGACACATTCCATTCCATGGAACTCTTCATAAACTCTGTGCAAGAGTATAAAGGTATGATTTATTTTTAAAAATATGCAAACAAATCTACTGGAATGTTTTAATGTAGTTCTAGCTTTTTTTTTATTTATTTTGCTTTCTGTATTTGGTCGACTCCAAGTTATAAATTTGCATTTATAAAGTGATTATTTTGTGGCTCAAATAGTGATGGAGGACATTTTCATAAATACTATGCACAAATAATCAACATATGGTTTGAAAAATTTAAAAAGAAAAGGATTTGTGGTCACATTATACGCATTTTATGGCATAGTATTTGAGTGCTGAACACTTCTGGTGTTTATCATGTTTGATTTTTTTTTTTGTTTTTAAATCAAACAATATTGTTCCATTGCTTCAACAAGTTGTTATCAAATATAAGAAAATCGTTTCATAGACTAAAAAAAACATTTTCATAATAAATTGGAGCTGTTGGTGATTGAATTTCAGCATAATTTTTTCTTTCTTACGAAAAACGAAGGACTTTTTACGAGAATACCTAGAATTATTCAAAGAAAAATCAAACCATTCAAAGGCAACTCCTATATGAATCCTAGAACATATAGACTTCATACTTCCGAAACTGTAACCGGAGATAGATGTTCTGATTGCATTTGTTAAATAGTGTGGATCAGAGACGCAGCAGTACTGTTGGTGCAGTATTGTTAGACTCTGATGGATTAATATAAATGCGAAAAGGACTGACAGTCATCATGGCATCATTGTAGCATTAATAGAGCTTTCAAAATTAAAAATTTTCGAAATAGCGAAGCTTTCTTCGATTTACTATGAAAATCGATTTACTATAGAACCTGTTTGATACCCAAGTTAAGACAACATTTTACTCAAGTCTAATTCTTTCATTTTGAAAAGAAAAAGAAGAAGAAAAATCTATAACCATCGCCCTGCTACATTGATTTTAATCCAGTAAATTATGGTCAAATGATGCCACCGGCCATCACCAAATAGTATACTTTCCAGGGAGTTCTTAAGCTGCATCTGATATTGTGCACATCAAATTTAACAATTTCCATTGTTAACATACCCATTACAACAGCAAGGGGTATTGCAACTGAACATTATTTATCGTTATGAACATCGTTCTTCTTCCAATTTTTCTTAGGTCCACTTACAGGACAACAACCGTATTTGGCTTAGTGTTCTTAAGAAAAATCTTACAAATGGTCGACTAACACAAATGCAATTGTTGACAACGGTAACTTGATACACGGCAACTTTCATATACAGTCGTCTATACAATACTCTTCACATACGGTTTAGTGCAGTAATGTCAAATAAAGTGAATCTCCTGCGAAATTTAGTCACAACAGTTTAAATAACGTATTCGTTGAGTAGATTTTATTAATAAAATTTTATAATTTGCAAGCATTGTCCATCTGTTGGGCTATTTCTGGTAAAATGGAGAGCATTACTGCCTTGGCCTATGACTTCAAATTCAACAAACGCTTCGTCAGATGACTTTTACTGAAGTATAACACTGCACGTAATGTACCACCTTAAAGTGTGAAATTGGTCAGATGTAAAATAAATGAATAAATGAGAGAGAGCATGTGTGTTCTACATAAGATAAAAATTACTCATTTTACTGTGAAGAACATAGGAACATGAAATTTGTATCTATAATTACCAGTAATTAGATTTCTCCATAAAATAGACTTTAAATTAAATGTTTAAATAGAAATTTCTAATTTTGTTTACTCAGTTATATTTATTACTTGTCAAACCAGTTTTTTTTTCTTTTTATAGAATAAAATAGTTTCGAATCGACTGTCAATAATAATTATAACAAAAAAAAAACTACATTAATTTCACGATTCTATTATAGTCACTGCAATTATAATTATTGATTAGTAAACAATTTAACAAATCACACATTAATTATTCATACAAAGCAAATACAATGCATTTGATTTACTTTCAATTGTTAATAAGAGTGAAAAAAACGTTTTTTTTTAATTGAAGCGCAAATAAAATTAAATTTTAAAATATATTCGCTTCTATAATGGATTTTGAATACAGTGCGCATGTACGTGGAAATAATTTTATCTTTATGAGCCACACATATTGCTAATAAATGAGTTCCATATATTTTGTATTAAATAGTGTTTGCAGATCAAGTTGTTAAAGAACTTACTTTCATTGAGGTAAACAAAGTTAGGCATGGTGTTATAGCAATTGAAAAAAATACCAAAAAAAAAAACTTATTTTAACAAGTAGTTGATATTACACTGGCAAGCAAAACTGTGCGTGTGCTAAATATAGTTTTATTAATAAAAAATAAAGGAAATGTTCTTTAGTATATTGACCAATAAATATATTTGACAGTTCCATAACACAAAAAACCAAATAAAAAATATTCATGAACTCAATACGCACAAATTTGTACGTTTCTGTGGAACAATACTTGTCGAAACGACATTGACCATGCTACTACTGTCGGTGGGAGGTAATATAGGTTAATGATTAATCGTTAAATTTTTTCTCGAAGTGTTTTCTTTTCTCTGGTGCATGTGAATAAGGCATAAACCATAGTGGAACTAAAATCCAATATAAACCATGATATTCTTTCAAATATGCAAGATGTGGCTTGATATCGAGGGGCTATTTCACTCGGTGACAATTACGATGGCTTGTAAGATTTAATGCCATAATAAAGAAATAAGACTACCTTCAAACTATTCACTCCATTTTATCGATTAAACCACCTCTATGCCGAATTAAGTTAATATTCAAAAAGAGTTCAAATACATTTAATAATTTGGTTGCCTGGGGAAAGCTTTTGAGTTAATACAGTGACTGGAATTTATTAAACTGAAAATCAAATTCAAAGATAAACAATTATAAATTCCCCTTTTGTGGTAGTAAATTTGTGGAACTATAGTGCAAGAATAAATCAAAAACTAAAAAAGATTAAATTTAAAATTTAATTTCTTCATTTGAGTTAAATTAAGTTTTTGAGGACTAATCAATGCCCCGCTAGTAGTATATTTAGCAGAGGGGTAGTCATTTGAACAGATACAAATCTTTTACGTTTTCCCCATTTTCATAATACAGTCCACATTTCATTTGTCTTCGAATTCATTCAGACAGAATGTGGTGAATTTATTTTCTTCCTATTTCTACTGCAACCATTTATCAAAGTCTTATCAGTATGATAATACAGGGTGGCTTATAATAAACACAAAAAAATGCGTTGAACGTTTTATGCAGCATAAAACAGTTGCTAACGAGCACTGCAATGAAACGGTTGTGTGAACGGAAAAGTATAATTGCGGACAATAAATGAGAAAGAAAATCAATTTAATATTTAAATTGTTTATAAATAAAATTAAACGCTTATTAAGAAAACAAATACTAAATAAAAACTAATAAAAAATAAATGTAATAAAAAAGACATTGTTTTAAACGGTGTATACATTACAAAAAATAATAAAAATAAAAAGAAAGAAAAAGAAAACAAAAATAATAAAAAAATATCATTCAATTTCAATATAATTACAAATGTTATGGTGTATGTTTTAAAATCAATTTAAATAGTTTATTAGTATTAAACAAAACAACTTAATAAATAAAATAAAATAAAATATTGTGTTAAAAATTCTAAAAAAAATTAAATTCCAATTAATAAAGAAAATTAAAAGAAAATAATCTCATGACATTGAAATTGTGCATAAGTTCTGTCTGAATTCCAATGCAGTTGTCGTTGTCAGCAACAAAAAAAAAGTTAATGACAGTTACTTAAGAAATTAAAAAAAAATTAATTAAAAATATTGCAAATATCACAATGAATATGTAGAAGTGTTAATATTCTATGAAATATTCATAAAGTGTACGTGAAAGAATATCAACAATGCACCCATAGGTCGTCTTATAAGAATAGAAAGTGTTATGAATTCAAAGTGATTTTTTTTTGTTTTTCTCTTTGGAGTGGCATTTGTTATCACATTTGCTGACCACATTTAATTCAAAACATGATTACTAAAGGTGGGTGTGTGTCTAAAATCTAATATATTTTCCACAAAAAAAAAAAAGAAAACTTACTTGTCAACGTTACTGTAGCAGACCATACGTCTTCGCTGGCAATTGATGATGAAAAAAATAAAATAAAATACACCAGCTAGTGACTTCATTAGTATGTATTTAGATTCTCATTTGTCAACATAGTAAACGATATTGACATTTGGTGTTGTTTTGTGTTCTTAACTATTCTTTGTTGATTTTTCTAATTATACACAGAAACAATAAAAAGATAAAAATATTGCAGTTGCTCTTACAACAGTGGCAGCATCTATGGCGACTGTTTGACATTTACAACAGCCACTTTGTATGGCAAAGGACACAAATAATTGTGATGTAATAGCTTTAGTATTACTTCCTGTGTAAATGAAACCAATATTGTGTGTTGTAAATTGTAACTTCATTGTAAATATTAAACCATGTGGTAGCCGATGGCAATTAAAAGGAGATATAAAAAATAGTCAGAAAATTTAATAAAAAAAATTCAAAACAAATTAAAAAAACAATTATAAGAAAATATTTGAAAATTATTTTTATAAAACATATGGACGCTTTTATTCGACTACTCAAGAGAAGTCAGAAGTCTGGTAGCCATAGTCTAGTAGGCTTATTAGACGTTCAAACCCCCGATCAGACATCAAGACGAAAATATCAACAAAATATTTTTTCGACGATTTCCTCTCAGCAGATTTCTGGCAAAAACTCTGTGATTAAATAAAATTGTCATATTAAATATCACAAACCAATAAAATAACAAAAGAAACAACAATAGTAACAGCAACTATTGTTTGAAGTGTTAGAAGATAATAATGAAGACAAATTGAAACTGATAAGAGTAAAAGACATACAGAAAAAGGTATGAGCAACTTTAGAAAGAAATATAAAGTAAGATATTAGGAGTGAATACAAAAGTGATGGAATATTTGAGTTGACAGCTGCAATTTCAAATGCTGTAATTTCATTGTTTGTATAGGTGCATAAGCAAAAAACAAACAAACGTAAAATATCTGCCAACAATGTTCAAATTGTAAGAGAAAATAAAAAAGGATTTGTCTTAGGAGCTCCTTTTACAATTTGAAAATCACTTCATTCTATCATTTAGTCAACAATCCTGAGAGCTGCAAGCAATTAAGTTTTCCTTATTTCGTAAAAGAGAAAAGGAAAGAAAATTAAATAAAGAAAGAAACATAAAGAATATGCGATAGACAACAACATACATATAAAATCCACATACATACATACTCGTATAATAATTTTTAATTTTGTATACATTGTATGCATGTGTGAAGGACTCTTTTGCAGCACAAAAGAAGTGTATAAAGACAGCAAAAATGTGCATGTGTTTGGTTAAGTGCGTATAATAATTTACTCTCTGCCGTGTTAAGTATTTGGTAATGAGATCTTCTCTTTGCTATTTCTTTGTATTTAAAATCAAAAAGAAGACATAAGTTTTTGTAAATTAAAAACACTTGATTCTTTTAACTCTTAATGTAGAATTTGCCAAACGTTCACGCACAGTAACGGAGCATATGTGTTCGCATTAATTTTCATATGCTAGGAATGACCGTTTGTTCCGTTAAATTCGTTCGGCTAATTATATCATTATAAACGAAGTTAATAATTTTTAGATGAAGTTGCCGTAGTCTAGTAGGTAGTGTGTTGGCTTATTAGACGTAAAGTCCGGGTTCGTATCCCAGGTCAGACATCAACAGGAAATGTAAAAAAAAATATTTCTTTGGCGACTTCCTCTCAGCAGATTTCTGGCAAAAATTCTGAGAGTAAATAAAATTGCTATGAAAAGTTTCTCAAAAATTTGTCGTTCGGAGTCGACTTTAAACTGTAGGTCCCGCTACTCATGTATAAAATTAACACACACAACATAAGTGGTGTGAGAAACTAGGTCGTAATCCTGACTGAAGGGTTGTAATGACCAATTACGTTACGTACGATTAATTTTTAGAATAATTACGCGACTGTGGTATAAGCTTTTGAGGCGGAATCAGGCCTTAAATTTCATCGCTTGTTTCAGGTATCAACGCATGGAATATATAAATTATGTTTTTCATCAGACAATTGAAAACACGTGCCAATCCTTAAAGGAGTTCTTTCATTATCCAAGAGGATAAAGTATCGGAAAGCCATTCTGGCCTTCAGGCTTTGAGGATCATTGTGGTTGTGGCTTATTCACATATGCTTTTGACTTAAGAAAAACTGTCTAGACAAACTCTAACGAGGACAAATCACAAGATTTCGGGTGGCCAGTTCCCTTCCTTCCCAAAATCTATACCAAACAATTATTTTTTCGTAATGCTTTGAAAGCTCTTGGATCTCATGTGGGTTAGAATCGTCTCAAATTCAACAATATTGATTGTTTACGTACCCATTTATACAGAAATTGACCTTATCGCTGAAGTTGATTTTTCCATAAAAATTGGAGGCAGTTGCCCACTGCTCCAAAGCGCGTTTAGCAAACACACACCGATTTCTGTGGTCGCCTGTCTGTGGTGATTTGGTTACTGAAAAAATGACAACTAATTTCACAGATGCAGCTTAAACATGTTCATTTGCTTCATTCACTCCAAAGCCCATTCAGCGAATAGACATCATTTTCTGAAGTCGTTTACCTTCAGTTCCTTGGTCAATTGAATTTTGTACAGGTGCAGATACAAATCACGACGCAAAATTCTTCAAGTCGTGAATCGCGAAATCATCTGACTCAATTTCTTTTGTAAATCTTATAGACAGCTGCATTTTTTCGGCTAGTATTGTTTTTCGTCGACCTACAGGTGTTAATCGATCGTTTACTTATTCAATGCGCTCGAATTTAACCTCCAGTATAAGATAGTTAAGTTTATAGAGATTAAAACACCATATCGAATGCGATGCTCTGTACATTCTTCATAGACAGATATGTTATATTTCGAGAAATCATTATTGTGGTAGTCTAGTAGGTAGTGTGTCGGCTTATTAGATGTAAGGCCACGGTCCAAATCCCAGGTCAGACGTCAAATCGAAAATATGAAAAAAATTTCTTCGCCGACTTCCTCTCAGCAGATTTCGAGCAAAAACTCTGATAGTAAATAAGTTTGCCATGAAGAGAATCTCAAAAAATCTGTCGTTCGGAGTCAACTTAAAACTGTAGGTCCCGCCACTCATGTATAAAATTAACGCACACAACATAGGTGGTGTGAAAAGCTAGCGCGTAATTCTGACTGAATGTATGTATGTATTATTGTGGAGAGCACGAGGACTGTAGAGAATGTTAAGAGAGTAGCTAAAAACACTACCGGTATACTTACAGAACTGTTCAGCGTATGTATACTAATTAAAGTTGAATATGTTCTCACCGTTCTCCTCTATGACTACGAGAGTTGGATTCTTGCAGAGGTCATAAACTGAGAGATTGTTTGTAAACCGATGTCTCCATAGAATTTTTAATGTGGTATGATATTTTAGTGAAAAAATCCAAAAAGTAAAGAAGAACTCAATATACTATATCCACAACTAATATACTAATATACTAAAATACTGTTTCCTAATATAATATAAAGCAGATGATTTTTTTTTGACACATTTTGAAACAAAACCAGAGATAATCATTGAAAATTTATTAAAGTAAATAAAGCTCACGAAGTTGTATATTAAAAAGCTTTTTAAATGACATTAAACTCTTTGCTGGGCTCAGTTCCTAAATAAATTTCTTTTAATATTTAAATTTCGAATCTTAAATTTTAAGCTGTTTTCAAATAAAGAATTAAAGAACAATAACTGCCTGTCTTACCTTATCAGGCAGCCGCTTAATTCTTTTTCCAAAAATCTTTACTTCTTCTTTAATTTTTATTTTTAAACAAATAAAATATGAAATTAACTTCAACAAATAAAAGCAGACATAATGTAAACTAAAATGAAATAAATAAAGCGGAAAAATCTAAAACCAACAAATTTTAAAAATTTAAAGATACGGAATATGATTCTGCCCTATTGCCGTTATTATAGTTGCTTTGTTAAAACTGACTTACTAGTAACCGGTGTAAATATCAATGTAATTTGACGTAAAAATAGGAAACAAATAAAACAGAGTATTTCTTCAACTTTTTTATCAACAGAAATTTTGAAGGTTCTTAAAAAATCTAAGCCTTGATACTCACTCTGCTTACACAACGGCATACGGACTTATTCTAGTGCTCATGAGATGGCTGTAAGTCGGATAGCTACTTCAAAGAGTAAGGCTAATGGCGCAGGAAATATAGACCAGTAGTTAAAAGAGCAAAAAGTTCATCCAAATAAGAAAATCGATTGTAATGACCAATTATGTATGTATGTATATATGTTTCCAAAAATCATATATTCTTTTTATTCACTCGTCTTTTGCGTAAAGCACATACGTTTATGCTTAATTGTCTAGTGGATCGCACACTGCATTGCAGACAAAGCTCGTTCTTTAGACAAACTATCCGCATGTGGAAATCTTTTTCTGCAGAGGTCTTTCCTGTTACTTATAATATAAATGTTCATACACACTGTTCCCTCTTTCTTCTTTCCCATAACATGGTGTCATACTTACAATCTTTTAATTTCGAATCAGCCTTATGAATACAAATGAAGACTTTCAAAAATAATTCTTGTGTTTCCTATTTGTTTACTCAACAAACAACACACCAACACAAAATTTGACCGAAAGTGTTAATTTCGACATCCTAATTTAATTACATGGCTCATGAGACTTCTATGGAAATACAAAATGACAAATTATTGTGCTCAGTATCAGTATTCCTACAGAATCAGTAAAATTCGCTATCTGCACATACATACATATTCTAAGCCAATCACGTAAAGTTAATTACAAAAATAATGAATTTCACGTTATTCCCTTAATTATTATTTTGTTTCACTTTAACAAGGCAAACATTTTTTCTTTTCCTTTTTTCTGTTTAACCTGCCTGTACCTGTTACCTGTAAGGTAAATTAAGTGTGAAAATAGAAAATATAATTTTATAATCTAATTAATTATGTTTTAACTAAAAAGATACACAGTTAATCGAAATTTTATGGCAGGAAATGTCCTTGTAGCACCATCAAGTCGCCAAGTAAACAAGTAATGTCAATGACCCTCGTTCGTCTTGGTTGTCAACTTTAACGGACAGACACTTAAACCATTTGCAAAAACTTATGAGAGGGTGTGTAGTTAACCATTTGATTAGCGAGCTTATACATACTTATGTATATATAAGTGTACGTGTGAGTAAATTGTATTGTAAGTAAATTGCGTGTAAGTAAATTGTATACAGCGTATTACGACAACTTTCAAGGCTGAAAACCACAAGGACAGTAATTGAAAAGCAATATGATTAGGCAGGCATTTAATCAACAAACTTGAGTATGTACTTACAGAAGAGAGAGAAAGTGCAATTTTTTGCAATTATTGAGAAATAGTGATATTTTCAATACAGCGTAGGTATCATATCAATTTCATTGTACGATCTTTCAACATTGATTACAAAACTTTGCCAATTTATAACGGCCAAACTGTTGAAGCTGCATTTGTCAAATTAGCGATGAGTCATATTTCCAGATAACTAGATAAAGTATGTGATAAAACAAAATTGTCGAATTTATGACGATACCAATCCATATGAGATCAAAGAACAATCAATGATTCTTAAAAAGCCTTTCTTTAATGTGAATTTATAGATCACGGCGTCATCGGTCCATATTTCAATGACAAAGACGATGATTACAAGTTCCTTTTGGCCTGAATTGTATGATCTGGACTCCAACGACATTTGGTTTCAACAGAACGGCGCTACATTACACACAACTCATGGATATTCTTCACGAGTGATTTGAGTACATGGTTATCTCCCGCGGAGAAAATTTGAACTAGAGAACGAGATTATGCCACTTGACTCCGTTCGATTTAGTCAGGTAAGCCATAGTGGTCCTCCAATACAACATAACCTATTCCACACAACTCATGCCACAATGTGTATTCTGCACGAGCGATTTGAGTACGTGCTTATCTCCCGTGGAGAAGATTTGAACTGGTGAACGATATTATGCCATTTGACTCCGTTCGCCTTAGTCATATAAGCTTCTTTTATGTCGCAGGAGTATGCGAATAAGACATAAAACACAGTGCTTCCCAAATTCAATACATAACCCATACCATATCACAAATTCAGAGAGATTTCTTTGCACCAGAGTCATTGTAAATTTGGCAGACAAGCCGTGGCAGGCATTTAAACGATGTTATGTTCTATGCAACATGGCATCAATATGTCTTTCAAACGAAAAATAGCCATAGTCCAGTAGGTAGTTTGTTGGCTTATTAGACGTGAGGCCGCGGTTCAAATCCCAGATCAGACATCTACAACAAAACGAAATATAAACAAATATTTCTTCGGCAAATTCCTGTCAGCAGATTTCTGGTAAACACTGAGTGAATAAAAATTGCGATCAAATATGTCTCAAAAATCTGTCATTCGGAGTCGAAAATAAACTGTACGTTTCACCACTCATGGATAAAATTAACACATGCAACATGTGTGGTGGATGAGAAACTATATTGTAATCCTTACTAAAGGCTTGTAATCACCAATTAAGTAAGTGAGTAAAAAGTGAAATGTAGCTCTGCTCAGAATAGAGTTTGATCGTATAGTAAAAGTGTGAGGAGTAGTTTTAAAAATAATATATTTGAGTTACACAAATTAAATTTTAATTCTCAACATGAAGTTCCTTTTCATTTTAAATTTATTCAACTTGATATGAGAATTAAGCTGTTTATGTCACATATTTAATTGCATGTGCAAAACTTTTTTATTTTCATTAAAGTATTTCTGAATGCACACATAATTTCCCCTTTTTATTTAAGTTTTGTACACAAAATATTACTTTTGCTCAACAAATAAAACGTGCAACATCTGTGCATTTTCTATGCAATTTAACGCAGAATTACTCATACAAGCATATTTAAAGTACATAAGTAAGTTTGTAAATATTTGTAATACTTATAGAATATGAATCTAAAGGGAAAACTTAATTACGAAATAAACAAGATTTCTGGCAATTGAGCAAATATGTTGAATAGGAATTGCTTTTGTATTACATGACATTATTGATGCCCCTCTTTTTTAATGGTGATTTTAGTTTAACTGGTACGTGTAACATTACTGTATGTAATCGCTTGTGTTGGCAAGACCCAATCCTATATACTATAAGCCAGTACCAGTGCTTAACAGTATGCATTCCATAAAAAGATACATTTTCGCCAACACTACTCTATAAAAACAGACTCATAATCAAAGCTTTCGCTATCAAATTACATAAGAGTGGTGTTAGTAATCCCTCCACTTTAGCCGATTACAAGATAGGATCACAATTGGGTAAAATACCAGTCATCAATCACTGCCTTGAAAACCAAGAAAGAGACAAGACAATAAAAGCTGTAAGCCTTAGGAATATTAAGAAGCTCTGTTTAGTGGTAAAAGATCTCATAGTGAACTGATGAAAAAGAAATATCGAGTCCTTCATAAAGCGTTGTGCGACTGTTTCTTTTTTGCTTGAGTCGGAAGTGGGAATCTTCGAAAGACACTTTTGTTCGCTGGTGCCAATATACTAAGCCCAGGGGACTCAACCACTCTCCTACCGCGGGACTGCCCTAAGGTATTACTTCGCTTAGGGCTGGTTAAGTTTAAAGCTTTCACACATTAAATCAAATTTCGCCTTCGTACCTCCAACCTTTATAGTTCCAGCATAACCACAGCCATTGTCAGGTTGTATTGGCTCCATAGAATTTTATAATTCAACACTTCTCTCATAAGCCGTTTTGGCCTAGAACTCGTTTCCCCGGGCCATCCAAATCTGGGGCAGCATATTAGAAAAAGTAAGTAAGCAAGGCTAAATGTAAATCTACCTCTACGTTCTCCCACCGTGACTGCCATTTGTGCATTGAGGTTCTTCGTTCCTCCGTTTTTAATGCGCCAATGTGGCCATTGAGGGCATCAATTTCTGGGCAATATGTATCATGAACGATGAACCGATGGCCCCACCAGGCAAAATCCACTTCAAACACAGACTTAGGAAACTCTTAGATCTCGTGGGTTTTGTTAACGTCCCAAATTAGACAATTTTGTTTGTTCACACAAACATTCATCCAGAAAAAACAGAGTCAGTAACTAGCTTTTCTAGAACCTATTCAGGAAATATACGTCGTTGGCTATGATATATCAGTTAATAAAGCAATGCAAACAGCCTGGACGGAAACGTGCACATAGTGAGCCTAAGTCTGTATCGCTTATACTGCAGTTGACGATTTAACTGGTTGAAATGCGACTTATCTCACAGCATCAGTAACCTATACTTCCACACAAATAGTGTCCGGTGTACACAAGTGAAAAGTTTACCGATACCTTCTCTACTCTTGTGGTAAGCATCACCGTATAAACAGTATCGAAACCATTGACTTTTGACAAACGCTCATAGCAGCAAATTACTAGCCAATTTAGAGGGAGAAAAAAAATGTTATAATGTTTTGCGAATCAAATGTGTTAGAAGCAACAGATATACAGAGTGAAAACTGGCGGATAAAGCAGAAAAATTAAATGCAAATAAACATTTATTTTGTGTTAAAAAAGGGAAAATTTAGAATATTTTTTAATTTCTTCAATGAAAAGTTTAAAGATTCTTAAATATTTAAATAATAATAGAAATGTGCGTGATTTTCGGTCACAATGAATATAGTTTCTTCTGCAAGAGGTAATTAAGAAGCTAAATATTACAAGATCAAAATAGGACGTATTGTTCATAAAAAATGTTTCTTGCTGAAAGTTGCCAATATTTTTTAATTTCTTGAAAGAAAAAGTAAAAAATTGTTATTGCTAGTAGTTGTTTTTATTATTTATTAATAGTTTTAGACAAAAATTACATTTTTTATTAACTCTCGCCAATATAAAAAAACCCACCCCAAAACCTAAAAAAACAAAACAGACAGACAATCAGAAAGGGACAGAAATACTTTTTGGTAATATTTGCTGTCCCTTTCATAATTCGCTGGTAAACGTCAAAATTGCGTTTCGATACTGTTTATACGGTGGTAAGCATGACTGATTTTATTTTACATTTTACAAGAAAATAAAATTAAATTATTGCCATGAATATGAATACATACGAGTATTTTGATAATATTTGTGATGCAATTAAATTATGCCACATTTGTCTTGTTAAGGGTAAAGATTTAAACATTTACAGGGTGTTAGTTATGTATGCAAAAGCATTTAAACATATTCATTTAAGTGATAATAAATGTTTTCGAATTGTAAAACTAACAACAATTGCATTAATATGGGAATACAAATGTAAATTAGAATTCAGATTTAGACATTGTGGCAGAGAACATACAATATTTTCTCACATCCATTACATTTAATAAACAATAAACCGATGATTGAATGCAGAAAAGCCAGGAGAATACATATTGAATTAAATGCGATAAAATGAATTGAATGTAAATTGAATGCTTGTATCAGAAGACATATCAGTTTAAACGAATTGGAAATACCAAAGTAATTCATCTGAGTAAAAGGCATACAAAATACGGAGGGCTGAAGATAAATTATTTATTACATGTAATACGTATTTGGTTAAAATACGTTGTTAACTACTACTGGCCCACTGTACTTAATGCTGGTGCATTGGGAACCTGCCGTTTATTGTTCAATTTGTAACACAAGTTTTATTGATGCAATTGAATGCATTTAAGTTCATTGCTTAGTTTCGCTTTGGTTCTTTTATGTCCAACCAAAATCCCTGACGTTCATTTTGGCACTTCAATTAAATGTTGTTTAACTTTTTCTGTCCATTTTTCCTCATGTAATACGTATTTGGTTAAAATAAATTGTTAACTACTATTGGCCCACTGTACTTAATGCTGGTGCATTGGGAACCTGCCGTTTATTGTTCAATTTGTAACACAAGTTTTATTGATGCAATTGAATGCATTTAAGTTCATTGCTTAGTTTCGCTTTGGTTCTTTTATGTCCAACCAAAATTCCTGACGTTCATTTTGCCACTTCAATTAAATGTTGTTTAACTTTTTCTGTCCATTTTTCCTCACAATTTAATACCAAATCGCAGACACATATATATGTATGTATGTACCTGCAAAAACTTTTAAAACATGTTTTAAAAAATTGTCGTTAACAAATACGGTTCAATATGGTTTTGGCATGCTACAAATGGCAATAAAACCAAAAATTGTTTTCATATTAAATTGTTACCAGTTTTTATTTTATTTGTTTGTCAGCAAAATTTCTCAGTATCTAAATGCTCAAGATTTGCAATGGCAAGGATAGTGTATCCCGAGTGATGTACAGACACCAAAAAAAAAAGTCTGGTAGTAAAACAAAATTGAAACAAAAAGTTTCTCATGTCTCGCCACTCATGGATAAAATTAACACACACAACATGGTTTGGTGTCAGAAGCTAGGTTCCAATCCTAACTCTAAAGGATTGTAATAAGCAATTAAGTAAGTAATACTCATCTTAATATTAAGCAGTCATACTTCATTTTTATCCCTGGCCTTAAAATTACAAAATCATTGAACCATTTAAAACAAGTGCAATGTTAATGCCACTTACGTTAATGCAATTTAGTTCTCATTGAATCTTAATTGTTTTATTTCAATTGGCCTGAGCATTTACCGTTTTTTAAAAACCGTTTTTATACGTGTTTTGTTATGTTATTTCTGCCATAGAAATGTTGACCGGAAATTCATTTACCGAAAAACTTATTGTTTTTGTTTTTGTCCAGATAAAAACAATGTTTATGTTTTTTTCTTTATCAAATGCAATAAAATAATAATCCCATAAACATTTTATTGGCAACAATACAAAATATGAACAAGAAAAAGCCAAAATTGATTGCCTGCTGTGAAATAAGAGTTTTTTTTTTTTTTGTTTTAAGTATAAAACATAAACACTTTGCATATTTGAAGTAATCAAATTGTGGCCATTAAATATGAAAACAGAAAAAAAAGAAAAGATAAAGATAAAGAATGAAAAAATTAGGAAATATTTTAAATTTTTATAGAATTTCTATTCCCACTACACCCAATGTCTTTAAGACTTTGTTCATTCGGGGGTCTGTGGCCATATGGCTTCATTATGGTGTGAACCTGAGAAATACAAAAATATTTTTTAATTAATAAAAGAGGTTACTAGCAAGTGATAAAAATAATTTTCATTTTATTTGGTTGAAATAAAAAAATTCACGGGAATTTTCTATAAATATAGTGTATTGTGTTGAAACAAACAAATTGTTGCATTTAAGAAATAAAATATATTTATTTATGTGGTTTGCTGTTATTTTTGTAAGAACTAAGAATTTTTAAAAATATTTTTTGAATCAAATTTATAAATAAAAAAGCTGTGTTTTCGAGAAACTAATTAACGACTTCGTTAGTTCACAAGGTAAAAACATTTTGGTAATAAGTAATGACCATCTTGTCAGGGCAACATCTGTCAAATTAGCTATCATTTATTCCGCCAAATCACCATGGATAGGCTTTGGAGCAGTTGACAATTGACCCTTATTTTCAACGAAAATTTATCTGAAAATTTATCAACGATGAGGCCCATTTCTGGATGGATGGTTACGTAAACAAACAAAATTTCCAAGTCATTGTTTGGTGTAAATTTTGGGTTGGCGACGTTCATAGGTCCATGTTTCTCTGCGAACGTCATTGACAAGGACATCGCTGTCAGCGGTGAGCACTTTTAATCGAATTGGATGATATGGATCTTTACGTGTTACACAGCAGAGATCAGCAATGAATCGTTTTTTCGCTACTCATAAGCACTCAAGAAATTTTCAATATGAGTGAGTCAACAATATTGAAATTTAACTATGTATTCTGATACATTAGTACTCAGTACAACGTTGATTTATAAGTACAGGTTGCAATGAGTATGCGTACAACGTTGACATCAAACTTATACCTTTCGAAATAATGTTTAAGTATGAATGCGTATAAGTATTAGAAATTATGAGTATGATTCGATTCTACTCCTTTTTTTTTTTGAATACTCATTGCTGATCTCTGTTACACAGCTCAGGGCTTGTTTATCTCACGTGAAGGTGACGATATCATGTGATTTAACCACATTAGACTTTTTCTTATTAGGAATAAAATTAATTTTGATTTTATAGGACAGAGGACATATATTTTATGTTACATTTTTAAGTCTAACCTATCATGCATCTATTTACTGCATGTGTATTTATTAATGCATACTTCCCCTTTATAAGAAATGAACATGTCGTAGAAATTATTTTCTATTTAAATTAATAAAAACTGGTGCTGGTATTTTTATGGCTTGACATTAAAGTGTTACATATTTATTGACAATTTTATTGATTTTCTTCTATATTTAGTTAGTTGTGTTGCTGTTTATGTAGACCGTGGATGTAGAGGCATAATTTCCCTACATCCCTGCCTTCCATTTCTATTCACGACCAGCCAAAGTGAAGAAACAAAACAAATGTTTAGCAAATGTTGGAACATAAAAGTTTAGGCAATTTAATGCAATAAAATGTTATTTCTTTTATAAAGTTAATACCTATTTCCGAGAAAAAAGATTAAAAACATTTCTAAAAAAATTTCGATAACTGTTGCTTCGAAAAGAAAGTAAATACACTCCGATAAAGAATTGTTTATTCAACTTGTTTCTACAAGTGAATTTCACAAATAAATTACTCTTAAATTTACATGGAAATCTTCTATATTTACTTACTTTTATTGTCTTAAGTTTAACTAAAATATTTCTGTTCCATGTTTATATTTCCCTAAACTTCTTTCATTAAATCTACTGCCTATTGAGGCGTAGTGCACATCAAAATCAAATATGCTCTTTTCGTGCTTCTGAACTTATCATCAAGTATTCAATAAAGATTACAATACAATACAAAAATAAAAACGCAACATATTCTTTAACATCAGCATTGTTTTGACATGAAAATCTGAATATTGACAGTTGAGTAACGAAGAGTATGTCATTGAGATTTTGAATATGTTTCCGTCCGTATTAGATGGCTTTAAGTGATGGTATCGATATAAGTGTATGGGCTTATGGGTGGTTGTTTTTGTGTTAAATTGTTTTGTTAAAATACAATAAAATTTAATACAGTAGTCAGGAGCAACTACTTACATACTTTCATATCTATCGGGTTATTTATTATTATAAAAGAAAGTATGTGTGATATATCAACAAAATTTTTTTATTCGTTTCAAAGGCGAATTGATGCCGTAATATATGGACTATAAAATCCGCATTCGAAATGTGTAATTGTGCATGATTTTGGCACATAGATCAGGCTGAATTTGGCTGGGTTATATTTGATTGTAGTTTGTGGCTTATCCCTATACTCCTATGACTAAGGAAAACCTTAAAAAAGTCTAACGGCGTCAAATTGCCCAATCGGTAGTACATAATATCCAATTTGTCCTGAGCTTTATGGCGCATAGCGTCATCTTGTTTAAACTACATGTTCTTAATGTCCTGACCATTCAATTCAAACCAAACAATGTTTGTAATCAACGACTTACAGTGCACGTTGTAAACAGTGATGGCCTAGTCCACATCATTCTTAATAAAGTATGGACCCACCAGGATGTATCTTATGTGGATTGGTATATTGTTTGTTCTCGCATCCATTGATCTAGAAATAGCCCTCATTGCTGAAGATGATTTTTGGATGAAAAACACCCGTTACATTTCCTTAACAGAACACCAATTTTGATGAAAAATAATAAAAATTGTTTTTGAATGCTATATGCGTTCTTGGTGGTTTAGTAAAATTGATTGAAAAGTGACAACAAATTTGAAAGATGTTGCTTCAATAAGATGGCCGTTATCAGCTATCAAAATTCTAAAATCACACATTATGTACACGCATTAAGTTAGGTAATATGCACACAAACTTAGAAAATACAGTGTGCGAGATACAAGGAGAAAGCAGATTTACACTTACTTACAGCTATTAAGTAAGTTGAAGTTGCCATATTCTAGTAGGTAGTGTGTTAGCTTATTAGACGTAAGGCGACGGTTCAAGCCCTACGTCAGACATCAGAACGAAATATGAAAAAAAAATATTTCTTCGGCGACTTCCTCTCAGCAGATTTCTGGCAAAAACTTTGAGGGTAAATAAAAAATTGTCATGAAAAGTTTCTCAAAAATATGTCGACTTTAAACTGTAGGTCCCGCCACTAATGTATAAAAATTAACGCACACACAACATGAGTGGTGTGAGCAGCTAGGTCGTAATCCTGACTGAAGGGTTGCTTGAAGGGTTGTATTTATAAGGGTTGTAATGGCCAATTATGTTATGTATGTATAGCTATTAACGAACACTGCTTATAAAACCAGTTTAGAAGATAAAAAGTAGAGTTTGAATAAAACATAGAAATAGATGTTTAACTTGTGCTATTTAGTGGGAATATTTGTTCCGCTATTTTACTATTCATTGCTGTTCAAAAAAAAATGTGCTAAAGGGGACACTGTATTTTTTATAAAAACAAATCATAAAAATTTAATATAATCCAAGTGACAGACAGAGGTCCTCACATTCCCGTATTTAATTTAATTCAATTTCGTTTTACTAAATTAATTAAAATGTCGAATTAATTAAAAAAAATAATAACGATTCCTTTTTAATTATGGCGTATTAAAATTATAAAAAAAAATTTGAAATGAAAACATGATATATTGTTGCTAAAAAGAAAAAAGAAAAAATAAAACCTTTAAAAAAGGAAATTTATTTCCCTTTAAGGCAACATTTTGTCTAAGACCTCGTTTAAGCAATAGATGCCAGAAAAATAAATAAAAAATTTAGAGACAGACACGCACGCATTCACACAAGTGCGACAACATTAATGTCATATTCGTTGTCAACGTAATCGTCTAAGGTCAAAAGGATTATAAAGTTTAAGCATTAAAAAAAATTTTTCTTTTGACATAGAGTTCAGCTTTGTTGAAAACGTTATTGAAATATTTTTTTTTGGTTTTTTTTTGAAATTTAATCGTCAGGCAAATCAAATTTTGTTTTTAAATAATCAACTTAGATTTCCAAAAAAAAAGGATGTTGTCTCAATGCTTCATGCCAACGATTTGCAAGTTTTAATAGCAATTTCCATGAATTCAACTTCATTATTCAGTTTATATGGACGTTATTTGTGACTCACTACAGCTGACCACATTTATTATGTACTTAGTTTTAGAATGTTTTTCTCCTGCGAAAGAAACCAAAATAAGACGGTTAAATATTATTGCATTATTTTTTGTAGTACGTAATAAATCATTGAATATAAATCACTTAAAAGTATATGCATATCCTTTAAAGTAAATACTATGATATGAAATATATCACTGTGTTTCTTTTTTTATGGAAACATATAAATGTTACCAAATTAAAAGTAAAAACATTACAAAAATAAAAGGGCGTAAAGTGCATTCATACACCAATTTATTGAACGAGTTGCAGCAGGCTTAAGAAAATCATTTAAATTTACGAAACCTTCCAACATAGCCTTTCGAACTTTGCCATTTGTTGACGAGTAACTGTCAAATTGCCATAACTGGAATTTATTCAGTCGATTTTGCCAAATCAGCATATACGCCCATAGGTAACCACATGTGTTTGCTGAATGGAATTTGGAACAAATGGCAAATGACCCGCATTTTCATGGAAATATTATCCTCATCGGTGAAGCCTATTTCTTGATGAATGGGTTTGTGAACAAACAAAATTGTCGAATTTGGGGCGATACATAATTCAGATGAGACCCAAGGGAGTCCAATACATACATACATACATAATTGGTCATTACAAACCTTCAGTCTGGATTACGACCTAGCTTCTGACACCACTTATATTTTGTGCGTTAATTTTTGGACATAAATGGCGGGACCTACAGTTTAACCCTGGGCAGTTATTGTCCGACGAATCGACGAAGATCATTTACTCTTGCAGGCTTTCGTTATCAAATAAAGTTGTTGAAAAAAAGAGCGAAATTTGGCCAAACATAAAAGAATTATGTGGTAAGGAGTAAATGAGCTTCGCCGATTCGACGAACAGTAACCATTCAGGGTTAAATAGTTCGTCGATTCAACGAAGAGTAACCTTAATGTACAAAAATTAAGAGTAACCGCCCAGGGTTAAAGTCAACTCCGAACGGCAATTTAATTTACTGTCAGAGTTTTTGCCAGAAATTTGCCGAATAAATATTTTTTGAATTTTTCGTTTTGTTGGAGATTTCGGACCTGGGATTGAACAGGTCTACGTCTAATACGAAAACACACTACCTACTAGACTACGGTGACTTCGTATCCAATATGACACGAAAAAGTCACTGTTATTTGCAAGTTTTGGTATGGCAATGACTGTTGGCGAGCACTATAGGTCCAACTTCATTTGTCCTGAATTAGATGATTTGCAAACCAACGAAATATGGTTTCAACAGGACGGACTACATAGCTTACACCACATTTGGCATTCTGCACAAGTGATTTGAGGGCCTGATAGTCTCACGTGGAGTCGATGTGAACTGATCACGGATATTGTGCAATTTTTTACCGGTAGACTTTTACTTGTTGGGTTTGTTTAGGTCGTGAGTTTATAAGAATATACGGTTCTCAAAAAAATCATAAACCCATCCGATCGGTCAAATGCAACGTAATTATGCGCCACAGTTATGGAAAATTTAATATTTCGGATGCACAGCACCTAGAGAAATCGTGACGGCACACACTACACTAATTGGTTTTTCAAACGAATAAAAAATTTCAAATGATATCTCTCACACTCTCTTTGGTAGATTTAAATTTAAAGATAGGAGACCCTTGAAAGAAGACCTTATATTTATGAAAATATTTAGGACGATAATAGCTTTTAAAATCTGAAATAAAAATTATGTATATATTCATACTAATTTTGTTTTTATTTTCCTTTCTAGGATATTTATGCCACAGAAAAATAGTCGATAACTAGCAAGAAAGGTAAATAGCATTTCCATATTTTCCATGATAATTTAAATCATAAATCAATCACATAATATTGAAACATTACTTCAGTAAAATGGCAGCATTGAATACAAAATTAGGTGTTGTCATTTGTTTAGACAATGCCTACCTACTTCCAACGCGGTATCACTAAAGATAAAAGTCATGAAAAAATAGTTGTCAGATGTCATATGCTACAATTATTTGCCAATAGCTTATCGCTGGTGTTTTTTTATTTTTTCTTTTTATAAATAAAAAATAGAAATTGTATTGTAATCTACGTATAACAAATTTTCATTCTCGTCATATACTTTGCCTAGCATATGGTCTTAGTTACTCGGGAAATATAACAAATAGTTACGAAAACTCACACTTATTAATAGTTCGTCTTAAAGTTAAACGCAGTTAACATCTGTGAACGGTATTATTATATACAAATTATGTTAGATGAAGTCAAATGTACAATGAACAGCAAATATTACACAGCGTTTCCAAAAACAACATTTTTGACTGACACATGGCTTAAAGCATTTGATATTTAACATATGACTTCAAGCATTTTATTGTCTGTCATAGGTGGTTCCTATACTGAGTCCGTAATAAATCAATATAACATCCATTAAAATTTACTGTTTGATGAGTTTTATATGCTGGCGTCATGGTGAGTTCCTATTTGCTTCAATACGAACAAGCAGCTGCCGTTACAGTCAATAGGAAACAATATCGAGCTAAACGAGCCAAACGTCAACGAGATTTGGTTCCAACAAGGCTACCCAACTTGTCTTATAGCACGCTTAGAAATTTGAAAATCGTGAGGCATTATTCATTAGAAAAGGTTTCCAGAAATTCGACTGTATACGTCATAATCGAGGCAGACATATGTCGGAAATCATATTTAAAAAATTAATGTTAATACAACAATTGCTTTTATACTTTAGGTGATCTGTGCGATTCTATTCAACAAAATCCCTTCGATATCTGCAGAATGAATTATTTTATGACCGATTTTATGTGCCCTACTGCTAGACTATAAGCCTGACAGTCGAGGTTCCGATTTCCGCCAGAGACTCTGAAAGATTAAACTAGGCCGAGCATAAGGAGCAAGTTACTCATCTCTTAATAAGTAGTTATAATGTGTAAATGAAGTTGCCGTAGTCTACTAGGTAGTGTGTTGGATTAGACGCAAGGCCGCTGTTCAAGCACCAGGTCAGACATCAAAACGAAATATGAAAAAATATTTCTTCGGAGACTTCCTCTCAGCATTTTTCTGACAAAAAACTCTGAGAGTAAATGAAATTGCCATGAAAAGTTTCTCAAAAATCTGTCATTCGGAGTCGACTTTAAACTGTAGGTCCCACCACTCATGTATAAAATTAACACACACAACACGAGTGGTGTGAGAAGCTAGGCCGTCATTCTAACTGGAGGGTTGTAATGGTATATTATGTGTGTATGTGTGTACATATTGTAACCAATAAATCAATTTCTGAAATTCTAAATTTCTAAAAACAATTTTACTAACATATGGCTTTGAAAAAGCGAATCATAAATATTCATGATATTCTGGAGTCCAATATTTTTAAATTAATGTTTTACTTTTAAATTCAATTTAATTACAAATCATATACTCGCATAGGTCATTATTCACCTAAACGCCTGTCATTTAAATGTTTTTTTTTCTTTTCGATTATTATTTGGCTGTTTTATTTATTTGTTTACATTTAAAGGCATTCAAACAATGAATTAAATTAAATGAAACAACAACAACACGAGGAGAACAAATAAATAAATAAAATAAAAGCGAATAAACTTTTGTTATCTATGAAATAAAAGAACAACAACAACAACAACAACAACAACAACACTGATATAAATATTACCCACAAAAACCAAAAACAGTCTTTTATCGCAAAACAACCTCAGGTAAAGAGTAAAGTGGAGAGATACAGCCATCGCCTCTAGTCAAATGGTATTTTCACACTTTTTTTAATGTCTTTATGGGGGGGGGAAGAAGTAAATCATACACCATACATAGTGTTAAAAGATAAGAAATATCATACTTAAGGAAACTTAAATGATAGTTGAGTTAGTAGAATAACATTTGAAATTGGATTTGAAAGTACTTGAAGTAAATTTACATTTGATATGATATGAAATGAATCTACGTCAATTGGGGTTCATAATTAAATTATATCTGTTAGCACAACAAACGTACTTTTAATATGAGTTTTGAAATTTCAATAGAATTATTTGAAATAATTCTTATGCAGCTATTCAACTATCAGGTCTTTCGATAGCGACTTCCGAACTTTGACAGTACATCGTTACTTTAACGTACATCTTTTCATCAATTTGTTTTATCAAATCAACTTGGGCAAATATAGCATTCAACTATGAGTTTAAATAGTGAAACTGTTTTATCAAAACGGGTATTGTGTCTGAACAAATAAAATTGTCTGATGTGGTATGACACCAATCCACATGAGATCCAACGGCATCCAATGCATTCAGAAAAAATTACTGTTGGTGTGGCTTTTATACTGATGGCGTTATACCTTCATGCCTTCATTCCAGCCTCAAAACTAACATAATCCATAGGATCGGTTGTCAATTGTTCCAGAGCCCATTTAGTGTACACTAGTCGTTTATCTTCAGTTTCTGGGTCAGTTGAATTTTATACGAATGCAGGCCCAATTCGCGATGCAACATTCGCCAAGAGTTCTTGTGTGACTACGCCTACGTGCTCCCACGGACTGTCATGCTGTTTTGGACAAAAGTGCGTCGACACACGGTTGTTAGTTGAATTTGAATTTACCAATCAGTTTCTGAATAGTTCCACGGTAGGACGATGACGGCGATCGTAATATGGGCAAAACTCGCAAACCATCTCGCACGGACTGTTGAATGGGGATTTTGGCAAAATAAACCGAATAATTGACAAATAATTTGACTGATGACCGTTGAGTTTCCTCGTGCCTCTGAATATTGCATAAATAATTCATAAATGAATAAATACCATAACAGTGGCACAGACTGAAAAGTAACAATAAATTTAAAAAAAAAATTTGTTCGTCTACCTCTACATAGTAAAGCTATTTAAACCGTCATTTGCATTTTTATTACAAATTTAAGTCAAAACGCAATGTGTTAAATTCTGTTTTTTCTTTTCTCTTCTTTTTTCGTTGTTCAGCTAAAGTGTGAAAATTTTCCATTTTTTAATTTTTTTTAGAAATATTTCTTAAAGATACCACAGATTTTCAGGAGCAGTATAACGTTTGTAAACATTTTTATGTCTGGTATAATCGTTTTTCTTTTTTTTATCGTTCGTTAACGTATTTAGGTACGCATTATAGCTACTTAACTTATTGGCATTGTTAAAACAACATTTATTTCTGTCTCATAATGCTATGAGTACTATGCGCTAAACTACTTAGAATGGCTAAAACGTTGTATTGTTTGTATTATTTAAATTCTAGCATCGGAGATAAATTCTAGCATCGGATGAATAAGTACTTTTTAAATAAGCAAATTTATTTTTTCGATACATTTCAGCCATTAGAGACAATTCTTATGGCAATTTAAAAAATTTAATTGTCTGAATTTAGCTTTTAATAAAAAATAAATGAAATTGCAACATCTTTTTCCTTGTAACTTATTATTCCAAAATTTTGTAGATTCCATAACTTTGTGTGTTGCCAGATTTATCTCGCATGTCAGATATTTGTTGGAACATATTGAGAGGAATAATAACTTATAGCAGGCAAATACTTTAATTTCTGTGTCATATGATGATTGGGAAAATATTTCCACAAATACTATTATTATTGTAATGGTGTAGAGATGGAATAGTATATATTGTACTGATCTCCATGTATAAAGGATATCCCCATTATGTCTATTCTAAACCTATTGCCAATATTGGTACAATTTTTTGACCACCACCTAATATGTTGTACCCAGATATTTCCTTCTGAGATGCATAAACGCTGCACAGGTTCCAGTTTGAAGATTGTCATTCCGATGAAGTGTACTCTTAAAACCACGGTTACCTCAGTTTAGTTTGATGCATGACTCAAATTCCCTTTTATTGTAATTGCCCAACTAAAGTTTAGATTGCTTTCAATCCACATTTGGTAGGCACAGAGTGTCTTCGTTCTGGAACCAGCAACTTTTGTTTCAGTCCTACTAATATCTCCTTCTCTTAAACAACATATATCCATTAAGTTACACCATTTACTCTCATTACTAAGTCTCATTGCGATCGTCGTACGTGAAGGTCGTGTGAACTGTCTAACGAAATCGTGCGTTTTGAACATGCCACACCGATCCTCAGACTGTTATAAATGGGTGAGAAATAGAAACTCTGATATTTCGAAAACGCTGCATACAAAGAAGCCGTGGCAATAAATAACGTCACATAATGTGATATTATTCGTGTTTGCCAGCATAAAGTTGTCCTTGAATACGGTATAGCATATTCGAACTGTACCGATTAGTATTCTTAAAAAATGTATGTATGCTGCTACGGGGGAGGCAGCTAAAAGGATTTTCACAATTTTCACAATTTCGTTGAATTCAATTTAAAGCAGCTGATGTAAATCACAACACAAATATTGTGTGTAGATTAGGATTTTCTTATTCGCATTAAATGATCGTATTTTTTTTAATTTTTTTTCTCTCTTAATTTTATTGTTTATTATTCTTGTTAATAGTTGTTGCTTATATTGTCATGTGGATTTAAAATTTTTATTATGCTTTTAAATGACATTTAATGCCAAAATATCTGTCTAGATTTTTTTATTGCCTACTTAGTTAAACTTTCAGTCATAAAGTGGATATTCTAAAGAAAATAATAAAAAAAACATGGAAGAGATTAACACACTTAGGAAGACTAAAATATAAAATAATTTTTAATATTCTTCATATTGTATAACATTTGAATAAACTACCATACATGCAAATGACACAATATAAATATTTTAATTTTAATTTTTTTTTATTCTTTTAAGCAACATTGTAGTAAAAAGCTAATAATAGCTTATAAACAAGAGAATATGTGTTTTCAATTCAAAATTTGTAGGCGTTAAGTCAGAAGCGTTAAGTCTTTAAATTGTTTTTTATTTTTCTCAATCATTTTATTTAAACAATCGCTTAATTAACGTTTAATTGACCAGTAAACCACAGAAAATGACGAAATCAAAACTCAATAATATTTACTGTTATATGTCGTAATAACAATTAAACAATTTTTATCACATTTGATTAAAATCTTAATCGATAGTAAAACAAAGAACAGTATATGAACAATATTAAATAAAAAAAGTGAAGATAAAACAAAATTTCGTCAATTGCAATAAATAGTCCAGACATTCATTTAAATCTTCATTTTAAAAAAGGCAAAATAATTTCCAATTGTTATCAGACTACCAACGCACCAAGGATTACTTTAGTATCATTTAATTTTATGTGCCTCTCAATACAGTTAAATCTTAAAAAAAGATCGATTCGAAGCTTTCAGAAATATATTCAAGAACTGTTATGTATAAACCTATCAAAGGGACTTTGACACTTGATAACGGACATCTTGTTAAAGCTACATCTGTCAAATTAGTTGTCAATTTATTTAGTCTGTTTTGCCAAATCACCATTGACGAATATCGCATTAACCTTCACAGTCCAACCTTTCAGTGGACCCACACCCGTACAAAGGTTAAGTGGCAAAAGAGCTGAAAGCAAACGATAATTAAAAAGGAAGTGCGGCAGCTGAATTGGCAATGGAGCAGTTGGCTACTGATTCTAATTTTCAACAAAAAATCATCTTCAGCGATGAGATCCATTTCTGTATAAATGGGTGCGTGAAAAAGCTTTCACTGTGCGTCGAATAAGTCACTATTTGGCAGGGATTATAAAGTGGCGTCGTTATCGGTATCGAATACAACTTCGAGAACAATGTTGGCCAGTCTATAACCATCGGCGTGCACTATAGTTCGATTAACTTCTTTTTGCCTGAATTGGATGATCTGGACACCTACGACATGCAGTTTTAAGAGCATAGCCTTACCTGCCAAACAGAAGACGCCACATTGGATACAAGAGCGATTTGAAAGCATTGTAATCCCAAGCGGAGCACATGTGAACTGGACATCGAAACCGTAAGCATTGCGACCTTTTTTGTAGGGTAAGAAACCTCTTGGGTACTCAACGGCCAGAAAGAACAATTTTATGGCTTAAATTGAGCCTGATTTGTGCGCTAAAGTTATGAAGAATTGGATATTTATCAGCGCTCCACCCATAGACGTAGTGGCGGATATTTAGAACGATATTGTATTCTACACAAAATCGTTCTATATTCTAAAAGACTTTCAGAGGAATAAGCAATTTTCGATTTTGTAACAGTACAGTTAAATTTAAAAAAAGAAAGCACTTAAGGAAAAATCCGATATTTATGAAAAACTTAGTATGTATATTTGAATACATAAATATTCATGATCACATACAAATTTTAAAGGTCACTGTTAGTTCTCAAAACAAACAAAAAAAATCCAATTAAGCAGAATCAATTCGTTAACCTGTCCATCCATCATTCATTGTTTCAACAATCAGTCTTAATATAAGACGACAAGGCAGTTGCTAGTATTCCCAAGGAATTTAAATAGACGAAATATAATTTCCAAATAATATGTTTTTCCAATAGGTTTTGGCGTATTAACCAGAAATGATTAAATTTTCAATTTTCTTTACAAGTAAACAAAACAAAACAAAACATATTTTCCAAAACACAAATAAAAATGCTCACTTTATGCCTACATATTGTAGTTCAAAATGCTAATGCCAACGCAATTATGATTTCGTGGAAACACGTGCGAAATATATTTCAGTTAACAAAAAAAAAATTAAAAAATAAAAATAATAAAATTTATGAGTGTTAAAATATATAAGAAAGAATGAAATTTACAAGGCAATTTGTTTCATATCGCTTGTTTTAAAATTAACAAAAAAAAAAGAAAAAAATGGAAATAATTATAACGACCATTAATAGTCATAAAAAATTGCCTTGAAATGTATTCAACAGCATACTAAAAAATAAAATTTCTATTTTTAAATAATCAATTGTTATAAAAGCTAATTAAGCCACTTAATTTTAAAGTGTTTTTTAAGTATTTCTAATTTAAAATTTCTGCAAAAATTTTCTATCCCCAAAGCTTATTTCTTAATTCATATTTCTGCAAAAATGTTTTATTCTTAAAGCTTATAAGCAAACTATAAACGAACGAAAAATGTATGGAATCATTACTCATTCACTACATTTTTATCAAATATTTATTATTTATTCGATTAATTTATGTACAAATCAACACTATAAGTTGGAATTTAAAGAATGAAACAAAAACTCTGAAAAAAATTCACTCAAAACTCAATAAAAAAAAGGTACCCATATTTCTTTATGGTTTCACCCCTTTTTACATTGTTTATTTCAATGTTTTTTCTATTTATCATTATCCAAAATATTTTGTTGATAAGTATTTAAGTATTTATTTAATCAATTTTATTTTCTTTCATGCCAACAATACTCAGAGATGGGCCTCCTATTCTTGTAGGGCATTATATCATACGTACATAATTGTTCATTACAACCCTTCAGGCAATATTATAGACCTAGTTGTGTGCGTTAATTTTATACACAAGTGGCGGGACCGACAGTGATTTTTGAGAAACTTTTCATGGCAAATTTATTTGCTCTCAGAATTTTTGCCAGAAATCTGCTGAGAGGAAGGCACCGAAGAAATATTTTTATTTCATATTTTCATTTTGATATCTGACCTGGGCTTTGAACCGTGGCCTTACGTCTAATAAGCCAACACACTACTTACTAGACTACGGCGACTTCAACGGCATTATATCGCAACTACTAAATTAGATTTTTCAAGAGAAGAAAGAGATAGAAATATTTATGGACGTTACATTTGAAAATATTTATGTTGTAAGTGAAGAAAAAACACTCCTGCACGAAGAGCGTTTCATATGCGGAGATTGCAGCAGGAAGAATCTTCTCTGTAATGCATTGTGTGAAGAAGTCGCCAGTCTATTACGAACTCGTTTGCTCTGCATGGCAGACAACTTGTATGAGGAATGGGTTTTAAGGAAACGAGAAATAAAATCCTTTCAGTACCGTCTTAAGAAACCAAGGCAATTAAATGCTTTTTTCAATTCTCGGAATAGATGCCGGTTCCATCGAATATCGTAATGAATTTCTATGATCATAACATCAAGAGCTTTGACCCTGTAATATATGTATCTACCACTTATAGTATATGTATGTACATGGAGTCATTCGCATATTAATATCGACTATACACACATGATTAGATTGAAGATTATCTGTATACTTTCTATAACCTTGGAGAAAGTACTACGGAAACGTAGATAATATATGTCAACATTTACCCCTGTGCTGATGAAAGGTAAGTTAAAAAAAATTATCGCCGCTGTATGGAAGCGTGGCTAGAAGGATCCGAGAAAGTAAATTTTTAGACTTTCCGCATAAAATTCAACTGATCCAGGAACTGAAGGCAAACAGCAAACGCTATGGATTATACAAGAGTCATGGAAAATTAAACAATTCACATGCACTCCACCCAGAGAAGCTGTGGCTGTCATTTGAACGATGTTATATTCTATACATAATGGCATCGTTATGTTTTACAAGCGTATAAAATTTTTTATGATGTTTAAAAAACCTTTTTTAATTTAAATTTAAACATAAGAAGCGCTTAATGAAAGACACATTAGAATCGAGAGAGTGTATAAAAACGTATTGTTGTTATTATCAGTGCAATACATAATCAGTTTAGTAGATAACAATGTGGTTTATCGTGGTTTGATTCGGCATAATTAATATGAAAATTTCTTATACGAAAGCACAAGATATTGTCATCAAATCGAACAAAAAAAATTTTAGTTTCTCCTTTAAAGAAAAAACCTTTGCTCTGACCTCATGTTAAGCGAAAACATTTATGCTAAAAGCCTGCTATCTTGTTTGTTTTCTAATCAAAGTTTCTTCGTAAAGAGTTGAAAATATTTGACAGAATTAATGGAAAAAGTTTGGAAACCATAAGTAATTATGGTAGCATGTTGTTTAATGCAATTATTAACTGTTTATTGAGTTCTAATGTGTATGTGAATGAATGGCTGAGGTGGTTTTCAGGGTAATAGTTTTATCATTTGTGTGGAAGTCATTTGTAAATGCCAACAAATAACGAAAATACTGATGGAAATAAAATGAAAAAAAGAAGCATTCAAGTCTTGACAGTATTATTTAGTCAATTATATTATGTCCAGATGGTTAATAAAATAATACAAAATTACAGATACAGATACAATCAGTATAAATAATGTATTTCAACCAAATTATCTAGAATAGCAATTGAAGGAGTGAAATAATCAGAATTGAGTGAACATAATAAACTTTCAACAGTAAAAATGAAACACTGTCAACTTTTACATAAGTAAACATAAGTTACATGTCGTGTGTTGTATTTAAAACAGCGGTTGTGGAAATGTCTTTTGACAAAATTTCAATTAAACCGTGCTCTAATTTCTTATGTATAACATGCGGTATCAAATGTCTCTGTCTAAACATTCTTCGGCGCTGAATTATATATGCTTTCATTAGCCGTTAAGCACTAGATTCTGCCAATCAAGCATAACATTAACACAATATGAGTGATGTGAGAAGCTTGTTTGTAATCCTCGCTAAAGGATTGTAGTGGTCTATTAAGTAAGTAAGTTTATGTAGAAGGCCATAACACATAATAATAAGAGACGACTTCAAACTCTATATATTGTTACGTTATTACCTTTTAAATATGTTTAAAATATGCGCTCGTAGATTGCAAATAAAATAGAAATAAATTTGGTTTAGTTTTAATTACAATTCTTTATTATTGGCACAATTCTGTGTGCCACTGTTCACAACTTGATGTAAGCAACAACAATTGCTTTTCTTTGTTATTTCTCCATTTATACCCTCTGCATAGACAATAACAATTCTAGACAATTATTCGACAGATCTTTGTAACGGAGATCTTCAAACCACGATTACTCTCTTCAAATGCACCGCTTCTTCATACAAAACTGACTGAACTTCACTCACGCACTCGTCTGCTTTTTCTTTGCCTTTTTTAGGGCAAGGTAAACTGTCTGATAAATGTTCTTGAAGGGGAGTGTACCTTGTTTACATTCATTATTGTTATTTGTGTATTTATTTATACATTTATTCTTGTAGTGTTGTTTGTGGATTTTTGTTTACTATTTTTTTGTGCAAATGTCTACTTCATCCTAAAATTTTTTGATCAAAGCTAGCCTCAAATAATTTTATGGTTCCACTAGAATAGATGGTTATTTCTGCAAAGAAAGCAAAGTTAAAGAAAAGGCGTGTTAAACAGTAAAAGAATTGAATTGAAGAATAAATAATTTAAAGAATTGAAAATATTTATGTTTTCGTTTTTTTTTAGTCTTTTAACTTTTACAATATCTTCTCAATATCTGCACAATTACTGCAAGGGAATGTGAAAGACATCCCATTATTGATTGAAGACGAACTTTCCCTCATAGAAAATACTGAATGTTTTTCTAATCATTTAAGACTTTGACAGTTTTAATTGACACACAGAAGTACTAATAAGCAGTTGATAAATTTATTGGCCACAGTTTTATTCAAGAGTGATAAAGTAGCAGCGAACGAGGAAATAAATCATTTGATTTATTAAGCACATAAACAACTAGTAATGCTTTAAGGAACGTAAATAAAAAAATTAAATATAATTAAACAAATTGCCTAAATGTCAAAACATTTCATCAATTATAAGTTTTTAGTTATTTTTATTTTTTTTTTTTTTTGTACAAAATTTTTAAGGTTGTCATTGCTTCTATGAAAATTCTGTGTCCTTATTTCCACACTGCTTTGCTTAAACTCTGAAACTGAAATTATTTCATAGTCATTAAAATTTCTTTCAATTAATTTAAATGACTTCCGATACGAAATTGTTAAAAATAAAACTGACAGTTACTAACTTGACAGGAGGACAGACATAAATATCGCTAATTATTCAAATTCCCATATATGTAAGTGCTACAATTGACACGGAATAATGAAAATTCCCAAGAGAAATTATTTAATGTTCCTACAGTTACTTAATTCCTTTGCTGGTATCTTTCCAACCACCACCCATCTTTAGTGCGTAGACTACACATTCAGGTAAATGTAAATTCTTCAATTTAAATTGAAATTAATTATATTTATTGCCAGAGGATACTCAAGAATGAAATAAGCTGCTACAGAATATGTACAATATGCTACAATATGTCTGCCTCTTAAGTACTATTTGGTATTTTAATTATTCTCATAAACAATTAGGATCCTTTAAATCAGACTTTTACTGTCTTAAATGAATTTAAAATAAAATGAAATTAAATTAAACAATAAATTATTTGTATGAGAATGTATCTTAGATATGTGTATGTATTTAAGAAGTGCATTAATGCCAAATAAATATACAGTGAGTAAAAAAAGTAAGTTGCCATATTTTTCCTCCCATATCGTGAGGAGTTTTTTCTTTTTTTTCTTTGTTGGTTAATTTACTCATAAAGACTGGATAATGAACTTATTTTTAAAAGAAAGTCTTCTTTTAATCCTCAGACCTACAGATCCAGCAGGACTTATTTGAGAAATTGTTCATGGCAATTTTATTTACTCTCAGAATTTTTGCCAGAAATCTGCTGAGAGGAAGTCGCCGAAGAAATATTTTTTTCACATTTTTTTATTTTTATGTCTGACCTGGAGTTTGAACCCAAGCCTTACATCTAATAAGCCAACACACTACCTACTCGACTACGGCGATAAGACGATTATGCCGACTGTAAAGTCGGCGAAGTACACGGTGCTTTGCTCAAACACAACACTCATTTTGATAAAGCAATTCTATTATTTGCATATGTTGTAGAATGCTATGTCCGTCCATGGTGATTTCTTAGGATAAACTGAACAAATGACAACTAATTTGATAGATGTTGCTTCAACAAGGTTGCCGTTATCAATTGCCAAAATTTCGGAATTTTCCCTATTGGAAACGCCGTCGTCAGTGCGTCCGTTCGACTCTGCTAAAAAGTATACAGAGGCATTAGGGCAAAATAAAAAAATATATATTTTTAATTAGCAACTTCTGAAGATAATGAAAACTATGGCGTCCTATTGTTGTA
Organism: Sarcophaga carnaria; assembly: GCA_958299815.1. Lineage (NCBI taxonomy): Eukaryota > Metazoa > Arthropoda > Insecta > Diptera > Sarcophagidae > Sarcophaga > Sarcophaga carnaria. The sequence continues at coordinate 141,776,813 of OY283150.1, forward strand.
CACATACACATACATATATATATACAAATAACACATGATAATGCATTCTTTACAAATGAATCATCACTTCATAAGTTATTAATTTAATAATCTAATGACGTTATTTAAATAAATTTAAGCCATAATCTATTTCTGTTTATTTATTTGAATGCCATCATAAGCTATATTTAAATAACAACTAAACACTCACGTGCCATTTAAATAAATATTTAACAGGCGATCGGTCAATCTTATTGATGTGTCTTATCAGTTTTTTTTTTTTAATAAAATTATTAAATTTGTATTCGCTTTAATTAAAATACATTGTGATCACAATAAATAAACAAGAGCCAAGAGTATAGTACATACCCACGTTGAGTGCGTTTTAATTGCCTTTAAGAGTGGCAGGACCTGCCAGAAGAAATTTTTCATGGAAATTTTATTTACTCTCTGGGTTTTTGCCAGAAGAATGCTGAGCGAAAGTTCTCGAAAAAAATATTTTTTTTTTATATTCCTTTTTTTTGAGATGTCTGAGATGGGGTTTGAATCACGAACTCTGCCCTAATAAGCCAACACACTATCTACTAGACTACAGCGGCTTCACATATACATGAAGAAAAATATTGTATACCTATATCGTCCTCTCATCCACTATTACATAGGATACCAAGTCCTGATGTATTTTGGTGGAGGTACTCTAATTATGTTTCAGAAAATCTCATAAATTCTATTCTAATCTATGATGCGTCTAAGTTGTTATCAACATTCGAATTTCTGTAGTTAGTCGTAGAGGTATATTTAGAAGCCTTTGGATTTTCAGTAAATATGTATGGAGTTGAGGCATTATCCAATAATCTTATCTCATAATGATGAAGTCGCCGTAGTCTAGTAGGTAGTGTGTTGGCTTTTTAGACGTAAAGCCACGGTCCAAATCACAGGTCAGACATCAATACGAAAATATGAAAAAATATTTCTTCGGCGTCTTCCTCTCAGCAGATTTCTAGCAAAAAGTTTCTCAAAAAATCTGTCGTTCGGAGTCGACCGCCACTCATTTATAAAATTAACACACACAATATAAGTGGTGTGAGAAGCTAGGTCGTAATCCTGTCTGAAGGGTTGTAATTACCAATTATGTAGGTAAGTATATGTGACCATTTAGCTTGTTGACATATCCATAGAGAGGTAAATAAGATTCATCGCTGAACAAAAATTTTGTTTAAAAAATTCTGAATTAAAAGTCCGTTGCTCTAGAACACAATTAACATATCTACGTCATTGAGAGAGGAGTTTAAGAGTCTTAAGGGGACTTGAAAGGAGGGACAAATCCAAATGCAAAATACGCCATAATTAGCTGCAATAATGCTTTGGAATCGAAAACTTCAGACTATTCTCTACACTTTCTCTTACAGAAGTGATATTTACGGCAGTGCGTACACTACAGTGATGCACAATTCTGACCATATTTTTACAGCTTCCAATTTCTTTTAATATTTCCCTACACCTTACACAGTTATGACGACCATAATCACCGTTATAATGGTACATTCTTTATTTTTTTCAAGTGGGAAATACGTCTATATTTATGAATACCTTGCATTGAGTACGATTTGAAAAAAAAAATGAACGGAAAATAATTTATTTCGGCGTCTTCTCAGCAGTCTTCTGCTCTGAGAGAATATAATTACCATGGAAAAGTTTCTCAAAAATCTGTCATTCATAGTCGACTTTAAATTGTAGATCCCACCACTTATTGAGTAGAATTAACATACATACACACACTAGGCAGTGTCATAAGCCAACTCATAACTCTGACTAAAGGCTATGGGCGTTGTCAAATGCTCTAAATGTTATATTTCAATTTATTAATTTAAAATTCAAATTCAAAATGTCCTTCAGTTTGTTACGACATAAAATCAATATTTATATTCATCCACTGTTTTAATATTGTCGTGGGTGTATTTCTGTGAAACTTTAACATTAAATGTAATGGCCGCTAATAATGTTGCAAATAATTATTCTTTTGTTGTTGTTTTTTTTTTTTTTTTTTGTTTTAACGTTGGCATGTGGCAGTGAACACACCCTTAAAAAAATTAAAGAACGCAACGTTCGTATGAAAAATTAATTTTAAACTTGTTAATCAATTGTACCATGAAATTATTCCTGCCTAGTACAACAATTTACGATAATTTTAATATTGGAGTTTTAAAATAGATTTACAATCTGGTAATACAAGATGGGGAAAACAGTTTTAAACAGAGTAAATAAAAGCGAAACGGTTTATCAATTAAATCATATCATTTGCTGGCGCATAAATTAGGCTGAGTTTGACTGATGGCATGGCATGGATTATGTTGGATTTGAGGATTGCTATGGCATAACTTTTTTCACTCTCACAGTTTTTGCCACAAATCTGCTGAAAGGAAGTTCGCCGAAGAAATATTTTCTTCATGTTTCGTTTTGTTGCAGATGTCTGACTTGGGATTTGAACCGTGACCTTACGTCTAATAAGCCAACCACTACCTACTAGACTACGACCACTTCTTGCTGAACTTTTTTACAGTCGAACCATTTGAAATCTTTTTTATATGCATGAAGGTTATGAAATTTTCCAAAAATTGCTTTTCCTTGAATCATATTTAAAATAAAACTTTTTGTGAACTTGAAAAGGAAAAACAACTGAAAAACTTTTGCCATTTTCCTTGAACTTAAATATTATTTCTAGTTTGCTGTGTGTTTATGAAATTCTTATTGTAAATTATGTGCTGCATTTATACATGCGTATACACACAGATATTACAATTTTTTTAGTAAGGGTTACGGCCATCCGTATTTATATTGTATAATGATTTTTTTTATTTCTGTTTAAGATTTTCTACGTACACGCCATGGGCGGCCTGAATGCCATATGAATTAACAGTCCTAGATAAGCTTAGTACGTATGCGTGGGCAAGCTAAGTATGTATGTGAAGGTTTATGCCTGGGGCAAACACCAATATTGAAAACAAACAATGATAAAAAATATTTCCAACAAAGTGAGTAAATGTCCTACTACCGCAGGCCAAAGAGGTCGTAGTGCCTTACGAATGTACCAACGATCAATGTCGATATCTGTGAACTGTATAAAAAACAATCCAAAGCGATAGCCTGTATTGTAACAAGTGTATCGAAATTTCAAAACTTCTCACAACTACTATAAAAATTGCGATCTATGGTTTAATTGCTAGTCTTGAGTGGACAGATGGGATGAATACATTTTCGAACGCAAAAGAAAAAAATTAGGTGCTGAGTGTATTGTGCGGTTATGAGTATTTTTGTATACTTCCCTAAATCTATAAAGCATAGGCTTTAAAAATCAAATATAAAGTATTGCGAAAAGAAAACCTTTTTGGTTATTCTTGTTGGTTTTTCTCGACATCTACTCAAAGCTCTTTTTAATAATTTTTAATCCTCAAAAACAAAATTGACCTTGTCTGTGGGCAATACATTGTGATTGTAGGATTGTATACGAATATTTTCCACTTTGTTCGCACTTTGTTGTTGTCTTTTGTTTTCTCGTTTTTAATTTTCCTCATTTTTAAATAAATGGGAAAAAAATTACTATAAAGCTAGCAAATGAACCAGTCAAATAATTCACAATAAACAAAGGGTCCTTTGAAAAGAGAAACAAAAGTGTTCATTCGATGCACTATTTCCAGTGACCCTTACAGTTCGAAAACAAACAATTCTCAGTGGTGTAATAGTTTTTCTTTTGTTTTTACATCAACAATGAGAAAAAAGAAAAGCAAAGCAAATAAAAACATAAAGTCTACTCCAATGGCAATATGTACGGAGGCTTTTAACTGCCAATAAATTATTTACGAAAATCTTATTTGTTTTGTGGTTTCTTACATATTCTTTGCTCCATTTCCGTATGTGGGCAAATATTGGTATTTAATAGCTATGGATCTATTATTTAAAAGAAAAATCAGAATATTGATTTAAATGTAAAAATCTTACCAAAAAAAAAAAGAAGAAAGGCAGTAAAATTATAAAAAATTGATTTGTTTGGGTGCTTCTTATTCAAGTTAGACTAAATTGACTGGCACATAAGCCTATTTATCTCTCTTAGGTCGTATTTAACAATACGACAATTTTATGAAGACATAGTAGATATCAGCTGTCAAATAGGTAGTGTGCTAGCTTATTAGACGCCAGACCCAGGTTCAACCCCTAGCTCAGGCGTTTCGACCAAAACGACGGCACTTTCCTCTCCACCAATCTTCAGGCAAAAACTCTGCAAGTAAATAAAACTGCCATGAAAAGCTTCTCAAAAAATTTGTCATTCGCAATCGACTTTAAACTTAACACACACAACGTGGTGTGCCATTACATACATACATACATACATAATTGGCCATTACAACCCTTTAGTCAGAATTATGACCTACCTTCTCAACTCACTCACTTATGTTGTGTGTGTTAATTTTATACATGAGTGGCGGGACCTACAGTTTAAAGTCGACTCCGAATGACATATTTTTGAGAAACTTTTCATGGCAGTTATATTTACTGTCAAATATTTTGTTAGAAATCTGCTGAGAGGAAGTCGCCGAAGAAATATTTTTTTCATATTTTCGTTTTGATGTCTGACCTGGAGTTTGAAGCGTGGCCTTACGTCTAATAAGCCGACACACTACCTACTAGACTACGACGACTTCACGTGGTGTGCCATTAGTTTTCGAAAAAAAGCTACCAAACAAACAAATTAGCAGCAAACCAACTTCTAAACATGGAACAGAGTAGTACTGGTACAATTCTTAAATCAATTCACAGTCTCATTGTGGATATCCTGTGTATCTTTTCTTCCTTTTCTCAAAAGTCCATAAGCTATTGACTCATTTTAATAATGTCGATATTAAAAATAAATATTATACAGACAGAGGTTCATATTTTTGCGATCAAATATGTTTTTTCTTAATTTATTTGTTTATATACATAGTCTTTGAACAAAGTAAAACAAAATATTTCTAGTACATACTTTAAATGCAATCCAAAATAAAATATCTCGCAAATTTAAATTTTATTCTGAAAATCCGTATTACCTTCTGGAAAATACTTTGTTTGCCTAAGAGGAGAAGAAAAAGACTTAATGCTAAAATATACCGTATAACCAGCATACGAATAATTCAATGTAAATAACAGCAGGAAAAATTACTTTGAAAAAGTAAAAGGAGATGCGCAAAGTATCGTTTGCAAGTTTCAGTTTATGTCCAACAGTAATAAAGAAAAACTCGAATTTTAATTCATTATTTTTTTTCCCTTTTCAGTTGAAATCTTATAATAGGATTGTTAAATTTCTTTTTGTTCTTGGCTTCTTTGCTTTTTTTTTTTTTTGTCATCCTTTGTATCATATTACCAGCATTTTTATAAGGTAGTTGCAATGTTATAAAACATTTTAGAAGCATCTGCGAAGGTAAACAATATTATGATGGCATGAGTTTGAAACGAAAATTTTTTCAATTCTCTTATCTTGCATAACATTTTTCTTTTAATATCCTTTTAAGTGTTAGAAAACTTGTTAAACGCTTACATACTATGTATGATGGTTATTATACCGCGGGTTTTAAGCTCGCTGGTAGTATAGTGGGTAGTTTGTTAACTACTCTAAGTCTTCGTGTATGAAACCTTGCGCCTTGTAAAGTGTGAATTAACTTTAATTTTGTTTGTGCTGAAATTTGGCAGCTCTTCCATATGTTTAATCCGATTTATAAATAGGGAGCACTTTATAAAAAAACAATGCGTTTGTAAACATCACAGAACTTTCAGTCGAGAAAGTGCACATAAGTCGGATTGTGTTCAACTATTGTGTCTACTCTCCCTAACTAAAGTTTTTATTTTAATTTTTTTCTGTCCATAATTGTTTTAATGTCCAAATTATGCAAAATCCAAAAGATTTTCAAAGTCGTACCGATGATAATGGTAGACTCTTTCGTCCCCTAGTCTTTTTCATTTTTTCTATTCCATTTCAAAATGTTTTCAGATTCGTATGCGAACTGAATTGAATTGAATGTCTTAATTATTAGCTATAATGGTGATAACAGTTTTCGACTTGTACAAGATAAGATCCGTTATCAGTTGAGAGTTTATTAATAATTTATAGCTGACTAGTAACAAACAACGCATTTGGAACTGGCAGGATTAGATTTTACCACTTGGACCGGCATCTTATTCAAAATCGACGTAGAAAAATAGGTTATCTAGCCCAGTCTATAGTATTATTGGGGACAAAAACATTCCCAAACGAGACATTACCATACTTTTCGATAGCTAGACGGTTATGACTGAACGTGATGAACTAAAAAGATCTGTTGCAGATATATCAATGAGGTGGCGAACTATATGATGTCCATGTCATATGCCTACCGGACCTTCCAAATAACCGTAGCAACTGCTCTACTGGCCAGGCATGGCATAACCATCGAACTTTCTGATGAATTCTCCACTGAATCCCTTTGAAAATTTGCAAGTTTATACCTGACAATGTGGTCATCGATTCCGCCAATGGTAGAGTTTCACAGAAAATCTGGCCAAAGCTGGATGAAAGACGCACTAAAAGTCTGCTTAAAATAAAAAGAATGACTTTCTACATGATTGTATTAGTCGTTACGAGGCATTGCATTATGGGTACGCATTTGTTTTAGAGATCTTGCTATTGATTTCTGCAGAAGCTGCAGAGATGAGGCAGAGATAATGTCATAGTAGAAAAACTATACTCATTAGATAATAATGTAGTCATCTCTTACTGAACACAACTTTCTCACTTTTATACAGAAAAATATTTTAGTAATGAAAACATTTTCTTTTCGATTTCCGATTCTTTTTTTCTTTCTTACAGAAAACTTTTAATTCTCTTTTAACATAATTATGCAGTAAAGTAATGCATTACAAACTGCTTCAGCAACAAGAAAATAAATGTACTTAAATAGAGAGAGACCGAAAGAAAGTATTAATTGTATAAATTAATTACAACACTTCCTTATATTTACTCTCCACAATTATTTCTTTCTGCATCTTTCGTTATTACAAAAATAAAAAAGGAAGAAAAAAAACAAAACCCAAACTATGAAATTATGCGGCTGGATAATCAAAACAAAACTGAATCATAAAAACGCTACATTTTTATGGTGTTTGGATTGCTTTAAGAATTTATCAGATACCGACGCACTCTGTATATGCAGCATTTTCCGCCTCAAATGCTCTTTAAAGATGTTGGCATGTGTTTTATTTCAAGCAAATTTAATTTTACATGATCTTGGCCGAATTTGTGGTACGATAGTTTTGTTTTATTCTATGCTTTCTATTGCTTTTAAGTAATGGAAAACATCTGCTGCGGAAAATAAAGAAATTTTTATGATTAATTTCTTCAATTTTTTTCTGATCATTTAATATGTATAAAAATATTATAATTATGGATGGATTTAAAAGGCAAATTAAAAGATTAAAATTTACAATAAAAATTAAATCGTTTTCTGATCATTTACATCAATTAGAATTTCGAACATTAAAGTCTTCAATGAAATTTTAAACGAAATTGGCTTAAAAATAATATGAATTTAAAACAGTTTAAAGGTAATCGAAGTCTGAACAAATTTTTCTGAAGACTCCTCCACATACATACATACATAAACATGATTGGTCATTACAACCCTTCAGTTAGGGTTACGACCTTGCTTCTGACACCACTTGTGTTGTGTGCGTTAATTTTATACATGAGTGGTGGGACCAACGGTTTAAAGTGGATTCAGAACCACAGATTTTTGATAAACTTTTAGACTACGGCGAAGAGAAATTGTTAATCGCCTTTTCACTTTATATTCCTTGATATTGTATCCCAGAATAATATTACCCCAATTGACGTTCGACTATTAAGGAAAGTATTTAACTCCTTTTGTGTCAAGTTTACCAAATGTTCGCTGGCCCAGATCATCCACTCCGCTTGAAAAATCCTTTTGTGCTCCGGAAGCCGAAGGCATGGTTTGGATTTTGGTTCTTCTAGGTATCTGTCTCCATGTTTATATTCAGGATTGAGAAATAATACATACTGTTGGGGAGTCAAATTGCATGATCTCGACAGTCAGACTGGATGACCATGCAATAAAATCGTTCGTGCCATATATCTAATGTGGCATAGGCTGTGTGATCATGTCGTTGGTGTCTAAATCACCCAATTAAGACACAAAAATTGGTTATTCTCGAGCTGTAGTTCTCGCCTTTGGCAGTGATAGCCTGACCGACATCGTGATGGCCTGACCAAGAAATGCGATAACTTTGTCTGCCCAAACTCCTCACCAAATAGTGAGTTTTACGGAATGCATTGGACAATCTTGAATGTCATATGGTGTGGTATCATCCCAAATTGGACAATTTTGTTTGTCATCCAGAAATAGGCCTCATCGATGTCGATAATTTTTGGAAGAAAATTAGGGACAGTCTATAGCCAACCATGATGATTAATTCACAAGATAAGTGACACCTAGTCATGGAATCTTGCAAAGAAAGATGCGAAAATATCAGCAGTAAATCGTGTTAGATGGAGATTCTGTGAAAGCCACATGCTCCCAACAGGAGTAATGATTAAATCTAATAATTATTGGCAATTACTATGTATTTATTTGTCTAAGGAGAATAAAACCAAAACAATTTGTTGTTTAAAGTGACTTACAATTTTAAGAAACAGTATTTTGGAATAACTTAATTTTTAAGGTTCTGTGTTTAAGTAATCGGAAACAAACATTTCTTTATCATTTGTGAAGACCGTACAACAAAAGGCAAAATCTAACCGAAATGATAAATTTCTTGTGACCCTGTGGAATTCTTGTGTAATGAAGCGTGCACTGATCATATTAAATTTACTTCTGAATTTTGATTTCACTTTCACTACGATGTTGAGTTCTAAGATAACAAAATATTATTTTTAAATTAAATTCCGCCCGCATTAAGAAAATTTTAAAACATACCTTTCCGTCTGCTTGGCTATTTCATGGAAATAAGTACGTGATTTTATTTTAAATCACTTGATTAAAAATTAACGCCTTTATTTTATATCAATTTAGCAGTGAATTTTTTTAATTTCCCTTTAACATTGGTTTTTTATTTTTCTTCCCATATCTTACAGGACCATAAACTTTTGAAACATAAAAAGGACGCGGAAGCGCACAACACAGATGTATCTCAGACATACGCACGTAAAGTGTAAGCCATAAAAAGTTATTACTTGTCTTTAATACGTCAATAAAGAACCGAAAATTAAACGTAGCCAATGAAAGTCAATGATACAACAGACGTTTTAATACAAACCTACAAATATCGAAGGAGAAAATTCCCTTTTTAAAGGAACATTTCATACAATTCAAACAAGTGGCTCAAAAGGCTTAAAAGGAATTTCATTGAAAAAATAACAACAAACTATGAATCCCCAAACATTATGGATGAATCTGATGATTACTACATCCAGTTGAATACCAAAGAAAATACCGACAAATACTGTGAACTACTAAAGGCATCTGTAAGCTGTGGCCGAAGTTGCTTTAAGAATTGCCGACTATACAACAGCAACTGTTGCCATTATAAACCACAACATAAGAACAATTGCTGTTACAGCTCTAGTGATAGTTTCAAACGTAGTGTTTGTTATTGTAAACTGTATAAGAAAAGACTAAAAAAAACATTCTACATGTACTCATATGTTGCACATGCCATAACTGCAGCAGCCTCCACAATAGCTGTGGCAGCAGCCGAAACTGCCACTTCAACACAAGAGCGTGTGAAATTTGTTTATGAAAATTCACATGCCTCATCACTGGCTGCCTACGAAGAAAATATTTTTAACAACACTTTCATTTTGGCCAGTTCTGCTTCCTCCACCTCATTCTTCAGCTCAGCGGCATACTCAGCTGCAGCAGCAACATCATCCTCATCAATATTTGGTTATAATGATTCCTCCACCTCGATGGTGGGCCTACCATACGCTAATGGCTCACCATCATCACCCGCCTCATCTTCATCAACCGCAAATGTTTCATCGCCGTCGTCAGCTTTCAACGAAGTGGGCGTTAATGTTTCGCTAACGTCATCCGATGACTGGTCACATTTTTATGATCTCGTTCTCTCATGGCAGGGCATCTGTTTAATCGCTGTCTTTTGCACTTTCATTGTGATTACCATTATTGGCAATACTCTGGTCATATTAGCTGTTATAACCACACGCCGTCTGAAAACGGTTACAAATTGCTTCGTAATGAGCCTGGCAGTGGCCGATTTACTAGTGGGGATATTTGTTATGCCGCCAGCGGTTGCCGTACATTTAATAGGTGAGTGACATCATTTGTTGGCGTTCAAGCATTGATTTAATCTTCACAAATACTTGAATATCACTTTTAGTTACTTTACATGTCATTTTTTAAAAGAAAACGGTTTTTATCATTCTTATTTATTTATTGATTTATTTTTGTTGTTGCTTTTATAGAATTCTTAAGTGTCCAAATCCAATTCAATCTGATGTCTGGTTGCATGGATGTATGGTTATGGATTAATAATAGTAATGGATGACGAAAATATTCTTTCTTATTTGAATTCCGTTGCGTACTAAAAAGGGGTGCAAATGTGAATCAGCTTAAGTCCAAAATTTGTTTGTTTACAGAGATCACTCATTAGGACATTCGTCAGTTTCTTATTGATAATAAATAAGAGATTATTTAGTAGATTATTCAACGGGGTAAAATACTTGTGTGTAATCCAGAATGGAAAGCTGAAGAAGAGGCAACACATAGTAGATAGGGTAGCAAAAGCCAACAGATACTGTTTCATACGTAGAAAAACAATAGGTTGTACATAGGGTCCCACTGAGAGAATGGCTCACTGGTTCTACAGGGGCATAGTTAGACCTCTACTAACCTATACCTTAGTAGTGTGAAAGATAAAACGGAAATGCTAATTTCGAACTATTCTGGAGATTCAAAGACACAAAGGAATAAAGCAATGCGATCAGAACAGTATCTACAAATGCTTTGCCACCAATTCTCTTTATCCAACCTGTTGAACTACGGGTGCCACATGAGGAGACACTTACGGTGTATCTTCTTCAGGAGAAATGGATCATACTAAGCGGCAAATTGTTGGTATACTGGCAACAGTCTCGTTTTAGATACAAAGATCAAATATCAAAGGGATCCATGGCACAAATGTCAACGGAGAATTGTTGCTACATGGACAGGTCTGAATATAGAAATAGGATGAGTCTAAGCCGATATACAGAAGAACCAGAAACTAAACTGTATATCCATTTACTAGACCAAAAGAAAATTTTTCAAGTGTTGGTACGTGGAATCAACGCATGATCTGAGCCAGTGCAAGTTTGAAAGTGCATTTAAAACCAGACTACGAAAGTGGGTCGAAAGTAGGCACATTGACCATTGAGGAACAATGACACGGCCGGAAATATTACAAAGATATTCTAATGTGACCCTGATGAGAGGACACGTGCGAATACTGATAAGCCTTTTTATGGGATATACCACACATAAACATTGTCGATAATAATGAATGCAGGGTGTGCGTTGAAACGATGGACTATTTTTTATGTTATTGCCCAGCCTCCATGAGTTTGAGATCCCAATATTTTAGGGGGGATAATATACCATACATACATGACTGAAATAAATTAAGGAAATTTGTATAGAATACAGATTTCATATAAGAAATATGTTTAGTGTCTATCGCTAGTCCGTCAGCTGGCTCAGATAACTCTGTACATAGGAACTTTGAGATCGATTTGAACGCAGCATAGACGTAGAACAAGAATTGCTTTCTCCCTAGGCCGATTAATATACGAAACAGTCTATAAGTTCCGCGAGAGGAATTTTTTTTCTTTCCAAGTGAATTGTCACAACTTGTGAGCGATTATTCTGGCGTTAAATGATCCTTCATGATGACTTCAGCAGAAACATTGACTCAGTTTGACATTCTCAGCGATCAAACTAGAGTTACAGACATCAATAACTGCCTGAAGCGCAAATTGAAAATAGAACGCCAGTACAATAGCTACTGATTAAATCATTACAATCGAGTTTATAGGAGCAATAAGTCTTGATTACTGCATTATAATATATTAGAATTCAATAGAATTCATTAGAATAAATTAACATTCATTAAAATGAAATCCCTTATCTGAGAGGAGGAGAATTAATTAATCAATTCAATGCAAATCTTAATCCAGATGACAATGAAATCCAAAGTTAGCCGTAAAACGTTTTCACTAAATAAATACAATGAAAATTTACTTAAGTGCCATGGTGTGGCATTTACAGTTTGCGTGCCATTTAAGGACAGCAATTTGTACGTGATGTGCTGTTCCGTTCTATTGTTGCTGTTGCTACTCCTTAAGGCAAAAGATTTTTTGATGCCATTCGACAATTAAGTCGTAAAAACATATAAAAAATGTATGAAAAACAATTTTCTTACATTCTTAACTATTCAAGAAGGTGTAGCAGTAGAACAGAGGATAATTAATAAAAGTAAACAAAACACTTTGTAAACGAAATATGAAATTTGAAGGCACGTTTTATATTGCTGTCAGAGTGGATCTTCAATTAGTTGAACGTTAAATCATTTTGTCTGCATTGTAAATTGTTAAGCACTTTTATTGTAATTACAATTGACTAAAAATTAAGACAGAAATAAATTAAAATTTTTGGCAGCCAGAGAGTTGGGGAATTTATAGAAGAATTTATAGTCGCAGTGGTCTAGTAGGTAGTGTATTGGCTTATTAGACGTGAGGCCACGGTTCAAACCCCAGGTCACACCTCTCCAACTTAACGCAATATGAAAAAATATTTTTTCGGTGACTTCATTTCAGCAGATTTCTGGCAAAAACTCTGAGAGTAAAATAAAATTGCAATGAAAAGTTTCTCAAAAATCTGTTGTTCGGAGTCGATTTTAAACTATAGATCCCGCCAAAACTAGGTCGTAATCCTGACTAAAGGGTTGTAATGACCAGACTCCAACAGGACTCCCATTACAACTACTTCTTCCTCGCTGTTACATTGTTTTATTTATTTCATAGAACTGTAGATGACTGCATCTATTCGAATTGAGTCAGTTCACTTAATAAGGCTGAGTTCTGATTTTTGTCACATAAAGATCTCTAGGAAATTTTTCGTCTGGATAGAGTTTTTCAACAAGATAACTGATCGGTATAACATACATATCATGTGAACAGAGGAATACGCGAAACTGTGGCACCAGGATAAGGCACAATCATTGCACTTTCGGCGGAATTCTCTACATTTAAAAATTTCGATACGAATTGTGAACCTATACAGAATGGCGGATATCATTCCTCATCTATTGGGTTCAGGTTCAATGCTATGCTATAGAATATTAACGTCAGATCTGACCTAAGGGAGAACTTAACGAATATGCACATACATATTACAGTATATGAGCTGTAATGCCTTGAACATTTTTTAAAATTTAATGGAAGAAAAACTTTGTTGCATGTGTTTGAAATGTTTTTTTTTTTGGTTTTTATTCTCTTCATATTTTGTTATTACATTCTCCACACATGTATATTAGAAAATTAATCGTTTGAATTTTAATTTCTTTTAAAACAACAAGGAGATGAGATGAAGAGGTCAGCCAGCATAGCCTTAATCACTTATATGTTGGACTTAAAAGGAATAAATTAAATTATTTAACCTCCAAAGAAATTAAATAAAGACCTCTAACCCAAAAGATTATTTCTTTATTCTCTTATAGCCTTTGGCACACATTTATGGACATGAAACATTAAAAATTCCTACAAAAAAAAAAATACAAAAATTAAGACACCACAAAGAATTCATGAAGGTATTCTTCTTAACCTGTACCACATACAGAAATGTGGCATAAATTTTGCTGTAATAAAAGCAAAATCAATAGAAAGAGAATAAGAAACTGAGAAACAGAAAATTCTTCAAATAATGTGGAACCATTTTTTTTTCCGTTTCAATTCGTTCTTTAGAAACAATTGCTTCCACATGCCTAAGGCACAAAGCCGTTATCTGACAGTTTGATTTGCAATAGCAGGAGGAAATTAAACGTTCAAATATAAGAATTTTTTAAAAAAGATAAAAAAATTAAAGCCACATCAAAAACATTTGAAATTCAGATCTTAATGGAATGGTTTTTAATTGTATTTTAAAAGGAAAAAAAAAACTTCTTTTTAAACAAATGTTGGACAAAATGGTTTAAAGGAAGTTTTATTATACATACATAATTGGCCATTACAACCCTTCAGTCAGGATTACGGCCTACCTTCTCAACTCACTCACCTATGTTGTGTGTGTTAATTTTATACATGAGTGGCGAGACCTACACCTTAAAGTCGATTCCAAACGACAAACTTGTGAGAAACTTTTCATGGCAATTTTATTTACTGTCAGAGTTTTTGCCAGAAATCTGCTGAGAGGAAGTCCCCGAAGAAATAATTTTCATATTCCGTTTCGATGTCTGAAATGGGGTTTGAACCCTGGCCTTACGTCTAATAAGCCAACACACCACATACTAGACTACGGCGACTTTTTATTTAATTGGTCATTAACAACCCGATTAACATATCTCGGCCTGCCGCAACACATCCTTCCAGGCGCATTTGCTTCTTGCGCGCCAATCGATGACAGGGCTTCCTCTATTTGGTTCTTCCAACATGAACAAGGTCGTCCTCTTAGCCGACTTCCGCAAATCCCCGCGGATCTGAGCATCCTCCTCCATTCGAACGACATGGCAGAGCCAACGCAGCCGCTGGATATTAATACCAACACTACTCCCTCTTTCCACCTTCCTATTTTCCTAAACCTGCACGCTGACCAACGTCTATGTGGTTGAGGAGCTCATACAGCTCACTGTTGGATCGGATGCGGATATCATCGCCAACTCGCACTGGACCGAAGAAATCTCTGCTGCATCAGTGCCTACTACGGTCCATGCTTCTGCGCCATAAACAAGTACGGGCAGGATGAGCGTTTTGTAGAGTATTAGTTTTGTCGTACGAGAGAGGTCTCTGTACCTGTTGGCAAGAGTAACGGCGGAGCTAAGATAAATAAATTCCTTGACTATATCAAAAGTATAGTTATCGGCCGTAATCTGAGAATCTATACGCCGCACGTCTCTACTTGTCGATAACATATACTTTGTTTTGCTCTCATTTACTGCCAGACCCATCTTTGTAGACTCCCGTTTAATAGCACTGAAGGCAGCAGTAACATCTCTATTGGTACGCCCTATGATGTCAATGTCGTCAGCGTACGCAAGCAACGGGACACCCTTTTGTAACATAGTTGCGATGCACATGACGAAGTTGAAGAGGTTGCATGATAAGGGATCGCCTTGTCTGAAACCTCGCATAGTATCAAAAGGTTCGAAGAGGTCCATTCCTACCTAGACTGAATGGACCTTTCCTTTTACTATAACAGGTTCTAAAATTAATCAGGTGAATATTACGGAAATAAAAACCCAGCCACTTAGGTTTAGTTACTCCAACTTAACATAATATTTAGTTTGACTGTCTGTTTCATGTGTTTAAAGTTTGTACATAAAGCATACCATGCACCATGTAATATATTCTATTGATATGGATTACAAACTTATCGACAGTATTTTCTAAGAAAACACCGCACAATTTTTAAAATTCCAATTTAAACCTTTAAAAACGAAATTATATTTGCTAATATAGTTGCTGTATTAAAGAAAAAAATTAAAAATATTGTGGATCCCAGCACAAAAGAAAATAAGTGCGATTCAATCTTCTTTATTTAACAAAAAAAGGAGGACTCCACAGAGTATAAGTAGTTGTGTTTTAACTTTATTCTTGCCCCAAAAGTTAAAGAAATATTCCTGCAGGGAATATTTTTGTTTAACTTAAAAGTTTTAAAAAATGTAAAGCAAAACAAGTCAAACCTAAACTGTTTTTGGTCCTTATTTTGGCACTAAAAGTGAGCCTTAATTTTTTTATTGAAAAGGGTATTCTTTTAGGAGCTTTAAAAATTAATGACAAACATATTGTAAGAATAATTTTTTTTTACTACAGTCGGGTACATAATTTCATGATATGTTTTCTTTAAATTTGATTTTTAGAATACACTACGAGGTTATATGACCCAAATAAATCTAGAGGATTGGAAGCTTGCTTATGGGCTTCCAGTGTTTTAATAGGTGCTGGTTTGTTGGCATAAACCAATGATTTAATAGTGAACAGTGCTGCTTTTGGAGTGAACAGCATCACTTTTGAAAAGAAACTTGTAATTAAATTCACTTTGCAAAAAAATATCGATTGTTAAGAGCACTGTAGTAGGTAGTGTCTACGATATCGCAAACAAAACGAAATATGGAAAAAATTATTTTTTTTTCGGCGATTTCCTCTCAGCAGTATTCTGACAAAAACGTTGAGAGTACAATAAACTTGCCATGAACATTTTCTCAAATCTGTCGCTCGAAGTCGGCATTAAACTGGGACCAACAGCTAGTCATGGGCAAAACTAAAACACACAATATGGGTTGTGTGAGAAGCTTGATTGTAGTCTTGACTACAGGGTTGTAATTAGCAATTAAGTAAATAATTATGAGCGCTATTTTCTTGAAACCAAATGTAGCTAATGGTTAATTCAGTCAACATAGCTCAATAGCACTCGATATTCGCCGTAACGGCAATTCTTTCATAATTTCGAAAGAAATAAAGACCGATGATGGCGCCAGCGTATAAACTATACCAAACGATAGATTTTAATGGATATAATGGTGATTCGTTCATGGCTTGACAATTGCCTATATGCCAAAAGCGGCATATAACTTATCATAGCCCATACAAATCTGTAAAATCTTTTGAACTTGGAGGCTATGAAACAGCAAAAAGAACCAATGACTTCTCCAATGTGTAAACTACACCAATTAGTTAATTTTTATTTACTTCGATAAACATATTTCTTTGGCCTGTTATTGTTGGTTATGAATCAAGATTAAATCAAATTGATAAAATTGCTTGCTCATTAGGCCGATTATATTGACCGTCAAACGGACGAAGTGCTTATTATTCTGAAACGTTGTTCAGGGATTAAAGTTAAATTTAAGATTCACAATAACTTGCTAATCTTACTGAAGAAATAAGTTAAAACAGATATGTTATCTGTTGTCAGCTGCCAAATCATCGCATCGTTTAAAAGAAAGTTTCTATATTTAT
This sequence comes from Sarcophaga carnaria, assembly GCA_958299815.1. Lineage (NCBI taxonomy): Eukaryota > Metazoa > Arthropoda > Insecta > Diptera > Sarcophagidae > Sarcophaga > Sarcophaga carnaria. Next base: position 141,794,040 of record OY283150.1, read on the forward strand.
TGAGAATCTTGTGAATTTGTTAAGCGCTACTCGACTTCTTTAGAGACTTTTTCAAAATCTCGTATTAAGTATTTTACAGTTAAATATTCAACTGTATAGTACGAAGTGTTTAATATTATATTTGAAATAAATTTCTTCCATTTATCCCATTCCATCGCATCTTAATCTATCTCGCTTTTGTTTTTTAATAAAGAATTTGAATTTATGAACCACTAGATGCTTGCAGGTTTCTTTTATTTTAAGATCCCAATTTGTCGTTCTTACACTTTTAAATTAAATTTTTCTGCGTGTGTTTGTGTGTGTTTTTTTCATTTCTTTTATTAAATTTGCTTAACAAACAGAAAGAAAGAACAAAACTATCCCCTTTTTTTAAAAAAATTATTTGGTTGCTTTTTCTGATTTTTTTTTGTTTTCTTAGGTTCTTGGCAACTTGGTTGGGTGCTTTGTGATATTTGGATTTCCTTGGATGTACTTCTGTGTACCGCTTCTATATTAAGCTTATGTGCCATAAGTGTGGACAGGTAAGTTCACCGTTTATTTTTTTTTTCGATATTCTTAACAAGGATTTTTGTTTCAATTTTCATTTTCATTTTGGTTTCTGTTTTGTGTTTGTTTTATTACGATATTCCTCTCTTCTTTAAGTTATACTTTTTTAATTATAAAACTTTTTTTGCTAAACAAATTATACATTTTTTTCTTCTTCTTCTTCTTTTTGGGCCAAATCTTATTGTATTGGATGTATGTTTGGCTTATAACAGATATTTGGCTGTTACACAACCTTTAACGTATTCACGTAAACGACGCTCGAAACGTTTGGCTCTCATAATGATACTCATCGTTTGGGTCTTGGCCTTGGCTATAACTTGTCCACCAATATTGGGTTGGTAAGTATTACGGTTTTAGTGCAAAACCTAACTGTAAACAGAACCTAAATAATTATTTGCACAAAATGAAACAAAATCGCAGACGAATATAAAAGAAAAAAAATGAAAAATGGAAAATGAAAAATATTCTACAAGACTAAGCTTAGCTGGTATGTGGGGGATAACATTAATAAGGAATAATGAAATTTGAAAAGAAGTTTACCAAAACAAAATAAAGAAATCCTTAAGAATATATGCATATAGTCTAACAAAAGTCGTTTGATTGTGACTGCCTTTAATGAATCTTTTTTCTTTCTTAAATATGGATATTGGAGCTGCACTGTGCATATTAAAATCTACACTTACATTTATTATTGGCCATTACAACCCTTTCAGTCGGTCACGTATTCCGGCTAAGCTTCTCATATCACTTCTGTTCCATTTGTTAAATTCATCCATTAGGGGCATTGGTTATTGCCACAGCTTTTGCCAAAAATGTTGACTGATTAGGGGTCGGTAAAGGAAATATTTTTTTTATACTTCGTAGGATCGATAACTACATTAGAAAGTCGTATACAATAAAAGTTTTGTTCACTGATTTCACAGGTTAAAGTATCAAATGACATCAAAAGTCTGTATAATAAGGTGCAATCAATGAAATTTATGATTTCCAGAGAATATACTAAAAGTTCATTCAATTTATTTAATTTTTTTTTTAAATATTTCACAAAGATTTGTAATTTCTTAGTAAACAATTTACAATTTTATTACGACATGAAATTTGATTAAGAAATCTAACCCTTATTAGACTTGACAGCTGAAGAGATGAACAGCAGTCGGTCGTCAAAATGACAGTGAACGATAATACAAATAAATATTTAAGAGAACCATACTCCATGTTCATATCTTATAAATCTTTTAAATAAATTTGATTTGCATAAATTTTATATTCAATAAATCCTTGTCAAATACTGGTTGTACAACAAAAATGTCAAATTTAAAATTTGATTTTCCAAAATCAGTGGCTGACTTCTTTCATGCCACTTTGTCTGTGGTAAGCACTCAATTTATTATTACTATTGTTGGTTAAACTTTTGTCTGTCTCTGTGTATCTTTCTTCGGCAGAATATTTTAATATTCTGGTTGTGTTGTTTTATATTCTCTTCTGGTAGCTGAATGCAATAGAAAAATTTGTAATATTCTAAGAAATACTAGTTGGTTTAAGGAAAATGATTAAACGTCAGTGATTATATTTAGAATTTAAGGCTTTTGTTTATCGTTTTATAGCCTTAAACCTTATCCCTTTTTACTTTTCCTTTGTTTTAGGTATGAGCCGGGACGTCGAGATTTAAATGAATGCCGTTACAATCAAAACGAAGGTTATGTGATATTTTCAGCAATGGGCTCATTCTTCATACCAATGGCGGTTATGATTTATGTCTATGCCAGGATTTCTTGTGTTATAGCCAATCGGCATGATAATATGACTGATATCAGTGTCCATAATAAGGTGAGTAAAACAAACATACAAATTGTACAGTCAAGTGAAAGAAAAATTTCATTTTGTTTGCCTTTTAATTTCCTTTTGATTTTTTCTTCATTACTTTACGCAGAAATTCAAACGTTATACGGCTGCCGATATAGACAATGAATTGGATCAAGATTTATCAGAATTTGATTTAAGCTCTGGCCATAAGAAACAACTGGCCGCCAGAACATTGTCAAATCAAACATTGGCCAAGGATTTACAAGAAATTATGGCTCCCGACAAGGAAATTGCTGGCAATACAGCACAATGCCATTCACTGTTGGTTATGCCGCAACAGCAGCTCAACTCGCCGAACGGTAATAATGGCTGCTATGAATTGAAAAGACCAGCCTCATTGAAAAGAACACCCACTGCCTCATCCGCCATAACCACAATGACAAGTTCAACTTGCCTAGGTACTGGTACAAATACAGCCACAGCTAGTATAGCTTTGGAAAATCCATGGACTTTTACACCCCTCAGTCCAGTGCAACAAGCACAGCAACAAACTTCTGCACATCATCATCCACATCCACATCATCAGTATCAACAACATGCCCATCCAAATAAGCATATGCGTACGCACAGCATTAGACATCAGCATTATTTAAGTACACCTGTGCCCACTACTACCATTACCACCACCACCAATGTGAATAACACGCTTAGCACAACCGATGCATTTGTAACGGGTAGTGGTAGCTCCATATTACGCCACCCCACTACACCACAACTACGTTCACATCATCATCATCACTATGCCAGCAAATCCTTATCAAATCGCATTTCATCGCTGAAAAAGGAAACGAAAACTACGCAAACTTTAAGCATAGTTGTGGGTGGCTTTATAGCCTGTTGGTTGCCATTTTTCATCAACTATTTGATTACACCATTCCTCGATGAGGATCAGGTTAGCAGTACCCTAGCCAAGGTACTAACATGGTTGGGTTGGTTCAACAGTGCCATAAATCCTTTCATTTATGCATTCTACAGTGTGGATTTTCGTGCTGCATTTTGGCGTTTAACCTGTAAACGTTTCTTCTCCTCCTCAACGAAACCGCAATTCCCTACGAATACCATGTCCATAAGACGATAGTTAAAGATGAATACCGTTAAGACAAAAACAACGTATTTAGCATAGAACAACAATACAATTAAGACACTAGACGTTAAGATTTTAAATTTTCATTTTCAATTCCATAAAATATAAATTAAAATAAAAAAAATAAAAAAATGAAAAAAGAATAAAAACATTACAACACAAGGAAAAGAGAAAAATTTAAAGAAGAAAAAATGTGAGAAAAAGTGAAAAAAATTGAAAAATTGAAAACATGATTTAAATAAATGAAAACTTTTAACAATATTTCCTTCAACTAATTTTTATGCATTTTTTTTCGTTGTTTGTTTGTTATTCTAGAGAGTTTATTGTTAATTTATTTAACATTTTTATTACCCTTAAATTGGCGCTTTTTAAGAATTCATTGAAAAATTTCCATAAAAGTTCCTTTCAAAACGGCATTAAACGTAGGGAAACCAGCAACCTAAGGAAGCAAATGAAAAACGAATTAACCAAACACTTTGATACGGGAATTAATAATTTGGAAAAATTTAATTAATTAACTTTGCTATAGAATAGAAAAAAAAACTCACCTTAAAAACCCACATTCCTTTGGACCCCTATAAGTATAACGAATTCTATTCAAGTCCTTTGATATAGTAGGACATCAAATTGTTTTTATTGAAGTAATCCATAAAAATCTACTTTTTAAAGCAAACTACCACAACAATGCAAAGACATTTCAGTTGAATTAATACGCCACAAAGGAAAAAAGCCAATAATCGAGTATTTAGTTTAAACATTGCAGTAATATAAGGGTTCATACAGTGTTCTTGAACATAGTACCCGAGACGCTTATGCAATAATCAACACTTATTTGAAGTATTATCATTTGGGTTATGAATTGTCGACTGTAAAATCTAGTGGAGTCTAGAACATCCCTTAGTCCCTTGAAATTTATCCATTCCACACTTTTCCAAGAAATCCATCAAATCGCCATCAATTCGGAAAGTATCCTATACCTTCTGCTTATAATGAAATACTACTATACAAAAGCTGGTGACTCCGAATTTAAAAGCTACTCGAACGTACACTGGCGAGCAAAAATGGATACATAACACTTATTAACAAAATATTTTAAATCCTTTATTTTTTATATTTAAGGCAGTAAGTAAGAAATTGTAAATAAAAAATTTCAGACGTTGAAATGGCCATCACAAAATCCGTATTTAAATCCGATCGAGAATTTGTGGGCAATTGTAAAACGAAAATTGGCACAGTATGTAAACCCTCCAAATAACCTTAACAAATTGTGGCTAAGAATTGAGGCAGAGTGGCAATGTATAAACAGCGAAACCATCCAAAAACTGGTAGAAAGCTTACCAAAACGCATTAAATCAGTAATAAAAAATAAAGGATTATGGAGAAAATACTGAATTTTTCATTTGAAACGAAACGAGTAAAATTGGATAAATGCTACTAATTTATATTTAAAAGGAAATAATATTACTGAAAAGTTTTTGTTTTAATTAGAGGATAGCCTAAATAAATGTTTAACATATGGATTGTTTTTTTTTTATTTTAATAAATAAAGTACAAATATAAAGTGTATATATTTTTTAATATTATGTATCCATTTTTGCTCGCCAGTGTATATAAGGAAGGGCAAAAGGGGTCGTAAATGACAGCAGAGTTGCTCTATTAACTCATAAGAGGTACCGTCTTTATGTAACGTTATCGATATTGCAATAAATGCACTTTTGTTTTTGTGGCATAAGTCGGCAAATGCCGTTGTTATCCAGATCATCATCGACCTAGAGTGTTATCTGTTAACAACGTCGATTTGTAAAATACGTCAACTTTCGTAAACGCTGAAATGTGTGAATATCACCAAATAGTAGTTAGTCGGTCAAAATTTTGGCTGCTTAAATTCAGCCTGTAGTGCATATGAGCACTGGTTCGAAAAAGGTCGTAATGTCCTTCGTATCTGGAATACATTATAAGTGTTATTTCGTATAATTTTCGGTTATTCGACCACTATCCGTGTATCAAGCTTACGGAGCATGTCGCCATATTCGTGAGTCTGGAAATAGATATTGTATGCATAATCGCCAGTCACTCAGCCTTAAAGTGAATTCCTACCCTATTACTCGTGGTATAGACTAGGCATGTTGAAATATATAGTGGAGAACCACGTTCAACAAGAGTGCTTAGAGAATACAACCTTAAATAACACTGGATTTAATAAAAATTCAGATTTTGGCTGTGTCACTATGTAGCTTTATTGAACGGTGCCACACATCGACAATATTCCGAGTAATAACCCTGCAAGGGTGAAATACTTTTCCACCTGTAACCTGTAAATGAAGGATATATAGGCGACCGATACTCAACTAGCTGGTTACCAATTACCGAAAACAATTTATGGAAGTCACCCTTAACCTGTGTTGGCGAAACCCAGCTTTATATTTCATAGAGTGACGTCTATTCATTATCGGATGAATTAGTTTATTTGCGGTGTTGCTAAGTGTTGTTTCGTCTCAATTTTAACAATGTGTCAGGTTAAGTTTTTTTAGGAATATATATGACAACTCAATCTCTTTCAGTTCACCAAAACCACCATAACGAATGTTATAATTTCTTGCTTGGTGCTAACATCTAGTGATGAATATCGATACCATCAGAAATTGCCCGAATATCGGTGCAATCAATAGATATTATGCGCCACATTCTTCTACGCATCTATTGCCAAATCCACTTCCTTTATATTTCGTATATATCGACGGTCTATCTAGTAGATAGTGTATTGACTTATTAGACACATGTCCTTGGTTCAAATCAAACCTCAGACATCTCGAACAAAATGAAATATGAACAATTTTTTTCTTTCGCCGACTTTTTTTCAGCAGTCTTTTGGCAAACACTAAGAACAATAAAATTGCCATGAGGAACTTCTCAAAAATCTGTCGTTCAGAGTCGACTTTAAACTGTACGTCCCGCTACTCCTGGATAAAAATAAAACACGCACTACATGGGTGGTGTGGGAAGCTAGTTTGTGACGCTGACTGAAGGCACCAATTACGTGAGAAAGTAAGTTATATTCCGCGCTAAGTTTTTCCTTAACAGCACTTTTTCTGGACACATTCAAGCTTAATCTGCAATCTCTCTTAATGTTTATGAGACTTGATGATCAGTCCATTATTTTCTGGTTTTCGATTTGTATCCAAGGTGATCATTGACAAATGGAATGAAACAATTCTTTACCTTTGCCCAAGTCTGCATATTTGAGGTTTTCTCCATTAAAATCAACGAGAGCTGCAAAGTTTATATAGGTTTCTTATAGAGAAATTCCAGAGTTCCTGCACATAAAAATCCTTTCGAACGTAGTTATAAAGTGAATAGTGCCAACACTTACACTGTTGGCTCAATATTCTTAATATTCGAGATAACTTGTACTGACATTCATTTATTATACATGGGCTAGCTTAAGATCAAAATATAGGTGAGACACCTTCACTAGAAATAACCCAGAAGCATTTAATTGCTGTAAATCAATTCTATGTCTTATCTTTTAATTCATAAACTGCAGTAGTATAGTGTAGTAATGAGACTGGATTGCTATTTTTTTTAATCAAAGTAATTATCTACAGTTCAAAACGTTGTTCAAATATTTCAGATTGAATTTCCAGCCTCTTAGTTGTATTTAAATACTTACACATCTTTGAATTAAGAGTAATTGATACTTTCTTGGTCATTTTGAATGACAATATTACAAAACAAATGTCAGTAAAATGTAATGATTATCCTTAATTGGAATGGCCTTGAGTGCGTTTCAGTCTAATAAAATTAGTAAAAATAATCACATTAATTAAAGACTTTTTGTTTATGTTTCCTTTTTAACTAATGAAAGCAAAACTCACTTTATCTGTATTAAAACTTCTTGATGAACATTTTGTAACTCATATTCGGTTAAGCATTTAATCTGCACAATTTATTTACAAAACTTGTAGGACTTTGAACACAAAATAAGATGAATAAAAGAAAATTGCAATATTTTATCAGGACTTCAAGGACAACTAAAATATTTGTGTCACTTACACTCAAGTTCTACAAAAATCTTATCATACTCAGCTCTTTTAAAGAAAAAGAAAAGAAAAAAAAAACACACGCACAAGATTTTATACCCTTACTGTTGCGGGCAACAGTAAAGTCTTTAAAAAGACACAAGAGAAGTTGTTTTATATTGAACGTTAACTGGCAATTGAATATTTTCATTCCGCAAGTGTTTACTGTACAGATACTGTCACAGATTTTGTCTTTTTGTTGAATGTTTATGACTTACCTGAAGCAATATGTCAACGTGTTAACAATTGCAACAACTTACCCGAGAATTGCTAACAGAATGTATGAAAACAAATGAATAGGAAACGGTAGCAATAAATTCACGATATTATATTTATAAATAAGGACTTATCTCCTGCATATTCATAAATTTCTATGTATACGTAGCCACGTAAAAACATTCGTACAAACTTTGCTCTGTATTGTATGTCTTAAGGTAGATTTACATGCTGTTAATGTATGTGTGAATTCGTTCTTAAATCGTATTTATTAATCAAAGTCAAACGAAAATGTGAAACTCTTAACATATATACAACACATATGCAATCAGGTATAAAGTGACCAACTAATACAACTTTACATAAAAAGTTCTTCTACTTACAATAGAATAAATTTACAGTGGGGTTACGAAAAGTTTCGTCCATTTATTCAAGTCTCACAGTGTCATAATATTTCTTACTGCCTACTCATATAGACAATGACAAGAGGGCATGGGGTAAGTGGATATTGCTCCCGGGATCATGGCATATCGAATCTATTTTATAATACTCAAGTGGTTCGAAAGTAACGAATCGACCCTATAGAAGCTTCTCCTTAACCTTAACCTTCACCTTTTAATAAAAGACACTTAATAAAGGAACTTGTTGCTTGATTATCGCAGAGAACGTAGTAGTAACAGAAACAAAAAAATTTTGTTAATTGTGGAATCCGCAATGTGAACATCGAAATGGTGCTACCAGTGCATATGGCTAGTTAAGCCAATTAAACTACTCAAAAGGAGATACAAAGTCCTTCAACTTCCTAACTAAATATCCTTGAATCATATTGCATTACAAACAAACAATTCAGAACTATGAAGACGGCAACTCCTCTTACATACATCCATAATTGGTCATTACAACTCTTCAGTCAACATTACGCTCTAGCTTCTCGCACCACTTATGTTGAAAATGTTAATTTTATATATGAGTGCCGGTAACTACAGTTTAAAGCCGACAGCGCACGACAATATTTTGATGAAATTTTCATGGCAACTTTATTCTGTCGGAGTTGCTGCTAGAAATCTGCTGAGAGAAAGTCAATGAAGAAATATTTTTTTTCGTGACCTCACGTCTAATACAACATAACAACACACTATCTACTAGCCTATGGCGACTCTCTTTATGATAGAATGCCTTCTCTATAATTATTCGGTATTTGGAAACCCAAATCTCAAGCCAATAGTGCTTTGTATAGAGTCCACACTTTGATAATAGAAGAAATCGGATTGGTTAAGAGCTGTCAGCCAGAAGTAATAATTCTACGATGTCATAGGTACTATAGGTATTACAACGGAGTCCTCTAGAACCCAAGTAGGCTATACACTTCAAAGCGGCTACCAATTTAAACTATTCTTACCAAAGACAATTGATGAAACAGTCCATTATTTCGGAATTCAAAAAACTGATTATTAGGCTGGAGAGAAAGGCACTAATGTTCATTCAATCTTTTTATATTTTAATTGGCGTAAAGGATATCTATCGAGAGAACTTCTCACATATGTAATAGACATACGATTTTTTAGAAACCATTACCTTTATTTCACTACAGCACAACCCGATTTAGTGAAGTCTTGTAAATCAATAGAGATGAACATATCACACATAATTTGTCATTAGAACCCTTCAGTCAGGATTAAGACCTATCTTCTGACACTACTTATGTTGTGTGCGTTCATTTTATACATGAGTGGCGGGACCCACAGTTTAAAGTCGACTCCGAAGGATAGATTTTTTGAGAAACATTTCATAACAATGTATTTATCTTCAATCATATTTCGATTCGATGTCTGACCTGGGGTTTGAACCGTAAGCCAACACACCACCTACTACTTTCACAGTTGAACATATCATTGTTATTAATAGCAATTTCGTCCTCTTGGTTAAGTGGTGCCGAGGATTTATACTATACTTCTAGGCATCTGTAATTTTCTATTCTTTTCCCTCTCTATCTTTCTCCCTCGTTCTCTCTATCTCTCTTTCCCTATGTACACAAACATCCTCGGGATATGGGCATTAAAAGTAAAGCAAGCGTTATAAACCAAGTACAAACGGAGAAAACAAAGTATTTGTTTTGATTTTTATTTCAAACTTTTTTTTTAATTTAAAATTCTGAATTCTAATTCTTCCGAATTCTCATTATGATTATGAAAACAAAAACGTTAAAAGTGGAAGTTAAAAGTAAAAAACAAAAAACAAAAAGAAAGAAATAATTTTTGTAAATATTTTGTTAAAACACTTGAACAATTTCTAGCTTAAATATGCTGTATAAAGAATTCTAATCTAAAAAGCAAAAAGAAAAAAAATAGAAAAATTTATTTAAAAACACTGCAACTTTTATTATAAAAGTATTCGAAATATTTCTTTGAAAACATATGAAAACTCAAATGTTGCATCACAACAGAAAGAAAACTTTTATTTAAATAAATAATTTATTTAAGCTTTTAACATAATCAATAGAAATATTATAAAATGAAATAAAAAAATAAAAAACAAGGAAAAGTATTTAAAAAGAAATACGAATTCAAATTGTTCACTGTTTTATTTCCTTTGTGTGTTAAGATTGCACAACGTAAGTGGCAGAGTTTGTGAAATATTTCCCCAGGCAATTGAAATTTCTTTAAAATTTAAAGCGATAAACGGAAAACACCTTAAATTCACAAATAGAGAATTGGAACGTAGTAGAGCGTTGCTATAATACGTTAGTCTTGCAAGATTTTTTTTTTCGCAAACGCATTTAAAAACCGCTTACTATACAGGTAGATGTTCAGAAATTATAACAGACGGAGATGGAATATGAATTGATATCACCTGCTTCGCCTCTGCTGACCTGTAGGAAAATAATGCGAAAATCTAAAATTTAAGAAATCTTGCCACAAAAGCTGAGATGAGACAGAGATGTTTTGCTGTGAAAAGTGTCACAGCGATTAAGAAGTGGAAGTTTATATATGAGTAGTTAGAAGAAAAGGCAAATTACCTCCGGGATACGTATACATACATAACATATATATATAATTGGCCATTACAACCTTTTAGGCAGGATTACGGCCTAGCTTCTCTCACCACTTTTGTTGTGTGTGTTAATTTTATAAAGTTTAAAGTCGATTCCAAACGACAGATTTTTGAGAAATTTTTCATGGCAGTTTTATTTAATCTCAGGGTTTTTGCCAAAAACCTGCTGAGAGGAAGTCACCGACGAAATATTTTTTTCATATTTTCGTTTTGATGTCTGACTTGGGGTTTGAACCGTGGTCTTACGTCTAATAAGCCAATACACTACCTACTAGATTACGGCGACTGCCTAGTCAAGAGCAACAATCCATCCAATCTGAACATCAATTTTAAGCACAATTTGTGCACAATTTTGTGCACAATTTTGACATGAATATAAAACATATCACTGTAAGAAATTCTCACAAATTCATGTGTTGAATGCAAATCAATTTCAATAAAAAGTTTAAATTTAAATATTTGAAGAAATTGTTCAACATACACGAGTTTTAAAACTTTTAGATAAAAATGTTCCAATAAAAAGATTTCTTATGTATTGAATTGGTTTTCGAAGAAAATATTTATCCTTTCGGTAGTATACACGTTTTGAATGGATTTTGTTGACATTATTTGTTATTGTTTTTTTACAAACAAAACTTGCCAGAGTCGGTAAAAAATTTTAAGCAGAAAGGCTTTACTCTGAAACTGTGTAACATGTCAACTTTTATTAAAGAAAAAAATAACAGAAGTTTGAAGAAATTTTTATTTTATTTGCCACATGTAGTCTGAGTAAGACCTTTGCAAATACTTGAAGAAATTTGCAACATATTATTGGATTCAACACCAGTTGTATGAATTAATCAAATTCGGATGCAAGAAACATTTGTACATGAATCTTCGTTAACATTATCCTTGAAAAATCTCAGCTAGTGCTAGGTATGGCGCGTGTTATGCTCAAATAATTTTAAACGATCCTATATAAGTAGATTTAATAACAAATTATTTAATTTATGAAAAATGTTTGTGCATGCAATTCTTCCTACATGCCTATCAAAGATCAGTATTGAATCGTTTTTCGCTACTCATAAGCACTCATGAAATTTTGAATATTAGTGAGTCAACAATATTGAAACTTAACTACTCTGTACTCAGTACAACCTTGATTTATAAGTACAGGTTGCAAAGAGTATGACTTCAACATTGACATCGAACTCATACAATTCAAAATATGTTTGATTCATATGCCTACTCATTTAGATTCATAAATTTAGAAAAATACTTATAAATGATTTGAGTGACTCGAATCTTAGTTTTTGTTGCATTTACAAAAAAAAAAAAAAAAAAAAAAAGACAGCAAACACACAACTTTCTAATGAGTATTGTAGTGTTCGTACGTGAATCATACTTATTTTGTGATTTTTGTAAATGTTGAGTCATGGAGAGTCGAAATCATCATCATATGTATTGTTAAGTATGAGTACGATGAGTATTTCAAACCTTGATTATGAGTAGTATGCGTGTAATATTAAAATAAGTATGAATGCGTATAAGTATCAGAAATTATGAGTATGATTCGATTCTACTCATCTTTTTAAATACTCATTGCCGATCTCTGACGCGTATATTTTTGGGCAATACAGATCATTATGATAACAAAACTCAAATTATTGGAGATTAACTCTTCTCAGATTCGTCCTATTAGAACATGGCGCGTAATCAAACTAACCACTTTGGGTAGTAGTAGACCCGCGATCATGTGGCTTAAGTAAATCTGGATCTGAGGTTTGTACTTCTTTTCCTAGTTTTAAAATAGCAAAACTACACTACCACAAACTACTGTTCCAGTGTTGACCATTAAGCCTAATATTAAAGCGTAAGCTGAAGAATTTTAGTGCACTTTTTCTATCCTGTTGTTTGTCATTTTATTCCCATAACGGAATTTTTATTCACTTTAATTGCTTTGTTATTACAAAAAATAAACTTTTTTCTTAGAATTTTCAATTTTTAAGGTTTTTCTAAGATTTCCTTACAGGAAAAGTTAAAAAAAGAAATTCAAGGAACCAAACATATGGAAAGAATATGTTTAACATAAATGAAGTGATAAAAGTGCACAAATTTTTGTAGAAGGTAAAGTAAATTTACCCCAAAAAGGTTGTGCTTTTCATATTTCTTATGTATCGTACAATAGGTTGTCGTTATTGATTGTTAAAGAATCTCGTTTTTCGGGAATTGTGGTATATTTTGTAACAAAAGTGTAGACAGCCTTTGATGTTGTTCTTCAATACAAAATGAACCTTCCATCATAAGGCAATTTTACGGTGTGTAATATTTGAATTTAAAAATGACATTCAATGTCCCCGTAAATGATAAGTTGGTTTGTGTGTGTTAAGCAGTCCTAACAGTAAATTTTAAATAAGCCATATTTAAAGGCATCTTGTTGTTATACTTTCTTTAATAGCCCAATTCAAAAAGGTATGATTTATTGCCTTAAAGCAAAAGCTAAAAAGGTTTTAACCTTTACAAAGAATCTTTTTTAGGCATTTTTTATTTAAAGAAAAATTATTTTTTTTTTACTTAAAAAGTCCTTTTGAACATTAATTATTAAAAAACTTTAATAACAATCTTTTAAAAGTAATTATTATAAATATATAGAAATTATACAGCCTTACACAGCCTGAACGGAAGGAAAATTTTGCAATGTCATCTTTTTAATCCTTTTTATATTCGTTTCATTTAATCCTCCTTACTGGTCACTGCAAAGCATATTTTCTTCTGCTTATTTTTCTTTTCTTTTTCGTATTGTTTTCAGCTGCTGTAGATTGAAATCATTTTAATTCTCTTTCTTAAAAAAATTATGAATTATTAACAACAGATTAAAGCCTTAAAATAGAACTTTTAATGGGCATTTTTAAATAATCATCGTGACATGTCTTATAAATAGAAATTTTTCTCATCGAATTGAAGAGAATGTCATGTTTTTAGGATAGAAGTGAGTCAATCCTGTTTTTATCTTATGCCCAGCAGGGTCTAGCAATATTGCATGTACTGTCTGGCAGCCAACGAGATTTAGCTTCTCTGTAAAACGAGTAAGTAATATCCAATTTTTTGGGTGCCCTGGTAGTCTAGTGGGTAGTGTGCTAGAGTATTAGCGTGAGAGTTCGATTCCCACTAAACGCTCTGGTCTGTGACACTACACCGAGCATATAAATAAATATAATATAAATATATAAATATAATTTGTAATTGTATTGTAATATTCAGTTTAACCGCGATAAACGGAATACTTACGCCCTGTAACATGTCGTACATTATGAGCAATGCATCAGCAATGCAATTTCCAATGATTTGCCAATGTCCCGGAACACGTATAAAAATTACCTTAAATTTACACGAAACTTCCACGAGGGAAAGGATGTTTAAAATAGGTTCCTTAGGGACTTAATCGCAATCGGAGTGAATCAAGAGATTTTCTGAGGAAATCTCGCCTCCCAATGTGCATTTAGCAGCTTTCAAAATGGCCATGACCTCTGCCTGGAAAACAATGCAGTGGTCAGGCAGAACCGTTAACATATATACCTCCACTCTGTTGTACATATTTGAGTCATCAGTATAAACCTCTAGAGTTTGTTTGGTAACCTCCGAATCATTAAACCAATACTCCCTAATTGCAATTCTAGAAGAAATTATTCTCTTCAAAAAGTTTGAAGGCATCATATAATCGATCTTGACGTGTTTGTGTCTCCTAGAATAGAAACAAGACTATAGTCCAGGTTGGATGAGGATTTACAGGGAGTCAGGGAGTCAATTGATTGGTGCTATGGATGCCATGACATGAACTGTGGTATCGCAAGGGGGACCATGAGGCCTAAGTGGGTCGATCAGATTTCTTTGGGGACCTACCTATGGATGCCTTAGTTGGTGTGGAAGAGAGGCAGCTAACTGCCATCGTACTCTGTCTATCAGGTGGCAATGGCATTGGCAATTCCACACCGTATACACATGTACACCAAGCAAAGTTCGCCCCACAAGGGCCCGATAGAACCAGTATGTGACTGTGGGCCTATGCTCACATACCATGCCTACAGTTTTTTGCATGTGCATGCAACAGTCATTATTTTAGCACAAAATTAATTGAAACACCAATCGGTAAGCATGCTGTAATCCAAAGAAATAATAAATTCTGATTCAAACTAGAAATATTACAGTTTTCCAAAGGAAACTTAATTCTTTCCATTTCTTAGAGGTGAACTTAAGGTCGAATGAAATAAGTTTTTCTCTTTTATTTTACAAATAATACAAAATCATGTTTGAAATACTTCTCGTAAATTATGAGTTTCATAAACAACTGTACGGGTACAATGTTCATAATATTGATTCGATTACAAATATATGAGAGATTATTAATTATCCTGATGCAACAGTGGCAGCTACTGCTGCTGGCAAAAAAATAATTTGTTTGTATTTCAATAGCGGTTTTCACTCTTGGTAGTAAAGTACCCTTGTAGGCTTGGTAAGGTGGTAGGTTGAAATGCATTCATTTCAAATATACAACGCTCTGTTAAATTTACCATGAAAAAAGGTCTAGTAAATAAGCTTGGTAAATATAAAACTAAACAGCTGATCGTCTATCCGCCAAAATAATAACAAAAAATATCAATAATCAGCTGTTTAAATAAGTTTACCATGGTATATTTCTTATACCATGTGAGTTTACAATAGATGCAAAAAAGATGCTCGCGCTTTGTTGTCGAAAGTACGAGTAAATATACTAGAGTATTAAATATACAACAAAGAGTGAAAACCGCTAATGTTTTATTTAATTTCAGAATTTACTAGATTTTGTAAGAGTTTAAGCAAACACATTAAAATATTAAATAACAACAAAAAAAAATTCTCAAAAATAAAGAAAATAGAAAAAAAGTAAAAGTCCTTTTCCCATTTCACTGTTTTATTCATTCGCTGGTCTTCTACTGTTACAATTAAAATTATGCTTTTGGGATTGTAACACAACATTTTTTTTATAAAATACTTAGAAATTCTAGAAATAGAAAGTTTTTTTTTTGTTTTTCTTTAACTGTTTTGTTTGTTTGTTTTTCTGTACAATATAATATAAAACTGTAAGCATCGTTTGTATTTGTGTTGTGGCAAGAGTTTGTGGAGTGTTCTACTGTTAGTGTGAAGGAAAGTGGAATGTAGCAAATAACTAAATACCGTAAACGCCTTAAGGAATATGACCAACCAGCAAAAAACCATCATCATCACCATCGTCATCATGCAACAGGAAAAAAATCAAAATTATTACGTAACAAAAAGGGAATAAGACAGCAATATACAATACAGTGTTGAACATAATAATAGGAATACATCAGCATAGAGCCAAGAACATTAAAATAAAGATTAGACTACAAAACTCAAGCAATGCAGGTTCGAAATTTGGAAGAAAATGCTTAAACTTTTAAAAAAAATTTAGAGTGTTGCCTCAGAAAGGATATCACGTCAGGAAGAATGGATAATACTCATGAGAATGAATAACACTCATTTAGTGTAGTTCCTCACACTTATATCCGATGCAACAACCCAATTAATTTTCACAGCCGTTGGGGCAACCCTTTCCTATAGTTCGCGTAATAACGTTTTCCGGACGTTTTTCTCAAAAAACACTGGAACTCCCTGTTGACGGGAGCAAGGATGAAGGAGAGTCACAGTTCATTTGTGATTTCTTGTCATAATAGAACTACACCGAGTATTGAGATGTACTCTATTATAACGAGTAGCATAAAGGCAAACATTTTGTGAAGCACCTGTAAGAGGTTTTTCAACTTCGTAAGACGCTAGTCAGAAGTCACCGTGGTCTAGTAGGTAGTGTGTTGGCTTATTAGACGTGAGGCTTTGGTTCAAACCGCAGGTCAGGCATATCCAACTGAACGAAACATGAAAAAATATTTCTTTGGCGACTTCCTCTCAGCAGATTTCTGGCAAAAACTCTGGGAGTTTCTCAAAAATCTCTTGTTCGGGGTCGACTTCAAACTGCAGGTCCCGCCACTCATGTATAAAAATTAATGCACCCAACCTAAGTGGTGTGAGAAACTAGGCCGTAAGCCTGACTAAAGGGTTGTCATGACCAATTATGTATGTAAGATGCCAGCCTAAGAAACATAAGTGATAGTTTTCGCGTTTCGTTTTTCGTAAGCCTAAGTGATCTTTGAAAACCTTGACATGAAACATCCCCTATGTTGTGTTCAATGGTTCACAAAGTACCTACCAAATGTATAAATATATCCCGTTGTCAAATTATTTCGAGCATTACGGTAAACCGCAATCAGAAAAAAACTCACTAACAAATTGGAGATCAAGTTCACTTTGACTGACGCCTAATAGTAACACGTTTATATTGAAATCAGAATAGCTGCCGTTAAGATAAAAACTCGATGGCCCTATTATTTTTTCTACACTGTACGCACACACAGAAAGAGAAAAAGTGAGTGTAAACTGGATAGAAACAAAATCCTTAAAGTAATAATATTTGAGTAACTGTTAATTGAAATAATGAAAACTTTTTTCATTTAAAAAACTGTTATACCTTCCTTATGCTTTTTCTTTTTTGTTTTTTCTTCGTTCTCCATAACTTTTTTCAACTTGTTTCTGGGAAATTGTGTAACCGAGATTTATCACTTTAGTGGGTTAGTTGGGTAATAATTGGCTTGGATAATCATCCATTTCATAGTTTTCTTTTGTTTGCATTCTGAAAGTATGAAAGTGTGTCTGATTTTAACCTGAAGGAACAAAACAATAATTTTGTTGCCCCTATTGTACTCAGCCATATACAAATCACAGAATGCCAATTAAAGTTATGAAAAGGTTGAATATAAAAGTTTTTGAATAATTTTTACCAAAACGAATATTTTGTTGTTGTTAATTCCAGACAAAGTTAGAAATTTGGAAAATTGCAATAAAAAAATCTCTTTTTTATATCCTCTGATTTATTGAATCTTGAACTTAAAATTAAACGGAACAGCAAAAGAACAAATAGTGTCAATCAGTACAAGGAATAAATATTGCTTGTGTATTTATTTCCACTTGTAAATATCCCCTCTATGAATGTATCCGGCGCAGAAGTTTGGATTGAACAAGACTTGAATGAAACAAGAACAAGCAAGCATTCTTCTTAACAGAAGAATTGTATCGGAACTAGCAAATTTGATAATAAAAGGAAGAGAGAGGAGAAGAAGTGTTTACTTACATTTATATTGCAAGTGAAAGGAAAACTTTCTACAGACAGAGGGTTCTACATGCGAATAGTAAAGCTAAAGAACAAAATCTCTATGCATTGTGCGATGCTATAGTACAACAAAACTAAGCACCTTTTGGGTGATGCTCTAGTATATATACAGATTTAGATGTTCTACTGTCATTAATGCAACGAGTATTCAAAAAGATGAGTAGAATCGAATCATACTCATAATTTCTGAAACTTATACGCATTCATACTTATTTTAATATCATGCTCATACTACTCATATTCAAAGTTTGAAGTATGATTCATACTGAACAAAACGTATGATGTTGTTGATTTCGACTCTCCATGACTCAACATTTACAAGAATCACAAAACAAGTATGATTCACGTACGAACACTACAATACTCATTAGAAGGTTGTGTGTTTGTTTTGCTTGCTGTTTTTGTCTTTTTTCTTTTCGAATCATTTATAAGTGTTTTTCTAAAGTTATAAATCTGAATGAGTAGGCATGTGAATCAAACATATTTCGAATGGTATGAGTTCGATGTCACCGTTGAACTCATACTCATTGCAACCTGTACTTATAAATCAACATAGTAGTGAGTACGAATGAATCAGAGTAGTTTAATTTCAATATTGTTGAGTCAATTATATTCAAAATTTCATGAGTGCTTATGATCTCATTGCTGATCTGTGATTTATACCTTCCCTACGTACTGTACATAGTCAATTAGCCTTAGAATGGAGTTCGAGGCAGCGTAATGCACACAACAGTTCTATTTCACTCTCGGTCGAATTTAAGTGGTTTAAATATAAGGTAGATTAGGCGAAGTATAGTCTTTTCGACACAGAATATCAACTGAATGAGGTTTTTTTAATGTATTTCGCATATTGTGTCTATAGCACGATCACATTCGGTGATTGCTTTTAAATCGTGTAAGCCTTGTAAGTTCTTTTCATAAAACCTTTTCGTCTCAATCTACAATAAAATGACAAATATTCTTCTCATCTGGCAGAAAGTATACTGGATTGGAAGTTAAGAGAGACTTTAAACTGTAGATCCCGCCACTCATGAATAAAATTTACACACACAACATAAATGTTGTGAGAAGTTAGGTTGTAATCCTGAGTAAAGAGTTGTAATGATTATTTATGTTGTACGCAATGTTTACAAGAGTTCTGACATGTTTGCTTCTAACTTTATAAGATTCCATGATTTATTCCAGACTTCAGTATCATTTCAACTCTTAAAATATTTTACTACTGAGCATAATGTGCAAATTATTTTAATTTAAAAGCATATAGGAATAGTTATTCAAAAATGTTTCTTTAAATTTTATTATTTACTGCTTCTTACTGCAACTTAATATGTTTTGAACAATTGTTTGCTCAAGGCAAACTAAAACCTGTTAAATATGCCTACAAGCCTAAGCCATGTACTAAATGATTTGTCAGAATGCTTTTTATGCATAATAAATATTTTTATTTCTATTATTATAATAAATTATGTATTTAATTGGAATCAATTGTGTCGATTATTATTCTCATTTGAATGACTTTGTATAAAATGTTTTACGATTTATTTAAATCAAATGAACTGAATGTGTGAATTGTGCTTTGAGGCGTATAATTAATATTAATTGAAATAAATTACCAGGAAAAATTGATATCTAAAAACAATTCAATAATTTTAATTGTTTTAAACTGCAATAGTAAAACTAATAAAATCAAATTTTATTAAAAAAAAAACTGTGGTAAATTTGCATAAAAAATGTAATTCAACTTAACTTCACTTGTAAGTATTAAAATGAACCTGGCAGTATGAAAATTTAAGTCATCATGTTTCTTTGGAAAACTTCAACAAGATATTCTTTTAAACGTGCAGACAGTTACGTTTTATTACATTTTATTCAGTTTCTTTCTCTTTTATGCTGAGATTTTTGTTTTCATACTATTCATCCGTGCTGGCTTCCTATGCTTCTGGCCTCCAGACAATATCAGTCCAGACATAAAGTAATAAATGTAACAATAGTTGCCTTAAATAAATAAATGTTGCATGGAAAAAAAATACTTTTCCAGACTTTATTTTAAATAAATTGGCTTCCTTTTGAACGATATTGTTTTAATTTAAGTTTTTGTTTTTAGTTAAACATTTTACTTCTATTGTTTTATCATTTGCTTACCTTAGTTTTAGAAAGAAAGGTTAGTTGTATTGGTTTCAAAGTAAAATAACAAAAATATCATAAGAAAATTAACTACAAGGGTATTCACTGAGTATTATTGTAAGAACATTGGCATGTTATTTTAAAATAAATTATGTTGTCAGTCGCCTTAGGCTAATACGTGGTATGTTAGCTTTTTATACATGAGGCCAAGGTTCAAACCCCAGGACAGGCATCTCCAACTAAACGAAATATGAAAAAATATTTTTTCGGCGAGTTCCTATCAGCAGATTTCTGGCAAAAACTCTGATAGTAAATGAAAATTGCCATGAAAAGTTTCTCAGAAATCTATTATTCGGAGACGACATTAAACAGTAGGTCCCGCCATTCATGTATAAAATTAACACACACAAGACAAGTAGTGTGAGAAAATAGATCGTTAAACAGCAAAAATATTTTGATTGGATAAGATGTGGTCAACAATTTTTATGAAATGCCTTCGGCAATGTTTTGTTACAGTTTTTGGAAAAATCGATCGACTTAATTATCGCCAGCTTAGTGGCATCTTCTAGAGTAAATATCAGCCGTAAGCAATATAGAGTATCAATTGTCTCTTTTATATCTATTATCCTAAGATTTTATAGTATTTTGCCTTTTCTTTCCATTGCAATTCATTCGTAATTAACTTCCTTACACAAGTAATTGCTTTGAATTTCTGTATACTTTTGTGACATGTTAACAAATCTCACAATAACAAATCAACACGAGACGGAAATTGTTTAAACGTTTATATCAGGGTGGGGGAAGAATAAAAAAATAAAGAAAATTACTCTTGTGTAAAATAAAAAATCCAGAAAATGACAGGAAGGAAATCATTAAAGTTATAGAAATAAATCAAATAACAAGAAAAAGAAATAAAAATAAAATTATTTTTTATTTACAGGATATAGAAAATTTTTATAAAAAAACAAATGGAAAAAACAAACATTCTGGTTCATTGCATCTTTAAAAAGTTTCCTCTTCCAGTCGATGCGACGTATTTCTTCTTTTTTTCCTTTTTTTCTGTATTTTTTGTTTAAATTTTCCTACAGTTCTTTTGCATCTGCGTTGTATCTGCGTTTCAGATTGATTTGGGTCTGTAAGGCACGTTTATAGATTTTTTCAATCCAAAGGTTTTTTTTCGTTTTTTGTACGTACACAACGAAAACTAGGTGAATGTATTTTAAATTCAAACATGATGTGACATTGTCTGCTTTAATTCTTTTATCTCGTATACCAATTGTCGTATTTAATTCAATTTAATTTTCAACTTTTATGCAACTTTTTGTGGCATGCAAGAAAGGCAATTTCTGTCTAGGACTGGTAACTGCCGCTTGTGGACAGAGCTCTTGGTTCAAGGGCTTTAAATTTGATTACGCCATGATGGTTGAAAACAATGACATCTCCAAGTGAAATTATCGGGTTTGGTAAAAGAGTTTTTGCGGCAACAGGAACTGAATTGTATACGGCATATTGTAAATTGAAATTGAATTAAAAAAATTTTAGATACAGTAGTTTGAAAAGAACAAAATTGCGGAAACACTTGTCCTATGATATAGAAGAATTGCCTTAAACAAAATTTATTTCCGCAAATTTCTTAAGTTAGTTACGACGTGTATATGCCAGAAGAGAAATTTAAAATACAACGGATAATGATTACTCTAAAATTCTACTAGGATTCTCTGAAATTGTTAAATGTACAGAAGACAGCAAAAGTCTTAGTACGGCAATATATTTTAGCAATTTCATGAATTTTAGCCAAAAGTTTGTATAAAAATTTTTAGTTTATATATTTATTTTATTAATTTATTTCTGTTTTATTGTAAAACAAACAATTTTTTAATGTTCTTCATGTTTTCATAAAGAAAAATAAAGAAAAGTTTCAGATGAATCCATAAGTACCCCCAAGGAGTGCACTGAGTAAATTTAAAAATCAAAGGCCTAATGTTATCCCTATACCCACTTGGAATTGAATGTAAAAATTTTGTTTAGTGTTTTCTGGTGGCACCATGAGCAAGTTTTTCGGTTGACTTTTGTTTAATGTTTAGCGATTACGTAACCATTCTTTCAAATTAGCTCCTAAATACTCTCTTGAAGTCATATCGGGACTTTGTGCAAGAGTATTAAGACTTTGGGGACTTTTTTTGTCAAAATATATTGCCGTACTAAGACTTTTGCTGTCCACTGTATATAAAACTCAGTAATATAAACAGCTACTAAGCTGCATGTCATTCATTGTCAATATTTTCTGAAAGCCATATTTTCATTCGGTAGCTCTCTTCAGATTGAAACTGGTTAGTGTAATGCCATTCAACGCACATAAATATATACTTTCTATCATCACTAGGCTGCTCATTAAGCCAAGGAAATTATTGGCCGCTGACAAATCCTTATGGACTCAAACATTAAACGGGAACGTAGAGGCATTGCTGACACAGTCAGTCATTTCTGTCAGGTTACTGGGATGTGTAGTGCCTTCGCTTACCTGCTGATCGATACAAGAGAGATTGAGAAGAAGTGAATCTATTTGTATTTCATTTGACAATGTCTGTTTCATCTGGCTCATGCTAAACTGTAAAAGCTGTGCTGAGCTATTATTATTTAAAAATCGAAGATGTTATGTTATGTTTCATAAAGTCGCTGTAGTATATTCGGTCATGTATAGGCTTATTGGACAAGAGCCCATGGTTCAACCCCCAGCTCAGACATCTCAAATATGGAAAACTATTTCTTTTAGCAGCCTTCTGGCAACTCTGAGAGTAAATAAAACTTGTCATGAAAACTTTCTCGAAATAAAATTAACACACACGACATTGCTGGGTTGTAATATTAACTAAAGGGTTGTAATGACTAATATAAGTAAGAAAGTAAATAAGTTTTATTTCATTATGACTGCGCCAAGCAACACTCATTTTTTATGAACCGGCAGAAAAAAAAGGAAATTTAAAAGCATCCCTCATTTAGACTTGACTTGTCGCCGTAGTCCAGTAGGTAGTGTGTTGGCTTATTAGACGTAAGGCCGCGTTTCAAACCCCAGATCAGATATCAAAACGATTTTAAAATCAAATCCTCTCAGTTGAATTCTGGTAAAAACTCTGAAAGTAAATATAAGTAATTGCCATGAAAAGTTTCTCAAAAATCTGTCGTTCGGAGTCGACTTTAAACTGTAGGTACCCCCACTCATGTATAAAATTAACACTCATAACAGTGGTGTGAGAAGCTAGGTCGTAATCCTGACTGAAGCGTTGCAATGACCAATTATGTATGTATGTTGTGTCTTGTGCAGAACTTTCCAAATAGCGTATATAGAAAATTCTCAAAAGTTTCAAGAACGCCATTTCCATTTCCACTCAGATAATCCAAAAGTTCTGCACAAGCGATTTGTTGGTTTTACTGAAAAAATGAATTAATATTATTGATCGAACCATATCAGAACAAGCTCGATTGCGTATTCAAATACTCATGTTCTATCTCAGATGTGTAGCGAGGCAATTCGTTTTTATTTCTTTACCAGCAACTTCTAAGGACTCTTGAGCACACCTTCGACTTTTCATTATCATGATATAAGTGCAAGCAATATCAAAATATGTGAATATTTTCGAAAGTTTCATTAATAATTGCTTTCATATTTATTGCTTACCTGTAATGCAAAAAAAAAAAAAAACTTTAACAAAATATTTTAAAAATTTAAAGGAAATAGTTAAAGGAATCACAAATTTCATAATAATTTAAAAATTAATCACTTATTTTATTATTCTTTGACATACAAAACTTTTAAAAGTAAGAAATACTTGTAGAAGTATTCGTATATCTAATGACTTGTTAAAAAGAAAATTTACTTTATATTGATTATTTGTTTTTTACAAAAATTTAATAAAAAAAAATATACTTTTTAAATAATTAGATACTTAATATTACAGTGTACAGTACATTAAACAAATAATTCTCCATTGAATTCACAATCATATTAAAAAAAGGATACGTTAACATACAACACTATGGTAATAGAATAGCAAAAAAATTTTATTTCTTGTAACATTTAATACATTCAACAAATTTTATTTCATAATACTGTGAATTCTTTAAAATTATTTAAAAGAGATCAAAATGCTTGTGACATTTAAGTTTCACTTCATTCGCTTTGAAACCTAAATCGAAATGCAACTTAAATAAACCACTGTTAGCCGCATACGCCTAAGTAAACAACTGTTGCTGCATGTTCGCTGGGGTTCCGTTAAAACTATTTCTTATTTCTATGTCATTTCATACAGTTTAACTCATCCTCTTCCTCTTTTACCTCGTTTTATTTTTTTGGTTTTCAGTCAATTGCCAACATAGCAAAAACCAAATTGACAACGTCTAAGTCGGAAACAGAGAGAGAGAAGGAGACAGCTTGCATGATAAAAGTTGTTTAGCCTCTAAAGACGGTCATGTGATTTGCTGGTGACTTTTGCTTGCAAATTCGTTTACATGTCAACCGCCAGAATGCTGTACGAAAATCTGGATTGTAGAATGCATAGATAAATGGATTGATGGCACAATTCACCCAACCGACCCATGTCAAAAATGTTATGAGTCCCTCCAATACAGCAGCAGGCGGCAAAAAGGGTATCAGTATGTAATAAACGAAAAAAGGCAGCCAACATGCAATGAAACCACCCATAACCATTGTCAATGTTTTTGCTGTTTTGGTGTCACGTTTTGTTGTCGATACTCTCATGGGTATGCGATGATGATGATGATGGTGGTGATGGTGATGTTGATGATGATGATGATGCTGCTGAAGCCCCTGTGTATGGAGATGATGACCATTTTGTTGTTGCTGCTGCTGTTGTTGCCCATTTGTTGTATATTTACCAATTTGGGTTAATGCCTGTGCCAAACAGGATTCTGAAAACGAAGCATGACTATCCGCACAATGTAATGTCGATACTCTTTGGCCCAAACTATCTGCTATTGCGAAGGTAACATTAGTAGTTGCGGCTGCTGCAGCTGTGCAGGTACCATCACCATAACGACAATTAATTGATGTACATGTTGCCACAGGTGGCAAGACAGTTGTTTGTACAGACAAACGTGATATTTCCACCAGTTCATAGAAAGACGCTTGATGTTTCAAACTATTTTGGTCGATATAGTTTTTGTTGCATTTATTGCACTTTAAACTGTTTCTTTTACTGTTGGCAGCACTGGCACTGCTATCGATAGTCCAGCGTGATTTGAACGATGGAAACTTTTGAGGTCCACAATGGAAATGTTCCGACTCGGATAGAAAATTGTCGCAATCGATTTCATGATCGGCTGTACGTTCTGAATTCTAAAAAGCAAACAAAAATAACAGAATATTAAATAGTGAATTTGAATAATTTTTTTTAATAAATTTCATGGAATATTGTAATGATGCGGCTATAGAAGGTCTATTGGTTTTAAGACCGCTGCACATACAAACTGAAACAGAAATTTTTTGTGGCATACAGATGGCTCACGAACAAATCTCTGGACAGTAGCGGAAGTTTTTAGTCCCAGGATAAAATATTCATAACCTACGGGGAAACTCGTGGTTATCTTTCAAGCGTAGGTCTATGCCAACTAAAGAGAGGACATAGCACTACTATCTGACAGTCAGCCACCCTTCAAGTAATCGTTTCTTACGAGGTAAAATCGAAGATAGTTTGAGACTGTCTAGAGAAGCTAAATCGGCTAGGGAGGCAAAATAAATTGACGCTTTGCTGGGTCACAGTGTAAGTGGGAATTCCCTGTACAGAGCAAGCAGATGAGCTTGCGAAAAGATGAGTTTACACGCCGTTGATGGAGAGAGAACACTTATATGGAGTGCTGGTGGATGTTGGAAAGGAGTGTTCCAGGAAAGGGAAGGTTAAGAGAAACAAACCTTTTCTCAAATCAAATCGGTTTTAGAGCAATCGAAACTTTTGTTGGGAAAGTACAATGAGAGAAGATCGAAGTCATGTATCAGACTATACAAAAAAATATTCTGAGATTGATAAACGGTCTTTTGACAGGATACCGTAGACTTAGAGTAGATTCATTTAGAATGGGCGTTGTCTCGAGCCTACCATGTAGATTCTGTGACGATGAGAATAAATTATCGGAACAAATTCTTGGAAACTGTAAGGCATTAATGGAACCCAGAAAAAAATTATAGATATCAGAAGCAGAACAGGAAATTAGCATTGCTTAAGGGGTACCCTATAAAGTATGAAAGTATAATAGATCGTATGGTCGCAGAACTAAGGCATATGTTGGCCACAATAATAATACTCTGTCGGTCGCCATAATAATAAAATTAAAATCATGAGATTGCATGGGCCGTAAGGAGGATCAAAGATCGAAGGAGGATCATATTGTATGATCTGAACACTTTTAATGAACCGCATTGTTTCTTAGGACATAATAGTTACTATTACAACTAGAGACGCATTATTTTGTAAAATCTGGTAAATGAACTTCTTGCTATAATTGTTGGGGTAGTATAGTAAGGAATGTGTTGTCTTATTAGACGAGAGCCAAACTTCAGCTTAGATAACTGGAACAAAAAGTAGATTCAGCAGATTTCTGGCTAAATCTCTGACAGTAAATAAGATTGCCATTAAAAGTTTCTCTAATCTATCGTTCGGAGTCGACATTAAGCAGCAAGTCTCACTTTTTTGATCTAGTTCACAGGCCAATAAACCAATTCCACAATTACAACAGCTGCCTTAGCAACATTTAAAAGAATTAAAAGAGTAAATGGCGGGCTTTTTTATTATATTGCCTTAAACATAAACATTTAACACACATTTGCGAATTTTTTTTTAATTTTGCAAACTGAAACCATTAAAAATCTCCCGTTGTTGTCATCTGCTATAGAAAAAATAAAATAAAACTCAGGCAATAATAATTTCATGGCCGTAATTAAATTTGTGACGGCAACATTTATTACAGGGAATGATTTCCCATATTGCTGACTTGTTAGAAGGATATTAAATAAATTAATATTAAATTCATTTAAAATAACGTTATTAAATTGAATTCCCTCATATGTTTAATAATATTCATTCGATACTTTCCATTTCAACCCTTGTGTTCAATATTTTATTTTATTTTATATTTATTAACCCACGTATTATTCAATTCATATATTCACGGATTCACACCTGTTTATGGCTAAATAAATGTAAAAACATATTTAAAAAAAAGATGGCTTTAAAAAATATATAAAAAACAACTCATCTCTCCCACTGTTAAAAAAGCAAATAAAGAAACATAAAAAAAGCTCTTCAGAATAATCCAAACACACACTTCCATATACTATTTTATGTACAGCATATTGTCCGATAAGTGTGCACAGAAAACCACCAAGAGAAACCACAATTCACCAACAAATATTATACCAGCCACATAAATTGGAACACTACTGTCAAGTTGTAACCAACACAGCTCATAATAGTCGTGACTAAAATAAAGGCAATCAACACAACAATGATGATGACGGCAGTGGTGACATACTTACCGCATCGCGTACTATCCTTTGGCGACGGGATGTCAAAACGTAACCAATTTTCAAATAAACATAAAGCATCACAGCCAGTGGTATAAAAAATGAACCCATTGCCGAGAATACAACGTAACCTTTATTTTGATTATAACGACATACAGTGTATCCCTCTTCACGGCGTCCAAGTTCATACCTGCAGAAGATAAATTGAAAATATTAAAGGAAAATTAATGGAATAAATTTAAAGCGACATGAATGTGAAAATGTTTTATTCCTACAAAGAAAACTACAGGATCATTTATTTTTTCTTGGTCATGCTTGTAGTGGTTAATCCGCAAAAAATTTTGAACCAGGGAACTATATGAGTTCGACAAGAAAACGGTTTGCATTTTAAAGGCACCAGGATTACTGCCAGAAGCTTCCATTATATGGAGGAAATGGAATCCGAAAAACACCTTTTATGCGAGTGCATTGCACTTCTGAAGATCTGGGTATGTTGGCGAACATGCTACAAAGGGAACGTTTCGGTTTCATTCCCAGCCTGGGGGTAGTTCAAACCGGATCATGATAAGGGGGCTTTTCCTGGGTAACAAAATGGGCCATATGGCCACCAACTGAACTTGCTGGTGAACGACAAGCTACCTAACCTAGTAATAGCAAATTAATTTATTTATTTACTTTATTTCTAACACTTGATTTATTTTCTGATAAGACGCGCACAGAGTTGCATTTGAATTTTTTAAATAGCCTTGCACACACATATTTCTTCGAAATTAAATCGTAAGGCAAGGGGCTATCAGCATGACAGGCCATCTGATTATTAAAAAGGCCTTAAGAGAATACCGCTCTCCTGGCATTTAATTGTAGCGTTATTGAAAAGTTATTGATGACATAAGTCCCTTAAAAGTAAGCTTAAAAATAAAATATTTTAAAAATAATTTTTTCTTCTACACCGACTCCTTTAAATGCCTTTGGATTGTGGCTCTAAAAATATTGCTCAAAATTTATAAAAACTTTTCTAGAATTAAAAAAATTGTTGTGAACCTTATAACAGAAAGCAAAAAAATTAATTCCACACGAAGTTCCATAGAATAATTTTCCATCATTTTCACTTACGTTTTATTTGCTACCCTGAAAAAATAAATCTTGTCACTTTCTTTTTCCAGGAATAATACTCTCCCCATCAGTTAAATGTTACTAAATTCAGTAATTTTTTATGCTGCTACACATATGCACATACATACACAAAGTATAACAGAAGCCTTGTAACTTCGGTTTTGATTTATTTATTGTGCAACATGTTTGTTTGAGTTTCTGAGGTTGCCACAATAACACGTGTGTGAGTAAGAAACCGATGAGCATGTGTGTATAAAATTATTATTTTCTTTTGGAAAAAAAAACCTTTAAATTCATTTAGATAGTACAGTTGCACATTGTATACCTTTAACAGGCAGTAGTTGCAAGTCTGTGTGTGTGTGTGTGTGTGTCTATGTAGCAATTTATGGAGTTTTCTTTGGTGATAAATGTGTATGGCAAAAAAACTGCATGTGTATGTTTTGTTCTGTTTTTTTTTTTCATAAATATTGTCAAAGTATTTTGTGGCAACATTTGTTATAAAAGAAAACGGAGCTATTTCTCTTGTTTTTAAATTTAAAATTGCTTTCTTTTCTTTTTTGTTTTTTTCTTTTTCATTTACAAACAATGGTGTGGCACATACGGACATGTTGCAAAATTTATGAACTTTTTATTGGTTTATTGTCTTTTTTTTAACAAATTTTAAAAGTTTTTCTTTTATTGAATTAAAAATAATTTTAGAAATGTATTCCTTTCCAGAGCAGATACTCTGATATTGAACAAACCAATGCACTGATGCTCTGTATTGTTTGAAACAAATTTTGAAAGCAATTCCTTTATTTCTCATTATAATATCCTTTCAATTTGATATCCTTTTTCCAATGATATACAGTGTCATTCATAACTAACTGAAAAAATCATACTTTAAACTTCAACTCTTTCAGTATAAACCAAGAAACAGGAAACAATTGAAAGTTCAGCTGATGTCAATATATGTGGAAAATATCCGCCACGTCAAACAAAAAAAAAAAAACAAAAAAAAACAATGTTTGCTGAAACAACCAGCTGTTTTGTTTACCAGCTGTCAAATGAATATTGAATAAGCAGCTGAACTGCGTATATTATTATGCCTGAACACTTAAAATATTGTAATCAATTAACCGAATATTGACTCAATAAAGGTGCATATCTGAACATAGTATAAGATGGCATAATTAAAATCGCTTAAACCGCTCGTGAAAAATATTCAATGTAGCATGGGTTATGGGACACTTGGGCCATCACGTTGAAACCACACATCACTAGCGACCAGGTACGTCGATTATGACGATCGTAAAGTGGTAGAAGTGAGCTCCATGATGCCGGAACAGAATACTCATTTTAATCAAACAATTTGATTTTTGGCTTGTATTGTTGAATGCTGTAAACACCTTAAGTAAATGACAACCAATTTGAGAGATGTAGCTGAGCGTTATTGACTGAATATTTTCCGAGTTTCCTTTTGGAATATCCGTTGAAACAACACTCCCTCTGTTGTCAAATGTGTAATAAATAATGATTTTTTTTCTTTCTGAAAAAAATCAATAAAAAGAATCAGACGAGCATTCCATAAAACAAACGCCTTAAGCCGGCTGTTATGCAGTATCATTAGACCCGTAAATACTATACTCATTTCCTGCTGACTCGCCTGTGCTTTGTTACATTTATGTCTGTTCTGTTTCCTAGTGAAGTGTATGTGCCTGATACAATCATAATTCGGTACATAATATTGAAATTTATAAGGATGAGAAAGTTTATTTAATTTTAAAACATTAAAAATAAAACTTTTCCTTCCGTCACCCACTGTATGTTGTCAGTTAATATTTATTTTTCTATACATTATTATTGTCTTGCATGTCCTAATACAATAACAAATAAATAATAAAACATTTTCTGTTTTTTTCTTTTGTTTTCTGTTTTTCATAATGTTTTCCTTATAATGTTATTGACTTACCAACCCAAATACGGTGGACATGTAATGGACAGAGCCGTCACCCACACAATGAATATCATAAAGAAGGCCAAACGTTTTGTTCGTCTATTTTTGGAATACGTTAATGGCTGCGTTACGGCTAAATATCTAAAAATAAAAAATACAAGCATAGAACAGAGAATATGAAGGAACATTTAAATAAAAGGTAAGAAGACAAATATTACAATAACATGGTAATAAAAAGAAGTCTGATAATTATAGTCTGTTAAGCAACACACCATTGCAGGCATAAGGTGGCTAAATACGTTACTATATTTAATTTCAATTCTACTTCACTACACAAGAACTTATAATGCGTTTGTGAAATCAATTATGAACTGATATTCGCTTTAAAGGCCGCCACTATTAACGGCGAGCAGTTTCGGTTGCCGATTTTCAACTCCTTTTGGCCAAAATTGGATAATCTAGCCAACAACGGTTTGTGGTTCCAACAGGACGCATTTTTTACAAGAGCGATTTGCAAACAAGTACATTTACTTGTAGTCGCCATAGTCTGGGGTATTGGCTTATTAGACCTGAGCCCACGGTTCAAAACCCTGGTCAGTCGTCTCCAACAAAACGAAATATGAGAAAATATTACTTCGGCGATTTCCTCTCAGCTGATTTCTGGCAGAAATAAAATTGCCATGAAAAAGTTTCTAAAAAAATCCGTCGTTCGAAATCGACTTTAAACTGTAGGTCGCGACACTCGTGTATAAAATTAACACACTTGATAAGTGCTGTGGGAAACTAGGTCTGAAACCTGGATGAAGGGTTGTAATAACTAATTTATATTTACTTAATTGTAATATCTGATACTACTAACTGCAGATTCTATTATGTGAAAGAGAAGCATTTGATCTTCAACTGTTTAGTAGGCTATTACACGCATATACGCTGAATGAACACGACTTGCCGATTATTCCACTTCAGAAAGTCGTCAACGTCCACAAAATATAAGGCCAGCGAATGACATCGCAGTCTTGTTGTCTTGTTTCGAAATGCAATAAATGGATCATAAAGGGAACCTGAAAATTGGTACCCAATACTAATAAATAAAATAATTTTAAAAAAACAACGTATTTGATGTTAGTCAAATTTACAAAGTTTTATGAATTTTAGAAATCTAAGATAGCTGAGGCCAGTTCCATGAAGGCACACTATGCATAGAAATCTGCAAATTGTTTTATCATTTATAGCTGATTCTGTCTAACGAAACGAAACTGTTACCATTATTTCCATGTGACCAACTTTAGTGAAATGAGATTGTGTAGGGTATCATAAAATGGTGTCAGGAAAGGGTCTTTTTGAACTTAAATAAGTAAACAAATTGGTTATAAAAATAAAGCCATTAAGTTACAATTGTTAAATATTTGACCATATTTTATTAAATTAGTCAAACTGTAGTCATGAAGTAGAGTACATTCATTTGTTTATAATTTGAAAGGCATAGGTGCATGGAATAGATGTTCGTTTGTTTTTAGAATATTAATGTACTCACTTACCTGTCTAAACTAATGGCACATAAACTTAAAATGGAAGCTGTACATAATAAAACATCTAAAGATATCCAGATATCACATAAAATCCAACCAAAACGCCATACTCCTGCAAAGAAAAAAACAAACAAACAATGCCAGAATATTCTTGTCATCACTTCTTTTGGCCTGCTTATTTTAAGAAGACTTTACAAACTAATGAAAAATATAAAAACGAAAGAAATTTTAATTCAATTTAACAATTTTATGAGGTAAAAATTGCTGTTGCAATATTTGCTTTTACAAAAATTGTTTATAAGAAATGCTTTCTAAAACAAATATCACAGTTAGCAACAAAAGTGAACATACAAGCAATCATAATTCTATTCCATAGAGTCTAAACTGCTAAAGTTCAATTGCTTTCACAAAAAAGAAGAAAAAAAATCGTTTGTAATTTACGCAATTGTATGTTAACTTTTTTACCCACTGTTTGTTATCATAAATATTATTCTAATAAACATGTTGTATACAATATTTATTTAATAATAGAATATAAACATATCGTATATTCTCATATATTGGCAAAATACCTTTTTAAAATTTTTATTATTGGCTTGAAAATATATTTTCATGGCAAATAAGAAATTAAGCTTATGGGCCAATACACAATAATAAAAACAATTGTTTTATAACACAATAACAATATCATGGTATTTGACCATTATTATGGCTAATAATAGCCAGTAACAGCCAATAAAAACACAGTGGGTATGAGAGAGCACAAATAGACCAGAGGGTATTGCCTATGTATTCATTAAACAAAAACGAACAACTACAATAAGAATACATACGAGGGTATCAAGAGAGATTTTAATAAATTATGCAAAATTGAAAAAGGTAAACAATGAATAGGTAAACAGAAGAACAGTACATTCAAATACTAGCCATGAAAATAATCTTCTTTGGTCCATCGGACATATGCATTAAACATAGAATGGTAATATGAAAGGATGATTTTCAAAAAATTCCATATTTTACCCATTGTCAAATTCATCATCGTCATTGAGGCCAAATCTAATTTCGTCGAACCATTTGTTCATGTTTGAAAACATGAAATAGGCACTTAAAACTAAGTCTGAACTATGCGGAGCCCAATTTATAAATATTTGCCTTGGACAAACACTGGGTTAAAAGAATTTTTTCGCAGCCAAATTAAATCATATTTTTGTAAATCCTCATAAAATTCGTACAGCAAATGAACACAGGGCTGATACAAACCATCCCTCCTTCTAATTATTTTCTTTACTTTACTTCAATTTAATTTTTCAGATATGCAGATGATTGCTCTTCTATAGCAGTTCCGAGGATGATGGCAAGCCCCGTCTATTATTGTCTAAAAATACGTCCTCTTGTGTATTGATGTAGTGGTGAACAAACCTTTTAGCTTACATCGTTCTTAGGAAGTGAAGCTGCCGGATCTTCCAATGACCGTAGTTGGTGTTATTGTCAGGTGGGAGCTATGGTCTGGGGGCTTTTAGATTTATTATTTGAAGGAATTCAAGTCACGTAATTTATTACGTTCGTATACCCTAATGAAAACTTTATCGCCTTTTTCAGAGTTTGAATCAGTGTTACTCGGATGTGTTGTCGAGAAATTTAGCCACAACACCACACCATTTCCTACATCGATCCCCTGAGGTTGCACATATCCGCTATTGATTCGTTTTATGCTCTTAGTATGACAATTATTGGCTGATAAACCCATATTGGTTTTCTCTCACTCCGATTGACTCACAGAAAATTGAATATTTTAATGCCGTATGGTGGCCTAGGCTTTAGAAACGGCACAAAAGCCCATCCACATTGCGGTCACCTCAATGTAAGCTAAAACCGCGCCCATCTTGCAGTAGACATTCTCATGCTGAACTGATTATCTAACACTTAAACCGCTGAGGCATGTAAGTTGCCTATGTGTTCCGCGATCGGCCAACATTATATTGTTAACGGTTTCAATTATCCGGGGTATACAGACCTCAATTCGGAGTCCAGAACGTTCGAAATTACATAGTAGTCTGCTGTGAATGGCAGTTAAACACAAACTAAGCGACGCAACGTGTTAAGTTTTCCTTTAGCAAGAATACAATGAAGTGTTTTACTTAGTCATCGAACTTCATGGAGATAATTAAATTACTGTTATTCAAGTTACTGTCTAAGCACTCCAAGTTAATCTGGAAGAAAACTGCAAAGTATTTCAAACTTCGTCTGTGAGCAATTACTCTAATGTCATTTCGCCGATCTCTCGCCCTATCACAATTTTATTCACTTCCTCGACGTCATCGGCAGCTACCGACTCATAAAACTTCTGAATGGACCATTTAGATTAGTTAAACTGCAGACACATGTATGGAGAGTGAGTGTGATTCAATATTTTTTGGTACACTCCTCGTATATTTAAAATATTTCTGGTTTGGAAATATAAATTTCTATTTACTTACGAAATCTGATCAAATTTTTGCTACACACCTTTTATTGATCTACTTCACAGGCTACTCTCGTGTAATTAAGGCCTCTTATGAGCTGCTATATAAAAATAAGGACATTAACCGTTAAGCAAAATAATCCCATGACATTATACCAGTACCGATACTAAGATACGTTTTGCGTAATTGAAAAATATTAGCAACAAAATAAAACAAAATGTGACGTTTTATCAGATTAACTTAAATGGAAAACAAATACTCACCTTCATTATTATTTATCTTTTGAATAATAATAACAGATAAAAAAATATAATCTATTGGAAGCTCAAACATATCAGCCTATGCCTTAAGTGGGTCAGTTTTTTTTGAGTGCTGCTTTTATCGCATACGATATATTAGAGAATGAAAGGATGGCAGATAGGCGAACAGATTAGTGATAAGTGACAAATACTCGTACATAGAATTATTGATGGATGACGTAGAAAAAGTATAACGATTGTACAACTCAAGTTAACTATACAAGATAATCAATTGACTACCAAAACGAAAGCCCAAGGTTTAACCAACCAATGCGAGATTGCTATAAAGGCAAGTTGCATCCACAGAGGTAGAAAATAAAAACAGGATGGAGCATTTCAGAAACTTGAGCAATAGTAAGTGAAATTGAATTTAAACTGGTAGTTTACAATCGCTGTCATAGTGATTGTAGTAAACAAACTTTAGCGGCACAAAGTGGCTTACATCATACAACCGCATATTATGTGAGTAAACATTTAGTGTTCGTTGCTAGAATTATTATTGTAAAGCTTACGAAAAAAGATGATCTCGGGGAATGTAGAAGTATAGGTTATTAATCAGAATAATATTTTAAAGGCTAGAAACTAAACACACCGCTTAAAAGAGAACATATATAACTACATATGTATGGATCAGCCGAATACACTCCAAAAGTTTACTGACCAGTTAATTGAATTAAAACTAGAATAGCAAAGGTCTGTTCTGAAAACATCTGAGAATATCTATTTTACGAAATTCTGAAAAAATCATAAATTTTAGTATCGTTTAGAATGCTCCGCCAACGGTTACTTTAACCTGCTTAACCCAATACAAACTAATAACAACTTCACCTATAATCTTCCTTGTATACAAGATTCTCTTCAGTCAATATCAAATATCAATTTTGGATAAAAAAAATCTTGTATCATATATAGGAACTTGCAACAGGAATTTCCAAATTTTGACAGTTGACAACGGCGATCCAGTTATTTAGTCTGGTTTGCCAAATCACCATGGACGGCCATATATAATATGTGTTAGCAATTGACCCTAACTTTCACCGAAAAATCATTTCGAGGGATGAGAATTATTTCTGGTTGGGTAGGTATGTGAACATACAAATTATTCGAATAAGATCAAGGAGCCAGGCCAACACTGTCAACGGCGTGTAGTACAGATCGAGGATTATCAACTACTTTATTACGTCTTTATTACAAAATTTATGCGGATTGACGAAAGAATGACTTCCATTTGATTAATGATTGGTTGCATGTAGGGCATTAAAAAAAATTCACTAAAATGCACCCCTGTTATAGACAATAACAGCAATTATGCTGACAATTGTATTTTAGGTTTTCCTAGTTTCTTTACATAAGCAGTGAATAAAATAGAAAACGTTATGGAAGAGTAAAATGCTTTGTACAGGAGAAGAGTTTATTATTGTGTTCAAAAGAAATCAAATACAAGCAAGAAAAAAACGAGTAAAAAATACTACAATCACAAATTGAAAATCATAAAAAATTTGGCAAAACACATGTGGGAATACCGAAAGGAAAAGAAAATGTAATAAAAACAGAAAAATTCTTTTGAGGGAAATTTGATGCGTTGGCACAATAAGAAGTAAAAACTCATGAGGAAAAAATTACAAATTTTAGAGCAAACAGAGTAGTATAAAGCATTGAAAACATAATAGCTAGGGTGTATAAAATTCAAGGATTATAGCAAATACGATGCTATGTTGTAATCTTTAGTCTGCTTGCGATTGCTGGTTAATCCATCTGAGACAGTAATTCTTCCCTAAGTCAGCAAATTTCAGTTTTCAGACAAGGGACTAAAGAGAATCAGAATTGGATTGTAAAAGAAGTATAATTCCCTACTCCTGAAGGCCGCGGGACTCTGGGTACATGAAATCATTGTAGAAGTAGCGGGATGGTCTACAGCCAATTACGGCACCATATAAGCTTGTCATTCTAAACAAATTTTTCGCCACTGCCAATTCAAATACCACCTTTGTTTTTGGGTCCTTTATTAAGTGCTTCCTATTTTCCAATTTAAATAAACCAAAGTTGTTGTGAAAGACACCAACGAAGCTTTTTATGCTTTTAAGGAAAGTTTTAAAAATCTTGCATAAAACCTGGCCAAATATTATTTCTCAAGAAGATTAAATTAGTTATCTGCTCAATGAAGCCGCTATCTCTTTCAGATATGGCAATAGCACGTGTCCCTTAATACTAACAGTATTGCGCTATGTTAATG
This sequence comes from Sarcophaga carnaria, assembly GCA_958299815.1. Lineage (NCBI taxonomy): Eukaryota > Metazoa > Arthropoda > Insecta > Diptera > Sarcophagidae > Sarcophaga > Sarcophaga carnaria. The sequence goes on from OY283150.1 coordinate 141,831,367, forward strand.
AGTATGTTTACATTAAACAAAACTTGCTACAAATTTAAGGAAATCTAAATTCAAGTCTTTTTTATTTTAAAAAAAATTCGCATTTAAATTACGCTTAAAAACTCAAGAAAAAATTTTAATTTATTTTTAGCGGCCATTAAATTGAACTGAAAGTAATACGACCTTATGAAATACGAAAAACGAAAATGTTTAAAATTTTAAAAATTGTTTTTGCTGCCTTCACAGTTTAAAGACTTCATCACAATATTCGTACACACAGTCGTATACACTTACCTTCTGCAATATAATGGATTACAGCTGGCGGCATAACACACGTGCCCACTAGCCAATCTGTTATGGCCAGGTTGAGAACGAAACAGTTGGTGACAGTGCGCAGACGACGTGTTGTCAGTACGGCTAAAATCACTAGAGTATTACCGACTACTGTGACAAGTATGAGTAGGAGAAATATGGCCACCACTAAGGCTTTTGACCAGGCCATATCCACCAGGTAAGAGTCTATAAAAGGCGGCAGTGTGGACACATTACTGGCAGCTCGTGTCGCTATTGTTATTGTTGTGGCGGCTGTTGTCGCATCCCATGTGAAATTGCCATTTAGGGGCAGAGCCGGTAACAAAGTAGACGTTTCGGTTGCGTTGGCCACCCCGCTATATGTATTAAGTTCTTCATTTGAAATCAAGGACTCTACCAAATCTACGACAAAAGAGGCTGAAGATGAAGGTAATGAAGAAAGATTTTCTCGATTTACAGGAGGCTGGCTATTGTACGAAGCTAAAGTTGAGGCGGGTGTGGTGAAAAGGAATGTTGTTTTTGGCAGTCGAGTGTTTATTGCTGTTGAATTTTTTTTACTCATACGCAATAACTCATATGTTGTTCTGGTTACGGTTGTACTTGCTGTTGTTGTCGGCAATGATAATGATGATGTTGAAGATGATGTTGTTTTTGTTGCTGTTGTTAAATTTTCATCCGTATAGTTGGCATTTATTAATGTTGCTTTCATTGTTTGCATGGATGTTGTTACAGCTGCCGTTGTTGTTGCTTTTATTGTCTCATACAACATTGACAATAATTGTGGTTTTTGTTGTTGTATTGTCATTTCTCACTCTATTTATTTTTTTTCTGAGTATATATTTTGTGTTTGTATTGTTGCTGTTACTGTGGTTATTTCATTGTTTGGCTTTTCATCACAAAGTGTAACATTTTCATTTTCGAACGCATAACAACACAATGATCTCTGGATTTATTGATTTATTTTCCATTTTTTTTTTTGTTTTTCCTTTTTTTGGTATGTTTTGTTGTTGTTTTTTTAGCATTTAAATAGTCATTTTTGTTATTGTTGTTTTTGTATTTTTCTTGGTTATTATAATGGTTTTATTTTTTTAATTTGGTGGTAAAATTCACCACAACATCCGTTTTAAGGAACTCGCTATTGAGGTTGTTTGATGGAAACAATGTGCGCCTGCAGAGTTAGCAGTTACAGTGCGGCACAAAATTCTTTACTAAAAGTGAGAAATTAAAAATGCGTATAAAAATTTTATGGAATACATAAGGATTAGAAATGCGTTTTTATAGTTTATCATATTCAGTTATTTTTCTGACGACCGTCAAAATATATTTGATTTATATGAGTCTAAACAGGAAATTATTAAATTCAACGACACTTTTGTATAAAATATCCATAAACAGCTCTGTTTAAATCTAAAAAACAGACAAAAGTTAATTAAGATCTTAAAAAGATTTTTGTTTGAAAACAAGAAAACCCCTCTGTCAATAGATAGTTCGAGTCAAATTGGCCTCAAAATTGCCAAACTATCGATAAATGCTATAGATTCAGTAAATATTAGTTCTAGTTCATGTCAGTAAAGCGTGAGCGTGCTTCATCACTTTTTTCACCCACTGTTTCGTACTCTGTACAATATTTATTTGTTTCACATCATTATTACAGACCAAGTCATGGTTTACGTATCAGTAAATATAAATACTGTCACCATTGTTTGTAGGAATATTTATTGTACGATGTTTTTATATCACCGACAACGCTGTTATTATCCTGGCAACTACAACAATGCATTCATAAAAATATTATCAATGAACAGTTTTTGTAGTTACCAGAGTAAGTGAGTGACTGACTGAAAATGAGTGTCGAAACCTATGCTTTTGTTGCCTCGTAGTGTTTTTACTTTATTTAAAATTATTATTGAATTTATTTTTATAGCATATTTTTATATGAAAAATAATGGTACACTGATGCCTCCATATGTAGCAAGAAATTAAAATAAAATTAAATTAATTAAGTATTGTTTGAAAGGAATTTTATGTTGGAAATGGAACCGTGAATCTGATAATTTTTATTTCATCATCGTTTGTTTTTACATTTCTTTTAATGTTACTGCTGATGCTGTTAATATTGTTTTCAATTAAAAGTTACTTATAGCCTGTGGACCAATAAATAGTAGAGATAAGAGGGTTTTGTTGCACTTTAAAATACCACAGCTGGAATCTCAGCACGATATATCTGAATCGAAAGGATTTTAGTTTACAAAAAGAGGAGAAATATGAAAGTGAAGTAAATTAATTTGATGTAGCGTTTTGACTTATTAGCCCATTGTTCAAAATCCCACTCAGACATCTCGGTCTCCTGACAATAAATAAAACTGCCACGAAAAGTTTCACAAATCTGTCGCTCGTTACACTCGGGTATAAAATTAACGCACACAACAAGGGTAGTAAAAGAAACTAGATTGTAATCCTAACTAAAAGGTTTCAATGACCAATTAAGTATGTAAGTAAGCTGCGCTGTTGAAAACCCTATTATTTGCCAAGAGATTGGTAGTGATGTTGTAAGGCTTTTCCGCTGATTGCTGCCAGTGTGCCACAGGTTGTTACTCTAAAGCTTAAATCAGGCTAAATTTGACCGATGGCGTGAGTTTGTATGTCGGCTTTGAATACATCTGTGGTTTGTGGTTTATTCTCAGAACCCTACGATTTAAGAAAAAACCCCAACAAAAAAATCTAACGGGTCAAAACACAGCATCTCAGTGGATAGTTCACTTGGAATTCACGTGAGATGATCAATGTGAAATGAGCTACACGTTGAGCGTCGTCCTTTTAATACTATGTTCAGATATGCACTTTTATTGAGTCAATATTCGGTTAATTGAGTACAATATTTTATGTGTTCAGACATAATAATATACGCAGTTCAGCTGTTAATTCAATATTCATTTGACAATTTGTAAACAAAACAGCTGATTGTTTCAGCAAACATTGTTTTTATCTTGTTTATTTTGTCGTTGTTGACATTTGCGATGTCAAATATCAACAGAAACTGTTCGGTTAATTGTAATATACGCACTGAACATACATACTTATGACAGTGCTGCATTTTAAGTTTTACTCAATATTATAATAATTTGTGTATTCATTGTGCAATAATTAATTGAAACTTTAAATGATCTCAATAATTTACGCATTAAAGGTGCATATATTAACACCATCGTTGGTGCCCAGATCATCCAATTTAGACCAAAATAAGTTGGTATCCATGGACCTATAACGCAAGCCGTTCACGATATTGATAACTGGTATATACTATATAGGGTATAATATAACCTGCTTTTTCCCTGAAATATTTTTTGTTTGTTTTTCTTTTACAATTTCGTATTTCTGGTTTTCTTTTTGCTGCTGTGGGTACATATTTTTATATTTTCTTTATGTGTGGTAAATATTATACTTGTTGTTGTTATTATTATTTTTCATTTTCAATGGAAACATAAAAGTACTTGACTTAATTGAGTTTTGATTGTAAAATTTCATCACGTGGTTATTGAGCTCAAAAGAAATAAAAAAATAAATAAAGAAGAGAAATCATTAAAAATTCTTTTCGATTTCATTTGATGTCGTTCATTAGAGGGAAAATATTTTATTTTCAAGGAAATATTAGTTGGTTTAAACAGAACCGAGAACAGATATATTGAAAGTTTTCGTCCTATCAATTGCAATAAAAATATCCTGTGGTTTGACAGTAAATTCTTAATAAGTACATTTTTGTTTTGCTAATTGAAAATATTAGGGAGTCTCATTCAATTAGTAGTTGATTTAGGTAATGATTAGATATTCCTTCTATACCAATGATATTCTACATTTGAAAATAATTTATGCACTCATAAAACTTTACCAATAAATTGAAAGATTTTATCGAATTCAGACTTAAGAAAATATAACAGTAAACCACGAGGTAAGATATGAATAACACAACAATAACACTTTTCACAGCTCCATCTAGAAGAGATCATTTCAACAAACACCCCATTGAAGGGCATCAAAGCGTCAGATGATAACCATTCAACCATTATCAGAAGCCTAGCAAACTGAGAGGGTACCAACTGATTGATCGAAGACTATGATGGCAAAATTACCGATAAAGCTGATCTAAGCAATTATAACAATTGGTGAGGCATAACGCCTACAAATTCCATGTAAACTATCATAGCATCCAATATCTAAATATGTAATTTACATGATGCTGTCTTATAAATTTGAATTTGACTGATGGCATGTGACTTATTCGCATACACCGGCGACTTAAGAAACTCCCCAAAGAAAAAAGTGTAACGGAGTCACATCGCATGATATCGGTCACCATTACCTTCACGTGAGATGACCATGTTCCTCATTGTGAATATCCAATGCGGGATGCATTGTGTGGTACTTAGTGCCGTCATATCAAAATGATGTCGTTGTCGTACAAAACATTTACCACAAGTCAAAAGAAGTTCGTAATCATGGACCTATAGTACATGCGTTTTTCAGTGATTGTCCGGTCTCTGTCTCAAAGAAACTTGGAGAGATGACGCCTCTAGCCTAAAATTCAAAGCAAGCTGTGACTTTTTCGTAATGCAGTTTTGTCTCAAATTTAACAATTTTGTAAGTTCAAGTAACCACTCAACAAGAAATGCGGCTCATCGCTGAATATGATTTTGCGATGAAAAATTGGGTGAAGTTGGCAACTGTTGCAAAGCCTTTTTTAGGAAAATCTCGTCATCTTCCCTTCTCTGGATCGCTTACATTTTGTACGGATGCAGTGACAACGCTAAATTCGTCAAGTTATGAGACTGCGAAGTCGCCGTGGTCTAGTAGGTAGTATGTTGGCTTATTAGACGTGAGGCCTCGGTTCAAACCCCAGGTCAGGCATCTCCAACTGAACGAAATATGAAAAAAAATTTCTTCAGTGACTTCCTCTCAGCAGATTTCTGGCAAAAACTCTGAGAGTAAATAAAATTGCCATAAAAAGTTTCTCAAAAAATCTGTCGTTCGGAGTCGACTTTAAATTGTATGCCCCGCCACTCATGTATAAAATTAACGCACACAACGTGAGTGGTGCGAGAAACTAGGTCGTAATCCTGACTAAAGGGTTGTTATGACCGACCAATTATGTATGTATGGGACTGCGAAAACCTAAATTTTGTGAGACAGCGGCGATGTTTTCGGCAGGCTTGCATTTTGTCGACATACCTATGATGTCGAATCGTTTCCTAAAACAATGAATTTGAATTTATTCACTACATAACGAATAGTTCTCTCAATAGAATGATTATAGCGATAGTAAGATAGGTTAAGCGAGCTGTACGTTGCCCGAACAGACCACACATTTTGATAAAACAATTTACTTATTTGCACGTATTTGTCTGCATGTGTTGGTCTGGCAAAATAGACAGAATAAATGATAACTTGACAAATGTAGCCTCAATAATATGGCCGTTATTATCTGTTATATTTCGAAAATTCCTGTTACACGACCCGTTATATGAAAGAAAATGAGAGAAAATTTTCAAAATGTATTGTTAGTCCCCTACTAGAACGTGACTGACTGTATCAATATCCTTATATTTGCTTTTCTTATTGAAATTCTCTTTCTATTGAGATTCTCATGTCTTAGACATTCAATTTAAAATAAAAACTCATGCAACCAAATATACAAAAAATTCTGTTGAGATGTCAACAGGACATGTCTTTATATACATATCATAGCTACAATACAAAGTATCTTTATTAAATTAACCAGAAGGAGTAGTATTTTCCTGTTTTTCTGTCTCAATTACATGAAAGGAATTTCAAAAACTTGAGGCAATCTTGAAAATAAATCACAAAATAAAAATTGTTAAACAATAGCAAACAAAATTAAAATGAAATTTTTATAGAAGAATATCTTCAAGAATATAACATATAATAATGAAGTTGATTAATAAAAGAAAAATACTGACAACATGACAAAATACGCATAAAATTTAAACTTTTTGACATCTTAAGACTTTAAGTTTTGAAGTATATCGACAGTTAATTTACTTTACATTGGAAACTCAAAGCCGAATGACATTAATTTTGGCAAAGATTTTCAAAATTTGTCAAACAGAAATTTATAAAATAACACAAGCAGCTTAAGATGTTTTTAAATTTTTTTAATTTCGTTCAGTTGCCAATGTGGAATAAAAACTGTGCTTTAGAGATGAGTATAGAACAGAGCGGTATATTAGAGTGTAAGGTAGTGAACTGCGAAATTTTTTATCCGTTGATTTTCAATGAAAATTAGCTTGATTTGTCAGAACCCATTTAGGGAACACCTAGCCTTTTTCTAGGGTCGTCCATGGTGATTATAGAAAATATTTTGTATATATGGTAACTAATTTAAAAGATGTAGCTTCAAAGATTGGAAGTCTCTGTCGGAAGTTCCTATATTAGGTGCAGTCATAATATTGTTACGTTTTTACCTTTTAAAAACGTTTAAAATATGAGTTCGTAGATTGCAAATAAAATAAATTCTTTATTGTTCGGACAATTCCATGTGCCACTGTTCACAACTAAATGTAAACAACAACAATTATTTCGTTTGTTATTCTTCTTTACACTTTTTTGCGGAAACAATAACAATTGTTCGACAGATCTTTATAACGGAGATCTTCAAACCACGATTAATCCCTTCACACGCAACACGTCTTCACACAAGACTGACTGAATTTTTACTGGCTCCGTTGCCTGCTTTGCCTTGCCTTTTATATGGCGATATAAACGGTTTGATAAATGACCTTGAAGTCGAGTGTTCGTGTCTTCGCGATCTCCATATATGTAAACATCGTTGTTTTATTGTTGTTTGTGTATTTTATTCTGGTTTTTTTATATTGGTGTTGTTGGTATATTTTTGTTTACTTGCTTATCATGTAAACAAGTTCATTGTTTTTGTTTTTGCAGCTTTTGTTTATCATTTTAATGTGAAACGATGTAACACCATTTCCATTTTCGTAACAATATTTTATAGTTATTATACCAATGTCTAGAGTTCCTGGATGGTTGGATTTTATTCAAATTATCACTTACTATCAAAACAAGTTTAGCGCAAGAATTCTAGGTGTTAATAAATCTTGATCACAGACGCAATAACACAGAAGATGCTCAGTAGTATCTTTTCTTCGTATCTGTCAAAGCCCTTTTGGCCTTTATGCGCAGATTCCATATTCTCGTTATGCGTGTAATAATGTTCCTAAGATGGAATCTTGATAAATTTTTATCAAATTAAGTCATGCCTGGGCTGTATTAGTCTACTTATCCTTCGTCAAAGTCCATGTAAGATTATTTATTTTCTTTTGATCTCAATTCGGTGGGGAATTAATTGCTTTACCAGTTTTAGTGAAGATGTCAACTACCTCTTTAACATTCTCTAACAACAGACTCATTAGAGCCTCCAGTTACTTCAGGCATTCTAAGAAAGTTTTGAGTGTTCTGAAGACACTTAGAATTTTTATCTTAAAAAAAATCTTTTTATCTTCAAAAAAAATAACTTAGTTAATTAGGTATGTAGAGATGACTGTCTACCCAAATAGATACACTTAGACCACGTCTCATAGTATTCTAAAGTACTGACATTTCTGAGAATATTTTCCTCAGTTTCAAACTAATTCTACTCAAAGGTTTATGTCGTGTTATAGGTTATCTTACAATACGATTTGAAATTTAATAATGTTTTTATTTTACAACAATACATGTGTTAGTTCCGAGAATTTTTGCAGAAATTTGAAAAATTGTTAAATCCCCTATTTAATATCCGCTTAGTTGGAAGGCATTATTGAACAATAAAAGAAACTTATTTTTGTTTTTTGTTTTTTTCTTTTATAACAATATTTTCCCCCCGTATTTACAGATGTCATCATCACGAACATAAATAGCAATTATAAGGGAGGCGTCAAAAAACAATACATATGTATGTACATACATAGAGAACACAACAAATAATCTGTCAAAAGCAGGCTTTTAATGTGAAACGATTTTTAGTATCAAAATGTGTAGAAAACCTATGGACAGCAACCAACACTTTAATTTCATCGAATTCTTTAACTTCATATACGAGTGTTTGGTACATACGTTTACTTTATGAAATATCCTGTAATTTCCTGTAAATTTCTTCTCCTTTTAATATATTTTTTATAACTTGATGTTGTTCATAAAATTAAAGTTTTTATTGCTTAGTCTTACACTGACACCTGCTATGAATTTAATGGTCATCACAATTTCTGTTTTTATTGCAATGAACGTCAAAAAAACAACAGCAGCTTTAGAAAAATGACAGACAATAAAATATAAAATTAATTACTTTTGTTTCATGACACTCCTGTTGTTGCAGGATTATATTTGACTAGCTATGATGATAATGAAAATAATGCAACAGAAAAAATTATAAATACGAGAGGGGGGCCAATATGAGCGATAGCCAATATATGATAGCGCCAGTATTTTGAAAAGAATTATTTTGTTTTGTGTCTTACATTTCTTTACATAACTTTAAAAGTTGAGATGAATGCTGTCTTAGATATAGGGTCCTGAATTTGTTTCAACTTAGCGGTTGGCATATTTTATTGAATTTATACATTAGAAGATGAGGGTTGAACTATGCTCGAAGGCCTTAAAGAGAGGCACTCCAATCAACCTTAACAGTTTGGCGTTGGCTGGTTATAGTGTGAATCCATACTATGAACGCAACGATTGTCTAACGGTCAGTCTGGAGTTCAAAAACAGAGTGGCTAGAAATATTCAGACATTTCTGTGTCCAACCTGTATCATACGCAACAAAAGGGCCTATAAAATAACACCAAAGGAAGTCAAAGTCATTCAATGCTGTTCCAAGTAAAAATATACAAATTTTTCCCTTAACGGCTGATATAAGAAAAGAGTGACATATTCTACCTCCAATCAAATTTATCAGTTCTTTCATTTTCAATGATGTCCCTGTGTCTTCGGATGGAGGTTAAGGAAATGGTAATTCAATCAGCGAAACCTCCGATTCCTTAGCATAATGTCTTCAAACCCTAAAATCCTATTATAACGATACTGTGAAGTTAGCATCTTACATGGGTCTGTGAAGATTGTGCAGTACTAGAACTCAAAGAATATAGAAATACCTCTTCTTCTTTCATTCCTTATTGAAATAGTGTTGTAACGTACATAGTAAAATTCAGATTACCTCAGAGGCGGCATAAGACTTCTTGCTATGACTACTGACAGATTGCCATCAGACATCTAAAGTTAAGAAATTATGAAACAACCATAATTGAAGGTATATTTACAGCAATAAAAATCTTCAACTTTCTTTCTTACATGCTCATCTAAATGCCGCATAGCCAAGGGGGCTATGGTCATGACACGCCAAAGCTAATGTTAATATGGTTGTACAACGAACATACCAAATGGATCGTTCAAAATAATATCCTTTAGGTATTACAATACAGGGTGAAATAATGACTACAAAAGCTAACCCTGTCCGAATCCGGTATCACTGAACAAATAAATGTATTCTTACGCATATTTACTGGCAGTAAAATTTTATTGTCTCTCTCTTCAAACTGGCCTCAAAGTTGCTAATAATTTATTTTGAATAAATATTGAAAATTTGAATAATTTAATTGAAAAATATGGAAAAAGTACCACTTAATATTGCAGGACATTTTTTTTTTATCATGTTATCCTTTTTAATTTTTTCTGTAGCTTTACTAGCAATAATAAGAGGGAAACTAATCATATATGGCAAGAATATATTCAGGAACAAATTCTAATTAACAACCCATTTCTAAGTATTTATCAAACTGTTACTGCAATAATTTGCCTTACACATATGTCGAGGAATAAATAAAACCGAAGTGAAAACGTTTGGATAAAAATTCGTTTGGAAAACACAATCAATTGGAGTCTATTTTCTTTCCTCGTAAAATTATGCTACCAATTCTTAAAAGCCAAATTAGACTTCAAATATATGACAATAAAAATATGTATGCTTCGTAACTGCTCCATATTCCTTAAAGGATCGAAAGAGAAATAAAAGCAAATTGCTGACCTGTTGTCTTGACTTCAATCCATTACACCTACAACTGTTTCTTTTTTTGCTTTTTCAATTCTACTCTATTGCTGTATAGTTGGCGCATTACTAATTGAAATCAATATTTTTGCCAATTAAAAATGAAAAAAAAAATTCATTTAAATGTACAAAGTCCGCATAGTTATAGCAACACGTGCTATTTTTGTTTTTGTTTTTATTGAAAACAATTTTTTTATTAAAAAGCATTTCGAACCTCAATGACAAAGCGTTTTAATTTTCTGTTTGGAATTTAATCGCGAATGTTGAAAATTCTATTCTAAGTATTCGTACAATTCTAGAAAATTGAAAACAAGACTGACCTTTATTATCGCACATGTACTGCTGATGGTCAGTTTTCAAGTTTTCAAGTTTCTGCAAAAGGAACATTAAAAGCAACCTTGACACAGTCTCAGTAGAATCAAGTGGTGCTATTGAAAAAATTATGTCTACTCGAAGAAAAACAAAAAAAGGAATATTTTCCAAAATTATTTTTTTTTTATTTTTCTTTTCAATTACAATTTTAATTAATTAAACGAAACATATATTACGATATATTTATCGCATTTAAATTACAAATAAATTATTTAATGTCTTATAAATAATTTTGTATAATTTTTTTCTCTTATTTTTCATTTTTTGCTTTTCATTTGTAAAAATTGATTTTTTGTTGTTGCCAATTATTTGTATTTTCTAAACCATAGAAATTCTTTGAATGTTACAAACGCTCTGTGAATAGAGAAACATTTTTTTTTAAACACACAGAAATAATTAACTTAACAAAAAAAGCTCTGAATAATTCTTCCGAAAAAAATTTAATTTTGGAAATAACATGTGCTTCTCATTGCAATAAAATTTCGATAAAAAAAGAGCACCCTACAATCAGTTAATTTGGACTTTACGGAAAACATATATATAATGAAAATTGTATATAGCATTTAGAGAATACCTATACTTACTTAATTAATAAGGCCTAGAAATGGTAGTACACTTTAGTCAGGATAGCAACCTAGCTTCTCACACCACCAAAGTTGCGTGTGATAATATTACCCATAAGTAGAGTGATTTACAGTTAAACGTCAGTTATGAACGATTGATTTGAGAAACTTTTCATGGCTCTTTTATTTTACTTTCACAGTCATAGTTTTTTCTTATTTTCTTTTGATCGAGATATCTGAGAGGGTTATCGGGTTTTCGTCTAATAAAACAACACACTACCTACTAGACAAGAGCTATTCATTATCTATGCTGTACTTAAGATTGTAATCGTGTATCAAAATTTTTCTTTTCTGTTACCAACACTTCTCAGATCATATTTGACTGCCTGCGGAAATAACAACACTGAACAGGCAGATGAGTTTCTAAGAGAGAAAGCATCCTCGTCGCTGATAGGTCCAAAAACTTTCTGTGAATTGCGAAAATAAGTTTTAAGTGTTTGAATGGGTTTAAAGCAATCTAAACTTTTGTTGGGTAAATACAATACCAAGAGGTTTAAGTTAAGCATCAAACTGCACAGAAAGTCGCCGTAGTGTAGTAGGTAGTCTAGTAGATTGGCTTATTAGATGTAAGACCAGAGTTCAAACCCCAGGTCATATATCTCCAACAAAACGAAATATGCAAAAATATTTCATCGGTGACTTGGTCTCATTAGAATTCTGGCAAAAATTCCGAGAGTAAATAAAAATTGCCATGAAAAGTTTCTCAAACATCTGTCGTTCGGAATCGATTATAAACTGTAGGCCCCACCACTGACGTATGAAATTAACACACACAACATAAGTAGTGTGAGAAACTAGGTCGTAATCCTACATGAAGCGTTGTAATGACCAATTATGTATGTATGTACGTATCAGATTACACGGAAAGCAACCGAAATTCAAAAAAGACACTTTGGACCACAAGAACACTTATTCAGAATAGGAATCATCTCATACTTAATATGTATAGCCTGTGATAAGGGGAACAAATCACTAGAATACATACTTGAAGCCTGTGCGACTTTACAGTATTTGAGAAAGTAGCATTTGGATGTATAAGCTGATTGTCCCTACTGCCAACAAACAATTTTATAAGGGACACTATATACAGATTGAAGGCTAGATCGTCTTGTCGCAATACCTTAGTAAATTTACAATACAATAGCCTTTTAGCAACTCCTTTATTTTTAACATGAGCATAGAAAAAAGAGCCCACAACCCGTGGAAAAGCACATTAGTGCTCCTCACTAAACAATCGGGTCATTCCAATATGTTGACTTGCTATACATTTTAACGAACTTTTAAATTTGTTATCCTTTTCATATTTTCCTTGTCGTCAACATATCATTCGATTTACTTAGAACATTCTTTTTGCTTAAGTAGGGTCAGTTTTGTTCATTCCAAATGCCCATTAAAATTGTTTTGATATGTTTTCAGTAACTAATAGGCTACGGTTGAAATTCTTTTGGCAAAAAAACTGAAAAAAATTTTATGGATTATTAAACTGCATTCATTAAATTTTGTTTCAAAAAAGTGTTTATGGAGATTTTCAATAATACATGGCCCATTTAGAATGCAGTGTCCAACGATTGTCAAAAATGGCATACAAGACGATTGAAAAAATTAAAAAATAAAAATAAAAATATGAATACAACGGTTATAGTACTGGATTGAATTCGCCTGCAAGGTCATGGTGTTTTTTGTTTTTATAAGCGTGGGATAATTTTTATTCATTACTTTTAGGTAGAAAAAACAATGACTGGTGATTGGTATTCCGACTTATTGCAGCATTTAAGTAATGGTAACAAGGAAAGTGTTATTTCCCTATCAACTGAACTGGAGCATGAATTGACCATACATAGTTACAAAGGCAAAAAGTGCTCTTTAATGCTATAAAACCTCTTTAATGCTATAAGACCTATTGGGGTCTGCACTGGTATATCGATCCTGAAAATGTATAGTGGCTTTACGGCATTGTAATCAAATCAACTCTGTTCGACGTGACTAGTAATCAAGAACATCAGGCACTCTCAGAATTACATGATCTAAGGTATCATTGTCTCTTAACCTTAACCTCTTAACCTTAGTCTACTGCCAGTATGCGATAAGACTGAGCGCCTCAAGAGAATTAAAGTATGAAAGATGGGATCATGCTAAACTCTTTGATACCCGTGCATTAACGAGACCCAAGATCAGCCGAAAACATCGACGCAGTCCGTGAGAGTGCAACTAATCCTACTTTCATCGAAAAAACTGTCTTCTTCTTGGATAATTCATGAGATCCAAGAGCATCCATCACCGTCAACGAACAGTAGTATTAGCAGTATTGAATTAGATAATCTCGATTATATACGTCCCACACAGCTCACGTCACACTGGATGCTCTACACTAGCGAGTCAACTCAGGTCACGGTGATATCAACTGGTCACCAAGATCGTGCAATTTGATACCGTTCGCATTTTTCTTGTGGGGTGTATGCGAATAAGGCTTAAACCGCAACGATCCTCAAAGCCAACATAACCCATGCAAACGATCAAATTCAAACTGACTGCGTCAAATGGACCAGCAGTGGTGCACATTTGAACTGTCATGATCCACACATTGTGACACTAATAGGTCTTTCAAAGGAATAGTAAACGTTGGTGATAAACTGACCTAAAATAATAATCACGATAAGAAGCTCTTTAAATAAGACCCTATATTAGACATTAGTAAATAAATATTTGAAAGAAATTAGTCATAAACGAGAAAGAATTTAATAGGGAGTGGAGAAATGCCAGCAAAATTTTAACAGGTAACGCAATAAAATCCGAAATTAAAAACTGAATTGAAAATGGAATGAAAACCTATTAAATAATTAATAAATATTTAATATTGTTTATGCATTAAACTATATTATCTTTAATTGAAATAAATATTAAAATAATTTTACAAACAAGTTTAAGTTTAATAAGGATAATTGTAGGCCCAAATTTTTTTATGCGCACTCTTTATGCTTTTAACAACTCTTTCTAGAGTATGTTACTATTTGCATGTTTACTGTCATACATTTTTTTTCTTTTCTCAATTTTTAAATGTTTAGTTTTTAATTAAACCGTAATACATAAGGCTTTCTAAAAATGTAAAGAGAATTGCCGGCTAGAACTAGAAAAATTTATAGTTCTAGTGTTTGTTGTTAGCGTCATACAGTAAATTATTAAAATGGGCTTGTTAGCACTTTCATCAGAAAAGCTGAAAAAAATCATTTAATTTTTATACAAAATTCATTGGAAATAAAATAATTATAATTTTTTTATTACTGCTTTATTATTGTCTAATTATATGTAAGTGGTGATGTTTTGTTGACATATAATCAACACACTGCTACTAAATTCCATAGAGAATTGTAGAAATTAATTGAAGAACATTTTGTAAGGGCTGGTAGGGCATGTTAATTGAAATAAACAAAATTTATGGTTTTCGTAATTTAGGAAACAAGAGGAAAATAATGAATTATTAAGGAAATCCTATAACAAAGACAGAAAAAGAAAATAAATTTTGTATTGAACAAATTTTAAGGGTTTGATTTATGATTCTAAATTAATGTTTTTATTGTATTTTCATTATTAATGAATACAATTGCTTAATTACTTTGTATGTAGAATATTTGATTTTATGTGTTTTTAAATTGTTTACTTTTCATAATTTTCTTTTCATTGCACGACTTTTGAGATTTTATTTTAATATTCTGACATTCCTACAGGGTCTTTGAAAACAAAATTGCTCTTTTTCTGTGTAGTATAGGCACCAAAATAAATCAATGCAGCTACCTACACATACACTTACAGTTCCATGTTAATGTTGTTTTTGCTATTGTTTATTTATTTGTTCACAATACTTTTCTTTTTTTTTTTTTGTAACACCAAACAAACAAATAAATAATTTTACAAAAACAACAAACAAAATAAACAATAATACACAGTAACAACAACAGCAACATCAACAAGAATAGTAATAATAATAAGCAAAAACAAACAATTTCTCTCTTTCGCTATGTGCCAACAACAGACAGTTCTCAGAGCGTTATAACAACACGAAATGTTGTTCACCTTTACAGACAGAAACTGGAGAATCATAATTTAAAATGTAATGTAAAAATTTACTGTTACAATAATTGCATCCGCATCACAAATGTGTGCTCTTTGACCATGTAGACAGAAGCAGAGTAGAATAGATGATACAATGTTTATAAACAAATAGAAACACTTGTTGCTGACTGCTGCTTGCTGGTTATTGGATTAAATTTTATACTGAAGATCATATTTTCTTTTGGTAAACATACACAGGCGGAATACCGTCTGTCAGGCATTTTCTATAGCTTTTAAGTGGCATACCAAAAGGCAATAAGACTTACATTTTTTTATAAATTCAACAGAAAATATCTTTTAAAGCATTTTAGTTTAAAAAGTATTTTTTATTTCGAAAGGGAAAACAATTTCCGACGAACACAACTTTTTTTTTTGTTTATATTCTATTAAGTATATAAAATTCTTTCAAGTGGTCCTATTGAATGGCAAGAATTTTCTAAAAATTATATGCTACTAACCTCAAAAGGCTGAAATATTATACGTAACAAAAAAGTTTACAAAAAAAAGAGTTTTTATGAAATTTGTCTGACAAAAACTTGTTGTAAAAGAATTTCTTTTTCTACAATTCTTTAAACATGAACTTAAATTTTGTTAAAAAAAAACGCATTATATCGAAAGATAACAAAAAATCAACACGTTCATCGAAATGATAATGAAAACTGTGTGTTTGATTTCCTACCAAACACAGAATGCCTTTATTAGCCGGCATTATATTACATTTATTGCAACAACGCCACTTATTGCTATATAATGCCATTGTCTCCATGTGCCCTGTCACTGAAGTTTTGGGTTTGATACCACCAAAGACTTTACCTTCTCATCTGCACGTACTAGCTTGCAGAAGTCCTGCTGAGGTTTATTCAAAGACCAGGCATTACTTACTTACTGAGCCTATATAGTTAACCAGTTCTACCGCTTTTGATAGATGATCAAAGGCTATATAAAGTGTTGGGGAAAGGTTCCACTTAGCACAGCATAAGCCCACTGTGACACCAGAATTAATAAAAATTATAAACCAGTTATCTTCTTAAAGAAGACCAACATAAGTCCAAAGTAAGGTTTACTATTTCAGCAATCGGTTAAGCTCGGTTTAGAATGTCAAAAGTGAGACACCAAAATATTCCGTTTTTTTATGGCAAGAACAGTGCACTTACTGTTTAGGTGAACGACAATCTAACAGAGCTACAGGTCCTGCATAAATCATTTGACGGAAAGCTAAGTTTTCAAATTAATGTTATGTCGTGGCGTCCTGAATCTCCGATCTAAACTCGATTGACAGCATATGAATAATTACAAAATCAAATCAATATTGTGAACAGAAACATCCGATGATGATCTTTTCCGAAATTGAAATTGAGCTATAGATCGTATACAATCGATATGCAATTAAATGTTTTATAAATGACGTTTCATTGCTTTCATTGAGTGATAGTTAAGTTTCATATCGCCTAAGCCGTTAAAACTTGAACATATTTTACTAAAATATATTTTTTTTTTTTGTTATTAAAATTATTCAAGAAGATTTTATTTCATAAAATTGCAAAAAAATATTCATTAATTGCTCAAGATTTACGTACGATGTATCACACTGAAGCACCCCAGACAATAGTTGGTTTGTAGTAAGAAAAAAGGAAAAAGAGGACTTAATTTGGCAATACTCCTCTTTTGTATAATTGATGATTTTTATTTCTTTAATTTCTAACTCTTTTAAATAATTTTCTTTTTTTCTTTCCTTTACAAAATTATTTTTTTACCTTTTTAGAATTTAAAATTTTTATTTCTTTTTTATTATTTTTTTCTTTCATTTATACACTTTTATTTGTTTACACAAAATAATTTAACTTTTTTTTATATTTTCAAATAAAATAATTCATATTGTATTCGTTCACAATATTTTTAATTCTTTTTCTTTTTTTCATATCATTTTAATTGTTTATTTACTTTTGCACGTTTTTCACCTTATTTTGTGATTTTTTTATGAGAAATTATTCACACTTTCTAAATACAAAACCAACAAATGTTGCTGATATCAATAGTTGGTTGTTCGAGTTATCAAGAATTTTTTTTTTAAATTTTAACGTTTCCATTGGAAATTTCGCGCGCTCTATATTCTTGCTTATAACATGCTAAAGAATATTGTAACGCACAGTTTGCAAGTTCATGTTCGACTGAAGACTTTGAAAATAAAAACTCATCATAAAAAACTGCTTTTCTAACAGTGAAGAAAACTGACTCTCGTGCTAACGCTCTCCCACTTGCCTAAGGAAAATGCTAAAAAATAAATTAGCATTTACACTCATACACGCAAACACACACACGTACACACAAATACTTGTTTAACAAAAATATTGTAAATAAATAAAAATTGCAAAAGCAAATATTATCATCATCATCATTATTATCACCATCATCATTATTATAACCATCATCATTATTATCACCATCATCATTATTAAACATTATCACAGCAATAATGAGCTGAGCTCATTATTATTATTCTAATTATGAACAAGAGAAAATAAATCAAAAAGAAAATAAAGTAAAAACAACACAAAAACAAAAGCAAAAAAAAACTCTTCTCAAATTCATCATCAAAAGCAGCAGCAGCAGTAGCAACAGCAGCGCTGCTTTTAAATAAACCATTGCCATAATTCTTCATGGGAAAGTAGGTTCATCATCTTGGTTACAACAGCAACAGTTAATAAAAATCATCTCTCTGCGTCCTCTTTGAGTTGTTCGTCAATGTTCCGAAATGTAATATGAGCACGCGCTTGTCTTTAAAACGAATATAATAAATAAATTGTTGTTGTTGTAATTATTTATTTCTTATTTTCTCTTTATTACACCATAATAGATAAAAGAAGCAGCAACATCGACATCAACATCAACAACAACAACAATAAATTGTATGGATTTTCTGTTGTCATTACTATTTCATTCATAAAGAGTATGTAAACAAAACCGAAGTTGAAAAGATGTTCAACAAGCTGTGTTTATTTGAGCTCTTTACAAAAACAAAAACAACAACAACAATACAAACAACGAAAGAAAACAAACAACAAAACTGAACCCACTGCAAAACCTTAGAAAAGTAAACATATCAGACAATGATTTCATGAAAACATCCCCAAAAGTTGAATGTCTTTTTAGGCATTTTTCGTTGTATCAATCGGAAGTTCTGTCAATATTATTTGAATAAATAAAAGGAAAATGGAACGGCACGACATTGAAAAGTCTATTGATTTATTTCTTGTTCCTTTTTCTGCCCTCATGTCATATCGATTTGATAGCGTAAGTGGATTGTGCTTTTATTTGTACCATTTTTAACAGATTTAATCTTAGCGATTGGTTTAGTGCCACTTTGGAAGCCGAATGAAGCCCATCCGTAGGCCATTTAAAGTTTTTGTTATTTTAAAAGTTAGGTTAGGTTGTCATTCCGCCTTGAAGGGTAAATTCGGAGGTTAGTTGTGATACTACAAATCAATATCCAATCCGGAGATCAAATAGTTCCTACGTATAACCATAATTAAGCTCTTCAGAAGACATCCTCTTCATACCCATAAATCCGACAGAAATCATTTAAAAAAATTTAAAGTTAATCCACAAGTCTAGGGTTGTGCCCTGTGTTATCCACAATACTACGTTAGATAACCATGCGATTGAAGAAAAGTAGGCAAACAAATTTGAGCATTCCTGTAAAACAAGTGGAGAGTACCGAGTTTATTTACCTATAGAATGCCGTAACTTGTGAGCAATTTACTAGCTCTGGCCAATTCGACTACGTCACTATGTCATGGAATCCATAGAATATACCTTATAACAGCCTTAACTCAAATCTTAAAATCGAATCTACTATCGATAAAATAATAAAAAACTATGTAGTCGACTCGAAAATTGTTATGATTTTTCTGTATTTCCGGAAATTAAGTGCCGGGAGTGCACTTAACGTCTGCATAACTCTTTACTCCCATAAACTTATTGCCACAAGTTCCGCTCTCTGCTTCCATAAAAGGTCGAAAGCAGATAATTGAGTACAGCACACAATGCCTTAGTTGGACTAGAACAGAGAACACTGCTATTCAAGAAAGCATACAGTCTATGCTACCGGTCGAAATGCTGCTGTACCAGCTTTGCCCTAGCCGCAGGCAACATTTACATGAAATAATAGCAATTGTCATGCATTCACTTTTTGCTTCAAATACAATAAATATTTCATACACGTTATTCCCTAAATGTAGCGCTAGATTTTTAGATAATCGCGCCATTCGTATATAAACAACTGATCCTTATCTACCTGTGCTATTCAGTTCTAACAATTTTCCTGGCAGACAGTTTTTACTAACTAGCACACCTGTTATGCAATGATGTACAGGTATTAAATAGTCGTCCATAATCAACAACAAATATTTTTACTAGTAATTCCAATTTTACAATATCAACGTAAAGGATTTTGTTGAAAAATTTTAAATCGAAATTTCATGTTTGGAAAAGATAGGAAAAATGCTAGAATTAAAGAGAATTGGGGTTTTCTGTATTCAAAGAAAAAATTTGATTTTAATTTGAATTTCAATTTAAATATTTTTACACAAGGAGACCAGAATTTATTCAGTTTTTATTTGATTTTTTTTCAATTACGACAGACTAAAGTTATTTCAGTCTTACATTTAGTGAGCACAGATTGCAATATTTTCTATAATCAGTTGACAGCTTAGCTCTCCAACTGTTGTAGATAGATTGCCATAATCGTGAAAGTTTGTAGCACTCGTATCTTTTTCCACTGAATGGATCATTTGACAATTATAGCAGAACGCCTAATCAGGGCAACAATGACATCAACCTTAGCTTCAGGTATCTACAGTTTTTTTTAATTTTCCACATTTCACATAGTGACTCCTGTAGGGCACTCAAGCCGTATTGTTAAACGCTATATCCGTTCAAGGCGAATTGGCAAAACAGGCTGAATATATGACAACTAATTTGACAGATGCAAGTTCAACAAGACGGCCGCTATTCACTATTAAAAATAGGAAATTCCGATATTAGTTTTATGGCAAGTTTTAGGCTGCCAAAAGTAAATTATTTAGGCCCTCTTAAAGAAATTTTAATCATACATACATACATACATAATTGGCCCTTTAGTCACGATTACGACATAGTTTCTTACACCACTAATGTTGTGTGTGTTAATTTTATACATGAGTGGCGACACCTACAGTTTAAAGTCGACTCCGAACGACAGATTTTTGAGAAACTTTTCATGGCAATTTTGTATTTACCCTCAGAGTTTTTGCCAGAAATGTGCTGAGAGAAAGTCGCCGAAGATATATTTTTTTCATATTTTCGTTTTGATGTCTGACGTGGGTTTTGAACCCTGGCTTGACGTTTAATAAGGCAACACATTACGTACTAGATTACGGCGACTTCTATCTTTATCTTTAACGATTAATGGAAGATTAAACGAAGTCTCATAACCTTATTTCTATAGCCTTTAATTCTATCTAACATTTTAATGAATTGAACTGATTTCATAAATTTCTAATTTTTATTTTCTTTCAAATTCCAAATGTGTTCAAATCGATTCAAATCGAAAATCAAATGCCCAACAAAATAAATTTATCGAACAAATTGTCGATTTCTATAACCATAACAAAAGTTTAGATGGTGAGCAGGTATGTTTGTGTTGATGATGCCTATGCATCACTTAAAAAAAAAAAAATTTATATCTTTTTTTTCATCCAATTTTATTGAAATTTTCTTTTATTTGATTCAATTCAAATGTATATACAAGTGAGTTGTATTTTTAATAACATGAAAATTTATTTGTTTACAACATTTAACGTGAGGTAAACGTTAAAATAGCAAAAACAAAATTTAAAAAAAGACACGCTCACATTTTGTATATTCAACGATAATATCTTAAATCTTTGTATCCATATTTTGACATCAAGAAGATTGTGTTTTTCCCGTCGTGCTCTTCTATCCAACATACTGTATGAAACTTCTTGTCTGTCTAGCAATTTATCTCATTTTGATTCATCATTCCACTTCGGATTGTATGTGTGAAAAAACGTGTTATTGTTTGTAAATGATTTTTAAAAATTTATTTCATAAATAAATTATTTTCAATTAATAATTTATTAATATTTTACCATCACATTTACACGAAAAACAATAGCGAACAGCAACAGAATACATAAATTGTATGCAAGAATACACTGAAAAAATTGTTTTATAAGATATTAAAGAAAAGAATATCTCTGTGACAAAGCGTTTACCTTTTCTTAAAATGTTTGTCGATATTATTTATTATTTTATATTCATATATTTATTTAAAAAATAGAAATCACCTTAGTCTAGCAGGTACAGTGTTAGCTTATTTGATGTAAGACCACAATTCAGAAAATATTTCTTCGGCGACTTCCTCTCAGCAGATTTCTGGCAAAAACTCTGAGAGTAAATAAACCTGCCATGAAAAAGTTTCTCAATAAATCTGTCGTTCGGAGTCGACGTTAAACTGTAGGTCCCGCCACTCACGTATAAATTTAACGCCCACAACATGAGTGCTGTGAGAAGGCTGTAATACTGGCTGAAGGGTTGTAATTGCCAATATGTATGTATGTATGAAGTCTTACAATTTATCAATTTTGAATCAAAAATTTTGTGTGAACATGACAAAAGCAAAACTAGATGAAATTTAAATTTCTGACTCAAAGTCACCATAGCAGTGGTTAAGATTGAAAGTCTGGTTACGATCAACTGTTATTATTTCCGATTTACAAAAAAGCCATAAGATTAATTAGAATATTTGTAATTGTTTGACAATCTATAAAACTAAATATTTTAAATTAAAATAATAAAATATTATGTTTTTTTGTTTTTGTTGTTGTTTTTATGCGTTTTACCAAAAAAAATTTGTTTAGAATCAATAGATTTAATTTTAATACCATGTTCCTGCTACAATTCCTCTTAATTTTCTGATTTTTTCTTCGCCAATTAAGTTATTTTTAATTTTCATTAAAGAAAAAAACACCAATTTTAACAAATGTTTTGGGAATTTTAAACAAATAAACAATTTTATTAATTTTTTTTTCAATTTCATGTTTCTCTCAGAATACATTATTTCATAGAATTTGTTGGAATATTGTGTGGCGCACATGCAAATGTTGTGTTAATTTCAATAGACATACGGGCATAATTGTGTCCAAATGAATTAAAAGTTTTTGGGGAATTAAGTTTGCTGATGATAATATTGAAAAGAAATATTAAATCATTCAAAATCAATTAAATTGTCATTTGGAAGACAGAAATGATATTAAAAAGACTTAAAAGATTAAGGGTTTTTAAAAATAAATTCATATTAAATTTTATAATTAAATTATAAACAAATTATTTAATTACATGGAAAACTATATTGGAAATGAATTAATAAATAGTAAAAGAGTGTGTATGTGTGTGCAAGTTGTGACTGAAAAGTATGAAAATTTGATTATTTAAATTTTTAATATGGATAACCATTGTTTATGTTATTAACACTAAACAGAAATTTTTATGAAATAAAGGTTTTTGTAAGCGGAAGTAACAATCTGTAGAATTTAGTTAAGAAATATTTTAAAAAAAAAATTTTTTTTAAACAAATTATTTAGTTTAAGAGAAATACACCCATTTCGGAATGCCAGCAAGTTCACACACAAACAGTGTCAACATTTGAAATCCAAACGAGACGACTGTAATTATGCCAAAAAAAATCCTAAATTTCATGAAATCATAAAAAAATGAGAAAAGCCTCAATGGACTATTGTCATCGTTTAGAGATGCCATAATACTATTCTCAATCTTTCTTTCTCAATGTCTTCTCTAAGCTAATTCCGCCGACAATTGTTTCGGAATGCTCCTCGGAGTCAACAAGAACAATAGCTCATAGGTTCCTAGCATGTATTCTATTTATTCATTTCTAACATCCTAACGGCCATTATTACAACTTGCCGTTAAACTTGGGTTTAGTTAAAGGTAACTTTAGCTAAAGTGAACTGTAAAGTTACCTTTAACTTATTTTCGTTATTACAACTTACAGATAAAATAAAGTTAACTTTTTTGGTCTTTTAATGGCCCTTAATCTACTATATACACACATATGTAGACTAAAGTTAAAACTTTAAAAAGTAAGCTTTTGAGATATGTTATTCTCAACACATGTTATTTATTGCAAATGTTCAATAATTTCAATAAATGTTAAAATTAAATAATTTATATTTATTTCTAATTTATTACAAATTTTCCCCCTTATTGAAGCCATTTTAGTGAACATTTATTAATTGCAATTGCGATGATTATTTGCGCTCTTATAGGTTGAGTGGCAATTAAAATCAATCCAATAATTTATAACAAAAATTTCCCTCTATTCAAAACTTTAGTACCTCTGGTTTGGTTGGTAATGCATTTGATTAAATTCGAAGCACTTAAATCAAATATATTTCTAATTTCATTATATTATTTTAATATTA
This sequence comes from Sarcophaga carnaria, assembly GCA_958299815.1. Classification (NCBI taxonomy): domain Eukaryota; kingdom Metazoa; phylum Arthropoda; class Insecta; order Diptera; family Sarcophagidae; genus Sarcophaga; species Sarcophaga carnaria. Next base: position 141,855,366 of record OY283150.1, read on the forward strand.
ATTTCCATTAATAATACTCGTATGATTGTAATAAAGCAATAAATCGTAAAGTAATCATAATCATAAAACCCAGGCGAATATGTCTGAAGTATTCTGAAAAATAATTTACAATAGGTTCTACACTCTTATATGATATATTTGAAAACAAAATTAATAAATATTCTGTTAGAAATATTTGTACAATTTAATACAAATGCTTGTGATAAAATTATTATCATTGTAGAGTATATCAATTATTCACTTAGATTTTTTAAAAGAGTATGAAGAGAAAAACTGTATTACTGCATACACGTCATTCACGTCCAGGATTCTAACTAAAAAAGGATCTTACACCAATCAACGAAACATGAACAACAAATATCACTATCATGTGGTAAAACTTACATAACAATGTGGGATTAGATGCTATTGTCAACATGAAAGACAACCAAAAATCTGTGATGGCATTGAATTGAAGACTTTACCCGATTGGAAATCATGTTAAATTCAAGAAAACTTGTGTTTCTGCATTGAGAATTAATCGCTAAACCATTTGTACGTAACTACATACATTAGAAAGGAATAAAAAGCGTAGAAGCATAGATAAAATTCTTAAGTTGCAAGACAATGGTCTTAACAGACATGGATGGCTTAATTCGTGTATGACATTTAATTCAAAAAATAGACACTTTAAGCGTAAATATATTCGATCTCTATTTGTAGAATTGAATATATTACGTTTAGAATATGAGTTCGTTGATTGAAAACAATCATGCTTTGTCTTGCCTTTTTATATGCCCACGTAATCAGTCTAATGAAGGTTCTTGAAGTCGAACATTCGGGATTTCGACTTCTCGAGAACTCTATCGCGACTTCATTGTTGTTTGTGTATTTTGTTCATATTGCTTGTTGTTGCGCTTACTTGTTAATCCCCTTATCTTTCATACTGATTTTGTTATTCCCCTTTTCTTTCTACTGATGTTTTTGTTAGTTTACCTGTAACAAGTTCGTTGTATTTTTTTGTGTAGCTTTTGCTCATTTTAATGTTAAACGATGATATTTTAATTTCCTTAAGAAAATGTTTTAAGCATTATAATATCAATAATTTAATACAGCCCAAACTTATATACGTATATGTATATCTGTATATAACATTTGATATTCCCTTTTCAGAAATAAATATGCTCCTTTAGAAATTACCAAACCGTAGAAAAACCAAACCACAAAAATTTAATACGAATTTTAATCAAAATTTACTTAAAAATTATAACGCTTAACAGGGGAATTCGTATATATTTTTATGACTTTGCTTTCTCTTTTCACCTAATGGCTCTACCTTTTCCTTTTTTTTCAACTTTTTGAAATGCGTGTAAAATGCGTGTTATATACAAAGGCAAGCAACAACTTATGCAAGTACATGAAAAACACAACTACAACTACAAAATAAAAATAAAAAAAGTTCGTAATAAAATTTTAATTTTTACTAAGAAGTCGCGCCTGTTGGCATGCTTTAGCTATGAATGAAATCTCTTCAGTCCTATACAAAGCATACATACACTAACACTCATACTAATTGTATGTGTTGCTTTTGTGTAATGAAACTACTGTTTGAATATGTTTAGCGCGTCATAAAGATAAGCGTTTATAAATTTCCAAATTAATATTCATTTTTGCAGGCACAATGCTCTTGTTTTTTTACTACAAATACCATACATACACAAGGACAATGTTTATTAAATTAATTTGTCAGATAAGCATTAGCCAGCCCTCCAATAAATGAATTTCGATTGCAATTTGATCAATCACAATTGCATTTTGATGACGGCTATTCAAACAAATTATTGTCTACCAGATAAGCATGATTGAATGGTAAAATGAAAATTAATATTTTTTTTTTATGAAACAATACTTAACAGGGCGATATTTATAATGGAGTTCAATACATGGTAAGATAAAACAATTAATAAACAAAAATTGTTGCAGAAAATAGAAATAAATAATGCCATGATTATGAAAAAATATTAAAAATATGGGAAAATTTTCTTTATTGAAATTTAACTCCAATACCATGAGAAAGTTCTGTAGTTCATCAGCGATAAATTTTGATAAAATAAATAGGGAATCAGGCGATGAAAAATCAGAGCTATGCGATGTAGATATCAATGGCTGGCAATGCTTTGCCATGTCATGCAACTTTTCTACTGCGAGCAAACGATAACAGAATTGATCGTTTCAGTGATTATAGCAGCTAATAATAAAGTTTTCAAACTATGCTTTAAAGCTCCTTAATTAATAGATATCTTCTTTAGACCATGATTAATATACTAATAAGACGACATTAATTCTAACCATGTTGTTGTAATGGCACAGAAGCATGAGTAGCGGATTTTTAATATTTTCGAGATAAAAACATTTCTTTGGGTATGTGAATCTTTCTCAAATATCTGTCGTTCTGAGTCGACTTTAAACAGTAGGTTCCACAACTCATGGATTAAATTAATACACATAGCATGGGTGCTGTGAGAAGCTAGATCGTAATTCTAACTAAAGAGCCGTAATAATCAATTAAGTATGTTATAAAGTAATAGTTATATATGCAGGCTCCTGTAGAGGTTATAGATCACTTGAGGAGGAGGAAGGTATTGTAGACAGAGACTTCCTTCATTTGACAAGATTTTAACGGAGCTGTAGTTACAAGGTAACGGATCAATCACGAATTCTGGCTTTGAAATTAATTCTAAGGGATTCATACTATAAGTGTTAAGGCAGGACTTCTAATATATGTAGTTCCTTAGGCATCGTGAATTATTGTTTAACAAAACTGCCAAACTGCTATTTGACTAAATTTTTACGTACGAAAATTTTAATTTTATCCGCAAATGTAAAATACATTGGTTTGTATATATTTATGAAGCATGGAACTTGGACAAAAGAACTCAATAGCGATTACGAAAAAACGGTGCAAATGGCATTGAATGACTAATACCCTTATCAAGCTGTAGAATAAGCTTGGCATAGATTAAAATTTGTGAGGGGATAAAAGTATAAGATAACCAGTTGATACATGTAGACAGCAATCCATGGCTGAAATAAACAGGCGAAGAAAGAATTGCAGTGAAATGAAGAAGAAACTATCCGCCTATTTTAAAGATCGAGTTAAACTTGTTTATTATTCCGTATAAGGCAAATAATTCTGTAAATTTCTGATGAAATAACATTTTTTCTTTTTAGGATTACTACCTGTCAGTATGCTTGAAAGCAAAATGATGCAATTTAGCCTTAATAGGCTTATTCTATCCAACTGGATAAAAAAAAATTAGATTTCATGCATAATAAATGGTTGATTTTTAATTTTTCTGCGGAAATTTGTCACCTGAACTTTAAAATCATTTATCATTTACCATTAGCATTACCATTGTTTTTTATTTTTTTACATTTCCTTATGAATATTTCAATCGTTTATTGTATTCACAGCAGGTAATAAAATTTTACTGTGTTTGCTGTATTTTAATGGATTTTTTTAAAGGTTTTGACATTTAAGCAGCGTGCGTTTGATGACTTAATTTCTTTTAACACTACACAGTTTTTATTATTAGTATTATTATTACAGTTTTTTTTTTCCTTTTATCCTTTATTTCCTTTCGTAGTATTTTACATGAGTCACACAGTAAACTTTACGTTGCACTAAAAAACCACATTAAAAGCAAGGAAAATTTAAAAATAAATTCTGCCATCATTGGGTGATTTAAACCTCATTTTTATGTTTGCAAAGGATATTTTCACTCATATTTTTTTATTATTTTATGTTTTTTCTGTATTATTTTCTATAAAAATTGATTTTTCATCATTTACTAATTTTGTTGTTGTTTTAATATCATATCATCAATCTCAATTAATGCTTTTGACGTATTTTCAAATGAAAAACTATAAATTCAACACAATTTTTGTCATCTATAGCCGCGTACGTAAAGAGATCATTTAAAACGCAACACGTTTATACTCGTGAACGTCTAAACTTTGACTAAATTCATCAAGTTTTCTTGGCTGGCATTTGTGGCTGTATTATTGCTTGACATCTACGAGAAAACAAATTGTGTGTGTGTGTGGGCTTGTGTGCATTTGGTTGGTTAATTGTTTAAATATGTCTGCTTAACTGTGAGTGAGTATGCCTGTGAATATGCCATGCCTATACCACAAATGTTAAAAACAACCTATACATCCTTCAGTGTGTGTGTGTGTGTCTGAGACAATGAGAGAAAGAGAGAGTTTATTACTTTTGAGAATGTGCCTGCAGTATATTTGGTTTATATCCGCTATAAAGTGTTTTTAATTCTCTTTTACATGTACGTACGCATAAACATATTAATTTACCTTCAAGCTAATATGTGTGATATGTACGTATGCTTAATTGTTGCTTTTTTATTTCCTCTCTCTCTCTCTTCTATCTCCTCTCATACATGAGTATCTACTGTTGTTGAACATAAAAGTTGTTTAAAATGCTCCTTTATGAGTTTGTGGCAATCTTTGTTTTTGTGATTTTTCTCTCTGTGAACAACTTATTACAATTAAACCTGGTTTTGTGACAAACTTTTGTTGTTAGTTTTTTTTATGTTTTAAAAACTATAATGTTTACTTTCCGTTATAAGTTACAAAGTCGACTTAAGAGCCTACTTTTTTATCTAAATTAAAAAAAAAATACAACAACAATATAAAGCTTTGAAATGGTTAAACAATTTAAATTTTTTAATTAAAACCAGGAGTTTTAAAGCATTTTATTCTTACATTTATCAAGCTGGTAAAAAGAAAAAAAATTTCAATAGAAAAGTGAAAAAAAAATTGTTTTTCTGTTTCACGATTAATTTATATATTTTTTTAGCTGAAAAAGTATTCGATAAAGCTGAATAATTTTATCTTTATGTTAGTTGTTGATATTTATTGTCATGAAATTGGAAATTCCAAATCTGTTGCAATGTGGATCAAAGTAGATGGTTCATGTTCCCCTTAATTATTTGAGCTGACATACATTTTATACGTTCAGAAACTGCTAAAGACCATGCAACTCCTTTCAGAATACAGCTCTTAGAAACAATGGCGATTAGTGTCATTAGTGCAGATTTTTTTTCATCGTCAGAAAAATTAGGTCGAAATAATAGTCTTTCCATACGATGGTGCGGTTTACAATGGTTCTGTGGCCCAGAAATCGAAAATGCTAATTATCTTCTTATTTTGTATGTGAAATTCTAATTTCCTATCCCAATAGGGTTTAAAAATACATTGAACTCGTTTGGCGTTTAGTTTATCAGTTGCTGAACGATTTTATCTGCTGAGAGAACGATTTCAAATATTTTACTAAATCTAGGGGTTTCTATAATATAACCATTTATCAACTTATCCGTAATACATTTGTCTAAATGGTGGTTCAATAGACTGCGAATACAGATATCTCTGTGTATTTGACAGTCTTCTTCTTCTGTGCATTTCCTGTGGGTTGTGTCTGTTAATTTTATACATGATCGGCGGAACCTTCAGTTTAAATTCAATTCCGAACGACAGATTTTTGTGAAACTTTCCATTGCAATTTTTATTTACTCTCAGAGCTTTTGCCAGAAATCTGCTGAGAGGAATGCGCTGAAGTCGCTAGTAGACGATGGCGTTTTTATGTATGAAATAAATGCCAACGAAAATAATGCTTCGTGATGAGACGAAAGGACTTCCTAGCGGTGGTATTGGAAGAGATTGCCTTCATTAAGAGGCAAAGAAATCTATACAAAATCTATCGAGCATTTGTTTTCCTTCATCATCACAACTATACTGGTAGTGTCTTGAAGTATTATCTGAGGACAACGGTTTAGTTTGATAGGTTTCATGGAGTATCGAGGTTACTCAAATTGAACGAGTAGTTGTAAATGAGTCTGATAGTAACACAAGCTAAACTTACCTTACGACTTGACTTTTTTTTAATTTTTAGTAAAATAATTTAATTTATTTTCTAAAGCATGCTAAAGCATATCCATCCTTTTTTAATAGCATAACAGAAAAAACGTCGAAAAGAGAAGAGAATTTACAAGAAAAGAGTAAAAAGTTGCTCATATTTGTCATACCATTTTTAAAATGCTTAATTCTCCTCATGCATAAATCTCTTCTTTATCCATGAATTCCTCTAAGAATTTATAAAAAAAAGAGTTCCGTCTACACTTTTTTTTTTGTTTACTGCCAGTGGAGAATTTTTTCTTTTTGTTCTTGTAACGAATTTTGTATGTTGCCATGTCTAAAGATTCAAGCAATAGAATATGTCGCTTTGAAAAGGATTTCCTTTTTTTGTCATAGTTTTTCAAAAGTCGCTTAGCGAGCGTCATAATATTTTATTTAGCATGCCACCTGACGTATGAGCATAGACAGTTTTCTATGTGACTACGTAATACTCATACGCATTGGTGTAATCAGTTAACAATACCATGGTATATGTACATACATACGTATATACATACGTACGTATGTATGTAATATAATTTGAACGAAGATTTTTTGAAAATCGTTTGATTATAGTAAAAAAAAATAATTTTTAAATTTTTAAGAAGCACCATTGCAGTGAAATAAAAAATCTTATTTCTGTACAATTTTATAAAAAATCGCAACTAAATATCTCTGAATCTATACATATATCTTTAACTTGTTTAAGTTTGAAACTTTTGAAAATCCGAATAAAAATACGACAAAGCAAAGCCAAAATCGAGATAAATCAACAATTAAAATATTAAACTTAAAGACAATGGTGCATAATTCTCTGTTATCAACAGCAATTAAGCGTTTATAATCACAGTGACACCTGACATTTTAATACGTATGATATTTATTTTTAATATCCAAATATCTGAAATCTCATCTCAAACAGCACTGTAGATGACATCATATGGAAGGTGAAATCGGTATACATGGTTGGCATATTGTGATCTATAATCGATTTCTATGTTATCAGTGGAAATGGCCAGAGTGTATGTATGACTTTAAAACAATCCATAATACAGTGCGAAATGGCAGTAAACAACTCAACTCTACTATAAATTACAACATAACTAGAGATATTCAATGAAATCAATGCGCCCAAATGTCGCTGGTGTTCCAACAATATTTTGCAGGAAGGCATTTCATTACTTACCTAGAGTTCCATACGCCTCAATCTCATGCGAAATTTCATAAACTTTTTACGCCAACCGTCTTCGTCCCAAATTTGATTGTAGAACCTATTATCGTTTTCTAAAACATTCCTTTCTGGGTTATATTTCATTGCTTTTCACATGATAAAAACGAACATACATACGTTCCGTAAACGTTTGGCTAATTCTAGCTTTAGGTTTGTTTGTCGTGAGGCAAACTTGTTTATTTACTTAACGCTTATGCCAAAATAGCAATTATTAGTGAGAAAACTTCAGCATTTGATCTCAAAGCTGATGTCATTAGTTTTAGTTACGGCGTTACTACTTCGTAAGATATAACGTGTTCAAATTTCTACTAGGAAAAATTAGGTTCGTTTGTATTCGGTTTTGGATTTCTTTGACTCCTAATCGATATCCGATGTTCTCACTGAATGTGTATATGCGACTAGCTTGTATCACGATAAGCTCTCACCCTATTAACTCCGTTATTTACGTCTCTTTCTATGTAATCAATAGTTGTCTGCATAGATAGCAGAAGAGATCTGTTGTTTCCAATTTAATTTTATTCAGCAGTTGTAGTAGTGTGTGGCTATCATATGTTCAAAATGTTCTCTTCACCTTTGTAACATACACATCGTTATCGCGTCGTTGTCAAAACCGAAATATGTAGATTCCCAGCCAAATTGTCTAAAGAATTAGCGCCATACGCTTATATTGATAATCAAAAAAATTTATAAAAAAAAACCCCGTCAGAACTCCCTCATCACAAATATGAATCATAATATAACTCAAGAGACTGTTATCCTGATAATTACTCGTATTATTTTTCAAATTTTTATCAGATTTGTGTATAAGTCTCTGTCGAAGATTATTTCTGTCCTAGATTTAAAACATAAATAATCTCTAAAAATTGTGACTGTGTGTCATTAATTAGAGTTTTTTTGAAACGTAATTTGTTGTCTTTTTTATGTTCTAAAGCTCTTTCGCAGTGCAGACGAAATTATCATCAATTAAAAATACATTTGAAATGTTATCAGTTTCAATTTCAGTTTATTTCATTCCATTTTATTATTTATTTGCACAAAATCAGACATCGAAATGTGGCAGTACACGTACAAACTCCATACGGATGAACATTTTAATAAGGTTTACAAAAAAATCAATTAAATGCGACCTGATTACATGGAATACTTTGGCACATGGGAACGGAAGTAAATATGTTTACTTAGGAGGAGCGATTCGTCGATTTCGTTCAATTATTTGTATGCCAATACACATTAGCAAAAAATTATTCAGTGATGTCACTGATTACCGTCTGGAGAGCGCATTTATATTGCATTTAAGACTGAAGATATAAGGGAGTATTTTCTTGCGCCCTTGCTTTGTAATAGAGGACCTGTTCGCACACTGCTCATACTCTCTCTTCGAGGTGTAAGAAGATTTTAAAGCTTACAACAGAACGGTGGTCATTGTGAGGTTTAAATGTCGATCGTCACAAAACGAACAGATACTTTTTACTAGGAAATATAAGAAACCTCCTTTTAATTCATTAATCCTTAATGGAGTTTAACTCTCCTTATCCAAGAGGGAAAGTATCTGGGAATCACTCTTGATTTCAAAGTCTCATGAAAGGATAAAATTATTTATAGGACTAGGCAGTTGACAATAGCGTTTTTCATTTGAAAAGGGATCATAAGCATGATCTGGCGTTTCAGACCAATGATGACTTATCGGCTCTGTCAGGCTGTGGTGCTCTATGGTGTGCTTGGCGGGTGTACAAATGCCACTGTCGCATGCAGTTAACAGTTCTGAACCCCAGTGCGCTCTGTTCCACCTCAACCAAGGTATTATTTAAATGGTTTCCCTCTGACTTCTTTTTAAAATACAGGACAGAAAGGGTGGCAATAACGCACAATTCAATCAAATACTAGCCCAATCTGGACCATGTACATGCTGCTAGTCTGGAAAGACTTGGACACTTTATGATTGATTGACTCTTTATAACTTTCTGAATAGAGCATTCGATTCCAACTAGGGATTGCTGAACAGAGGATGCACAATTCTTGTATTTTAATATCAACAGGAACCACAACAGCAAGAAAATAAAAAAAGCACCGTTAGATATGGCTTGAAATGAACTACGCTCTCTCAGGAATATATCTCTTTAGGGTCTAGCCAACGATGTTCTCAATGAAATACGAATCGATGACGTCACTGTCTTAAAATCCACACCAAGCAGTGAGTTTTGCAGTATGCTTTGGACGCTCTTGATTGTCATATGGATTTTCCCATTATCGATTGTCAAAGTTCGTCAAACGTTGATGGAAGACCCTATATTAAATTTTACGAATTAATGAAAGGAAGCTTAAGTCTAATTAGTAACATTTATATCTCTGACTATCATTTCTCTTACTTCTATCTATTTTCCTCTGTATTACCATTATTGTTTTAAATAAATATAAATTTTCTATGGAAAACACTTACGTTAATCTGTTAACATCCATCACACTTGTAGTGAAGTATACAACAAAAGTTTAAAAAAAAATTAAAAGAAATAAATAAAGAAAAAAACGGGTGTTGTTTTTAATTAACTACGCATCAGCCAGCTTATGGTTGAACCCGTCCTGCATACGATTAAAAAATTTCATGCCATTCGAATGCATAACTTTCGTTAGACGTCTCTTTGGAAAAACAGCAACCTTCAACAGATGTCAACTTTAATCCCTTAAGGATTGAAAACATTTTGTTTTTAGTTGTTTTCTCTTACATGCGGCCAAAGTATCACTGTATTGCTGTTATTGTTATCATTGTCATTCATTAACTCACACTAACACTCATTAACTAACATTTACATACGCTCATTGAAGTCGATAAACTAAACAAAACCAAAAATAAACTGAAAAAAAAAACAAAAATAATAATGGAGAGTCATTATTCATTTTCTAATGAAACCAATAACAAAGAAAACAAATGAGAATGACAACAACAAAAAGAAGGGAAAAATTAAACACAATTTCAATTGGAGGTTTCCATTGCAAAAAAAATGAACAAAACTGCACAGGCATAAACGAAAATAAGGGAATTTGCAGACTAAACACATGCATGCATGCGTACATGTATATATGTATGTATGTATGTATAACTGATGAATTACTTGATGTATTTAAAGATAACAAAACTGTTGAATTATTTTTATTTATTTTTTTTATTTAGAATATAAGCAAACTAAATGTGAAGCTCTGTTAAAACAAAGAGAGAATACTAACACTTACTCACTCTCCTGCAACCATGCCTGTATATTTACAAACACATTTTTATAATTTAATTTGAAAAACTGACTGATAACATAATTCTTTTGGAACACTTTGTTGCTGTTGATTCATTAACATACAAATGTATGTGTTTAGATGACAATAGTCTCATAAAGAGAAAATAAATGCAAAATGCATACGAAGAAAAACACTTTAGAAGACAATATATTAATCGCGTAATATATACCCTTCAGTCAGAATTAAGACCTAACTTCTCACATCACTTATGTTGTGTGTGTTAATTTCATACATGTGTGGCGGGACCTACAGTTTAAAGTCGAGTCCGATTTTTGAGAAATTTTTCATGCCAATTTTATTTACCCTCCTCTGCTGAGAAGAAGTCGCCGAAGAAATATTTTTTCATATTTCGTTTGTGAACCGTGGCCTTACGTCTAATAAGCCAACACACTACGGCGACTTCTTATTACTCGCATAATGCCAACCAAAACAAAAAAATTTTAATCGTGCGATTAGCAACGTGAGATTATGTGTTTAAAAAACCAGGAAATCAGAAACAGTTTTATTTTAATACCAATACAATTACATAAAAATAAATGTCAATTATTCTAATATTTATTTTTTTATTTAAAAAAATTTAAAATCAAAACATTCAACCTACCTAGATACAGTGGACAGCAAAAGGGTACCAACCCTAATTCATTTTAAAATTTTTTGTGAATAAATAATCAGTTGATAAATTCTAAACTGGTGCCAACACACAACCCCACAGCACAGCATTCTTAATCGTTTCTTGGGACCGAGCTCTTCATTTCTTGTTCCTTCATTTTTTTATATTTTAATTATATACGAGCTCAGTAACTTTGACCATATGCCCGGTGTAGTGTCACAGACCAGAGTCTCTGGTTGGAATCGAAACCACGACCCTCACGCTAATAGTCTAACACACTACCCACTAGACTACCAGGGCACCCATAAACTAAACATAAATAATTCAAATTTTTTTAAGGTGTCGGGTGATGTGTCTTCAAAATGAGTAATTATTTATAAAAATAAATGATTGATTGTCAAAAATTTGTGGAATACGAATTAATTCAATTCAGCCTTTGAGGCCTTTTTGCCATCACATGTTTTAAAGGTGTGTTTGAAAAGTTTAATTTAAAGAAATGCCGACAGTGAAGCAAGAGAAAGCTTTAGAATGAGAAAATTTTAATGAAATATGTATCTTCAATCGATTGGGTCTTAGTTCCCTTTCTTCAATTGCTTACAATAAGCCGAAAAGTTCTCTTCGACGTAATTTTTCAATCAGAGCTTTGAACGCTATCTTTTACGACTATCCAACGTAACTCTGCTGTTCATTGCATTTTATTATGTTTGACATTTAACTCATATGTACAGCTCATTGTTCAAGAATAGCTTAAACTCTTTGTGCAAGCATTTATTCCTCAGCGCTATATAATAACTCTTTTAAATGGAAAATTTTTATTTTCAAGAAAAATTCCCTGTACATATTTCAATTCTCCAAACACTTTATTAAATTGTTCACACTTATTAAAATGCCAACATTTCATTTACTTTTTCTTTTCTGTTTATAGCTTTTCTCTTTCATTATTATTATTTTTATTTTGTTTTCTTATTTCTTTTCTTTTTTTTTTGTATTTTATATGACACAAAATTTTAATATAATTTTCACTACATTTTTAATTGCCCTAATAAAACTTTAATCTGTTATGATGTTAACATATCTTACGTCATAACTATTAGTTACAACACTTAAACACTTGCAAATTATTCTATACGAGATATAAAATTGTTGTATAATCACATAACATAACATAACACAACATAATGACACTATGCTGTCTTTTAAATACACACATACACACACATTTAAGTTAAGTTTAATTTTTGCTTTTGCTAAACAAACACTAAACTCTCATTATGGAAGTGATAATAAGAGTGCAATGAAAAATTTATTATTTTCTCACTAAACGTAAAGTTTTAAAAGTTAAAAATACACTCAGTCGCAAATTGTACATACATTTTAACAGTTACCGATGAAATAAACATCGCTAAACTCTTGATTGAATTTATAACACTTCTCTTCGTAACTTTTTAACTTCCTATGTATGAAATGAGAGTGTAGGACAAGGCATTTTGCATTCCATTTGATTTGCTATTAAAATTTGCATCTCTAATCATTCTGCTTCGTAAGTATACTATAATTCAACCATAATGCAATGAAGCCCAAGATCATTTGTTGCAAATTAAACAACCTCTAATGCTTTATTTCATATTCTTTTCATTTGTCGTTTAATTATGTCGATTTTTTAATTTAATTTAAAATTATTTTCCTTGCCTTGCTGCTAAAAATTCATTTTTAATACTCTGGCACTGAATTCAAAAAACAAAGATTTTACAATGAAACTGTCAAATTAAAGTTTTTAATGTTTTTGTTTATTTTTCTAATGAAACCAAAAAGTTAAAACATAAACAAGAAAACTAAAACTGAAACGTCAACTACAACTTTCAAATTAACATTTCATTTGTTGACCTAAAAACACAAGATCTAATAAAGAAGATTTTTTTACAAACTTTGTCTCTTAGAACACACAAAAACATTAAAATACTTGAAATATAGCCAAAAAGACAAATGTTAAGTTAAAGCAGATGAGAATTATAATCGTAAAGAAGAGGAAAGAAATGGCAAAACACTAAAAAAAATTTAAATTTAAATAAAATTAAGTGACATATCGTACAATCTCGACTTATTAACCCAATAAGTGATATATATTATATTCTACCAATAAGTGATAAGAATTTTAAGTACCTCTATTATAAAGTCTAGTGAAAATAATTTTAATTAATACTGCAGCTTGCTGATCCAATTAAATTAAACCAAATCGACGCAAACAAACATGCGGAATATTTTGATTACCTTGGTGTAATGCAACCATCATCCGACGTTGCGCTAATAATGGTTATAGATTTTCAGGTATCTCTATAATGTCAACGACAATCCTGTTGCCCTGGCAAACTTCAGGCTTCTTCTCAGTGATAAAAAGGACAAAGTTTCCAATTTTTATCTTCCCTTTGGCTTAGTATACCTTTTCAAATTATTCTTACTATTTCACAGAGAGGTTCCGCCTACCCTCGTTGCAAAATCAATTGCCTATTCACTATCTCGAATACTCACATAGCAGAGAGTAACTCTGTTTTGCTATATAATGTCGAATCAACTACCCGTAGTAAGCCATCCTATGTACTTTCCATCCAAGTTGAATTAAGGCTTGGAATATTTTACATAAATATACAGATAATTGGTCATTACAACACTTCAGTCAGGATTACGACCTAGATTCTCACACCACTTATGTTGTTAGTGTTAATTTTATACAGTTTAAAGTCGATTCCGAACGACAGATTTCTAAGAAACTTTTCATTGCAATTTTATTTGCTCTCAGAATTTTCAACAGAAGTCTAGTAGGTAGTGTGTTGGCTTATTAGACGTAAAGCCAGGGTTCGAGCGCCAGGCCAGACATGAAAATAAAATACAAAAAGTATCTTTGGTGACTTTCTCTCAGCAGATTTCTGGCAAAAAAAAACTCTGAGAGTAAATAAAAGTTGCCATTAAAAGAGTTTCTCAAAAAAAATCTGTCGTTCGTAGTCGACTTTAAACTGTAGGTCTCACCACTCATGTATGTATAAAATTAACACACACAACCATAGCCGCCAGATAAATGAGGCACCAAATCGTCAAATATTTGAGGAAAAATCGTCAAAATCGTCAAAAACGTTTATTGAAATCGTCAAAAAATCGTCAGAAAAAATAAATTAAAATTATTTAATAAAATTGTTTAAGGTTTAAACAATCTATCCCAGTGTTGTTTATTGACACATAAGCGCAGAAATAATATTACATCATCTATATCTATGGGCGGTGAAGGTATTAGGGAATCAGAAGCTTTTGATGTTCTGAGCATGAAAAATCAGTGTAATGCTGACACATTTTCAGTTCCTTTTTAAGTTCTTATCATTCGATCTTACTATTTACACCGTTTATAACTAACAGAGAATGAAATACAACTCTCATGTATGGGTTGATGCCTCAACGTCTATTTTGCGGTTTCTCGACCGTGTACAGGAGAGGCCATAGTATCTCGTTAATGACGGTAGTGTATCCAACTCCATTTAATCATTGGAGCATCGTTGCATAAGGTGGCTTTTTCCCGGAAATCATGTATTCCTACATAACGCTCGCCTTTTTTGGCCAGAACACCCGTATGTGGTCGGTCGGCCAGTGGATCGCACACTTCATTAAAGTAAAAGTAAAAATTTTTAGTCGGACTATTCATATGTGGAACTCAATTCCTGCAGAGGTCTATCCTGTTACTTATGGTATAAAAATATACAAGCCTAGTGTCCATAATTTATTATTATTTTATTAGGTTATTCAGGAGTTGTGATTTTTCAGCTTTTAAGGGGTTAAAAAGTAATAAAATACAGAAAAATCATCACAGGTATTCGAAAGTAACTTAAAAATACAATACTTTACTCCTTGTTTTTACTAAATAACATAAATTTCCAATAGAAAATACTTGCAAAGTAAATACAAAGCTTAAAAGTGGCTTTTAATGTATTAAAATAAAGAATAAGATGTAAATTAAGGCCAACCGCGGCAGCCATATAAATGCAATAAAAATCTATTTTCAAACGGAGCAGTTGTAGTTCACAGCAAAAGAATAAATTTATGAAAATTTTAAACTATTTTTGTTTTATTACATTTTTAAATTTAAACTTTTAGATCGCCAACCCATTATATTTACTCACATTACGCTCATATACTGCTACTATAATATGTAAAATTCATAATGCATGAGAACATATGTGACGTATGAGTTATATTTAATTACATTAGTTTCATACATGACAAAATTGAATTTTTTTTATTGCATACTTTTCAGGGTATCTATTCCAATACATGTAATATGATGCGTATGAGTAATATAGTTCAAATACAATTAAAAAGAAAGTATACCCCATAAAATTGGAATTAAGAAACATGATTTTTCGATTCTATGCAATTTTAGGCTATATTCTAGCAGGTAATACATTATGACCTGTATCTTCATAGTCTATATCTTGAACATCTTCACAACAAAAAAATTAATTTGGCAAAATTTCAAACCGTTTTTTGTTTTATTGCATTTTCAAATGTAAATTTTAAATGGCCCAGCGGGTCTAATGGTTTTATGCCAGAAGTGAATATGCTACGTATGACTATCCATCTTCCAATCTAATGAATATTCATTCACAAAGCCTATAAACTCTCATTTCCAAACGCTTCCTAGTTTAATTTAAAAAAAGGAAAGTGTGTGTTGGATATCACTGATATTTTTTATTCATTTGAAATAGCAATTATGTGCGGAATATAAAATCGTTTAAAATACCATGACAGAATTTTGTCTGAATGGATCGCATTCAAAACGTCTAATTTTCCATGATATCAGGTTTGAGAACAGTTGTAGTAACAATTGCAAAGTAAATGCAAAGCTTAAAGTGGCTTTTAATGTACTAAAGTAAAGAATATGATGTAAATTTTTAATTTTTAAAATTCGTCAAAATAAGGGCATAAATCGTCAAATCGTCAATATGATATTTTTGGTGCTCAAAATCGTCAAAATGACGATAAATCGTCAAATCTGACAGCTATGCACACAACATAAGTGGTGTGAGAAACTAGGTCCTAAACCTGACTGAAGGGTTGTAATGACCAATTATGTATGTATGTATTTTTGCCAGAAACCTGCTGAGAGGAAGACACCAAAGAAATATTTTTTCATATTTCGTTTTGATGTCTGACCTTGGACTTGAACAACAACACACTACATACTAGTCTACGGCGACTTCATAGCAGAGAGTAACTGTATTTTTCCGATATGAATCTAGAGCTATCCCATCCGTCCAAGTTGAATTGAGTACAACTTTCGATGGTGAACCCGGATTAGCTGGAAATATTTCACTCTGTGATCAAAAACTTAAACTCCAGTCACACCAGTATACTACAGAACGGTCCGTCTTTCTAGATTCTGCATTATTCCATTCACTTCCAGCCTCGAAACAAAAATCCTAGAGTCTACTGGATGTGTGAAGCGAATAGCGAAGGAACAGGGAGCTGTCAGCCACAGCTTTTATTAAGCCGCCAATTTTCGTGATGAGTCTCATGTTGGTCTTGTCTACTAATATCCTAAAATACACACACATAAAGTAAGATCCGTTCCATAATTTAGAAATCGTTTCAAGACCCAACAATCTTTTTTGGGACTAAATTAGGAACCTCTATAAGTCGACCAAATTTTATTCTCCAAATTGTAATAACAATTCATTTTTAAAACCTGTTTCTGCAACAATGTTAAGACAATCTTTCAAACTGTTTTTAAAAATACATACTTCTTCTGTCCATTAGTTAAGCATTTCTGAGAATTTAAAAAGAACTACGAACTTGATTAATGAATTTCTAATTATTTAATTAAGCTAACATAAACAAACAAAATGTATAATATTTTTGAATTCAGTTTTTAATTAAAAACATTTCATAGTTACTTACATAGCGTTACACATCAAGTACATTGTGAAAAAGGTTTATTTGAGCGTATGAGTAATATTTAATTACAAGCACAAGTATACGATATAAATGTCGAGTGTGTAATTAGCAATTTAAAAACTGCGTGCATGAAATCATAGAATTTTTTAATAAAATTCTTGGAATTAAAAACTAAAAACTAAAAACTAACAATATGAGGCTATAAACTTATGCATTTAATTTAATTTAATGCATTAAATGCATTTTCCCTGAAGTACAAAATACGCAGAGAATTTTTAGCTATAAACTGCTAAAAACCCAGAAGTGCAAAGTCATTGTAATAAAAAGCTCATTGTAATTGTATGTGATTCGTATTTTAGGAAATTGCTGTAACGTAGACGATTACCTTCCTTGGCTTCAATTGTATAGGGAGTAAAAGAAAATAATCACGTACATATATTATAATCATTTATGCTTCTCCACACAGTTTACTTATAACGAGTAAGAAGGTTGTAATCAATCTAAACCGGCGATATGGTATGCTACAATATATTGCCATTTTTAAAATAATTTTTTTTTGTAGAAGCAATTTCAGATTCACTAGACATATGTAAACAAATGAGTTGAGCCTTGAATTCATGGAAAGAGTAATAAAAAAAAGCATACCGAAAGAGGGTGAACTTAAAGCAAACCAAAAACTGGCGAATTAAGTTGTGTTCACCTCTGTACCCTGCACACGTGAATATTTGTTTTTGGTGTTGTATAGTTCCATGTAACGATCCATTGAATCTTGTTTCTACCTTGCTGTTAGTATTATACAATCAGGAAATAAATTTTCAAATTCCGAAAATATTCTGTCATAATTGAGCCCGTATTACTCAGGTTTTTCTATACAAAATATTTTGATCACCCTACCATCCAATTTCTTTGAATCTACCTAAAATAAAATCGTTTCAAGCACTTATCTCACACATAATTTACTGCCCATCATAATGGTTTTTCCAGAATTATGGCCTGGATTCTCAGAGCAGATATGTTTTTTGTGTAAATGTTACCTGTGGATGACGGAAACTATCTTTTAAATTCGAATCCAAGGAATAGATTTAAGAAGCTTTTCATGTCAATTAATTTACTCGCAAATTTCTTCGTATTTCTTTTCTTAAAATTTGCAATCTGAATTCTGGAGCCCTCATCGAGTAAGCCAACACATTACTCCATAGACTTTAAGGACTATAGTTCGAAAAATCTTTGCATGTGTAATGCGAAGCTATGGTGATTTTCTAGCCAGTCCTGTGGCATCGCTACATGTGATATCACAACACTGTGTGCTATCGTTAGCTTTAATTTTAATGAATCCTTTACACCCTTAATGGCAACATAACGATCATAATGTACTGTTTTAGAACAATTTTCATTCAAATTCGTTATATTATTCAATGATATTCATTATGCCATAGAATATTATACAATGAGCTTAACAGGCTGAATGAATTTCTTTACAATATTTACTTTCTGTTTATGAGCACTTTTGTTTACAACAAATTTTATATTCAAACCTATGTTAAACCCTTGCTAAAGGCAATCCCACAGAGTGGCAGTATTGAATAACATTCATTAATTAACCACCTCCATAACATAATAAATCGTTGAAATTGTTTCATATTTGAATTCCTTTTATTCCATGTTTACATTTTCATAACAATTCATGACCTAATTATGTTGTAGATTTAATGAACATGAAAAAATTCATTTATTAAGTCAATTTAATTTGATTTATATTCTCGTTAAAAGTCAAATTTAAATTGTTAAAAAGTAATTGTAGGTATGCGTACATATAGTAAATTGAAGAGTTGATAACGTTCAACTTGTTGAAGCTACATCTGCCAAATTATCTGTCATTTATTCAGCTTATTTTGTCAAATCAGTATCATTTTCAGTAATGATACGCATTTCTGGCTGAATGGGTAAGCGAACAAACAAAATATGGGTCGTTACCAATTGACCTGAGTTCCAAGGGTGACCAAAGTTACTGCTTGGTATGGATTTTGGGCTAGAGGCGTCAACGGTCCATATTTCTTTGAGAGCGACTTTGGCCAGGCCATCACTGTCAACCGCAAGCACTGTAGGCCTAAGATTGCCACCTTCTTTTAGCCTGTATTGGATGATCTGAATACCTACGACATGTAGTTTCAACAGTGAATATTCTACACGAGCGTGTTGATTTCACGAGGAGGTGCTATGCACACTAGTCAACGAGATTGCAAATTGTATTGTAATAATTACGAACTGAGCAACCAGCACTGGACAACTAGATGTTGTTTTAGAGGCCAGAATGTCTGATGAAAATTAAACCCGCGTCCATTACACTAATAGCCTTTACACTGTCAGGGCACACAAGTTCATGAATTAATAGTCTTGTTTAGATCTGTAATATAGATTTGAAACTTCTTGTCACTAAACAACTTGAGGATACATAATTTTACATAATTGGCCATTACAACCCTTCAGTCAGGATTACGGCCTAGCTTCTCAACTCACTCACTCATGTTGTGTTAATTTGTATACATGAGTGGCGGGACACACAGTTTAAAGTCGATTTTACTTACTCTCAGAGTTTTAGCCTACTGATAGAAATTCGCCGAAGAAATTGTCATATTTTCGTTTTGATGCCTAACGTCTAATAAGCCAACACACTACCTAGTACACGTATTGTATTCATGCCTATTGTACCCGCACCGTTTATACAGTCTGTGACATGGAACAATCTTCCACGTACCTGCATATCTAATTGTTTGATGAGAAATAATGTTGAAGTCAAGAAGAACATGACAAATCTCTTACAAATGATGCATTGGCCCTGTACGTGAGTGGTTTATTCATTTCACACCATTCAAGCCGTGTCAACAAATTAAATAAATAATAAATAACTTTATTTAATAGGACTAACAGGACAAAATAATGATTCTCAAACACGACATTAACACAATTAATATTTTGATCAAATCAACCAGGAAATTGTAACTACAACTACTAGAATATTTCTATCAGTATGAATATAATGGATATTTAAATGAAAACATTTATTTTTATCGTTCTATTCTATGCCAACTGCAATAATAATTTCTGACTACAAAAGCGTTTAAACACAACAACTTAACACGCGTCATTATATTAAAATGTGGCTTTATACACTTGAGCAACTATTTTAGAAAGTTTATGAAAGTTATTTATTATTACCGTTACTCTAGTAAGTGTTGATTTTCGCATTATTTTTATGGCGTTGAAAACATATTTAGTTGGCACCAAAAAATAAAAAAAAAATTGCCAAAAGAAATAATAACCAGTTAACCAAGAGGTCAAATTTGTACACACAATCTGACACTCACGCATACGTTTTCAATACCCTTACAAAATGTGAAGCATAATATATAATATTTCCTTTAGCCAAGTAGTTGTCTTCTTTTATAACAGAAGTTATAAAACTATATCACTAGGTGGTTAAGAACAGTTTACGAATACGGGGAAACCACAAAAAAACATGTACAACAGCTAACAAAATATATATATTGAAGCGATAATCGTATGCTTGCAATTTATTTTTTAAATAATATTTCAATGAAATGCTTCCTATCCTATGCCATGTTGGCATAGTTTTTCCAGCATTATGGCTTGCTTCTCATTGTATACGTGGGATGCAGCTTTAACAATATGGCCGTTATCAGCTAAGGTGTCTATCTGTCTATCTATCCCAGAAGTATCACATGGAAAGAGCTATAAGCTATTTCCGATATAGACCAGTACATAATAAGTAATGAAAAAAAACCTTATCATGCACAAACTGTTCTGATGTTCTGAAAAAGCAATATACTTCGAAGTCAAGTCCGGGGACTTGTCCTGTGGTGACTTGTCTTGTAAGACTACCGACGAAACTTTTCCTGTTTACAGAGAATGCCGCTCTAATTATCGATCATGTCTTTAAGTCCTTTACAAAAATTTCCATAATATGGAGGGCATAGTATTTTCTCATAAGGACCGAATAGGTGAGGACTAGTAACCTGACTTTTACTATCATGCTCAGGACACATTTGTTAATTCCAGTTAAACTAAAAGATCTAGCTCATAGAGCAGCTAGATCTGTCACGTAATAATAATCGAATAATCACGTAATCTATCACAATTTAAAACCAAGCCAGTGAAACCACAAACCACTTTCCGTGATTGGCCGCTTGAGACTAGGGTGACTTAAGATATTTGGCTATTTGGCCAACCACTTGCTATACTCTTTATTCTTAGTTTTAGGAAAGAATACAATAATTGCAGACAAATATGTTAGAAAAGTGTTTCCCAGATAAAAACTATAAAAATGCTGAGACTGTCGTCAATACTGGCATAATTTATTCACCATTGGCCACAGTTCCCATACAGGGCTGTACGTACAATTCAAGTTATAAATATTCTTTTACTTAGGCGATCTTAATGACAGTGTATCAAAACTTTATTTGTTCAACTATAGGGTGTTTGTTGAAGTCGCCGTAGTCTAGTAGGTAGTGTGTCGGCTTATTAAATGTAAGGCCACGCTTCAAATGCCAGGTCAGACATGAAATCGAAAATATGAAAATATTTCTTGGGTGACTTCCTCTCAGCAGATTTCTGGCAAAAATTCTGAGAGTAAATATAATTGCCATGAAAAGTTTCTCAAAAATCTGTCGTTCGGAGTCGACTTCAAACTGTAGCGCTCGCCACTCACGTATAAAATTACAACACACAACATAAGTAGTGTGAGAAGCTAGGTCGTAATCCTGACTGAAGGGTTGTAGTTACCAATTATGTATGTATGTTTGTTTAGGGTGTCAGACAATACTGCCCAAACATAACTTTCTTAATGAACCTCATTATCAATTCGACATGTAATTAAGCAAACTTGTCAAAGTGAAAAAGGAAAATAAACTTGTCCCATACAATAAATAGTCATTTTACACCCAACAAATTCCTAAAAAAATTAACAAAAATATTAAAAAAAAATACGTTCCTTATTCGTACATAATTTATCATTTAATTTCTTTGGGTTTTAATTTATAAAACCTAAAGCCATCCTTAATGAAATCCTTTTCATTCTGCTTGACCGAAAGAAAGTAATTTTGAGGTCAATTACTTTCAAATTTGCCGCTTTTATTTGCACCTTCTTATAATGGGTTCTTCTTAACAGAAGTAAATACTGACTCACGTCTGTGTTTGACATCTAACGACAACAAAAAGAAAACTTTTTTGGACAAGTATTTTGTTTGGTGTTTGGAACAAAAGAAATTAATATGTTGACTTTTAATTCCAATATTTCTTACGATTTTATTCTGTGCTAAAGTGTCCCAATTTTTATCAAACAAATGGTGTCATTGTCTTTTCGAGGAAAATGTTTTTTTATCACAGTTTCAATGAAATTGTTTTGACTTTAACATGGGTCATCACATCGCCTAATATTTGCAACACCCTACATGGGTATTTGCTTTTGTTAGGAGATTTGTTATATTTTTATTTTAATTTATTAAACAGTGACTTCCAGCCATCATATTGAAGATACATCTGTCAGTCTATTGTGACAAATCTCATCGATCAAATTCAGTCTGATCTATATCGCACCTCAGTTACAGTATATACTTGAGAGATATTCTATGTTTTTTGCTTCATTTTCTGCCTTCTTTCTGTTTTTCTGTTCTTAATATCCATACTGAAAAGAACAAATTGTTTTCGGAACGATAGAGGCAAGGTATATAAAAGGTCTATAAGACCTAAAGGCGACCATTGAACAGCATGAGTGGGTGGTGTTGATCTTTATTGTTCTGTTAGCCAGCCTACATGACCTGATATAGGAGACCTTACAGTCGATATTGCCTCTTTATAATTTGCTTACTTCTTATTAAGGTGCCTGCTGTTAACCTTTGTCAATTGATTCCGTTCCACTAAATAAGAACAAAACAACATAGAAATATTGCAATGAATCAAACTGACGCGTTATTTTTGTCATTTAAATTGCTACCAAGAATGAGTGGGAAATATGTATAGAAATGAAGGTATAGAACATAAAACAAAACGAATTGTAACACATTTTATTTATTTATTTTAGGTGATCAAATATTTTAATTGTTTGTTATCAAACTACGATGGAACAAAATTTCGAAAAGTTTTAAAATTACATCTGTAAAGATGTTTAGAAGTTGACAGTTGTTTGATACTTCAAACCTACAAACCAGTTTCAAATCTTACTTCTTCTAAGGTCTACTCTGTAAACTGTAAGATCCCTTATACAACCAGCAGTCAATCAATTTGTGGGCGAAAAAAATGAAACTATTTTAGCAATAATTCTATTTGGTTAACCACGTAATTAGGATAGAATAAGATGGTGTGGCAGAGTTCACTTAAGCACACATAGCGGCCCACAAAGCTAACTGATAGCTTCTGATTATCCGGTCTCGACCAGAGTTTAACATTAATGAATGACGCCGTAAGAATCAAGATGAAAACCATATGAAAATTTATTGAATCTAGTAGCCGATGTCAAGTACCAATAGCTGCATTAAATAAAAAAAAAGTCCCTCTGAATGTCTACCCTTTACGCATTAACCCGTGAGAATAGATATTGTCTAGATAGATATTATCGGGTCCTCTAACAGGATTTTCCGATATATGACAGATAATAAAGGCCATCTTCTTGAAGCTCTCAAATTAGATGTTATTTATTCAGTCTGTTTCTGCCAAATCAAACTGGTCACTGAATGGGCTCTGATCCTAATTTTCATTGAAAAATTATCTTCATCTTTATCTTTAGGAGTAAATAAAATTACCAAAAAAAATATCAAAAATCTATCGTTCGGAGCCAACTTTAAACTGTAGGTCCTATCATTCACACACAACATGGGTGGTGTTAGAAACTAGGTCGTAATTCCGTCTAAAGAGTTGTAATGATCAAAAAATGTTTACTTACTTCAATAATACAATGTAGAGGATCAATCCAGGCAAGTAGAAGTAAAGGCTGCAATAAGAGCTGAAATTATGCAATAAATGAACACAGAACTATCTGCAAAGCCAATAAAAGTTGGACTTTTATGAGTGTATTGCACAATAAAGTTAAAAAAAATTAAGAAACTATCTCAACATTACTGAAATAAAGTTCTCTGGAATTCAGACGTAACTAGTTTCCATGTGTTGCAATTTCTATTCATATTTCTAATTATAAAGCCAATGCTATATACATATGTGTGTGATGACAGTTATAGGTTTCATAAAATTAACAGGATTAACGGTACTTGATTTGCTATATAGTATTGCCAGATATTGGTTTTACAATTTTGTTCTGTCAAAGAAATCTAAGGAGTACCCTGTTTATGTGATTAACTGTTATACTTCGTTATTTTTTTTTAATTCATCCAAGACTCAAACCACAAAACTTTCTAAAGCACAAATTTTAACGGTAATAAAATGTAAAAGCACAAATTTTCTTCTGAAAAACAAATGGCACAAAAGGCAGTTTGATTTTGATGTTTCAGAATTGTTAAAATGTTTATTTATTACAGTTTACAGATTACAATGTGACAAAAGCTTTATAGTACGTAGCACTGTCTTGTTAAAACCACGTGTCGTTGGTGATCAGATAATCCAATTCAGGTCAAAAGAAGTTAGTAATCAGAGACGTACAATGCTCGCTGTTAAAACTGAAGTCGATCTCAAATAAATACGGACCGATGGCGACGCCATAAAACATAAAACAGTGCCGTCTCAAATTCGAGAATTTTCTTTTTTCACGTACCACTTCATTGCAAATAGGTTTCATCACAGAAGAAAATACAATGAAAATAATGTTAAACTGCTAAAAGCTCTAGAGTCTATTCTGTGAGCATACGCCGTTGTCTATATCAGCCCATAGTGATTTAACGAATTAGACTAAATAAATGATAACTAATTAGACAGATGTGGCTTTCACAAATTGAAATCGTGTTGCCTAATTAGACGGCACTACATGGTTCAAACCCCAGCTCTGAAAAAAATTATTCTTTCGGCGTCTTTCTCTCAGCATTCTTCTGACAAAATCTCTGAGAGTGAATGAAATTATCATGAAAAGTTTCTCAAATCTGATGTCTGGAGTCGACGTTGAATTGTAGGTCCCGTTACTTTTGGATAAAATTTATACATATGTGCAGCATAGGTGGTGTTTGAAGTTGGGTTGTAATCCTGACTAAAGGATGTAAGAAGGTAAGTTTCACATGACCGTTATAAAACTTTATATTTTAGGCAACGAATTATGCGTTCCACTGTTAATCGACTTATGACAAATGTTACGTAAGAGAACTACAAGAGGTAAAAATGTGTGATTATCGGTAACGAATTCCTTCAGTTTTAGTAGCTATAAAACAGAGAAACACAAAATATATTAAAACAATGATCTTGTAAACCACTATAATTCGATTTCCAACTGCAAAAAAAATTGGCAATCTCCAACAGCCAAATTAGTTTTTAAATAAATATTGATTGCAATGTGTTTATAAAACATAAATAATATTTATTCATATTGATCATATCATAGAGTTTTTTTTAATTCATTAACATCTACATTTAATACATAAAATTTTGAGAATAAAAAATATATGTATATATGTTGTCTATCAAGTACATTTGTCAGAGTTACATTTATTAAAGCTTGATACAGTAGAACCACTGATTAGTATGAAAATAGTTTAGTTTTCCTACATTTATCACGTACTTATTAAATATTAAATATAATTTAAAATTTAAACAGGCTTATAAATAAAAATTTTTAACAGTTAACATTTTAAATTTGTTATTTTATTATGTTAAACTAAATAGCTTTTCACCAAGAAAATACTGCTCATTTAAAAACAAGAATGAACCTAAAAGTATGCTAATATTTTGTGTATAAAAAAGCCTTAAGAGATGTGAATAATTTAAAATTTATATTCTTAGGTTCCTTAAGCTAGACAATACATTTATTAGAAAAAAAAACAAAAAGATTTCTAAGCCATTTGTTATTTTTAAAGATTCTTTTTTTTATAAAATTTATCAACAGTTGTATAAATATTTCACATAAAAACATTTAAATTAATAATATTTATTAAAAAAATAATACATTTAATTACTTTCCTAGGTTTAATTTTTCTTTTAATTATTAAATAAGATAATATTTTAAATTATAATTAAAATTATAATTTTATAATGAATATCATGGATTTCAGCTACTTGGACCATCACTTGCATTGTCTTTTATATCTCCTTGCCTGATAAGCATAAAGCCTTAAACTCACACAGTTGGAGACCACTTTCATACAAAATCTTCTTTATTTTTAAGCATAATCTGAGATTCAGGCGGCGGTGTAATAGTTTGTTGAGTTTTTGGTATCAGCGAACTGCGTTGCACAGAACAGGTGAAATTTGTAGTGCCCGGAAATGATACGCTATTTTTATATTTTAACGCCTTTTGCTTACAAATGCCAAATCTGTTAAAACGCATTAGAAAATTATACTCATTTTTGAAAGCCTGAAGACAAAATTTAAAACTTACCTGGCCAACAATGTATACAAATCCTGTCTATATTGTGATGTTAATATGGCATACAAATAAGGATCTGCACATGAATTTAAAGGATAAAAGAAAACCAATAAGATTTTAGATTTGGTAACATTGATCAATGGATAGCCAGCCAAAGCGGTAAGGGCAAAAAATGCTATGGGTGCCCAGCAAGCAAAATTCGTAAAAACCTTTGGCAAAAATAAATTTTAAATCAGTTTTTAAATCTTCCAAAAGAAATGACATGCCTTACCAATAAAGCCATTTTCTTGGCCACAGTCATTTCACCTCGTGAATGACTGTGCGCATGCCGTGTCTCCTCGCCCAATGACAAATAGATTTGGCTATAGCAAATGGCTATAATGAAAAATGCTGTGCCATTGAGGCCCATTATGGCCACCAGGTATACTGTATCGAACGGATCTCTATTTTCCATTGGCAAACAAATACTAAAACAATAACAACAATTAAAAGTAAGACAATACTTTGAAATTTGAAAAAGTTTTGATGTGTAGCCACAGCTTCTTACCTGGTCGACGAATAATTGCTAATACCAAATAACGGTAACAAAGACATAACAACCGAATAAATCCAACCGCCAATCATTATAAACGCAGCTGGTCGTAATTTAATGCGATGATTTAAGTACATGGCATGAGTAATGGCCAGCCAGCGTTCTATCGTTATAACAGTCAGTGTAAACACCGATAAATGACTGGCAAATACCGTCAGGAAGCCAGCTACTTTACAACCAGCACCTGTTGCAAAAAAAAAAGAAAACAAGGAAACATAAGAAGGGTATAAAAAGGATTTTCTAGCATCATAAAACTGCATGTAAATGCTGACATAAATATTGAACAAGAGAATCTTTACATTTTTATATTTTAAATGAAGGAAATATAAACAAACAAAAAAGTGGAAAACGTAGATAATATAAGTTAAGTTGGGTATTTTTCCTCTTTTTACAACTTCCCTAAATATATAGGAAAACTGTATTCATATTTGAAACCATCTGGCTTAAATATTTTTAAGCCTAAAGTTATTACATCAAAAGCTTCTCTAAATTGTTTAAAATTCAATTCAAATTCAGAATCCATAATGATCCATAGCAGATGTATGCTAAATATCGATTCAAGTTTTGTTAACTAAAGAAAACTAAAGAAAACAGTACAGTAATAAGTCTAATGGAGGAGAATTTTACGATCTTGATAGTCTGTTGATGTCACCACCACGTGTAATGACTATTTCCTCAAATAGCTCGTACACGATATCCAATATGGCATGAACTGTGTGACACACTGCGGCGTCTTGTTAAAAATACATTTCATTGTTGTCCAGTCACCAAATTTAGGTCAAATGCAATTGATAATCATCGATCACAGATGTACAAGAATAAGACATAAACACCAAGGGTCTACAAACATCCAGGGAGATGTTACTGCTGCCGTTATCGCTATTGAATGGGAGTCTATAAAGATGATTCTGGCAATTAATGAGAGGCTTAGTATGGCATATTGGATGCCAGCTTACGGCCGATAACTATTCTTTTGAGTCTGTCTTTTGAGTCAGTCTGGAGATCAAGAGTAGGATTACTGTTGCCAACAGATGTCACTATGGTCTCAATAGGCAATTGAGTGGCAAAGAATCCTCTCGTACAACGAAAGTAATATTCAACCTCCCCGTCCTTTTCTATGGCGGAGAAGCATAGAAATTATTAAGTACCGACTCCGATAAATCGATAAAAATCCTAAGTACGATCTACAGTCTAGTGCAAAATGGAGATAATTTCCGCATCCGGTTCAACAATGAGCAGCATGGGCTCCGACATGGACTTTGTGCAACGCATTTACATCCAGCGGAAAAGGATAAACGGGTACTTAATGCGGGGATTAGCGAAAGTCAGCTTAGAGGACGACCTTATCTGCATTGGAAGGAAGACCTGTTGTGATTATCTGCCGAATGCGCGCAAGAAACAGAGACTGAGAATGTGTTAAGGCAGGCCGAAATTCAATAAACGGATTGGTTGTTAATGACAATTTAAGTATGTAAAGTAAAGTAAAATATTTGTTTTCGTATTAATTTGTTTTTCAGTTACTGAATGAAATGCTTTTTAAAAATAACTGACTTGACATCAATATAAGCGAGTAACTATTTTTGAAATTTCCAAAAAAATATGCATTTTCTCATCAATATTCTAAAATATAATACGACTTAAAGACATCCATCAATTCTCACTGAACAATTGTTATACAATACAATACAAATATCTTACGCTTACGAGTTATTCAATAACTTTGGGTTCAATTAAAATATTTCAAGCAATTAATATTTGAACTTCAAGCAAATTTTATGCATTGTCTTTAAATAGTTTGCAATTGACATTATGACCGCATAATATTTAACCATTTTCTGTTATCTTTGAAAGTCATTACATATCATAATAGATGTTTCTTAGAAAACACTCAAGATAATTAGAATCAAAGGTCAATGTATCATATGAACGAATGATAAATAAATATCAATAAAAGCATGCAACATAACGGCATTAAATTATTTATGAGTTATGGTATCTACATACATCAACATTCAATCATTCTGTCAAATATCCTGTAAACAATATTTTATAAAACAAAACCAAAGCAGACATGAACTATTGTTGTTTTACTTACCATATTGCCAATCGTATGCATAATTGAAGTATTCACCCATTGAATGAGCATCAATCGATGCTATTAATAGCAGATACAAGCCCAGACATAAATCGGCAAAAGCCAAATGGCACATCAGAAACCGTGGGACAGAAGGTGATTCAGTTCTACAAAGGCAAACAGTATAGAATAGAGAAATTCATCAACACGCTTAGTTTATTTAAAATCCTTCGAGGTTACTTTACTTAACAGAGAGTATCACCATTAGAACAGCAACATTGCCAATAACAGCCAGTCCCACAACAATCCAAACAGATGTACGCAACCATTGATAACCCATTACATCTTCACATGGATTGAGAGCGTTTGGCATGGGATAGCATTCAACATCATGTTTTCTATGGTAATAAAAAAAAACAAGAAAAAAACAACAAAAAGAATTATTTCAATATTTTGTTTTTATTGTTAATGGAAATAACTTGCATTTCTTGGAAATTGTTGCTCAAACATTTTGTAATTTATTTAGGAAGACATGGAATGAAAGAAAAACATCGTTTTAAATTTTTGTTTCTATGTTGTCCTCA
Organism: Sarcophaga carnaria; assembly: GCA_958299815.1. NCBI lineage: Eukaryota > Metazoa > Arthropoda > Insecta > Diptera > Sarcophagidae > Sarcophaga > Sarcophaga carnaria. Next base: position 141,885,154 of record OY283150.1, read on the forward strand.
ATAAAATTTTAAACTCCTTAGGCAACAATTTCTAAAGAAATACCAATGATATTGCGAGAAAATGGAATTAAACTCTTAAATTTGATTTAAAATTTTTCTAATCAAGTAATAGTTTGCTTAAAGTAGAATTACTTTTAATTTACTCTGTAAACATATTCTCATAAATATATGTAAATGCAAAGTGTTAAATAAGGAGTGCAAAAGAGAAAATTTTTGCAACCACTTTGCTTGACAAAAACTAAATCTAATGATGGAATTACTTCAATACTTATTTATATTAAAGAAAATATTGTTTAAGTTCGAACATTAAGGGTCATTATTACAACTTTCCGTTAAAGTTGAGTTTAATTAAAGGTAACTTTAACTAAAGTGAACTTTAAGGTCATATTGAACTTATTTTCGTTATTACAATCTACAGATAAAAAAGTCAACTTTTTCAAAAAAATGGCAGTGCCGGAGCAATGTCGATAATACTGCTCAATTAAAAAAAATTTAAACACAGGGGCAACGACGGGCTCCTTTTACTTGTATTTGGATTTGTTCATTTTGTTTATATTTGAAGTTGGCATATTGAAAGTAATATATAATATGGCAAGTTTGAACATAAAGTGAACTTCAAAAGTTATCGGTAGGCTGATCTTCCCTTTAGCTTAACGCTCACTTCTACCTTATTGTCCACTTATAATAATGAAGAACAATTTATCTGCCTGTTAAAATCCTCCCTTTTAATTAACGTCAATTTGTAATAATGGCCCTAAGTCCTTAATAGGTACTAAAAAATAATTCTTTTTTCTCATTTTTTCTGGTACTAATTTCATTAGGTCTTCCATTGTGTTGTTCGCTTTCATTTAGTTCACAGAGCTGCTCTATGAACGACATAACACGACGGTCCATCGATTCGAATTCCAATAAGGGCTGGTGGACTTGCCAGATGTTAACATGAGAACGATTTGAAAGCATACAATATAAACGCAATGTTTATGCGGGCGAAATAAATATTCTAAAAAGTATATTGGAAATGTAAGGTGCCACACTGAATAATTGAATTGATTAAAACTTCTTCTTATTATTGAATCATTTTTTCTGTTTATCCGTTTTCCTCTTTCTCTTTAATATTTTATTTAACTTCTCGCCTTTTTAAGCACTTTTATTTGAAATGTATATTCAGTTTTTCCTACCAGAAAATCAAAATGAAAATGAAATCAAATAACAACCATTGCAGTCGATTATAATAATTATAAAATTAGTTTAAAAACTTTTAATAAAATTCAGTTCATTAAACAATTAAATGAAATGAATTTCTGCCACTTGATTTCATTAAGCAACAAATGCAATCATTGTTTTAATGAATTTTTATTGTAATTAAGTAATAAAAGTGGAATGGAGATGTTACAGTCTTTTAGCCATTACAAGTGGTGGTAAAAGTACAGAAAATGGTTGGCCAATTAGGGCAACAAGTTTAAGTGCTTATGCATCAGCAATAAAAGCAATTAAAAGCGTTGCATTCATACAATAAAAACAAATTAGAAACTCTGGTTTTACGTACATATATTGTTTTAAAGGTTAAATGATTTGTAAAATAATCACTTAATTTAATAAAGAACTTGTTTTAAATAATAATTTTCAATTCGCTTACCTGAATGTAAAATTTCCACAATACTCGTCTAATTGACTTTCCTCATCTGGATCAATGGGTTCATGAAATTTACCAAAAATGTCTTTCATTGAATCTGACAAATAATCCTCTTCCACGAAATATTCCACATCATCGGCAATTGCATTTGACCAACTGTTGCTCTCGTTTACCAAATCCTCTTGGTTAATTGAAAAGTCAGAACGCATTAAACGGCTGCAAATAGAAAAGTGCAGTATTCTCATAACAAAAGCATAGAACAAAAAAAGCAAATATTGTTGGACAAATGGCTTCAAAAGTGATTCAAAAAAAAATTTTTTTTATTGAAACTTGACTAAGAGAATCTAATATCAATGAATTGTAACAGTGGCAATGACAGTGACATTGACAGTGCCAGAATGGTAATTGTGGCAAACACTGAGGTAGGAAAAAGAAAAAAAATTTCAGAGGCAAGACCAAAGCAAATAACAGTGGATTGAAGGCGAAAATATGGGAATATTTAAACAGAAGTAATAACACATCATGAACTATAGTACGTATGTATGTAATAGTATTACGATGGTTCAATAAATTTGTTGAGGAGTTGACTTTATTCTTTGCTTAAATTTATTCTCCATATATTGTTGCCAGAAAACAATTTCCCTTATTAAACATTCGGCAGAAATTCCTTTCTTAATTTTTCTTAAGATTACTTACTTATTTAATTGATTACTACAAACATTTAGTCTGGATAACAACCTAGTTTCTCACAACATTCGCCATTCATTCTATGTGTGTGTCAATTTTTTCCATGAGTAGTTGGACCTACTGTTTAATGTCGACTCCGAACGATGGATTTCAGAGATTTTTCATAATAATTTTATTTTACACATTTTAATCTCAAGACATAATACTGCTGAGAATAAGTCCCCAAAGAAAATATTTTCTAATGTTTCGTTATTGTTCGAAATGCCTGAGCCAGTGATAGTAGCTGAAAACTCTTTGATTTTGGAATATGCTTCGCAACATGACTGAGCAATAAGAGTGAAAGGAATAATTTGACTGCTACATACTCATTTAAGTAAGACTATTCTGTGGAGTCATGTAAGGGGAGCAAAAATACAACTTGTACAGGAAATAAAGAGGACATAACAAAGCAATACTATCTGCCAGTCTAACCGCGCTTCACGCACTCAGCTCCTATACGGAAGAGGTAATGAGCAACCAGATCAATCAGCGGAATGGGTAAATTTTACGGAAGTGGTCAGAATCATTCTGTAGAGCAGGAAGAAGAAAAACAAATTAACTTAGGCGTACGCTCTTCACAATTCATACGGATGTGAGATAGTCTTAACATTTGTAGGGTAAAGACAATGAGAAGTAATTTGAGTTATGCATCAGACTACGTAAAGTAACCTTTTTTATTTAAAACGGTTGTAAACAGCATTTTACTGAGCACAATAGAATCATAGATCACTTGTGTTAGAATAATCTGACTAAAATAAATCGCAGAAAAAAACACCTGGGTTTATTTTGTAATAGACAGGGAGTTTTTCTTACTTATGCGGGCGGCATTTAGGTTAAGGGCAGTACAATAAATAGTCTGACCACGGTACTTCACTACCTCTGCACAATGATAAATATATCCCAATTGTTTTTTTTTTCAATATTGTTACAACAGCGTTGTATATTCTGGAAAATTGATATAGAATGCGATGCATTGCATCGAAAAAAACATTCATTCACTTTGAAAGTTTTGCAATGCCACACTAATTTTGACTTTGATGATACACTTAAAAATTCCGCTAATCGACAATATTTTATTTCACTATAGAGCCTATCACAATATACATAAATACTAACAGATAATGTCAGCTGGCCGTTGTAAATATAAATAAAACTGCTTGTCTCTCGCTGTCTCACTAAAACGCTACTGTCTGCTAACTTTGATGATAAATTTTGTCAATAATTTTATTTAAAAACGTTTTAAAGTTCAAACGATTAAACCACTTCCCTATGCACATCATGCAATAGGAGTGGGCTACTAAAATGTAATTTACTTACCTATACAGAATACCATTGGAATTTGATAATATATTCAATTTATCACCATTCGTTGCACCGGTCAACGCAGCCGCCGTACCAGTTGTATGTGAGTTTAGCTGATGTTGTTGTTGCTGATTATGCCCTGGTGGTTCATAGATCAGTCCAAAGCCAGTGCCCATAAATGCACCAAAACCTCTATTACCACTATAAGCAGCACCATTCTCTGCAACTATTTCTAAAGGGCTTTTATTACTGTTGCCAGTACTATCCGACGATGTTTGTGTTGACCAAATACCATCACCTGCTGTAATATTCAATTAAATGTATCAGTATGTGTTCATCATTATCAATTATAAATTATGATTCTATTGTTGAATAAATTGTATGTTTTTTTAAGCTTCTTATTAAATTGTTTTATATTTCAACATTTCATTTATACTACAATAGTATTACCATTGTTGTTATTGTTGTTGTTATCGCTGTTAGTATTAGCATCATTATGTTTGCTGTTGTTGTTGTTGCTGTTGTTGTTGTTGTTGTTATTATCATTCTTATTATTACACTGTTGCTGCCATTTTTCAATTTCCTTGAGTCTTTCAGCATGTCGTCGTGGATCATGTCGCGAAGGAAATTTAAATGCACAGCAATGAAAGGAATGCGTTAAGTAAGCCTTTTGTAAATTCTTTATTATGAAAGAAGACGAGTTCCAATTTTATTTTGTAATTATTGTCAATTAAAAATGGAAAATTGTTTGTATTCAGATACTCACCTTAAAGTAGTAAATGGACGGTATTGTTTTCAGCGTGTGAGTATTTTCAATACGCAATACTTCAATATCCTGTAAGCCCGCCGAAGGTAAACGCACCAAAGAGGTACTGGAGAGATCACTAGGATGAAAAATATAAAAAGAATACAAGTAATAATAATAAAAAAGGTTGAAGAATTATTAGAAAGAAAATATGGGTGTTTTAAAACCAACACCCAAAAAAAAAAAATCAGTAACGATATAATTATTATTGATGGAGATTTATAGCAAATTTTTACGCCAAATTCAACTTCCATACAACGCATGCGTAACATAATAACCGAGTCTGCTGGGGTCCGGCTCACCGTAGCATAGAGAGAACGAAAAGGCGGACGAACTAGCACGGAAGGGATTAGAGATGTCTAAGGAGGAGACTATAGAGGGGATATATGCGCCTCTACAAGAATACTTTTCCAAATTGGAAAAACCAACGTCGAATTCAATAAACCGTGAATGTTGAATTCTACCCTAGTCTAGTAGGTAGTGTGTTGGCTTACCAGACGTAAGGCACCGTTCAAACCCCAGGTCAGACATCTCCAATAAAATGAAATATGGAAACTAAAATTGCCATGAAATCTTTTCCCAAAAATCTGTTGTTCGCAAACGACTTTAAACTTTAGGCCCCTCAACTTACTGGGTCCTGACCCTTCAGTCTGGATTACGGCCTAGCTTCTCACACCACTCATGTTGTGTGTGTTAATTTTTATACATTAGTGGCGGGACCTACAGTTTGAAGTCGACTCCGCATGACAGATTTTTGAGAAACTTTTCATGGCAATTTTATTTACACTCAGAGTTTTTGCCAGGAATCTGCTGAGAGGAAGGCGCCGAATAAATATTTTATCATATTTCGTTTTGATGTCTAACCTGGGGTTCGAATCGTGGCCTTACGTCTAATAAGCCAACACACTACCTACTAGACTACGGCTACTTCATACTACACGCCTAGTAATTTGAATAAGGTCAGTAAAACACGTAAAATGAAGAATCAGTGGTAAAATCAAAACTTAATTTGCTTTCCAATGGTACAAATGACACTTTTCTTGCTTATTTTTTATACTATACTCCTTAGTGTATTTGACTTTTGTCTGACATTTATTTTCTTATGAAAACTATTCAAAAAAAAAGAGTAAATAAATAAAAAACTGATAAAGCAATATGTAGTATAATAGACTTACAGTTCTTGCATACTCATGCCATTAAATGCCTTGGGATGCACTTGTTGTAAATTACGGTTTTCTTTTAAAATTCTTTAAAGATAGCAAAATAAATGAAAAGTTAAGGAAAATAAGAATTTCTATTTAATTTTTATTTTATTTTTAACTCACAATTTTGCTATTTGAGAACCTTGGAAGGCGGAATCGTCAATGTAACTTATATCATTATTTGCTAAAATTCTAAAGTGGCGAACAAAATGAAAGAAAATAAAATTTGAAATGAAAAGTACTTAAATCATTATAATTAAAATGTAATTAATTAGCTAGAAGAAGTAATGCATTAAAAACAATAAAAAGGAAAAGTCATAAAAACTTTACGATTTTACATTGCAATAAAATACACTTAAGGAATGAGAGAAGCTATAATGCCTTGATGACATAACACATTTGATGGCTCATTGTTTTTAATAATAAATTAAAATTCAATTAAAATTTAATAAAATAAAGCAAATTAGATAATTGGAGGAATTATTTCATAATACTTACAATTGATCAGTCTTTATGTTAATCGATTTCGAATCAATTTGAGTTATATGATTGTTGTCGAGATCTCTGTAAGGAATGTAAAAAAGAAAAAAGAAAGAATTGGTCTTGATATCAAAATTATTATATTTCTTTAAGGATTAATTAAGCACATGCTTTTGAAAGCCCTACCGTTTAGGGTGATGTATACGATTCAAACTATCGATAGGTAAAGGACAAATATAGTGAGAAATTTTTTTAGTGGGTAGTGTGCTAGACTATTAGCGTGAGGATCGCGTGTTCGATGCCCACCAGAGACTCTGGTCTTTGACACTACACTACGTGTAATTGTATTGTTATTAATAAATAAACAATTAAAATAAAATTATTTTTTTAGTAGCACTTGATGTCTCCTAGAAAGTTATAGAGATCCATACTTTGTGATTCAATTCCATAAAGGTGTACAGACTTTCTAAGATGTCATATAGGTTTTACAAACATGTTCTTCTGTCCCTTGAAAGACTGACATGGGATATTTCTAGGACCCTATGACAGTATATCGTTTACGATCATAAAATTAATAGATACAAACGATCTCCGTATTTATTAAGTGATATCTTTTTATTTAAATTTAATTATTAATAGCCACTAAGGGAACAAAATTAAATTACCGCCAGTGGCAAATGACATAAGGCGATACAAGTGGAACTGGATCAGACGTAGTCAGCACTATCCACTAAAGAGGAGCTGAACTGCTATCGACTGGAGTTCGATGGAAGAAACGGATACCTGCAAATCTAAAGCAAAATTTACCGGCATGAAGAAAGTTGGTATCCAAATACAATTCCTGGGCCAAAATAAATCACATCCAGGACGTTTGTTGAGGCCCTAAGCTTTGTAAGATAAAATACCATTTTCCTCAACCACATTTTAATTCCTATTAAACTAAACTATAAAAAAATATTTAAATTGTAGTATGATACGCATATTAAATTTATGAATTTCATTTTACAAAAGCTTCAAGGCAAAGGAAAGAAGATCCCATCCCATCATTTATTTATACTCACATCATTTGCAATATGTTTGTAGTTGGTAAGTGTATCAAGTCTGGGATTTTGGTTAAACCACTATTTATGATGCGTCTGTAATGAAATTAAAGAGAAAATAAAATAAAATAAAAAATATGTAATAGAAATATGAATCAGTTTTATAAAAGAAAAAAATACATATGAAATGTTACAATAAACCAACAAAAGCATAACTTTTCTAACCAAAAATCCTTGAACTTCAACTTCTTCTAAGAAGAAAAAAAAATTTTTTTTTGGTTTTTTTTCAAATAATCGTTTTATTGTTTTTCATAACAATTCTTTGGAAACTTTTATCGTTTCTCATTCCATTACATGTTCAAGTGTTAAAAATAATATTTTCATAACAGAAAAGAATTTCTCATTTCATTTCTTTCATTTTTACACTCCACTTGAGTTTTCAACTTGAATCCATTGTTTGGCAATACCTATCATGGAAGCCCCAGAATTCTTCCTTCCTTTATGTGTAGCTGCATACATACAAACATTTGTTTAAACAGACATAGATGGCAAAATTTAAAGATTTTAGTAGGTGGGTTTTTTTTAAATATGATTTAGAATCTGTTTAGTTTAGATTGTAATTAAAAAATATAAACAAAAACCACAGGATTTATTATTTTATTTATTTTATTTTATTTATTTTTAATATCCTTGCATACCATACTGTGTTCCTGAAAAGCGAAGATAAATGAATTTTAATTAAAAAAGCAAGATGCTAGAATTAATTATTTTCCATTAAAATCTAAATATCAGATCCTGGTAGTTCTGGTAGTAAAGAAATATGTCGTATAGTGGTCGTAGTTTAGTAGAACGCACAAAACGAAATACGAAAAAAATATTTGTTCGGCTCAGCAGTCTTCAGTTAAAAACTTACTTAATTAATTGGTCATTAACAAACCGATTAACGGATTTCGGCCTGCCTTAACACATCCTTCGAGGCGCCTACGCCAGTTGGTCACACCAATCGACGACAGGGCTTCCTCGATTTGGTCCTTCCAACGTAAACAAGGTCGTTCTCATCGCCGACTTCCGCTGATCCTCGCATCAAATACCCGTCTCGCCGGAGCATTCTCTTTCATTCGAACGACATGGCCGATAGCACAGCCGCTGCACAACGTCTAGGTCGTTGAGGAGCTCATACAGCTCACTGGATCGGATGCGAAAATCTCGAATACTCTCAAGTCTGTTGCATCAGTGCTTAATATGGTCCATGCCTCATAAAGAAGCCCGAGTAGGGTGAGCATCTTGTAGAGTATTAGTTTTGTCGTACCAGAGAGATCTCTGCTACTCAATTGCCTATTGAGAGCATATTAGCACCTGTTGGCAAAAGTCATCCTGCGCTTGATCTCCAGACTGACATCATTTTTGATGGTAACGGCGGAGGCAAGGTAAATAAATTCCTTGACTGTATCAAAAGTATAGTTATCGGCCGTAATCTGAGAATCAATAAGCCACACGTCTCTACTTGTCGATAACATATACTTTGTTTTGCCCTCATTAACTGTCAAGCCCATCTTAGTAGACTGCCGTTCAATAGCACTAAAGGCAGCAGTAACATCTCGCTTGGTTCGCTTAGACGTAAAAGCCAGGGTTCGAGCCCCAGGCCAGACATCAAGACAAAATACAAAAAGTATTTCTTCGGCGACTTCCTCCCAGCAGATTTCTGGAAAAAGCTCTGAGAGTAAATAAAATTACCACAAAAAGTTTCTTAAAAATCTGTCTTTCGGAGTCGACTTTAAACCGTAGATCCTACCACTCATGTATAAAATTAACGCACACAACATAAGTGGTGTGAGAAACTAGGACGTTGTACAATGGACGTCCTCTGACCTAACCTAACCTAAAATCCTACGATCTTGATATCTACGAACTGTATGGCACGTAGAGACGTCTTGTTGAAATCACATGTCGTTTGTGTCCATTTTTTCATTGAAAAATCATCTTCAAAGATAAAGACCTTTTCTGGGAATATGGATACAAGGAGAAATAAACTTTTGGAATTTGTGACAATGATAGTCCACATGAGACACAAGAGCGTTTAATGCCAACCGAGAGCGGATATCATAATCCAATACAGTTTTTCATCGATTATTGTTGCTTGATAAAGACAGATAGGAAATTTATAATTTCTTTGACTTACATAGAAAAATTTTATCAATGAAACTGAAATAAAGCAAAGAAAAAACTAGAAAAGGAATAATGAAATGGTGGGGATGCAAACAGTTTAGTTAAGAAATATTTTTTGTTTTTTTTTTCAAATACAGTGAATATGTATCCGCAATTACATCTAAGTAATTGGGATTTTTTTTTAATGAAATTTTCCATTTCAAAAGCTTTTAACAGGATTTTAACTACTGCGTATATACATATTACAGAAGAATAAAATGCACACGTTAGGCAAAAAAAAAACCTATAAGTGCTTTATAGGAGAGTGTACTGATGCATAAGCACTTCAATACACTGGTGCATACATACAAGGATTCATACAAAATTTCTGAAAAGGGAAAAAGGAAAGCAAAATTTTCCATTTTGAATAACAAAGCTGGTTTGTGGTAGTATGCACCAGTAGGAGTATGGCAATCCAAATACTTAGAAACATAAGAAAACCAATTTTTATAAGAATATATTATTCATCTGGATTTTCTTAGAATTGTTCAAAACAAGTTTTTTCTTGTTTAAAGAGATTCAGGTGATTGCTGAGAATGTCTGTATTTGTATAATATTTATGAATGACTACATATATTGGCTTCAACATTTATTTATTTTTTGTAACATTGACGGTGGTAGTCATGACAATAGACTGTCATTGATTAGTTTTATAAACTTTTTAAAGACATATTTAACAACAAACGGAATAAATTTCTTTAAAATAATTGACCAATAAAATTCCTTGTATTACAATAAGAAATCTTTAATTTAAAGATGGTAATACATACAATAATAAATTTCTAAAATAGAACGTCTCTTTTAAGACAATTCAAATCGTGTGCAATGATTACAAATAATGCAGAGGTTAGATTAACATTACCAGACTTATCTGACATTAGAGAAACATTTTATTTTATTCAACATTTTATTCATGGTTAACTGTGTCCAATTGCAATTATTTCTTTAATAATGATCGCTGATCTGAACCAGTGGACTTGAATATATTTACCACATTGTGAAGCGTCCTATCGGTACGATGATTATGGCTCTCATAAAATGGGCCAAGAGCGCGGTATATTGACCCAACAGAACACTAATTTTGATAACACAATTTTATTATTTATTTACATGGCAACTAATGGATGAATCAACAACAAGATGGCCGTGAACTGAACTGTTGGAAGAGCCCATAGTAGTGATGAATTAGACCTACTCTTACTGGCATCGCTGCTTGCTATGATATTTGTTGTTTATACGATCGATGGACTTGATATATGGATTATTTGGGAGAGGATTGATGTTTTCGAAAGCTATGATGAAAACCTTACCACATTCTTTCGATTTTATACTAGGATTGTAAGCATTTACAGTCATATCGTCATTACAATCAGTCAAAGTTTACAAATTGAAAAAAATCAACATCTCGAAAATGATTTTATTTGCAGCATTTTACTTACAAAATGCCTATGCACTACTGCAAATTTTCTTTGTGCCCTTCTGACAAAGCAATTCTATGCAATTGAAGCGCAATGTTTCCTCATATTACTTACAGAATGCTTACATGTGCACTTGGATACATATTTATACATCCCTAAAGGTTCTGTCAGGGATTTAAACAAGCAACATAGGCAATAAAATTCACTCTCAAGCAATAAGAAAGGAATGAATGAATGAAAATGAAAGGGAATTTGTAGTAAAAAAATATTTTCAGGTAAATTTAACGCACTGGTATTATGGTATAAAAAGAGTCCTTTCAGAGATTATTAATACAAACATTTTACGAAACAACATATTTTTTCTCTTTTTGAAGTCATCTGCATTTAAAAATGTAAATGCTTTTAAAACAAATCTTTAAAAGTCTATTTTACATAAACTTTCATAAACTTTAGAATCTCTGTTTTAAGGATAATAAAAAAAATCAATTTCTATTCATAATATTTTCTTTGTGTGGAGAACATTTAAAACTTCCTGCGACCACCACACATTCAAATTTTTTTGATGGCTTTTCAATAAAACTAAATGCCCGTAAGGGATTTAAAATCGAACAAAAATCATTTCTCCCTGAAGATAAAGTTAACAGCTCAAAAATATTTTAAAACAATTTGTTTCAATATTTATTTCGAAAAGTTTTTTTTTATTTTTTATTTACGTGACAGTTTTCACTAGTTTCCTATTAAAACCGTGAGAGTTGATAATTACAAGACGATTTCGAAGCACGACATTTGTAAAGGAAAACTTTCACAATGTGAATTCTTTAAAAACAATATACAAATGATAAGCTCTTCAAATTTAAAATTACAAGGAATACATACATAATTGGTCATTACAACCCTTCAGTCAGGATTACGACCTAGTTTCTCACACCACTTATGTTGCGTATTTTAATTTTTAGTGGCGGGACCTACAGTTTAAATTCGACTCCGAACGACAGATTTTTGAGAAACTTTTCCATGGCAATTTTATTAACTCTCAGAAATCTGCTGAGAGGAAGTCGCCGAAGAAATACTTTTTGTATTTTGTTTTGATATCTGGCCTGGTGTAACAAGAAATACCCAGTAGAAAAGTTTATGAAAAGCAATTAATGTCAACGACCATTCCAAAATGGTCCCCTGCTTCGAATTTATAAACGTGGACTTTGCTCTAAAACTAGCCTAAAAAAAGATTGATCACACCATTCCATGAGAACTTCCTTAGCCCAGATTAAGCGTCTCTATGGGATGGTGAAATTGCCGTAGTCTAGTAGGTAGTGTGTTAGCTTATTGGACAAAAGGCCTCGGTTCAAACCCCAGGTCAGACTTCTCCAACAAAACGAAATATGAAAAATATTTCTTAGGCGACATCCTCTCAGAAGATTTCTTACAAAAACTTTGAGAATAAATAAAATTGCCATGAAAAAGTTTCTCAAAAATCTGTCGTTCGAAGCCGACTTTAAACTGTAGATTCCGCCACTCATGTATAAAAATTAACATACACAACGTAAGTCGTCTGAGAACGCTAGGACGTAACACTGACTGATGGGTTGTAATGACCAATTTTGAATGTAAAGGATGGGGATAATTAATACTAGTACTGAGGTATTCCAGTGCGAAGAAGAGAGATTGATAAAGAACTTGCTCACCAACCGTTTATTATAGTTGTATAGAGGAATATTAAGTATCACGATCAGATGATCTATTGTACTCCTCTAGATACGTACGTATAAATGACGCCATCATTTAAAAAACAATAAGTAAAGTTTAAAGTTAAAATAACCTGAAAATGATTCTAAATTGTCTTTTCTTTTTTAAAATAATTATTAATATTCTCTTTGGTTTGTAAATACTTTTAAAATTATTAGATTTTGTTATGAAAATCATTATGAAAATCCTTCAACTTTAACACACTAAAAGTTAATTTACAACAAATGTGTTTGTTGAGTTTGGTATTAAATTCTGTTTAAAACGCAAACAAATTCAATAACAAACTCAAATATTATGTTTTCCTTATTCTCTTCAGTGCTGTCAATGTTTGTTTATTATTCCACACTCTCGATGTCACTTTAATAACAGCACTTAATCAGAATAATAACATGTGTTTACAAAGTGTTGCAGTTGTTTGTGTAATTGAGAGTATCCTGATGCATTTATTTCATTATTATTATACGGATATTTGAGCACATGTGCATGTAATTTAATACAATTTATAATGAAAAAAAAAGTTCCTTTTGTATGTAATTTTTAATGTAATATGAACTACATGGATTTGTTTGTGCAACTATAATTATTTATTTCTACATAGGCAGTGTGATAAGTTAATAGAATATATCCCTTGTCCTTTTAGAGCTTCCATCAGCTACAGTAAAACGGAAAACTTTAGAATATTAATGCTGACAAAGGAGTGTTTTGTAGGTTAAATAGAAAGAAATGATCGTAGTCACTATCATTTAAACGCCCTGTGTCACTAGAGCTACCATAAGCTAAAGTTGAACATGAAGCTTCAGTTATTGAAGCTGACGATAACTTTTTCGCCGTGTATTTACACTTAAAAGTAATGTGCGATTAATAAAAACATATCGGGCAATCTAACAAAATAAAAAAGGATAGATAGCGTCCGGAAATTGAAATGACTTTGATACGGCAGAATGACAACAAGGCTTGGTTCCAGGTTTGCGTGCACGATTGAATTTAAAAATACTGTTTTTTGGCATCACTGTTTGCACTTCTTAATTAAAATCCTTATGCTAATATTAATTTCAAACTAAAACCGCCTTTTATATTACGCCTATACATGCGCTGAATTTTATTAAATTTTTCGATACTAATTTATGTATGTAAACACTATTTAAGGTATTTGTGGCAATATTATTTTTAAACTGTTTATACATACATATGTTTGTACATGTAACTTGATTTTAATAAGAGACAAAGTAATATAAAATGCTCAAAACTATAAAAGAAAATATTTGAAAAATGTTGTAACCACTAACATTCATTAAAAGGATATTTGGAGGTTTTGTTTATATATAGAAAAATGTGTGGGTCTTTTATACAAAACAAACCAAAAGAGACTATATATGTTGTGTTTAGAAAGATATATGTATGCTTCACAAAGTCATAAAATTTATGAAATGAAAAGAAAATTGTTTTTTTTTTTTGTAATCCAACGTACTTAAAAATTTAAAATATTATTTTTCCAAGAAATTGACAAAACAAGAATATGAAAATCTATAATAAAAGTCAACTCAAAGTATTATATTCGATTTATTTCTATTTCTCAGATAATATAATTGACACTGAGGCGTATGAATCATATATTTGGGGTTCATAACACTCATACGTCATTAAAAATGTTATTAACTACCAGGCTAAGCGTAAGCCTAAACAACAAATGAACAATAGAAGACTCAATAGAGATGTCCACACAAAGTAGAAAAAATTGAAATAAAAACCAAGCTTGCTAAAATCTATGTATTTCATTAAATACTTACATATGTCCACACATACATACATAATTGGTCATTACAACCCTTCAGACAGGATTACGACCTACCTTCTCTCACAACACTTATGTTGTGTATGTTAATTTTATACATGAGCTTCGGGATCTACAGTTTAAAGTTGACTCCGAACGACAGATTTTTGAGAAACTTTTCATGGCAATTTTATTTACTCTCAGAGTTTTTGCCAGAAATCTGCTGAGAGGAAGTCGTCGAAGAATTTTTTTTTTTAATACTTTCGTTTTGATGTTTAACCTGGGATTTTATCGCTGGCCCTACGTCTAATAAGCCAACACACTACCTACGGCGACTTCATACATATGTCCACACAGTTGTACACAATTTCCCCTTCGGAAAGAGTAAAAATGCATTATTCAAATAATTTAAGGAGAAAAAATATAAATAAAATAAAGTTTTTGATAAAGGTTAATGGCAGTTATTTAAAATCGAAAAGCATTAAACAATACACGAAAATGAAAATAAAAATCTTAGTAAAGTAAAGTATTTAACTATGTCATCATAGTATGTTATCTTATTAGACGGGAGCTTCAATAAATTCAATAAATTATATCCTATAATCGCTTATATCTAATATCGAGATGAAAAAGAAAAATCTTATTATATTATACTCACATGATTTTAATGGTATCTGAAATGCCTTCAAAGACATCCTTCGATAAATAAGTCAATTTGGGAGCATGAGAAATGTAGCTGAAAAGATGTACAAAAAATTTTTTTAACATTTAATATTCGCTAACTTTCTTTTACTTCACACAGTAACACAAATAATAAAAATGAATATGAAAGTTTTAATGAAATTTCTGCCAAAAATCAAAAACATTAAGGCAATATAAGTAAACAAGTATAAGTACTCCTAATACCTCTCCTCTAATTAAAATCTTCTGGTTTTAAAAGGATGAATGAACACTTAATTGCAAGTATTCTAATATAGAAGAAAACTTTGGTATTTTTCCCGTTTTTTTAGAGACCGTAATCAGCTTTTATCGTTTTCTACCAAAAAAAAAAAAAGAAAGAGACACCAACTCAACATGTCAATAGTACACCACTTATTATATAGAGTTTTTCATTAAGAGCTTTAAATTTAAAAAAAGTGTGTGTGAGGCAACATCGAAATTTTTTATACGTTTGAAAAACCTACAGATAACACCGTACACTTGACATGTGTCCTGTTTTCTCTAGGTGAAACACATTGAAAAAGTTTAATTTTCTATGACTCTGGCTCAGAAATCAGGTTGAATTTAAACGGTGGCAGAGACTACGTTTGCTTTTAGGACCATAGTGGCTTGTGGTTTCATTCGCCTACACCTTGGACTTAAAAGATGAGTATCGGGTTTGGTGGTTAGTTCACATTACCTACATGTGGTATACGCATGCTTTCGCACAGTATATCCAACATGGCATAAGCCATGTATGGTGGCATACAACCAATGATGTTATGGTGTAAGAATTCACAAAGTAGTGTTGGGGTGGTAAATAATAAATTGGTGAAAGGCTCCAAACAGGCTCCAGTTTAGAGCACTTCAGGTCATCATTGTCAAATATGAAATTTACAAATACCATCGATCAGTAATACCAATGGCAAAAGACGAGTGTGTAGACTTCTTTACTTACAACGTGGATCCCGAAGCATTATTAGAGCCATATAATATGGTGCATAAGCCCTCGATATGATAACACTTGAAGCAGTATTGTTCAGTTAATTGACAAGACCTGGTTGACCGATCTAGTTAACCAGAATCGCCTCTTCGCCGAAAACTAGCTTCAAGGTTTAATAAGTCTATTAATAGATTCGATGTCAAGTACAGACAGCTTTGTTACCGATTAGGTCAGAAAACCCACAAACGCCATATCAGCTAAGCTATACAAAATGTATAACTGTTGCCATCAGACAACAGACTAAGTGCGTGGTAATCCAACAGACAAATGAAAGATTTGTTTCCCCCTTTTACTAGCCTTTATTGAACTTTATTCTTTTGTTCAATTTTTTTTCACCAGAATTTTCCACAAGCCCAACCACAACCGATGATGACTTTTATAATGATAACGATGATGCTGGTTATGAGGATGATGTTTATGATGTTTTATTATTTGCAATGATGCTGCAGTGAATTTGCCACATTTTTTTTTTTTCATTAAACTTACATAGTACGCAACAGTTTTAAACTGGCAAATGCCCCATCTTGTATAGTTTCAAGATATTTAAGGTCAGTCAATACTCTATAAATAAATAAAACAATAAAAAAATGGATAAAGAACTCTATAGACTACCAACCATCAGTAAAAAAAATTTGTATAAAAAATGGAGAAGTGAGAGGGAAGATTTCTTTGGGGTGTAATGTAACTTACATATCCAATAATGAGGCATTATAGACTTTTAAGCCAGTATTACGTAAACGTGGCAAACCAGCCGAAGCAATTGTTAAACGTTGCAATGGTATTGTTAGAGTTTGTGGTACTCTGGTCAAAGCTTCACCCTCACAACGGCATTCAATTTCATCCTGGAAGAAAAAGAAAAAAGGATGGAAATTACATTTAATATTTTTTTTTTCTTTTTTCTAGAAACTTATAATTTTCAATTTGAAATTTATACAAAATACCGTGGCTTTTGTAATTGCTTTTTAATTTTTTTTTTTTTTTATTTTACATTGAAAGTTTGTAGTGGTTTTAATAATATTTTGATTGTTTAGTATCAGAGTATGTATTTATATATATATATATCAGTTTATATATTTCTTCTCTATCTAGCACAGCTTCTATAAACAAACGAGTTATACGTATGATAATTAATTAAGAATTCATTTGATAAAGTCATGGTGTAGTACCAAGACTACATGCTTGTATTGAATTCAATCCGGGCACTTTATTTATTTAATTAAAAAAGTCGTTTAATTTCGTGTATTCAATTCAATTAATATATTTCTTTGCTTATACTATAATAATTACACGCAAAATCTTTGTCTACCATTTAAAATTTGTAGTAAAATTTTAGCAAAGCTCGACAAACTGCGAAAGGCAGTAATAAAAATTATAAATTTTGATTTTTTGAATTAGACTCAGATGAAAAGGGCTGTATTCACTTACTCTACTTGCTTAATTGATCATTACGAACTATTAGTCAGGATTACAATCCAACTTTTCCCATCACCAATGCTGCTTCTGTTGATTTTATACATGAGTGACGGGGCCTTCAGTTCAATGTTGACCCCGAACAACTTACCGAAGAAATATTTTTTATTTTCCGTTTTGTTGGAGATGATGTCTGACCTGCAATATCACGTCTAATAAGCTAACATACAACCTACTCGACTACGGCAACTTTAAGATTTTTAACTGAAATCTTATTTTTCTGAGTAATACTCTATAATTATTGTATTGCAAAATTGTTTAAACATCCCCACTTGCTACGTTTTAATAAATAATTGTTAACAAGAAAAGAAAAAAGAAACGAGAATCGAGAAAGAAACGAAAAATAATATTCTTTTGTATTGTGTTGTATTAACCAAGCAACCTGATAACAATATTCGTAATCTTTAGTAAGAATTGCTGTATCAACGGTAAAATAAAACATGAACAGAAAAATAAAATAAAATAATGCATGTGAGTGGTATGTATGTATGTTATTTATGCATGTATGTGTTTGTATTTAAATACCACTATATTCGAACTTACATATATTTCTTGCAATAACAACACTACCACACAAAATACTAATTAATTGCAATTCATTAATTAAGAAATCCAAGATGCTATTGTTTCTATTTTTAAATTATTTCAGTTTAAATCGTAAAGGAAATAAAACTCTGTTTGATTTATAATATAACTGTATACGTATATATATCATATAACTGTATTATAATTGTAATTTCTGTCGGATTGCCATGACAACTGGCAATGCCAGCTCATTAGCATAGCAGAAAAACCAACACGCTTAATAATTTTAGGGTTTAATACGCTGTCATTAAAATATTATTTTTTAAACAGCGGGTCTTTCAAGAGAGGCTTTCGAACATTGACAGTTGATAACGGTTAAGTTTATTGTAAGTCGAATGCTTCAGTAAATGATCGATCAACTCCAATTTGCGGAAAACATCGAGACTGTCCATGTGTGTGTGCAGGAGAATCCGAGGCAGCCGATTATGGACCACAAATTGACACATATGGACCACAAATTAATAAATTTTATGTCGTGACTTGAGTCTGCAAACGACCAAAATACATGTGAGCCAGGAACTGAATGAAAGTGCATACTGAAACGGCTCTGAAGCAATTGGCAACCGACGGAAATTTTCATAGGAAAATAATCTTCAGCGATAAGACTCATTTCTAGATTAATGGGTACGTGAACAAACAAAACAGTTGTTACAATACTAATCCTTGTAAGATACAGAAACGGCCAATGTGTCCCGGAAAAGTCAATGTTTGGTAAGGAGTTGATGCAAGTGGCGTAATCGATCCATACTTCTTTGAGAACGACGTTTCACATGCCATCACAATTAACGGCATTTTTGGCCTGAATTGAACAATTTGGACATCAATGATATGTGATGCTGTTTGATATATGCTACACAGCTCATGCCACCTTGATTACTCTGCAGAAGCGATTTGCAAGAATGGTAATCTCACGTGGCGATAATGTGAAGTAGCCACCGAAGTCATGCGATTTGACCTTGTTAGGTTTTTTCAATCCACATATGTTTGAAAATACTCCAGGAACTATAGTCGTCCTCAATGCTAACAAAACCCATACCATTGATTAAATTCAACCAGATTCATGCGCTCCGCCCAGAGAAGCCTTGGATAGACATTTTAACGATATTATATTCCAAACATGAAGGCATAAACAGATTTTACAAAAGGAACAAAGTCGATGATATCTCATATACATATGTACACTTTATTTCATTTAAATTTAAAGGTAGGAAACGCTTAATGAAATATCCTATATAAGGGAATCATATGCATATGTATTTATATACATATAATATACATACATATGTATTTATGCAGATGAAAATAATCCAGAAAATAATTATGGAATTAAAATATTTAACTTTCGTTTTCCCCTAGAAATTAGAATTACGTTTCAAAAATTCTGAATGGAAATGAATTAAAAACACTGCGGCAAAAACGCAAAACAATGCAAATTAAATGATTTAAAAATCTTTAAAGATTTGTCAAGATTGGGTTTGTAATTTTTAAAAGAGGGTGCAATTATGTGAGATGCTAATCCTTACGATAGAGTATATGTCTAGTCCGAGTAGTTAAGAAGTTCGTCGATGACACCATCCTTTGTGCGAGACTTGTCCAGAGTTCTTTACCAAATTTAAATCTAACTCTGCTGGAATTTTCATTATTATTGTGTTATTGTCCATATCGCTCTCTAATCCATCTTAACACTATCAGTGAAGACAATTGAACATGTTAAATACTGGAGTGCTCTTTTACATACATACACATTTGTACATTACACCCCTTTAGTCAGAATTACGGCCTAGCTTCTCACACCAATCATGTTGTGTGTGTTCTCCATGAGTGGCGGCACCTACAGTTTAACGTCGACTCCGAACGACAGATTTTTTGAGCAACTTTTCATAGTAACTTTATTTTACTTTCACAACTTTTGTGTTTAAAATTTACCATTTCCTTGATCCAACTACAGTAGCCGAACACCTCTTTAGGCATTATGTGACACATAATTCGTTTTATTCAATAATTGAGAAAAGTTTCTGAACACATTAGAGTGTACACATCTTTCTAAAAATTATAATCAAATAATATCGACAACAAAGCAGCATTAATTAACGTGTCTAACTTCTGCTGCATTTGACATGTAGTCAACGCTTATAAAGAACAACATTTTTCAGTTTCAGTAGAGTGGGTATAATTAATCTAATTAATATGCAATAAACTAAATGAAGAAGAAGACCCGATAAAATACGACAAAGTTAGTGTTTAACATTTGCTTGATTCCAACTCCAGTCGCCGAACACCTCTCTAGGCATTTTGTGACACATAATTCGTTTTACTCAATAATTGAGAAAAGTTTCTGAACACTTTAGAGTGTTCACATCCTTCTGAAAATTATAATCAAATAATATCGACAACAAAGCATCATTAATTAACGTGTCTAACTTCTGCTGCATTTGCCATGTAGTCAACGCTTATAAAGGACAACATTTTTCAATTTTAGTAGAGTGGGTATAATTAAATGCAAAGCTCTAATGAATATGCAAGAATTATAAACTAAATGAAGAAGAAGAATTGAGTATGTGTTAGTTAGGGCATAAAATCTGTTGCATAAACTTTTCCATACATTAACTATACAGCCACACACACATATATAACGCCATTAAGCGTAAACGTACATACATATGTAAGCAATGCATAGTTATTTTTAGTTTTTAAGTGTTGTTAATAAGAGCTTATGATGAGACTTAATTGTTAAGGACATTGTTAATAGTTTGTAAGTAAACGTAAAAGTGCTCAGTATACATACTATCTTACTCTGTTGATAAGGAGTCTATTCAACAAGCTATTAAACGCAGTTATAGCTCTATAAAAGTATGTATAACTTATACATGGGCATTTAATTTAAGAGGATGTTTTTTTCTTTCTTTTCTAAAGATTGTATTTAGGAATCCTAATTGAGTCGAAGATCACTAGTGTGCTATGTTTGTAATTAACTAACTAGTTTAGAATCAATAAGTACTTCTAAGATAACTGGAGAGATCAGGCAGTACGATCACGTACTCAGACAAGTAGCTCATGTAGGTAGCAAATGATCAGTAATTTTATGTATTCAGGCATATCATAAATGATTTATCAAGTACAATTACAATATCATTATCCTCCTCTTAAAACGTGAGTAACCTGCCACTCAAACTTGTCTCAAACTGGTCGAATTTGGTTAACGAGTGTAATGACGGAAACGAATTGTTGGCTTATGAGACCTAAGAGAGAATTTCAATCTAACTTGTGACTCTACCCATGTTGTGTGAACATATCTTAAAATTTAAGAATCTTCATCCAGAAACTCCCCAGACCGCTGCTCTATCCAAAGGGTTTAATGGGCAATAGTCCATTCCACCATACCCAATAAATGCCCGCAAATAAATTTACTGCGGCAGACGTGAACTTTATCAACATATAACATGCTGCAGTAGATCAATTGCATGTATAGCTGCTCTAATTTCATTAATAAAACAAAAGAAAGAAATTATAGTAAAATGATGAAGAGCTGCTGTATGACAGAAAATAACAAAATCACATTACAATAACAAATCAACAGTAAAGTTCTAGAACTTGACAAGCTTAAAAACATGAAGTAAAAATAGAGCGAAAGGATAGAAAAGATAAATAGAATAGAAAGCACGACATGTACTCACTGTTGTATTATACTAGTAAAGTATCGTATAATAAAATTGTTAGTGCGGTGTTATCAATAAAAATGCGGTGTTAAAAAATGTTATTAAATAAAATATATATCCTCTAGTCAAGTAAGCTTTAACGGAATATTCCTTTCCCTTCTACCATTACAACTTACAAATGGAATTTTTAATTCCATTCCAGCAAGCAAACATTTACATTAAAACAACAATATATTGCATCAACATTTACTTAAGCAGATGCCAACAACCACAATGCAGCAGTTTTTAATTCTGCTGATGCTCTGGCCAAACCCCACAAATCCACAACATTTAATTGAAGATTTTTGTTTCTCTTTATGAGGGCATTGCAACGAAGTGTATTGTATAGTTTCGCCAGCAGTAGGAGTATAAGTACATAGCAGATAAAAATAAAAATGGTTCAGTATCAATAAACATAAAGTATTACGAGAAATTCTATGAAATGGAAGGAAAGATCTTACAACACAAGATTACGATTTTAAGTAGGAAAATAAAGTTTCAATATTGCATTGAAAACAGAAATAATTTTTAAGCTTTTCAATCCTTAGAATCTTAAAGCCATAACGAATCAGATGTTTCATATATACCAGGTACTGAGCGGAGAATTGCATACGTAATTATATTACAATTCTAAGGTTCGTAGCAAGAGAAGCAAGCAATAAAAGAAGAGTTATGGTAATTTCGATAACTAAACCACAAGGAGAATATGACTTCAAAACAAAATTCCAATAACTACGCAAAGTTCAAAAAAATCATTGACTCTTTAAGGTTTTGGCCAATTTACAAGTATCAATGTGAAAAGAAAAGATACTCCCATTATATGGCTTATGCTTCACAATACCAGTAAATTTACAGAAAATTTAACAGTAAATTTACGCCAAACACATTTACATTTACACAACAAACAACAATTTACTGCAATACTAATTTGTCTTGTAACAAAACTGTGACATAAAAGCTGGTGATTAGAACGATTAAGAAGATAAAGACAGCATGTGTGCAACACTATGGCAAAAAGAATAAGATTTTTAAGGATATGAAAGAGTATTTCTAAAGAGAATGTTTACAAATGCATTATACCTGAAGATAAGTTTCTTAAAACAGTTTAAATACATGTTAAATAAAGGTTTACATAATGAATAGCATGTAGCGTATAATGTATAGTTCATTCGAATCACAACTCGGTATTATTGGTATTACCAACATTCCCATGCTTTTACAACTGGATTTCATTGCAGAGCTCAATTTTGAATGTCAATGTTTCAAACCATTCGGCAAATTGGCGGTGTAGGTTTAATTACTACACAAGATTAATCTTGAAAGTTTTTAAGCAAAGATGCTTTCGTAAAATTTTCCATCAAGTTAAAGACCACAACCTCAATTACTGAGAACGGTGACGAATTAATTGATTTCAATCTGCTTCAATGCAGATTCAGCAACTTCAGTTTCTTTAGCGCGCACACTTAGATTTCTTATTAGAACGGCATGCATAGAAGAAGAAACGCATTGTTATGCGAATAAGTCGCTCTGAAGCAGAGATCAGCAATGAGTATTCAAAAAGATGAGTAGATTCGAATCATACTCATATTTTAATACCATACTCATACTATTCATATTCAAAGTTTGAATACGCATGATATTGTTGATTTCGACTCTCCCTTACTCATCATTTACAAGTATCGAACACTACAATACTCACTAGAAGGTTGTGTGTTTGCTTTGTTTGCTGTCTTTGTTTTTTTCTTTTTTCTATTTTTGTAAATGCAACAACAACTAAGACTGTAAGTTTGAATCATTTATGAGTATTTTTTTTAAATTTATGAATCTGAATGAGTAAGCGTATGAATCAAACATATTTCGAATGTTATGAGTTTGATGTCAACGTTGTACTCATTCATACTCATTGCAACCTGTACAGATAAATCAATGTCGTAGTGAGTACGAATGAATCAGAGTAGTTGAATTTCAATATGAGTAACGAAAAAAACTATTCATTGCTGATCTCTGCTCTGAAATACGCCATAAATTGAACAAAATTCACAATAAATTTGACGAACAGAAATTTTATTTTGATAAAAAAGAATTATTATTGATTTGGTTAGTGTTCTATGGTGTAAGTCTAGTCAGCTTAATAATTTCAAACCAAACAAAACATAAAGCAACTATCAGTTGTTCAATCGGGTGTCTAATAAAGCGTAACTAGATAAATAAATTTTTTATGACAATAACGAACAAATAATTTTAAAACTTAAAAAAAACATGAAAACATGTTATATTCTTTAAAATTGAGTACTTTACTGTTCTCTACTGTAATTTAAGATCACAATCTGTATGCAACTCACCAAATTCGTTGCATTCCAACAGCAACACTTCCAACCGCTTACCGGAGACTGTTGGAATCTTCTTGAGTTTAATGAATCCATTTCATCACGTCTTGCCACATTTCCGTCTAAATGTATTTGCTGTGACATTAATTGGTTGCTATTGTTGGAGCTGTTGTCATTTTTATTGTTGTTGTTTGTTAAAGTTGTCGAATTGATAATCAATGGATTGTTTGTAAAATTTCTAGTTGCAGCTGCAACTGTAACTTTAGTTGTGCTGTTGTAAACGTAATGATCATTAAATCCGTATTGATTATCGTAGCAATTACTTAATTTGGCACTGTATTCCATGGAGGCGTGTGAGTGGCAACAGAAGCAGACGAGTAGCAAAAGAAACCGTAATATTTGATAGGCAGGTATTTGCGATTGTTGTTGCATTTTTGGAATTTTGGCTAAACAATAAAGTTGATGTTGCTGCTGTTGATAGCGTTGATAATCGTATTGATGGTAGTATCGATGATGATGCTGTCGACGTTGTTGCTGCTGTTGTTGTTGACGTTTATTATAGAAATAATACTGATATTGATGCCACATATTCTGTTACCCTCTCTGCTTTTCTAAAGGCTTGCCTAACACAGATATAAATGTCTGCTCTATGCAATTATATTGTATTTGTCAGTGACACTGTCAGTGTATTATTTATGTTTTTTTGTTTTTATTGTTTCTTCCGTTTCCTTTCGTATTTTCTTTTTATAAAGTATAATAGATGAGAATTTTTCCTTTCCTTTTAAAAACTTTACTTTTTTCTATCACCACTATTGTAGTTGTCGCTGTTATACATCTCAACTTTTATTGGATTACTTGCACTAGAAAATAGTTTTTTGTTACGCCGTAATGGATGATACATTATGGTGACACTTTAGGTTTTCCCTTGGTTTCTACGTTTGCTTTTCTATTTGTATCCGTTCACCTAAAAAAAAAAAACGTGTAGAAAAGAGAATAAAAATAAAAATGGAAATTGTTTATTTAATAAAAATAAAAATAAAAAAATTTTCTTTTAAATTCCAAGGATCCTCATGGATGAACTTATTGTTTAAGTGTAAAAATAATTTGAGTAAAAGACTGTAATACAAACATAAGGTTGGACGAAAAATAAATCGCTTTATTACATAAATAAACATTGAAAAAGCCAATATGGAATTCCAGTGGCTACATCTAGGCAAGCACATGTACATCTATGACTATGTAACTGCAGCAAATTTATATGCATAAGAGGCATACCCACAGCCAACCCTAACACTACAGGGATTGTGAAATGCAAATTAAATTAAATCAAACAGAATGACTTGGTTTCGATTCCGTATTGAGTGCTAGAATCTTAAGAGACATAAGGAATGATGAGGTTTTGCTAGTTCGGCAAGTTAATTTACCGAGAAAAGGGGATTTAATGGACCGACATAATTGAAGGATACTAATAGTGCTAATCTCTACAATAACATCAGATAATCTTTCACCAAGATTAAGAATGGAGTACGTTTTTCACCACACAAATCGCACATAAACCAAGCAAATAGTTTAATTGTGATTATAGGCCAACCTATGCCTAATAATCATAGATTTTGAGAAAGCATTCGATGCACTCTCGAGCCCCATACATGTGCTATATAGAAAAGCAAACTATGGCATCTTACATTGTGCTACAGCGTCCTTAGTCGAAGGGTCCGGTACTTAAAGGCACTGCTGCATTATGGTCCTAGGCCCTATTCTGTATCTGGAAAGCCCACCCAGAATAAGGAGAAATAAAGTGGCCACTCGGTAAATGCAATCGCACTAAACAGTTGGTCGGCGATAACTATCTGAGCCACAAATTGGATAATTTTGTATATTCACTAAGCTAATTCAAATGGAAATGTTCTTCAACAGAGAAAATGATTTATTCCAAAAAATTTGCTTTGATTTTACTTTGCAGATTCTTTCCATGGTCTGTAGGTTTCAGCTACTGAGTAAACTGAATTTTATATGCATGAAAGTCAATGTATTTTCAAGTTATTGCGAACGATGCCAAATTAATGTTTTCGAATTTTCGGCGACAATGTTCCAAGAAACCGACCAGTGCGTTGACTGGGCTATGGGGATCTTACTGACCAAGTTTCTTTACATTGTTTGACCTCCCCTTGAATGACTGAAAATTCTTCAAAGTTTGCAAGTTTTCTACCACCTGTATGAGAAATTTTACATTTTTTTTCATTCTTTTCTTTTGTACTCAACAATAAATCCGAATAATAAAATCAATTAAATGGCTATACTGGTGAATAAAACAGAATTTTAAAAATAACTAAAAGAAGTTTTTTGAAAGACAATAAAAAATACAGTTTTATTTTGGAACATAACTTGAATGATAAAATTTCAGAAATAGATTTTACACCTACCTAATAGCATTTTATCTCTTGTTATATTGTAGCTGTTAGTGAAGAGCATCTTTCGTTAACATAGACACTTAATTTAAATTCTAAATAAGTTTCAAAAAACATAAGTAGCCCACTTAAAGGTATTTTGTAAAGTAAAAATAATAAATCTCTTAAACCTCTACAACAACTTAAAGAACAAACCTACTTTCCTCTTAATACAAGAGATTGAAATATTATTTAAATGTTACTCTTATAAAATACATCTGTATTTAAGGAATAATATCCACAAATCAAAAAGAATGTTCCATTTGCTTAATTAATTAATAAAGAATTAAATGTTTAATTAACCTTGTCACAAGAATCGTGGCAATACAATGATATTTTCAATTATTTTCATTAACGACGCGCTATTATTTGCCAAGTATTAAAAAGCACTTGAGTGTTACTTATAAGCGGCCCTCTACTAAAAATAGACAGTATAATTATTTAATTAAACCATATGGTTTAAATAAACAAAAACAAAAGGAAAAAAAGAAGAAAGGAAGGAAATGTAATAAAAAACGAAAAATTATTTATTTCCCCAAAACATTAAAATTCTGTGTTGCTCTCTAGCAAAAATAAGCAGACTTTTTTCATTTTTGCTTTTGCAATTCAAGCGTATAGATCACACAGGATGTTTTAAAACAAATAATAAGACTTTAGATATCCATAAAAAACTATTTGTTTTCACCTGCACTGTAACACGCTTGCGGCAATGCTTTTCAAATACTCGGTAATTTTCGAAATTTTTGTTGGTATAACATTCAAGTTGTTTTAACGATAATAATAAAGCATTGAAAGCCAAATACGGCAAACACAGACCTGTGAAGCGCTACAATATCAAACAAAAGCAATATGATGAAAATCCAACAATGGTAATTTAACACTCTTTAAGCTCTCATATCGAAGTCGCCGTAGTCTAGTAGGTAGTGTGTTGGCCTATTAGACGTAAGGTCACGGTTCAAACTCCAGGTCAGACATCAAATCCAAAATATGAAAAAATATTACCTCGGCGACTTCCTCTCAGCAGATTTCTGGCAAAAACTCTGAGGGTAAACAAAAAATTGCCATGAATAGTTTCTCAAAAATCTGTCGTTCGGAGTCGACTTTGAACTGTAGGTCCCGCCACACATGTATAAAATTAACACACACAACATGAGTGGTGTGAGAAGCTAGGCCGTCATCCTGACTGGAGAGTTGTAATGGCCAATTGCGTATGTAACCTCTCATATCATAACTGCATTCATAATAGCATACAACCTAGTGTTGAATACTCTTGATGCGTATTGTATCGAAGAAAACTATGGGTAATTGTACCAGGCTCTTCTGAACTCTTCTATTGATCATGTGGCACTAGTTACAATATCATATCCTGGCTGTGATCCTTTTAAGCAAATCAGCAAATTTGCCGTTACTGGATAGATATTTCAGAGTGTTTAAAAGAAGCAGAATTCATTCAAAAATAAGGAAATTGAATTATTACAACCGAGAGACTTTGAAAGACGATATTAGATGTCAGAAAAGCTGTTTGATCGCTTCTAAAAGAAATCCATTTTGTATCGAATTATCAACGGCAACGAAAAATATATTCATTATGGTAACCACAAAGGCAAGAAATCGGATAACGAACAATATTTATGGCCAAGCGGAGTATTCATTACACCAAAAGAATGCTTTGTATTTGTCGCTATAAGAAGTTTGTAAACTATTATCAGCTGCTAAAACCAACTATAACTCATTTAAAGCAAACATTGGCCGATAATTTAGTCAAAAACCAACAATTTGCAGAGTATTGTAATGAAAATATTTTCCAAAACAATTGGAAAATACCATTTTATACTATGAAATAGACTAACTGAGCTTAGAAATATTTGTTTGTGGTTTGTTGAATTTGTTTGAAATTTGTTTTCTTTTCTTGTTGAAAATTTATTTTTTTCTTTGATTGTCTTGTAAAATGTCAGCAAAATTGTACTAAAAAAAACGTTACTAATTGATTTAATCCCTCAATTGTAAGTGAACCACAGATAGATCTTTTTGCTTGACAACATTCAAGAGAACAAAACCACAGTCAATTAACATTTAAGTATTACCCTTCGCATGACATAAACATCAAATTTATAATTTAAAAAAAAATTATTTTTATTTCAAAACATTTATATTCTTGAACACTTCTTCTTATTGTATTTGAACTAATAAGCAAGTATAGATTACTACATACGTTAAGTCGACCCTTACTGGCTATAGCATCCGTGTTGTTTACATGGCAGCATGTAAACAAATTTCTGTGTTTGTAAATAAACCATAAAACAAGAAGATCAATAACCGAATATTTCTTTTCTTGTTTTCAAGAAGAGAGAAAAAGAATCTCAGAGCAAAAAAATAAACTAAAATAAATTGTAAAATAAATATTTACACATACATTAGCTTATTCCGATTGTATTATTTTATTGATGTATTTGACATTTGCCTCATAAATCTATACGACTTGATGGCATTTATAAATCATTTCCATGACTTTAAGGCGGAAAACAAAACTAAATTTCAAACAGATCCAGTGTACTACATGGAATTAAATTTTACGTACATTGTTGAGTCATGGCTGCAATTTTTTTTTTCAGTGTAATTTTTCATAAATAGTTCTACAACAAAATTTTATTTGTTCATACATGTGTGGTTGATTTAGAAAAACTATAAAAATATTTTATTAACATTTTTCTTTTTCTACGAAATAAACCACAACAGAAGGAAAAGGTTTTCAACAAAACCTCTTGACTTTTTTGAAAAATTAATTTTCAACACAAGAAATTAAACATCAATTCAACATATTGCAGGAATACATGAATGAAAATTTATTTTAGAATAAACATTTATTTATATGCCTGAATAAGAAGTTGTGTGGTTTCCTTTAATGTTAAAATATGTTTACGTTTAACCACCATCAATAAAGAATGTATTCATACAAATAGTTTAAAAATAAAATTTTATTTATCTTTAATACGCAAAAAGACAATCAGAATTTAAAGAATAAAAGCATAAATTAAAGCAATTATTACTAAAGAATGACGATGATGGATAGCAAACAAGACGATTTCTAAAATCGTTTCTGAAAAGCCAAAAATGCTTTTGAGCTTACGATATATCAAACATCCCATGTAGAATCGACGTGAACCGGCCTCTGAGACTGGACTTGGACTGACCCCGTTAGACTTCCTCTTGAGGAGTTTCCTTAAATCGTGTATGCGAATAAGTAGCCCATAAAGCCAACATAACCTATGCCATCAGTCAAATTTAGTATATTTTATGTGCCTGAGTCATGGAAAATCGGACAATTTTAATGCTCATAATTGCAGTAAAGAGATTTTCAAACAAAGAAAAATTTCATTGTTAGCTCACACAGATTTTGCTTTACTCAATTTTAAAGATAGGATGCCTTTAAAAATGCTTACAAAAAACCAAAAAAAAATATAAAAGTCAGGTATATTTTATACGATTCAATTAACTGTTAAATTAGGTGTTAAGAAATTTGATTTCATATTATTTAACTGAACTTTAATTAACGCAGCGAAGTCTACTGGCTTTACAACACTAGCCAGTATTGTATACAGTGGGACAGGTCAGCGTTTTCTTATGTTTTGTTTGCACAATTTTAATGAAAAAAAAAAAATAAGAAATTCAACACAATCAGAAACGCTGTATATAATGAACTACAGATTAAACAAATATTTAATTAAAACAAACGATTTGTACATCAAACGATAACGACAATATTTCTAACCAATATTTATATAAAAGCAACGGATTAAAGTTTTAATTAAAGTTTCTTTTTAATAAACAAATGCCACACGAAAGCTTTGAGAAACGAAAATGCAAATGTTTAATAATAAAACACAATATCAATACAAACGAATATGGTTCAGACAGACAGAGAGACAGACAGATAAATAGAAACAACGGTGAAAAGATGAAAGAGAGAGAGAGAGAGAGAGAGATAAGGAGAAGGAGACAAAATTAAACATGTGGTTTTGATAGCAGAATCGTGACCACCTTATTAACACACACTAATTTACTGCCTTTTTTCAGTTGCTAAAATTAAGTGTTAATATAAGGTATGAAATATTTTTTTTTCTT
This sequence comes from Sarcophaga carnaria, assembly GCA_958299815.1. Taxonomy (NCBI): domain Eukaryota; kingdom Metazoa; phylum Arthropoda; class Insecta; order Diptera; family Sarcophagidae; genus Sarcophaga; species Sarcophaga carnaria. The sequence continues at coordinate 141,915,827 of OY283150.1, forward strand.
TTCTTTTCTTTTTTTAATGAATAAATATTTCACTTGATTATAAATAAATAAATGAAAACACAAATGTACGAAATTAAAATAAGGTAACACAACTAACACACACGAAAATGTTATTAAAAAAAAACAACAACAACGTTTTATGAAAATGCTAAAAATAAAAGCAATTTAAATGTAAAAAATAAAAAAAACGAATAGTTTATTAATATGTATATAGAACTTCAGCTGATTGGTCACCAGTACTCTTTTATTTTCAGATAAAAATTTTTTATTTTTCTTTCTCTGCCATAGCATGTCACTCTTGATTAACCGTCAGTTTCAACCTCATTTTTGCTTGCCTAATTGATTAGCATTACATTGAAATATTTTTTCTTTTTTTTAACACAAAATTCTTTAATTTTTTTGATATATTTTATTTTTTTTTTTTTTGGCTGAACGTCATTTTAAATATTTTCTTTAAAAATTAATAAAAAGCGTGAAATTGAAAAGCAGCAGAAAATTCAAAAAAAAAATTGAAAACTAAATCTTCGCATTCGGTTTCGTTTCGCTTGCAAATTTGACGTCATGATCATCATCATAATCTTTTCTTTTTTAACACCGGAACACTTGCTCAGTATTTATCACCGTTAATTGAATTTATTCGATACGAAATTAAATAACGATAAAAAAAAATTTATTTATTTAAAAAAAAAAAGAAAAAAAAAGAGAAAAAAAGAAAAAAAAAGGCAAAAAAAATTTTAAAAAGTGTGCAGAAAATTTGCGTTTGTTTTGGTTACACAAACATATACACAACATTTCTTAAGCAAATTGTGTATTTAAGCTATTATCGCAGGACTAATATGCTGGAAATGTTGTACTTTTTTATACTAAACTAACCAAAATCTGTTATGCTTCGCTATACGATTTATAATTTACTCAAGTGAATTAAACCATCGGACCGTGTTTACAAGTGGCCTAATTTATATTTGCGCACGAACTTTTTGCATCACGTCCATTTGAGATCGCCATGCCTTGTAGGTGTCCAGATCTTTCAGTTCAGTCCAAAAAAAAATTGGAAATCATCGGGCTATACCGCTGCTAGCCGTTGAAAGCGATTGTGTGGCCAACTTCGTTCTCATAGAAATAAAGGCCTATGATGCCGGCAGACCAAAATTCACACCAAATTGTGAATTTTGCGGTACATACATACATACATAATTGGTCATTACAACACTTCAATCAGGATTACGACCTAGTTTCTCACACCACTTATGTTGTGTGTGTTCAACGTTTAACATCATGTGAGAGAACACCCTTTAGAATATTAGCGGTTCTCTTTTATGTTTTGTTGTCTCTTGTATTCTTTTCAACATTCTTTTCATTACTAGTAAAAATTAAAGTATTTTTTGCATAGAAATCACTCTAGTTTCGACAATTAAACAGTGAACATACAAAAATTCAAAAACAAAATATTGTGACCCTTTTTTATTAAACAAAAAACAAGAACAAAAACAAAGTAAAAACTGTGAACAAAAACAATATAATAGAAACATAAATTGAATTTAAACACAATAAAATTAAAACAAAACAATTTTGTAAATAAAATAACATAAGAACTACATATTGAATTTAATAAATTAGACAAATTAAAATTACAAAAACAACAAAACCAAAAACATTTTATTTCAAATAAAACTAAAGGAACAATTAAAAAACGAACCAGCAACACATCAAACATTAAACATTTTTTGGTCACTTCGAACCGTATGCAGTGTAATTTACAAAAACAAAAACTTTCTAAAAAATTGAAAAAATATTAAGACACAAAAAATAAGCAACGGTTAAAAACAGTTAAATTTTTTGAGAAAAAATAGAATCCACAGGCAAAGTGGAAAAACAAAAAAGAACCAAAATTACAGCAAAAGACACAAGCAAGAAGAGACCCAAATTAGAGAGCAACAGCTTAAACAAAGACACAACAACGATAAGTAAGTACTAAAAATAATAAAAATAAGACAATAAAGAGAAACACAAACTCTTTATTACAAGTATACGCTCTTATAAAATTTTGTCGCGGTTGAGTAAAAGAAGAAAGCGAAATAAAAAAACGAAAAGGGTTACCATCCATACTTCTTTTAGTAATTTACTGGAGAAACAAAATATACCCAAATTAATAACCAATCGGGAAATTAATTATTATTTTTGGTAATTCTTGCTGTGAAATCGCTAGCAGGGACTTTTTTGTTTAAATTTGATTCTTAATTTGATCGTTTTAAATTTTAATTCATCGGTAAACAATGGCACTCGATAAATTTGTAAATTGTACAAATGACCTTTTGGACTTTGAAACAGAGTACACACAAAGTGCGGCCGAAAACAACATTCACTCTCTTGAGGTACTTCGGGTCGAACTCGATTCTCTATGGACACAAGTCAAAAGGACATATGAAGAGTGTAGGGACACAAAAGAGGATTCAAAAGAAAAACCTATTGATAAAAATAAGCTTCGTGATCGTTACAAAAAAGTTCTTTTTGCCTACAAAACGTGTTTAGGGTCAATTAATGCGGAAATTCAAGCCCTATCGAATCCAAAGAAGGAAGAACGGATTTCTGATGTTGAAAGTCAACCAAAGGAAAATCATGACATCTCATTTGTACGGTTACCACCTTGCGACACGGACACATTTTATGGAGATTTTTTGACATGGCCTACTTTCCGCGATCTATTTACAGCATTATACATAAATAATTCTAGACTTAGTAAAATTGAGAAACTTTTTCATCTAATACAAAAGACTGGAGGAGATGCTAGGAAAATAGTTTCAAATGCCCCATTGACAAATCAAGGCTTCGACATAGCCTGGAAAAACCTTGTAGCCCAATACGAAAACAATCGGATCCAAGTAAATGAACAATTAAAAATTTTATTTGACCTTCCGAACGTAGCTGAAGACTCAGGCTCATCGATTCAAAAACTTCAGCGAACAGTTAATGGGTGCATTCAGGCGTTAAATGCTTTAGGCATAGAAACCGCCACATGGGACCCATTCCTGGTATACATTTGCTCAACAAAACTCCCTCGGACTGTTTTAAAGGAATTTGAAAATTCACTTAAGGAAATTACAAAAGTTCCGACTTGGGAAGAATTCAATAATTTCTTGACGCACAATTCTAAGACTCTAGAATCCATAGCGGCCATCACACAATCGAATCCAAAATTAGAACAATCGAGAAGAGATAATTTGAAATTTAAGCCACAACGAGTTCACACTTTTCACATAAACACAACCCAAAATGAAACTTGGTCGAAAAACATAAAACCTTTAAACACAAATAGGGCACAGAAAAATGACTCAAATTACAAATGCCAACATTGTAAGGAGTCTCACCAATTGTGGTCTTGCCCCAAGTTCTTAAAGAAGAACGTTAACGACAGAATTCACATTGTAAAGGTCACAAATTCATGTTACAATTGCCTCTCTATTGACCACAGTGTTAAGGACTGTAAAAGTAAATTCAGTTGTAGATTATGTAGACAAAGACATAACACTTTGTTACATAAGGGATCAGAATCCCATACTTTAGTTCCGAATTGTGACGCGACCCAATCTAGTAGGAGTATCGCAGCACAAAACACCAATATACAGTCCACATCAGCATCAAACTTCTCCATACCAAATATCACTTCCTTGACACTGCAAGAGAGCAAACATCTCGATCAGTCTCCCAATGAGAAAGAGACCTTGTTATTTACTGCAATTGTACTGATCGAAACTAGAGGCGAAAAGTACCAGGCAAGAGCAATCATCGACCCTGGCTCACAATCAACTTTTATGTCAGAAAAGTTGAAAAATCGTTTAAATTTGCCCACCAAACGAAATTTAGTTCATGTTACAGGCTTGAGTCAAACAGTTTCAGAGACTTCAACCAAAGCATGTTTATTCAATCTTTGCTCCAAGGTGGATTCACAATTTAAATTAGAAGTCTGGGCACCAGTCCTGAAGACTCTTCCATCTAATTTACCACCACAGACTTTAGATTTGCAACATTTCAATGAGACTGCTAAATTAGAACTTGCAGATCCTCAATTCAATCAAAGCAGACCCATCGACTTGCTTATAGGCCTAGACCTGGGCCACTCAATATATTGCATGGACACACCGATGCGGTCTATTGGATCCCTTTTGGCACAAAAAAAAGTATTTGGCTGGATTGTGGGGGGACCAATTTCAACAACGACACAACCTAGTACAACAGTGTCATTACTCAACACTACGTCCCTTGACCGAATCCTCACACGCTTTTGGGAGGTGGAGGAAACCCCAAAACGGGTTTTGAGGTCAGATGAGGACACATTTTGCGAGAACAATTTCATGTCGACAACACGAAGAAACGACACAGGAAGGTATATCGTTACCCTACCCTTTAAAAATAGCGAAGAAATAGGAACTTCGAGAAACATAGCAATGGCGCAGTTCTTGAGAATGGAACGCATACTTAGCCAGAAACCCGAACTCAAAAAACAATACGACCAAGTAATTGTTGAGTACCTCGAGTTAGGACATATGAGGAAAATTTCTCCCCTGGAAATCAACACAAACTCAAATTATTACCTGCCACATCATGCAGTAATAAAACCCGAAAGTCTGACAACGAAACTTAGAGTAGTTTTCAACGCTTCGAGCCCGTCTTCAAACAAGAAGAGTTTGAATGACATATTGCATCCAGGACCCATACTTCAACAGGACTTGGTGCTTCTGATATTGAAGTGGAGATTCTTCCGTTTTGTGTACAACGCAGATATAACAAAAATGTATCGACAGATACTCATTGATCCGAATCAAACCAAATATCAAAGGATATTATTTCGGCAATCAGAAAAGGACCCTATTGAGGATTACGAACTCCTGACAGTGACTTTTGGAGTCAATTGCGCCCCGTTTCTGGCCATTAGAACCCTTCTTCAACTAGCTGAAGATGTAAAATCAACTCACCCTCTCGCATCAAAAACTCTACAACAAAACATGTATGTGGATGATGTTTTAGCAGGTGGTCACACATTAAACGACGCCATCAAATCAAGAAAAGAACTTACAACAGTTCTAAAATCTGCTGGATTTGACCTGATGAAATGGACCTCAAATGACCCACGAGTCATACAAGACTTACCAAATGAGACCCTACTACCTCTCGATTGGTTAAATCTGTCAGATAGCGCTGGAACAAAAACTCTTGGGAGTTTACAGCACCAGATGTCAAATTAAAAGAAAACTACACGAAAAGAGAAGTTTTATCGACAATTGCCAAATTCTTTGACCCTTGTGGATGGATAGCTCCAATAATAGTTGAAGCAAAACTAATTATGCAACAGATTTGGTTGGATAAAGTCGACTGGGATGACATATTAAAATCCTTGACTTGTCTACAGTGGCAAAAATTCATAAAAAACTGCCCGACAATAAACATATTGAAAATTCCCCGTTAGATCCAATTTAGCCCGAATTGTAATGTGGAAATTCACGGTTTCAGTGATGCTTCAGAAAAAGCCTATTCTGCGACTCTTTATGTTCGAATACAAGCAGAAAACTCAGCATTCACATTTTTTCTGGCTTCAAAGACCCGTGTAGCTCCCATTAAGCAAATATCTTTGCCCCGCTTAGAACTATGTGGATCCGTATTATTGGCAAATCTTACATGTGGACTTATACCAAATCTTCAAATTCAAAATATCAAGGCATATTATTGGACCGACTCAACAATCGTGCTGTCCTGGTTAAAGAAACCCCCTTGCTCATGGAACACTTTCGTTGGAAATCGTGTTTCTGAAATCCTGGATAAGGTTGGAAATCAAAATTGGCAACATATCGACACAAAGGATAACCCAGCAGATGTAGCCAGCCGAGGATGTACTCCACAAGAACTGGAAAACCACAACTTATGGTGGTTTGGACCCTCCTGGTTAAAATTGCCTAAAAATCAATGGCCGATACCAACACAAACAGGTGACACAAATCTAGAAGCAAAAACTGTCAAAGCATTTACAACCACAACACGCGAAGACTTATTAAATCGATTTTCAGACGAGCTTATCGAGTACTCGCTTATGTCATACGATTATGGAGAAATACTGGAAACAACCGAACCCATCTTCGCGTATCTTCAGCAGAAATCACCCGAGAAGAAATAGATTTCGTCAAACATCGACTCATCATATGGACGCAACAAAATCATTTTCCAGATGAGTACAAACATTTAAAACTCAAGCAGAAAATATCCCCAACCAGCAGTCTTTTGACCTTAAATCCTTTCATGGATCACCATGGCATTATTAGAGCCAATGGGCGACTAGCGCAATCACCTGCATTAACGTACAATGAACGCTACCCAATATTGCTACCTCATAACTCGAAGCTATCACAGCTACTAGCGGAATTTACACATAAAATTACCCTTCATGGAGAAAAGCAACTAATGGTTCGAGTCCTACGCACAGAATATTGGATATTCAGATTGAAACCCTTGGTCAAAAGCGTAATTTACAACTGTAAAACGTGTGTTTTGTACAAAAAACAGACGCAAAATCAAATCATGGCTTCATTACCACCAGAACGTACAACATTATCAAGACCCTTTGCTACAACTGGATTAGACTACGCAGGACCTTTTGACATCAAAAATTTTACAGGCCGAGCTTGTCTTATTACAAAAGGGTATATTTGCATAGTTGTATGCTTCGCCACAAAAGCTGTACATCTTGAAGCAGCAAGTGATTTATCGACCCAATCGTTCTTAGCAGCATTTTCCCGCTTCATAGGAAGACGTGGATGTCCCACACTCATTTACTCAGACAATGGAGGAAATTTCGTCGGAGCAGCAGAACTACTAAGAAAAGACCGTCTAGAATTCATAAAAACTCTTCAAAATCAAGTGACCCATCATTTTAGTCATCAAAATCTTAATTGGAAGTTTATTCCCCCAGGAGCCCCACACATGGGCGGCCTTTGGGAAGCCGGTGTAAAATCATTCAAAACACACCTCAAAAAGATGATACCGAACATGAAATTCACATTTGAAGAGCTATCTACAATTCTTGCTCGTATAGAATCGTGCCTAAATTCTAGACCCTTAAGTCCTGCTAGCGATGACCCAAATGACCTTAATCCATTGACCCCTGGACACTTCCTTATTGGTAGTGCATTATTGACCCCAGCTGAACCAGATGTAAGCAACGAAAATCTGAATCTCATCAACAGCTGGAAACGCCTAAGGGTCATCTACCACTCATTTTGCCAAAGATGGAAGTCCGAATACTTGATTGAACTTCAACGCAGATATAAATGGAAGATTCAAAGGGACAACGTTAAAGTCAACGATCTGGTAGTCATCAAAAACAACAACTTGCCACCCAATGAATGGCAAATGGGTCGAATCATCAAAACCCATCTTGGACCTGACCAGAACTGTAGAGTTGTAGACATCAAAACAAAAAATGGAGTCATCACCAGACCAATTACAAAAATTGTGGTTTTGTTTGCAAATTAGTATAACCCCTAACCATTTACATACACTAATATTGCTCTAATTTTATACTTACAGGTATGGCATTCCAACAATCTCAACACCCTAAACATTGGCAATATTCTTGCAGTATACGTTAACGTACATCACGATGCCATATCTGTCAACAACTTCATGAGGCTTTGCAACTTACCGACCCACAACCCACAAATAGGACCTGTTCAAAACCTGTGGTAAACTTCACCAAGTCATGGGGGCCGGAATGTTCAACGTTTAACATCATGTGAGAGAACACCCTTTAGAATATTAGCGGTTCTCTTTTATGTTTTGTTGTCTCTTGTATTCTTTTCAACATTCTTTTCATTACTAGTAAAAATTAAAGTATTTTTTGCATAGAAATCACTCTAGTTTCGACAATTAAACAGTGAACATACAAAAATTCAAAAACAAAATATTGTGACCCTTTTTTATTAAACAAAAAACAAGAACAAAAACAAAGTAAAAACTGTGAACAAAAACAATATAATAGAAACATAAATTGAATTTAAACACAATAAAATTAAAACAAAACAATTTTGTAAATAAAATAACATAAGAACTACATATTGAATTTAATAAATTAGACAAATTAAAATTACAAAAACAACAAAACCAAAAACATTTTATTTCAAATAAAACTAAAGGAACAATTAAAAAACGAACCAGCAACACATCAAACATTAAACAGTGTGTTAGTTTTATACATAAGTGGCGGGACCTACAGTTTAAAGTCGACTTCGAAGGACTGATTTTTGAGAAACTTTTCATGGCAATTTTTTTTTACTCTTAGAGTTTTTGCCAGATATCTGCTGACAGGAAGTCGCGGAAGAAATATTTTGTCTTTTGTTTTTAATGTCTGGCCTGGGGCTCGAACCCTGGCTTTACGTGTGATAAGCCAACACACTACCTACTAGACTACGGCGACTTGACTTGAATTTTTCGGTATGTTTTGGATACTCTTGGAACTCATTGTCCTAAATTCGTAAATATTGTTTGTCCACTTATCCGATCAAGATGATTTTTCGAAGATGAGTTTTCAATGAATGCTTCAGAGCCCATTCAGCGAACACACGTAGTTTCTATGATTGTCCAAAGATGTAGCTTCAACAAAGTCACCGTCAAAGTCCGAAAGTCTTGCTAATAAATTGACAAACGTTGTTTTTCATATTTGGAAGAAGTATACTTCTTGTAGCCTTACAAAGAAATGTCTAAGGGCTGCAAATCCGCTAAGGGCCCGTTAGACGCTAAAACGTGAGTTATTTGCTTTAGCAACCTCTCATGCCATAAAGTCGAAATTGGTCGTGTATTATGAAGTACAGTGTACCGTCATCTTGCCGTCCAGTTTATAATCTTTAATTGCTACAAAAAATGTCAGTCATCAAGACCAAATTCGAACAAATACGATCCAAAGACATATCGAGACCATAATGCACATTAAACGGTCATATTTTCCTGATAAAATTTATTTCATTATCATATTATTTATTTGTTTTTGTTAGACCTAAGAAAGCAGTCCCTTGTTTTTTATAGGTACACGAGCAGTGTCGCAATGTCTAAAGGCATTTAAGAAATTTTTTATTAAGAAATGAAATTCTGTAAACTCTGTCTATGGTAGGAGATGTATAACTGGATGACTATGATGCACATTAACTAGAACTTATAGAAACTTGCATCAAACAGTATAGTAAATTTAAATTACTTAAAATTAAACTCCTTAAAGAGTGTAGGACAGTCAGAAATTATGTACATCTTCATGTAATTTTTTTGTTCCATTTTCGTTTCTTTTTCTATATCCTTGTTTCAGTTTCTATATTCAACTTCTGTTTCCTTTTTTTTTTTTTTGTTTAACTTTCCATCCAAGGTTTTCAAAAGCCTACAGTAAGTTGTAAGTACTAGGATAATAGGATAGACAACTTTCTTTACCTATTGATATCCGTGATCACAGAAATGTATTGAGTTAATGTAATGCATGTAGTGTATTTCCTATTATTTGTGGATTATTTGAAGTATAATGAATTCAATAAACATTTTTTCAATTCGAAAATGATAAAAAAAATTTTTGTTTGTTTTTCTGTTGTATTTATATCTGGAATGCTTATGTTTGTAGTTAAGGAGTTTAAGTGTTACATTGCTTTCCACAATAACTGAATAATGTTTTACAGTATAAAACATCAGGACATCTACGCCAGTATGGGGTATACAAACATTTAACATGTAAACTCCTATATATTCCCCTTCCTCTAATTCTAATTAAACTCGACACAACATTATTTCCTTCACATAGTACTTCATTATGCTACAAATATTATTGATGTTGATAATAATGGTGAACCCTTACTGTAATATCAATTATCCATGGAGCGGATGTAATAATTACTTGCGAGAGAAGGCTCTACTGCATCACTTCTCTTAACAAACACTGTCTGATGAAAGCATGTTTTATAGAGGAAATGATGTATGACATGATACAATTTGTCGTAATTGCCTTTCGTAATAAACAAATAAAAAAAGTGTTAAAAAGCTAATACCAGGCTAAAATAAAATAATTAATGAATATGACAAATGAAAGCAAAGAGAAGACTAAAGCAAGAAGTCCAGTAGTTAATTTAGAGGGTGAAGGCTATGTAAAATCGATTGATTCCTTTTTTCTCCCTTTTTAATGATTTTGTCGATGATAAATAAAGTTAATAATGAATGAAGTGTGTCGCAGTTAACTGCTCGCTATGCTTTATGGCAGGGCACTAAAAATTTATGACCCGAAAATACATTTGACGTACGACCAGTTATTTTTGTATGTACAATGATAAGCGGAAAATTGTATGCGGTTTTTCCTAATCAATATACGTGAATAGGTCAATAACTCCTTTGTTTTAACAGCACAGCACACATTCAGTTTGTGTTTGAAAGCCATTTCAGAAGAAAATCATTTCAGGAGGAAAAGGACAAGGGAAAATGTCTCGTAAAAATAGCCAAAACAAGTAAATTAAGCTACGAATTATATTCCCATCTTCGAACTTAGCATTGAATGGCTAACAGTCAAGAATTTCCGTGTTACTAAAGACGACTTAATTTAGTAGGTAGTATGCTGGCTTATGAGACAAGAGCATGTGTTCAGTATCTCGAGCAAAACAAAAAATAAAAAAAAATTATTTCTTTCGGTGACTTACACTCAACAATCTTCTGTATAAAACCGTAACAGGAGAAAAAACGCCATGTCGTTCGATAATAAAATGTCTAATGTCTCACATCTTCTTCTGTATCAAAATTTCATTGTATAGCGTGTCTTTCAACTCAGACGAATTTATATTTTATTTGCTTCTTTGGAAAGATAAAAATAAACAAAAATTTTGTTTATTTTTGTTTGTTTGCTTCAAGGTTTATTTATATAAACGAATAAATCGTTTTATAAATCAATTTTTTATGAATGTCATAACTACAAGATTTATCAAATGTATCAAAAAAAAAGCCATAGAGAAGCTTATTGTTTTCAATTAAAAAATATTTTTTAAATTTTATGCCAAAATTCCAAAGTTTGTGGTGAATTCATAATGATGCACATTGGGTCAGAATGGGGCAAATATTGTATTTACATTCAGTCAACTAGCTTTAACGTCTAAACGTTCATGCTGCTGGGTTGTGCCTGTAACCAGGAATCCGTATGAGATTGTCACAAAATTACTTTTTGGAAAGATCAAGGCGATCGCAGCAGATGCCAACCTATTTAGATTTCAAAATTACTTTACAAGTCTATGGCCTAATGTTCGCTGTCAACAAAAATAATTGAATACTCAATGCCTGAATTGACTCTGGTGTTTCCAACCGGCAGGAATTAGGGCTTCACACTTTAGAAGAAACGCATACATATATACATACATACATACATACATACATACATAATTGGTCATTACAACCCTTCTGCAGGATTATGACCTTGCTTCTCACACCACTTGTGATGTGCGTGTTAATTTTCTATATGCGTTGTGGGACTTAAAGTTTACAATCGACTCCGAACGACAAATTTTTTTGAGAAACTTTTCCATGGCAATTTTATTTTCTGTCAGAGTAGTTTTGCCAAATATTTCTTTTTCATATTTCGTTTTGTTGGAGATGTCTAACCTGGAGTTTGAACCGAGGCCTCACGTCTAATAAGCCAACGCACTAATTTCGATGCAGAAAGACAAATTATTTTAAGATGACTGGATACTGCTGCTTAGAAACATTTCCAAGTGCATGCTTGAGTGGCTCCCAATAATTTTCCATATTCTTCTTGAGTTTAGCAACAATCGATTTCAAAATTTTTTGGTTTTCAACCGTGGTCACATTAAAGTCAATGAAGCATATTCAGTATAAACTGCAAACTTTAATAGAAATTTTATTTAATTAGGACGCAATACTATGAATACTCCTGAATCTTTGGAAGTTTCAACTTATATCTGTACTCTTTGAAGTCGCGTATAATAATTATGATGTAGATATAGAGTAAAAAAATGTATAGTATATATACAAAATAGAGTAAAGAAATGGTCCTAATAATGAGACATTGCCATTACCTGCCTTCTTTTGTGCTTACCAATATTGCAGTGGCCATTTTTGTTGCCATTAAATTTTAAATTCAATAGAAAACTTATTTATTTATATCCGGCAAACACAATAAATCAATAAAACTGTGTAAACAAAGAAAAGAAAAACTCTTTTCTCCCTAATCAATATGAAAGCAAAGAATTAAGCGGTTTAAAGATGTAAAAGTTTGTGAGTGCCTTAGTATGTCGACTAATCCAAGTAATTTAATTCAATTAAAAACCAGCATTTTCCTTTTGGCCTTAAGGACAAAAGGTTCAGAAGTATTTTCCCTTTTGCTAGAGATAAGTAAAACATACAAAAGAAACTTAATAATACACTGAAAGAAATTATAAAAACAATTCAAAATCTCTGTAATTAGGATATTGAAAGGCTGTGAGTGAATTTCTTACTTTTTTTTTTGTTTGTTTGTTTTGAATTATAATTACGAGAGTTAAAAGGAAATTTAAATCTTTTAAGAAACTTAATTAACTAAATTGATAATTGAATAAATGCTCCGCCTTTGTACTTATAAATTGTTCTATAAATAGAACAGTATTATTACCCTTTTTGCACAAGGATGTTAATATAAGTTTCATTACGAACACTGTATTGAACAAAATTAGAAGAAAACCACGTTTAGGGAGAGAAACCAGGAAATTATCTTCAATTTGCTTGAGAAAATAGCCTTAAAAAGGTAACAAACAATTCACTGCGAACAATGGCACTTAAGCTGGAGAATTGTTGGCTTTTCAGTGTCAGGATTTTAATGCTTAAATGAGCTTAACACTACCAGCATAGGAAAATAGAAAAGGCTGAGACATTTTTCTCTATTTTTGTTTCTCTTTATTATCGTTACTTCGTAACTGAAGATGAAATCATTTAAAGTGATTATTTATTCTTTTCTTTTCCTCTTTTCTGCCTTTAACAAAACATTTATAAAAAAAAAACGGAATAAACTCTCTGAAAATCTTTTGAAATAAAATCTCAAAAGTTTAAAAGCAAACGAAGAATGAAAATCAAATTGTGAAAAGTATGTGACAGTTTCTGGGCAAAAACATTATAAAAAGTGTAAAGTTTAGTTAAGAGAAAAACTTGTTTCTTTCAACTCATTCAAATGCACAAGATGTCCTCCTATATTATACGAGAATTGCAACAAAGTTAACACATTATTGACAATCAAAGCATTTACAAATTAGTCCTAGATGTAGATACATTACTAACTCATGTCTATGGATAATGTTATTGCAGTTACTTATGCAGTTTGGAACAAAAGCTCTCCAAGATGGCTTGTATGTCATGATGAAAACTGGATACTTACCATCGATATTGTTCTGGTCTATGATAATATTGGTAAGGAACCTAACTAGGGCTAGGCTCACAGAACATCTCTTCAATCTACTTATTATTTTTGAGTTTTATATTTAATTGTATTATTCAGACACTCTTCAGTTATTATAGCAGGTTCTAAAACGATAGAGTTGTCATCTTGCATTAGTTACTTCCGTACCTAATTGGTCATTAGAAACATTTAGTCAGGATTACAACCTAGCCTCTCACACCTCATGTGTTGTGTTTGTGAATCTAGCAATTAAATGTTGATTATAGATGGCAATTTTGGTTTACTCTCAGAGTTATTGCTAGAAGACTGCTGAGAGGAAGTCCCCAAAACTAATTTCGTTTTGTTCGAGGTGTCTGAGCCTGGGCTTGAACCGCAGGCTATCATCTAATAAGCCTAATCATTACCTACTAGACTACTGCGACTTCTTGTCATCTTCCATTGTCTATTTTGTTTGCTTTCTTTGCAAATATATTTTCAGATAGTTGTTGGTGTTACGTTGGCTGTGGTCTTTAGGACTTGTGCTAAGTTGCCTATGAGATTCAATGTTGATGTTCTCAATTCTGGAGACTAGGGAACCATTGAACTTGGAATGTTTAGTATATTAATAAGGATTTATTCTATTAACTGCCGAAGTTTGATTTATTGTTGGAATTTGATAGACATGCTCATTAATTTATTATATTGCCGCATATCATTCGATTCAAAAAAACGCTCTAAACAGAATATAAACCCTGGTGCATTTTCCAATGGCCTAAGTTTGTTTGCTTTCTTAAATCCTTCTCTTGATTGAGCATAGAAGAAATCGAATTAGGAATTTGATTTTTGCTACCACCTTAACAAACTTAAACAATTTAGTTTCCGTCAGCGAGGATATCAAAAACTTTAATTTGAAATCGAAAGTATTATCGAATTTATTATCAAACAAACAACAAACAACAAACAATTTTAATATTTTTGTTTCCTTTTAGGATATTATTTTTACAAAAAAGGAAATATTTCAAAAGGCAAGCAGGAAACTAGTTTGGTACAACCACATGCTTTTTTTAAAATTATAATTTACGGCATTAAAATTTATTTAAAATTTCTTTGATTTTTTCATAAATGTGGGCATATTTTTTTTTTTTTTTGTATAATTTTGTAACCGAATATGCAAATTAGTTCAACCTCCCCAAGACTGTCATCAATACTTAATTTATTCAAAAATCTCAGTCTTACGATGGCATAAACCTTTTGGCAACAAAAGAAAAAAACTGAAATGTCACATTCAATTAAATAAAGAGAAGACAAATTATAAAACAAAACTCACAATTACTAACATTATCATGTGACAGAGGATAAAATGATGCTTTTCCTTAGGAAACCAAAAAGAAAATTCTTATGCTGACAGCACATCTATAGGCGATATTGTGCGTCATCCATCATCAACATGAATTTAAAGAAGAATAGAAAGAAAGAAGCCAAAGAGGACTGTATAATTTTGGTTTTGTTTTTTTTTTTGTTGGTAAAGAAAAGTAGCATTAGAATCCTAAGCCAAATTTAGCCTATTTACAGACAAACAAAAATATTATAATTCAAGGACTATACGGTTGGTTGGTTGCTTAGCTGGTTGCTTGTGTTGCCAAGACACTTGTAAATACACACAATGCCTATAATCAAAAACAATGAATGTCTTGTAAGAATTATTTGCAACCAGAAGCAAATAATCAGGATTATAATTTTCATTACCATTATAGCCAATAAAACAAATTTAGAATTTTATCATACTTACCCCAAATTATGATTGAAGGATTACGAAAAGATATTTTAAGAAAAGCAAAAAATAAAAATAAATACGTACTCCGTTCCCTTTAATAAGAAAATCTTAAAGTTCGTAAACAATGAAATCGTTGTGAGAGCATATTTCTCTTCTCAATTATGAAATTGTAGGTCAGGCAAGGTCAGTTTTTTTACTCGAAAAAAATTATTGTATGTACACTGGTTTCCATAAACACAAACCAACTAAAAACTCCCTTTTGCTGCCATTGCAAAATTTGTTCCACTCCGGAACTGCTTTTGCATTTTTTCATAACATTTTACCGTTAGTCATCCTTGTGTTGGTCTGCGTCTAAACCTCATTTTCGTTTAGAGCTATGCTTGATCTGCTAGATTCGGATTGATCTTTTTCATTCGTAGCAGAGCGTGGATCCAGTGTTTTATTATTTTGTGTAGCACTTTTCCAACTATCTGTAGTACAATTACAATGTGCATTCTCTCTGTGGTATTCAAACCAACGGATAAATTTCAAGAAACGGTCAAAAAAAATGGCGATAATTTGCTATTATCGCCTATTTTTTTATCTTAATTGCTTAATTAAGTTATTAATTATTGAATGATCCGATCGGATTATACTCATAAGCAGATACAGAATACATCAGCGTAATCAAATATATTTTGAAGATTTTTTTTTAATGTCTTACACGTGTCACTCCCATGTACAATACACTTACTTCTGCTTTGGTCTTGGAAGTCATAAATAGATTTCAATGAATAAATTGAATAAATTGTTTTCTGTTGATTTATTCTTTAGCCAGTGGTTCCATAGAACAAAATAATTTAAAATAATTACAAGAAATATTTCATGAAATTTCAGAAAAGTCATAACAAATGAATTTTGACAGGGCATGTACAAGTCCTGTGTTGTAGTATCACGCAGAGATTAACGTTCATGCCCTATCACAAGTGGATTTGTGTGCAAGTCTGTTACAATATTTTAAGGATAATTTTAATCAATTACTATAATGCCTAGAAAGGACGACAAACACGCACAGTAACTGGCTAGACAAATAAATTAATCGACGAAGTTACAGACAATTTAAATTATTTATAATTTTCAACAATGAAGTTAAATAATGAGAAAACAATAAAGATTCAGAGAAAAATTAATTAAGAATTTAAAAGTAAAGTAAATTTTCATTCACTATTGCCCGATGATATTGTACATTTCAGTGAGCCTCCATTGAATTTTTCATTTAATTCTTTTAATATTTCATTTCACAATTATTACTGACTATTATGAACATATCTTGTAAGCGATTTAAAAATACCTTGTCTTTAACACTAAAAAAATCAAAGAGTCTAATTGCCTTTTTTCCCCATTGTGTTGATGAACATATTTCTGTAGCACAGTATCTCAAACATTGTCAGATTATTTCTTCACCTTGTTGAAGCTCAAATTTTTCCGGTAATGGTAGGATAACATTGCCAACTATTGTTGTTGCCTAATCTTTTTCGATAGGTTTCACAGCCCTTCCTTCCTATAACGATCGTTCTTAAAAATATATTCCTTGAAAGCCAGAAATCTGAAGGTTTTGAGAAGCCTTGAACTCCTTTTAATATTTAAAGCTTGAACATCATGAACATTTTTCATTTTCATCTTCGCTCAAATACGAATCTGGATTGCTCGAAATTGAAGTGATCACTACTAAATTTTGTATGTACATTTTGAACATATAAGCAAGATATAGCTTCTGTGCCAGTATAGGCATCTTCTCTTTCAACTGATACCAACAATCAGGCGATGACCCTACTAATGCAGTGTATTGTGTTGAAATCTCGAAAAGAAAATACGTATTTGAGGAGTGTGGAAGGAGAGAATAGGAAGTATCAAGGGATACGAATCATACTTTCTGTACAAAGTTTGTATCTTATACAAGCTTGATCAATTTCATTTTTCTGAAGGAGTAGTGTTTAGTAAAATAACTTCACTAAAATATCGGAATCTCCAGCTTACAAACAAAAATATTCCATCGTATCTATGTCTTAAACACATGCCTTGCATTCGGAGTGTACCGTGGGCAAGCTCAATAGTATACTCAAGTTCTGTATTCTAAAATAAATATTTCTTTTGGCGAATTCCTTTCAGCAGAATTCTGGCAAAATCCCTGAGGGCAAATGAAATTTCCATGAAAAGTTACTCCAAAATGTTGTTCGGAATTGTAGCTACCGCCACTCATCGATAAAATACCCCGTGGGTGGTGAGAGGAGCACCTGCTATAATAGACCAATTAATTAAGCTGTAATGCAGCAAAGAAAAATGAAAAGTTTAAAGTGCTTTATATCATTTCTGTGCTCATTGGTGTAGGAGAAGGAATTCCAACAATAAAAAACTTTAGAAGCATTCATGGAACCGTTCGTCCCCTTTAATATCATTCGGAAATGGTGGAAACTTACCATTCAGCAAAAGCTGTTATCATACCTTAGAAGATAAAAAAAAAGAAAAACGAAAATTTATTTTAGAAGATTTTGATATTCTTTCATGGTTTGGGTATTTTCCACTTATATCATAGAAATAAAAGAGATTATTTAAACAAATTATTTTCTAATAGTTCAAATTATTCAAAGTGCTTTACTGACTTTCATGAAATCCCTGAAATGAAGTGCGTTGTTCCATTGCTTCTATTTGATTCCATTTCAATATCTATTTCGAAATGATTTACTACATTATGCTAATGAATAGAATAAACCCTCTCTATATAAATATTTGACTCACTCACTCACTCACTCACTTACTCACTCACTCACTCACTCATTCATTAGTTAGTGGCATTTGGTTGTGTGATTTAATAAAAAATGCATGCATATTCGTTTAAATAAAAATTGATTTAATTTTCTTAAATTGAATATTTTAATCTTATTATTATTGTTCAGTGTTATGCGCTACATTTGGTAGATGTTGGGTATACGTTATGGTATATGATAACCAACAAAATGAAAAAGCCAATACAATAAATTGACGTCAGTAGTTAATAAGTTAGAGCTTAAAATGCATTTTAAATGCGAATTTGAAAATTATGTCATGCAAAGTCATGATGATTAGTTGAAAAAAATAGTGACGTCTTTTCAATATCCCACATTGGTTTAATAATAAAGAAAATTTACGGCTTAATTATGTATTCTAAATTTCAGTAGAATTCTAATAATTCACTGATAAACACAAAACACAAAAGCAACTTTATTGATAGTATAGGTTACATACATAATTGGTCATTACAACCCTTCAGTCAGGATTACGATCTAGCTTCTCGCACCACCCATGTTGTGTGTGTTAATTTTTATACATTAGTGGCGGGACCTATAATTTAAAGTCGACTCCGAACGACAAATTTTTTTGAGAAACTTTTTCATGGCAATTTTATTTACTCTCAGAGTAGTTTTGCCAGAAATCTGCTGAGAGGAAGTAGCCGAAGAAATATTTTTTTTTTCATATTTCGTTTTGTTCGAAATGTCTGGCCTGGAGTTTGAACCGTGGCCTTACAGTCTAATAAGTCAACACACTAACTACTAGACTACGGTGACCTCAGATAGTATAGGTTAGGTTTGTCAAAAATGTCAAGAAAATCAAATCGTTGGGAAAGATCAACATTACATAGGAAACATTACGCTAAAAATCCAGTGATTCGAAACGAATATGATAATGAACAGAGACACGGAAGTAGATGAAAATAGTACGCTCAAGAAAACAAGAGCAGTAACTGGACAATTACAACTCGTATAAAGAACTACACAAATATCCAGAAAAACCTAACTTATAATACTCAACACATATGTGAAGTCTACTTCGCTAACAAGTGCTTCCGAGTCATATTTCTAACACAGAATCAGCAATATGTTTCGTTTAAAATCTTATTACGTAAAATCTTATTTAACTTGTCATTACAACCCTTTAGTTAGGATTACAACCTAGCTTCCTAGCTCCACCCATGTTGTGTGTGTTTACATACATACATAATACATAATTGGCCATTACAACCCTTCAGTCAGGATTACGGCCTAGCTTCTCACACCACTCATGTTGTGTGCGTTAATTTTATACGTGAGTAGCGGGACCTACAGTTTAACGTCGACTCCGAACGACAGAATTTTGAGAAACTTTTTCATGGCAGTTTATTTTACTCTCAGAGTTTTTGCCAGAAATCTGCTGAGAGGAAGTCGCCGAAGAAATATTTTTATTTTTCATATTTCATTTTTGATGTCTGACCTGGGATACGAACCCGGGCTTTACGAATAGTAAGCCAACACACTACCTACTACGCCACGGCGACTGTGTGTGTGTGTTTATTTTACCTTTAATTCCAATTCCGAACGACAGATTATTGAGAAACTTTTACTGGCAATTTTATTTACTCTTGGAGTTTTTAGCAGAAAACTGCTAAGAGGAATTCACCGAAAGAAATTTTTTCTTTCTCATCTCTCTTAAAGTGCGATATGTCTGAGAAAGGTTTAAAACCATTTGCTTCCGTCTAATAAGCCAACACACTACCTATGAGGCTACGACCAACCCACATATTTTTAACCGTTGTTACGTGTTTTTAACTACTACGGTTACCATATTTTTAGTTTCTCAGAGCTTTCGATTTTTTGTCTTTTTTTTTCTTTTTTATTGTTTAAATCACTGCATTTCCTTATGAAGTCCTACAAGTGATTTCAACAATTGAAAAGAAAATTTAAATTCATTTTCTCTTCTATTCTCCTCACCCAGTAGTAATTTGTTATAAGACTATGGCATGAGTATGTAAGCGCGTGCAATGCACATGTACACCCAGTGTGTAAGCGCTTAAAAGCCCATTAAATGTTGAGAAGACTTAATCGAAATTTAAAGAACATTTTGCGTAAAGTAAAATCAATCATTTTGTGAAATTCTTTGGTTTGGGGATGACAGCAGCGTAATTAGCCGAGAACCTTTTGTATAGTAAATGGACAAATGTTGACTTTTCTGAAGGGCAGAATAATAAATGACATGAATTTCATGTTTTCTTTGTGTTCCTTTTTTTGCGGATGGTATGCAAAAGCGATTAGGCGGGCAGCATGACAGATTAAGTAGATTTCAAGGTAAAGCAAACTGATGAAACAGAAGAAAATATCATGAATTCTTGTAACAAAAATAAATTAATTTTATTGTAAATTAAAATAAATGATTTCAAATGATTAATATGCTTGCTATTGTTTTAAGTTGTATTTGAAATTGAAAAAAATAGTTGAAATAAGAAATTAATTTCCTATTTTTGATTTAGAAGAAGAAAGGATGAGTTTTGACATAATAAAACTGTAATAAATTGTGCATTTAATATTTTAACAACAATAATTTAATGCTTAATACTAACTCAATAAAAAAATTTGTTTTCTCAAGAACAGATATTAGCTGAGATGGTAACTTTATTATACTAAAAGTATAGTAGGCCTCTTATGTTGGATATGTCTGACCTGGTAAACCAACACACTACATACAGCGACTAACAATAAGTCAACGAAAAAGAAAAATACGAAAAGCTAATATGTACTTACTTATTTAATTTGTAATTCTATACAGGTTGTATGTGTTAATTTTATCCATGTATGGTGGAATCCGAGCGTCAGATTTGAAAAACATTTCATGACAATTGTATTTATTCTTATATTTTTTGCCAGGAAACTTCTAAGAACAAGTCGCCGAAAGAAATATTTGTTTGCAATATTTCCATGGGCTCTCATCTAATAAGTCAACAAATCGAGTTGTTCACTGACAGCCTATCCCTGCAGTAAAACAATATCGGATAGAAGACAGAAACCTCTCTAAATATGCGATAACATATAACAATGTAATTTGCTACTCCTATAATTCGAATTCAGTTTCTTGAGAACGAGTTGTACCAACAAAGTTACCAAACAGGATTTAAAGGTACACATCTATACATATATGTATATAATAATGTCACTGCTTTTAATTGAGGCCTTGTTACTGGTAGCCTAAAAAGCTAACTCAATTAGAAACTAATTAAGCTAGCCGTTGTATAAAAGAGAACACGACCAGTAAGCCAATACTGCGAGGATATAAGCAAGCTTAGGGAAGAACTAATAAACCCACTCACATACAGCTGAAAAAAGTTTTTTTTTTTTTATTATAAGACTACAAATATTCAATTCCTATAGAATCCTATACTGAACAGAGATATGTACTATTGAGTACGTAATTCAATAAAAGACTACGAGAATGTGTAAATAATAAACGATGTAAAGAATTTAAAAGAATGAAAAAAATCTCACACATTTTAATTAGAACATTTGTGTTCTAGATGTTTAAACCGTTGATCAGCAGCCCATTTAATTGTTTATAATTAAAGGGAACGTTTTCAATAAACAAACAATAAAGACGGACTATTTTTTATAGATCATGTTAAAGGTATAAACAATAAAACCATACGGTGAGACATTATTTAAATATCACGTATTGTGTTTACAAATTAATTAATCAATAAAAATGTATATTTTTAATAAATAAAACAACACGTGAATGTTAAAAAAAATAAAACAAGTTTTTTTTAGAAAAAATGAAAATATTTATAACATTTGATATCCAATAAAGTTAGAAACGAATGAAAAAATTAAAAACAATTTTTGCAAAATGTTTAGAATATGGTCATTACAACCCGTCAGTCAGGATTACGACCTAGCTTCTCACACCACTTATGTCGTGTGCGTTAATTTTTTCTATACATTACTGGCGGGACTTACAGGTAACGAACGACAGAATATTGAAAAACTTTTCATGGCAATTTGTTATTTAGCCTAAAAGTTTTTGCCAGAAATCTGCTGAGAGGAAGTCGCCGAATAAATATTTTCATATTTTAGTTGTGATGTCTGACCTGGAGTTAGAACCGTGGCCTTACGTCTAATAAGCCAACAAACTACCTACTAGTTACGACGGCTTAGATACACCTAATTTTGAAAAGTTCCATTGAAAATGGTATTCTAGACGTGATTAGTTTGTTTACGATGCCAATTATCTCAATAGACTTAAGAGTCAAATTCCACATTTTTCACAGAGTTCCATACATACATAATTGGCCATTACAACCCTTTAGTCAGGATTACGGCCTAGCTTCTCACACCACTTATGTTGTGTGTGTGAATTTTATACATGAGTGACGCGACCTACTGTTTAAAGTCGACTCCGAACGACAGATTTTTAAGAAACTTTTCATGGCAATTTTATTGACTCTCAAAGTTTTTGCCAAAAATCTGCTGACAGGAAGTCGGCCAAGAAATATTATTTCATATTTTCGTTTTGATGTCTGACCTGGGGTTTGAACCCTGGCCTTACGTCTAATAAGCCAGCACACTACCTACTCGTCTACGGTGACTTCTTTTCACAGAGTTACACACCCAAATTTTTTGATTTATGAACCAAATCCATATTCACAGTAACAGAAATGGTCGTCCCGGAAGCAGCCGACTGATATAGCAAAAGTAAAATCTGTCAAACAAACAAACAAAAAAAAAACGAAAAGAATTTGACATTAATAGACTCTGTACATATTTTCTTTAATGTCAGATTTAAATATGAAGTTTATTGAATTTAAACGAGCTTAATTGAATTAAACAATTTAATTACATTAACAGTTTTATAGATACAGATGTGGAAAACCACATCGTCATGCCTTTCAAAGGCAAAACAAATTAAAATGTTATGCAACAGCTGTAATGCTAAACAATAGCATTTCTATTGAATCTGCCTACTTTAACATTTGATAAAGCGCATCTTGTTGAAGCTACATTTTACAAATTAGTGGTCATTTCTTTAGTCCGTTTTGTCAAATCACTAATCAACAGATGTAGCAGTCAACACTAAGTACAAATAATGAAATTCTTTTATTTAAATGGGCTTTACCGGCATTTCAAAGAAAAATTATTTTCATCGATGAAGCCAATATCTGGTTGAATGGGTACGTGAACAAACAAAATTCGTGGATTTGGGCAATACTGGTGGAAATTCTGCACGAGTGATTTGAAACCGAGGACATCTCTTCCAGAGAAGCCATGGCTGAACACTTCGTTTTATTTTAATTTAAAAAAAGGATGAGCATAATAAAAGACCCGATATAATATGCAAACAGTGCCAGGAAAATACTTATTAACTGAAGCAACACTTGATCAATTGATTTAAGCCGTCGTAGTCTAGCAGGTAGTGAATTGGCTTATTAGACGTGAGGCCACGAATAAAAAGAAATATAAATTACCTCTCAGCAGTCTTCTGGCAAAAACTCTAAGAGTAAATAAAATTCCCATGAAAAGTTTCTCACAAAAACTGTCGTTCGGAGTCGACTTAAAACAGTAGGTCTCGTCACTCATCAATAAAATTAACGCACACAACATGGGTGGTGTGAGAACCTAGATCGTAATCCTGACTAAAGGGTTGTAATGAACAATTAATTAAGTAAATACCGTTCCCATATAAGGAGCATTCGAATGAGCAAATAATTAAACTAATGCAGTCTGTCGCGAGCTTTCAGACAAGGCTTTATGAATAGATAGATAGGGCTTAATTCTTAAGGGTGTGTCATGGCAATGTGATGGATAACGTTCGTCAAATAGCACATTTACTAATCTTATTACCCTACTATAACATGAACTATGTTTTATAAAAAGCAACGTAACATTGCTAATGTCTTGTCCATAATTATGGCGGATAATGTAGGAACACGATGGGTTTTTAAACAAAATAATATGACTAAATTTTTATGTGCGCCCTCCTCAATACATTGCACAAATAAAATAATCGACCTACTTTCTACAACAGGTATAATAAATTATTAAAAGTGTGATAATTTTGAAAAGATTAAATAACTATTATGCTTTACAAATTGTTCTATTATTAAATCCGTATGTATGACTGTCATCATCTTTATATTTAAATGCTCAAAAGTTTTCCCTTCTTTATCTTAATGGCTGGTAAAATAAATTTCTTGTATTTTATCAACAAATTTTGTTAATTGCACAATTAATTACAATTTCAAAGTATGTCTGCTTTAAATATTTATTACTTTCGATAATGTATTTCTTTTTTTGTTTTTGTTCTAAAAATGTTTTATAACAAATACTTGTGAAAATTTCAATAAAAAAAAATATTTTTCCTCTTTTTGTTTGTGAGAAATGTTTTAAATATTTTTAAATCTTAATATTAACAATAAAGGCAATAGCATTAATATCTGTTTCTTTAAAGGCTTGCATAGTTTTTAAACAATTTTAACACCTCTTTATAGGAAACTCAATCAACCATCTAATCACACACCCACCCATTTATTTCGACAACAATTTATTAAAAAAAAATTTGTTTATCTACGTGCATGTATATGTACATACACATGTACTTATGGTATATACAATTGTATATTTTGTTTGATATTTTTAGTAAAATAAATAAATTTTAAAATTAAATAAACATTTATTTAATAATTGTAGCTGCACGAGTATATGTAGAATGCATTTCTAAAATATTTAAAGCAAAGATAAAAATATTTTCATTCAAATTAAAAATCCACTTGCATTGTAAAAACTACGGTTTAAAATTCGCTAGAATTTGAAAGCATACAAATTCCTATTCTCTTAGAAATTTAGGGAGATAGAGCTCTTCCAGAAAAATTTTTTTATTTCTGCGGACTTCACATTCTGTCCAGCTTGCCAATCTAAAAACTTAACCATGCAAACATCGCAGACCCTTCCCTAAAAAAAATTGGGAAGGAATAATGAAGTATTTTGCAAAAGTATTTGAATAGAAGAATCAAAAATCTTTCATCTAATCATCGCCATAGAAACGTGCATTCATAGAGTCTGTCTGAAAGTTTCAGTGACCACCCCATAATCAGACTAGACTACATTTGTTTAATTATTTATTCATACGAATGTTAGACTCATTGGAATGGTGGGAATATATTTAATTTACTTACTTAATTACTCACTAAAACGCTCTTGTTAGTATTAGAAACCTACGACGAATTTGAGAAACTTTTCATAGCAATTTTACTTCCACTCAGAGTTTTTACGAGTACCTGTGGAAAGTACCCAAGAGGAAATCACCAAAAGATATATTAATTTCATGTTTTATTTTTTTGGAAGTGTCTAAGCTGAGGATTGAACCCCTGGCTCTCATCTAATAAGCCAATACACTTCGGGGACTTTAGATTAAACCCTTCTCAGAACGTCGCATATGTTTGATTGGATAAAATTAAGTTAAAATTATTTAAAGAGTAAAAAGAGCAAGGTTTTTCACTAATATACTGCATAACACAAGTATTTTAATAACAATTTCAAAGAGGGCATAAATTTTGGGCAACCAAAAATAAATGAAGGCTAAATAAATCGAAAGCTAATGTTGCCAGTGAGTTGTAGAAAAAGTTTAAATTTAGTAAGGCTGGAAGGAGAAGTCGCCCTAGTCTAGTAGGTAGTGTGTTGGCTTATTAGACGCAAAAGCATGGGTTCGAGCCCCAGGCCAGGCATCAAAGACAAAATACAAAAAGTATTTCTTTGGTGACTTTCTCTCAGCAGATTTCTGGCAAAAAAACTCTGAGAGTAAATAAAAATTGCCATGAAAAGTTTCTCAATAAATAAAAATCTGTCGTTCGGAGTCGACTTTAAACTGTAGGTCCCACCACTCATGTATAAAATTAACACACACAACATAAGTGGTGTGGGAAACTAGGACGTTGTATAATGGGTCAATTCGACCTCCGGGTACTGTACTTGTCTTAATTGGCAAGTACACGTCCTCTAACCTAACCTAACCTAAATAAAGCGAAAGCTAATGTTGCCAGTGACTTGTAGAAAAGGTTTAAATTTAGTAAGGCTGGAAGGAAAATTAAAATTCCAAAGTGTCTGGAAAACAATAATTTGCCCGAACAACGCCAACAATGGTTGGTAGACCATCTATAAGAAAGTAAATGATATGTCATAGTAATAATTGAAAATTTTTCAAAAAAAAAATCACAAAAGTTTTGAATTCTCTTTTTGTTTCATTTATTTTGGTTGACAATGTTATCTTTCTTTTCCTTTCATCTGTCAAAAAAAAAATTTCAGAAAATAAACATTTCTTTGTCATAAATTCCAAGGATCTCATGAATTACATTTTAATTTTTTTATTTTCGTTGTAATAAAATTAAACATAAATTTCAAGAACATGTAAATCGCATTGATAAAATATCAATCAAAAATTCAATTAATTAAACTTACATTGCCACACACAGCCACACATAAATAAGTAAATGCAAAGGTAAAGTAATGTTTACAAGTATCGTTAAAGAAAAATCAAAGAACAGAATCTTTTATACTCATGCTCTATAGCGGCACTCACATTTCATAGCTCATTTCAATTAAGGCCAATATAATATTAACAAAAAAGAATTGCTAATTAATTAATAAATGAGATTAAAAGATGTCATTAATTTTTTATCAATATTAATGGAGGGTAGGTAGAATCAAAAGGAATATCAATATTTTTATAACTTCAATTTGTATTTGATGACTCAAAGGAACGTTTTGCTAGGCTTTAAAGGAAAAACTACAAGAAAACCAATACACATACAATAATATACTAACTCTATTTAAGCATATAGAATGGAAGATTACAGTATTAAACCTTGAAATTTTTATTCTATTAGAAAAGAGGCGTGTTGGGCAGAACTCTTCTCTTTAGGCTTTTCAACTGGGAATTATGTTTCCTTCCCTTTTCCTATCCCCTCTATTATCCTGCCATCTTAAGGGCGTTTCGTACAATGGGTCAATTTGACCTCCGGGTACTGTATTTGTCTCATTTGACACGTATACGTCCTCTAACCTAAACCTATGTTGATAGCATAGCAAAAATAGTTGAAGGAATAATATGCCTAGGCATGAAAGCTATTCCAAGACATAAATAGTGGTTAATTCAGATATGCAAATTTACAGTTCGATTTGAGAGTAGGCATTCAGAAATGGACGCAATAACAACTGTGCACACACTGATCTGCTCCGCAAACAGTCAAGAACTTTGTGTCCCGCAGTACTAAGGCTCTCTACGAACAGCTCTTGTGTACTAAAGCTCTCTCCTCTCCAAAGGGAAGTAAGAGTTTTTGGTCATTCATTATATGGGGAATCATGCTAGTTCAATCCCTGCCCTTATAATTAAGTACCGTCCTCTCACTAGCGCGATTGATAAAACTAGCCTTTTAGCTGAAATATTTCCAAATAATTCCAACCTACCGGCAAGAAATCAAACACAGCCCGAACTCGGAAAGGGTGATAGTAACTACTCCTTCATATATTATAGATATTCTTTCGGGCTCGTGCAGTCAAAAGGCTTATTACGGATCTCACTATAAGCAAGTCTTCTGAATTGGTCTTGAAGCAGTGTTTGTCGACACTTGCTAATGTTTTCAGTGCCTCGTATCGTGCCGATATTTTTATATTTAGCTAGAAGGTTCCTTATGTAACGTTAATCCCCAAAAAGTGTGAAGCTAATAACCCTGATTATCACCGCCCAATAACAATATGTTCCGCACTTTCCAAAGTTATGGAAAGCCTGATAAATCGCCATCTTTTGAAATATCTAGACTCCAACAACCTAGCAGTACGGTTCTACTGGTGACCTACTGGTGTTGCTCTCGGAGAAGTGAAACCGGTTTATCCGACAATTTCGTGAGAGCAAAGTTGTGGCTCTAGATATTTTCGACAGAGTACACACATTGCACTCAAAGCTAACATAACCAATGCCATCTGTCAAATTTATGCGCCTGATTTACATATGTAACGGAGCCATGGACTGTAACCATGCTTAATAGATGATTAGAGCCACAACTTTTCGCTCTCCAAAGCGTTAAATAGTCTGACCTCAAAATGAAGAAATTATATTGAAGAAAACCTTTGAATTACGGCTTAAAGAAACGCCAAAAAAAAAGGGAGAATAATGGTAGTGACTCTTGGAACCATCTAAAACTCATTTCAAGCAGAAATGCTATAAAAAGATGCTGTTACTGACACCCTTTCGATTTTGGACAGTTGTAGAGAGGAGGAGAGAAAATTTCCGTAGACTAATTGCAAAGAATTCAGCTAAAATTTATAGCCTAAAGTAACGACCCAGTAATATTTAAAAGTTGATTGTTTCTCTAGAGTATTGAAATTGTTAGGGACGCGAAATTTAAAATGCAATAATTACGCTGTACATTTACCTTATATTCTATTGTATAATAAATAAATATTTTAATAAATTATAATTAATAATAATTAGTCTTAATAATTAATAATTAATTAATAATAATTAGTCTTACCTTTAGCGTAATTCATTGAGATTTTAATTCTTTTATAAAACTTTTATATTTTTGCAGGTATCGTTACAGTTGATATTGAAATGTAGCATTTTAATGTTGTTCGGAATACCCATCTGTTTTCAGTATTTTAAATAATATTTTTTATTTTTTTGTAATACCAATAAAGTTGTTGATGCATTTTGTTATTCTATTCATTGATTTGTTATTACATTTATAACTTTAACAAAAATTGATTACATTTATGAAATTTTATATTTTCTGATGAATTTCTGTAAAAATATTAGAATATTTCGTTTCACTAAAGGTTGAGTAAACATAATATTTTTCAATTTGCGCAATTTTATTACACTGTGGCATAGGACTTCTACTGTTAGGGCATATTGGCCCAATTCCGTAATTTAGGTTTAAAACCGAAGAACACGTAAAAAAATTAAAAGAAGTGATTCGAACATGGCCAAAAAGTTCTGGCAACGTATGATACTTGAGGACATCTCTACATCAATGATCATTTTCATGCTCACAATGACCTAAGATAATGCTGAAGCATTTGAATGCAAACATTCGCCGGGGTACCGTGCGAAAAAGTGGTCGAAAAAGACCAAACCCTTATTATTTATTGTATATTATTATTAATTATTATATATTTGTATTTTATTTTAATATTTCAGCAAATTTATAAATTTTAAAATTTTTTTTTTCATTTAAATTTTTATTGGTTTAAGAAATAAAAATGAACAAATATTAATAATTAAGTTCCTTAGAATATTTTGTACAAATTATTAATATTTATTTATATTTTTTTCATCGTATTCATTTTTTTTTTTTGTTTTTAGATTAATTTTTTTTATCAATTTTTAATAAATGTTTTCTGTGCAAAATTCTTGTTTTTATTATTGAGAATTATTTTTACTAATTTTCGTACACATACACACGGGTGTATTTTTAATTTAAATGTCATGTTTTCTACATCTTTACAAAAATATTACGTACATATCCATACATAAGTGGATACATATTCATTTTATTTATTATATTTTTTTGTAGACAAATTTAAATTGTAAACAATTTTTATTTGAGGTTTTTTTATGCATAACTTTTTATATTTTTAATTTATATTTCTTTTTTTTTATATTTCTTCCTTTTGTGTGTGTTTACATTTTTAGTATTATGATTATTTATTTAAATTTTTTTAATTTAAATTATTTAATTTCCAAGAATTTTTTCTGATTTCGCAGATTTAAATTCTTTTTGTTTCGTATATTATTCAACTAATTGTAATTTTAATTTTATTATTATTTCTTTATTTATAATTTTCGCATTTCCCAGAGTTTTTTCGAATTTTATTCACCTGTTTTCATAAATTTTTTTCATTTTAATATATTTTTTTATTTATTTTTTATCTTTATTTCTTGATTTACATTACATTTGTATTTAAATAACTTTTTAAACTATTAAACTATTGAAACAACATATTCCGCTTGTCACTGTATTTTCATTATATTTCCATCACTTTTTCAATTGAAAATTCATGGTTTTAATGTCTGTGCCAATCAACACTTGTTGCACTTCATTTAACTCTTATATACGTGTACCAACACCAACACTAAAGCAGTCAGCTTTCGTTTACCCCCAGAGATGGGAAATCAATTAAAACAAAAGCTGACAGCTACAGCTATAAAAAAACATGTAGTTTTTTTAAATGCTGTTAAAGCTACCGTTAAAACCAAAACAAATGTGTTAAATTCACACTTTGCTTTACTCTCTGACGCCTCTGTAAAATACACTCACTTTATAACACTTAAACACAGGCGCACAACAATTAGTAAAACAATAGTAATAAAAAACCTCGTATTCTTTTTTAAGATTTTCAGCTAACTATTCCGTAAGGTTTTTAAAATTTAACGGTGCCCATGTACGGTTCTAAATTTTACAACCATTAGAGCGGTTATATCTTATACCCTTAACGTCTAGAACGACAATGAAACTTCTTCGTTTACGGTTAACATTGTATAGTCCAGCTGGGTTGGCACTTGTTGGAGCTCAAACATTGCGTTGGAGGTTTGATATAAAAACAAAACAAATGAGCTTTTATTTAAAAAGTTCCAAAAAGCAAAAGCTTTTATTTGTAAACATTTAAATGTGTGTGATCGCTTAAATGTGTGTTATTAGTATTCCAATGTAATTCAAGTGCTTTTGGGTGTGTATGCACTTAGTTGTATATGGTGAATGCATTTTGTTACTGGTTTTGTGTATGTATAGGTGTGTTCCTAAAATAACACTACACTCTACGACTACTTGTTGCTCTTTGTTTCTACTCACGCATGCATACACATACTCATCCAACACACACACTCTAACACTATCTGCAACGAAAAAAAAAGTGAATGAAACTGTGTTTTATTGCTTTTCATTTTTCTCTCTCTTTAATTACATTGCGGACATTCTTTTATTTACTCACACTATTATTTGTTATAAAACATGTCTTTAGTGACCAACAATTTACAATTATTGTTGTAACATTATTTATACATGTTTACATCGACAATTGTTTGTGTGTGTGGGTGTGTGTGCGTGTAACCTCGTTTTATAAATTAACTTTTATTCTGTTTTTCAAAACCAACATTTCCTTTTTTTTTAATTTTTCAAGGCTCTCTTGTATTCTATTCTCCTCGCACTTTCTTTTTTCTATTTTTTTTTGGTCTCCTATCAATGTTTAACTTATTTTTACGATGAATGAAAAAACTTAAACATTTATATTACTTTGCAATAGTATTTCACATTAACACTGCTAAAGAATAGGCAAATGAATAAGTATGCTGAGCTTTAAAACTTTATATGTAGTAATGGTGCATGGCCTATACATACATACATATGTAAATAATAAAATAGAAATTATTTATCCTTTTTAAAGGGAAATAAAATTAGGCCAGCATAGCTAACTAACATTCAAGCACAATTAAGCCAAACAAAAATAACAAAAATTATGTCCATGTACTTTAGAGACCTAGTCTAGCGGCTGATATTCAACATGGTGTTTAATTCTCGTATACATTTTATTAATGACTCTCAAATTCCAAGCATTTGTTCTGATGATTCATTCTCATCATCACAGAATCTATGTATTGTGTTCAAGATGAACTCCATTCTAAACAAATATTCTTTGTGTTAGGCCTGGATAGTCGTATTGCTATACCTTGTCATTCATGTCCAAGTTGAATTAAGCACATCATTCGATGTCATAGACTTCCCCATGGACTTGGAATATTTTACTCTGGGACCAAAAACTATCATTGTGTCTTGGCCCATCCGTACATCTTCAAATGGTCCTTCTTTTAAGAGAGTATTTAACCTCAATCCATTTTTGTTATTAGGTCTCGTTGCGAAGAATTTATCACAATCATAGTCCACTGAGTCTGTCCAGGAGAGAGTTAATTCTTGGATTATACTGTCAACCTTTTGCAAATCACAATGATATGTCTGGAATTTACTGAAATGTTCTCTATATGTGCCTTCCATATAAATTTACTGTCCAGTGATGTTCCCACCAGGAGTCGGCAATTTTTCCTCACTGCCTCACTGACAAGCACCATCGTTTTACAATATCAAGACCATTTTGATGGATGTAACAGAAAGCGTTATCAAATTTTCCTTTAGCCATCAGAACTGCACTATTTACTTACCCTTGGCAGTCAATGCACTTCTCAGACCACTTTACCATCTCCTCACTCGTGGAGGGTTCATTCCCAACTGGGCCTAATATTATCGTCCAATTATCGGCAATGACTAATTTCTAAGCACTTAGATTACATCCTTTAAATTACATGCTTCATACCATATGTAATATATAAAATTTTTTTTCTTAATCTTCTCTTAAAGTTTGTTGTTTAATATCATAACTCTTATTCAAAATATTTAAACAAAATTAAAACAATTACAGTAAATAACGAAACTTAAGCAATTCTTTATTAACACCTCCATCCAAAATTCGTATGTGTATTGGGTATACATTTTAACTCAATTGTTCACTACATTCCTGATTGTATTTCTCACCTTTTGTTTTTTTGTTATAGATATGTATGTATGTCGGTATGTGTTACAACAAATATTTTCTCTGTGTATTTATAAATACAAACAACTATTTGTGTATGTTTGTATAGGTGTTTGCAGTGAAAATTATTTTATATTCACGTGATTCCGTAACAAACTAAAATAAAGAGAAAAAAATATTGTTCTTAAACACATTCTCGTGCTACCGACCATCCATTTAAGCGATCATTTGTTTGTTCTTGTTGCGCTTTTTTTTTTTTGGTTTTTCTTTTAATATTTTTTTTTTCTTTTTATAGATTTCTGTTGTGTGGTATTGTGTTGTTTTTAATTATTTACCACTTAATTACGGTGATGTTGTTTTTGGTGCTTTTGTTTTAACCGTTTATTAAAAATGGAAGGAATTTACTTTGATATAAAAGTATTAATAAACAACAACAACAATAACAACTACAAGTTACTTAATAACATAAATTGTGAAACACAGTGTTAAAAACCATGACGAAGAGAGAGAGAGTGAGAGAGGTTAAAATTTATAAAAATCTCTCTTCATAAAAATGTAGTGGATGGAACAATACAACTGCGACTGAGATCTTAATTAAACGCACGTCATGGCAATCAGTGAGTGGGATGGCGTTGTGTAGTTATTAAAAAGCTTGACTAAAAACCCGAGCAAATCATATTTCAGTTGTTTTTCAGGCAATGCTGACTTCAAAAGGATCAATTGTATATGGTCTCTATAGATAAACATAACATCTTATGCCTTAGCTTTTATCACACAAAGTTTCTGAAACTTTTTTCTGAACTTGCCTTATGACTTGCATATGTATCTCACCTAACAATTTGAACTTCACACACTAAATAAAAAAAATATATTAAACAACCCATGGAAGCTAATTTTATAACCCATTATTCCACTTTTTCTTATAAAATTTTTAAAATTAAACCAGCATTTATCTTTAATTTTTCTTTTGATATTCTTGATAAAATAATTTCCTTATAAAAAAAATCTCTTCTTAAGAGGCAAACTGGCCTCGGGCTGGCAGAACATAAACTTTATTACCATTAATCAAGTTTTTATCTTGCCAACAAATACACAAGAAAAAGTTTTTATTTTTAATGCGACTAACAGTGAAATGTTATGCAATATTAAGACGTAGATTCGTTAAATAAAAGATATCAATTAGAATCGATTCAAAAACGTATGTCTGTCCATTTAAGTAATACATGAAATCAAAGTAGGAATAAAAAAAAAACAAGAATATAAGGAAGACCACCTAGACGAAAATTAGATAAAGTAATATGGGGTAATTGTTAAAAAGTTTTGAAATTTAAAACGAAAACAAAAAACAGAAGTAGTTATGCTACTAATTTCATCACATTCGTTTTAAATATGATTGCCAGCATATGTACATATGTCCATCGCGATTACAAGTTACATGCTGCATACGATCAATTCAATTTTTAACTCCTTTTTCCAATAAACCTAAACATATGGCAACAATGGTGTTTTGAAAATAGTTTTCGGTATTTCAAGAGTTGCTGATTTATTTTAATTAGCACAAGTCACCACCAACTTTTCATGGCAATTTTATTTGCTCTCAGAGTTTTTGCCAGAAATCTGTAGAGAGGGAGACGCCGAAGAAATATTTTTCATATTTTCGTTTTGATGTCTAACCTGGGGTTTGAACCGCAGCCTTTACGTCTAATAAACCAACACACTAGCTACTAGATTACGGCGACTACATAATAGACAAGATTATGTGGCTCAAACTACAACTCAGACATCTCGAACAAATCGAAATATGAAAAAATACTCCTTTCTACGAGAAAGTCGCAAAACTCCTAAAGTAAATCAAATTGCCATGAAAAGTGTCTTCAGTTTGTTCTTCGGAATCGACCTTAAATTGCAGGTGACGCCACATATGAATAGAATTAACACACACAACATGGTAATGGGAGATGCTGGGTTGTAATCCTGACTGAATGGTTGTAATGATCAGTTAAGTAATTTTCTTTAATAAGCATGCTCATCTTCGGCCTGTTTCAGATAATACTAATAAGTAAAAATTCGTGTACGAGCAGTATTTTATAGGTTTTCACAGCTTTGAAGCGATGATCTGGCTTTAAATGAATTATAACAGCCTGCCAAACCTTACTAAACAGGCTGATATTCTCAGCTACCTCATGATCTCATAAGACAAGTTCTCACGCAGCTAAAAAGAATTCGCAATTTTTTTGGATACTCAATTCAATAATTGTAAAACATTTGTGGTTCCTCTTCAAGCATTACAGGATAATTTTGGTTATCATAATTAGCCGAAGATTACAAAGAAATTTAAAGAGACTAAAAGCATTGCATATGTGGTCAAGACTTTTTTAATTATTTTTAAGCACCTTGCACTAGTAAAACGATACATATTCATAAATAGCAAACCTTTCTCTAAATATATGACTCTTCAGATTAAAGATATTCAACAGTCGACGGGCAGTTTTAAAATCAGAATCTAATACAATAGAATCTAATAGAATACTATTTAAAGAGTTTATTATAAGCATTTAAAGGGTTTAACACTTTGTTTAATATGAAATGGAATATGTATGTGTAGTGCCATTGATTACCATAATGACCAGGTAAAATGCTAAGTGTTAAGTAGAAAATAAATCCATTTACCATTAACTAGTCGCCATTTTGTTATTAAATTCGATTTAACTTTTAAAAAGTAAAGAGTATAAGTTAATAGAAGATATAAGGATAAAGAAAACTGCGCCACTAGTAAAAGTTTTTTTTCTTTCTTCTTTGCTAATATGATTAATTATTTTTAAATCTTATTAAGTAATTTTTTTAATGACTTTTTTTTCTTTTCTGAGTGATTAATCAATCAGGATTTAGTAAATCTTAGTCAGCATTTTTCTCTCAACTGAAGTTAAACTTTTCAATGTTTTTAAATCACGTGCTTTGTGTGAAATGGGATTTTATTTTGCATTTAAAATTTTATTAATTGATTTATAATCTTACTTCTTAATTTTAACAATTGCGTTATTATTTAATTTTAATTGCGTTCTTTTATTAATGACCGTTTTCTAGTGACACCTGCCACATGATCTTATAAAGCATGCAGTTTATTGTCACGTTAAATGATTTCAAATAAAACAGCAGTTGAGGTCATAAAAAAATCATACATATTTAAGGTTACCAACAGGAAGCCTTTATAACCAGGACATTAAAGAAATGTTTGTCAACTACAAAAGATGTTCAACAGAACTACTAAATACTGTCATAGAGGAAAGTTTCAAAATTTCGTAGAGATTCACTTTTTTTGAAAATATTTGAGGTTATAAATAAAATTCATTTGGTTTCAAAAAAGGCGAATCTTGGAAGAATATGCAAATATTTGTTGGTTAAAACAGTATCCATGCTATATCTAACACAACCTAGATTTAAAAAATGGAAAAAGCTAGCATTCGGCTCGCACTCAAAATCAGAATGGAAAGCTGAATAAGCTAGACACGGTTAGAGGAGGATTGCTTCTATGCCAGAGAACTCAACGTAGTCTAGTAAGTAGCTTATTAGATGTCTAAGCAAGCCAGACATCTTGAATAAAGCGAAATATCAAATAGTATTTCTACGGCGACTTCCTCTCAGCGTATTTAAGGAGAGTAAAATTTCTGAGAGTAAATAATATTTTATAAAAAGCTTCTCAAAAATTTGAGAATTACGTAAACTTCTATGCCAAGGCTCTTCTGTGTAAAAAGAAGGATTTGGAAGGATACATACGAGAATATCCGATAAAAGGAAAGACACTCTTCTTAAATCAAATCGGTTTGAGTAAATCAAAGCCTTTATAGGCTGAAAATCGACTTGAGTTATGAATTAAATTATCGAGAAGTAGCCTGTGAATTATAATATCGAATAGGTATACCCCGTAGTGGGAAGAAAGTTTTACCAAAACACTTACTTGGAAACAGTGCGGCGTTAATGTATCTTAGAATGAAACACCTGGTTGTTTATCAATTAATAGGAAAGTAATTAACCTTATTGCCATCGTACAGCATTCTGGTGTTTGCAGATCAATAGAGTTAGGGGAGTTGAGGGCGGTATAATAAATCGTGTGGATGCTGTACTTCACTGTCTCTACGTACCAATAAGTGTAGTACATTCTCTTCTGATACAAAAATCAATCGATGTACAGAAAACATTGATGTATTTTATAATGAATTGTTATAACATCGTGCTTCTTTACGGTTTTTTGCAACGAGGATCATATCAACAAATGTGTTTCTAATGTCCATCACCAATGAAGTTTGGAATATTTAAAATACATTCTCTACGGATACGGATATATAGCTAGTGATTATTCCTAAAAGAAGAAAAATTGCTCGATAATGAATCAAAAACTAAACTTTATTTTGAAGGGTGTACTATTTGCTAAAACATCATTGAACTTCATTTTTAACTGCTTTAAGCTTTTAGACGAAAAAATAAATTTAAAAAAGACGTCTAGATATCCTGTTTTTTTTCACAAATTGACGTTGAATTCATTAATTAAAGCATACGCATGTCAACACAATTTCTATTGCATTTAAAAACCTTCAAAATATTTAATTGAATTCTTAGTTAATTGGCAAAAAACATTTCATATGAAAGTGAAATACAAAGAAACGTGTCGTTTCTTAAATATGTACTCTTTTTTTCCGAAAGTATCCTGTACTGTGTACATTGTTTAATATATGGCTGTCTAGTGATTGGGATTATTTGTTTAATACCGTCATGAAGTCATGTGAAAGGCATGCCTTATGGGAATATTTATTATTATTATAGAGTGACTCATTAGCACAGTGGATAATTAGACAATAAAAATAATCATATTCG
This sequence comes from Sarcophaga carnaria, assembly GCA_958299815.1. NCBI lineage: Eukaryota > Metazoa > Arthropoda > Insecta > Diptera > Sarcophagidae > Sarcophaga > Sarcophaga carnaria. The sequence goes on from OY283150.1 coordinate 141,953,265, forward strand.
TAATACGTTGTTTCTCAATCAGTTGTTGGTTGCTATTAATATTATCCAGTCTCTGTGTTCTGTTCTTTTCATATTTTATTTATTTTTTTTTGTTTTGGGGAAGAATATTTATTAAAAATGTTTTTAAGATTTTGTTTTGAAGCACCCTACAATATATCGGGTGATACATTAAGCGTTTCCTATATTTAAATTTATATAAAACCAATTATGTGGGAGATATCATCGAAATATTTTATTCATTTGAAGGACATATTGATGTCATCACCATGGCTTCTCTGGGTGAAGCGCATTCGAAATGTCCAATTACCTCATGATTCAGACTGAATTTGACCGGCTTTAAAGACCTCTGTGGAGACCTTCGACTTAACAAAATCATAGAGAAGGCAACATCATCAACGTATCTCATACAAAGTGAGGCAGTAAAACCTCTTGTGAGAGATTGGGAATCAATGGACATGGTTCTTCGCCACTATATCTAATACAACAACTCAATACATTTTCACTGTGGGCTTTGTTTCTGGGCAACGGTAGATGATAACACTGTCATTCTAAAACATGGCGTTATAAGGCAATCACCTTGGCTTAATATAACTGAAGCCGCCGTAGCCTAATAGATAGTGTGTTGTTCAACCTCTAGATCAGACATCTTGACATCTCAACAGTCTTCTGAGCGTAAATAAAATTCAAATTAAAAGTTGCCTAAAACTCTGTCGTTCAGAGCCAACTTTAAACTGTAAGTCCCACCAGTTATGCTTAACATTAACCCACACAACAAGAGTGAAATGACAAGACAGATCGTAATCCTGACTAAAAGGTTGTAACTAGGTAAGAGCAATGTAAACCAAACAATCCTTTTAAGACACTTCCGATTAGTACCAAATACCAAATATTACCTTACTCTGAACACAATGCTTGTACATGTCTATGCTGGTTCTGATGGCTGCGAGCCTGATAGTTAGTTACTCATTCTTAATTATTAGGTTCACAACCAGTGTGTCTATTGCAAACTCTTATAATACGTTATCCTCAGGTTTAAACTATCATCATGTGCCATGACTGATCGATCACAAGGCGGGCTCTTTAAAGCTCGTTTTTATGCTATGATCGATTGGTATTTACTGTAGAGAATAAAATTTTCCATCAAAATTTTTCAATTTAATTTAGAAATATTTTTGAATTTACCTGATAATTAAAAGCCAATTATTACAGGTGAAATATGAGAATTTTAAGAATGGATAGGGAGAATGGTTTATTTTTATTTCTCTATGATATAGAAAAACACATGCAAAAAAAACATTTTTTCTTTAATCTAAAGTCAGACAGAATTGTTTATTTATAAAATATAAACACAATATATTGAATATAAATAAACAAAAATATTCAAATCAATTGAACACAGAAAAATTTTATGAAAAAAAATTATAAAAAATTTTCCAAAACATTGCCAAAAAACAAACACTTCATCGTCAATGGAGCAGATAAATAAATTTAAATAAATATTGTTACTAATACTTAAAATAAATTCAAAAGAAAATATAAAAACAAAATAAAATACAAGAAAAAAAGCTGTTATTAAATGGAAATATTTAAAATATGCAAAAATATGCACCAAAAAAAAAATAAAAACACGAGACGAATGGAATTGACAAATAATTGAAAAGGAAAATAAACACTACAGTTGATGGCTTAATAATCGATATACAATTTAGATTATGTAGGCGTATGACAATAAAAAAAAGAAGAAGAAAAAGAAAGAAATAACAATCGATCATAGTCGACCATGTAATACCTTATACAGCATCTTCTAAATGCAGTTCAGTTTTTAAAATTACTGTACGGTTCACAAATATGAAAAAAATTAAATAAAACGTATTTTATCCTGCTTTTGTGAATTAAAAAAATTAGAAACATTTTCATTCCCCTTCAAATAATCTACCAGAGAGGATAAATCAACAATGAACATGATAGGATGGTCGACTGCCACCGCCTTTGTCGGAATAGCCCTCGTCACTGTACCCAATACCATAGTCAATTACAACTTCACCGAATGCATCATACAAGGTCCCATCATACAAGAACCTACTGCAGCAAACAGATCAAATGCCTCGGGGAAAACTTAATTAATAAAAATGAAATTAGGGAAAGGAATAAGCCATTATTCGTATAAGAGGATATGCAAATACTTTATGTTAATCCTATAATAATAATAAAGGGCTTTATAGATATAGTGCTGGCAACATGGCAGGCATTACCCTCATAACTGACAAAAGAAAAATCCAGATATTGGTCTTTCCAGTGAACTTGCTGAAAATTGCGAGTAAACCGTACAACATATGAGTATCGATAAAACAAAAAGGCTTGTGCTATGGTTCTAACAAAGGATGGACCTATAAATCAATCATAAATGTATACAGAGAGACGAACTGCAATCTAATCAAAATTGTTACTGTTTAGTCTATGATAGCCCAAACGCAAATTGAATCTGTAATCGATTATATTCAAATGGTGGAGACTGAAATCGATGCGACGAATAATAATTCCCCAAAACAATAACTACAACGTAGCACATACATATGTGGTTCAACCAAAATAAGTAACATAAGAGTAGCGTAGCAGTAGAATGCCTAACGAAGTATAACAAAAAGCTTAAGCTAGAACCAAATGTCATTTTAAAGAACTCAAACATAGATTTCAGATTCTTGTGAGGAGCTGGATTTTATTGAGTCTCGATTCCGGCAAATTTTGTACGATTAAGGGCCATTATTAAAGTTAGGTTTAGCTAAAGTGAACCTTAGAGTCGCCTTTAACTTCTTTTCGTTATTACAACCTAGAGATAATATAAAGATAACTTTTTCAAAAGTGTGGCAGTGGCGGAGCAATGTCGATAACACTGCTCAAATTAAACAAGTTTTATTTAAACGCAGTGGTTACGACGGGCTTCTTTTTTTGTTGCATTTATTCATTTTGTTTATATTTGAAGTTGCCGTATTGAAAATAATATATAATATGGCAAGTTCTAACATAAACTTAACTTTAAAAGTTATCAGTAGGATGATCTTCCCTTTAGTTTAACGCACACTTCTACCTTATTGAAAAACAATTTATCTGCCCGTTAAAATCCTCCCTTTAGTTAACGGCGAGTAGTAATAATGGCCCTAAGGGTATCAAACAAATGCTAAAAAGAAAGCTTCCTTCAAAATAAAAACTATTTTGGTACAGTGGTATAGGATACAAAAATTAAATTCAAATAATTTTAAACAGGAAAAGATAAAGTATCTGTGACAGTTATTTTTATTTATTATTTTTTTTATTATTTTTTTTATTTTTTTATTTCGTTCAATGCAATTAAAAATTTATACAAAATCTAATAATGCCTCATCGCCAATAGGCATTGTAGAGGCTAGTTCGTTTAGAACGGATGCAATAATTTCAAGACAAATTTATAGACTGAACTTAGTTAAGAGCAATCAACAGAATTGGAGGCGTGAGGATGCGAGATATATTTAAAATAAATAAAAAATTATTTTTTTTTGCTTTCTTTAAACAAATGAAATTAACATTCCATTGTTAATTAACCGAGAGAGTGTTTTTACTACAAAAGTTATCACAGTGTGTGGGTTTAAACGCATTTAATAAATGTGGGTTATATGGCTAGCTAGCTAGCTGCCGGTTAAAAAGCTTTCTCCGTTTGTACGTTGTTGCTATAATTGTAGCAGTACTTATTACGTACATATATTATAGTTCAATAAATTAAATGTCATTAAAAAAAAGCATACTTACTATATATTTACTATTTATTATTATTGTTGTCTTTAATTATTAAATATTGTATTACCAGTGACATGACAATACAAACAACACACATTATAAATAAACGACTTGTAAATAAATCGTTAAACAAATAAATTAAAAAATTTTAAATAAAAAACTAAAACAGTTTTATTTTTTATACAATAAAATCTGGTAAACAATACAATGACTTAAATTTAAAATAAAGGTCAATGCATTTACTATATAAATAAAGACTGATTTCTCCGATATTGCTTAGAAAATTTCAATTGTCTTACACTACTTTGAAACTCTTAACCACCCTCCAAGTGGTAATCCCCTAAAATTGGTGGGGCATGCTAGTTGGTATTACACGGACTTCAAAATTGACTGAGACACTAAATCACATTAAGGCCAATGGGAAACCAAGGACATGCACATAAGAAATGGGGAAATTTTTAATTTGATTACTATTAACAGTACACTCAGCTGCAAGGCCCTTCTTGTAAGTAAGTAAGTAAGTTTGTATCTAGGAATAGAGGTAGGGTAAGAAATATTAGTTTAACTTATAAAAAAAAGATTCTTGGAATGAAATGAAGGCTACTAATTCATTCAATTCACTACTTATTCTGTAGCGATTTTCCCAGGTCGACTAGAGAATCTTATAAAAACTCCAGTATGATTGATTGCAATCTTTTTAAGGAATCTAGGGCAGAAATTATATTAGAAGCGTCTAATGATAGAAATCAACAAATAAAATGGAGAACTGTACTTAGCAGATAGTTTCAAAATCGCTTGTGCATTAAGAAAATTTTGTCAGCTAAGCTGAGGACTGTACTATAATGTATAACCTAGGCTAACAGGGCTGTCATATGGCGTTGCCCAGAAATCATGGCCTCTTTAAAAATGGATCTTTTTGTTTTATTAAATTAAGGGCCATTATTACAACTTGCCGTTAAACTTGGGTTTAGTTAAAGGTACCTTTAGCTAAAGGGAACTGTAAAGTTATCTTTAACTTTTTTTTCGTTATTACAACTTACAGATAAAATAAAATATTCAAAAATATGGCAGTGGCGGATCAATGTCGTTAACACTGCTCAAATTAAACAAGTTTTATTTAAACGCAGTGGCAACGACGGGTTTATTTTTTTGTTGTAGTTGCTCACTTTGTTTATATTTGAAGTTGTCATATTGAAAATGATATATAATATGACAAGTTCAAAGATAAACTTAACTTTAATAGTCACCAGTAGGATGATCTTAACTTTAACTTAACGCTCAATTCTACCTTATCGTGCACTTATAATAATGAAAAACAATTTATCTGCCCTTTAAAATTCTCCCTTTAGTTAACGGCAAGTTGTAATAATGGCCCTAAATGGTTTAACAAAGAGCAGAGCATCAAATCATTCACCTTTCAGACCCTCAGTTTCCAGCTACCCGAGCCCTTTCTGATATAGGAATCAAGTAAAACAAGTCTCTAAACTATCTGTCGAAATTTTTTTACTTATTGTTCAGGTATTTGTGAAAGATTTTCCTGCGCAAAAAGTTTCTTAAGAAAAAGTATGCAGTTTTCCTCGGGGGAAATTAAAAAGTTTTCCTTATCCCTTCCATAACAGTTCGGTGAAAAGCCAAAAGGTAAAATTCAATACATTTTTCGAATATATTTTCATAAATTTATTTAAAAATTGTTTTCTTTTCGACTTGTACTTATTGTATCAGTCTCTTACATGCAATGGATTAAAAATGTTACAAAGAGTAAATTAAACATGGCTTCAATATTAACTAGTAGAGAATTAATTAACTTAAAAGCAAATTTTAGTACAAAGTAAAAGCGACTGCAAAGAATTTTTAAAACAATTCAAATTACATACGCCAGGCTTTTAAATTCATTTCGGGTATAAGTGGACTATCGCATCTTATAGGTGGATTGCTTAATAAGATAAACAAAGTAAATATCATTGAGAAGAAGAAATAAAAATCAAAATTAATTGTTATTCAACATACCTTGACAAATCGGCTCTAACAAAAGCCTTCTGTGGCACTTCCCTCAAAGACAAATGATCAGTATTGTCACAGATAATACGTGCCATAGTCACTTTACGCAGTTCATTTAATTGATCGGTGGTAAAGGCTCCAGGATTAATTAATTTATTGTATTCATAGTAGTAACGATCACCCAATTTAAAGCGTGAAAATTGATCAGCAATTATTTCCGAAAATGTACTGCCAACAATGCCATCTTCGACAGGTCGTTCTAAAAGACCACCTACCCATAAGTCGATATCATCAGGTGAACGATAGACTCTGGCAAGTTTGCGGCTAATCTAAGGTGAAAATGAGAGTTAGACCCACTAACCAGGAGTTATAGTTTTAAAAACTTTCTTTAAACTTACCTTAGCTGGCAATTGACTAAAACTATGAATTCTACGATTGCCCATCAATTCCAAATAATCGTTGTAACTGCGTAAAGCCAAATCTCGTCCACGTTGAATGTTAAATGCTGCCAAATCTAAGCCAAAAGGATTGTGGCCACGAAACAGAAAATGGCTTAACTAAGAGAAAACCAACAAACAAATGTAATGTAAAAGAAAATTATTTAACAATGTAAGGATTAATTTGGCTTTGCAACACCTAAACACCTTGCCTCCTACTTACCCCTTGTGTTATGGCAGTGTCAACTTTTTGCATGGGTTGCATTAACATGGTTTTTAAAATGTCATCGTAGAATGTTCTCTTACGCATACGTGATGGATTAAACATGACATCTGGTATATTAATGACTTCATCAACCTTTCCATGTCTCTGCTTAACATGAAATCGGCCATCAACACTTGAGTGGCCCATACGAAAGGCGGCACCCACAAATTCAGTTGTAATACTCGGATTGACATCACCATTATAGTCACTGCTGTGACCATTGTGTTGGGTATTCAAACGAAAACGTCTCATTTGCAGTGGCCCTATGACTAACGGCAAATACTCATTGTAGACGATGTGCTGCAATTCAGCAATTACAATGCGACGTGCCTCCTGATACAGAGTTTCATCACTGGCTTGGGGATTTAAACGTGACAATATGTCAGCAATACGGTTGTGCTCACGAGCGAACAGTATATGGACAGCAATTAAAGAAATTATTTGATTAGTGCGACCATCACCTAAGTTCCCACAGGCATTATAAATAAAATAAATAAATAATGAGACCAAATAAATGATAAATTTCTAAAAACGAAAAACGAAAAAAATCATTTAAAAAATTCAAATCATTTTGTTTAAAATTTTTTAAAAATTTTTAGTTCAGACTAAAAGAATACTTTTTGGTTCCCCAAAAATTTCCCTTAAAAACAAATAGTACTATTTTTTGAAGCATTTAGTACAGTGTGCTAAAGGAAAAAGTAAAATAAACTAAAAGTAAACTACAAAATGAGTACCTTTTTAAAAAAAATTCTCTTAAAATTTTAAAATCCTTAGCAAAGTAGGCAATTAGTAGAATATGTATGGCTTTAGTAAGCTATTTCTAGTAATAATTTAAAAACAAAATTAAAATGGAAGAAGATAGAAGGAGGACAGAAAAGAAAAACAAAATGACAATATGCCTGGTGAAGGATACACATCTCTCAGCCACCGTAATCCAAAATACTGAATACTGACTTCCTTCAGAGATTTTATAAAACATTAAAGAATTTCCTGCCCGGGTGGTCAATCTATTTTACTAAGAACCGAATAATCACACAGAAATGCCTCCTCACATACCGTCCGAACAGACTATTCGCGACTTATATGCAATCAAGCAGGGAGGCCCGTCTCAACTAAAGATTTTGGCACTAGTGGTGCATAAATATGTAAGTCCTCGAAGTGGAACGTTCCAAAAGTTATCGTCTTACCAAAGGTTCCTTGAGACGTACGGTACTATGTTTCACTCAGTGCTTGATTAATAAGTTCGGTGTGGTTAGCCAGGAAACAGTTCAGCGAGCAACGAATAACACCAATATGTTTGCTCTCAAATGGAAGTGTAACAAAATTAGTACACATTCCGCAGCCTATGTTGATTAATCCACAAACGCTAGTTGTATGAGTTCTCTGAGTGCCGATAGACATTTACCCTCTTTCAGAATGATCACATCATTCGGATAAGAAACTACTTCAAAACATTTAAGACAGGCTTACACAGTTCGTGAATCAGCAAACCGAATGCATTTATATTCGTGAAGGCGTCCTCTATGAGAGATCTAGCCTTACTTACAACTTACCCTTAATGAAAGCCTTACTCAACAGAGAGTCCAGTTGACTTAAACGGTTTGAAACTATCTAAAGGCCATTTAGCATGATTCCTGGTAACGATATCCGCTAAGGTCGACAATATTCCAATGACAATATCCTCACAATTGGATAAGCAAGCACTTAACAGGTCCTCTATAGGTTCTAGTCTAGATTTAGTCCGTGCACCATTATCGTATTGAATGAATCATAGAATTTACGGATTTTTAGAGTTCCGGAACCACTTACACTGTTCATTCCCTCGAGAATTTCATAGAAGCTCAACTATGTTATCCTCTTTTCTGGCTACAACTCCAGGTGTAACAGAGAAGCGCATCATGATCATGATAAGTTAACCGCATGTCTGACATAAGACCATCTAGATTACTAATGCTATGAAAGCAATGTAGTAGTTAAAGCACATTTACTTACACTTTCCACAGCCACCCCGTCTGCCTTGCTAAGGTATGCCACCAATTAATTTCGACGGAAGGTAAATTGTGCGTCTCATTAACTTGTCCATATTAGTGAGCATAATATCAAGCACAGCCTCGAAAGGTAAGCGTGCTACCAACGTCACAATACTGGATCAGAATAACAAAATTTAAAACTGACACATCTCTACTATTGCATTCCCATCACTCGCCAGGACGATCTTTTCTCGCAATGTAGTAGAATGTTACAGTCATTACATCATCTCCACAAAAGTTAGGCGAGATTATTAAATCAAAATTAGTGCTGCCTAAAGTGCAGGTCCTTACCTTGTTGAACATGTTTAGCACAAACATCAAAAGTTTTTGAAGGCGAAGGGTGTGGAGGAGGTTGTATGAGGCTGCTTTGCAGTGATGCATATTAATACCACTTTCAGCCTCCTCATGGTTTTGGTCTCACCAATATCCGGATGACGGACTTCTCACAGGAACCAACCTACACAACTTAATCTCCGTTTCCTTTTTTCCTTCACCAGTCAGGGCAGTGACAACTGCCCATTAGCTAGTCACTATTACGCACATTAGAAGGAGGAACTGTGAGATCACCTCCAATCAATCTCCAAAGTTCGCCAAGGTGCTTGCTGAGTTTACGAAAATCTTTACAGTTTCCTTATTTCCTCAATCAGCAACCTTAAAGGGACTTAACCATTTGGATGGAGAAAAAGCGGGCATTGCTGCCATCACTCCTCTTCTCTATCAACAATTTTTGGAGCCTTGTCTCAACCTGCTTTCATCTTTAGGGTCTTTAAATCAGACCTCCCGATTAAAGCCGCTTGAAGGGAAGGGTTAGTTCCCAGGCTCCCCTACATTCTTGGACTCGGAAGTATGCACTTTGTCCAATATAGCCCATTTCATGAAGTTCTTGTTATGGAGACTTTTCAAAGAGCGCTGAGTGGACAATGTGCTCCTTCTTTGCATCCTTTTTGTCACTTTTCTCTTTGGGTAATGGGAGAGAAACAGTTTGCTCCTCCATCCCTTTACTTACTAAAGAGGGTGCAACAACAACTCCCTTAGCCTTTTCCAGAAAGAAGGAAGTTTGAGAAACCTTCATTCAACTAGTTGAGGGTATGGACACAGATATTAGCAGAGGATCCCATGTTAAAAGACTTGAACGTGGAATCTGTTGACTCTTCATTCTTATTTCTAGACAAGTGATTCTCCGAAAAGGGCAAAGTAACTGCCCAGCATAAGAAATTCATTGGAGTATTTTGTCTAACACCGCGCAATGAGATCACTGTGCTGAACATAAATGTTTCGCTCTGCCCTTTAGTAATCCCATATCTGAAAAGGATGGAACAACCACACAGCGCGGGAAATTCATTGGAGTATTTGGACTAACACCGCGCAATGAGATCCCTGTGCTGAGACTAAATGTTCCACCCTTAAAATGGTGACCTAATGCCCTTTAACAATCCTAAAAGACTAAAATGGTACTTGTTCTGCAAAAAAGTACTTTTGTAAAAATATGTAGTTTTATTTTGTGTTTTAAATCCTAAATGGGTTTGAATCGTAGATTGAGTTAAAAAATATATATATTCGTACTTTCTACTTTAAGGTACTTGTTTATCAAAGGTAAAAGGGATTATTTAATCGCTTTAAGCAATAATACTGTTAAATAACACATTAAAAAATGGTACTTTTAAGTAAAAGGTACTTTTTTCTGTATTTTAAAACCGAAATGAGACTGAAACTTCAGACTACCTACTCAAAGGGTAAGTTTTTAATAAAACTTACTTTTGTATGACACATCTCTTCTAAAAAATTGGTACTTTTAAATTAATGGCATTCTTTCAAAACACTTCATGCATTTAAACCCAAATGGGATTTAAACCTACCAACAATGTTAATACTTCTTCAGGATGTAAATTGGTTTTTAAAAAGTAAAAGGAATCAAATGGTACTTTCCCATAGGACGTACTAACGTACTAAGAGAACGCGCAACTCTTTTGGGTGTTTGAGCATAAGTTAAATTTAAAATAAAGATACTTATTGAAAAAAGTTTTTGATTAAATAAGGCTTCAAATACAGAAAAAGTTTGAAAGTTGCCATGAAATAAAGGGAATCCTATCTAAAAAGTACTAAATATTATTCATTATTTCGGAAATTAGTAATTGTTTGTGCAGTACTGTTCAGAAAAAAACTATATTTTCACCATACTAATTTGAAGTATACCAAAGAATTGTTTTTATTACAATTTAAAGTACTTTTGATAAAACTACCAAAAAAAAAAGTACTAAAAAAGTGCCAAAAATTATATTTTTGACTATTTTAACTTGTGACTTACCCGATTTGAAACACATAAATCCGGGGGCATCAATATTACAGGCTTGTTTATCCTGGGTCAAGGGCAACAAATCATGGCCAAAATCATTAAACATGCGCAGTTTTCCACCCTGAAACAAGCGTAATTCACGGGCAGTCTCTGCATTCGAACCATAAACGGTAGAAGCATCTAGAAAATGGGTCACTTTGCTGCGTTGTTTTCCATAGCTGGCACGACAATTTGTATTCGGAGCCAACGACAAACGTACAAAATTCATACAACGTATGCCAAAATCGCTGTAGAAATCATCATTCGCACTGATTTCTATGGGGAAACAGGCAAAGTGACGTTGTTCTGGGGGTAATACAGCAGTATTTTTGGATGCACAACACTGGACCAGATCACCATTTTCTGCAAAGAAATGAGATTCCTGAAATAGCATAAATTTAAGGCATGGATAAGTACTCCAGCTTACCCAACCTCACCGTAGCTGATTGGGAAATATCATGAGCCACAAATTGTCCAAATTGCATGAGCAATAAATTATGCTTCGGATGAGGCTTATCCTCATCCTCCATTACTATTCTCGATATTTCTCGAGCACTGGTCAGCAAGGAACCATCTTTAGCATGTATTCGAGGTAACCAAACGCCATCTTCATAGGCCGGTGGCATTAAACGTTCCATGTGTTGACCGGCTGCGCCCCAATGAGAACGCAAGGGATGTGGGTTATTACAAATGCCATCAAACGTACGATATTTGGCACGAGGATTAACACAAGCTCTGGGTGGTTGACAGTTGTGGGCCAAAGGAGTGTTCCTAAACTCTACCTCCATATTGTTCATTATAATATCCTCCAAGGGAATTTGTTCTCTAAAAAGTGAGTCAAAAATAAGTAAGAAGAGTAAGTAGAACGGAATTCCTTACTTTTTAGCGTAAACTTGTGTTGTTATCAACTGTTCCATGGCCGAATTGCTCAAGTGGAAATTTTCCAAATCCTCTTGAATCGATGAATGGAATACCATGCCATGCACATATTCAGGATGACCAGGAGCAGTGGACACCATTGTCATTTGATGCATTAAATTTTGAAATGTTGAACGGGCCTCTTCAACAATTTCTAGGGGCATTAAAGTTAAATTGGGCCTACGTGACTTATTTAAATTTTGTGCTGTAAAAGTGTCAAACATTTTTTAAATTTGTTGCTTATGCGATTGTGTGTGTAAATTTTGTTTTAAAAACTCAACTTTACCTGTATGATTTTGGCCGGTGACGCAACAAAAACCAAATTTACCACCAGGTAAATCACATATTTGTGGTTTCTCATGACGTTTCAAATAAACATGGGCCGGACATTGGATTTGTGGAACACACAATATATTCTCAGGACAGGGTTCACATTTTTCTAACAAACTAGAGCTAGGGGTACGTGCCTTATGATTTGCTGAAAAATAAAAATAGAAAAAGAAAAACAATTTAAATTGGAATATGAATCATTGGAATATGCATTTAAACTGTTTGGAATTCAACTGAAAACCCACTGAAAACCATTTGATAGAAAGCTTTTGTCCAGCATTTTGAAATTTCCCCACAAGTATCGATTATGTAAACAAAACGTTACTGTTACTACCTCTTACTGTTACTAATCTTTACAGTTATTACGGAGGTTTAGTCCTCAAGCTTGCATCTAATATTTTATGTCGCTTGGGTAAATCCAAGTGGACATAACTCGTCATAGTTCTTTGCTCATAAATCACTTACAGAAGAATAATGAAACTCGATTGCAAAACGGGGCTATTCTGAATATCTGTCCTAGATCTCAGCATTATGCAATTCAGATAAACAAAAACATAAAGATTATTATGAAGCTAGTCGCTCTCCCCCCAAACCTAGTGTCATGTAATACATTCCGTTTAAGTTTTCTACAAATAAACTTTAGTCAATTAGAATTGTTGATTTTTTTTTTGGTATTTTATTTTGTGTCAATAACTGCCCCTACAGTTTAGTAGAACACTCTGCTGCCAAGCATGACCTGCTTCCATTTGGTATAATTTTAAAAATGAACAACAAATCAAAACAAAATTATTCAAATTGAAAGCAAATAGATTAAATTTTTTTGGATTTTTTGGTTTGTTGTTTTTTTTTTTTGTATTTGATTTAAATGTTAAGCTGCTTAAATTAATTATTAATTAAGTTGTGATTTTATTCAATGAATTTAGGGGGAATTTTATTTTATTTTAATTTTGAAAACAAAAAAATAACAATAAATAGCAATAATAACAACAACAACAAAAATAACAAATAAAACAAACAATTTAATAATGAAAAATATTAAATATTAAAGTTAATTTGTTTTAACTTAATGAGACAACAATTTAATTTTGTTTTTTCTCTTTGCTTTTTGTTTGTATTATTGTGACAATAAATTAATTAATTGGATAGCAATTATAGCTGTCTGGCTACTGGTATATCTTGAATGGCTTTTATTGTATTTATAAATTTTATTTCAAAACTTATTACCTTTTTTTAAAAACAGATTTTAATTAAAAACAAAAAATTCAAATAAATTTCAATAACAGAAAACAAAACTTGTATTGTAGGAAAGTAATTTTTGTTATGCGGCCAACATAATCAATTTTGTTCAAATCATGTAAATAATTAGTAAAATTTCATACCACATAATGTGGTATAACATTTTCATCATGTAAATAATATCAAATACAACTGAAAAACACTTTTCAACTCAAGTAAATTTTTAAGACGCTTTATTAAAAGGCGTGTAATTTATTAAGTTATTTAAATTTAAATTAAACAACTGCAACTTAGATTAAAACATATCTTCTTACATGGGCTTTAGAAGCCGAATGGAAATACTGATTACATCATTCTCATCATATGCTTATAATTTATAGCAAAGTATTTCTCAACCATTCTGATAGTATTATAAAAGAGTAATTTACGCCTATAAATACTAAATGCACTAAAATTCTTCTGTAAGGAACTTGTGCTGTTGTAGTATAAGTCATTTACAGGTATTTTCAGCCTTTGGGATTGATATCGCGTTACGACTGTTACGACGATTCGAAATTTCTTGGATTTTCTATATATTTAATACAAGTCTGGTCATGGTGCTGTACATATCACTAAAGGGGTCTGATTTGTCTGGTATCGCTACAAGTGAGTGTATTCTCCCGTCTTTCTTTACGAATACCAGAAGTCTGTAAAGAGAAATGTTTGTTTAAAGTAAACTCTTTCGAAAAGGTTCTACATCCGAAGATTCAGGAAATATTTGAATGATTGTTTTAAGAAAGAGAAAACGATTGTCATAATTGAATCAAATTTTAATATCTGACACATTTTTTTCTTTTTTACATTGTTTACTACAAGTCAGTACGTGTAAAATCAGTGGAAATAATAATTCTTTGTATTATTTTCACCATATTCTATTATTTTACACACGTCTTACATATTTTACCCAGGAGAAAAATGCAACTAATAAATTCTAAAAATAAACTATCTTGACATAAAATGTACTAAAAAAAAACGAACGAAAAATGAATTTGTGTATATTTATTAAGAAATTTCAATACTTTACACAATGTAAAAAATGTAAATGTAAATAATATCATTATATTAAAATGCGTAAAAGCAATTTAGACAAAAACACTCACGTTTCTTAATACAATTTTTACGTTATTAACACGAAGAAATTTGTATGAAAATAATTATAAACATGTTTACATATTTTACATGATGTTTACACCTTTTTCCAAGGCAAGGTAAAAATACGTAAATTTTCAAATTTATTTTCCTATATTAAAAGTATTCTAATATTTTACGCGATGTATAAAATGTAAACTATAAGAATGTAGAGAGGGAAACTATTATTGTATAAAAATAAAACAAAAATACACTCTTTACAATATATTTACTTTTTGTATAATTTTGAAAATCTTTAGTGCAAGATAGATAATATGTGTAAAAACAATATTAATAAGAATTCTACATATTTTATGCGATCGATATCTAGGTTTTGGAATTATTTTCTACATTGTTTACATTTTGTACAGAAAGTAAAAATTTAAATTACATGTTTTTATATAAATTTCTTTAGAACTTTGGCGTTAAAAACTCTACAAACTGATACACTTTTCTAATTTAATATGCCTATATTACAAAATTTCAATTCTTTACACAATGTACAAAATGTGAACTATATTGTTATACTATTGAAATGTATAACAAACAATTTATATGAATATTTTTTACAAATATTTTTTATAAAATTTTTGCAATTTTTGTATTGCAAAATGCAACTGTAAATATTGAAGTAACTATTTACTGTAACATTATGTAAAGAAAATCGCAATTTTTTATTTTAAAAGGCTTACTACCAACACCTTTAATACCGATAAATAAATGTAAAAAATGAGGTTATAATTATCGTTATAATTCTTCATCTGTGTACGTACCGCTTTCATCGTCAAATAATACCACATCTCCTGGTTGACCTAAAATAAAGGTTTCCGCTGTGACCTTTTCATGGTCATGGTCAGGCATTAGAGGACTTGTGCTAACATCTCTCTTCGATGACTTTGCTGAAAATCCATAACATCCACCGTCCGTTAATTGCAATAAAATCCAGAGGCATAAAATTATTTTTATTTTAAAACTTAAATAAAATTCAAACATTGTGCGGCATAACAAAAAACCAAAGAACGTTTTACAATAATTACGACAATAAAAAATTAAAAAAAGAAGAAAATAAGATCATAAAAAATGGAACTTCTTGATGTAGAAGTCAAATTTACAACTAATGCCATATGAAGAAAAGAAGAGCAAAATGAGAATTAAAAAATAACTGCATTTGTTTATCTGCAGTACATAATAGAGGTAAATAAATATATAGAAGAGTAATAATGTAAAGAAGAAGTATAAAAAAATTATATTTCAAAATTTCAATTATACAACACTGGTCATCAGTGAGTTAGTTCTTTAGAATATGTTTTCCTTCCAGGCAACACTGACGCTGTTGAGTGAGTACCAAGCAAAAATTTTTTCCTAGTAACACCTGGTGGTTGGAAAAATTCGTTTTTGTTCGTTCAGAAAAAATTCGCACATTCTTTTTCCGTTCCGGTTTAAATAAATAAAAGTTGAGCGCTGTTCGTTTAATGAACTGTCTGTCTAGTAGGTGTTAGTAGCTTATTAGAAGACGCAAAGGCCACTGTTCAAACCACAGGACGAGACATCAAAGCGAAAACGTAAGTAAAATGGCAGAAATGTGCTGGTGGTGTGCGTTGTGAGTAGAAGGGAAGGAGTAGTGGTGAGAGGAGGGAGAAGAGAAGGAAAGGGAGCCGGGCGAAGGAACGGACACACGGAAATTTCTTATTTTTTATTGTAGGTGTGGTGAATTTTGTTATTGTGGTGAATTTATACTGTGGTGAGTTTTTACAAAGTGTGGTGAATTTATCCGATGTGATGAATAAAATCGAAATTCAACAAAGTGCCGTTATTCGAAATTACACTGTATTACCATAGACCGATATACTGTGCGCTCTGAATTGGACAGTGTGTGTCTAGAATAAGAAAAATTTTACATACTTTAGCAGAGCCATACACCGATGAGTTTGGGTCTCATTACACACTGCATTACCAACGGTGTAGTTTGTGTTTGCATTAAGGATAAAATTAATCTCAATTATGAATAAAAGGAAGGAGAAAGGTAGTGTTGCCATTGCCATTAATTAAAAAATTAAAATGAGAAAACTGCATACAAATAATTAAATTTTAATTATTTTGTAAATGACTTATTTAACAATTTCTTTCTTATCCGGCGTGGATGTTATTATTTATATTTATTTATAATATTATTATTTATTTATATATCGAAAGCCCCCATTATATGAAAAATAATTCCTTTTGAAGAAAATTAATTAATTTTAGACCACAACTATATACAGTACCTTATAACTTAGTTTAGGTTCAACGTGTTCCGAATTTTAAAACGGATGGCACACACAGTTTATTTATTGTAGCACAATATAAATCCTATTCAAAATATATCCACCCTGGCAACACTAGTGGTAGTTCCAAAAAAAAGCACAAACAAAATTAGCAAAACATTAGTAATTTTTTTCCTTATTCTTTTTTCGTGTCCGGTTTGTATACATGAAAATTAAGACCTTTGTTGTTTGCGTTATAAAAGTTTTCGTATATCGACATACTGGTACTACCATTGAACACTACATTACCAACTAAATGGTCTGTGTCTCGATTAGTGAAGTCATAAATATTGAATAAAATAAATAAGATTAACGAACGTAGTGTTGCCATTGCGTCAGTCAGTAACTTCTATTTGTTACACTTAAAAAAAATTAAAATATTAGTCAATATTTTAAATAAAAAATTAAATTAAAATTATTTGTAAATAAATTTTTGTATAATATTTATGCAATACAGATTTGTATATTTTTTTTTAATTGAGAATAAAAACAGAATATTTTTTTCGACTTAAGGAGAGACTAATTAACTTAAAGATTTGCTGCAATATGCACTATATATTTTGATAGTGTTCTTAGCTATCATTCTTCCATACGACATAGACGGCGACTCATGTTCTTAATGTGTATTTCTCTAATTTTAATTTGAATAAGAAACTTGTAGTCACCGTAGTCTAGTA